>CM061538.1:182029626-184529626 GCA_030864215.1 Capsicum pubescens
TCGGAAGAAGAGGCCAACTACTTGAACAATCAGGGGGGTTTCCGAGGGAATACCCAAGGAAACCAAGGTCGGAACTATTATGGTAAATCTGGAAACATGGACCAAGGTAGTTGGAAGAACAAGAATGAAAAGAGTGGTTTGTACGTTCCCCCTGGTAGACGTGATACCACCACATCTAATTCTGGAAGTATGGAAGACATGATGGCTAAATTATTGAAAGGAGTGGAAGCAACAAGCGCGGGAGTTACTGAGGTAATTAATGATTTGTCCTCCATGAAGCAATTAGTTGATTCACCTTCCACTTCAATCAAGCAAATAGAGCAGCAATTGAGCCAACTCTCAGCAGCACTCAATCAAAGAAAGGCTGGCACTTTACCTAGCAACACCGTGCAAAACCCAAGGAATGATGGGTCATGCATGGCTATTACTACCCGAAGTGGTAAGGTGCTGAAAACCTCATCTAAGGGCAAGCAAGTGGTTGACGAAGTAGTGGACATTGATGATACGACGAAAGGGGAAGATGCCGCAGCAGCTGATCCTGACGTCCATAACGTCACCCCTCACGATTTGCAACCTGAAAAAGCTGAAAAACGGAAGAAAGAGGAGAAGAAAGCCGTGGAGAGAACAATTCCATACCCACCACCACCTTTTCCTCAAAGATTGAAGAAGGTGGCGGATGATACAAAGTTCAGCAAATTCATGACCATGTTAAAGCAGCTGACCATTAATGTTCCGTTGGTAGAGGCACTAGAAAAGATGCCTGGGTACGCTAAATTCATGAAGGACCTGTTGATAAAGAAGCGGGCAGTAAGCTATGAGCCGGCAGATAATATTCATCATTGCAGTGCAATTGCCACAAGATCCTTAGTACAGAAGAAGGCAGACCCTGGTGCTTTCACTATTCCTTGCACGGTTGGATCTATGAATTTTGCTAAGGAATTATGCGATTTGGGAGCTAGCATCAATTTGATGCCATTATCTGTCTACAGGAAGTTGGGGTTGGGAGATTCGACACCCACCAATATGAGGCTCGTGATGGCAGATAAGTCGGTAAAATGACCCGTTGGTACCCTAAATGATGTATTGGTGAAGGTTTCCACCTTCATCTTTCCTGCAGACTTTGTGATTTTGGATTGCGAGGTGGATTCTGAAGTACCCATAATCTTGGGACGTCCTTTTCTTGCAACGGGAAGTGTTCTTATTGACATGAGAGCTAATGAGCTTTTATTTCGGTTGAATGACGAAGTGGTCCGCTTTGATATATGCAAAGCAATGAAGCAGCCTAGCGATATGAATGTGTTCTCTGTAGCTGATGTTCATCATGAGGATAAGAAAGCATTATCTGTAGAGAAACAGCTTACTGTTGAGCCATTGTCTGCTGCGCCACTGAATGTTGAGCATGAGGACGATGAAGATTATGAAGAACTTATGGGTGCTCTAACAGAAATAGAGTCCTATTCCCATACTCCTAAGCAACCGGACCGTGATCTTAAGAATCAACCGTCACCAACAGCGAAGACTTCCCTTGAAGAGCCACCAATGCTATAATCGAAAGAGCTCCCCGATTATCTAAGGTATGTGTTCTTGGAAAGTATAAATATACTTCCGGTGAGTGCGGATGATTTAAGTAAACAGCACGTAGATGCTCTCATCTCTGCTCTGAAGAGATACATAAGAGCTATGGGTTGGACTATTGATGATATAATTGGTATCCCTCCTACAAGCAAGCCTCATTGTCGTCTGAATCCATTCAGAAAACGATCCACCATCTATCTCGATGAAGTCTAAGTACTCGAGGTAACTATGTCGTGCCGCGACAATAAATCAAGCGCTAGATGGGAGGCAACCCATCATTTATCGTTTATCGTTTTTCATTTTTCATTTCATTCTAGTATGTGTTTTGCTTTTGATAAATAAAATTCCAAAAATAAGAGTCGTGCCACGACCAAAACTAAGGCGCTTGATGGGAGGCAACCCATTGTTCTAATCATTTTTATTGTCTTTGAGCAAATGTAGGTGCAAAAGGTGTAAAATGAGGAGATTGGTTTCAAAGTTCGATTTGGACGTATTGCATGGTAAAGGTGGTAAGTTAGGAATAGTGATGCATAAGGCTGTGGATTGAGCATTGTTCATGCCAAAATAGGCTTCGAGGAAGGCTAGGCCTTGGTAAAACTAGGCCACGAACGATGCACAACCTATCCTATAGCCTAAGGTCTCGGAATCTAGTGTGCTATACACTATGCGCCGCCTATTCCTAGGTATGCTTTTGACTATGCGCCGCCTATGCTATGGCATTTGGTCTCAGTATCTCATATGCCATAGACTATGCGGCGCATATGTCTACAAATGCCATAGACTATGCGGCGCATATGTTCCATTATGCCATAGACAATGCGCCGCATATACCATGACTATGCCAAGCATTATGCGCCGCATATGTAGCATTTTTGTCTCCAAAACCGATTGTAAATGGGTCAAAACCCGACCCATTCTCTTCCTATATAAAGGGGACTTAGTCTTGAAACATAACCACACTAGAAATCAACCTAAAAGCGCTGCATTCCCTCTCCAAACCATCCCAAAATTTTTCTTTTGCTCTTCCAATTCACAAAACCATCTCCACAAGTTTCAAGCAAGTAAGTACTCTCTTATTCTTCATTTATTTCTCGTAAGTACTACGTTGCTATGGCTATTATTAATTGCTAAATTATATAAGATTGTTGGTGATGTTCATGTGTTTGGATTGTTGTTGCAAAATCATGTGAGTGAACATATACGTAGGAAAATCTTGACTTGTTTCCGACTTGAATTTGGTTTCAATAGCATTGTTATGATATTTGCGGAATTGCTATGGCTATGAATATTGCTTAAGATTGTTGTTTGGATACTTACATGTTAGACTATCCCGGCCATCGGGATAAGACTTATAGTGCCTACCGACTTAGGAGTTTGTGATTGTTGTAAGAATAACGATTCCATGTGGTAACCCCTATGTAGTAGTGTTGCTATATCTACCATAAAAGTAGTCCAATGGCTGCAAGTAAGTGATGCATTGCTGATTTTCTTGTCGGAATACAATCCTAAAACGTATCTCGACGAAATCTGAGTAAATCGACTACTTTCACCTCACTGATTTGTGTTAACAAAACTAAGTGTGGGGTGGTACCCCTAATGCTTGCTTATAGATTGTATCAAGTGAGACTGTTCTGCAACTAACACTATTTCTAGTCTCAGGTACAATGGCACCTAAAGTGAGGCAAGGCAAGGAGAAGGCGACCACTTCCCAAAAGGGAAAGAAGAGAAGTCGAAAAGACCAAGGAGAATCATCCTCAGCACAACTACCACGCAGAATGTTCAGAATAAAATGGGTTCTTGAGGAAGAAGCCAAAGCATGGTACAGCAAGCAACAAAGAAAGAAAATATGTACACGTCGACTTGATCA
Source organism: Capsicum pubescens (assembly GCA_030864215.1). NCBI lineage: Eukaryota > Viridiplantae > Streptophyta > Magnoliopsida > Solanales > Solanaceae > Capsicum > Capsicum pubescens. The sequence goes on from CM061538.1 coordinate 182,033,069, forward strand.
ACAAGGATACCTTAGCAAATAAGGAGCCGCGTATGTTGGCAAAACTAATGGCTTTGAAGTTGGATTTCATGTTCCGCAACATGGGAGAGTGTAATCTTGATCTAACAAGAGAGTTTTATGCCAACTGGTCGCCGAACACAATAGGCAATGAAGTCAAAATTCGGGGCCAAGTGTTACAGCTCACCACGGACTGGATCAACTCTTTTCTTGGCTTACCTTCGGTCGACACAGCACCATTCAAAGAGCTGTAAAACAGGCCTCCTTATAGAGCAATACGACACACGCTTTATGGAAGCAGATCGATGGCAAGGTGGGGCAGGCATAAAGAAACCGACCGACACAACACCTTCCTCTATGCTCCACTAAATAGGGAAGCAAGAATCTGGATGCTCATTGTCAACTCATGTCTTATTCTTGGGACTCAATACACCAAGATATCGAGAGATAGAGTGTGTTTGGTATATTCTTTGATGACGAATGTCCCTATCAACTTTGGGGCAATCATTCGATCTACCATGAGGAAGGCCAGACTCCACAAAAGGTCCCATTTCACATTTGGCAATTTGTTGACAGCAATCTTGCGGAAGGAGGATATCGAAGAGGAACCAGCTGACCACACACTCCCACATAACCCAAAGAAGGTTGACCTCACCAAGGTCAAAGATGCTGAAACAACTCATGGTGTCAACCTTACTACTGCGGAAAGTCGTGATGAGAGTTTCTTCCGTCATCTTTATGGCATGACATGATTTACTATGATGAGTGGTGGACGTGTTCCAACTACTGCAGAGCTCCAACAGCTGGACCACGACTATCCCATGAACATTCATGCACGGGAGATGTGTGGAGTGGGCGTATACTTTGAGGAACCTCTAGATGATGATGTGCCGACTGATGACAATCGACGCTTGCCAGACTCTGACGAGGAGGAGAACTCTGACGACGACTCTTATGATGATTCCGACGAAGGGGGTATGACCCCCGACAATGAGGAAGAGTCCGACTAACCAGGTTCTTCGAATTTATTTTCCACTGAGGGCAGTGTCCCGTTTAAATGTGGGGTGGCGGTATCGCATGCTATACTTCTCTGTTTGCACCTATGTTTGTATGATTGTTTGTTTTGTTTATTTGAGTTCGTTTTTTTTGTTTTTTTTTTCGTTTGACGTTTTTTAAAGTTTTTTTTTAGGCAGCATGAGATTATAACAAGAGGATGTGCTACAATTGTGACTATTGAGACGTTTAGGCTCTAGTTGTGACTCATTATGTGATATTATGATTCAATTCCTTCACTTGTTGGGTCGAGAGTCTATACTACTCCCAATCAAGTCGACCATGTGCCTTGTGTGTGTGAGATAATCGTATATTCTATGATTGTGGCTGATGCTAGAACTTGCCTGGTATGTATGCAAAGCAAAAATAAGGAGTGTAAGTTTAGGATATGATTTAGGCATTTCTTTGGCAACCCATATTTGTTTACCTTCAGTTTTACCTACCCATGGACATCATCCTAGTTAAACCCTTTTGAGCCTTTAGCCTATTTCTTTGACAACCTTGTATGTAAGCCTAATCCATTTCTTTCAAGACCACAATTTGATCCAAATTCCTAAGTGCTTTAAAGTGAAAAAGTCATGTGACAACATAAGAGGAAATTGGGTAAGAATGATGCTTTAAATTGCAAAGGTGCTTGAATGTGTTACAAAAAAAAAAAGTGCTAGCATAAGAAGTATGTTGTGAAAAGAAAAAGGAAAAGAAAGCTGAAAAGTGAGTTGTGCTTAAAATTAAAAAGAGGAGAACAAGGGTGGTAGAACAAAAGAAAGAAGAAAGGTTGAAAGAAAAAAGTGTCAATGATACAATGTGATGTATTAAAGCGCTTAGGAACATAGTCACTATTCTTGGCCAAAATAGTCCTACCCGTCCCTTAGCCTACATTACAACCATCAAAAGACCTACTTGATCCTAATCTTAACATTCCAACATTTAGTAGAGTATTACATTAATTGCAAGCCTATGGTCATCAGTCACTACATATGAATTCTTTGTGAGAGTGAGAGCAAGGACATTTTGATACCCATGTTTGAAAAATATGCTATATTTGTGAGTGATTATGGGTACTATATGGTGAGACACACATGGTTGATGAGTTTTGGATAGTTGTATATGATTCTATGCACTTTAACGTTTGCATGCGAGTTGATCACCATCACGAGTCTATACTTGAGGTTAAATTGTTTCTACTTATAATCGGAAAGCTACTCTTGGTTGATAATCGTTGTGCTTGTCTTAATAAATGTTTTGTGTTGTTACTGTAAAAACCATAAGTTGATGCTTAGAAGGACATGATATGTTGTTCGAGGACGAACAAAGCTCTAAGTGTGGGATGTTGATGATAGGCGGATTTACACGCCTATATCAATATATTTTGCCCATATTTTAGCCTAGTTTTGAGAACAAATTATATATTTCATGCACTTTTAGTCCTTTTTCCTGTAAGTGAGCTAACGAACATGATTAGCAAAGTTTCAGGTATAAATGATGCAAAATACAGCATTTTATGGCTAACTTGACGCAAAAGAAAGCTCACGAACGAAGGAGAAGGAAGTGGGACGCCTAAAGGACCAAAACTGCTGCATGGAAAATCTGTCCCGGGCTAAAACAGCAATTCTGAAGACTTTGGGGACTTACAGACACAAATCTGGATTTTGACAATGATACATTAACCTAGTACAATTAGGTTATGTATTTCATTATTTTATGTGGATTATGATAATATTACCTTAACCTAGTACATTTGGGTTAAGGATTTCATTAGTCTAGTAGGATTTGGTTATTTATTTCATTAGCTTAGTAGGAGTAGGATATGGGTATTATAAATACCCTATCATGCTAGAGATTTTAATGAATCTTACATTCATCATTCAACAATTAATTTTCTTCCATCCCTCTAATCTTCCACTACAAACACTTCTAATCTACTCTTCTATTCTTAAACTCCACAACAAGAGAATCGTTACTTGCTAAGGAATCACGCCTCACGCCTATCACTTGATCTACACGCCATTACTCAATATCGTGATATAATAACAATGTCAATCGTGATTTCCTTCGCATTCATGGGTAACTAAACTTCTCTGTTGGGGTTATGGAAGCCGAATGAGTTACTATCTATTGCTGTGAGTTTGTGAGTTCGAGGCACGTATATTGCTTATATCATTATTCTCTTCATCTTAATCTACATTCTTTGCGGTTGCAAACGCAAGAATACGCCAGTCTAACATTTAACTTGTTCGAGCGAAAAGTTATTTGTCTGGAAAAGAGATAATGTCAAGGTAGTAGGACACCCTTTCCTATCAAAAAGCTAGTGCCGTAACTGGACTAACCTCTTGGAGAATTTGTACCGTTAGACACGCTTTAAGCTCGAGAGAGTTAAAGTGAAATAGTCCTTGTTTAGGTCGAGAGACGCTTGGAGTTACCATCGACTACAATCCTCTATAAGCAATTGCATGTCAGAATTCTACACACTCATAGCCAATAGAGACGTATACCTCAGAAGGTGGACATAACCCCAACGCTTCAATTCTCATTGTTTACAACCAACGTAACAATCTCTCTCTTTTTACTTTATTATTTTCAGCTTTTGTTTACATTACTTGTAAAACAAGAATCCCCCCTTCTTACGAGACTTGCACCAAAAGTTTAGTAATTTTACTTACTTGTTGGCCAAGCTATTCCCTATGGGATCGACACCCAACCCAGGTTGGGTTCTATATTTGCTAACGACCGCTTTACACTCAAACGAGAGCTATAGATTGAGTGTTATCAAACACAAGTTTAGTAGATCCACACAGCCATTGTTAGCACCCATGTCAAGGTATTGACACCTTTTTAAATGGGGTTACACGTTGGACGCCAATTTTCTTAGATTGGTGTTTCTCCCAAGTGCACATGCAAGTGTATGTGTTCTCACCAAGTAGTAAAGTATCCCTTTAGAATCCAAGTATCGATCCCACAAGGACTTATGTAGACAACTATCCAATTCTAGTTCAACTATTGAGATAAAGTAACCAAGAGAGTTTTAAAGTTGTAAACAGAAAGTAAAGTAACTAATGCGGAAAAGTAATGACTTTTGATAATCAATGGATTGAGACCTAGGGTTAAGTCTTATGAACAATCATACTATCCTAGTGAACATCATTAGTTAGACTACTTATTATGGTTGTTGATTCATAGGGTTTATTGCATGATGATGGTCTGCCAACCTCTAATCGTCTACCTAACTTGGACGTTACAACTAAATCGTTGAGAGGGGATGTAATAATCCAATTAAATGCTTAAAGCTATCATCCTACATGTGAAAAAAAACAAGGCTACTTGGAATATGCCTATCTGAGATGCTAATTAAAATTCCATATTTTATAAATAAATAGGAACCTTGCTCTGCTTACCCCCATGTTCTATCATCTTATTCTCTCTCTTGTGTTCACTAAGATGACAATTGATGTATTATAAGGGTCGTGAATCCTCAAAATAGTTATAAAAACGGTAAACAAGCAACCAAATATGATAAACAATCCAAACTAAATTAATTCAAAGAAATAATAATCATGTTCTTGGCCTTAACCCCCAGAAAATGGATTTTAACCACTCATGGACATAGTAGTAATAAAAATAATTGAATACATGATAAAATCCAATAAAAACCTAAAGTAAAAGAAGAAAAACCCTAATTGAAGTGTTTTCCAGCCCCTCTCCAAGTTCCAAAGTCGGCCAAGGTCCCCAAAATTGTGTTTTAAGATGATTTATTTATAGTAAACCAATCCTAAGCTGTGTAGGAATAGGATTTCATGTTATCCTTTTATAGCTTGGCATAGATTTCTGCTTTTGAACTTTATCCCATCGTGCAAGAGTGCTCATCTCTATAAGCCCGCGATGCGACCAAATCGCATTGAGTTACTAGAAATTGACAATTGCCTTTTCATCCCCCACAGCAATGCACCAACCAACCCATCACTATTAGAATATCAAAACACCTCTAATCGCAGTGAACTCCCAAGCGTCCTCTGCTCATTATGTTGTATCTTGTGATTCTGTTAGTCCACTCTAAGCTTTTTTGTGATGTTTCCACTCATTTTCTATCTTGTATATCCTTCATGTATCATCATAATCAACTCATAAGGCTACCTATGACATTATACACCCTGAATTAATGCTCAAAACAACACAACATTGAAGATGATTAACTAGTAACTCAAGCTAGAACACTAGTTTTCTCATCTAGACTTTAAATGACCAATTTGATCCCAAACTATGTGAAAACATATTTAAAGATTGTAAGAACATCCTTGGACACTTATATGCATGTTTATATCATTAATAACACGTAAAGATTATGAATGGTCCTCAAAACAAGGATTATTAAGCTAGCATAGTCACACTAGAGTGCATAAATACACCCAACAACACCACCCCACACTTAAAGCCATGTTCGTCCTCGAAAAACTCCTCACTACAAGCACCATGGACTGAGGAGAATCTACACTTCTTCTACATATAAGAAACTCAATATAGTTCTATAATGACGACACAAAATGCAAGTTTCAACACTAAGCATATTATATACATAATTGAAAGCTCATGAACACTACTTCAAAAATATCTAGCCTCAAGAATTTACACAACAAGTTGGCAAAATCATGCTAATTTCTCAATAAAGGACATCATACAAATCACCCACATTCCTCAAACATGTTCCCTTACAACAAGGGAGTTAACCCTAATTACTCACAATAATGTATTTTATAACATAATGGGTACAATAATCAAATTTCACTCATTCTCACAAGTTACACATAATGAACCATAGGCTTTCCCTTAGTGTTTTACTCCACTAATATCAAAATGTTAAGCATAGGATCAAATAGGTCTTTTGGGATTGTAATGTAGGCTAAGGGATGGGTAAGAACTATTTTGGAATAGTGACTATCTTCCCTAAGAACTTTAATACATCACTTTACATATTTAATTCAACTCAAACAACCAAATCACACCATTTTTGTCTACTCTATTCTTTTGTTTTCACCACATCTTATTAAGCTCTTTTACATACACTATGGTGGGAGGATTCTATGCATAACTCATTCAATTTGAACAAATTTTTATTCTTTTCATTACTCAACTCCCCACCATAACACATAACAATTCTTTTGAAGACCAATAACTATCACTTTGGGGATTCAATTTCAACTTTTTCTTCTTCAATTTCTCATGCCTTAATTAATTTGTCACTGAATTCTTTAGAGCTTTTGGATAAAATTTAGGTTAATCAAAGAAGGGATTAAGCTACACATGAGGCTGCCAAAGAAAAAACCAAAGGCTCAATAGAGTTGACTAGGATTAAGAACAAAGGGTAGGTCAAATAGAATGTTAAAATCAATGCGATTGAAGAAATGCCTATATCATCTCCCAAACCCAAACTAATTATTTCAGTTTACACACACACTAGACAAGTTTTAGATGTCATATGCAACAATGAATATACAAATACCTCACATACACATGGTACATGTTCAACTCATGTAGGATCATCATAGATTCTCAACCAAACATAGCATGAATTCAAACTTAATCCAACAAGTAAAAGAGTCATAATCATGAGCCTGAGAGTCTCAAAAGTAGCCTTTCACACAATCAAGATGTTTTTACAAACAAAACACTTGCATCATATAATCACTTATAGTAACAACAAGAATATATCACTTATTCCTAACACAAAAAAATTTAAATTTACCCTAAAAATGGGAATTTCCCCACCCCACACTTAAAACTCTACTTTGTCCCCAAAGTATACATAAAAGTAAGAGACAGAAATACTCCCTGTGGTATCTAGGCCTATCTTGTAGCATCTTTATATATCAAGAGGGACCGAGGACCCCACACTTGGTCTTCACCATTCTCCATAGCTCATGTTTCTTGTACTCAAACTTCCCATCAACCTGTGACTCAACAAAAACAAAAACTATGTTAAGTAAAAACTAAAAGCTAAAAATAAAACAATCCTATTTTAACTTGGGTTACCTCCAAAGAAGTGACTGATTTAGAGTCATGACATGACCCATATCAACTTTTTCCTCCATCATGAGAATATGAATTTATCCCCTAACATCACATCCATCTTTTTGCCTAACTCATAAGGGGTGGTAAAATGATTAAGGAACTGAGTAATAGAATGGGAATGGTAAACCACTTGGCCTTGAAGTGAGGTGTATTTTTATGCTACTCTTGTGCAAATTAAGAATATACGATTTTTGTTCCTCATCTTCACACTCTTCCACTATTTAAAATAATTCCACAGATAAGACAACATTTAAACATAATGTAGAAAACTTCTTTGAATGAGAACCAACCAATCCCACTTCTAAATTTACACTATCCATAATACCCTCACTCATATTTACCTTCTCAATTAAAGTCTCAAAAGAAATATAAAGGATGAGTGGCTGCGATTCTTGTGTTTTTTCCACAAATTGACTAGTATTCTCTTTATATTTTTCTTTTCATAGAATCTATGGACCTGGTGGCGGTGGTATCTCCTAACATATTCAACAACTTTAGTTTTTGAGTACTCGGACTTCCTCGAATTATCAATGACTTTGTGTGTAACTAGTTGGGGAGTCAACTCTGCATAAACCTCCAACTGATTATACAATTTTTTTGCAGCCACCTGCTGGTTCTTCATGTCTGCTAACAACTATGCTTGAGATGCTAAAAGTTGTTTCAGCATCTCTTCCAAGTTTCTAGTTGACTGATTTGGTTGAGCCTGTTGCAACTACTACTACTGGTTGTTCCATGGTTGTATTTGTGGTTGATTCTGCAATATTTAATTATAAGTGTTCACATAATTTTTCCTTTGAGCATAGCCCATAAACAATTTGAATTGGGATTGACATCATACATAGCTGCAGAAAGACCATTGTAACCACAAACCAAACACCAACTTCTAGTCCACTCCACAGATAGAACAGTATTGGCATCATATTATTAAGGTCCCATCCATAGACTTCGATCAAAATCTTGACAATAAGCCTCCTAATGGGATCCCCCACAAAACAAAAAGAATTGTCATCACTCGAAAACCATCAATCCTAGGCTAACATATCAAGAAGTATGATAAAAAGAGAAATAAAAGAAACTAAAAAGAAATGAAAAAATTAAACTATTTACTGCTCAATATAACTAAACTAAATAGTAGATAGTTGCCAACTTACAAGTCCTCGATAATGATGTCAAAAACTTGACAGCGCCCAAGCGCACACACAAGTGTACGTGGTCTGACCAATACATAAAGTGGCCCTTTAGAAGCCAAATATCGATCCCACTAAGACTTTTGTTGACAACTATCTAATTCTAGTTCAACTATGGAGATAAAGCAACAAAGAGAGTTTTAGAGTTATAAACTAATAGTAAAGTAACTAATGCAAAAAAGTAATGACTTTGGATAATCAATGGATAGATAACCAGTGTTAAGGCTTACAAACAATCATACTATGTCATTGAACTTCATTAGTATAATGCCCCGTATTTCCCTAGCCTAAATTAACTCTCAGTCCATGATTTATCTAATATAAAAAATTTTAAATGCTCAGTATTTTTCAGTTTAGATACTGTCGTTGCGTAGGAAATTGAATTAGATTTCCAACAATATACAATTCACCTAAATCCGATAACCGGGTAAGAAATTATGGCTATTTTAAGTTTTAGTCGTTAAACATCGTCATTCAGGCCAGTACCGCATCACGGAATATGCCAAAATGGCAATTGTCAGTTTCCAATGAGGTACCACGATACTTGCCCATCGCGCCAAAATATATTTTAACATTTGTCAATTTCTAGTATACCAACGCGATCCCACTGCATCGCGGTGAACTTTCATGTCGCATCCAAAGTGGCAATGCAATACCACCACATTACACCACCATGAATTTAGATAATTGTCAATCTCCAGAGACACGGAGCGATAGCGCCGCATCGCGCCAGGAGTGAAAATCAGGATTATCAGTTAATTTTGAGATTAACTTTCCATGGGCATTGAGGTTTTTTTCCCTCATTCCAATCAGCCTAAACATAGGATTAAAGCCCTGATTATCTATTATCTTGTTATCTGATAACTTATGTCAAGAAAGAAAGCATTCTCTCTCAAAAAACTAAACCCTAGCTCCAAGAATCAAAGTCAATCTCAAGAATTTCTCCAAGAACCTTCAAGAACAATTATTCCAAGGTATGTTAGGGGTTCATCTATGGGCTCTTTTCACGCATAGAGTCCATGAATCAGTTTTCAAACTACATGATTATTGAATTATGAACTTCCATGTTTGAATTGAATTGAATTCATGTTCATGTTATTATTGGGTCTTAGTCCTTGATTAAATTACAAGCTTTCATGCAATTAATTATTATATTTGTTGAATTATATGATCTTCATGATAAACCCTATAATTTTCAAGTTGATTGATGTAGCCATGATAACTATATATGTTGATTATTGTATAACTCAAGCATTTTCCCTATGTGTTAGATAAAAGGCCTAGGTGAATGAAATAGTTCCATTATAATATGATAGCATGTATTCCCCATTCATGTATAAGTAGATTCCTTACAAGTGTTTGATAAAATGCCTCTACGGATGAATTATGAACAAGTGAACAATGTTATGTTATTCAATATTATGCTATGCTTTACTTTTCATGCCATCGAGTCCTAGGGGTATTTAATACCCGATAATTTAGTTGTTTACCTAGAGCCAGTACCAATTACAGAATAGTCTCAGTCATGTCATGATCAGTATTACTCTCAGTCAGCTATAGAACTCAGTAGAACATAGTCAGTTACAGAACTCAGGAAAACTCAGTAATATCAGTATCAGTCTAGTTTAGTTCAGTATAATTAGTTCAATGTCTTTCAGTCATGAGTAAGATTTAGCACTGAGTGAACCCAAGGATGGGGGACCACCTTCCAGTATAGGGTGTGATCCTTAGAAGAAATCCTTGCATTCCAGAACTACGTATCATGCATAGGTTGAGACATCAACCTGCCAATTGAGGGTTTAACAATTCTCATTAGAGTACCTGCTAGATGAGGGTAACTTTTAGCTTGTCTTTTCCTGTGGAATGGTATTGACACCCTTCTCATTGGGGTTACAGATTGGGACCCCACTTCAGTTATCTTATCTATTTGGGGTATGTCAGTTAGATGATTACCTCACATAATTTCAGTCTCAGTTTTTAGAATAGAACTCAGTTCAGTTCTATAGGATTAGGACTATCAGATAAAGTCAATCAGTATAAGTAATTCAATTATCAGTAACTTTAGATGATCGGTTATCATAATTCAGTACTTAGATTTAGAAAAGATCAGTTACAGTATTCATGTACATATACAGTATTACATACTCAGTATTTATAGCAGTTACAGATTATCCATGTACTCTCATGTTTAGAAACTCTATATCTTTCAGTCAGTTATTATTCATGCATATGAACCCTTGCATATATCCTTTCCTTATCTAGCATACCATTACTTTCCATGTACTGACTTATACTCTTTCTTTGTTCTATGATGTCTCATATCATAGGTTCGAACGCTCAGGTTCCTGACCATGCATAGACAGATTAAAATTTAGCCAGCATATAGATTTAAAAATGAGTCCTTATTTATCATGAATATTCTTTTATTTCATTATTTCAGTAGATTGAGTATTTTAGTATATGGAGTTAGTTGGGGGATTGTCCCATCAACTCCACTTTCAGATTAGTTTTCAGATAGTATTCAGTTTTTTAGATTATTATTATAGTTTGATATTTTTGTTAGTATTTTAGATATTTTAAACCTTATGGCATTTCAGCCTATTTTTTGCATTTATTATAATATATCATTTAGTGCTTACAATAGATATCAGTCATGGGTTAGCTTATGGTCCTTTGGGGTCATAAGAACCCGGTAGCATCCGGGGTACAAAATCGGGGCATAACAAACTTGGTATCAGAGCCTAAGGTTCAATAAAGTTCTAGGAAGTCTGAAAGTTTCATCGCATAGAGTCTTGTACATGGGTGTGTGGCACACCACACTTATGGACAGGAGGCTATGAGATATTTTAGGAACAATTTCCCTTCTTCCAGTATTCATGTCGTACAAGTGAGCATGAGCTCAAGTTAAACTCTCAGTCTAATCCACTTCTTCCTTTTGTTTACAGAACATGCCTAAAAAAAAGACTAACGAAAAAAGAACCAAAAATCAGTCAACACCTCAGCCCATTCAAGCAGATCCCCTGGACAAGCATGTTTCTTATGCAAAATTCAGAGATATATTTACTACTCTATCCAATTTAGTAGCAGCTCAGAATGAACGACCAGCTGTTGTTCGGGCCAACCCAGTGGAAAATACTACTACAGCTAGGATTTAGGACTTTACCCAAATAAATCCTCCTCTATTCTCAGGATCTAAGTCAGAAAAGGATCTACAGGAGTTTCTCGATCAGGCTCAGAAAGTCACAGACATCATGGGAGTAACTTCTAGTAAGAGTACTGAGATAGGTTCCTATAAGCTATAGGATGTGTCTCATACATGGTTTAAGCAGTGAAAGGTAGACAGAGGTACAGATGCAGAGCCCATAGAGTGGGAGAGTCTGCTACTGCCTTCCTAGATAGATTTTTTACCTTAGAGATGAGAGAGGACAAAGTGTTAGAGTTCATCAACCTAAGACAAGGCAGTATGAGTGTAAAGGAGTAGTACCTCAAGTTTACTCAGTTAGCCAGGTATTCTCCCCCTATAGTGGCAAAAAGTAGGTACATAATGAGCAAGTTCGTGTCAGAAGTATCAGATAGTGTGGTTAAGAAGTACAGAACAACAATGTTGATTAAGGTGATGGACATATCCAGGCTCATGGTCCATGCTCAACAAATAGAGGAGGCTAAGAATAGAGAGAGAGAGAGGCATAATAAAAAAGCTAGAATAGATAGATTCAATTTTAATCAGCCTAAGTCAGTGGGTGGCAACCATTCCCTATTTTTCCCAAAGCCTTTAGTTCCAGCTTCATCTTTAGCCATTGCTCCTGTCCCTAAGTTTAGAAATGGTAACAAAGATAGGGCGCCAAGCTCTAAGTCTCAGGGTAGTGTCAGCAGTGCTAAATAAAATATTTTTTGTCTGACTTATCGCAAGAACCCTCAGGGTGTTTGTAGTGCTGGAAGTGATGTTTGTTTTGGATGTGGCAAGCCAAGACACAAAGTTAGATATTTCCCTCAGTCAGGTTCGCAGGGTCAGTAAAATCATCCCCCAGCTCAGTCCAATTACCCGAATTAGCAGTGGTTGCTTCTAGTGCCACCAGTGGGAAATGCCCAAACAGGATCTATGCACTTCAGTCCAGACAAGATCAGGAAAATTCTCCTGATGTGGTCACTGGTATATTGTAGATCCTTCATTTACATATTTATGCCTTATTAGATCCAAGAGATTCTCTATCTTTTGTAAATCCTTACATAGCAGTCGACTTTAAATTCAAACCAAAAATCTTAACAGAACCATTCTCAGTCTCTACCCCAATAGGTCAATCTATCATAGTTCGATGGGTATACAGGAACTTTTCAGTTATGATATCTTAGAAAGTTACTTCAGTAGACTTAATAGAATTAGAGATGACAAATTTTGACGTCATTCTCGGCATGGACTGTAGAAACATAATCGTTCATTTTTAGTTTCCAAATGAACCTGTCCATTAATGGAGGAGGAGTACTATAGCGCTTAAGGGTCAGTTAATTTCATACCTTAGAGCAAGGAAAAATGATATCCAAGGGATGTGCCTATCATCTTATGTGTGTCAAGGACTATAGTTTAGAAACTCCCAGTCTTGAGTTAATTCCAGTAGTAAATGAATTCTCAGATATATTTCCCGAAGATCTTCCTGGAGTTTCTCCCAAAAGGGAAATTAACTTCGGAATAGACCTTTTTCTAGATACTCAGCCCATATCTATTCTGCCATATATAATGGAACTACCAGAACTCAATGAGTTAAAAGAACAACTAAAGGATCTCTTAGATAAGGGATACATCAAACCTAGTATTTCCCCGTGGGGTGCACCAGTTTTATTCGTGCATAACAAAGATGGTTCTCTTAAAATATGTATAGACTACCGTTAGTTAAACAAAGTCATAGTCAAGAATAAGTACCCACTTCCCAGAATCGATGACTTATTTGACCAACTTCAGGGTGCTAGTTACTTTTCTAATATAGACCTCAGATCAGGCTATCATCAGCTCAGAGTCAGAGAATGTGACATTCTGAAAACAGCTTTTCGAACTCGGTATGGACACTTCGAGTTTCTAGTCATGTCTTTTGGTCTTAAAAATGCCCTAGCAACCTTCATGGACTTAATGAACCGTGCGTCCAAGTAGTACTTGGACATGTTCATCATAGTTTTCATCGATGACATTCTTTTCTATTCTCATAGTGAGAATGATCACGTAGACCATCTCTAAATCATACTTTAGACTCTCAGAACTCATTAGTTATTTGCCAAATTCAGCAAGTTCTAATTTTGGTTAAGGTCAATAGCATTCCATGGTCATATTTTTCTGGTGATGGCATTAGGGTTGACCCTCAAAAGACCGAAGCAGTGAGAAACTAACCTAGACCCATTTATCCATTAGATATCAGGAGTTTCTTGGGTTTAGATGGCTATTACCGTCGATTTGTTAAGGGGTTTAGTCTATTGCATACCTATGTCCATATTGACTCAGAAGAAAGTCAAGTTTCAGTGGTTAGATTCTTGTGTAAAGAGTTTTCAGGAATTGAGGACTTGACTCACCTCATCCCTAGTGTTGACTATACTAGATGGTTCAGATGGGTTTGTTGTGTACTGTGATACATCCATAGTAGGTCTGGGTTGTGTACTCATGCAGAGAGGTAAGGTCATAGACTATTCCTCCAGAAAGCTTAAGCCCCAAAAGAAGAATTACCCTACTCATGACCTCGAGTTAGAAGTTGTAGTGTTTGCCTTTAATATTTGGTGGAATTACTTGTATGGGGTACATATTGATGTGTTCATAGATCACAAAGTATTCAGTATGTCTTTTCTCAGAAAGAATTGAATTTCCGTCAGAGAAGGTGGTTAGAGTTATTGAAGGATTATGACATAAGTGTTCTTTATCATCCGAGCAAACCAATGTAGTGGCTGATGTCTTAGTAGGTTGTTCATGTGTAGTATTTCTTATGTTGAGGATGCTAAGAAGAAGTTAGTTCAGGAAGTTCATCAGCTTGCCCGGCTAGGTGTCCGCTTAGTCGATTCAATAGAAGGATGTGTGTGGGTTCAGAATATTTTTGAATCCTCTCTAGTTTCTGAGGTAAAGGAAAAACAGGATAGACATCCTAGTTTTGTTAAGCTGAAAGTGTCAGTCAGAGATCATAAAGTAGTGGTTTTCTCCGAAGGGGGAAATGGTGTGTTGTGTTTCTAGGGTCGCCTATTTGTGCCAGGAGTAGACGACTTGAGGCAACGAATTCTTGCAGAAGCACATGGTGCACGTTACTCTATTCATCCAGGGGCCACTATGATGTACCACGATTTATGGGACATCTATTGGTGGATTCAGATAAATAGGGATATTGTAGAGTTTGTAGCTAAATGCTCTACCTATCAGCAAGTTATGATTGAGCACCAGAAGCCTAGTGGGTCCATACAGGAGTTCAATATTCCCATATAGAAATGGGAAGAAGTGAACATGGACTTTGCGATAGGTTTGCCTCGTACTCATTGTCAGCATGATTATATATGGGTTATCGTAGAAAGGATGACTGAATTAGCTCATTTCTTGCCATTTCATACCTCCTATTCAGCCGAGCACTACGCCAAACTCTATATCAGAGAGTTAGTCAAGTTATATGGAGTCCCAGTGTCTATTATCTCAGATAGAGGTACCTAGTTTACCTCTTATTTCTAGGAAGCACTATAAAAAGGTCTTGGTACCCAATTTCATCTCAGTACACCCTTCCACCCTCAGACAGATGGTCAAGAAGAAAGGACTATTCAGACTCTAGAAGATATGTTGAGGAAATGCGTTGTTAATTTTAAGGTTAGTTGGGATGACCACTTGCTTTTGATCGAGTTCGCATAAAATAACAGCTATTATTCCAGTATTCAGATGGCTTCATTTGATTCTCTATATAGTAGGATATGTAGATCTCTAATCAGTTGGTTTGAAGTAGGTGGGGCCGTAGTAGTCAGGCCTGATCTAGTGTTTAATGCCTTAGAGAAAGTTCAATTAATCAGAGAAAGACATAGGGATGCCCAGAGCTGACAAAAATCATATGTAGATGTGAGGAGGAAGGATCTTGAGTTTCAATTCGGTGATTTTGTATTCTTGAAAATATCTCCCATGAAAGGGTAAAGAGGTTTGGCAAGAAGGGAAAGCTTAGTCCCCGATATGTCGGTCCTTACACAATTCTCAGTCACTTTGGAAAGATAGCTTATGAGCTTGAGTTGCCTTCAGATCTAGATTCAGTACACCCATTATTCCATGTCTCCTTGCTAAATAAATGTATTGGTAACCCAGCAGTCATAGTCTCCTTTAGAGGACGTAAACATTCAAAATGACCTTTCTTTTGAAAAGGTTCCAGTCCAGATCCTCGATCAACAGATTCATAGATTGAGGAACAAAGAATTTTCCTTGGTCAAATTTCTTTAGTGGAATTAGTCCATTGAGGGAGATACCTGGAAAGAAGAAGTAGATATGCAGACCAAGTAACCTCACCTCTTCTTCACAAACTCAGATCCAGCTTAAGGTAACAATCTTCCTTAGATTTACTCAGTTCTATGTTCAGTTACAACTATAAACTTGGTATTCCTTACCGTTCCATATTCAGTCATGCTTTCATGAATCAGTTAAGACATGTACTCATGCATCAGATATGCATGTTTAGTATGAAAATTTATCTTATCAGTAACTTCAGTCATGTATTCTATGCATCAGATATGCATGTTTAGTATACAAACTTAGTTTGTCAGTAGTTTAGTCATGTATTCATGTTTTAGTTATGCATGTTTAGTGTGTCATCTCATCTTTCAGTGTTTCTCAGCTTAATCAGTCTCATTAGAGGATGAATGTTCCCAAGGGAGAGATATTGTAATACCCCATATTTCCCTAGACTAAATTAACTCTCAGGCCATGAGTTATCTAATATAAAAAATTTGAAATACTCAGAATTTTTCAGTTTAGAGTCTGACATTGAGTAGGAAATTGAATTAACTTTCCAACGATATAAAAATTGACTAAATCTGATAATCGGGTAAGAAGATATGCCTATATTAAGTTTCAGTTGTTAAACACCGTTATTCAGGCCAGTAGCGCATTGCGGAGTATGAAAAAATGTAAATTGTTATTTTCCAGTGAGGTACTGCGATACCTACGAGTCGTGCCAAATCATATTTTGACATTTTTCAATTTCCAGTGTACCAACGCAATCCCACTGCGTCGCAGTGAACTTCCAGGTTGCATCCAAATTGGCAATGCGATACTACCGTGTTGCGCTACCGTGAATTTTCCCAGTTGTCAATTTCCAAAGACATTCTGAGATAGCACCGCATTGCACCAGGAGTGAAAATTGAGATTATTTAGTTAATTTTGAGATTAAATTTTCAAAGGGTTTTATGTCTTTTTCCCTTATTTCAGTTAGCCTAAACACGGGATTAAAGCCCTAAATATCCTATTATCTTGTTATTTTCTTACTTATCTCAAGAAAGAAAGCATTCTCTCTCAAGAAAACTAACCCTATCTCAAAGAAATCAAGGTCAATCTCAAGAATTTCTCCAAGAACCTTCAAGAACTAATAGTCTAAGTTATACTAGGTGTTCATCTATGGGCTCCTTTCACCCATTGAGTCCAAGAATCTATTTTCAAACTACAAGATTATTTAATTATAAAATTCCATGTTTGAATTGAATTGAATTCATGTTCATATTATTGTTGGGTCTTAGTCCATGATTAAATTACAAGCTTTCATGCAATTAATCACTAAATGTGTTGAATTACATGATCTTCATGATAAACCCTACAATTTGCAAGTTGATTGATGTAGGCATGATAAATATATGTGTTAATCATTGTATACCTCAAGCATGTTCCCCATGTGTTTGATAAAATGCCTTGATGAATGAAATAGTGCCATTATAATATGACAACATGTATGCCCCATTCATGTATAAGTAGATGCCTTACAAGTGTTTGATAAAATGTCTCTATGTATGAATTATGAACAAGTGAACAATTTTATGTTATTAAAGATTATGCTATGCTTTACTTGTCATGCCTTCAAGTCCTGGGGGTATTTAATACCTGAAAATTTAGTTGTTTACCTAGAGCCAGTGTTAGTTACAGAATAGTCTCAGTCATGTCACGATCAGTACTATTCTAAGTCAGTTACGGAACTCAGTAGAACTCAATCAGCCACAGAACTTAGGGAAATTCAGTAATCTCAGTATCAGTCCAGTTCAGTTCAGTATAATTAGTTCAGTATCTTTTAGTTGGGAGTAGGATTCAGCATGAGTGAACCCAAATATGGGGGCTCACCTACCAGTAATGGGTGTGATCCATAAAAGCAATCCTTGCATTTCAGAACTACTTAGACAACGTAGGTTGAGACATCAACCAATCAGTTGAGGGTTGATGAGGTGTTTTAACTTTCCAGATGAGGTTTCTACCATTCTCATTTGAGTACCTGCCAGATGAGGGTAACTCCCATCTTGTCTTTACCCGTGGAACGGTATTGATACCCTTCTCATTGGGGTTATAAATTGAACACCAACTCAGTTATCTTATCTTATTTGGGGCATATTGGTTAGATGATTACCTCCCACAGTTTTAGTGTCAGTCTTCAGAATAGAACTTTGTTCAGTTCTATAGAATCAAGACTGTCAGATACAGTCAATTAGTATCAGTAATTTAGTTATCATTAACTTAAAATTATCAGTTACTCTGTATCAGAATTCATTAATTATCTTTAGAAAAGATCAGTTACAGTATTCCTGTACTTGCACAGTATTGCATACTCAATAATTAAAGTAGTTATAAATTATCTATGTACTCTCATGTTCAGTTACTCTATATTATTAAGTCAGTTATTGTTCATGCATATAAACCCTTGTATTCAACCTTACCTTATCTAGCATACCGGTACATTCCACATACCAATGCATACTCTTTGTTTGAGCTATGATGTCTCATATCATAAGTTCGGATACTCAGGTTCCCGACCACGCATAGACAGATTCAGATTCAGCCAGCATATCAGATTTAGTAGTGAGTCCTCATCTATCAAGGATTTTCTTTTATTTAATTATTTCATTAGACTTAGTATTTCAGCAAATGGAGTTAGTTGGGCGATTTTTCCATCAACTCCACTTTCAAACAGTTCAGATTAGAGTCTTTTCAGACTAGTTCTCACTCAATATTCAATTTTTTAGATTATTATTATAGTTTGATATTTTCATCAGTATTTCAGATGTTTTGAACCTTATGGCATTTCAACCTATTTTCCGCATTTATTATAGTATGTTATTCAGTTCCCATAACAGATATTAGTCATGGCTTAGCTTATGGTCCTTTCGGATCGTAAGCACCGTGTAACATTCGGGGTACTGACTTAGGGCATTATAATTAGTTAGACTACGTATCATGGTTGTTGATTCATAGGTTTTATCACATGATCATGGTTTCCCGACCTCTAATCGTATACCTAACATGGACATTACAACTATATCGTTGGGCAGGGATGTAATAATCCAATAAAGTTCTTCAAGCTATCATCATACATGTGAACCAAACAAGGCTTTTGGGCATATACCTATCCTAGATGCTTATTTAAATTCTTCATTTTATAAAGAAATAGGAACCTGGCTCCACTTAACCCATGTTCTATCATCTTATTCCCCCTCTTGAGTTCATAAAGATGACAATGGATGTATTATAAGGGGCGTAAATCCTCAAAATAATTAAAAACAAATGGGTAAACAAACAACCAAATATGATAAAAAATCAAAACTAAATTAATTCAAAGCAATAATTGTGATTTTCTTGGACTTAACCCTGGAAAAGTGCTTTTAGCCACTTATGTACATAGTAGTAATCAAAAAAATTAAATACATGATAAAATCCAATAAAAAACTAAAGTGAAAAAAGAAAAACCCTAATTGAAGTGTTTTCCATCCCCTCTCAAAGTTCCAAAGTCGTCCAAGGTCCCCCAAAACATCTTTTAAAATATTTTATTTATAGTAAACCAATCCTAATCCATGTAGGAATAGGATTTCATGTTATCCAGTTATAGATGGGCAAAAATTTCCACTTTTATACTTCATTGTGTGTTAGAGTGCTCATCTCTATAATCTTGCAATGCGGCCTAATCACATTGAGTTACTGGAAATTGACAATTGCCTTTTTATCCGTCACCGCGATGTGCCAACCACCCATCCTATTAGTACCTCAAAACACCACAAATGGCGGTAAACTCCCAGCTATCTATTTCTTGTATAGTAGAGGCTTCGTAGATAGTCAGTCAGAGTCATTACATGTAATTCAAGTTTCTTTATTCATTTTTATTATGATATAAACTTTATCTGTATTATAGTTATTTAGATTTCCTTATGATCATGTTTCCGCTCAACAAATTTTGTTTTTATACAATTTAATTCAGATTCTCAAGTATCATGCCAATTCATGGGTTAGCTTAGGATCACTTATGGTTCTAAGCACCATGTTACGGCGAGGGTGTAGTCCCAGGTCATGACAAACTTGGTATCATAGCACAGAGTTCAAGTTTCCTAGGGTGACTAAGAGTCTTATAGAATGGTATGGAGATGTTTGTATTTTTCTTTGAAATGCTACAGGGAATTTAAGAAATATTTCCCTTCTTTAATATCTCAGATCGTGCTATAGAAAGGGTCTCTAAGAAATTTATACATATTCTAATCATGCTCCATTCAAGTCAACTCTTTCTTATTTTTAAGCTAAAAATTCCTACAGATAGAGGTTTCTTAGAAAGTCCCCACAAATAGTTATGGAATTGCATGTTGGCTCAAGAAGTATCCCATCAGTGACCTTATGTACTAAACTTTGAAAGTGTTCATTCTTATTCATGAAAATTCATGTATTGATCGGAATTCAGATATGCTCTCAGATGCTTTCTCATAATCTTATGACTACATATGATCTAGATTTAGAAGCATGAACCTAGAAGTTTAGCAGCAGTAAAGTGGGGATAGTGTTTTGTCTGTATTTATTAAACCTTGTATCCATGGGACTAGTTGTATGAAAGGTGAATTGGTAGGCTTTAAATAGTGTATGCAAGAATTTAAATTTGTTGATTCAAAAGTAATTATGATGATGTGGGAATGATTTACAGGTGTGCCCAAGGTGATATGGGATTGTCGTATTTCTATGTTTTAAAGTGTGTGCTTAGATAGTACCCTTGAGTTGATAAGTGTGAATGAGGCTAGTAATGTAGCATGCGATGTTCTTACCAGCTAAGTTATTTTCATGATCCGAGACTACCCCTAGTCGTAACACGGTGCTTGGAACCACAAGTGACCTCAAGCTAACCCATGAATTGGCATACTGTTAAGAAACTGAATTATAATATATT
The DNA here is from genome assembly GCA_030864215.1 of Capsicum pubescens. Taxonomy (NCBI): domain Eukaryota; kingdom Viridiplantae; phylum Streptophyta; class Magnoliopsida; order Solanales; family Solanaceae; genus Capsicum; species Capsicum pubescens. The sequence continues at coordinate 182,053,740 of CM061538.1, forward strand.
AAATAGCTATTATGCTATGTGAAAATATAATCATGACAAAATCTGGGAAAAATATACTACTGATACAATTTACAATCTGATTAAACTGAACAGATAACTAAAATTACATGACTGACTTTAGATAGCTAGGACATGACCCCAGCTACCTCTAATCAATACATATGAGTAATAAAGTAAAGTACATGAATAACATCTGACTAAACTCCCCGAAATAGTAGAGCTCATCACCTGCTGGCTGGAAACTTCAATTGTCAGATACTGATGTGTGGACTACAACTGGTACCTAAATTATGAAATAATGTAGCCACACAGACATATATATAGATCAGTACTTCTATAATGCATTAAGTAAGCGGGGTGAATGCAATAAGTAAAAACTGTTTCATACATAATCTTAAAACATGCATGACTAGGTGTAAGTAGATTCACCAAGAGACTGAAATAAATTGAAATCTAAAATATCATAAAAATTGTGCATCAAACATAATATGATAAGTTGGTAAATCACTACACTTAGTTTCCTACAACTTTACTTTTGTAGGATAAGTATAATCGAAGCTGGGATACGATAAAACGTGAATACATGAACGTTCAAAAACAAACATATATGTACTGAATTAATTTGAATAACTGATGCATGGGTGATGGAATGAGTGAAATCTAAGAAAAAAGGGTAACTATTGTATACATACTGAGTACCTGATATATGAATATGAACTACTGAACAACACGAGATAGCTGAGCATAAATGCATAAAAACTGTAAAATCTGAGAATGCAAGACCAAGCATAAAACATTATTTTGATATGGTCTGTAAACTGAGATAATGAAATATTTATAACTAAATAAATGATAACTATATGCGATTTTTAAGCAAACCCGAAACTAAACTCTAAAACTAAATACTGAACTGATATTATGGGATCTACCATCTAACCGATATGCCCTAATATGAGCTAATTGGGGTCCAATCTGTGACCCCAGTTTGAAGGGTATCAGTACCGTGTCATGGGTACTAACACATGGCTGCATGGATCAACTCAAGTGAAGTTCTGAAGGACTAAAAGGTCACCCTCTACTGGCAGGTGCTCTAGTGAGATATATGTCAACCCTCAACTGGCAGGTTAACATCTCAACCTATTTTGGCTACATAGTTCTAGAATGTAGGGACTACTACTAAAGGACACACCCCTAACTAGTAGGTGAGCCCCCATCTCAGGGTTCGATCGGTGCTAAATCCTAATCCCAACTTAATAGAGTTAGATTATTGAACTAAGCTAAACTTAACTGAACCCACAATAGACCATATTAACTAACTTAATGGTAAAGCTCATGGTATGACTATAATAATTTTGTAGGTACTAAAAACTAGGTAAACAGCTAAATTTTGGGTATTCATAAACTCCAGGACTGGGTAACAATAATAATAGGACATACTGAAGCTTCAAGACATAATAAGTAGTCAATATTCAAAACCCAATCATTAGGGAATTTAACCAAACACTTGTAAATCATAGGCTTAAGCATGGGAATGGTTAAAACATGAGATAATAACATAATTTCAATACTAAAATCATGGGTTAAGTATGTGAAAAGGAAAAATCATCATTCAAACGTTTCAAGGGTTAATTACAACAAAAATACTTGGAAATCAAGAACTTGAACATGGTAATGCCTTAAACAATGATAATAGCATGGATATATGACTAAGATCATGAATTGGGGGATGTACATGAAATTTTTATGAAATAGGACATGGGCATTTTATCAAAACATGTTAAGATCATAGCTTGAACATAATAAAACATGAGGGAACAATAGAGTTACATGGAAAAATTCATAACTTGGGGATTCATCTTGAAATAAATTGAATATAATATGGAAATTTCATCTAACATGTGGAAACCATGGATTGAAAACATGGGAATGTTGCTAAAAATGATGAATTTAGGATCTATCATGGAACTCACTTGAATAAAGCATGGGGAAACTCAAATTCATGGAATGAGGAATTTAAAATCTTGCATTGAATCACACATTGGCTGAATTGAATTTAAAATACCATAAAAACATGAAATTTATTCTTTATTGAACATCGAAAATAACATAATGATCAAAAAATACATTTTTAATAGAAAGAAAAGGGTTTTGGACTCCATGGATGAAAGGGGACCCATGGCCACATACCTTAATAGACTTGACTTGGTGGAGAAACCTTGACCTTGAAAGCCATGGAGATGATCTTGAGATATTTCTTGAGATTCTTCGATTAGGGAACCTAAAATCTTGATTTTTATTGAAGAGAAAATGATGGAATGGATAAACTTTTAGGGTGATTAGTTTTTGTTCTTGAGACTAAAAATGAAGAATATAGGCATGGTCATGTTTTTACGAATTATGTTGAGGTGGAAAAAGACCCAATTGCCCCCATAATTTAAACCAAAAAGTCATATATGGAATAAGTATTAAAGGCCCATCGCGATGCAGTCTAATCGTGGTGGCTTACTGGTTCTGGCAAAAATGATCATAATTTTTTGTTCGGGTATCAGATTAAGGAGAAATTGGAATAGTTAGAAATCAAATTAAATTATGTATAATTTGGAGGGTCTTGAGATGAAAATTCCATGTATATCATAATTTAAACATGTTCAAAGTTGACCCTTGTAGAATCGACTACCAAACTTGGAACGAATCAAAGGCTCTCAGCTCAACTTTGCTCTAAGTGATTTCTATGAACACTTTTCACCTAATAAGAATTGCACACACTAGGATAAATTTCATGACATATGCACTCAAATTATAAATCAAGAACTTGATGAAAACACCTTCATCACGATGAGATGATGTGCCCATAGCTATAAACACCGCGACGCACGACTATCGCGGTGAAGTTCTGGAATCAAAATCTAAAAGTGACCCAATCTTCATTCAAAAAATCCAAAACTTTTCTGAAACATATTTCTTACATCCCTAAACATGAATTAACTCAAAAACTAACTTATCGGTCTTGAGAAGACAAAAATAAAAAATCCTCAATGTTCAGTGGCCTCAAAATGACCAAGTCTCCAACACTTAGTGAAATTTACAAGCCTTAAGCCCCTTAAGCATGAAACTAAGAGCTCAATCGATCAAGGATTAGTACGGGGTATTACAGTTATGGGTTATTGGTTATTGTTGTCGGGTGTTCAAGTATGATGGTAATTCTCATGATTTAGGTAAAATATAATTTTAGAGATGTGATATTAATAGGCTATGAAGGAAGTTAGTATGGTTAATTAAAAGTTTGGGAATTTCCTTACTAAGTGTTTGAATCTAGGTTTGATTCTTAGAGGATTGTGCTAATAGAAGGAAGTGGGGAAATTCTAGTACTCCTGAAGATTTTAAGTCAGTAAGTGTTTAAGTTATTACATGATGACTATTGGGGGTATAAAAATTTAAGATTTGTATCTCAGAGGGAAGTACTAGTAGTGGGTTTTACACTTTTAGGTATAGTCTTTCAGGGTGAATCCATTATTGATATGTATTTGTTATATCCCAGACTCTAGAGTAGAGTTGGTGTTGTTTAGTTTAGAGTTTATTAATTGGGTCCACAAACTTAGAATGATGGCTTAAATTTAAGGGGGAGATGATAGAATAAGGAACCTAGTCAGCCTCTCATATTTTAGTAGTGATGCTGGTATGATATAGAATAATAGTAAGAGAGGATGATGCCCAACCCATTCTCATCTCAGTGCAAAGTTTGTACTTTAGTCATCACGACATCTCCTCACGCCTAACATGTCAGCTCCATAATCATGGTTCATGTTCATGAACATAATAAAAAATCATGTACACTCTTAGTTCTTAGTATGAGAAGTTCCAGTTCACTCAGCAGTACGAATCATATTCCCTGAAATTATTAACTCCAAAATCAAGTCATACAGCTCATGATTCCTATACTCATGCTTTACAGCATGGTCAGTTCCCATTACTCATGGTTCACTCTTAATGACCAGTGAAATTTAGATTATGTCATGTATGTCCTCAATTTTTATCTCTAAAATGAATTCATGTTATTGATACTCTATTCCTCAGGCCTCAGTTTAGTGTCATGTTATGCATAGTATCTATTCATGTTTCATGTTCTCATGTTCAAACCTTTTTAGTAACCTATCCTTCTAAAATAATAATGGTGAAGAACAATTGTTTATATGGGAGAGAGTAAATATTTCATGTTGAGAAAAGATTATTGTATGCTTGATCTAGATAAGGCTAGAAGTGTGAAGAAAAAATTAAGGCAAAGCTTTTGGTGTATGTCATAGTTAGTTGATAATTTAATCTGTGTCTTCTTAAGAATAGTGCAAGAAAGTTGTTATTGACAAGATGTGTTAAAGAATATGTAAAAATTTCAAAGTCGGTTGATTGACCAAAAGTTTACATGTAGGTATAATGATACGCTTGAATGTTATGTTGGTATATAAGTGGATAGTTGTATTTTCTGCTGGTGAATTTCTAGTAAAAGGTAGAATTTAGTTGTTGAAGTTGTAAGATTAATTATTCTTGAGATGAAAGATGTGAAACATGCATATAGTATTGAATTCATGGTTTATACTAGTATTACGGTGTTATGTGTTATACCTTATGATTTCAAGTTAGGCTTGAACATGGCAAGAGTATGTAGTTCAACTCAAACTTGGCTAGAGTAGTTATATGTACCCATGTAAGGATTAAAAGTTGAATCAAATGAGCATAGTAATCAAAAGGATAAGTATGGTTGAGGGGGTATTTGAAAAGTGTGGCTAAGCTTGAAAGTTAGCTGTTGCATTGCCTAAGGCAAAGTGATTCTATCCATCCTAGTTTATATTTCATAAGCCTATGTTCCATGTTACAAAGCTATAGCCATATTAAGATTCCTTACTCATATATCTTATTTTGATCATGACCAAGATTCTTTGATCCATAATGTTATTAGAACTTCTTAGAAAGAGTGTTGAAGAAATACTCCAGTTGAGTAAAATTTTTTAGTATGATTTATTCTATATAGACAGCAATTCAGTTTAGTAGTCCTATATATAAATTCCTATGGTTTTCCATCTTGCAATCTATTTTTACTATCCAAAGTTTCATGAATATGGCTATTCTACAAGGTAGTTTGTTCGCATTTGTGTATGTTGTGAATTCAGTTTAGTCCAAGTATCATGTTTCTGATTCAGCTATTTAGTCATGACTCACTACATAAGTATTCAGTGCATGATCTCAGTTTTTCAAGTATATGATCTCAGTTTTCAAAGTATTTAAGCGCAGATATTTTAATATCCCTTGTATGACCTTAGTTACATTATATCATGATTCGTGCTTACATAATGTACTTGTTAATGACATGAAGCCTTTTTTTTATTCATATACGTGTTTTGTTGAGGATTAATTCTTAATGAAAAATTACGTACTTTATTCCATCCTTAGTAACTCTTAGGATTTTTTGTATAAGTTATCACTTCGCAGTTCTATATGTAAGTTCATATCATGAACATTTCAAGTAAGTTCTAAACTCTCAACATGAATTAGCTACTTATAGTAAATACAGTAAAGTCAGCTCAGAAATTAGTTTCATGATGAAAGTTGTAATGTTTCAGCTCATCTATATCCTTCATTACCAGCTATGTCATATCTACATTATTCCATATTTCTAAGACATTAAAAGGTTCCTATCCATCATTTGAAGATGAATGGCTCCACGGGGAAGATAATGCAACACCTAGCATTTTTGGGCTAGACTTTGAACCGTTGTTCCTACATGTGTAAATTCTAATCCCATAATTTGATTTTTAATACATGTGTCATGATCATTGTCCTAGTATGTGAAGTGATATCAAGGTGAAAAATGTTCATAGGAGTCACTTAGAGCAAAGTTGAGCTAAGAGCCTTCGGTTCGGACAAATTTTGGTATTTAATTCTATAAGGACCAACTTTAAATGTTTATAGCTTTTTATTTATCTGAAATTCACAGCTCAATATCCCCCACAATATATATAATTGAATTATATTTCTAATGATACAGTTTTTTGCTTAATCGAATACCCGAGCAAAAAGTTGTGACCATTTTTGTGAGAAACATTAAGGGTTCACGATAAGCCCATGCCACGAGGGATATTCCCCCAGACTAGGTTTCGCATCGTAGGCATTACTCCTACTAACTAGAGGGCACATCGCGGTGGCTATTCCACCACTGTTTCAGCTTCCTATGGGCCAAGGATTAATTTGGTCCTTTCCCCTCAACCCCAAACGTCCAAACCATGGTTTATAACACTAAGAAGGGAATTATTTGTCCATCTTCCTCAAAAAACTCACACAAAACCACTCCTATTTCCTAAGAAAAATAATCCAAGTTTTTTCTCTCAATAACACAAGGATTCAAGCTTCAATTTTAAGATTTCTTCAAGAATCCATTTTATTAAGGTGTGTGTTTATTGAGGTATGTGGGTATTCATCAATGGTTCCCTTTAACCCATTGAGCCTAAAAACACTATTTTAACTTACTTATCATACTTCATGAAATTAATATAGGAATTTCATGCTAAATAGATTAAAAGTTATGTCTACTATTTGTTCCAAGATAATTATACTATCTCAGGTTTTGAATTGTATGTTTCCCTATCATAGTCCACTGATTTCATGATAAATCCCTTAACTATGAATCGAACCAAGTAATCATGTAGTTTTCTCATGTTTAAGACATTTACATGTTCAATTTCATTCTTCTCACTTGTTTTGGTGAAATATTCATGATTTGGATCTTTGAACCATGATTCCATATGAAATTTTAAGCTTTGATATCATATATTATGATTATTCAGTGTTGGAGGATTATGAACAAGTAATAGCCCATACTTTTGGGCTAGAATTTAGACCATCATTCCTACGCATATAGACCCGAACTAAATGATTCCTTGTTAATATATATGTATTGATCAATCCTATAGTATGAGAATACCTTTGAATATGAATTGAGGTCAAGAAAATCCCCAAACATAAAGACGAGTTGAAAACATTTCTATCGATTAAGTCTTAGTGGACCTTTTAACTTGAGTCAGCTTCCATCAACCATAACTTTTGTATATATCAAACTATAGGGCCTAATATATATCAAATGAAAGGGCTTCAAAGTATCTTTCCAATGATACAAATTTTGCCTAAATTCGATAACCGAGTGAAAAGTTATGCCTTTGCATAGTGGAGTGCATCGCCTAACAAATCGCCCAAGTCAACAGGAATGGTTATTCCATAAGTTAGGAGCCTCCCAACCTAGCTTTGGCAATCGGTTAGGTGCCTCCCATCCTATCTTAGGCAATGGGAATTGCGGCACATACCTTGTGGACCAACAACGTAAATTCCTCATTTTTAAATCATTTTAAGGACAATTAAGTCCTTTATCATCCCAAAACCGTCCCTAAACATTCATAAATGGATTTAGGCTTATTAATAATGTTCTAACTCTCCTAAAATCCCTACTTTATCCTTCAAGGACCCAAGAAGAGAAAACAACTAGGGTTTGAGCAATCAAGCTTAAGGGCCCAATCCTTTGAAAATTTCTTTGTGAATTCTTAGCAACTAAGGTACGTGGGGTTTATCCTAAAACTACATGGGATTTTTGAAACACTTGTATATGATTTAAAGTTTATCAAGCATGAAATTGCAAAGGGGTTTCGGAATCTATGTTTTAAATTAAGCATCCTGAATATTTCAATGTTATTATTGTTTAGGCCTTGAGGCCTTTCCCCTTAAACTAATTTATACTCATATGTATATGTATGAAATTGAGTTTTGAAGATTGATTGAGAAAATAATTATAAAGTCCCTCCCTTGTGATGAATTGAAGTATGTGATATTATCATGAATAATTTGAAATGCATGTTTTATAGTTTGAAAGTGGTTTTGTTATTATCATAGTATTTGAACATGATTTAGAGATGATGAGAGGGAGTTTTCTTGATATAACTATATCCTTGTTTTAAAGAAAAAGAATTTCATGTGATTGAGTAAATTGGCATGACCACCTTATGTTATTAAGATATTGAAAAAGAGAGAGTTTCTTTCATGTGTTTACATGAGTTTAAAGAAAGAATTCTTTGAATTGATTTATTGATATGGTGGTCCCAAACCTTACGTTTTAAAAGAAGAGATTATGTTATGCTATTAACGTCTCAGAGATGCCACTTACAAGTCAATGGTATGACGATACCATATAAATGTATTCCATAATAGAGCTAGAGTTTTTATAGTTTGATTTCAGAGAATACATGTTTTAAAGAGTTAAAAATGGTCTTAAAGAGGGTTATGTGGTTACCTGAAGAAGGAACGAGTCAATCGACTTAGCCGACATGGATTTATGATACCTGAAAGTAAAATTATACGTTGGCGACAGCCTAGTGGCGTAATATAGAAGCAAAGACTCCAACCTTGTTGGCAAAATTGGGTTGGGGGCTTAGCTGCCGAGTTAAGGGCAGATACTACATAGCCCATGGAATTTTAGAGTTGTAAGGTATACAACCTAGAGTAGAAGTAAAATAAAAAATATGTCATAGAGTTTGTGTAATTGTTCATAGCCTTTTAAAAATGTCCATGTGTTTTCATATTATATGTTATATTTATGAACTATTTTTGAACTGCTCTCACCTATGTTGAATAAAAATTATTATTTTGGATTTACTCTGTGTACCAGTACAATTGTATTGAGCCCCTATCTTTCAGGGTCTGAGGCTCAGTCTAAAGGTACTGCTAAGTCGTAGTGTTTTTAGACAAAATTAAAGTGTGCAATGGTGAGCCTTCTTATTCTATAAGGCCTATGTCTTTCATACTTTGTCATTTATTTTTGTTTTAGACCCACAAGGGGCCTTGTCCCAGTTTCACACAGTTGTTATTTTCATATGTAGTTGAGATTTTACAGACTGATTCAGTGGTTGTCGAGATATTGTTGAATTTTATTTCTTTCTAGTCAAATTGAACTCAGAGTATGACAATGGTTCCTTCATGATTTATTTTCTGCATTTTTTCTTTATTGTATGAATGTTGTGCATGATTACCAGATAGAGAAGGGCATCCGGGCCTTCGTGGTTTGGGGTGCTCGTTTCAGCCAGTGCCCCATGTCGGGTCATGAAAAACTTGGTATCCGAGCACGGTTCATAGTATCAGAGTATCTGTGAAATTGCATCGGGTAGAGTCTTAATCATAGGTGTGTAGAGCGCTACACTTCTAAGTAGAAGGCTACAAGGCATTTAGGAATGTCTCTCTTTCTTCATGATCCAGTTCATGTTATAGAGTTAGAATGTTTCTGTTTCATACTTTAGTTCATGCTATAGTGTCACCCATATGAAAGAAAAGTTATCCCTATTCTTTCCTAACTCTAATGTTCTTAGATATGTAGTATTGTTGAGTTAATTCAAGTGCAGATGTTTAGAATCTAAATGGTATGGTCCTTTTTGATTGAATCTTAAAAGATTTTAAAATTTTGTAAGGACTTGAGAAGAGTCTGTTAGTGCTTCAAGGTGTATTGATTCTAGTGTAAACTTTGATCTTGATGAAATCGTGCTTTTCAGCCTGAGGTATTTAAGTGTATCCAGTCCCTTTCAAAAATTTTATTATGGATGTCATGCATAAGAACAATGATGTGCAGTAGAATGTTGGAACTTATTTCTACCCGAGTAGTAGTGTATGTTAAAGTGTCATGACCCATTGGTGATAAGATTGGATCAAGATGTTGGTGATATGAAGTCATAAGGTTAGAAGCCAGAGTGAGGGTGACTTTTGTGTATATAAATATTTTTAGTTGTATAACCGTTGATTTAGGGATTATTTGCCATTTGTACTGATAGAATAATGTGGTAGTAATATTTGTAGATTGTAAGGTATTCGATAGAGGAAGTTTTTGGTTGTGATCATTATCTATTCAAAACTAGGGAAGGATCCTAGAATGGATAGTCATGGTGGTTATAGAAAACTCTTATAGAATGTGAATGGAAATGGTTAGATTAGCGAATAAGTTATAACTATAGATTCATTGCTATATGTGGAATTTGAAGATAATCTAAATGTATGCTTGGGCAAGTAAGTATGAGGTGAGAAAGTAGAATATGCAGATATGATTGGGTTGAGTTGTATTATATGATTAGAATTGAATATCCCTATTATGAATTTACCCTCATTTTAATTGTCATTATTTTAGTAGTCATAAACTAGTACATCATGTGAGAAGGTATGTAGTGGATTTTGAGATGTAATAGTGATGTCATGGAGGGGTTGCGATTTTAGGTAGTAGTTAAATAAAATGAGTATTTTGAGTTGATTTTCCAATTTTATAGACTAGTATAATATGTTGCATGCTTCACTGGTGGTACGTGATTGATGCTACGCTATAGGCTTGAACTTTAGATGTAGAATGTGGTGGTAAGAGTAGTAGCTTAAGGTTAATGATGTATGTTTTTTGAAAATGAACTGGTAGGCTTGATGGAATTTGTAAAAGAGTCTAGGTTGGTAATTTATGAAAAGTTAAATTGTAATTGTGAGGTATATATGTATACAAGGATTAGTGTTAAAATTATGAATTGAGGGTGAGTCATTAAGTGGATAAGGGCATAAGTATATAAGAATAAGTTGCACCCCTCGGTAGTATGGCGTTAGGTAAGATTTTATAATATAAGTTATGTGATTAACAGTATAGTGTTAGAAGGTTAAGTAGTGGAGAGTGAACTTTTATGTGATAAGGAGTGAGGATATGTATGCTCATGAGACTGCAAGTTGTAAGTTGATGATGATAGATAGCAAAAAATTAAGAATAGCGTTCTTGGAAAGAAATACCTTTAGAGTATACGTAAAAATGGAAAGTTTAGCATTTATGTGTATAAGTGTTTTGCGTACCTAGTTTGTTTTCTGTAAATTGTGGTATGGAGAAGTTTGGGGATGGTTTTATAGTGTTATTTAGAGTTGAATTGAGAAAAATATGAGTGGGAAATATGCGCCTTCGGTATAGTTTTACAAATTTTGCTAAGATGCAAGTTATGTGATTAGAGTTGTAATGCTAAGTATTCTAAGGAGTTGAAGATAAAGTGTTGTGTGCCTAGAAGTGTAGTTGTCTATGCCCATGATAACGTTAGCCATAAATAGGTGACTTTGGGGTGTGGAGGATGTTAGGATTAGTGTACCTGAAGGGGATGTTCTAGAATGAATTTAGTGTCCATGTAAAAAAAATATCTATGGAGGGGAGTTTGTGTTCATGTGTAGATTGGTACCCCTTTGTGATTAGGTGTGTGGATATTGTGAGGCTCAGCACTTCAACTAGTCTTGAAGTTCCTCGAATGGTTGGCACATCTTGTTTACGTGAGTATGGGTGGTAGTGTGAGGGCAGTAGAGGCTAGCGAAAGTAAGAGTAGTATTTTCGAAAACTAAGACCTACAGAGTATAATTTATCCGAGAGGGATTAGCGGTAATGTGTATAGTGGTATATCTCTTGTGTTAAGAGTTGTGGATATATATTTGATGAGAGGTTATGTCTGCAAGTCTAGGATTATGACTTTAATCTAAGGGGAAGATGATGAGTTAAAGTAGTTCTCAAATTTTCGTATGGTGTCAAGTTTCAAGAAAGATTCATGATAAATCTATTACAACTCAAGCAAATTCTTCCTACACAGTCTACAAGGTCACTCTTCTAATGTGTTACATTATGTATCCAAGTCCTACCTATGTCTTTGAGTACTCTATGTAACTCATGACATGTCCCGACTTCCAAACTAGAAGAAATAATGTCCCTCGATGATCCAGTATTCTAAGCATCCAAGATCTATGTTATGTTGCTCATGAACAACAAATCTATGTCCCAAATCATGATTGGTTCTAAGGAACTATGTTTTCTTATGTTAATGATTCATTTTATGTCAGGATTATCCAAAATGATAAAGTTGTGTGAACTCATGACTTTTTCAGTTCTGAAAATGAGAAGTGACAACTTCGAGTAGAAGTCCTTGCCTAAATCATCGACTTCATGAATTCAACACTCATGTTATAAGACTCATGATGTAAGCTCTCATGTTTCTCAATGTGGTTGTCCTAAGAACTTTTTCTATGTTGATTTTATGCCAGAACGACTTTCCACTTGAGATCCAAACACTTGATATATGAAACACTCTGTGATTGTACCGTATCTTCAACTCATGTCCCACCTTGAGTATGGCAATAAGTATATGTTATAACCGAATAGTTTTACTCCCTTTCATAATGATCTTGCTCAGGTCCTTTAATGACCCTCTGTATGCTAGTATTCCGGTGGCTGTGGAAGCATAAAAGATTTTAAGGTGGGGGAGTAGATGTCGTTGTAGGTGAAAATTTCGATGTGGTTTCTTGAGCTAAGTTAAGAAGAGCAGGGGAAGGAAGGAGATGAATATTCTTTACGTGAAATAGTTAGGAGGGAAGTATATGGCGAGAATCTTGGTGAAAATTATTGAATTTGCAGGTCTTAGTGGAGAAGTCCATAAAGTGGGGTATGGTAGCGGTAGGCTGAAATTTTGTGATTGATAAAAATACAAACTAATGTGCCATGTGGTTAGTATTCTTTGAATTAATACTTGAGGTTGTTGGATTATAGTGATGAGGTGAGATAATTTCTTAATGTGATGTAGAGTACAGGGTCCCGTAGTTTAAATTAGAACCTCCTTCCTCTGAGTTAGGCTTCAACATAGAAGTATTATATGATGGGATACAAATTCTTTGGGTTAGATATCTTATGGAAGAATTGTAAGTTGGACATTATGAAGTATGTTGATTAATGTTGGGGTATAGACAAGTAGTGTTGCTAACTTTAAATCTTTTCATTGTAGCTGAGAAGATAGAGAATGCTAATATTCATATGTTCCGCGAGAAGATTATCTCATCTCTTCTACCAATCTTAATCAGGACGAGGACTCTTAGGAAAAGTTATGTCTTACAATGATTTTATCATGTGCCATAAAACACATGCCAAGATCATGTCGACGTCAAGTTTCATTATCTCATATTTCGTGTTTACACATTTCCCTAGGGGTTATCATGAAGATCGTGTGGTGTCTTTGCAAATTTTTATTGAGGGAAAATGTTCAAATAATTATTACGTACTTTATTCTGCCCTTTTAGAGCTTCAAGAAATCCATACCCATCATTTGAGGATGAATGATCCCAAGGGGGACATAATTTAACACCCCGTACTTTTGAGATTAAATTTAGACCGTCGTTCCTATGCGTATAGAACCTAACTAAATGATTCCTTGTTAATATATGTGTGTTCATCAATCTTATAGTATGAGAATACCTTTGAATATGAATTGAGGTCAAGAAAACCCCCAAACTCAAAGACGAGTTGAAAACATTTCTATTGGTTAAGTATTAGTTGATATTTTAACTTGAGTCAACTTCCATCAACCATAACATTTTGTATATATTGAATTAGAGGTCCTACTATATATCAACTGAAAAGTCTGGTAAGTAGATTTCCAACGATACCAATTTCTCCTAAATAGGATAACCGGGTGAAAAGTTATGACTTTACAAAGTGGAGTGTGTCGCCTAACATATCGCCTAAGTCCACTGGAATGGTTATGCCATAAGTTAGGCACCTCCCAACCTAGCTTCGGAAATCAGTTAGGCGCAGCTCAGCCTAGCTTAGGTGATGGTCAATGCGATGCATACCTTATGGCCCAACGACGTAAATTCATCATTTTTAAGTCATTTTAAGGACAACTAAATCCTTTCACATCCCAAAACTGTGCCTAATCATCCTTAAATGAATTTAGGCTTATTAATAATGTTCTAACTATCCTAAAATCACTAATTCATTCTTCAAGGACACAAGAGGAGAAAACAACTAAGGTTTGAGCAATCAAACTTTAGGGCCCAATCCTTTCAAAATTTCTTCACAAATTCTTAACAACTAAGGTACGTGGAGTTTATCCTAAAACTACATGGGCTTGTTGAAACACTTGTATATGATTTAAAGTTTATCAATCATGAAATTATAGAAGGGTTTTGGAATCTATGTTTTAAATTATGCATCCTGAATGTTTCAATGTTATTATTTTTTTGGCCTTGAGGCCTTTCCCCTTAGACTGATTTATACTCATATGTATATGTATGAAAATGAGTTTTGATGATTTATTGAGAGAATAATTATGAAGTCTCTCTCTTGTGATGAATTGAAGTATGTGATCTTATAGGGAATGTTTTGAAATGCATGTTTTATTGTTTGAAAGTGGTTTTCTTATTATCATAGTATTTGAACATGATTTAGAGATGATGACAGGGAGTTTTCTTGATATAACTATATCCTTGTTTTAAAGGGAAAGAATTTCATGTGATTGAGTAAATTGAAATGACCACCTTATGTTATTGAAATATTAAAAAACGGAGAGTTTATTGCATGTATTTACATAATTTTAAAGAAAAAATTCTTTGAATTGATTTATTGATATGGTGGTCCCAAACCTTATGTTTTGAAAGAAAAGATTATGATATGCTATTAATGGCTTAGAGATGCGACTTGTAAGTCAATGGTATGATGATACCATATACATGTATGTCATAACAGAGCTAGAGTTTTCAGAGTTTAATTTCAAAGAATACATGTTTTAAAGAGTTAAAAAGGGGCTTCAAGAGGGTTAGGTGGTTAGTCGAAGAAGGCACAAGCCAATCAACTAATTTCCTAAAACGTTGATTTGCCAACACGAGTTTATGATAACCAAAAGTAAAATTATACATTGGCGAAGGGCCGGTGGTGTAGTAGAGAAGCAGAGACTCCAACCCTTGCAGCAAACTTGGTTTGGGGGCTTGGCTTCCGAGTTAAGGGCAGATTCCATATAGCCCATGGAATTTTAGAGTGTTAAGGTATACCACCTAGCGCAGAAGTAATATAAAGAATATGTCATAGAGTTTGGATGATTTTTCAGAGTCTTTTAAAAATGCCCATGTGTTTTCATATCATATATTATATTTATGAACTATTTTTGAAATTCTCTCACCTATGTTGAATAAACATTATCATTTTGGATTTGCTCTACTTTCCAGTACAATTTTATTGACCTCCTATATTTCAGGGTCTGAGTCTTAGTCTAGAGGACCTGCTAAGTCGTAGAGTTTTCAGACAAAAGTGAAGTGTGAAGTGGTGAGCCTTTTTTATTTCGAAAGGCCTATGTCTTTCAGAATTTGTCATTTATTTTTGGTTTAGGTCCACTGGGGGCCTTGTCCTAGTTTCAGATAGTTGTTATTTTCGTATGTAGTAGAGATTTCGTATACTGATTCAGTAGTTGTCTTGATGTTATTGGATTTTCTTTCTTTATAGTAAAATTGAACTTAGAGTATGACCATGGTTCCGTCATGATTTATTTTCTGCATCTTTCCTTTATTACATGAATGTTGTGCATGATTACCAAACAGATAAGGGCAGTCAGAATTTCATGGTTTGGGATGCTCGTTACGGCTAGGGCCCCGGCTCGGGTCATAACAGAGCACCTGATACCTATGTGTTTAGATAATTTCAACTTTTTAAGAAATAAGTCAATTTCACCATGACTCCTATCATTTTGCTCAGTTGTTATGATAATATTAAGCACTATCAGTTGTTATGTGTAGTTGAACATAAGTTAGTACCAGTGTCAGTTTAGTTGGGAGTAGGACTTAGCACCGAGTGAACGTAGGGATGGTGGCTCCCCCATTATTTTAGGCAGAGTCATTAGACACAATTCCTAAGTTCCAGAACTACGCATCCATTGTAAGATATGTGGGGTCACTCATTAATTTTGGTTTGACTAAGGGTTACCCGTAAATTTAGGCTTGACTTCCTGGTTCTTCGAGACATCAGTTTTGGGGATCTAGACAAACAGTGTTAGTACCCATGGCATGGTACTAACATCTTTCCAACTGGGGTTATAGGTTTGACCCCAATTAGCTCAGATTGGGGCATGTTAGTTACATAATACCTCCTATAGTTTCAGTCCAGTTATTTAGACTAAGTACAATTTAATTTTACGTTATCAGTATTCAGATATCAATTAATCAATATAAAGTTATCAGATAATCAATATACAGATACTAGCTAATCATTATACAGATACAAGATATCAGAAAATCAGTAACCAGATATTAGTTACCAGTATTCAGTTATCGATTATTTAGTATTTAGATATCAGTTAGTTGGTATTCATATATCAGCTACTTAGTATACTGACATTAGTTATCTACATACTTAGTTTTCAGTCGTTCAGTCACAAAGGCATCAGCCATTCAGTTAATCAGATCTTCTTAGTACATGTTATGTTTGGTTTTTATGCTTATTTATTCATGCTCAGTATACTTGTATATTTAGATCCTTGAGTTATGTCTGTTTCCACTACATAGTTTCAGACCTCGTATTCATATATCATCCTCAGTACAGTTTTTATGGAAAATTAAACCTTACATGAGATTTGCATACAAAATTCATGTTTATAATGCTTTCTAGTTTACAGAATTATCTTCAACTCATGATTTATAAATTTCACTATGATTTAATGTTTTCACGCATAGCCATGTTGCAAATGTATGTTTCAGCAAATAACGTATATCCTCGATTTTAAAGTATATGTTCAAGATTCCCATAACTTAGTGAATGTCTCCATATACTTAGTACATTCTAAAGTGTGGATCCACATATACGTCTATGTACTACATTTTCTTATAATGTAGGCACCAATTATAGACTACACCTCATAATCAGATAGTTTGCAGCTTTCAGTCAGCAAGTGATGAGTTTTCTTATTTTGGGGAATCCAGTCAGTTTTAGTTCATGATCTATCTTGTTATTATTCATATGTATTGATTAGTGGTAGTTGGAGGCATGTCCTAGCTATCAATAGTCAGTATAGTAAATGTTTCATAGATAGTCAGTCAGAGTCATTACATGTATTTCAAGTTACTTTCTTTAGTTTTATCATGATGTAAACTTTATCAATATTATACTTATTCAGATTTACTTATGATCATGTTTTTGCTAAAGAAATTTAGTTTTTATACAATTTAATTCAGATGCTCAAGTATCATTCCAGATCATGGGTTAGCTTGGAATCACTTGTGGTTCTAAGCACCGTGTTACGACTAGGGGGTAGTCCTGGGTCATGACAAAAACCATAGAAAACAACCCCTAAACAAAGAAGGAAAATCTAGGTCGATGTATACTTACTAGGACACCTATGGGTCGTAGGTGGTACCTACGGTTCAGAGGTGGTCAACATAGGTTGCTCCCTTTCACCAGATGCTCCTGAACTCTATAGACTTGACTCTTCTGCAACCTACTCTATCACCTACGAACTGTAGGTGGCACTTATGGGTCATAGGTGACCTCGTAACTGATATAGTCTTCTTTTATGCACTGCTAAGTCTTTGGATCTCAATATCTGACACCTAATTTGGCACCCACAGATCTTAGGTAGCACACACAGGCCATAGGTGCCCGCTTCTATGGCCAAAAACTACTTCTTTCACTTATTTCTTCCAAAATAATCCTAAAACCTGATTTATGGCAAAAAAACATAACAAAAACACATCATATCTAACAAAAATACCTAAGTAAATTACATAGTTTCATCATTTTAAGCATTAAAAGTGCTATGAGTCCATATCACATCACTTACAGATATGATTCGTAGTCTATAGATGCGGCTATTGAAATAACTTATTATTATGATTATTGACATGGTTAATGGGCAAGGTTATTGGCATGGCTTAATAGATGTGGTATTGGAATAGTCTACTAGGTTAGTTTATTAGTATGACTTGTTGATATAGTTCGTTGATATTGTTTATAAATAGTTAAATTTACGTAAATCTCGACTATTTTACACATATTTACATCTTCTCTTAAGTTTTTTCAAAATCTTGAAAAATATTGTATTTGTGTTTTTCAAGTACATATTATATAAAAGAGATACAAGTTTTATGATACATGTTAAAAGTTAACTAATTAGCTAAAATTATTGAGTGTAATGATAAAAACAACATTAAAGGAACAATTTACTCAGCCAATCTTCCAATTAACAGCATAATATCCCATAAAAATAATATTTTGTTCCTGAACAAGATTTTTTGAAATATTCATCTCTATATTAAGTTTGCAGATTCATTATTCCTCCGCTTTTATTTTTTTTCTTTGTGTTATTTTTTCCTTTTCAACCATTTCTAATGAATATTTTGGCGTTATTACATAATATTGGTGTTTGGATTACTGATGTCATGTCCGAGGGATATAAGGTGATGGAAACGTAGTTGGTGAATATGTTACGTAAGAAATATTAATGTCCGTCATTGCACCTGAACTTGAAATTGATGAAAGTAGAAAAAAATTAAGCTCAATATGTTGTTGATGGTAATTAAGTTCCATTTTTTGATTCTTTATGATATGGGGGTGAAGATTTATATTCAAGTTATGAAAAGTATTCCTAATTTTGGGATGTGTCCATTATACATCACAATAATTGGTAAAGATGAAAGGGAGATGTTGTTTGAGGGAGAAACTAGGGCAGTTTTGTGTTTAGAGAATTCTAATAGAGAAGGTCGATCATTAGCTATTATTGATTCTGATAGCTCAGTTCTGTCGTCTTTAATCGATGTTAAGGTAAATAGTATAATTTTACATTGCCAGAATAGTTATATTAAGATTGGTCAAATCTACCAGTACAAAAAAATACTGATTTTTGTTATGGCAAGGTATGCCATTGATAATTCTTTCATTTTTAAAGAAAAAAGATCTGACAATAAAAGGTATGTATCTTGCGTTTCAATTATATTACATAAATTGTATCTGATGTTCTGTAATTATGTATCACACGTGTTAAATTGGCATGGAATAATGCTGAATGTATCTAAGACAGATAATTTAAAATATCACATATTAGGATTTATGTATCTCATTTATTTGATGTTAATTTAAAACTAAGATACATGTTATTCTAATGTTTTTAGTAAGAGATACACAATTACAAAATATTTTTTTAAGGGATTCATAATTTAATGTAGTTAAATTAATTTTTTAAAATGTAGAAGTAATCGGCATAGGAGCATTAACTTTTTAGACATTTTAATATGTATAGTTTGATCTAAATGAGTTTGTTTTTGTTTGTTTGCAGCTATGTCCTAAAATGTTATTTTATGAATTGTAGTTTGATTTTCAAGGCCTCATGTCAAAAGGGTTTGGAACTCTTTAACGTACGGTTGTTTCATTAATTTCACACATGCCCTTTGAAGATAGTGTAGTCACACAACTTCAAGCTACTATTTTGTTTGTTAGCAATTTTACTATTCCAGAACTAGTCAAACACAAGAGAACACCCACACCAAATGACATAATTAAAGATATTGAATCTTTTGTTGGTTTCGACATTAATTATCAGAAAGCATGAAGGGTGAAAAACTGTGCAGTTAAAATGTTAAGGGGAAAATCTGCCGATGGTTACCATTAAATATCTAGACACATACATATGTTTAATTCAGTGTATTCCGGATACCATATTAGAATGCACAAATTCGAAGATAATAATTTTATGTATCTGTTCATAGCATTACAACTATTAATGAGAGAATTTTAGTTTTGCAGGCCAGTGATTGTAGTTGATGGGACGTATTTGGGAGGAGCATATACAAGAATATTTCTCTTGGCATGCACTGTTTATGGTCTCGGTACATGATATTAGATGTTTCATATATAATCTCGTGATTTAATTTCTAAATATATTTATTTTTTATTTTTCTCAATTAGCTTTAAATTTATAAATGAAACAAATTATTTTAGTTTCAAATTTTAGGAAGCATATTGCTGATCGCGCATGGTGTTGTTGAAACAAAAAATTATAATTCTTGGACTTTGTTTTTTGACCAATTTAATGTGCATTTGGAGAGCGTGAAAATATGTGTGTTGCGCATAATCTTATCGAAATCAAAATTAAAATGGTTAGCATTTCTTATCTCAACGTTACACATCTTGCATGCATTTGGTATCTCTAAAAGAATGTATACATACATTTTAGATAAAAGCGAAGAGAGGGAAATTTTCTATGCAATAGAAAATGCCTAAAAAAAATGATTTTGATTTTTTTATGAATCAAGTGGGCAAGGAGGTTCATAGAGTAGAGTTGTGTCTTGAAAATGTTGTTTTTGATAAGTGGGCATAAGTGTATGTATCAGTTAACCGAGCCATAATGATAACTTCAAATATAAACAAATGTGTAAATGAAAAACTTAAAGAATTAGATGAGTTGCCGATATTAGATTTTCTGGAACAGATTGGAATATTATTTGCTAAGTGGAATTACAAAAACGATGATAAAGCGTCCTATAGAAACACATCATTGGGTAAAATATTCGAAGACATTCTTCAACTAAATACTTCAAAATCTTCTCGATTGAAGGTTAATTACTTTTTTTACTTTTGGTATGCAACTTATCGATTGTTATTTTAATATTACATAACTCTTTTACAATGGTATAACTTACCTTGAGATTTTATTTTGTTTCGTCTTTTTGTCAGATATACATTAAAGAATATAAATTTTTCAAAGAGATATAAAACTTATGTTTAGGAAGAGGTATATGCAACATCATGTTAATAAATTATTTTTTTGATCTATTAGTGATTTGTCATCACATGTGTACTCTTTTTATGATGATAGGAGGAAATACATCGTATGTCCAGATAGGAGGACTTGCAGATGGGGAAGATTTCAGTTGGAAGAGATAACATGTCAACACGCAATAGCAGTTTTAAAAAGCAAGCACTTAAATGATATGAATACCATCCAAAAGCTTTAGTGGATATATATCAAGTTTTAATATTTTCAATGTCAAATAAAAAA
The DNA here is from genome assembly GCA_030864215.1 of Capsicum pubescens. Lineage (NCBI taxonomy): Eukaryota > Viridiplantae > Streptophyta > Magnoliopsida > Solanales > Solanaceae > Capsicum > Capsicum pubescens. The sequence continues at coordinate 182,074,610 of CM061538.1, forward strand.
GATTGAATTGTCCTACAGAAAATTAAAGATAATGTAGTGCTACCGCCAAAATACTAAAGACCACCATAAAGGCCAAAGAAAGAGAGACACAAGAAATCAAGTGAAATTATTACATCAAGTAGTAATTGTTGCGGAATATTTGGTTATGAAGGTCACAATAGGCGTACTTGCAATTTCTTTCCTAAAGAGGAGTGACCTTGCAGTTTTGTTATGATTAAGAGAGAATAATACTTAGTACTTTACTATTTTTGTTTTGATAATTATACTTCAATGTTTATGAAGTTATTGATTATTTTGAGACATTTATGAATAGCATTTTGCGCAATAAAATGATGGTTTTACTTACTTCAAAGATATTATCATATATGGTAACATATTTTACATTATAATGATAAACCTTACAAAACTTTATATTAAACTGATTGTTGATGAAGTGTAATTACTTATAACTAATAATTAATTTTTATTTGTTGATATGAGATAGAAATTCATTCTTTTAAAAAATTAAACATCCCTTTATTGAATTGTAACAAATTATGTATTAACTTGAAAATCGAAAGACATAAATGCTGTGGTGGAATATGTTTATTGCCTGATAAAATTGCAGACTATTATAATGAATGAAAATTGATAAATTCAAATTTATAATGTATTTCAGTCATAATTATTGATTCATGCTATGACTCTTTTCAGCAAATAAAATTTGTTATCGAGGACATGTATGTAATAAATTATGTTTTTATAATAATTAAAATAGATTCTAACTTTTCCTAAAACTAAACTAAATGTATTTCTCTTATTCTAGTTGCGGTCGATAACTTTAATTAAAGATACATTTAATTGACGTGTAGCATAACAGAGATAAAAGGTAACAATAAGTATCTCTTTTCAAAAAATAAGTACCTAGCACATATATATACTTGCAATATTGTTACATAATCTTGTATCTCTTTCTATTAATATGTATCCAGTAAATTTTTTTGATATTATTTTGAATGGAACTCTTATATATTAATAGATTTATCTCTTTTTGATAATATATATCTCATATAAATCTATGATATTTTAAACTTAAGACAAGCTAAAAAATCACCCATAGTAATCAAATATCTATAGAAGTTGGAACACTTATTAAAAGGGAGCAATTGAATTACTTATTAATAAAATAGAATCTTCAAACAAAAGATGTCTAGCTTAGTTCAACATAAAACAAATTCACAAAGACAACTGAAATAAGAACGCAGACAGATTTGTATCTAAAAAAGCCAATATACTAAAAAAGTTACACATAACAAAGATAACCACAATTATTCAAGACTAACTACGTCTTTTTTTTAAACTGGTAGCATGATGTTCAGTTTAAGCCTCGGTGGTTCGGCATTGTCACTTAAGTAATTGTTCTCTGCATTAACGACTTCACACTTTCATAATAGAGATGTATATCTCAAATGATGGTATTCCGCCACAATATCAAAACAAGGTATTCTAACTGATCGCTCAGATACTCAGCAAACAAAGTTACAAAAAGTCCACTGTCCCTGCATATTAATGTCTTTTACAAGTAGTTAGTTTATTGTGTAGCCACAAATATTTATCAGAGAACAAGAAAAAAATATGTACATACTGCCCCTATTTTTTTGTGCAATTCCTGATACATATTTCACATCAAATAGATCATTTTCAGTCTTTACATTATTCGATTCATGTGCTAACCAGTCAGTCTGATTCCTTTGTTCTAGAAAATTATTACATTAAAAGTAAGTTGGTAGCATTACAACCAACTTTTGGACCTTACTGTACTGATTTATTATAAGACCCCTTGTTAAGGGGGTCACATACTTCGACGGTTCTAGTTAAGTTTTCAGACATAGTTTATTTTAGCCTGCGAAGGTTCGCGGTCTCATTTTATGACTTTAAAGTCCTTTAAAGGCCCGTATTATTACTAATTCATGACCAGGAAAGTTAATAGGGGTTCCGAACAAGTTTTAAATTTTTCGGAACTCGTTTAGACCACGTTCGGAATCCCAAAATAGTGGATCAACGCAATATTGGTGCGCTGCATCGCTAATACATTGGTTGATATTGTTGCAGGTTTCTAGGGTCAAAGTACTAAGGCTCGACGTGATGATGGTGCAATGCATCGACTATCGCGTCGATGCCATGACTCTTTACATCACTAAAAGCATCGGTGCTCAGTTTTTAGTCATTTAAAAACCGCGTCCTTAAGGTTAATTCAGTCCTTTTTCCCATGCCCTTCAGCCTTTATAACTTAAAATTTATCCCTCTTTTGGCTAATACTATTCATTATTCACAAAATCCTCAAGAAAAAAACCCTAGGGCTATCAATTCAAGACTCAATTTCCAAGGGATTCCATTATCAACCTTCAAAAATTCACCAACTAAGGTATGTCAAGTGTTGATTTATGGATTATTTTCATCCATGAAGACCAATAACCCTCTTTCAAATTTTAAAACATGATATTTATGTTGTGGGGTGTTTTGTAACCATGTTTATCTTGTCATATGATTTCCAAGTTGGAATCTTTATGTGTTTTTTATGAAACTATGTTAGCATGCAAGTTGAAATCCATGAATTGAGTTGTTTATGATGTGTAATTTGATGATTTCACCTATCCCCTAAGTTGTGCATGTAAAGTGTTTGATAAAATGCCTAAGAGAATAGAAATTGTGTATTATGTCTCAATTGTGAGATATTGTATGTCTTATGAATGTTTGATGGAATGTTCATGAGATTAGATTGATGAAAGTATGATATGTTTATATGTAATTCCATCCATGTACAACATTATGATAACCATGTGCTTTATGAAATCCCCAACTTATTGTATTATGAATTGTTGATATTGGTGGTGTGTTCAAGAAGTGTCATACCTTGTCAGTTTCCTTCTATCAAGTCCTGCGGGTACTTGTACCTGATAATTTAGCTGTGTTCCTAAAGTCGGTTGCAGTTTTCATGATACTCTTAGTAAAGCCATGATTATTAGAATTCAATCAGTCTCATGACTCAGGAAAACTCAGTAAATTCAGTTTCAGTCTAGTACTACTTAGTAATCTCAGTAACCTCAGTGATCTCAGTAATCTTTGAAATCTCAATAATCCCAGTCAGTTATTAGATCTCAGTGGTATTCTGTGAGTAAATGGAATTTAGTTAACTCAGTCCAAATTAGTTATATAATATGATCGGAATAGTTCAGTTCAGTTTAAATCAGTTCAGTGTCTCTTCAGTTGGGAGTAGGATTCAGTACCAAGTGAACCCAAGGATGAGGGCTCACCTGTTATCCATTTGAGGTTGTGATCCTTAGTAGCAATCCCTGCATTCTAGAACTACGTAGCCAGCGTAAGCTGAGATGTACCCCTACGAGTCTAGGGACTATACATCTCCTTTGAGTTTTTCTTACAAGAGGGGTTGACAGAAGAGCTCCCTTTAAGAGAGGGTTTACTCAGTTTATTTTACCTGTAGCATGGTACTGACACCCTTTCAGCTGGGGTTACAGGTTGTACCCCACCAATTTAGTTTCGGGGCATGTCGGTTAGATGATTACTTCCCGCAGTCTCAGTTTCAAATTCAGTCTTAGTAATAGAACTCAGTTCAGTTCTACAAATATCAGGACTGTTAGATATAGTCACTCATCTCATTATAGAACTCAGCTAGTTCCATCAGAATCAGGACTGTCAGAGACAGTCGCCCAATCTAGTAAAGAACTCAGATAGTTTTTCAGTATCAGTGTACTCAGTTATAGGTTATTATTAATATAGTACCAGTAACCTCAGATATTGTTACCTGTAAAATCTATAATTCATATCATTAATAGACTTAGTTATTCAGTATCCCAGTATTAGTAAACTCAGATGTTAGGACATCAGTATTCAGTATTGTCATGACTCCAGTCCCAGTTTATGTATTCATGCATGTATTTCTCATGTTCTTATGTTTAAGTCATTAGTCAGTTATTATTGTTCATGCATATGAACCCTTGCATTTAGCCTACCTCACTTTCATACCAGTACATTTAATCGTACTGACGCATTTGCACTATGGTGTTATATAGTATCCTTAGTGGATCAGACGTTCAGCAACCAGACTAACAGTAAGTCCTTATCATTCGAGGATAGCAAGATTATTTTATTTCTTTATTATTTTAGTAGTTTAGAGTTAGTTGGGGACATATCCCATCAACTCCACAGTTTTTAGATAGTTTAGAGGTTTTCAAACTACAATATGTTTCAGACAGTTTATTTCAATTTTGCGTATTGTTATACCCCATTACATAAATTGTTTTATATTCAGTATTAGTTTAGTTTTGAACGTTATGGACTTATAGCTTATATTCCACATATTTATAGTATATTATTCAATGCTCAGTTACAGATATCGATCATGGGTTAGCTTATGGTCCTTTGGGGTCATGAGCACTTTATAGCATTCCGAATACCAGATTTGGGGCATTACAAAGTTGGTATCTAAGCTTAAGGTTCAACAGTAACCTAGGAATTCTGAAAATCCGCATCTAGTAGAGTATTGTACATGGGTGTGTTGTGAACCACACTTATGTGCAGGAGGCTATGAGATGTCTTAGGAATAGTTTCCCTTATTTCAGTATTCATCTCATGCCAGTGAGCATAAGATCCAGTTAATTTCTCAGTCTAATTCGTTTTTTCCTTTAATTTATAGAATATGCCTCCCAAAAGGACTAATGAAGGGAGAAATGAAAATCAGTCTGCACCTCAGCCTGTCCAACCATATCCTCTAGATGAGCACGTCTCTCAGGCAGAATTTAGGAATACATTCACTACTCTTTCTCATTTAGTCATAGCTCAGAATGAACAGCTAGATGATACTCCATCTAACCTCGTGGCCAATTCTGTTGCGACTAGGATTCGGGACTTCACTCGAATGAATCCTCCCTTATTCTCCGATTCAAAGATAGAAAAGGATCAACAGGAGTTCCTCGACTAGGTTAAGAAAGTCACAGATATCATGGGAGTGACTTCTAGTGAGAGTGTAGAGTTAGCTGCTTATCAGCTACAAGATGTATCCCATACATTATTTACGCAGTGGAAGGTACACAGGGGTACAAATGTAGAGCTAGTAGAGTGGGAAGAATTTGCTACAACCTTCTTAGATATATTCTTTTTTCTACAGCAAAAAGAAGCCAAAGTATTAGAGTTCATCAATCTCATACAAGGTAGAATTAGTGTGAAATAATACTCCCTCAAGTTCACTCAGTTAGCCAGGTACGCTCCACATGTAGTAGCTGACAGTAGATCCAGAATGAGTAAGTTTGTATCAGGGGTATCAGGAAGAGTGGTTAAGGAGTACAGGACTGCGATATTGTTTAAGGAGATAGACATATCTCAGCTTCTGATCTATGCTCAACAAATTGAGGAGTAGAAACTTAAGAAGAAGGAGAGGGAAAATAAGAGGGCCAGAACTGGTACTTATAGTTTTTCTCAGTCAGGGTTGTAGGGTGGTAACCGTTCTCATCATAGACAGGAGTTTTCAGTCCTAGTTCAATCTTCAGCTAGTGCACTGGTGCTTAAGTTCAGAAATAACCGTAGAGATGGGGCAACAGGCTCCAATACCCAGGGTAGTGAGAGAAGGGTTTTTACTCATTCTCTTTGAGAAGAGTGTGGTAAGCATCATAAGGGTATATGTAGAGCCGATAGTGATTTGTGTTTTGGATGTGGCAAGATAGGTCACAAAGTTTGAGATTGTCCTAGGAATGGGAATAGAATTAAGGACGATCATCCTTTCAGCTCAGTCCGGTCGCCCGAATCAACAAGGTGCCACTTCTAGCGCTATCAGTGGGCAACACCCAAACAAACTCAATGAACTTCAGTACCGACAGGATCAGGAAAGTCCTCCTGATGCAGCCACTGGTATGTGACAAATCTTTCATTTACATATTCTCGTTTCTTTAGATTCAGGATCTTCTTTTTATTTTGTAACTCTTTACATAGCAGTTAAATTTAAGGTTATACTAAATGTTAACAGGACCTTTTTCTAGTCTCCACCCCAGTGAGTCTGTCTAACACATCCCGACAGGTATACAGGAACTATTCGGTTATACTATCTCAGAAAGTCAGGACTTTAGGTTCTGGTAGTAATGCCAGAGTTTGTAGAAAATCAATAAGAAAAGATGATTCCCGACCCACTCCTACCTCAGTGAAAAGTTTTGTACTTCAAATCCATTCACTTTTCATGGAATAGTGTATGTTTCAAGTTCCTCGTGTGCGGAGTCCAAGTTCATACAGTGTTGCAAATCATGCTCCACGAATTCAAAAATTCCAAACCCAGTTCTTGCAGCTCATAAATCATGCACTCATGTCATTCTTCATAGAATGCTCAGCCCACATAATTCATGACTTCACTCCTATTCTTCTTCCAAACTCAGATTATGTAACGTATACCCTCAGTTTAGACCAATTGAGGAACCCATAGTGTTAATGTTTCATCCCACAGGCCTCAGTTATAGTGTAGTTCAGTAATAAATATTCAGTAAAGGACTTAAATAGTCCTACAGAACCATAGCTTTCAGCTATCAGTTACTTAGACACCAGACTTCAGTACATCAGTACCATTCAAAACCTCAGTTATAGAAAACCAGCATTCAGTCTCAATTACCGTCTTAACTACAATCTCAGTCCCAGTCCTAGTCCATTCAGATCAGAAACTCAATCTAGTTTAAGATTTCCCGACCATAGCATATGGCCAACAGTTACTCAGTTATTAGTATTACAGTATCTTAGTTCAAAGAATGCTTCTGAATTATGTTAGACGCCTGGTCTTGCATTCCTAAGGTAATATAGTTTTCCCTCACAAATGATTAGTTACCTTACGTTACCCAGTCAATCATTACCTTCTATGCATAATACTCTATAATTAAGTCCAGCTATTCAAACCAAGCGCAGTTTAATTTTACATGTCCAGTATTCAGCTATCAATTATTTAGATAAGAAGATAAGTTAGTATAACTATTCATTCATGCTCAGCACCCACATAAATTATTTCATTAGTCTTAGTTGCAGTGCATAAGGTCTAGTCATTTTATCTTAGATGATGTTTCATAAGCCTTGCCTCCTAATACAAAAAAATCCTAACTATGTAATGATCTACTATTTAGATATCCTGCTCAGGCAAGACCAAGATTCGCTTTCTCTCTACCGTCACTAGAACTCTATAGAAAGACTATTATAGAAATGCTCCAGTCGAGTACAAGTTTTCAAGATGATTTAGTTTGTAAAGCCAATAGTTCAATTTAGAAGTTGGGAGAACAAGTTCGTATGGTGTGGTTTCCCTATCTTTCTATTTAGTTGCCCTATCTGGAATCTCATGAATGTGATCATTCTAAGATGGACCAACTAGGTAGTTGCGTGTTCAACGTGATTCATGTATCGTACCTTTATTTCAGATTCCAGGTATTCAATCATGATTCAATCTGTAGGTGCTTTGTGCATCACCTCAGTCTTCTTCAATATCTTAGCAAAGTCTACCCAACATTCTTCAAGGGACATAGCGTCCCAAGGGAAAGATACACTCTAATCCCCTGAACTTTCATGACTTGAACATACCACTCTCTCTTCTCATAATGAGTCCAGTTTTGGATGAGGGATACTAATAAGCTGACCCTCAAACTCCAAACTTATCCGAAAGCCAAGTATTTAAGGTACTAAGTTCAGATCACGGTAATCCAGCTCATGTATCATGTTTTGGACTCAGTTACATCTCATATTTCCATTCACGCATAATTAGTGATTAATCTCAAGCTCACAAACATTTTTAGTTCAAGGTAACAATGTTTCTTGATCTCATTTAGTCTCATGTTCAGATTTCAGTTATAATCTTGGTATTCAGTTCCATGTTCAGATTCCCATCATAAACTTGGTATCAAATACCATTGCATCTTCAGTCATGCATTCATGTGTCATTTCAGTCATATAATCATGCATCAGATATGCATTCTCATTATGAGAAACTCAGCTTATCAAATATCTCAGCCATGCATTCATAAACCAACTAACCATGCATCAGATATGCTTGTTCAGTTTGATACATTTAGCTTATCGGTCATTCTAGTCACAAAGTCATGTCTCGGTTGTTCACGTTCAGTAGGTACTTTAGCTTATCATTTTCCCCATCTCAGTCAGTCTCATTCGAGGACGAATGTTCCCAAGGGAGAGATATTGTAAGACCCCATAAAATCGTGTGCTTAATTCAGTTAATTTATGCTTGTTAAGGAGGTCCTATACTTAGAAGGTTCTAGCTAAGTTTCCAGATTTAGTTTATTTTAGCCTTCGAAGGTTTGCAGTCTTATTTTGTGACTTTAATGTCCTTTAATGGTCTGCATTCTTGCTAATTCATGACCAAAAAGGTTAATAGGTGTTCCCAAATGAGTTTTATATTTTTTGAAACTTATTTAGACCACGTTCGGAATCCCAAAATAGTGGACCAACGTGATCTTGGCACGCCGCATCGCTAATTCTGTTGGTTGATATTGTTGCAGGTTGCCAGGGTCAAAAAATTGAGGCTCAACACGATGATGGCATGATGCATTGACTATCACGTCGATGTCAGGACGCGTCATATTGCTAATAGCGTTGGTACCCAGTTCTCAGTCATTTAAAAACCGGATCCTCAGGGTTAATTTAGTCTTTTTCCCATGCCCTTCAGCCCTCATAACTTGAAATTTAGTCCTTTTTTGGCTAATCCTATTAATTATTCACAAAATCCTCTCAAACAAAACCCTAGGGCTATCAATTTAAGACTCAATTTCTAAGGTATTCCACCATCAACCTTCAAGAATTCACCAACTAAGGTATGTCAAGTGTTGATTTATGGATTTCTTTAATCTATGAAGACCAAGAACACTTTTTCAAATTTTAAAACATGATATTTATGTTGTGGGTTATTTGTAACCATGTTTATCTTGTCGTATCATTCCCAAGTTGGTATCTTTATGTGTTTTTTATGAAACTACATTAGCATGCAAGTTGAAATCCATGAATTGAGTTGTTTATGATGAGTAATTTGATGATTTCACTTATGCCCTAAGTTGTGCATGTAAGGTGTTTGATAAAATTCCTAAGAGAATAGAAATTATGTATTATGGCTCAATTGTAATCCAAGTGATAAATGCATGCCTTACCTTATGACCAGGAAAGACTTCCATGATATTGTGTAGCTTATGAATGTTTGATGGAATGTTCATGAGATTAGGTTGATGAAAGTATGACATGTTTATATGCAATTCCATCCATGTACAACATTATGATAACCATGTGCTTCATGAAATCCCCAACTTATTGTATTATGGATTGTTGATATTGTTCATGCGTTCAATAAGTGTCATGCCTTGTCAGTTTCCTGCTATCGAGTCCTGGGGGTACTTGTACCCGATAATTTAGTTGTGTGCTTAGATACGGTGTCAGTTTTCATGATACACTCAATCAAGCCCTGATCATTAGAATTTAGTCAGTCTCATGACTCAGGAAAACTCAGTAAATTCAGTATCAGTATAGTCCTACTTAGTAATCTCAGTAATATAAGGAACCTCAGTAACTTTAGTGATCTCAGTAATCTCCGTAATCTCAGTAATCTCAGTAACCTCAGTAACCTCAATGATCTCAGTAATCTCCGTAATCTCAGTAATCTTTGAAATACCATTAATCCCAATCAGTTATCAGATCTTAGTAGTATTCCATCAGTCAAGGGAATTTAGTTAACTCAGTCCACATCAGTTAGACAATACGGTCGGTAAAGTTCAGTTCAGTTTAAATCAGTTTAGTGTCTCTTCAATTGGGAGTAAGATTCAGCACCGAGTGAACACAAGGATGAGGGCTCACCTGTTAGCCAGTTGAAGGTGTGATCCTTAGTAGCAATCCCTATATTTCAGAACTACATAGCTAGCGTAGGCTGAGATGTACCCCTATAAGTCTAGGGACTATACATCTCCTTTGAGTTTTCCTTACAAGAGGGGTTGACGGAAGAGCTCCCTATCAGAGAGGGTTTACTCACAGCTTGTCTTTACCTGTGGCACAATATTGACACCCTTCCAGCTGGGGTTACAGGTTGGACCCCACCAGTTTCATTTTGGGGCACGTCGATTAGATGATTACTTCCCACAGCCTTAGTTTGAAATTCAGTCTCAGTAATAAAACTCAGTTCAGTTCTACATATATCAGGACTATCAGATATAGTCGCTCAGCTCAGTATAGAAGTCATCTTGTTCCATCAGAATCAGGACTGTTAGATATAGTCACCCAATCCGGTAAAGAACTCATATAGTTTTTCAGTATCAGTATACTCAGTTATTAGTTATCAGAAATATAGTACCAGTAACCTCAGATACCAGTTACCTGTAAACTCCATAATCATATCATCAATAGACTCAGTTATTCAGTATCCCAGTACTAGTAAACTCATATATCAGGAAATTAGTATTTAGTATTGTCACGACCCCAGTCCCAGTTTATGTATTCATGCATATATTTCTTACACGCTCATGTTCAATTCATCGGTCAGTTATTATTGTTCATGCATATGAATCCTTGTATTTAGCCTACTTCACTTGCATACCAGTACATTCAATTGTACTGACGCATTTGCACTATGGTATTATATACCATAGGTTTAGAAGCACAAGATCCTGAGCATTCTTAGTGAATGAGACATTCAGCAGCAAGACTAACAGTGAGTCCTCATCATGCGAGAATAGCATGATTATTTTATTACTTTCTTATTTCAGTAGTTCAGAGTTAGTTGGGGACATGTCCCATCAACTCCACAGTTTTTAGACAGTTTAGAGGTTTTCAGACTACAACATGTTTCAGGCAATTTTTTTTAGTTTTGGGTATTGTTATACCTCATTACAGACATTGTTTTATATTCAGTATTATTTTAGTTTTGAACCTTATGGCCTTACAACTTATATTTTGCATATTTATAGTGAATGATTCAGTGTTCAGTTACAGATATCTGTCATGGGTTAGCTTGTGGTCCTTCGGGATCATGAGCACTATGTAGCATTTCAGGTACCAGATTTGGGGCGTTATATTTATGTATCTTGATGATACCATTGAATTATTAATACGTATCCGATGCTTCTTTACTATATTAACTACTAGAACTTAATTAATTTTCAGTCGCAATTTATCGAGACATATACTTCATCTAGCAGATGCCTAGAAATACCACCTGGCAATCTAAATTCTTTAATTATGTTTATAATGGACTTCTCAATTTTAGCAAAATCATTGAAAAGATGAAGTGCCTCTTGAGTTTGCAGAATATTGACACCGGATGATTGTTAATAATTTCAACACAACTTGTGAATGTATATCAAATCTAAAAGATACATACTACTAAAATGAACCTTTCTTTGAGATACATATTAACTAATATCTATAGTCAAAAAGTAGATACATCTATTAGATTAAAATAGATAAATACAAAATTAATTTTCCCATTGTATGAGATATAAATTATCAAATGAGATACATCCACAAACTACCACATATAGTTCTACCATATTTTATGATATACATATTTAAATTTATGAAATAGAATAAAAGCATATTATGACCTTCTGAATTTCATGACTATGGTTGCTGCCCTGTGATATTGCATGCTTAACGTGGTGTTTATAATTACCTTGTCCACCAGACATTTCATCTCCAATTAGGCTCTCTATTACTTCGTCAACCTAAATTCTGTCCATAGAAATGTTAATATGGTATATTCCTTATAACTAAGAATTAATTAAAATAATAATGTCACTCCAATATATGTCAAACTAGTTACCTTTATCGACTCAGTTTCGTGACTGATAACCATTTTTGTTTGAATGACTTTAATCTGTCCAATCTAAACTTGATTTACCGTAGATATCTTGACTACCTGATTTAGTAGGCCTTTTAGAATCACCTTGTTCATCTGAATGATAGAGTCCTCATGGACTCTCTATCCTAATATCAACTTGAAAGTGAAAAATATGCCACTAATAATAATAATAATAATAATGTTATATATATGAGTCCATTAGATGGGAAATCAAGTTACCTTTTGCTCATGAACTTGGGTCAGTAGTGCCTATGTATTGTTTAATGAGCACTGTCTAAAGGTCATTGATTTTTTTATCAACCTTGTAATGAAAATAGCTATAATCTATAAGTATCTATATAACTAAAAAGTAATTGATTAATTTAATTGACAGTATTAATGTGATACTTCATATGTTTTTATAAAGCAATTCATTTCTATCTTAAAGGATTCTAAGCCGGATTATACCAAAGGTTGATTCAGAGGTCTTTTTTCAGATTCTTCCACCACTTTTTTTGGTTGATGTGGTGATCTACATTGATCTTAAGAATAAGGGGATAGAGTTTCTTTACCTGTGTAGGATATAGGATCAATAAGAGACTTATGTATTCTATACGACTGATTTTACTTTTGAAGGAATTGTCTCACATTCACATTTATTGGGCAGCTTTCTTTTGACTGGAACTGGTTTTCTTTTCTTTTTCAAAAGGGTAGAAGTCTCAACTGATACATGTAGTATTTTCTTAATAATATGCTCGAAAGGTGTAGCACTAAAATCCTCAAACCATCATGAGCCATGGAAACAGGATCTTCACTATTTTTCGGTATTGTTTGCCTTTTCTAACACAAAGATAATGAAGGCATACTCTTTATTGTAGGATCAAATAAAGAAATACTGAAAGGAGGAAAGTCTAGTTTATCGAGTTCCTCAACAGTAGTAACAAGGTTGGAATATGAATACTATCACAAAAATTGTAAACACACAAAACAAAGAAATAATTTAAACTAATTTAATACATCGCAACGTGTAAAGTACATACACCTTCACAATATAAACAACTCAACACAGATAAATTAAAATGTATAAGTTAAAATATTTATTAATAGGTAAGTTTTGATGTCTAAACTATTATACATGATTAGGTTACCTTGATAAACATTTTATCCATAAAGTGATTATATTGTGGCCTACTTACCACAATCTTCCAATTCAAAATTCTTGGAATCTGGTCACCCTGTCGAATTGCAATATTTTTTTCAACTTCGGATATGCTTTCAAACATCTACAAATTAAGCACATAAGGCATTTTAGGTAATCTATATAACTTCTTCTCCATGAAATATGATTTCTCAAAGAATACATCAACTTAGAGAATGCCACTTTACCCCAAGGAAAATATGCATACCTATCGTTCTTGACCATCTTAAAATCTGACAATGGGACATGGTCATCTTTTAATTGGGAGAATAGGAATGTGTGGATGAAGTATAAAATGAAAATTTGAAGTTAATTTTGATTGTTGTCAAATTTTTTCATGATAAACCAATCCACCAACATTTGCTTATAAACACCATTTGTTGAATTGGGGAAATGCTTATGCATCAATATGCTGGGAGAAGAATAATGATATGTGAATTATTCTATATTATCTATGTATTTCAAATTAGTAAGTAGGGAACATTCAAAGATAGACAATCTAATAATGTTACCCTTGATGAAGACATGTATCTCATCTGGATTATTTTGCCAAATTTCTAGCATAAGTAAATATTTTTTAATTTATTCAATGTAATTGGATAGTAGGATATTGAAATAAAATCCAAAAATTATTTCAGCAAACAAGTCATAAACTTATTGACTGATAACATTTTTTAGTTCATCTTTTGATTTTGTATTACAAGGGCTTCCAAATCATAGAGGATGAGGGGGGATCTCCTATATAACATAACTCAACCCCTGAAAAATGACATACAAAATATAGATAATTTTATTAGAGTTACATGCGTCATCTGAGATTACAAAATATATACACATAATACTACTCTGATCTCTGATAAAAGATACATAACATTTTAGAACATACATGAATCTACAACAATATATACATTAATATATCTTGTAAGAGAAACATACTGAGCATGTAAAAACCTAAAATATATCTCTTTCTATAATAACTTGTATCTCTCACACACACAGTTAAGCCAAAAAATATATATTGAGAGATACATTTTATACATATAAGTATTATTTACGTATCTCTTGCTTTATTCAGATGTATATCTCTTATGCATTTTTCACACAAACAAAATAATATGAGAAATGCGTACTTATACAGTCTTAGATACTCAGAGATACAATTTAAAAAAAGTATCATTTGTAACAAAAATGTATCTCGACCTAAAATCTTGACCAGTAACAAACATCCAATACATTTGGAAGGGCATCTCTAGTTGAAACTTGAACAACTCTTCTTCTTTTTGCAAAAACCATACCTCCTGAACTGGTAGATCCTCTTTTTAAAGATTCACCCATACCTTTTTTCTTATCCTTTATTGCATGTTTTTCATGCAATTTCTTTATTGAAATAAGATTATTTCTATGTTTGGATCTATTTTCATGAAAATCATTAAAATCTTTGTCAAAAACAGTAGAGGCAAATTAACCAAATCTATATTTTGTTCAATATTGTCTATTTGAGAGATTCCAATAATAAAAAATGGACCTGAATCTATATTCATGATGTTAATTGAACCAAAATAGGCTCAAAATTTTGAAAAACTAATCCTATATTCAACAATGTTAACAAAATTAAAGCAGTTGTTTAATTTAATTTTTTATAAAAGATGATAAGAAAAAATTAAAGATGAATTGGTAGGGGGGAATACCTTAGAAGAGAAAATTTTGGGATGAAACCGCCACAAAAATTTTGTCATTGATGTAGGAAGAAACCGTAGTTGGAAAAGTTAAAAATGGATGAAAAGGGTGTTTTAGGATGTATCTCAACTTTTAACCCAAAATAATAAAAGTTGGGATATTTGTAATTTTTTCAAACTGAAGGGATTTTTAGTAATTTTAGAAACTAAAGTTGTTCCTTTATGAAATTATTCCTTATAAATATAAGTTTTGATTCGAGTCCAATAGTTGATAGTGATCTTGATAATATGAGTTTTGGTTCAAGTCCAACAATAAGAGTAATGATAATGATACTATTGAGTACGGTTTTAAGTTTGGCATTGGGAATTATGTGTGGGATAATACAGTTTTGATGGAGTCTTGGTTATGGCATAATAAGTTGGTGATGTACGGCTATTCGGTTGCTCAATTCCCTTGGTTGTACAGTTCAGGATATAGGGTCCTGTATTGGATTATTCACTTTTCCGCACTTATGGATTATATTGGATAATCTTATATTTGTTATCTCGCATCCATTTATTTATTTATGTACAACATTGTCAAAGTTTATTTACAGGTTTTCCCATTTTACCTTGACTTAGGTTATTCTATCTTGTATCTTATTATATTGATATCTTGATTTATCTCAGACGACCAATGATTCCTACTGAGTACCTATGGTTTTTATACTCATTCTACACTTATATACCTTTTTGGTATAAATTCGAGTACTAATTTGTCACACCTCAAATCCTATTGGGGTACATAGGCACCCGTAGCCAAGAAGGCCTGAGAGAACTAATCCATAACCTTGTACTCCTCATGCATGTTAATATAATAACTAAAGATTTTTCAAAAACATGGATATAATGCATTTATGAGAAATAAATGACAAGCCCAAAATCGTGTATACTAGACTTGACCATTGGATCCATAACATCCAAAAGATAAAACACTATCATGCTTAACTGTACATTAGTCTACAAAGCTTTTAAGAGATACATAGACAGATAGTTAAGGCCGGGACAAACCCCAGCCTTACTCTTGAATACTGTACAATACCAAAATATATAAAACAGACTCGAAAAGCCCTGAATAAATCTGGAGCTCACCAATAGTTACTGGATATCCTGGGCTCATACTAAAAAGGTGTATTTGTTGAAGCACCTGTACCCATAGCATGAAATTCCGATCCCCCATAAGGGGCGTCAGTACGAAAGTATGTACTAAATATGTAAGGATAAAAGTAACCACATATTATATAGGAGATCAATGGAAATCTGATGCAAGTATACAAATAGTGCTAGTAGACCACCATTATATATACTCGTAGGGTCAGGTGCATTACATTCCTTTCTTCATTTTACCCTTTTACTTTATAATCTTTATAATCCATATGATAAAAATGACCAGCTGATCAGTGGTAAATAGGTAAATTGGGATCGGCCCCTGCTAGGCTTAAGCCCCTGAACTACCATCCATATATTAACATTGGGATCGACCTAGGCTAGGGTTACGCTCCTGAGCTTCCACCCACATATAAATGTATTGGGATCGTCCCATGCTAAGCTTCTGCCTCTGAGCTTCCACCCATTTTAATATAGATTTGTGTTACTTAGTTCATTTATTCTTTGATATTGTTACTTTGGTGGTCATAACATCATGGTACCTTGAGACAATAATCTACCAGTACGGGTCATGTGAATAATTACTTAATGTAATGACAATGAGGTATGGGGCAGATTGTACACAAATGAAATATTTAGGAGCTGAAAATTACATACGGATCATATTTGACTTAAAGGAGAATTCTTGAGACTTGCTATTTAATGAAAAAATGTAGACTTGATAATAAGCATATGGTGAGGTATTTTAACATGTTAGGGAGTGGGAGAAAGGTCGTTTTCTAGATTGGAGATAATGTGCTGCTACTAGGTATCATTTACTATAGGAAAGCTTTAGAAGTTTACTTTGTACCAAAAGTATTGGATTTCATGCCAAAGAATACGACATAGAGTGTCCTTACATACCTGGTTGTAAAACTATGATACTAACCCAACTTGACTTCCCGTCTTTTATATTACTTATCTACAATATATATGGTAAACTAATGTTAGCAACAAACTAACAAATTTGGGCTACTTAACTTCACAAAAATAGTTGTCGGGCAGTAAGCCCTTAATTTAACAATCAAGGGTATTATTTTAATCCTTTTCTCCTCTAATTACATCCATATACCCTACAGGTTCTTATAAGATCCCCTGAAATAACTTTGGCTTCATTACACCTTCCAAATGATACACAAAATAGAATGGAAATAAACGTATACAACAATTAGCTCGGTGGCACCATACCCTTCTTCTAAATTTCAATATAAATTAATTATACCTTTCCCCAACATCAACCTGGTATCCCCCAACATATACACATAAAGCAGTCCACAAAATAGCCCCAATTTACCTTTGTCACAGTAACAAATATTGAACTCATTATCCATTGATTTCTCAATAATAACACATCAGTAATTCTTTACCCAAACTCATACATAAAAAGAACAAAATAGAGCATTAACCTTACCTCAATTTTCTGTAGCTTATCCTTTTAACTTTTACACTTCAAGGACTTAAATTTCCCTTCACACTTTAAATAAAAGAAGAAAAGAGAAGTCTCTTAATAACAAAGAAAGGTGAGTAGGTAGCATGTTCTATATTCTTCCATGTATTAATAATTAAGCACTTATAGAATGTTTTCCTAATCTTCCATGAGATAACTAAGCTAAACCTTAAGTGTCTTTCATTGGCTGGCAAAGATGAAAGTTCTTCAAGAACCCTAGTAGGAATTGTAGGGCTTCTATTCTTATCCTTTTTAGGAAAGAGAGAAAGCTAAAATTAAAAAGGTGGAAATTGTGTTTAGAAATGAGTAAAAAGACCAACTATATTGGACTTATATTGAGATCTCTAAAACCTCTCTTATTAACCCCATTTTAGCCATAAATTAGTCCAAGTAGGTGATGCACCTACTTAAGGGTTCAAGCTGCTCAAAATTTCAAAGTAGGTGATGCACCTACTTACTTATTTCTTAGTTGGGCTCAATTAAATTTGGCCTTTTTTTCCATATTCTTCCTCTTTTACTTAATTTAGGTCCAAATGAGTACATTAAAATAGGCACAAATCGGATCCATATCCTTGAGCCCATAACTTGGTCCAAATACCTCAAGTAGGTGACCCACCTACTAGCTTAATTAAATAAAGCAAGCACCTCAACAAAATACTTCATTTTAAGTTCTTAATCCCTTTAATCTCACTTAAATCTTGTATATACTTGGTCACTTTGAACTTTAGATTCAAATACCAACCTATAATTTTAAGTTAAATAGTTGTACCGACGTTAACTTGATCGCATCAAATTAAAATATACGGGAAGTATCTAGAACTCCATATACACCATCAATACTCGCATAACAAATTTTATCTATTACCTATACCTAAAAAGCTATACCAAGTTCCATATAAATAGAACAAGTACACGTAAAACACAGGGTGTCATATCCTCCCTCTTAGGAACATTCGTCCTCGAATGTTATCCTAACTGACCAACCAAAATAAGTTCAAGCCTAAATTTTATATTCCTGTTATCACATTGTATTTATATATTGTACATACTTGTTATTATTCCAATTCAGCATCTTCGACTTTCTCTTTGTATTCAAATAAATAGGGGTACTTAGATTTCATTGCTTCTTCATCTTCCCATGTGATCTGTTCTACTTGTTGGTTTCTTGAAAGCACTTTTACTGAAGCTATTTCTTTATTCCTTAAATTCTTCACTTATCGATCTATAATATTAATAGGTATTTCTTCATAGGTGATATCTTCCGTAACTTTTACATCTTCAATAGGAGTAATATGAGAAGGATCTCTAATGCACTTTTGAAGCATTGAGATGTGAAATACTACATGAACTGTTGAGAGATCTTGGGGTAGCTCTAACTCATAAACAACTTGTCCAAAGCTCCAAATAATATTATATGGGCCTATATAATGTGTACTTAGTTTTCCTTTCTTACCAAATCTCATTACCCCTCTCATTGGTGACACCTTCAAGAATACCTAATCACCAAAATCAAATTCAAGCCCCTTTCTTCAAATATTCGTATATGAATTATGTCAACTTTAGGATGTTTCCATCCACTGTTGGATCACTTTAAACTTTTCCATATCTTGATGAACAATATGTGGACCGAATAAGATAGCTTCACCCACTTCAAACCATCTCATAGGTTATTTTCACTTCCTTCCATACAAAGTTTCATATGGTGCCATTTTGATACTTGAATCATAGTTATTGTTGTAGGAAAACTCGATGAGAGGTAAATGATCATCCCAACTACCTTTAAAGTCCAATACACAAGATCGTAGCATATCTTCAAGTGTTTGAATTGTATGTTCTGCTTGTCCATCCGTCTGAGGGTGGAAAGCAGTGCTAAAATTCATTTGTGTTCCCAAATTTCTCTGAAAAGAATTCAAAAAATTTGCAGTAAATTGGGATCCCCTATCTGATATAAAAGAGACTGGTACTCCATCTAGACGAACTATCTCTTTGATATACAATTTCATGTACTCTTCAATTGTGTAAGCGGTCCTAACCGGTAGGAACTGTGGTAATTTGGTAAGTCTATCAACTATTACCCATATGGAATCGAACCTTTAAGATGTATTAGGAAAACGAATGAAGAAACCCATGTTGATCATGTCCCACTTCCAAATTGAAAGATCTATACATTGCATATAACCCCGGGCTTTTGATGCTCTACTTTGAATCTTTGACAATTTGGACATTGGGCTACTAATTCTGCAATGTTCTTCTTCATGTCACCCGACCAATACATTTCTTTCAAATATTGATACATTTTAGTTAACACTGGCTGGATAGAATACCTTGAATGATGTGTCTCTATCATAATCTTCTTTCTTAGCCCATCTACAATAGGCACACATAATTTGTTTCTGCACCAAAGTACTCCCTCTTGCGTAATATCAAATACCTTGGTAATACCATATAGTATATCGCCTTAAGTTGTAGTATAATAGCATTTGTATATTATGCACAATTTGTATCTTCACTTTTTCTACTAATGAAGATTCTGTTGCATTATGCACAATAATCCCCTTATCTGGAATTTTGAGAAGTCGAACCCCCAAACTAGATAGTTGGTGCAGATATTTAGTCATCCCTCGTCCTTTGGTAGACTGCCCATAAGTTAACACTATATCCTTACGACTTAATGCATCATCTACCATATTTTCTTTCCATGAATGATACAATATATCAACATCATAGTCTTGGGTATGTCCTTCTCTTTGACCATATTCATTAAATCCATAAAATCTGTGAGTGCATTAGTTATCCCAAAGGACATAACTATAAACTCATAATGACCGTAACATGTTTGGAAAGTTGTCTTGGGTATGTCCTTCTCTTTGACCCTCACTTGGTGGTAACCTGACCTCAAATCAATCTTTGAGAAACACTTGGATCTTTGTAACTGATCAAATAAGTTGTTAATTCTTGTAAGGGGATATTTATTCTTAATAGTCACCTTATTCAGTTACCGATAGTCAATACATATTCTAAATAAGCCATCTTTCTTACATACAAATAACACTGGTGTGCCCCAAGGTAACATACTGGGCCTTGTGAATCTTGTTTATAGCAAGTATTTTAATTGTTTATTCAACTCCTATAATTCTATTGGGGACATTCTATACAGAGGAATTTAGATTGGTTAAGTACTTGGAATCACATCAATACAAAAATCTACTTCTCGTTCAGGAGGCAAACCTTGAAGATCTTCAGGAAATACATCAAGAAATTCATTTACCACTGGAATAGCTTGAAGAGTTGGTGGCTCCATATATGTATCCTTCACTCTAACTTGATGATATATGTAACCCTTGGAAATAATATTTTTTGCCTTAAAATAAGAAATAAATTTACCTCTTGGCACACCAATATTACCCATTCTTTCAAGGACTACCTCTTTTAGAAAATAGAAATATACTCTCTTAGTTCGGCAGTCTACTGTGGCATAACTATAAGCCAACCAATTCATACCCATTATAACATTAAAATCTACCATTTATAACTCAACAATTTCAGCCATTATATCACGACCACATATAGTTAATATACAATTTTGATACACTTTCCTCGCTATAATAGATTCACCAACTGGTATAGACATTTTAAATGGATTAACTAGTAATTTCGATGTTCTTTTGAACTTCCAGCAACCAATGGAGTGACATATGATAATGTAGAACCTGGATCAATTAATACATATACATTATGTGAAAAGATTGACAATGTAACTGTAACCACAACAAGAGAAGCCTCTAAATTTTGTCGATCCACTAGAGCATATGTACGATTTTGAACCCCCCCCCTATAACTAGTTTCTCCTTTAACACCTCTACCATGACCTATAGGTTGTACACCCCTATCTAAGGAAGTTATCAATGATGATGATGCAACGGCTAATCCAGTAGGTCATGCCATACCACCCATGCCCCTTTGTGGGTATTCTCTCATCATACGCCACAACATATTATAACAAAAGCAATCATCTTTCCCAAACCAACATGCACCTATATGAAGCTTTCCACATTGTTTACATAGTTGCCGAGGAGATCTTAATTGGCTCATACACCCTTATTGTTGATACCCCACTACTCGTGAACTCTGAATCTCACTTTTTTGCACAAACTGATATCTCTTGAACTCTTGAAACTGCAATAGAGAACTACCTATAGAATAATAAGATAATTGCCTACGCGGTCTATTAGAAAATCGAGGCCTAAACTTTTCTTGGGATGCCATAAATTTCCTCATATATTTGGACCTCTTGGAATATCCTATTTCCAAGTCTTGTTTTCTTCTTCTTTGCCTCTGATCCTCCATTTTTTGTTCAAAAGCTTGTATCCTTGCTATGTCCATGTCTTTGAATAAGGAAGAACTAGTACAATCTCTAACCAAACATGGATCCAATCTATCCACATATAGATAATATTTATCATCCATAGTAGCTATTGCATTAGGAGCATACCCAGACAAAAAGGTAAACCAAACATTGTACTCCCTCACGCTCATATTTCCTTGGTGAAGATTGAGGAATTGATCCACACGGGCCTCTATTAAATCAAAGGTCATGATTGAGAAATACCTTTTTGAACTCTTTATAACTAGCTGAAGGTGCATCAATACCCCTAGATCATTTCCAGTCTTCACACTAAAATATATCCACCTATTTGAATCTATACATTGCTAACTCAACTATCTCTTTACCCGATACATGCATGATATCTAGAGCCCTTTGGATTTGATCAATAAAGTCTTATGGGTTTTCATTAAGATCTGATCAGATGAATGTGGGAAGATACAACTTAAGAAAATCCTGCATCCATAGGCTAGCTATCCTATCTGCACCACTAGAAACTGTGGTTGGAATATCTTATCCTTGAGCTTGTCCAGAAACTATATAAGCTACCAATTTCACTATATTCCTTAGATCTTGCTTAGTAGTATTAATAGGAGGCTATGAGGATACTACTCTTCCCCTCCTTGGCTTTTCTAGAGATGGACGAGTAGAAGAGGTTTGTGATATAATTTCAACTTGAGACACACTTTGATTAGATTGTCTAGGTGGTGACTTGTTGGTCCCTTATCGGTAGCCACGTATACTTTCTTACATGTATTCTTACTCCTTCATGCAACTAGCATCTTTACTATAATAAGGGGAAAAAATAGATTTAATGGTCAAATATGACTCCACCTACAACTTGGGCTCTATTGCAAGATCTAAGATATGAAGAAAAAAGATACAACCCCTAAATGTCTTATAGCCTCCTATTTATAGATGTGTGCACAACACACCCATAAACAAGACTCTACGAAGGCATGGCTTTGTAGACTCCCTAGGATGACCTGCTCTGATACCACTTTGTCACACCTCAAATACTATTGGGGCAGACAGTCAGCCATAGCGATGAAGGGCCGTGAGAACCAATCCATAACCTTGTACTCTTAATGTGTGTAACTATAATAACAAAATATTTTTCCATACATGGATATAATGCATTGATGAGGAATAAATAACAAGCCCAAAACCATATATACTAGACTTTAGCATTGGGTCCATAACACCTAAAAGATAAGACACTATTATAATTAACTTTACATTAGCCTACAAAGCCTCTAAAATATCATAGAAATATGTTTATGGTTGGGACAAAACCCCACCTTACTCTTGACTACTGTACAATTCTAAAATATATAAAACATACTCGGAAAGCCCTGAATCAATATGGATCTCACCAATATCCATTGAATATCCTGGACTCCTACTGAGAAGGTGTATTTACTGAAGCACTTGTGCCAGTAGCATGAAATATAGTTCCCTCATACGGAGCATTAGTACAAAAGTATGTACTGAATATGTAAGGATAAAAGTAACTACACGTGATATAGGAGCTCAATGGAAATCAGATGCAATGGTACAAATAGTTCTAGTAGACCACCATTATAAATACTTGTAGGGTCAAGTAAATTAAATTCCATTCTTTATTTTTCACTTTTTAGTTTAAAATATCTATAATCCATATGATACAAATAACCAGCTTTCTGTGGTAAGTAGATAAATTGAGATCAGCCCATGCTAGGCTTACTCCCCTAAGATGCCACCCATATATAAACATTGGGATTTAACCATGCTAGGATTACACTTCTGAGCTACCATACACATATAAAGGTATCAAGATCGTCCCATTCTAGGCTTATTCCCCTTAGCCATCATCTGTTTTAATACAAATTTTCATTACATAGTTCATTTAGCCTTTGAGATTGTTACTTTAGTGGTCATAACATCATGGTACTTTGAGACAATAATATATCAGTATGGGACATATGAATAAAAAATTAATACAATGACAACGAGGTATGAGACATATTGCACATGAATGAAATGTTTAGATACTGAAAATAAAATACGGGTTATATTTGACTTAAAGGAGAACTCTTGAAAATTGCTATTGAATGTAAAAATACAAACTTGGTAATAAGCATATGGTGAGGTATATTAACACGTTAGGGAGCGAGAGCAAGGTTTTTATCTAGATAGGAGATCATGTGCTGCTACTAGGTATCAATTACTGGGAAAGCTTTAGAAGCTTACTTTGTACCAAAAGTATTGGATTTCATGCCAAAGAATATGATATAGAGAAGCCCTACATACCTGGTTGTATAACTCTGATACTAACCCAACTTGACCTAATATCTTTTAGATTACTTATCTATAGTAAAATATATGAAAAACTAATATTAGCAACTAATTGACACATTTGGGCTACTTAACTTCACCAAAATAGTAGCCAGACGGTAAGCCCTTAATTTATCAATCAAGGGTGTTCTTCAAATCCTTTTATCCTCCAAATACATCCACAAACCCTATATATTCTTAGAATATCCCCTTAAATATCTTTGACTTCATCACACCTTCCAAACGATACATAAAAGAGAATGGCAATAAACGTATACAATAATTAGCTTAGTGGTTTACCATGATACCCTTATTTTACATTTCAATACAAATTTATTACATCTTTCCCCAACATCAACCTGGCAGCCCCCAACATACACATATAAAGCAATCTAGAAAATGGCCCTAATTTACCTTTGTCGCAGCAACCAAATATTGAACTCATCATCCATTAAGTTTAAAATAACAAGACATCCATAATTCTTTACCCAAACTCATACATAAAAAGAGTAAAATAGAGCAATCACCTTACCTCAATTTTCTGTAGCTTATCTTTTTAACCTTTACTCTTTAAGATCTTGAACTTCCCTTCACACTTTAAGCCAAAAAAAAAAGAGAAGTCTCTTAATAACAAAGAAAAGGGAGTAGGTATCCTGTTCTATATTGTAGCATGTATTAATAATTAAGCACTTATACAATGTTTTCCTAATCTTCCATGAGATAACTAAGCTAAACTGTAAGTGTTTTCACTTACCTTGGCTTGCAAATATGAGAGTTTCCTAAAGAATTAAGGAGAAATTTTAGTGTTGTTATTCTTGTCCTTGTTAGGAAAGGGAGAAAACTAAAATTAAAAGGGCGGATATTGTGTTTACAAATGTCTAAGAAGAATTGCTATATGGTATTATATTGAGCACTCTGAAACCTCGCTTATTGACCCTATTTTCATCCACAAATTAGTCCAAGTTGGTTATGCACCTACTTAAGCGTTCAATCAACTCAAAATTTCAAAGTAGGTGTGCACCTACTTACTTATTTCTTCATTGGGATCAATTGAATTTGGCCATTTTCTCTATGTTCTTCCTTATTTAATTAATTTGTTCCCAAATGCATATATTAATATAGGCCCAAATTGGACCTATACCCTTGATCCCTTTAAATTTGTCCAAATAGCTCAAGTAGGTGACCCACCTACTAGCTTAATTAAGTCAAGCAAGCACCTCAATAAAAATTTTCATTTTCAGTTTTTAATCCCTTTAATCTAACTTAAAGCTTGTATAAACTTGGTCACTTTAAACTTTAGATTCAAATACTGGCTTACAATTTCAAGTTAAATAGTTGTACCAATGTTAACTTGATCATCTCACATTAAAACGTATGAACGGTATCTAGAACTCCATTTATACCAACAATACTCGCATAAAAAATCTCATATGTTCCATATATCCATAAGGTTATACCAAGTTCCATATAAATATGAGGTGTTACATAACTATTATTGCTGATATGATATTTGTGCAGGGTTGATTTTGGAGGTTGGGTGAGCTCTTAGAGTTGGAGTTACCCTTCTTTCTTTTATTTTTCTATATCTAGTCTTTAATATTCGGGAGGTATTACATTTTACTATTTAGTACTTATAATACATTTGTAGTAGCTCTTGTATCGACATTACTAAGTCTTAGGATACTTGTTGATTTTCTATTTGTCTATTAGACTTTTATGATTGTGTTATTGCTATTTAAGTTTTTAATTGTTAATTTTTTTTACTTTTAGGCCATTTTCACCAAGTTATCCCATCGTTTCTAGATCTAGGATATGATTTGGATTTCCTGCTAGCGGAATAAAGTAGGTAATATCATAACTCATTAATTGGGTCATGACAAATTGGTATCAGAGCCAGGTTTCACCGGTATTATTCGAACAACAGTTAATGTCTAGTCAACTCCCACAGATCAAAATGATGACATCTATTTCTTATATTTGGGTGGCTATAGAACATTATTTGGAGTTCTTAACTTCTTTCACTCATTTCATGTTAAGAGTTTGAGTTGGTTTCTAAAGCATTTAATTGGTTTCATTATTTCATAGATAGCTAGGACACATAGTACCGCTACATGAGATGAGTGTCTCGTGACCGAGCCTAGGCATTCTTTAATTGTTCATGGATGTCATAGAATTTGTGGATAGCCCAAGGATGTGTCCACAACTAGGGTCCAAGATTGGAGGCCTTCCCTAGACCCTATTTCTGCACCTAAACCATAGATTCTATTTTCATAGCAAGCGATGGGCAAGGAACCAACCCAGGATCCATCGGGATTTATTTATTCTTCGGTGCTCAAGGATTCTTTGGCTAAAATTTTAATATTAGTTGGTTTTTCACCCTATGATGGTGAATAGTCTACATATCAGAGTGGTACTAAGGCAGGGGCGTAACCTATAATTGATGCTCTCAGAGTTGAGGTCCTTCCTGCGCTTGTAGTTGCTCAATCGATAGTTGCCCAACATGTTATGTCTATCGAGGGGCAGAAGATATTGGGTACATTCTTGGTATTAGCTCTGCATAGGTTTTCTGGTGCACTAGGCAAGGATTCATATGCATTTTTGATTGCTTGTAAGGATAAAATGGATAACTTAGGCCTAGTTGAGACTCGTGGTATGGACTATACTACTTTTCAGTTGGACTTGGTAGCTCAACATTAGTGGAGAGGTCTTCTTGATTCAAGGGAAGCTGGATCTTCACCTTTGACATGGACCTAGTTCTTTAAGATTTTCTTGGAGTAGTACATGCCTTGTAGCCTTAGGGAAAATTTGAGAGAATTTGAGAGATTAGTTATAGAGGTTAGAGCAGGGATCTATGAATGTTGTGGAGCATAAATCTCAATTTATGAGTTATCCAGGCATGACATTTTTATTCTTATTACAGACTATGAGAGGGTTCATTGCTTTGTTTGAGGATTGAGAATTCCTCTTCGCATGACTACACGGAGTTTGGTTGTTGTAGGTAGGTATTTTACTGAGGTTTCTGATCATGCTTAGCTTATGGATAAGATGCATCACAAGCCTAATGGGGTAGCGATAAGATAAAAAATGCCTCATAATACATCAACATCAGGAACACTTAACCTCTCTTGGTACCTCATGATACACCATCACCGCTGACCTCAAAAGCCGTCACCTTATGCTTACCCACATTCTCCTTGATTTTCATCAAGAGGGGATCTATTACCTGTTTCTTCTTTATTTCCAAACCAAGAGATGATTTCACCACATATTTCACAAACTCACCACCATCTTCAGAGTCCAAGACATGAACTCCAAGGTTAACCAGATGGTAAATTTCCTTCACCAATTCCCGCTTATCCTTGTCCACGTGTGACAAACTATCCATGGACAACCTACTAAGAGCATGAACAACTACATTATCTATACTAGGATGGTAGTGAATACTCATATCATATTCCTTCATC
This sequence comes from Capsicum pubescens, assembly GCA_030864215.1. Lineage (NCBI taxonomy): Eukaryota > Viridiplantae > Streptophyta > Magnoliopsida > Solanales > Solanaceae > Capsicum > Capsicum pubescens. The sequence continues at coordinate 182,102,119 of CM061538.1, forward strand.
AACTCAAGCCACCTTCTTTGACTGATATTAAGCTCTTTCTAAGTGAAAACATAATGCAGGCTCTTATGATCAGAAAAGATATCAAGATGGACCCCATATAGATAATGACACCAGATTTTCAATATGAACACCATAACCAATATCTCCAAGTCATGGGTCGGATAATTCTTCACATGAACCTTAAATTGTCTAGAGGCATAAGAAACCACCTTACTAAGCTCTATCAACACACAACCTAAACCAACCCGAGATGCATCATAATAGACAAAAAAAAACCTCGATACCCTCAGGTAGAGTCAAGATCAGAGCTGAAGTCAACTTCTCAAACCTACCCTCACAAGTATCAGACCACAAGAACTTCACCTTTTTCTAAGTCAACTTAGTCAATGAGTCTCTACTAGAAGAAAAACTTCCCAAAAATCCCCTATAATAACCAACTAAACCTAAGAAACTCCTAATATTGGTCGGAGTCGTGGTTCTAGGCCACTAATTAACCATAACAAATTTTTGAGGATCCATCATAATCCCCTCACTAGAAACAACATAACCTAGATAAGTTACGGTGTTTAACCAAAATTCACATTTAGAGGACTTAGCATATAACTGCTAATCTTTCAAGGTCTACAAACAAGACGGAGGTGATCGGTATGATCCTCCTCACTCTTAGAGATCAATGAAGAAAATTATGAACAAATCTAGAAACTGATGGAAGACCTAATTCATCACATCCATGAATATTGCATGGGAATTAGACAAACCAAACAACATCACCAAAAACTCAAAATGCCCATAGCGGGAGCGGAAAGTTGTCTTAGAGATATCCACCTCCCTAATATTTAACAGATGTTACCCGGACCGAAGATAAATCTTAGAGAAAAACTTAGAACCCTAAACATGATCGAGCAAGTTATCTATCCTCGAAGGAGGGCATTTATTCTTTACCAACATCTTATTCAACTGCCAGTAATTAATGAACATATAAAGGGAACCATCCTTGTTACATACAAACAAGACTGGTGCACCCCACAGATACAGACTATGATAGATAAAATGTTTATCTAAAAGATCCTTTAATTACTTCTTAAGCTCCTTTAACTAAGTCGATGCTTTTCTATACGGGGGAATAGAGATAGGACCTGTGTCAGAAAAAAAGATCAATACAAAAATCAATCTCCCTATAGGGAGGGACACAAGGAAGATCATCCAGAAAACCTTCAAAAATTTACAAACCACGGCAACGGATGTCAATAAAGGATCCTCCGAATTATAATATTTATACCTGACCAAATGATAGAGACACCCCTTGGAGATTAATCTCCGAGCTCTAAGATATGATATGAACCTCCCCTTAGGAGCTATGGAACAACTCCCCACTCAATGACCAGCTCATTAGGTAATTTAAAGATGACCTTATGGGTATAACAGTCTAAAAAACATAGCATGAGTACAAATAATCCATTTCCAAAATAACATCAAAGTCGACCATGTCTAACTCTATCAAGTCTACCAGTGTGTCTCTACTACTAAAAGATACCACATACCCCCTATAGACTCTCCTGACAACCATAGAGTCTAAAAGATACCACATACCCAAACCAAAATACACAACCACAAATGAGGTCACATAAGAAAGAGTGAACCCCGTATCAAGTAAATAGTAAACATCATGGGAAAAGAGTTTCAACATACCAGTAACAACATCGAGAGATGTCTTAATTTCATAAAGAGAAACAAGTCATATATTCAATTTTGGATAGTGACGGTACCAGAAGAGAAGCAGAAGCAAAAGTAGAAATAGCATCCTTTAGTGCTGGAGTTGATGAGGTAGAAATAGGGACCTTGTTGGACCTAGAAGAAAATCTAGAGGGTCAATCACACTGCATAGGTCCAATCTAACCACAACTAAAATATTGGTTCCTTCTCTTCTCACACTGGCCACAGTATGACTGACCACAGAGTATACAAAAAGGATATGAAAGAGTGCACTGATCCCTACCGGTCTGATATTTAACACCTTATGCCTTATACCCTCCACTATGAAGAGAGAAACGAGCACCAGGCGACTTTGGGTAAGGAGTACGAGCCATAGAAAAGGAACTAGAACCCTCCCCCCCCCAAACTTTTTCTTAGGCCACTTTCCCCCCCCCCCCCCCATATCTACCACTCTGCTACTGGCCTCTACCCTAATCAGAAAATTTAAAATTCTTACTCTACCTCTCTCCAACCTCAGCTTGTTTTTTTTCCTCAACCTACTGCATATAAACCATAAGCCGAGAAATATTCATATATTTGTTCAACAAGGCAGCCTTACTCTCGAGAATCAACTCACGAGACAACCCAAATTCAACATCACTTTCCCTAGACAGTTTCCACTCTTCATACCACTGGTACGCCATATCTTTCAATTGCTAGGCAGTAAACTCCATACCTTCAATATCTAATGCATGCGTAATCTGGAAGTTCTTATCTATATCATTAATAAAATCCTGAGGATCCTCCTCAACCTTAACTCAACTAAAAGTTGGAGGAAACAACCTCATGAATGGTCTAACCCTAGTCACCTTAAAACATGGAGTAAGAAGCATCACGTTTCGACTGAGAAGCTACAAATTATGCCAACCTATGAATAGACTGAAAAAACTCAGCATTTTTCATATCTTCTTGAGGAATTTGAGGAGGGATAGAGGGAACCAGTGGAACTCTAGGAGCAAAATTGATGTTGCGTGTATTTATACATTCTAGGTGTTACTATTCTAGCTTAATTAGCCTTGTTTTGAGGATGATTCGTGTGATACATGGGTTGAAAATTAGATTAATGTGCATCTAAGTGTTAAAGTATGTTTTTAAAAATGGTTCAAAGTACTTCACAAAAAGTTTTTACTTGAACGAGTCACTTAGATTTCAATCGTGGAAACTAACATTACTAGCTTGAGCTAGGTGCTTGTCTAGTTGATCCCATTGGATTCTATTGTGTTTAATATGTTGAAAATGGTATTAATATGTCAATATGAGTGGAATAACTTTTTGGAAATGTGCAAGGTTCAATTTGGATAAGTTAAGAGTTAGAACATAAAGTTAAATATCAATGCAAACTAGCCTAGTCTTAGCTCTTGTTTTGATTCATTGTTATGGATATTGTATTGTTGTGATCTTTAATTCGTGGTGTGTGATTACGTAAGAAGATTTATGAGCTGAATATGGTGATATATTTATGATATAAAGGTTGGAAATCCATGGTAAATACACTACAAGACAAGGGACTAAGATAGGATTATCAACACTTAACGAAAATCTCATAAGAAAATTCGAGTGCGCCAAGGCGATGAGCCCATGGAGCCTTGTATGGAGCAATTATTTACCTAGGGAGGAGACTTATATTAATAGGGGATCTAACTAGGGTGGATCCTTTTCTGGAATGCTGATATACCTAGGGAAGCACCCCTTCCACTCCCGTGCTCACAAATTGTTTGGTTCCAACTCTTAAATGACTTTGGCCTACCTTGGGGTATAAATTTAACATTATAAACGTTTTTTAGACATCTTTAGACATCTTTATACATCTTGGAGGATTAAGGGACTACAAAAACTTTAACTTTAAGGTTTTTATACTTTTACTTTAGTTCATTCATGTCCTTAGTTATTAATTACAACTTTGTGATTACGATTATGACTATGCATGGATAAACGCCCTCTTTTCAGGGTTAAATCCAAGAACATGAGTCCTATTAATTTGAATTAAGTTCATTTAACTTTGGTTATGATTATTGGTTGTGTTTTAATATTTGATTTAACTATTTGATGGATTGATCACTCGGAAAATACATCAATTGTCTACCTTTTGATCTCGGGAGAGGAGGATAGAACATAGAGATGAACAAAGTATGGTTTGTATTCTTTTATGAAATAAAGAATTCAAATTAGTGTCTAGGACAGGGATGTACTTAGATACCTTACTTGATTCACACGTCGGATGATAGCTTAAAGAACTTAAGTGGAGTATTACATCCCCGATTAATGATGTAGTTATAAGGTGCAACTTAGGTAAAGGATTAGAGGTCGGGAGACCTTGATCATGAAATTAACCCTACAAATCAACAACAAGATAAGAAAGTTAATGAATTAAATTCAACAACATAGTATTATTATTCAAAGTGCTTTAACCCTGTGTTTTCTTCTATTAATTGTTTCAAGATATTTACTTTAGTGATTGTTTACTTTTATTTAGTTTACAAGATTCCAATATCTTTTTGGTTATCATTGCATCAAATTAATCTAAACTATCAAATAGAGTTGAATCATTGTTGAAGTAAGTCCTTGTGGGATCGATACTTGTCTTTCTTAAAGGCCACTTTACTACTTGGTAGACCACGTACACTTGTGTGTGCATTTGGGCACTGTCAAGGTTTTGGTGCCATTGTCGGGGACTTGTAATTTGGAAACTGTTTAATTAAGTTTTGCTTTTAGATTTATTTGGTGTTTTAAGCTTGGTCTTGGTTCTGTTTTGAAGGAAATAGGTTTGCAAAGTAGTAAGCTAGCAAGGGATCATGACTTGGTTGAACCAAGTTCCAAACCTGATCCACTGTTCTATTTACGAAGGACAGATGCAAACCTTCTCCCCAAAATTCCTCAAATCACAGAAACAAAGAGAATCTTGCTATCATGGCTAATGAACAAGTAGCCCACAGGACAGTCAGAGAAGTAGCAACCCCACCTCCAGCTAATTTGACCTCCCCATTTTAGAGGCCAGCCGTAGGAGGTAATTTTGAGCTTAAACATAATGTGGTACAGATTCTAATTAGCAGTGGACAGTTTACAGGGCTTTTACATAAAGATATAAAGGTCCACTTGCAAAATTTTATGGAAGTAAGTGACATATTCATTCCTACGGGGGTAAATTCAGACTATGTGCAGATGACTTTGTTCCTTTTTTAACTTATTGGGGAAAAAATAAGTGGTTGAATGCAAAACTGACTAATTCAATCACATCATGGGATGACAAGGCTAAACAATTACTTTTTTGATTCTTCCCATCTGGTAAGATTGTGAGACTCCGTAGTGAGATATTGTGCTTCAAACAGAAGCCAGACAAGAATCTTTATCATTCTTAGTAACGCTTCAGGGCTCTTCTTAGGGACTTTCCACAGCATCAATAGTCCAATAATGGACTTTCTCAAACTTTTGTAGATGCTCTTGATCAAAATATGAAAAATTTTCTAGATTCAGCCATAGGTGGTATAGCTTTTGAGATGACATATGATGAGTTGTACACTCTATTGAACCACATAGTTCAAGGAAATACAGAGTGGCATGGAGATTTTAGGAATTCCATAAAAAAATTGTAGGTTTGTTAGAGGTGGACCAATACACTGCATTATCAGCTCAGGTTGTGACATTGCAGATCATGATAAACACTTAGTTTAGAAACTTGAAGTTGGGAGCAGCATAACCTGCGGCCACAGTTAATGCAATCTAACAAGATGTAGGTTGGTGTGAAGTTTGTGAAAATAATGGCCTTTCTGTGACCATGTGTGCTTCAAATGCTCAAAGGCCAAATTATGGTAATGCCTAAAACATAAAGTGGCAGACTTAGCCTTGGAATGCTCAACAATAGCAAATTCAGACACCACAGGAACAAGAAAATTAGTTAACTAGCAACTTGGAAGAGATGATTAAGCAGGTTCTAGCTAATCAAACACAGTTGGCTGCAGATGTAAAAAATCAGCAAGCATTTTAGAGAAGCTTAGAGTTGCAGTTGGGCCAGTTATAATAGGAACTGAATACCAAGACCAGGGTGATTTACCTACAAAAATAGAAAATCCAAAACAAATTATGGCAATCACTTTGAGGAGTGGTAAGGAGCTTCATGGAGAACAAACCAAGGTAACTAATGATGTAGATGCAAATTTGACTCCCCAATAGGTAAATGACAAAGTTGCTGAAAAGTTAAAGAATTTTGAGTACTTGAAAACTAAAGTTGTTGAACCAGAGAAGAAGTAGATGCTGCCACTTTCTTTCCCTTAGAGGTAAATAAAACTGAAGAAGGATGCAATGTTTAAAAAGTTCTTTGACACGTTCAGAGAGCTCCATATTAAATTACCTTTGTTATAAGTTTTGCAGGGTATGCCCATGTATTCTAAGTACTTGAGTGATGTGATTGTGAATAAGGTAAAGTTGCAGGATGTGGAACGGTAGCACTCACTAAAGAGTGTAGCGTTGTGATAACACAAAAGATGCTGAAAAAGCTTAAGGACCATGGGAAGTTTACTCTCCCCATCCATATTGGCAACAATGAGGTGGTCCATGTATTGAGTGACTTAGGGGAAAGTATATACTTGATGACGGTTTCTCTATTTAATAAATTAGGTTTGGGTGAGCCCAGACCGTGCATGTACATCTACAGCTGGTATTCAGGTCCATTGCTTATCTAAAAAGAATCATTGAGGATGTCCTTATAAAGTTTGGTAAAATTTTTATCCTAATTGACTTTATTTTTCTAGATTTCAAGAAGACGAAAAGACACCAATCATTTTGTGGCGTCCATTCTTAGAAACTGAAGGAGCTTTAATTGGTGTGAGGAAAGGCACACTTATGATAAGGTTGGAGGATAAAGAGAAGGTATTTAAATTTTACAAAGTGCTCAACATAACGTCCCAATGAAAAGAATTATGTATCATCAATGTTATTGAATAGGATAAGTGTGGGGTGGCCAGTCACCAAAGGCCTCTTCTGACACCCTCATTAAGCAGCCAAAACCTCCAATACCGCAACCTGACATGATGCAAATTGATGATCCTAAAAGGGCTAAAGTTTAAAAATATGTATTACTTGAAAAGCCACACTAAATAGGAGTAAAAATAATAAAAAGATGGAGACCAAGTGTGAGAAAGAGAAGAATCTAGAATGGCTAAGCCGTAAGTTGGGTCATGCCATGAAACTAAATCAGGTGTTGTTTGGGAGGCAACCAAGTTAAGTTGATATGTTTTCTTTTTAGTTTTTAGTTTTTACTTCACGTAGATTTTGTTTTGGTTGAGTCATAGGTCAATGGGAAGTCTGAGTACCAGAAACCTGTGTTAATGAGCATGGAAAAGACTGAGTGTAGGGTACCACAGACCTTCTTTATGTGTAAAGATGCCACTAGCTAGGCCTAGAGGCCCTAGGAAGTATTTCTATCTCTTATTTTTAAATTCACTTTGGGTACAATGTAGATTTTTAAGCATGGGGTGGGGGAAATTCCCAATTTTGGATCAATTTGAAAAAAATTATGTAAGATATTCTTGTTGTTTCTATTTTTTATAGCATGGTGCAAGTGTTTTTTTTTTTGGAAAAAACATGTTGATTGAGTGAAGTGCTACTTTTAAGACTTTTAGGCTCAAGTTTTTTACTCGTACTTGTTTGCCTTAAATTTGAATTCATTCAATTGTTTGGTTGGGTGTCTATGATGATCCTATGAGAGTCAAACATGTGCCATGTGTGATTTATGATGTTGTATTTTCCTTTTTGCATGTGATTTCTAGAACTTGCCCGACGTGTGTATAAAGCGAAATTAAGAGTGTGGGTTTAGGAGATGATATAGACATTTATTTGATAGCCTTGTTTTATACCTTATATTTGACCTACCATTGTGCTTAATCTTAGTCAGCCCCATTGAGCCTTTAGCTTTGTTCTTTGGCAACCTCATAAGTAGCCAAATCTCTTTTTTGATAGACCATAATTTGATCCAAAAAGCTCCTAGGATCTTTAGTGTAAAATTAGTGAGTTAAAGAGTGTGAAATTGAAGAAGAAAAAAGGTGAAATTGAAGCCCCTAAAATGATAGATATTGGTGTTCAAAAGAATTTTTATGCGTTAAGGGGGGGAGTTGAGTAAGGAAAATAATATAAATTTGTTCAAATTGAATGAATTGTGCATAAAATACTCCCACCATAGTGTATGTAAATAAGCTTAATAAGATGGGGTGAAAACAAAAGAAAGGGGTAGACAAAGATGGTGTAATTTTGTTGTTGGAGATTGGTTTTAATTGTAAAAAGTGATGTACTAAAGCGCTTAGGGAAAATAGTCACTATTCAGCCAAAATAGTTCCTACCCATCCCTTAGCCTACATTACAACAGGAAAAAGACCTAATGGATCCTAAGTTCATCATTATGATATTAGTGGGGTACTGAACTAAGTTCTAGATTATGGTTCATTATGTGTAACTAGTGAATTTCTTGTCAGAGTAAGAGTAATATGATTCTTGTACCCATCAAGTTATAAATTGCTTAATTGTGAATGATTATGGGTAACTCTCTTATTATGAGGGGCACATTTTTTATGAATGTAGGTTATTTGTATGATGTTATTGATTGAGCAATATGCATGAGTTTGTGAATTGGCGTCAATTCTTGAGGCTAGGGTATTTTGGAGTAGGGTTCATGAGCTTTCAATTGTGCTTGTAACATGCTTAGTGAAGAAAATTGTATCATGTGTAGTCATTGTAGTACTAGCTTGAGTGTCTAGCATTTAGTAGAAGTGTAGAGCCTCCTCAACTTATGATTCTTAGATTAAAGAGTTGTTAGAGGATGAGCAAGGCTTTAAGTGTGGGATGGTGATGTTGGGTGTATTTATGTATTCTAGTGTTACTATTCTAGCTTATTTTGCCTTATTTTGAGGATGATTCGGGTGCTATATGGGTTGATAATATGATGAATGTTCACCTATGTGTTAAATAATGTGTTTACAATGTTTCAAACTGTTTTCCAACAAGTTTGTACTTAAACGAGTCATTTAGAGTTCAATCGTAGAAAATACCGTTACTAGCATAAGTAAGGTGCTTGTCTAGTTGATCCCATTTGATTCTATTGTGTTTAATGTGTTCCAAATGGTTTTAATGTGTAATAATGAGTGTAATAACTTTTTCTTAATGTACAAGGTTCAATTTGGTTAAGTTAAGAGTCGGAACATATAGTTAAAGATCAATACGAAATAGCCTAGTCTTAGCTCTTGTTTTGATTCATCGTCATTGATATTTGTATAGTTGTGATCTTTAATTCGTGGTGTGTGATTTTTTATGAAGATTCATAAGCTTAGTATGGTGATATATTGATGATATAAAATCTGTAAATCCATGGGAAAGACACTACAAGACAAGGGACTAAGATGGGATGATCAACACTTAACCAAAATAAAGGAAGCAAATTCCAGTGTGCCAAGGCGATGAGCCCACGGAGCCTTGGCTGGAGCGTGGATCTACTTAGCATGGAGCCTTGGATGGATCGAGGATCTACCTAGGTAATATCTTTTTCTGGAGTAGTGCTCTACCTAGGGTGGCGCCCCCTCCACTCCGGTGCTCACAAATTGTTTGGTTCCAACTCCTACACGGTTTTGGCCTACCTTAGGATATAATTCAATATTGTAAAAGTTTTTTAGACATATTTGGACTTTTTGTAGGATTAAGGGTCTACTACAACTTTAATTTTTATATTTTTATTATTTTAATTTAGTTCATTCATGTCCTTAGTCATTAATTACAGCCTTGTGATTACGATTATGACTATGCGTGGCTAAACGACCTCTTTTCGGAGTTAAATCCAAGAACATGAGTGATATTGTTTTGAATTAAGTTCTTTTAACTTTTCTTATCATTATTGGTTGTGTGTTCATCTTTGATTTAACTATTTGGTAGATTGATTACCCGAAAAATACATTGATTGTCTACCTTTTGATCTCGGGAGAGGGAATAGGGGATAGAACATGGAGATGAACAAAGTATGGTTTGTATACTTTTATTAAATAAGAAATTCAAAGTAGTGTCTAGGACAGGGATGTACTTAGATACCTTACTTGATTCACACATAGTATGGTAGCTTAAAGAACTTAAGTGGACTATTACATCCCCGCTCAACGATGTAGTTGTAAGGTTCAACTAAGGTAAAAGATTAGAGGTTGGGAGACTATGATCATGAGATTAACCCTACGAATAAAACAAAAAGATAAGCAAGTTAATGAATGAAATTCAACAGAATATTATGATTGTTCATAGTTCTTCAACCCTGGGTTTTCTCCTATTGATTCTTTCAAGATCTTTACTTTACGCAATATTTACTTTTCTTTTGTTTACAAGATTTCAATCTCTTTTTGGTTACCTTAGCATCAAATTAATCTAAGATGTGAACTAGAATAGAATCATTGTTGAATCAAGTCCTTATGGGATCAATACTTTGCTTTCTTAAAGGCCACTTAACTACTTGGTAGACCATGTACACTTGCGTGTTTTCTTAGGCTCTGTCAAGTTTTGGGTACTATTGCCGGAGACTTGAAATTTGGAAACTATTTATTTTAGTTTTACTTTTAGATTTATTTGGTTGTTTTACGCTTTGTCTTGGTTATGTTTTTGTAGGAAATAGGTTTATAAAATAGTAAGCTGGTAGGGATCATGACTTGGTTGAACCAAGTTCTGAACCTGAGCAAATATTCTTTCAATAGAGGAGAGAAGCAAACCTTCTCCCCGGAATTCCTCAAATCGCAGAAAACTAAGAGAATCCTGCCATCATGGCTGATGAACAAGCCACCCGCAAGATAGTCATAGAAGTGGCAATCCCACTTCTAACAAATTTGACGTCCCCATTTCAGAAGCAGCAGCTGGAGGTAATATTGATCTTAAAAATAATATAGTACAACCTCTAATTAGTAGTGGACTATTCACAGATCTTTCACGAGAAGATCCACAGGTCTACTTGCAAAATTTTCTAGAAATAAGTAGCACATTCATTCCTATGGGGGTGAATACAGATTATGTGTGGATGATTTTGTTCCCCTTTTAACTTATTGGGGAAGCAAAAAAGTGTTTAAATGTAGAACCGGCTAATTCAATCACATCATGGGATGACATGGACAGAAAATTCCGTATTCAATTCTTCTCATATGGTAAGACTGCGATACTTTGCAGTGAGATAGTGTACTTTAAAAAGAATATAGACGAGAATCTTTATCATGCTTGGGAGATCTTCAAGGCTCTTTTGCTCACACTTTTGTAGAGGCTCTTTATCATAATACAAAAATTTTCTAGATTCAGCTACAAGTGGTCAAGATTTTGAGATGACATATGATGAGCTGTACAATCTATTGAAATGCATAGCTCAAGTAAATATAGAGTGGCATGGAGATTCTAGGAGTTCCACCAAGAAACTTGCTGGTTTGTTGGAGGTGGACCAATACACTGCATTATCAACTCAGGTTGCAACATTCCAGAACATGATAAAAACTCAGTTCAGTGGTCTGAAGTTGGGAACAGTACATCATGCAGCCACAATCAATGCAACCCAACAAGTTGTAGGTTGGCTTAAAGTTTGCTAGAATAGTGGCCATTTTGCGACCATGTGTGCTTCAAATCTAGTATCAATAATGTATGTGGGCAATGATCAAAGTACAAATTATGGTAATGCCTACAACATGAAGTGGAGACTCAGCCTTGGAATGCTTAACAATAGTAAATTCATCAATGTAATACCCCATAAAATATCAATCCTATCTCAATCCCTTATAGCATGAAAACAGGTCCCAGACTTAGAAAATTTTAAGATAAGTATTAACACTTTGACTTATTTTGGCCTTGATATTTACATAAACTTATTTTCGACCCTTACAACCTTAAAATGTTGATTTTTTCGTTGAATCATGATCAGGTGTGTCAATAGGTCACTTTAGGTGAGTTTCAAATTTTATGAACCTCGTTTGAAACTTGTTTGGGTGACCAAAACAGTGGATCGATGTGCTTTCGATGTGCCGCATCACCTATCTTGCCGATAGACATTTTTCCTAGGCTCCCAGTGCAAATTCCAGTGAGCCAATGCGATCTTTATGCATCACGTCGACATCACCAATGTGGCTCGTTGGTCTGTGCGTGGCTGGGCACGTTTTTAGTAATTAAAAGTACATGACCATAGGATTATTTGGGTATTTTTCCCATGTCTATTCATCCCTAAAAACACGATATTAATCACTCCTAAAGGAAAAATTCATTCAATATTCACAAATCCTCTCAAGAACAAACCCTAAACCTTCAAATTCAAGATTCAAGTCCCAAGAAATTCACCATCGATCTTCACGAATTTAATTACCAAGGTATGTTAGGTGTTTATGTATGGGTTCCTGTAACCCATGAAGTCCAAGAACCCTTTTTAAAATTATAAGTGTGTGATTTCATGTTTTACATATTGGAATTGGATTGTGTTCATGTTTGAATTGACGTTTGGGGTTTTATTCTATGATTTATTGCACGTTTCATTAAAACTAGATAATTGTGAGTTGATTTATGTGATCTTCATGTTGAACTCTTGAACTACAAGTTGAATGTAGTATACATGATATTATTACATGTTTATTGTTATATGAAAAAACCATGCTCCCCAAGTGTTTGTTAAAATGCTTATGTGAATTGACTAGTGAAAGCATGACATTTTTTTATGTGATTCCATTCATGAACAAGCTCATGTATATCAAGTGTTTGAAAAAATATCTAAATAAATGCATTGTTAGTAAGAAAGTATTATTATGCATTTAAGTTTATGCTATGTTTTACTTTCCATGCTATCGAGTCCTGGGGGTATTCGATACTCTAAAATCTAGTTGTTGACCTAGAGCTATAGTAGTTACAAAATAGTCCTAGAAACATCACGATTAATATGTTGTACTTTCCATGCTATCAAGTACTGGGGTATTCAATACCTAAAAATCTAGCTGTTGACCTAGAGCTACAGTATTTACAGAATAGTCTCCGAAATATCACGATCAATAATAGTTCAGTCCAGCCTAGTATAGTTTAGAAATCAGTCTAGTGTCAATTTAGTTTGAACTAGGATTCAACACCGAGTGAACCCAAGTACGGGGACTCACCTGCCAGTATAGGGTGTGATCTTTAGAAGCAATCCTTCCATTCCAGAACTACGTAGCCAGTATAGGTTAAGACATCAACCTTCTAGTTGAAGATTGATAAGGTGTCTTACCTTCTTGTTGAGGGTACCACTATTCTCATTTCGAGACCTGCCAGATGAGGATGACTCAACAACTTGTCTTTACGCATGGCACAATACTGAAACCCTTCCAACTTGGGTTACAAGTTGGACCCTAAATCAGTTCATAGAAGGACATGTCAGTTAGATGATTACCTCCCACAGTTTCAATTTCAGTTTCAATTTTAGTCTCAATATAGAACTCAGTTCAGTTCTATAGAACCAGGATTGTCAGACACAGTCACCCAGCTCAGAATAGAACTCAGTTCAGTTCTATAGAATCAAGACTGTCAGAAATAGTCACCCAGCTAAAAGTAATATATTTATCCGTGAACTTAGATATTAGTCATTCAGTTATCAAATCTCAGTACCAAGTGTTAATATGATCTCAGTTACAGTATACGTAGTTATGTGCATAATATTGCATAATCAGTATTTATAGTAGTTTCATATATACATGTACTCTCATTCAGATATATTCATGTTACTCAGTCAGTTGCTTTTTATGCATATGAACCCATGCATTCAGCCTTACCTCTCTTTGCATACCAGTACATTCAAAGTACCGATGCATACCTTTCTTTTGCACTATGATGTCTTATATCATAAGTTCAGACACACGGGCTCCTGATCGTACTTAGAAGTCTAGCTTATTAGAAGAAGGCTTGGTGGTAAGTCCTCATAGTTTGAGGATAGAGTTGTTATTTCAGTATATTTTTAGCAGTTGGAGTTAGTTGGGGGCTTGTCCTATCAACTCCACCTTCAGATATTTCAGTTGGAGGCTTTTCAGACTAGATTATTTCAGACAGATGCTCAGTTTTTAGTATTTATAGACTAGTATTTAATTTCAGTTATGAACCTTATGGTAGATTCAGCCTAACTTCTGCACTATTACAGTATTATTATTCAGTAATTACAACAGGTACCAGTCCTGGGTTAGCTTATGGTTCTTTAGGATCGTAAGCATCGTATGGCATCCGGGGTACAAACTCGGGGCATTAAAAACTTGGTATCAGAGCCTAAGGTTCAACAGAGTCCTAGTAAGTCTGAAAGTCACGTCTAGTAGAGTCTTGGGCATGGGTGTGTAGAACGCCACACTTATGAACAAGAGGCTATGAGGCATTTTAGGAAAAGTTTCCCTTCTTTCAGTATTTATATCGTACGAGTGATCATGAGTTCAAGTTAAAATCTCTGTCTAATTCAAGTTTCCCTCCATTTACAGAATATGTCTCCAAAAAGGACTAACGAAAGAAGAATAAAAAATCAGGCAGTACCTTTGCCCGTCCATCCAGATCACCTGGATGAGCATGTTTCCCATGTAGAATTCTGAGAAGCTTTCACCACTCTAGATCATTCTGTGGTAGCCCAGAATAAACGTCCAGCTACCATTTAGGCCAACCTAGTGGCCAATACTACTGCATCAAGCATTCGGTAGATCACCCAAATGAATCCCTTATCATTTACAGGGTCTAAGTCAGATGAGGACCCACAAGAGTTCCTTGATCAGGTGCAAAAAGTCATAGATATTATGGGGGTGACTTCTAGTCAGAGTACTGAGTTGGCAGCATATTAATTGCAGGATATGGATCACTCATGGTTTAAGCAATGGAAGGTAGAAAGGGCTGCAGATACAGGGCCCATAGAATGGGAGGAGTTTTTTTACTGCTTTTATGGATAGGTTCTTCCTACTCGAGTTGAAGATAGAAAATTTTTTGGAGTTTATTAATCTAAAGTAGGGCAACATGACAGTGAAGGAGTATTCTCTCAAGTTTACTCAGCTAGCTAGATACGCTCCATATGTGGTAGTATATAGCATATCTAAGATGAGTATGTTTATATTGGGTGTGTCTAGTAGTGTGGTCAGAGAGTGTAGGACCGTGATGCAAATTAAGGAGATTGACATATCCAGGCTCATGGTCCATGCTCAGCAAATAGAAGAGGCTAAGAATAAAGAGAAGAATGGAGAATAAGAGGGCTAGAATAGGTAGCTTCAACTTTGCTTTACCTAAGTCAGAGGGTGGAAATTATTCCCAGTTACACCCAAAATCTTTAGTTCCATCTCCGTCCTCAGACAGTGCGCCAGTCCCAAAATTTAAAGATGGCAATAAAGATAGGGTATCAATACCTAAACCCCAGGGTAGTGTTAGTAGTGCCTGAAAAAATTCTACTTGCTATAAGTATGGAAGAAACTATTAGGTTGTCTACAGAGAGAGAAGCAATGTGTGTTTCGGATATGGAAAGTCAGGCCACAGAATCATAGATTGTCCTTAGTCAGGTTCTCAGGGTCAGTATAATCATCCTTCACCTCAGTTCGATTGCCCAAATTAGTAGGGTGACATTTCCAGTACCACCAGTGGGTAGCGCCCAAACAAAATCTATGCACTCCAGTCCTGACAGGATCAAGAAAATTCTCCTATTGTGGTCACTGGTATGTAAAAATTTTATCATTTACATGTTTATGCTTTTTCTAGATCCAGAAGCTTCTTTGTCCTTTGTATCTCCTTATATAGCTGTTGACTTCGGAATTAGTCCCAAAATCCTAGTAGAGCCTTTCTCAGTCTCTACCCCATTAGGTAAATCTATCATAGCCCGACGAGTATACAGGAACTGCCCAGTTATGGTATCTCGGAAAGTCACTTCAGCAAACTTTGTAGAATTAGAGATGACAAATTTTGATATCATTCTCGACATAGATTGGCTTCATTTATACTATGCATCAGTTGATTGAAGAAACAGAATTATCCATTTTATGTTTTCAAATGAACCTATCCTTGAATGGAGGGGTAGTACTTCAGAACTTAGGGGTCAACTTGTTTCTTACCTAAGGGTGAGAAAAATGATATCTAAGGGATGTGTTTATCATTTTTTTAGAGTTAAGGATTCTAGCTTCGATACTCCTATTGTTGAGTCAGTTCTAGTAGCATATTAGTTTCCATATATATTTCCAGAAGATTTTCCCAGGGTTTCTCCGTAAAGGGAAATGGACTTCGGAATCAACCTTTTTCCAGATACTCAACCCATCTCTATCCCTCCATATAGAATGGCTGCAGCATAACTCAATGAATTAAAAGAATAATTGAAGGATCACCTAGATAAGGGATTCATCAGACTCAGCATATCCACTTGGGGTGCACCAATTCTATTCGTGCGTAAGAAAGATAGTTCTCTCAAGATGTGTATTAATTACAGTCAGTTGAACAAAGTCACAGTCAAGACCAATTATCCACTTCACAGAATTGATGACTTGTTTGACCAACTTCAGGATGCCAGTTACTTTTCTATGATAGACCTCAGATCAAGCTATCATCATCTCAGAGTCAGAGAATGTGACATTCTGAAAATAGCTTTCAGAACTTGCTATGGTCACTTTGAATTCTTAGTCATGTCATTTGGTCTTTCCAATGTTCCAGCAGCCTTCATGGACTTGATAAACCACGTGTTCATGCATCACTTGGACATATTCATCATAGTCTTCATTGATGACATTCTTATATACTCTCGTAGTGAAAGTGATCATGCAGACCATCTTAAAATAGTATTACAAACTCTCAGAGCCTATCATTTGTTCGCGAAATTCAGTAAGTGAGAATTTTGGCTAAGGTACGTAGCTTTTCTTGTCCATTTAGTTTTCGGTGATGGCATTAGATTGAATCCTCAAAAGTCCAAAGCAGTAAAAAACTGGCCCAGGCCCATCTCTCTATCAGATATTAGAAGTTTTAAGGGTTTGGCTATCTATTACCGATGGTTTATTGAAGGATTTTTATCTATTGCATCCCCCATTTCCAGATTAACTTAGAAGAAAGTCAAATTCCTGTGGTCAGATTCTTGTGAGAAGAGTTTTTAGGAGTTAGAGACTCGACTCACTACAGCCCTCGTTTTGAATTTACCAGATGGTTCAGATGGGTTTGTGGTCTATTATGATGCTTCTAGAGTTAGTTTGGGGTGTATTTTGATGCATAGAGGTAATGTCATAGCCTATGCCTCTAGATAGCTTATTCCCCATAAAAAGAATTACCCCACTCATGGTCTTGAGTTAACAACTATAGTGTTTGCCTTAAAAATCTGGAGGCAATATTTGTATGGGGTGCATGTTGATGTGCTCACAGACCATAAAAGCCTGCAGTGTGTATTGTCGCAAGATGGACTGAATCTGCATCAGAGAAGGTGGTTAAAGTTATTAAAAGACTATGATATGAGTATTCTGTATCATCCGAGCAAATCCAATATAGTGGATGATGCTCTCAGTAGGATGTTTATGGGTAGTATTGCCCATGTAGAGGATGGTAAGAAGAAGTTAGTTCAGGAAGTTCACCAGCTTTCCCAACTAGGTGTCCTCTTAGTCGATTCAGTAGAGGGTAGCGTATGGTTGCAGAATAGTTTGGAACAATCTCTGGTTTTTGAAGTAAAAGAAAAGTAGGACACGGATCCCAATAAAGTTAAACTGAAAGAGTCAGTCAGAGATTAGAAAGTAGAGGTTTTCTCTAAAATGGGAGATGGTGTGTTATGTTGCCAGGTTAGACTATGTGTGTCATGTGTAGATAGGGTGAGATAGTGGATTCTTGTAGAAGGGCAGGGTGCGAGCTACTCTATTCACCCAGGGGCCACCAAGATGTACTGTAACTTGTGAGAAGTCTATTGGTGGAGTGGAATAAAGAGAGACATTGCAGATTTTGTAGCTAAATGCGCAACCTATCCGTAGGTTAAGATCGAGCATCAGAAGCCTAGTCAATCTATGCAGGATTTCAGTAGTCCCATGTGGATGTGGGAGAAAGTGAACAAATATTTTGTGACGGGTTTGCCTCGTACTCTTCGTGAGCATGATTCAATTTGGGTCATTATAGATAGGATGACCAAATCAACTCATTTCTTACCAGTTCATACCTGATTGCATGGAGTTTCGTTGTCCATTATTTGAAATAGAGGTACGCAGTTCATCTCTCATTTCTGGAAAGCCTTCCAAAAGGGTCTTGGTACCTAAGTTCACCTCAGTACAACTTTCCATCCTAAGAAAGATGGTCAAGTATAAAGGACCATTCAAACTTTAGAAGATATTTTAAGAGCATGTGCATTGACTTTAACGGTAGTTGGGATGACCACTTGCCCTTGACTGAGTTCGCGTATAATAACAGTTACCTTTCCAGCATTTTGATGGCTCTGTTTGAGGTGCTTTATGGGAGAATATGTAGATCTCCCATTGGTTGGTTTGAAGTGGGTGAAGCCACAGTAGTAGATCCTAACTTGGTATTTGATACCTTAGAAAAAGTTCAACTGATCAGGGAAAGGCTTAAGATAACTCAGAGCCGACAAAAATTGTCTACAAATGTTCAAGGAAAAGATCTCAAGTTTGAGATTAGTGATTATGTGTATTTGAAAATCTCTTCTATGATGGGAGTGAAGAGATTTGGAAAGAAGGGGAAGTTCAGTCCCTAATATATCGATCCTTACTAAATTCTCAGCCATTTCGGAAAGGTAGCTTACTAGCTTAAGTTTCCTTCAGACTTAGCTTCAGTGCACCCAGTGTTTCATGTCTCCTTGATAAACAAGTTAATAGGTGACCTAATAGTTGTAGTCCCGTTAGAAGGCATTGATGTCCAGAACAGCCTCTTTTATGAGGATTTCCTAGTCAAAATTTTTGATTACCAGGTTCACAGACAAAGGAACAAAGAAGTTCCTCTAATCAAAGTTTTTTGGCAGAATCAGTCCGTTAATGGAGCTACTTGGGAAGAAGAAGAAGAGATGCAGACCAAGTATCCTTACCTCTTCTCCGAAAACTCAGACTCAGCTCAAGGCAACAGTTTTCCTTGAATTTACTCAGTTCCATGCTCAGTTTACCTTTAAAATATCGGTATCGATTTAAGTTTCATAGCATTCTTATATCATATATATCAGCATTTGAATAACATTCTCATATTATCATGAAATAGCTCAGTCATGTGTCATGTCTTTTGAATTCAGTCATGCTTCAATTATGCATGTCCAGTATGAAAACTCAGTACGTCAGTAGTCTCAGTCATGTAATGATGCTTCAGTTGTGCATTTTCAGTATGTAAACTCAGTTTATCAGTATTCTCATCTTAGCCAGACTCATTTGAGGATGAATATTCCCAAGGGGGAGATATTGTAAGACCCCATAAAATTTCAAGCCTTTCTCAGTCCCTTATAGCATGAAAAAAGGTCTTAAGCTTACAAAATTTTAAGCTAAGTATTGACACTTAGACTTATTTTGGCCTCGATATTTCCATGAACTTGTTTTTGAACCTTACGGCATTAAATTTTTTAACTTTAGGTTGAATCATGATCAGGTGTGTCAATGGGTCACTTCATCGAGTTTTTGGTTTTTTAGACCTCATTTGAAACATGTATGGGTGACCAAAATAGTGGATCAACACGATCTCAACGGTTTGGTTCTCCTATCGTTTTGCCTATTGCGTTGATAGATATTTTTTCCCAGCTCCCAGTGCAAATTCCAGTGAGCCTACGCGATCTCGACGCGTCGCATCAGCCATCGTATCGACCCCATTGACGCAGCTCATTAGTCTGCACATCGCTGGACACATTTTTAATAATTAAAAGACCGCATCCAGAAGGGTATTTGGGTCTTTTTTGCACATCTATTCAGCCCGCAAAACACGAGATTAATCACTCCTAAGAGAAAAATTCATTCACTATTCACAAATCCTCTCAAGAACAAACCCTAAACCCTCAAATTCAAGATTCAAATCCTAATAAATTCACCATCAATCTTCACGAATTTAATTACCAAGGTATGTTAGGTGTTCATTCATGGGTCCTTTCACCCATGAAGTCTATGAACCCTTTTTAAAATTACAAATTTATGATTTTATGTTTTACATGTTCAAATTGGATTATGTTCGTATGTGAATTGACATTTGGGGTTTTATTCTATGATTTATTACATGTTTCATGAATACTAGATAATTGTGAGTTGATTTATGTGATCTTCATGTTGAACTCTTGAACTACAAGTTGAATGTAGTAGCCATGATATTATTACATGTTTATTTTTATATGAAATAACCATGCTCCCCAAGTGTTTGTTAAAATTCTTATGTGAATAGACTAATGAAAGCATGACATATTGTTATGTAATTCCATTTTTGCAAAATCTTATGTATATCAAGTGTTTGAAAACATGTCTAAATAAATAAATTGATAGTAAGCAAGTATTATTATGCTTTTAAGGTTATGCTATGTTTTACTTTCCATGCTATCGAGTCCTGAGGGTATTCAATACCCAAAAATCTAGTTGTTGACCTAGAGCTACAGTAGTTACAGAATAGTCTCAAAAATATCACAATCAGTAATAGTTCAATCCAGCCTAGTACAATTTAGAAATCAGTCCAGTGTCATTTCAGTTGGGAGTAGGATTCAGCATTGAGTAAACCTATGGGGCCTCACCTGCCAGTTGAGGGTGTGATCATTATAAGCAATCCTTGCGTTCTAAAACTACGTGGCCAGCATAGGTTGAGACATCAACCTGCCAGTTGAGGGTTGATAAGGTGTCTTACCTGCAAGTTGAGGGTACCACCATTCTCATTTCAAGCACCTTCCAGATGAGGGTGACTCAACAACTTGTCTTTACCCGTAGCACGGTACTAATACCCTTCTAACCGGGTTATAGGTTGAACCCCAGATCAGTTCAGAGAGGAGCATGTCGATTAGATGATTACCTCCCATATTTTAGTTTCAGTTTCAGTTTTAGTCCCAGTATAGAACTCAGTTAAGTTCTACAAAACCAGGAATTTCAGACACAGTCACCCATCTCAGCATTGAACTCAGTTCAATTCAACAGAATCAGGACTGTCAGAAACAGTCACCCAGCTAATAGTAATATAATTATCAGTGAACCGAGATATTATTCATTTAGTTATAAGATCTTAGTACCCAGTGTTAATATGATCTCAGTTACAGTATACATAGTTATATGCATAGTATTGCATAATAAGTATTTACATCAGTTTCATATATACATGTACTCTCATTTAGATATATTCTGTTACTCATTCAGTTATTGTTCATGCATATGAACCCATGTATTCATCCTTACCTCGCTTAGCATACCAGTACATTCAAAGTATTGACGCATACCTTTATTTTTCACTATGATGTCTTATAACATAGGTTCAGATGCACGGGATCCTTATCGTACTTAGCATCCCAGCTTATCAGCAACAGACTTAGTGGTGAGTCCTTATAGTTTGAGGAAAACGTTGTTATTTCAGTATATTTTTAGTAGTCGGAGTAGTTGGGGGCTTGTCCTAGAAACTCCACCTTCAGACAGTTTAGTTAGAGGATTTTTAGACTAGATTATTTCAGAAAGATACTCGATTTTCAGTATTTATCTACCAGTATTTGATTTTAGTTATGAACTTTATGGAAGATTCAGCCTAACTTCCACATTATTATAGTATTATTATTCAGTAATTACAGCAGGTTCCAGTCATGGGTTGGCCTATGGTCCTTTGGGATAGTAAGTACCGTATGGAATCTGGGGTATAGACTCAGGATGTTACAATAAACCACATGCACAAGAAAATCAGTCAACTTGCAACTTGGAAGAGATAATGAAGCAGGTTCTAGCTTATTAGACACAATTGGCTGCAGTTGTAAAAAATCAGCAATCATCTCAGAGAAGCTTAGATTTGTAGTTGGGGAAATTATAACATGCACTGAATACTAGGACTCAGGGTGGTTTACCAGCAGAAATAGAAAATCCAAAACAAATTATGGCAATTACTTTGAGGAATGGTAAGGAGCTTCATAGAGAACCAGCCTAGGTAACTAATGAGGTAGATGCAGATTTGACTCCCCAACAGGTAAATGACAAAGTCACTGAAAAGTCAAGGAAGTCTGAATACTTGAAAATTAAAGTTGCTGAAACAAAGAAGAAGCAGATGCCGCCACTTTATTTCCCTCAAAGGCAAATAAAAGAGAAGGAGGATGCAATGTTTAAGAAGTTCTTTGACACATTAAGAGAGCTCCACATTAACTTACCTTTGTTAGATGTATTTTAGGGTATGCCCAAGTATGCTACTTGAGAGATGTGGTTGCGAATAAGGTAAAGTTGCACGATGTGGAAACACTAGAACTCAGTATAGAGTTTAATACTCTGATGACATAAAACATGCCAAAAAAGATTAAGGACCTGAGGAAGTGTACTCTCCCCATCTAGATTGGCAACAATGAGGTGGTCCACTTATTGAGAGACTTAGGGGAAATTATCAACTTGATGCCCCTATCTCTTTTTAATACATTGGGTTTGGGTGAGCCCAGACCATCCACTGTGCGTCTACAGCTGGCAGATGGGTCCATTACCTATCTAAAAGCAATCATTGAGGATTTCCTCATAAAGGTTGGTAAATTTGTTATTCCTGATGACTTATTGTTCTAGACTTTTAGGAAGACAAACAGACACCAATCATTGTAGGGCATCTATTCTTAGAAACTGGGGGAGCATTGATTGATGTTAGGGAAGGCATACTCATGATGAGGTTGGAGGATGAAGATGTGGTATTTCAAGTTTACAAAGTGCTAAACATAAATTCCCAATATAAAGAATTGTGTATGATCAATGTTATTGAATGGGATAAGTGTGGGGTGGCCATTCCACCAAAGAACTTTTCTAACACCCTCATTGAGCATCCAAAACCTCTAATACAGCAACCAGACATGGTGCAAATTAATGAGCCTGTAAAGGCTAAAGCTGAAAAATCTACTATACTTGAGAAGCCACACCCAAAAGGTGTGAAAATAATAAGAAGATGGATACCAAGTGTGAGAAAGAGAATAAAAGAGAATGTCTAAGCCGTTAGTTGGGTCGTACCGCGACACTAAATCAGGCGCTGCTTGGGAGGCAAGCCAAGTTAAGTAGATATGTTTCTTTTTAGTTTTTAGTTTTTACTTCACGTAGTTTTTGTTTTGGTTGAGTCTCAAGTTAATGGGAAGTCTGAGTACCGAAAACCTAAGCTAAGAAGCATGGTAAAGACTGAGTACAGGGTCCCATAGACCTCCTTTATGTTTAAATATACTACTGGCTAGCCTAGAGGCCTCATGGAGTATTTCTATCTCTTAATTTTAAATTAACTTTGGGGATGAAGTAGATTTTGAAGTGTGGGGTGGGGGAAATTCCCAATTTTGGCTCAATTTAAAAAACATTGGGTAAAATATTCTTGTTGGTGCTATTTTTGATTGAATGATGCAAGTGTTTTTTATGGAAAAATCATGTTAATAGAGTGAATTGCTACTTTTAAGACTTTAAAGCTTCAGTTTTTTACTCTTGTAATTTTTAGCATAAGTTTGAATTTATCCGATTGTTTGGTTGGGCGTCTACGATGATCCTATGAGATTCAAGCATGTTCCATGTGTGATGTAAACTTTTGTATATTCCTTTTTTCATGTGATGTTTAGAAATTGCCCAGCATGTGGATAAAGCGAAATAAAGAGTGTGGATTTAGGAGATGGTATAGGCATTTGTTTGATAGCCTTGTTTTATACCTTCTCTTTGACCTACCTTTGTGCTTAATCTTAGTCACCCCATTGAGCCTTTAGCTTTTTTCTTTGGTAGACTCATAAGTTGCCTAATCTCTTCTTTGATAGACCATAATTTGATCCAAAAATCTCCTAGGCACTTTAGTGTAAAATTAGTGAGTTAAGGGGTGTGAAATTGAAGAAGAAAAGGGTGAAATTGAAGCTCCTAAAGTGATAGTGATTGTTGTTCAAAAGAATTGTCATGTGTTAAGGTGGGGAATTGAGTAATGAAAAGAATATATTTTTTTCAAATTGAATCAATTGTGTATAAAATACTCCCACCATAGTGTTTGTAAATAACCTAAATAAGATGGGGTGAAAACAAAAGAAAGAGGTAGACAAATATAGTTCCTACCCATCCCTTAGCCTACATTAAGGAATACAGTCACTATTCAGCAAAAATAGTTCCTACCCATCCCTTAGCCTACATTACAACACGAAAAAGACCTAATAGATGCTAAGTTCATCATCCTGGTATTAGGGGAGTACTACACTAAGGTGAAGCTTATGTTTCATTGTGTTAAACTTGTGAATATCTTGTGAGAGTGAGAGTAATTTGATTCTTGTACCCGTGATGTTATAAATTGCTTAATTGTGAGTGATTTAAGTAACTCTCTTGTTGTGAGGGGCACATGTTTGATGAACTTGGGTGATTTGTATGGTATTATTGATTGATAAATATTCATGAATTATCCAATTGGTGATTCCATTCTTGAGGCCAGGGTGTTTTTTAGTAGGTTTCATGAGCTTTTAATTGTGTTTGTAACATGCTTAGTGAAGAAAATTGCATCTTGTGATGTCATTGTAGTACTATCTTGAGTATCTTGAATATATTAGAAGTGTAGAGACTACTACTAACTTATTATTCTTAAAGTAAAGAGTTGTTCAAGGGAGAACAAGGCTTTGTGTGGTGTGGTGATGTTGGGTGTATTTATGCATTCTAGTGTTACTATTCTAGCTTATTTGGCTTTGTTTTGAGGATGATTCATTTGATATATGGGTTGATAATGAGATAAATGTTCATATAAGTGTTAAAGTATGTGTTTACAATGTTTCAAAGTGTTTTCCAACAAGTTTGTACTTAGACGAGTCATTTAGAGTTCTATCGTGGAAACAGGGGTTACTAGTTTGAGCTAGGTGCTTGTCTAGTTGATCCCATTAGATACTATTGTGTTGAATGTGATCCAAATAGTTTTAATGTGTAATTATGAGTTGAATAAATTTTTTTTAATGTTCAATGTTCAATTTGTTTATGCTAAGATTCGGAACATAAAGTTAAAGATCAATGCGAACTACCCTAGTCTTAGCTCTTGTTTTGATTCATCGTCATGGATATTGTATTGTTGTGATCTTTAATTCGGGGTGTATGATTATGTATGAAGATTCATGATATGAAAATGGTGGTATATTGATGATATAAAGGCTGTAAATCCATGGGAAAGACACTACAATACAAGGGACTAAGATGGGATGATCAACACTTAACTAAAATCTCGGAAGCAAATTCCAGTGTGCCAATGCGATGAGCCCGCGGAGCCTTGGCTGGAGAAGTTCTCTACCTAGAGAGGAGACTTGGATGGAGTGGGGATCTACTTAGGGAGGATACTTGTATGGAGAGGTTCTCTACCAAGGGAGGCGCCCCCTCCACTCCCGTGCTCACAAATTGTTTGGCTCCAACTCCTACATAGCTTTGGCCTACCTTGGGCAATAAATACAACATTATAAACGTTTTCTAGACATATTTCGATGTCTTAAAGAATTATGGGTCTGCTACAACTTTAAATTTTAGATTTTTATTATTTTAATTTAGTTCATTCATGTCCTTAGTCATTAATTACAACCTTTTGATTACGATTATGACTATGCGTGGCTAAACGCCCTCTTTCCTTTGTTAAAGCCAAGAACATGAGTACTATTGTTTAGAATTAAGTTCGTTTAACTTTTTTTATCATTATTGTTTGTGTGTTCATCTTTGATTTAACTATTTGATGGATTGATCACCCAGAAAATACATCGATTGTCAACCTTTTGATCTCGGGAGATGGAATACGGGATAGAACATGGAGATGAACAAAGTATGTTTTGAATTCTTTTATGAAATAAGGAATTCAAATTAATGTCTAGGATAGGGATGTACTTAGATACCTTACTTAATTAACACGTAGGATGATATCTTAAAGAACTTAAGTGGACTATTACATCCCCTCTCAACAATATAGTTGTAAGGATTAACTTTGGTAAAGGATTAGAGGTCGGGAGACCATGATCATGCGATTAACCCTACAAATCAACAACCAAGATAAGCAAGTTAACGAATGAAATTCAACAACATATTTTGATTTTAAAGTGATTTAACCCTGGGTTTTCTCCTAATGATTGTTTGAAGTTATTTACTTTACGCATTGTTTACTTTTCTTTAGTTTACAAGATTCCAATATCCTTTTTGTTACCTTTCCATCCAATTAATCTAAACTGAACTAGAATTGAATCATTGTTGAAGCAAGTCCCTATGGGATCAATGCTTAGCTTTATTAAAGGCCACTTTACTACTTGGTAGACCACGTACACTTGCATGTGCGCTTTCAGCAATCAAGAACTTGACCCCTAGACTAGGTCTGCACCTCATAAGTTTGGTGTGTCCCATCAACAGTGTCCCCAAGTAGATAATAGGAGTTTCCATAAGCTTTAGATATTATGGGAGTCATGATCTAAAAGAAATGAGCTAATGGGAATTAGAGAAATCCAATAACTTAGACTCTATAGCTCGAAGTAAAACAACAAGAGTGGAAATCATTCCTAAA
The DNA here is from genome assembly GCA_030864215.1 of Capsicum pubescens. NCBI lineage: Eukaryota > Viridiplantae > Streptophyta > Magnoliopsida > Solanales > Solanaceae > Capsicum > Capsicum pubescens. Next base: position 182,128,453 of record CM061538.1, read on the forward strand.
TTTCTCGTATCCTCTCTCTTAAAAGTTTGGCGCACTACACACCCATAAAAGAGACTCTACTTGATAAGGCTTTGTGGACACCTAATTAACCATGAACCTAGGCTCTAATACGAACTTTATCATGACCCAAACCAGGGCCTGGTTGTGAAGGGTATCCCATATCCCAAGTGGACCGAAGATCACCCCTTCACCTTACCTAGTCAACACAACACCCCCAAGTGTCGGATGAATTCTGAACATATAACAAGATAGTGTAAACCAAGACATTTATTAATTCATGAAATGTCTAAACCAATCACTGGCAACCAAACAACCATCCGTCACCAAACTAATCCACCAAAAAACACGCCCAAGTCATAGTAATCGAACAAAGACTCTAAAAAATTAAAGTCAATACAATGTCGGGATATGCCCCTAATAGTAGCCAAAAATATAGTATAAAAAAGTCTAGGACATAACTAATGATGACCATGAAATGAAGCCTTCCTACGTATGGAATTTCACCACATCAACGTCAACTCATGAACTAACTCGATCACCTAATCATTACACAGGAAAAGTAGAAGTTCTGGTACCTTCAGTGCGTTGGGATATAGCATCCGGAGATAGTTAGCAGTTGGAGCTCTAGAATATAACTTAGAGATAAAGGAATAAAATAATTCCATCATTCAAAACCAAGTTAAATTATCATATAAAATCACAAATACACACACACATATATATACATATATATATATTTACATATAATCATCATATAATAAGGCACTCACGGGATATATGGGCCCAGCTCTCCCCTAGCTGGAAGGGCCCCAGTGCGTGTAGCCGCATGAACTTGAGAATAACCATATCCGTAGATGCCTTTATGGGAGACTCGAACCTCCCAGAATAATCAATGTGACTTAAGAACCAATGTATATAATATTGGGGACTCAAAACTCCCATTCATATATCCATTAGAGGGATTCAAACCTCCCAATATTAGAGACACACGCATCGACTAGCGTGGTTTCCAGTGTTAGTCCTTCTGACTCCACTTTCACGGTCCGGCTACATATCCCGCTTTAAAGTCTAATTAAGACATTCATTACACATACATAACCATTAATCCAATTACTTACCAAAGGAATCCTATTGGTATCATCATACCAATCCATCTTGCAAGCATACAACATCCCGTAACCATTAACAATTAACTTAGGGACTCAAACCATTGTCTAAACAAAGACATCAATTTAATTTAACATTTAGGGACTCGAACCTATTTCGTATTTTAAATTAATTTATGACTAACCAGGCTTTCATAAAACTATTTACCAACCACTTACATTATTAGGCCAATGACTTATTTCAAAACATAATTCAACATGTGACAAGATCATTTTCATAAGAAATTTCACAAACAGGTTGAGGGCATACCATTATCAAAACATTATTCAAGCCAAAAACCATCAAATTAGGGTTAACCATGACTCCTTAGTTTAAATCACAATTGACAAGCACCCATACATGAAAAACCACTATTAAAACATGTATAATCATAATTTAAATCATGATAAAGCAATACCCAACAACATTTATTCAAACCCTCAACTTTGGTTTTCAAAACTACTCTTAATGACTCATGAGAAATGTTTAAAATAAATGATTTTAGTGAAATAACAATGAAGGAGGAGTCAATTTCTTGAGTTACGAATATTCATAGAGAGAATTTGATTTCTAAGATCTTACATGATCACCTTGAAAACACCCTAGCCCAATCTTTCTTGAGAAGTTTTAGAGAGAGTTTAGAGAGTATTTTGATCTTCTAAAGTGTAGAATCAATGCCTAATCAGTGTTATAAGATATGGGGTCTTAATGTCTTAGGGTTGGAAATGTCAAAAATACCCTCATCTTAAAAACTGTAGAAAACTCTCAAGTTGGTACGAGTGGACCCTCCAAGTCATCACAACATCATACGAGGGCTACCCTTAAATAGTAACTTGATCATAAAGTTTGAAACCATATTCTTTCAAACATATGACTCCCTTGCCAAACTCATAACATCACCATACAACTAGGATCATCAAGCCATATCCAATGAAAAATATCAAGGACTAGACACTGGAAAACATAAAATTGGAACCTATACTTCTCGTCACAAGACTATACAACTCGTATGGAGTCTATCGTACCAGGGAAGAACTTGGCCAATATCATACTGGCCAACATACGACTAGGGTCCCTAGAACCATCATTAAACTATACGAGTGGAATGGTGTGAGTCCTATGATGAACAGAAGGTTCAAGACTCAAGAATTTTGGAAGGAAAAATGTTTGGGGGTATTTCAAATGACCTATTATACTTTCCTTACCGACTATCCTACAACCTTGGCAAGACTAACCGGGCAAGTTCTAGATTCAACATACAAAGAGAACCAAGTAGTATCTCACGCACACATGGCTTAGGGTTACATCATAAGCTACTACCTATCTGGTTCATGTAATTGTTATCAATGATTATCATGTACCTAATCCTAGGCCATAATAAGATTCACAATAGTCATATATATATATATATATATCACACAGTTCAAAAAAAAAGTTATTGTAGGGGTATCATTTCTTACAAATTAACAAAAATATGTCAACTATGCTGGATACTCATTTTTCTCCTAGTTAAACACAAAACATCATGAAACAAAACACAATACGACCTAAACATGTCAACTCTACTAGAAACAATACTCCGAGAAAAAGAGGCACGACAATAAAAACTCAATGAAGACATCAATACCCATAAGCATCCCTACCCTTAACTTAAGACATGCATTGTTCCCAATTCTTTAGGTCACTATAAAACAAGAGATTTAGAAACATACCTGTGGCACCATAGGTGCACATATCAAATGTCAATCACAGTAACATGTACAAAATAATGAAACACCTTGGGTTGCCTCTCAAGCAACACGTGATTTAGTGTCGCGGCATGAGGGGGTTATGTTTGTTACTCATACTTCCCTAACAAGCCCATGGGTACCTTTATTACTCATACTTTATCAAGATATCCCAAAAGTTGGCCGCCAATTTTCTCTTTCCACTTTGAACTTATGAATTTTACCTCTAATTATTTTTTATTTCTTACCATACTCAAGGGGCGGTGGTATAAAAATAAAGGACCTGAGTAATATATATGACCCGTTGTACTTTTTGGCCATTATCTGAGGAATATAGTTCTTTGATTTTTCCTCAACAAATGCAATAATATAGACATATGTTCCCTCTTCCTTGCACTCTTCTGCAGGCTGAGATGGCTCAATTATGATCTGGCTATCTACACACAATATGAAAAAATGCCTCAAATGAGGTCCAATATTCCCCAACTTAGGATTTTCGATCTTATTTACATCTCCACATAACTCTAGTATCCTCTCCTTAAACATGACACTATCCATAAGAGTAAGAGAAATTTTTGACTCCTCCACTTTTAGCTCCTCAAGTTAGCTTTTCAGAAATTTTTCAATCTCACACTACCCATAACTAGGTTGTTGGGTGTTATATCCAGTAGCTTTTGTATCCAATTAAACTTATAAGTGGTAAATATCCAAGATAAACCTATCAATATTTTGAATAAGCTCTTTGTTTCCATTTCCCTAGAAAGCCAAGGTGTAAGGCATTCTCTAATTATTTTCCAACAATATACCTGAAGTAATGCACTATATCAAAAGGATAAAGATCAATAAATAAGGATTCATAATCACTCCATATTTCTTCTGGCGAAAGTTGTAATGTCAAGAAAAAGGACAGTAGAACAAATAAAATAAAAATAATAAAACCCAATAACTCTAACAACTTCAATACAGATCTCTGGTATTCCCTTGCAACGTTTCCAAAATTTGATACACCCAAACTCCTCTTTCTTAGAAGGATCAAGCAACCACTGTTAAAATATAAAAAAAAATTAGGTTAGGGTCGATCCCATAAGGAATACAGAAATACTTATAAAACATATTGAAATCACCAGGCAGTGCGGAAAATTAAAAGGGGGATTTATCAAAATAGTAAAAGGGATAATAAACAAACGCTTTTGGTTATAGACAATCTATGATGAACACTAGGCTTGTGTTCCCTATGGCTTCTTAACTCTACAGATTTATTGTGCACTATCAAACTATTTTGATACCTTTCTTGCAGATTATGATAAGTTATGTACCATCAACTATCTTATGGATTCTTTGACGGATCTCACCCTTTACCTTTTGAGTGTCAGGGTGTCTCCTTATAAACCCTTATCATGGATCCCAGTTTAACTATTACCTTTTCTGTCTCAATTTAATAGATGAAAGTTAACTATCTTAAAAAGATAGTACAGGTGAGCTTATTTTGGCTTCTAACCATATATCCCCATTATGATCGTGTTTACCTAGTCACTATTCCTCTTTTAGAGTAAGTGGTGATATTCTAGGCAGAATATTAATGTGTGCACCCATTAAGAAATTGATAAGAACAAAGAAAACCCAATACATGCAAGAATCTTTATCTAGAATGACTTGGAACTTCTTTGACTTTGTTAATCCGCTAGGGTTCCGATAACCTTAGCTGAGGGAATTAGTCGCTCGGAGTTATGACATCAATCATTGAATCCATAGAAAAATTACAGAATCAACCTCACAATAATGAGAGAAGAAAACCCAAAGTCTTAAATTGAGTAAAAACCAAAGAAAAAACTAAGAACAATTAAAGTATATGGTAGCCCCCAAGGGCTTTTCTCTGAATATTTAGAATGTCCCCTCGAAACAAAGTCTAAAAGGTATTTATAGACTAAAATAAAACCCTAGAATTCAAATACAAAATAAAGAAAAACCTATAATTCAAATACAAAATAAAATATAAAAACTTCAATAAACGTACATAATAATGACTAAAATATCATAGAAGTAGGTTTAGGTTACATGGAAATCCTAGGAAATGAGTTCGGAATGATCAAAAAAATTTGAGGTCAGTGACCACTTACCAAGGTAACCTACGGATCGTAGGTGGTCCTTGGTAAGTGGAAGACCTCTTGCACAACTCTTAAAACTCTCTGGAGTTGTCCCTCTGACACTTACTAAGGTAACCTACAAACCGTAGGTGCCTTTAGTAAGTGACAAGTTCTTCTTTTTCTGCTTCTGAGCCTCTAGACATCAAGTTCTGACACTTACTAAGGCACCTAATTAATAAAGTGTCACTATTCCCAGTAAGTTCCTTGGTAAGCAGCCCAAAACTTTAACTTTTCATATTTTTCTTCTGTTTATTATCCAAAGTATCCCAAAATATCGAATTTTCATATTTTTCATCCGTTTAGCACATAAAACCTAATTTCATACAAAATTACTCCATAAAAACATCAAATCCAAAAAAATATCCATAAGTACATGCATATTCTCCAAGTTTATGCATCGTAAGTGTTATGAATTCATAGTACATCATAAATCATCAATTTTTCTTTTTGGGAAGCTTCTGCAATGTTTTACATTATCAAAATCATAATCTACTCAGCAAAATAAAAATAATGATACCCATATTGCACTATTATTCTTCTATTCCAAAATGAAGTAAAAATCTTACACGAGACCTTTAGAAAATCGCACATTCAAAACAAACACAATGTTCCTCTATGCTTAAAGAACATTTACCCTAGAAAATTTGGTTGATTTCGATCTATAATAGTGCTAAAATCAAGTTGCCATGATTTTAGCGATTTTAGCAAAAGAATGGAGAAACTAACCATGAAAATAATGGAATATTACCAAAAATTTGATTTGAAATTGCGTAATTTAATGATGTTAAACTCCACAATCACCCACATTTGATTATGCTAAGAATTCCTACTTTTTAGGGTTTTAGATTATAGAGAATGGATGAAGATTGTGAAAAATCTGGCTAAATGGGTAATTTTACCCTTCCCAAGCACGTAAATGCCCCTAAAGAAGACACTTGGCAACGCGATTTCCGACCCCACAAGTTGGGCCACTAAAATGGACCACAGGATGGTTCAACGCTAGCCACTAAAATGCCCAGGTACTGAAAAAGCAGTACCTGCTGGATGAGCACGCTGCGAAAACACCCAATAGCCTATAAATTACCCTCTGCTAAAGCACCCAAAGAGACACTTTGGCATTCATACCAGACATCAAGCACCAGCTGGAGATTCAAATTTTTTTTGATTCTCTGCCAACCCAAGACTATAATTGAGACTGTAATCATAACTAAGAATGTAATTGGGACTGAATGTTGGTTTTCTGATAACTGAGGTTTAGAATGCTATGGGAGCACTAAATTTTGATGGCTAAATAACTGATAGTTGAAAGTCATGGTTCTGTAGGACTATCTTAGTCCTTTACTGAATATTGATTATTTAACTGACGTTGTAACTGAGTCCTACGGAATAGAACATTAGCACTATGAATTCACCGAGGTATCTAAACTAAGAGTATACGTGACATAATCTGAGTTTGACTGAACCCTAAGGGGTCATTTGATAGAGTGTATTGGAAAGTTAAAGCATGTATTAGTTTAATGTGTATTAGTAGTGCCTTGTTTGGTATACCTTTTTACCCTATGTATAACTAATGCAAGCATTAGTTATACACTCTATTGTGTATTGAGGTGTGTATTACTAATACTCCAAAATCCTTGGCATTAGTAATACAATGGATCTAATGCATGCATTAACAAGCTTAAAGACCCTATTACCCCTCAAAAAAAATTCCGCATCCTTTCCAACATATGTATTGAGGATATTATGTAAAAAATAAAAAAATTTAAAAATTATGTAATTCATGTTTTTTTAATACATCAAACCAAACACTGCATAACAAAAATACAAGTATAACTAATGCAAGCATAACTAAACAAGCATTACTAATACAAGCATTACTAATACACTATATTTTGCATTATTTGTAAACACTTTATCAAACGACCCCTAATAGTGAAGTCATTAATCATGTAGGTTAAGCATACTATAAAGAATGACATGAGTACATGATTCATGAGTTGTAAGACCTGAGTCTGATGTTTCTGTACTCATGGAACATGATTCGTAACATTGAGTAAGTTGAAACTCCTCATACTAGGAACTTAAAACACACACTATTTTTTGGAAAACGCGTGAATATAAGATGGGTGTATGGAATTGTGAAGTGAAGCATGCGCAAGTATCAGAAGGGTTGAAGTATAAAATTTTGCATTGATATAGGAATGGGCAAGGAATTATCCTCCCTTATTGATTTTCAACACATACTGCATTACTACTAGAACCTGAAGGCCTGTATTTCTAACATATCATAACCGGACGGTTACTGTCTGCCCGACGGGCTGTGTTAGACTCACTCACTGGGGTAGAGACTGGAAAAGGTCCTATTAACATTTAGTCTAACATTAAAGTTGACTTCTATGTAAAGAGTTACAAAAGAAAAAAAGCTCCTAAATCTTAAGAAGCGTTAACATGTAAATGAAGGATCTGTAACATACCAGTGGATGCATCAGGAGGAATTTCCTGATTGAAGTGCATAGTCTGTTTGGGCATTGCCCTCTGATAGCCCTGGAATTGGTACCCTGCTGATCCGAGCAATCGGACTGAGATGAAGGACGACCGTGCTGACATCAAGGACCGAGTTTAGGATAGTCTCAGACCTTGTGACCTTACTCACCACATCCAAAACACAAATTACTGCTGGATCTACACACACCCTTATGATGTTTACCATACTCTTCGTAAAGCAGATGACTAAAAACCCTACTCTCATAACCGTGGGCCTTGGAGCCTGGTGCCCCATGTCTACGGTCATTTTAGAGCTTTGGTGCTGGTGCACTAGCTGAAGATGGAACGGGGGATGAAAACTTCTATCTATGCTGAGAACAGTTACCACCCTGCGACCCTGGCTGAGAAAAACTATAACTACCATTTCTTGCCCTCTTATTTTCCCTCTTCTTCTTCTTAAGTTTCTGCTCCTCAAACTGCTGAGCATGGACCATAAGTCTATATATGTCCATCTCCTTAATCAACATTGCAGTTCTGCACTCCTTAACCACTCTACCTGATATCCTAGACACAAACTTACTCATTATAGATCCACTGTCTGCTACTACATGGGGAGCGTACTTGGTTAACTGAGTAAACTTGAAGGAATAATATTTTACGCTCATGATACTTTGTCTGAGGTTGATGAACTCTAATACTTTGGCTTATTTCTTCTCTAGGTAAAAGAATCTATCTAAGAAGGCTGTAGAAAACTCATCCTACTCTATGGGATCTGCATCTATACCCCTGTCTACCCTCCACTGTTTTAACCACATATTTGCTATATCTTCTAGCTGATAAGCGGCTAACTCTGCACTCTCACTGGAAGTTACTCCCATGATATCTTTGACTTTCTAAACTTGATCAAGGAACTCTTGTGGATCCTCTTCATACTTAGAACCTGAGAATAGGTGAGGATTCATTCGGGTGAAGTCCTGAATCCTGGTTGCAGCAAAATTGGCCACTGGCTTGGCCGGAATAGCAGTTGGCCATTCATTCTAAGCTGCGACAAAATAGGCTAGAGTAGTGAATATAGTCCTGAATTCTGCATAAGAGACATACTCATCCAGAGGATCTGCCAGAATGGGTTTAGGTGCTGACATATTTCTCGTTCTCTTTTTGTTAGTCCCTTTGGGAGGCATATTCTATAAATGAAAGGGAGAAATAAATTAGACTGAGATAAAAATTTGAGCTTATGCTCATTGGAATAACATGAATACTGAAAGAGGGAAAACTATTCCTAAAACATCTCATATCCTCCTACACATAAGTGTGGTTCACAACACACCCATGTACAAGACTCTACTAGATGCGGCTTTTCAGACTTCCTAGGACACTATTGAACCTTAGGCTCTAATCTATGTTTGTAACGCCCCGAATTTGGTACCTGGAATGCTACATGGTCCTCATGACTTTGAAGGACCATCAGCTAACCCATGACTGATATCTTTACCTGAAGACTTCATAATATACTGTATAAATACGGAAACATGAACATAAAGGGCATAAGGTTCAAAACTAATAAATCACCATAGGACATAACATTTGAATTGGGGTATAAATACCCAAAACAACTAAAATAAACTATCTTAACATGATAGTCTGAAAAGCCTTTAAAGCATGACTGTCTGATTAAGGAGTTGATAGGATATGTCCCCAACTAACTCTAACTAATAAATTAATTAATGATATAATAAAGAAATGATCATGTCCTTGAAAGATGAGGAATCACTACTACTCTGACTGCTGAGATTAGAATGCTTCTGATACTCTAGAGCTCGTCTTCTGAAACTATAGTATAAAACACCATAGCGCAAATGTGTCAGTACGATTGAATGTACTGGTATGCATGAGAGGTAGGCTAAATACAAAGGGTTCATATGCATGAACTACACTAACTGATTGGATAACATAAACATGAGAATGCATGCATGAATAAGAGACTGTAACTGAATTCGTGATAATATGATTACTGAGTCTGAGTACTGATAACATGAGATACTGATAACTGTATAACTGAAATAACTGATACTGAGCAAATTTATCTCACATTCTAGTTTTTGATGGAACTAGCTGAGTTTTGTACTATTATGAGTTGACTATATTTGATAGTCCTAAATTCTATAGAACTATCTGAGTTTTATTACTGAGATTGAATGACTGTATCTGACAGTCCTAAATTCTATAACTGAAACTGTGGGAGGTAATCATCTAATCGACATGCCTTAAAACTGAACTGGTGGGGTCCAACCTGTAACCCCAAATGGAAGGGTGTCAGTACCGTGCCATGGGTAAAGACAATCTTTGAGTATACCCTTTCTGACGAGGAGATCTTCTGTCAACCCCTCCTAGTAGGTAACCAAAACGAGATGTATAAACCTCTAAATGCATAGGGTGAATCTCAACCTACGCTGGATACGTAGTTCTGGAACACAAGGATTATTTTTAGGGATCACACCCTCCACTGAATAATAGGTGAGTCCCCATCCTTGGGTTCACTCGATGCTAAATCCTACTCCCAACTGAATAGACACTGAATTGATTAACTGAACTAAATTGATACTAATGGTACTGTTTAGCGGAGCTAAACTGAGTTTATTGAGTTTCGTTGACTAACGGAATGCCACTGAGATCGGAGGACTTACGAAGAGTACCAAAGTTATAGAGATTATTGAGTACTGAAATCACTAAAATTACTGGACTACTGAGATTACTGAGTTTTCCTGAGTCACATGAATGACTGATGAGTTCTATGGATCATGGATTGACTGAGAGTATCGAGAAAATATAACACAGACTCTAGGCACACAGTTAAATTATCGGGTACAAGTACCCCCAGGACTCGATAACATGAAACTGACAGGACATGACACTTTTTGAACATATGACCAATATCAACAATTCATAATACATTAATTTGGGAAATTTCATGAAGCGCATGGTTATCATAGTCTTGTATATGAATGGAATAGCATATAAGTATTGTCATACGTTCATTATCCAAATCTCATGGACATTCCCTCAACCATTCATAATACACACAATTTCATGGAAGTCATTCTTGGTCATAGGGTAAAGCATGCATTTATCACTTGGGTCACAATTAAGCTATAATGCATAATTTCTATTCTCTTAGGCATTTTATCAAACACTTAGAATACATGAATTAGGGAATAGTCATGATCATCGAATTAATGCAACAAAACTCCATATTTTAACTTAATTTCACATGTTTCAGACCACATACTAGCATAGGTTCATGAACAACACATAAATATTCCAACTTGGGAATCATACAATCATAATCACATGAACATAATCAACCCACAACAAAATATTCACAATACAAGATTTAAAACTTGATTCTTGGGATTCATGGATTAAAGGAATCCACGAATGGACACTGTGCATACCTAAGTTCTTGATTCTATGGAGATTGACTGAGATATTCTTGAGTTTGAGTATTGAATTTGATTTCCAGTTAAAAACTCTAGATTGTTCTTAAGAGAAACTTGAGAGAAACACTATAATTAGGGTGAAATATGGCTGAATAACATGTTATTGGGTTTATATTGGGGTGAGAAATTGACCCTTTTAACCCTTGGACGCGTAGTTTAATTCTGTGAAAATTTCCCAACCAGGACCCCTAGCGCGACATGGCGTTATTGCATGCACCATGTCACAGGAATTTGACAAGTCTAGATTTGAGCCTTGGCACAATGCGCCATAATTACGGAGGCTCACTGGATTTGGACGATTTCCATTTTGGCTGGCTCTGCGACGCATTGATGGCTCCGGTGGAACACTGTCTTTCTAAAATGGCTCTGACTCTTCGCCCGGGGGTTGGATTTGGGCGAATTTGGTATGGATGGAAAACTTATTAAATTTTCCACATGATAAAAAGTGAAAAACTTGAAAATACCACATGTATAAAGTGGATTCATCTTTTAGAGCAAGTCTTTAATATTTTTGCAATGATTTAATGCTAGGTAGAAGTACGGGGTATTACAATATCTCCCCCTTGAGAACATTCATCCTCGAATGATACTTTTTTAAATGGGAGAAATGATAAGCTAAAGTATATACTGAACATGTACAACTAAAACATGACTACCTGTGTGATATTACTGAGATTCATACTGAGCATGCATATCTGATACATGATTTTATGACTGAGCTGATGCATGACTGCATCACTGAGAGTACTGATAAGATGATCACGCATATCTTATGCATGAATACATAACTGAACTGACTCATGAACACGCGACTGAATATGTAAGGGTAAAGATACCAAGTTTGATATGAAAACTAAGCATGGAACTGAATACCATATTTGTAACTAAAATCTGAACATGAAACTGGATAAGCTCAAGAAAAGCTATTACCTTGGGCTGAGTCTGAGGTTAATTACTAAATATGCATAAGGGGAAACATGAGCATGTAATTGGGTCTAGAACTTGATACATGAGCTAAATATTGTGATCTAAACTGAGTACCTTGAACACATGGCATACGACTGAGATTGGTGCTAGAGGGTCAACCTATGGGTACCCACTACTCCAACTGGATTCGTTATGTAAAGAGAAGCTGTAGGGTCTAGGACACGATAGCTCGGTGGTTATATAGCATCTCACCCTTAGGAAACTATGTCCCTAGAAGAACACTGACTTGACTGCGATACTGAGGAAAACAAAGACAATGCACAGGGCACCTACAAACTGAATCATGAATGAATATCTGGGATCTGAAACTAATGTTTGATACATGAACCAAGTTGAACATGCAACTACCTAGTTGGTCCATCTTAGAATGATCACATTCATGAGATTCCCAATATTGCGATTAGATGGAAAGATGGGGAAACACACCATCTAAACTGATCTGCCTGACTGTTAAACTGAACTGCTGGCCCTGCGGACTAACTCATGTTGAAAACTTATACTCGACTGGAGAATTTCTATGACATTCTTTCAATAGAGTTCTAATGACTGTAGAGAGAAAGAGAATCTTGGCCTGGTCTTAGTAGGACACTTGAATGGAATATCTCTACATGGCTGGGATTCTTGTATTAGGAGGCAAGGCCTATGAAACATCATTTAAGATAAAGTGACTAAACCTGATGCACTACAACTGAGACTACTGAAAAGGTTAACATGGGCACTGAGCATGAATGCGTAATTATACTAATTTATCTGATTAACTGAATAATGTATAGCTGAATACTGGACGTGTAAAATTGAACTATACTTGGGCTGAATAAATGGAATGAGACGAGAACAAGTGTATGACATGATTAAGAAACATTTTGTAACTGAGGTACTAAAATATCAATAATAGAGTAACTGATATCTATATGTTATGGTCGGGTAATCCTGAAAGTGAACTAAGTTTCTGATCTGGATAGACTAGAAATGGGACTGAGATTGTAGCTAAGATAGTAATTGAGACTGTAATCATAACTAAGACTATAACTGGGACTGAATGTTGGTTTTATGATAACTGAGGTTTAGACTAGTGCGGGAGTAGTAAATTCTGATGTCTAAATAACTGATAGTTGAAAGCCATGGTTCTGTAGGACTATCTGAGTCTCTTACTAAATATTAATTACTGAACTGACACTGTAACTGAGGCCTTGGGAATGGAACATTAACACTACGGATTCATGGAGGTATCTAAACTGAGATTATACGTGACATAATTTGAGTTTGAATGAACCCTAAGAGTGAAGTCATGAATCATATTAGCTAAGCATACTGTAAAGAATGACATGAGTGAATTAGTCATAAGCTACAAGACCTGAGTCTGATGTTTTTGTACCCATTGAATAAGATTCGTAACACTGAGTAAGCTGAAACTCCTCATACTAGGAACTTAAAACACATACAATTTTATGGAAAGCACGTGAATATAAGCTGGGTGCATGGAATTGTGACGTGAACCATGCGCAAGTATCGAGAGGGTTGAAGTATAAAACTTTACATTGAGATAGTAATGGGCCATAAATCATCTTCCCTTATTGATTTTCTACACATACTAGCATTACTACTAGAACCTAAAGGCCTGGATTTCTAAGATGTCATAATCGGACAGTTACTGTATACCTATCGGGTTGTGTTAGACCGACTAACTGGGATATAGACTCGAAAAGTCCTATTAACATTTAGTCTGACCTTAAAGTTGACTGTTATGTAAAGAGTTACAAAAGAAAAAAAGATCCAGAATCTGAAGAAGCTTGAACATGTAAATGAATGATGTGTAACATACCAGTGGTTTCATCAGGAGGACTTTATTGATCCTGTTGGGACTGAAGTGCATAGAGTCTGTTTTGGCATTTCCCACTTATAGCGCTGGAATTGGCACCCTGCTGATTCAGGCAACCGGACTGAGCTGAAGGACGATCGTGTTGACTTCAAGGACCAAGTTTAGGACAATCTCAAACCTTATGACCTAACTCGCCATTCCAAAACACAAATTACTGTCATCTTTAAACACACCCTTATAATTCTTACCACACTCCTCATAAGGAGAATGAGTAAAAAACCTTCTCTCACAACCCTGGGCCTTGGAGCCTGGTGCCCCATCTCTATTGTAATTTCAAAACTTTGGTGCTTGTGCACTAGCTGAAGATGGAAATGGGGTTGAAAACTTCTGTCTATGCTGAGAAAGGTTACCACCCTACGACCCTGGCTGAGAAAAACTATAACTACCAGTTCTGGCCCTCTTATTTTCCCACTCCTTCTTCTTAAGTTTCTGCTCCTCAATCTGCTGAGCATGAACCATAATCCTAGATAAATCCATTTCCTTAATCAACATCACAGTTGTTCACTCCTGAAAGACTCTACCTGATATCCCATATACAAACTTACTCAGTCTGGATCTACTATCTGCTACTACATGGGGAGCGTACCTGGATAACTGAGTAAACTTAAGGGAATACTCTTTTACACTCATGCTACCTTGTCTGAGGTTAATAAACTCTAATACTTTGGCTTCTTTCTGCTCTAGGGGAAAGAATCTATCTAAGAAGGTTGTAGCAAACTCTTCTCGCTCTATGGGATCTGCATCTATACACCTGTCTACCCTCCACTATTTAAACCGCATATGGGCTACATCTTGTAGCTGATAAGTGGCTAACTCTGCACTCTCACTGGAAGTCACTGCCATGATATCTGTGACTTTCTGAACTTTATCGAGAAACTCATTTGGATCCTCTTCAAATTAGAACCTAAGAATAAAGGAGGATTTATTAGGGTGAAGTCCCAAATCCTGGTTGCAGCAGAATTAGCCACTAGGTTGGCCAGAACAGTAGTTGGCTGTTCATTCTGAGCTACGACTGAATTGGCTAGAGTTGTGAATGCAGTCCTAAATTCTACATGAGAGACATGCTCGTCCAGAGGATCTGCCTAAATGGGTTGAGGTGTTGACTGATTTCTCGTTCTCCTTTCGTTAGTCCCTTTGGGAGGCATGTTCTGTAAATGAAAGGGAGAAATGGATTAGACTGAGAGAAAAATTTAAGCTTATGCTCACTGGCACGACATGAATACTAAAAGAGGGGAAACTGTTCCTAAAACATCTCATAGCCTCCTGCACATAAGTGTGGTACACAATACACCCATGTACAAGACTCAACTAGATATGGCTTTTCATACTTACTAGGACACTGTTGAACCTTAGGCTCTGATACCAAGTTTGTAACGCTCTTAATCTGGTACCCAAAATGCTAAAGATGCTCATGACCCCATAGGACCATCAGCTAACCCTTGACTGATATTTGTACCTGAACACTACATAATATACTGTATAAATGCGGAAACATGAACTGAAAGGCCATAAGGTTCAAAAATAATAAATCACCATAGGACATAACATCTAAAATGGGGTATAAATACCCAAAACAACTGAAATAAACTATCTAAACATGATAGTCTGAAAAGCCTCTAAAGCATGATTGTCTGAATAAGGAGTTGATGGGATATGTCCCCATCTTACTCCAACTAATAAATTAATTAATGAGATAATAAAGAAATGATCATGTCCTCAAATGATGAGGAATCACTGCTACTCAGACTGCTGAGACTGGAATGCTTCTGATACTCTGGATCTTATGCTTTTGAACCTATGGTATAAAACACCATAGTGCAAATGTGTCAGTACGATTGAATGTACTGGTATGTATGTGAGATAGGATAAATGCAAAGGTTTCACATGCATGAACTACACTAACTGACTGGATAACATAAACGTGAGAATGTATGCATTAATAAAACACTGTAACTAAATTCGTGATAACATGATTACTGAGTTTGAGTACTAATAACATGAGATACTAATAACTGTATAACTTAAATAACTGATATTGAGAGACTGTATTTGACATTCTATTTTTTTATGGAACTTGCTGAGTTCCATACTGTTATGAGTTAACTGTATCTGACAATACTGAATTCTGTAGAACTATCTAAGTTCTATTACTGAGCCTAAATGATTGTATCTGATATTCGTAAATTTTGTAACTGAAACTGTGGGAGGTAATCATTTAACCGATATGCCACAAAATAAAATTGGTGGGGTCCAACCTGTAACCCCAGCTGGAAGGGTGTCAGTACCGTGCCACGGGTAAAGACAAGTTGTTAGTATACCCTCTCTAACAGGGACCTCTTCCATTAACCCCTCCTGGTAGGTAACCTAATTGATATGAATAAATCCCTAAACACGTAGGGTGCATCTCAACCTACGCTGTCTATGTAGTTATGGAACACAAAGATTGTTTTTAAGGATCACACCCTCCACTGAAGAATAGGTGAGTTACCATCCTTGGGTTCACTCGATGCTGAATCCTACTCCCAACTGAATAGACACTGAACTGATTAACTAAACTAAATTGATACTAATGATACTGTTTAGCGGAGCTAAACTGTGTTCACTGAGTTCCGTTGACTGACGGAATGGCACTGAGATCTGAGGACTTACAGAGAGTACTGACGTTACTAAGATTATTGAGTACTGAGATCACTAAAATTACTGGACTACTGAGATTACTGAGTTTTCCTGAGTCACATGACTGACTGATGAGTTCTATGGATCATGGCTTGACTAAGAGTATCGAGAAAACATGACACAGGCTCTAGCCAAATATCTAAATTATTGGGTACAATTACCCCCAGGACTCGATAGCATGAAACTGACAGGACATGACACTTTTTGAACACATGACCAATATCAATAATTCATAAAACATTAATTTGGGAAATTTCATGAAGCACATGGTTATCATAGTCTTGTACATGAATGGAATAACATATAATCATTGTCTAACGTTCATCAACCGAATCTCGTGGACATTCACTCAACTATTCATAATACACACAATATCATTGAAGTCATTTTTGGTCATAGGGTAAAGCAAGAATTTATCACTTGGGTCACAATTAAGCTCTAATGCATAATTTCTATTGTCTTAGGCATTTTATCAAACACCTAGAATGCATGACGTAGAGCATAGGCATGAACATCAAATTAAAACAACAAAACTCCATATTTCAACTTAATTTCACATGTTTCAGACCATATACTAGCATAGGTTCATGAACAACACATAAAGATTCCAACTTAGGAATCATACAATCATAATCACATGAAAATAATCAACCCACAACAAAATATTCACAATAAAAGATTTAAAACTTGATTCGTGGAATTCATGGATGAAAGGAATCCATGAATGAACATTGTGTATACCTTAGTTCTTGATTCTATAGAGATTGACTGATAGATTCTTGAGTTTGAGTATTGAATTTGAATTACAATTTGAAAACCCTAGCTTGTTCTTGAGAGAAACTTGAGATAAACACTATAATTAGGGTGAAATATGGCTGAATCACATGTTATTGGGTTTATATAGGGGTGATATATTGACCCTTTTAACCCTTGGATGCGTATTTTAATTCTGTGAAAATTTCCCGATGTGGACCCTTGGCACGACTTGGCGCTATCGCGTCGTGTCACTAGAATTTGGCAACTCTGGATTTGAGCCTTGGAACGACGTTCCATAATCACGGAGGCTCACTGGATTTTGACGATTGCCATTTTGGCTGGCTCTGTGACGCGTTGATGGCTCAGGTGGCACACTATCTTACTAAAATGGCTCTAACTCTTCATCCGGGTGTTGGATTTTGGCAAATTTGGTATCGATGGAAATCTTATTAAATTTTCCACATGATAAAAAGTGAAAATATTGAAAATAACACATGTATAAAAATGGATTCATCTTTTAAAGCAAGTATTTAACATTTCTGGGATGATTTTATGCTATGTACAAGTACGGGGTATTACTTTTCCATCCGAGGTTGTTTTGATGAAAAGTAGGTCCCACATCCACTTGTCATTTTTTTAACTTTTGGCCAATAGCTTGAAATAAGTCTGGGAGCCTCGAGACCCAACCAAGGTCCACCTAACCTAAAATTGACGGTCTGATGCTATTAGAACTATCAGAGTTAGCATACGAGGTTGCTTAATTAGATGTCCTGTTCATTAGCCACTTTGAACTAGCGAAGGCATCAAAATAGGGAATTGGCTCTAAAAAACAATTAAACTGCCCTTTAACTAAACTTTTAGTTCTAGCATGTCATAAATGACTTGGGGAAACTATAGAAAATCTAAAAATAGAAAAAATAAGTGGAAATATAGAAAATGACCTGAAGGGTTATTACAATGTCCACTACTAAAATAACTTTCATTCGAGAAAGTAAAGTGTTAGGATGTACCTGAAGCCTCAAACATGTGAGGATACTGGGTCTGCATCTTGCTCCTGATCTCCAAATAGGCTACTCTAATAGGTGGTACCTCCTGCAAACCTTTACTACTAGAATCTCCCTAGTAAGAAACTGCCATGCATCACTAGATAAAATGAGTAAAAGCTCTTCTACGAAGGTCAACCGCTCATCCAACAGAACTGAGTCTTATCTAAGCATATGAGATAGGTTAGGAATATATCACTGTAACATAGAAACATAGAAAATTGGATGTACAATAACAAAATTTGGGGGTAAGTCTAACTTATAAGCCACCTCACAAACTATACAAAGAATCTCAAAGGGTATAATATATTTGGGGATGATCTTTCCTTTCCTTCTGAACCTCATCATACCCTTTATGGGTGATACACATAGGAATACCCGATCATCTACTCCAAACCTCAAGGCATAAAGACTACGATCTGCATAAGATTTGTGCCTATTCTAAGCATCCCTCAACCTCTCCTTAATCACCCTAACTCTATTTAATGACTCCTGAAGAAAGTCAGTACCATGAGTCATAATCTAAAAGATCTCAAACTATTTGATTGGATAACCACATCACCTACCATATAAAGCCTCAAAAGGAGCAATCTTAATACTCGAATGGTAACTGTTATTATTGGTGAGCTCTGCCAAGGATAAGTGAAACTCCTACTACCCTCTAAACTCCATGACACTGGCTCAGAAAATATCCGCAAGAACCTCAATAGTCTACTCCAACTGCCCGTTAGTCTGAGGATAAAAGGTTGTACTAAGATCCACCTGAGTACCCAGCTCTTTTTGAATGCTCTTCAAAAGATAGAAGTGAACACTGAATCCCAGTCTGAAATGATAGATATAGGCACACCATGCAAATAGTATATCTGAATAACATATATACAGGCTAACCTCTTAGTGTTAAAGGATATATGAATAGGAATAAAATTTGTCGACTTGGTCAACTGATCAATAATAACCCAAATACCATTGGAACAATGGGAAGTACAAGGCAACCCACTAATGAAGTCTATGGTAATACGCTCCCATTTCTATTTGAGAATGGAAAACCTCTGAATCAAACCGCTAGGTTACAAATGCTCGACTTTCACCTACTAATATCATATTCAACGAGCTACAAAATTCACAACATCTCTCTGTATGCCACTCCACCAATAATGTTGTCTCAACCTCTATACATATTAGATATACCTGGGTGAAATGAATATTTAGAGTTGTGACCTCATTCAAGTTTGATTGAATCAAGTTATCAACCCTGAGAACACAAATGCAGCTATCAAATCTCAAGGCATCCTCAGAATCTAGGGTAACCCTCTTGGACTGACAACCCAACACTTGACCACGGATGATAGAAAGTCTCCTATACTCAAATAGGTGATTTTGAATCTACTCAAATAGCAAGGACCTTTCCTCAACAATAGCAAGAATCCTTATAGGGTCTAAAATATCAGGTTGTACCATCAAGTTATCTATGGACAGAATGTATATGCCAATGGAATCTAAGAAACTGAAATACAAGCCAAGATAAAGAAACTAAAATACAAGCCAAGATAAAGAAACTGAAATACAAGCCAAGATACCCATACTCACTGCCTTTTGGCTTAAGGTGTCTGCTGCATATTTGCCTTGCCTGAATAATACAAGATAGAGATATCATAATCTTTAATCAACACTATCTATCTATGCTACCTATAAATAGGCTCTTTCTGGGTCATAAATATTGAAAACTATGATGACCTATGAATATCTAATAGTGTACATCATAGAGATAATGCCTCCAAATCTTAAGTTCAAAAACTACCATCGACAACTCCAAATCATGAGTAACGTAGTTTTGCTTGTGTACCTTCAGCTTCCTTGATGCATAAGTAATAACATGACCCTGCTACATCAATGCACAACCAAAATCAACTCCAAAAGCATCACAATACATGTTGAATCCCTCACCCTAAATAGGAAAATCCAAAATAGGAGATGAAGTGAGAAATCCCTTGATTTTTCCAAAGCTCGACTCACACTCCTTGGACCATAAAAAAAACCTCCTTTAGAGTCAATCTGGTCATTGATGCAGTAATAGTTGTATTTCTCTCAATGGATCATTTGTAATAATTGTCCAAACTAATGAATTTATAAACCTCAGTCGGGGATATATATTTGGCGCAATCATGAATAGCCTCAAACTTCATTGGGTTAACCATAATCCCATCGTTAGACACCACATGCCTAAGGAATGTCACTAACTCAAGCCAAAACACACACTTAGAGAATTTGGCTAAAAATATATGATCTCTTATAGTATGGAGAACAATCATCAAATGATGTATATGTTCCTCTTTACTATTTTCAAGCCTAATATTGATCGCGGTATATGGTTCATCCCAGTTCCACAAAGATGTATCATGAGCTCAAGGATATGTATTGGTGGAATAACATGAAATGGTATGTAGCTAACTTTGAGGCTAAGTGTATGGTGTGTCAGCAAGTGAAGGTGGAGCACATGAGGTCTGGAGGGTATAACATCCCAAAATCACCCCTTGTATCACACGATGTTCAGGACTATGAGTAGTCCTAAGCTAACCCATAAAGATGACTTAACCTAAAACTCATGTAAAAAGTGAAGTAACATATTAGAATCTAAAGGTAAATAAAGTCATATCTTAACTGAGAGTCTTTAACTTAGGAATCTTACATAAACACTTTGAACATAAATCATAAACAGTCTAAGAAGCCTCTAATTCTAATAGAGAGCCACTAGGACAGACCCCAACTGATCGGAACATAAACTAAATTCAAATAACTAAATACTTTCATCTTCAAACAAAAGTTTGATAAACTGGGTCCTTAGACTATGAGGACTCACCAAATGTCAAGATGTAGGTGATGATGCCCATAAGCAATTGTGCTGCTGGAAATGAGCACCTAAACCTATACTATAAGACAATGTATCACATAGACATATATGTGGGTCAGTACCTCTGGAATGTACTAAGTATGTGGGGTGAATGCATAATTAAAATGATAACTGAATATTCATATAATCTCTCAAATGATGCATGCTAAGGGTAAAGACTCACCTTGAGATTGAATAAAACAAATACTTCAAAATAATGAACATGCATATTAAAGCATAATAATAAACTTTATGATCCATAACACTTAGTTTCTTAAAGCTTTACTTTTTATTCTTTCTTTTGGAGATTCCTATAACCGACATAAACCATGTGAGCTATCATGGATTCCAACGTCTTACCCATGTTGGGGAAACCTTCTCTACCCTTCCTATCAAAATAGAACCACAACTTAAGTGATCACTGAACTTCATCCATATTAGGAAAAAGGTTAACCTGCATTGGCTCATAGTTTCCAGGAATTTTGGATACGCTCATCTGCATTCCTTTCTCTGTGCTAAATACTACTCCCACAATACTTATATACTTATACTTTAAGAAATCCATCTTAAAATAGCATGAGGGTTTATATTCTTAAAATCAGTCATGTTTCTCTTTACTTTAAATCATAATCAAGATGAACAGTTGCATATTTCATGTCTTATCTTTAGATCGAAAGATCAAGATTTTATTTAAACCATGTTATGGAACATTTCAATGGAGCGTAGAGCATAAACTTCTTATAAACTCAATACTTGTAAATCAAAATCAAGATGAACAATTACGGACTTCATGTATTATCTTTACATCAAAAGATCAAGATTTTCTTTAAACCATGTTATGGAACATTTCAATGGATCTTAGAGTATAAACTTCTTATAAACTCAATACTTGTAAATCAAAATCAAAATGAACAATTGCGGACTTCATGTCTTATCTTTACATCAAAAGATCAAGCTTTTATTTAAACCATGTTATGGAATATGTCAATGGAGCTTACCAACATAAACTTTTTATAAACCCTTTTAATATCAACTTTCTGGCCTTGAGATAAGAGATGGAATGACCTTTGGGAGACATAGAACTACAATTCCACTCAAAAATTGCTTCATCATGAAACTAAAACTTCACCATACGGGTGCGACAATCTATTTATACATAGTATGAATGGTTCCAATCTATTCCCAAAATGACATAAAGTCTATTATCACTAATTATATTAGATTCTCTAGTGTTATTTTATAGAGGACGATGATAGGATACTTCTTATTGACTCATCTTGCAACCAGTGACTTACCTACTGGTGTAGAAATTAAAAAGGACTTAGAGAGATTTTTAGGGCCTACCCTAAACTTTACAACAATCAATGGAGTTACATAAAAGATATTTGATACCGGGTCCAACAGTACATATACATCAAGGTGAAAGGAACAAAGCATGTCAATGACAACATCTGGTGAACTCTCTTTCTCTAAAAGGATAGTAAAGCATAGAACCAATTTTGGCATTGACCGCCACTAGTACTTGATGATGCACCCTGTGGAGGGACTGGGCAACCCAGATGAGCTAGTGCATTGGTAACCTATGTTTGAGGACGAACATCCCTACTTACCTTTCTAGCATAAGGACACTCCTTGATACTATGGCCCTGCTTTCCACAAGCATAGATACCCTCTTTTCCTATAAAACACTCATTGGGATATGTCCTTCCGCATTTTACACATGTCGGGTAGCCACCCAACTACAATATTCAGAGACCTGGAATTCAAATTCCTGCCCTACTTCTCATGCCTAGTCCTAGGTCCGGGGGCACTGGATAAAGATAGAACAGGCATTAATAAATAACCCTAAAATTGTGAATGGTTTCCCCTCCTAACCTTGGCTGACTATACTCAAACATTCCAGTTAAAGCCTTCTTATTTCTCTTCTTCATTTCATTCAACTATTCTACATTAATCTATTGGGCATGAGTCATCAACCGAGCAATATCTATATACCAAATAAGCATGGAATTCCTATAATCTTTGACCATCGAATCAAATACCCAATAACGAACCTACTCATACGAGCTCTAGAGTGAGATAAAAACTCAAGAGCATACTTAGACAACTGAGTGAACTTGAGGCAGTACTCATTCACTATCATAGAGCCCTGCCTCAGTTTCATGAACTCCTCTACCTTAACCTCCCTCATCGCACATAGAAAGAACCTGTCTAGAAAAGCATTCTAAAGTACCTTCCAACTCATAGGAGCTACATCCTTACCCCTACTTTCCTTCCATAAAATAATCTAATAAAAAGAAATATTATTTAGCCTATAGGATTCCAACTCTACACTCTTCTCTTTAGTAACATGCACAATCTAAGTAATATTACTCACCTTATCAATAAAGAGTTGAGGGTCCTCATCCACCTTTGACCCAGGAATTCAGGTGCATTCATCCTCATAAAGTCTTAAATTCTGGCTGTAGCTAAATTACTATTTTTTTGAAGTGGAACTACTACCTATTGGTTTCCATAAACATTGGCATTAATAGCTTGGGCCAACACTTGAAAGGCAGCCAAAAATTCTACATGAGATATATTTTCATTCAAAGGGTCAACGTGCAGTGGTGGTTGATCACCATTCTGTGGGTATCATCTCAGTAAGGAGGCATATTCTATAATATAAAATCATGAGTTAAGGTAGATATAGGCAACTGTAAGCATGATAGATCATGAAAGAAATGATGATTCCTAAATTTTTCCATAGCCTCTTGCTTATAAATGTGGTGTGCTTCACATCCATAATCAAGACTCTATATAACGTCGCTTGTATACCATTCGTGGACTCTTCAAAACCTTAGATCTACTAGCAAGTTTGTAATGCCCCAAAAGTACCTCGTGGATATCACACGATGCTCAAGACTATGAGTAGTACTAAGCTAACCCATAAAGCCTACTTAAATTGAAACTCATGTGAAAAGTGAACTAACATATTAGAATTTGAAGGTAAATAAAGTCATAGCTTAACTGAGAGTCTTTAAATTGGGAATCTTAGACAAACACTTTGAACTTACAAAATAAACAGTATGACAAGCCTTTAATTTTGACTATAGAGTCACTGGAACAGACCCAACTGACCCGAACATAAACTGAAGTCAAATAACTAAATACTTTCATCTATGAATAGAAGTGTAATAAATTGGGTCCTCATACTATGAGGACTGTCCAAATGTCAGGATGTAGGTGATGATGCCCATAGTCAATTGTGCTACTGGAAACGAGCATCAGAACCTCTATTATAAGATAATGTAGCACATAGACATATATGTGGGTCAGTACCTTTGGAAAGTACTGAGTATGTGGTGGTGAATACATAGGTAAAATAATAACTAAATATTCATATAAGCTCTTAAATGATGCATTCTAAGTATAAATAACTCATATCGAGATTTAATAAAACAAATACTGTAAAATTATACATGCATAATAAAACATAATAATAAACTTTGTGAGCCATAACACTTAGTTTTTAAGTGCTTTACTTTTAATTCTTTCTTTGGGAGATTTTTATTACCAACATAAACCATGTGAGATATCATCCAGTCCAACATCTTACCAAGGTTAGGGAACCCAGGTTGGGGAGAGTTGTTCTAACCTTGCAATCAAAATAGAACCTTAACTTAACTAGTCACAGAACTTTATTCATATTGAGAAAAATATTAACCTCTATTGGCTCGTAAAGTTTAAAAATTTTGAACGTTCATCCGTATTTATTTCTTGGTGCAAAAAACTTCTCCCAGAATACTTATATACTCATACTTTAAGAAATCCACCTTAAAATAGCATAAGGGTTTATGGTCTGAATACTAGTTATGCTTATCTTTACCTTAAATCATAATTAAGATGAACAATTGTGGATTTCATGTCTAATATTTAGATCAAAAGATCAAGCTTTTCTTTAAACCATGTTATGGAACATGTCAATGAAGCTTAAGAGCATAAACTTCTTGTAAACTCAATACTTGTACTTGGGACTTTGAATTTATGCTTTAGCTCATAGAAATTCATAAGAAAACATCATGCTAAATAATCATCTTGAAATTTTTCAACAATATTCCAGTCAAGATAATGAAATTCAAATCAAAATATGAAACTTAGGAATCAAAAATTGATATATGTAAACTTTTATGCACTTAAAGATTTCAATCACATAGTAGTATCACACTTCTGGAATAAGGTTATTTGAGAATGAACAAGTATATTGAATATTAACATCATACTTTTTGGACACAAGGATGAAAGAATAACCTTGTTTATAAATCCCACATACCTAAATTTCTTGACTTGTTATGAGAGTTTGAATCTTGAAACCAGAGAGATGAGTTTGTATGGGATGAACCCTAATCTAGAAGTTCTTGAAGATGGGAGGATAAAGTGTCATTATTTTATTGGGGAATAAAGTAAAATAATGCTTCTTTAAGGTTTATAGGTCTTGGATGGGAATTTATAAAAAAGGAAAAAAACAAAAAGCCCTAAGGTGAACTTTACAGAAATTTGTTCGCCAGTCTTTACGACTCAACCATACAATTCGTATGGAATGGTACGACTATGACCCTCAACTCGTAATCCTAGAAAAATCAAGGATGTTATACACTGGTCAACATACAAGTTCTACCTACAACTAGTATCATCTTTGTAAGACTCTTAGCCCCTCACTCATAGCTTAGTCAGAATCTCAAGGAGTCTTTATTGATAGACTAACGACTTACCTCCATATGATTCGTACCCTACTTGACGACTTATACGGGTCAAGTCATACCTACAATAGAGTGTCCACCATTCTATACTGCTTTGCATATAACTACAACATAGCACTTGTATGTTGTACATACAACTTAAGGGAGAAGTTATATGATATTCAAAAACTCCTAGACCCGGGATATTACAGTGGGATACTCTATGAAACTGAATTATTAGTATGGAAATGGGAGATAATTAATATGGATTTTGGTATCAGCCTTTCGTGGTTGTGGAATTAGTGTGACTCCATTTGGGTCATCGTGGATAGGATGACTAATTTCACTCACTTCTTTCCAGTGAGAACTAATTATTTTTTCGATGATTATGTGAAGTTTTACCTTCAGGAGGTTGTAAAGTTTCATGGTGCGTCTGTCTGGATTATTTTGGATCATGGTACTCAGTTCTCATTGCATTTTTAGTGCACTTTTTAATGTGGCTTGGGGACTAAAGTGAGTCTAAGTACATCTTCCACAGTCGCATGGGTAATACGAAAGGACTATTCATACTTTAAAAGATATGTTGCGAGCCTGTGTGATTGAATTTAGTGGTATTTGGTTAGACCATTTGCCTCTCATTAAATTTGCCTATAGCAATAGGTACCATTCTAGTATCATTATGGCTCTGTTTGAGGCATTGTATGGTAGGAGGTGCACATATCTTATTGGGTCATTCGAGGTTGGAGAAATGGAGATTTTTAGACCGGATTTAGTTCACCAAGCTATATATAAGGTTAAATTAATTTGGGATAGGCTTAAGACTGCCCTAAGTCACCAAAAGTCTAATACAGACA
Organism: Capsicum pubescens; assembly: GCA_030864215.1. NCBI lineage: Eukaryota > Viridiplantae > Streptophyta > Magnoliopsida > Solanales > Solanaceae > Capsicum > Capsicum pubescens. The sequence continues at coordinate 182,155,251 of CM061538.1, forward strand.
TAAGGCGAAGGGGATTCAAATATGAGGTTGGAGATTGACTGTTCTTAAAAGTGTCTTTCATGAAGGAAGTGATGCAGTTTGGGAAGAAGGGAAAGCTCATTCCTCAGAATGTTGGCCCATACATGGTTTTGATAAGGGTTGGTAGTATGGTGTATGATTTGGAATTTCCCTCTAGCATGTGTTCCATTCATACAATATTCTATGTGTCTATGTTGTATAAATGCGTGGGTGATCCTTCCTTGGTAGTACCATAGAAAACATTGGTATATCAGACTTTTTGTCCTCTAATAAGGTACTGGTGAGGATCTTTATTGGCAAGTTCATCGGTTATAAACAAAGGACATGTCTTCGATAAAGGTTCTATGGCGGAACCAAAAGTTTGAGGAAGCTAATTAGGAAGCCGAGGAGGACATGAAGTCCAAGTATCCATTCCTATTCTCAATTTCAGAAAATCGTGCTAGAGGTATATATTTTTCTTGATATCTTTATCTTCTGGCTTTCTTAAAGGTGGATTATGAATTCCTTGGTGTTTTGTTTTCTGTCTTACAGGTAAAATTAGAGATGTCTGGAGTCTAATCATTCTTGTGTTGCATTGTCCCATTATTTGAGGATGAATGATTCTAAGGGGGAGACTAAAATACCCTAAACTTTGGCCCTTGAAAAATTCTTGAGTCTTGAACCTTCTATTCATCATATTACTCACACCATACCACTCGTATGGTGTGTTGGAGGATCTAGGGACCCTAGTCGTATGTTGGTCAGTGTGATATCGACCAAGTTCTTCCCTAGGTACAAGAGACTCCATACGAGTTGTAGAGAATAATAGCGTTCAATTGTATGTTGTCCAATGTATAGACCTTGATGTTCTTCCTTGGATACGACTTGATGAAACTAGTTTTATGGTGAGGTTATGATTTAGGCAAGGGAGTCGTATGTTGGACAAAATGGGTTGTCCAACTTTTTGAACAAGTGACAATTTGAGTGTACCACTCGTATGATATGGTGATAACTTAGAGGGTCCACTCATACCTACCTGCGAGTTTTCTACAACTTCTAAGATAAGGGTATTTTGGATATTTTCCACCTCAAGACCTTAAAACCTCACGTCTTGTAACACTTATTGGGCATTCATTCTACACTTTAGCAGATCAAAATACTCTCTAAACTCTCTCTAAAACTTCTCAAGAAAAATTGGGCTAGGGTTTCTTCAAGGTGATCATCTAAGAGCTTATAGATCAAATTCTCTTCGTGAATCTTCATAAAACAGGCATGTGACTATTCCTTCATTGTTAGTTAACTAATATCATGTAATTTAAATATTTTTCAGTAGTCATTATGTGTAACGTCCCAAAATTTTTCTTAGCTAAATTTTTGTCCGTAAAATATCAAGCATTGGCTTCTAGAATGGTTTATACTTTTTTTCAGTGGAATCCCTTAAATTTCAAATTTTCAATATGTAGAAGACTGAATAAGCTTTCCGTCGATAAAATATTCGTCTAAAATGGACACTCGGTGAAGAAGTTATGGCTATTTAAGTCCTAGTCGTAAAACAATGTCATTCCTATCCTTGGCGCATCGCGGAGAGGGTGTAAATGATGATGGTCAATTTCCAGTGGGACTCTGCGATGGTGGAGCTTCGTGGAGTGGGCCAAATTCCCATTCATCAATTTCCAGTGAGCTACCGCGATAGTGGCGCATCGCGGTGGCCCATGAAATTGGGCTCCCAGTTATATTTTTATACCGGTCTCATTAAGGGTATATTGGGTATTTTCCCACACCCTTATTAGTAAAAAACTCAAGATTGCAACCCTAATTGAGCATATTACTAATACATTCACCAAAAATATTCAAGAACACTCTCTAGGATTCCATATTGATAATCCAAATAAATCAAGATTCAACCGTGGGTTTTCAAAACAAATTGAAGATTTGGAATCCCCAAGCCATGGGCATCAAGAAGCATCCTTTAAATTTCTAGATACAGGTACATGGGGTTTATCCTAAAAACTACATGGGCTTAAAACCATTAGAGCATGATTTTTAGATTTTTATGCATGAATTTCAAATGGGTTTTGAAATCTATGTTCTAAATTACGTACTCTGAATGTTTTAATGTTACTATTATTTTGACCTTGTGGTCTTATCCCCTAAATTGATTTACATGTATACATATATGTACGGAATTTGAGATTTAAGATCTTTGAGAGAATAAATTATGAACTCCCTCTCGTGTAATGAATTAAAGATAATGGTTTTGTGATTTGAAAGATGTTTTTGCAATAATATAGCATTTGAGCATGATTTGAAATTGTTGAGAGGGTTTTTTGTTGGTATAAATATGTTCTTGTGTTTAAGAGAAAGAATTGCATGTGAATTGAGAACTTTGACATGACCTCCTTATACTGTACTACTAAAATGCTTGACAAAGATGAATTCTTTGCATGTGTTTACATGAGGTTTGAGAAAGAGTTTCTTTGAATTGAATTAATGAAATGGTGGTCCCAAAAATTATGTTTTGAAAATAGAGATTTATTATAGACTAATAATGGCTCAGAGATGTGACTTGCAAGTCAATGATATGACGATACCATATGTATTTATGCCATAATAGAGCATGTTTTCAGAGTATGTTTTCAGAGCATGTTTTCATAGTATGTTTTTAGAGACTGTATGTTTGATAGAGTTTTAAAAAGGGTCTTAAAGAAGGTTAGGTGGTTATCCAAAGAAGGCGCGAGTTCAAGCAATTCTTAGCCTGAAACCGTATTTGCCGATATGGGTAGATTATTATTGTATGCTGGCGACAACCATGTGGCATAGTAGATTTAGAGACTCAACCCTTGCGTCACACTTGGGTTGGGGGCTTGGCTACCGAGTTAATGGAAGTTTCCATATAGCCCATGGAATTTTTCAGAGTTGTAGGGTATACCACCTAGCACAGAAGTAACACAGATTTCTCAGAGTTGAGATGATTTTTATAGAGTCTTTAAAATGCCCATATGAATTCTTATTCTTTGATATACTTATGAATTGTTTTAAATTGCTCCCATATATGTTGAATAATAAATGATTATTTTTAATATACTCTGCATACCAGTAAATCTGTATTGACCCCCTCCCCCTATCTCTCAGGTTCTGAGACTCAGTCTAAGGGTCTAGATAAGCAGTAGATAATTCAAACAGCTGATCAGATTATGCAGTGGTGAACCTTCTCTATTCCAGAAGGCCTGTCTTTTCAGATTATGTCACTTATTTTAGTTTTGGTCTACTGGAGGCCTTGTCCCAATTTCAGACAGTTGTCAGATTTTCATGTAGTACAATTTTCGCAGACTGAGTCAGATGTTATTTAGATGTAGTTGATTTACAGTTTCCATACTTATGCTGAATTCAGAATTGACCATCTTTCCGTAGAAGTTTATATTCCCGCATCTTCTTTTATTATATGAATATTGTGCATGATCACCAGATAGAGAAGGGCATTTCATACCTTTATGGTTTGGGATGTTCATCACAGCCAGGCCCTAGTTCGGGTCGTGACATTATGAGTGGCTTTGAAAACCAAGGTTGAGGGTTTGAATGAATGTAGTTGGGTATTGCTTTCTCATAATTTAAATTCTGATATACATGTTTTCATAATGGTTTTGCACATGTGGGTTCTTGGGAATTATGATTGAAACTAAGGTGCTTTTGTTAACCCTAACTTGATGGTTTTTGGCTTGAATAATAGTTTGATAATGGTATGCCTTCAACCCATTTGTGAAATTAATATATGAGAATGATTTTGTGACATGCTAAATTATGTTTTTTACTATGGCATTGGACTAATAATGTAAGTGATTGGTAAATGGTTTTATGAAAGCCTATTTTGTCATAAATTAATTTGAAATATTGAATGGTTTTGAGTCCCTAAATATTGAATTGAATTGATGTCTTTGTTTAGACAATAGGTTCAAGTCCCTAAGTTGGATTATTAATTGTTATGGCATGTTGTACGCTTGCAAATAGGGTTGGTATGACGATACCAACAAGATACCTTTGTTAAGTAATTGGATTAATGGTTATGTGTTACTAATGAATATTTTAATTGGACTTTAAAAAGGGATGTGTAGTCAGGCCATGAAAGTGGAGTCTGAAGGACTAACACTGGAAACCGCACTAGCCAGTGCGGGTGTCTATATGACTGGGAGGTTTGAGTCCCCCGAATGGCTATATAAATAGGAAGTTTGAGTCGCCCATATTGTATACATTGGTTCTTAAGTCACCTTGATTATGTCAGGAGGTTTGAGTCCTCCGTAAAGGCATATATGAATATGGATATTCTCTGGTTCATGCAGTTACACATACTGGGGCTCTTCCATCTAGGGGAGAACTGGGACCATAGAGCCTATGGGTCCCTTATTATATGACGATTATGCTACACAACCCAGGTTAAGGTTTTCAACATTCATGCAAATCCTTGTTCTCTATCGCGGTACGATATATATATATATATATATATATTTGTATGTATGTATCATGTATGTGATTGCATATGATGATTTGACTTGGTTTTGAATTATTGCATCATTGTATTCCTCTATGACTGAGTTACATGCTAGTGCTCCAACTGCTAACCATCTACGGATGCTTTATCCCCACGCGATTCTAGTATCAAACCTTCTTATAATTTTATTGTTCAGTGATTAGGTATGTGAGTTTGTTCGTGAGTTGACATTGAAGTGGTAAGCTTTCATAGTTTTGAAGGCTTCATTTCATGGTCTTCATTACTTATGTACTAGACTTGTTTTAGACTCTATTTTTTGATATTTTCGGGGGTATGTCCCAACATTGTCTTGACTTTATTTTTATAGAGGCTTTGTTGGATTACTATAGACTTGGGTGTGTTATTTAGGGGATTAGTTCAGTGATGGATCGTTGTCCGAATAACAGTGATTGGTTTAGACATTCCATGAATTAATAATAGTCTTGGTTTCACTATCTCGTTATATATTTAAAATTCATCCAACAATTAAGGTTGTTGAGCTGACAAGGTTAGGTGAATGGGTGATCTTTGGTCCACGTGGGACTTAGGATACCCATCATGGCCAAGCCTTGGTTCGGGTCATGACATCATTCTTGAAATACATCAAATTTTACCCTAAATGGCCTTAGAATTATGAATTAGTATCCCTTGATCTCATTTTTGAGCATGTATAGCCTATTTATTTGTTTTCACCTTTCATCTTCCCATTCCTATTACAATTAACCTATTTTGGCCCTAGTCCTTCTTGGACATTATGCACCTCAAATCAGGCAAATCACCTAAGCTTAGGGTGGTTGTTATAGGGATGCATAGTATGAAGTAGATATTAAGAAGGATAAAATAAAAGAAAAAAGATAGTAATCTTGGGTGTGGTAGAAAAAGAAAAAAAAATTGGCAAAAGAAAAAAAAGGAAAAAATAGAATAAAAGAAACCACACCCAACCTGAATGTGCAATAAAGGAATAAAAAGGGATAAATAAGGGTGGAATGAATGAAATTGGTTAATAAGAGGACCCCAATATAAGTGTAATGCCAAGGAGGCTTAGTCACTTAATTTACATATATCGTACCATCCCCCAACCCTACATTACAACGTGAGTAAAGTCCTACAGTAATCCTAACCCGACTATTTAAAAGCTAAGGTAAAGAAAATAAGGGCAAGCTTATGGTATTTGATGTGCATTGGTGAAACTTCTTTGGTGAGAGTCTATTGATCTTACCTGCATTGATATGCCTAATTTCATATGAGTGAGAGGGACTTCTTTGATGTTAGGGCACAGGGGTTGCATTGCTAGCTTCTTACTTTCTTAGGTAGTGTAACTTGTACATATTCAAGGTTATTTATTTCTAATATAATTCCATATCTTAATTTCTTTGTGTCACATTATTGTGCTTCATGAATATACATAGTGGGTTTTAAGGTATTGAACGTGGAGAGGGTAATGTGTTTTGAGCTAAATTTGATGACTGGCTACCATTGGTAAATTAGATTTCTCTTGGTTAAGCATCGTCGTGTTAATTTTTTATGTTTTGTTTCCTGAGGACACGCAACGTTCTATGTTGAGGGTCTTGATGTGCTATGGATTCATAGCACTTAATGCTTAAACTTGGAGAATATGAATGTACTTATGGCTTTTTTATTGGATTTGATGTGTTTTTGTGGTGATTTTGCCGGAAACTAGGTTTTGGATGCTAAATGGAAGAAAAAGATGAAGTGTTACAGTTTTGGTCTACTTTGGATACTAAACGAAATAAAAAAAATAAAATGTTGAAGTTTTAGGCTACTTACCAAGGAACTTATTGGAGTAGGTGCCACTTACATAAGTATGTGTCTAAGTAAGTGTCAGAACTTGAAGTCTAAAGGCTCAGAAGAAGCAAAAGGAAGACCTTGTCACTTACCAAGGGCACCTATGGACCATAGGTGACCTTAGTAAGTGTCAAAAGGATAAGTCCATAGAGTTTCAGGAGATATGAAGGAGGTCTACCACTTAACAAGGACCACCTACGGTTTGTAGGTAGTACCTATGGTCCGTAGGTGACCTAAGTAAGTGGTCACCAATCTCAGCTTCTCCGAATCATTTTAAATCATTTCCTATGATTTCCATGTAACCTAAACCTACTCCTATGATGTTTTTAGTCATTATTGTGTACATTTATTTAAATTTTCCTCTTTTATTCAGGATTTGAATTCTATTGTTTTGTTGTGATCTATAAATACCCTATAGACTTTGTTTAAATAGGAGATGTTAGATGTTCAGAGATAGTCCCTTGTGGGTTACCATATATTCTCATTGTTCTTTGTTTGTTCTTGGTTTGTTATTAAATTAAAGACTTTGGGTTTTCTTCTTTCATTATTGTGAGATTGATTTTGTAATTTGATCCGTGATTTCCAATATTGATCTCAAAACTATGAGCAACTAATTCCCTTAGCTAGGGTTATGGCAACCCTATGGATTAATGAAGTAAAAGAAGTGCCAAGTCATTCTAGATAAGGATTCTTGCATGTATTGGGTTTTTTTTGTTCTTATTGATTTCTTAACAGGTTCACACATTAAGATCCCTTCTAAACTATCACTACTTTGTCCATAAGAAAAGTAGTGACTAGGAAAACAAGATCACAACGAGGATATGGAGTTAACTGCCAAAATAAGCTCACGTGTACTATCATTTTAAGATGATTAACTTTTATCTAATAACTGGAGACTGAAAAGCTAATAGTTAAATTGAGATCCAGGATAAGGGTTAGTAAGGTGACACCTTGAGACTCAAAAGCTAAAGGGTAAGATCTGTCAATGAGTCCACTAGACAGTTGATGGTACATAACTTATCATATTATGTAAGAAAGGTATCAAAATAGTTCTATAGTGCACAATAAATCTGCGGAGTTGAGAAGCCAGTGGGAACATAAGGATAGTGTTCGTCATAGATTGTCTCCAACCAAAAGCATCTAATTATTTTCCCTTTTACTATTTCAGCAAATCCCCCCTTTAGTTTTTCGCACTGCCTGGTGATTTTAATAAGTCGAGAAGGATTTTTAACGTATTCCCTATAGGATCGATCCCAACCTAGTTTGGTTATTATATTTTGACAGCAACCGCTTTATCCTTCTTAGGAGGAGTATTTTGGGCATTATCAATTTAGCAAATTCTTTGGGCTTTTGTTCAATGTCTAGGTAGTCTAGGATTACCTTCTTCATTGATTGAGCTATCTTGTAGTGTGATTATAATATAATGCTAAATATGGGGGTGGGACTTAGGCATTAAAAATATGAATGAGAATATTTGGTTTAGTTGGACAGTATAGGCTTCTTGAAATCGTAAACTTTGTGTAATTAGCTTATTTATTCATGTATTAGGTGAATTGGGCTTCATGGTTCAGGGTTAGAATAGGAATTACTTTATTACTCAAGTAAGTGAAATTGTCTTAGTTATTCATGTTTAGGGTAAAATTGGCCTTGGATGCATAGGTTAAGGGTAATTCACTTAGTTTTTATTATTTTAGTTAGGATTGACTTAATTGTTCGTGTATGGGAAGGATTATATCTTAGGAATATATATGGCTTATATAACATTTATAAATTATCTTAGATACCTTAGCCTACTTTGGGGTAGAAGTTGCCTAAAATGAATTTTGGGGGTTGGAATGGGCCCCTTTAGCTCACCTTAGACCAAGACTTGTGTTAGCCATGTAGACTTATTTATGTATAATATATTCTTATGAATGGTTGGTTTGACACTTGAGAAGATTGAATATATTTATTGAGTATATTAGTAGGGTATTGAAAGATTGATGTTAATTATGGGTATTTCTAATGATATGGCCTATCGACATACTTAATGATATAGATATCAATTTGATTAATGGTTAATGGATCATAGATAAGATATGGCTCGTATATATGATTGTAACCCCAGACGCTACACGATGCTCATAATCCCGAAGGACCACAAGCTAACCCATGACTGGTACCTGCAGCAGTAACTGAATGATAATACTGTAGTATGTGGAAATTAGGCGGAAAACATGCCATAAGGTTCAATACTAAAATAAAATTGAATACGGTATAACAATTCCAAAACTTGAACATCTGTCTGAAAATACTCTAGTATGAAAAGCCTCTAAACTGTCTGAAATGTGTAGTTGATGGGGCAAATCCCCAACTAACTCCAGCTACTGAAATAAACTGAAATGCTAAAATAATAATCATGTCCTCGAACTATGAGGACTCACCACTAATTCTAGCTGCAGAAAATCTGTAACTGCTAGGGATGATCGGAAGCCCGTGCGTTTGAACCTATGATATAAGACATCATAGCATAAGAGAAAAGTATGTGTTAGTACTCTGAATATACTGGTATGCTAAGTAAGGTAGGATGAAATACATGGGTTCATACGCATGAACAATAATGACTGAATGACATGAAAATAACTAAATGGGATTACATGTATGAATACGTATATTGTAACTGAGAAAGTGATAACACTGGATACTGAGTTCTAAATTACTGATGTACTGATATCTAAGTTTACTAATACTGTGTAGCTGATAACTGAGTGACTGTATCTGACAGTCTTGATCCTGTGGAACTATACTGAGTTCCGTACTGAACTTAGTGAATATATCTGACAGTCCTGAATCTGTAGAACTGAACTAAGTTCTGTACTGAGTCTAAATCTGAAACTGAGACTGTGGGAGGTAATCATATAATCGATCTGCCCCTTTCTAAGTAGATTGGGGTCTAACCCGTAACCCCTATTTGAAGGGTGTCAATACCGTGCCACGGGTAAAGACGAGTTGTGAGTTAACCCTCTCTAATAGGAAGCTTTTTCGTTAACCCTCGCTAGTAGGAAAACTCGAATGAGATGTATCAACCCTCATAATATCTGGCAGAATGATATCTCAACCTGCGCTCTCTATATAGTTCTGTAACGCAAGGATTACTACTAAGGGTCAAACCCTCTGCTGGCAAGAATGCCCCCATCACTGGGCTAGATCGATGTTGAATCCTACTCCCAACTGAACAGACACTGAACTGATTTTCCTAGTTCATACTAGGTTGGACTGAACATAGACTGATTATACCATCTAACAAAACTGAACTGAGTTCCGTTGACTAATGGAATACTACTGAATTCTGTTAACTGACTGAATTTGCTGAGGTCTGAACTGAATACTGAACTGGACTGGACTAATACTGAGTCTATTGAGTTTTTCCTGAGTTCTATAACTGACTGAGAGTACTACTGATCGTGACATGACCAATACTATCCTGAGACTGACCATGGTTCTAGGTAATCAGCTAAATTATCAGGTATTAAATACCCCCAAGACTCTATAGCATAAATTATAAGACATGGTACAATCTTGAAACATGACAAATAACTACTTGATGATCATTCATTCATTGAGACATCCTAGCAAACACTTGCGTGACATGAAATTGAATACATGCTAACATGATATAATTTCAATATTTAATTCTCATGAACAACTCATCAAATACTTGGAAGGCATTGTATATGCACATAGTACTAATCAACACATGAGCATCACAATTGCAAGGCTTTAAAATGAATTCACATGATACTGCATACATAATAGCTGTTTTTACATAAATCCTGCACTTAATCATGGAATAGAAATCCAATCAACATTATAACTAAGAATACACTTGAATCCAAATCATGAAAAACATTAAACCAAGCTACTTAAAGTTTAAAAGAGTTTCTTGGACTCCAAGGGTGGAAGGAACCCTTGGATGAACACTTGACATGTCTTGGTTGCTAAATTCTTGAAGATTAACGGTGGAATCTTGAGCCTTGAATTAGAAATTCAATCACCTAGGGTTTTGTTCTGATCAATTTGTGAAATAATGAGTGTATGTTGCAAATAGAAGGCTAAATTTCATGTTTTTGGGGGCTGAAGGATATGAAAAAAGACCCAAATACCCTTAAGGATGCGGCTTTTAATGACTAAAAGTAAATTGTCGATGCGTGATGTGTGAGCATATGCTGACACATTTGAGTCTTTTAACTCTAAATAATTGCAAGGTCTTGAGCAACTTTAGTTATTCAGTATTTTTGGGATTTTCCTTTGTGATCTAATCTACGATTCACTGGTTATTATTCATCTCTGTAATTTTATCTTTCAAATCATGAATTCAATTATGTGTTTCGTTCCTTGCATCATTAGTGGCTAAACTCACCTAACCTGAATTATGGGATCTAGGGTTAGGTCTTGTGAGGTGCTAAGTATTCAAGATTCAATAGGTGGCAGGATCTTTTGATAATTCTGAATTTTTAATTAACGTCTGTTGGATGCAAACAATAGATACACCTACTTTGATTTGCTTGAGAAAGAAATCAAATATAGTAGGAAGTGAATTATCAACAGGGACTCGGAAATACTTCATTTAATAATCAGCGTTGTAACAAGGTTGGTTAACCTGAGGTAAAATCTGGGCAGTAAATAGAAAATTCCTAAGTCCGAAAGGATTAGGTAGTTAAACCCTTAAGTAGGTCGAGAGATATTTAAGCATAATATCGATAAAGATAGCTTGTTATCCTACCCATTGTGAGAATGTTGAACCACTTTTAGTATCTGTCATATACCGAAAGCCCTAGTGAACATAATTCTGGTTATTTCATAAACTCTTGATTTACAAACACTAAAGTAAAATGACATACAACAACTTGTTAAACCTAAACCCCCCATTTCAGGAAACATTAAACTATCAGTGGATTAAATCGCAAACAACTTGAGTTCACACCATATTTCCTGTGGGATTCGACCGCAACCTAGTTGGGTTTTATATTGTCAAATATCGCTTACACCCATTCAAGAGCGTAATTTGAGCATTATCAAAAATGGCGCTGCTGCCGGGGAACAATTTGCCATATTAAGTTGGTTTGGAATTTTAGCCTACTTGCTTGAATTTAAACTTGTAAATATTTGTTTTTAGTTTTCTTTTATTTCTGGTGTTAGGTAGATTTTTATTTTAGTTTACTTATTACTATGGCGTCTTGGAATGAACATGATCTTGGTGGTTGGAAATCGTATCTTGATGCTCTATGTCAATATTGTAATGGACCTCACTTTTGGCAAGATTGTAGGTATGCTCCCTGGAGAGAGATATGCGCACCATCTCCATCCTACTGGGAGTATGATTGTTCTTTATGTGGTGGTCAAGATGGATATTGGAATGATTGCCCAAATGCCCCCTCCCCCCGGTATGCTAACCCAAATTCTAGTTTTTCTTATGACTTTGATAGGTCTTATGGTCAATAACAGGAAGCACAAAGCACCAGAAAGAGTAGCATTAAAGCTATGCTTCAACTAGTGTTGGATTATGTAGACACAATAAATGATATCATACATGATATACATCAAGACATAAGGGGAAATAACGAGGAAAGAAGAATGATAGAGGATATGGATATAGAGGTCAAGCATTTAAAGCACTTTTCCACATTATGTTTAGATGATATCTTGTCTGTGGAATCATTTAAAATAATGGACTAGTGTGAAGATGAGGAACAAGAATCCTATATCGATGTTGTGCTTGATATTGAGAAACCCTTGATGATTTTCTAACCAACCATGAGGGAAGATTCCAAGATTGAGGAAATGGTGCTAGAGGCAAAACAAGAAACCAAGTAAATCTCTTCTAAAGACTCTAGCCTAATTCGGGGTGAGGATGCCCAAAAGGATGCAACTTCAAAATTAAGGAGAAGACCTCATTCGAACCATTTTTCAACATTGTTCCTGGTAGATGAGATGGAAGTCCACCTACCCAAGCAACTGAGGTGGTTTGAGGATGAGGAACATAATCCTTATATTTTGGAGTTTGGCATTCAAAGAGAGCAAAATGAAACACCACCACCACCCCCACTTGAAGGCCAGTAAAAGCAAAATTCAATGTGCATCAAGTGAATTATTAATAATCTCATCGATACCCAATGAGCCTATTCGGAAATTTGATATAAAGTTGGGTAAGATATTCAAGTCATCAAAGTGGAAAGATAAAGGAAGTGTCATTGTATTCGTATGTTTGGCCAATCTTCCTTGAAGATGTATTGATAAAAAGTTGGGTCGACGTTTTAAATCCTCCAAGTGTAGACATAAATAATTATCAACAAGTTATCTTGATGAAGTATGAGTAGTCAAGATAACTGAGTCATGCCGCGACACTAAATTAGGCACTTCTTGGGAGGCAACCTAAGGTATTTTGTTATTTGTATTCGTATTATGTGATTAATATTAGATCTTCACACCCATGGTGCCACAGGTATGTTTCTAACTCTCTTGTTTTGGTTTGATGCATTAGGGACATTGCATGATTTTAAGTTGAGGGTGGGGCTACTTGTGGGTGTTGATGTCCTCTGTGGGTTTTTGTTGTTGTGCCTCTTTTCCCCAGAGTCTTGTTCCTAGTAGAGCCGGCATGATTAGGTGTATTGTATTTTGTTTTGTGATGTTTTGTTGTTAACTAGGAGAAATACAAGTAATGAGGCAGTTAATATGTTTTGTGATTTTTGAGCACCTCTCTAAGTGTCTATTTGTAATACTGTATGAACTGCATCTAATTTTGACCACAGTTCATCTTTTGGTGGCATTAGTTCTGGAAACTTGATAATCAGTGCTAAAAAATTGTACGAACTGGATAATTAGTGATGTGTGATATATTTGTGTTCCATGTGTGTGTGAGGTCTTACTCAGTTCCCTTTGTGTGTGAATCCAGAACTTGCTCGGTTAGTAGTGTCTTGGTTTAGGATAGGGGTTAGGAGAGGATCATAGGCTATTTTGATATTAGCCCACTTTTAGCCTAAATGACCTTCCCTGTATACATAATATCCCTTGATCCCTATTTTGAGCCTGAATAGCCTATTTCTTTCCTGACACCTATCACCTTCCCATTTATTTCATAATGAACCTGTTTTGGCCCTGGTCCTCCTTGGACACTGTGTACCTTGACTTAGGCAAATAGCCTAAGTTGAGGGTGTCCATCATAGGGGTGTGTGATGCAAAATGAGTATGAAGAGAGGTATAATAAGAGAAAAGAATAAAAAGCCGGGTGTGGTGCAAAAAGAATAAGAGAAGAAAAAGTTGTATAAAAGATTAGAAAAAGATAATTTGGTTTTTGAAATGATAGCACCCACCTTGAGCATGTGTGATCAATAAAAGGGAGGAAGATAAAAAGTTTAAGAAGTGAAACCCCAAGAGGTTAGCATAGTGTCAAGGAGGCGTAGTCACTTTAAATACCCTTGAATATCATACCATCCCCTATCCTACATTACAAGCTAAGAAAAAGACCTATAGTGATCCTAACTGACCTGTCTGAAAATTGTGGCACTGACTATAAGGGCAAGCCTATGGCATTTGGAGTACATTGAGTGGAACTTCATTCTGAGAGTGAGTCTCATGATTATCCCTTAGTGTATATATGTGATTTCTGATATAAGTGAAAAAGGGATTTCTTTGCTGTGAGGGCACACAGGTTATGTTGTTAGTTGCTAACTTGTTCGGATAGTGTGATCTTGGTACATTGATTCCTTTGTTGTGAGTGTCAACTTTCTAGTTATGCCATATCTTGATTCCTGTGTGTTGCATTGTTGTTTATCAATAGTATACACAGTTGAGTTTGAGTTGATTGACCTGGGAGAAGGTGAAGTGGTGTTGGAATAATACAGAAAATTGACTGTCGAATGTACTTTGTATTCTCTTAGTTATATTTTTGTTGCTTGAGGACAAGCAATTGTTTTAAGTTAAGGGCGTTGATGTGTGAGCTGATGCTAACACATTTGAGGCTTTTAACGAGAAATAATTGTGAAGTCTTAAGCAACTTTTGTCGTTTTTGATTGTTTACTTTGATAGTAAAGAGAAAATTATGATGCAAGGGAACCTAAGCCAAATGGGAATAAAAAGAGTTGAATCTGGAACAAAAGAGTTGAAACTAAAAAATAATGTGGCTTACGACATTTCAGATAAGTTGTCAGCCATGTGATAAGCTATCAGAGTTTCCGTCAGGCAAGACAAAAACTGAGAGTCAGCTGAGATATGTGACGACATTTTGTGATAAGCTGTCAGGAGTGTGATAAGCTATCAAGTTCATCGTCAGGCTTAGGCATAACATGAGAATTGGAGTAGAAGTGTGACAACATTGCTGATAAGTCATCACAAACCTGATAAGCCGTCAGTGGTCGCCATCAGACTAAGACAGAACTTGTACAAATGTGAAGAGGACCTGACGATATTCCTGATAAGTTGTCAGGATCCTGATAAAGCGTCACAACTCGTCATCGTCTATTTTGAGAAATAGCTGTGATCTTGATTTTGTTTCCATAATTAGCTCTTGGTATTTAAATCAATGTTTTAGGGTTTTCTAAATATTATTATTATTGTTCCGCACATTGAGTTTTGACAATACTTTTGATATTTTCTCTCTAAATTTCTTGGCTTGAAAAAAGAAAATACTTTGAAGAGATTATTATCATTATTATGGGATTTTCCTTTGTGATCTAATCTGAGAATCTTTAGTTTCTATTCATCTTGTGGTAAGTTTATCTTTCAAAGCATGAATTCATCGAGTTGCTTCAATTTTTACATCATGAGTGGCTAAATTCCTTTAACCTGAATTATGGGATCTAGGGTTAGGTCTTGATAAGGTGCTAAGTGTTCCAGATTCAAAAGGTGGTAGGATTTCTTGATAATTCTGAGGTTTAAATTAACGTCTGTTGGTTGCAAACAGTAGACACACCTACTTTGATTTGCTTGAGAAGGAAATCAAATATAGTAGGATGTGAATTATCAATAGGGACTCGAAAATACTTCTTTTAATAATCAGCGTTGTAACAATGTTGGTTAACCTGAGGTAAAATCTGGGTAGTAAATAGAAATTCCCTAAGTCCGAGAGGATTAGGAAATTAAATGCTTAAGTAGGTCGAGAGACATTTAAGCATAACATCGATAAACATAGCTTGTTATCCTACCCACCATGAGAATATTAAACTACCTTTAGCATCTGTCATGTACCAGAAGCCCTAGTGAATATAATTCTTCTTATTTCATAAACTCTTGATTTACAAACACCGAAAGTAAAGTGACAAACAACAATTTATTAAACCTAAACCCCTATTTTATCTTTTCGTATCATTTGTTTGAATTTAACTTGTAGCTTTAGTTTCAAACTAGTTTAATCGCCACTCACATTGTTCCCTGTGGATTCAACCCTGACTCCAAAGTTCGGTAAATATATTTACGACGACCGCCTTGCACTAAATTGACGTGTAAGTTGAGCGTTATCAAAAATGGCATCGTTTTCGGGGATCACGGTTGTAAACTGAAGTTTGTATACGCTAATTGACTGTTAGTTAAGATTCCTAGATTTATGTTTATTTGTTGTTTTTGTTTATTTGCAGGATTTTATAGTGTATGCAAAGCACCAGAAGTTCTGGAGAAACATTATTACCACTAAATCCATAACCTCAACGAATAGGAAGAATGGAAGAACAGCAAGAGGCTGACAGACTGGCAGCCTTAGCTACAACTCAGGTGAATGTGCAAAATGTTGGGCAACATGCACGACATCCAAACCCTGAGGACGAAGATTTGGGGGACGAGCAGTTGTTGAATCCTGGGGACCCAAGGCGTGCAGAGCAGATAGTTGTACAAGTTCCACGTGATGTTATCCAGAATTGTCCATTCCAAAGAAGACAAGAGTAATAGCTGGTCCAGTATGATATGAATGATGATGATGGCATGGATGGGGCAGGTGCAACGGGTGCAATTATTCCTGGACCGTTGGCACCTGGAGCCAAGTTCAACATTACAAGTACTATGATCCAACTCCTTAATCTGAAGGGCTTGTTTAGAGGCCTTCCTGGGGATGACCCCGACCTACATCTTGTGAATTTTGTCACCTTTTCCAAATCTTTTTATAACCCAGGGGTGGGCCAGAACGCTATTCGGTTGAAGTTGTTCCCGTTGTCTCTGTCTGGGGAGGCAACATTGTGGCTGAACAAGCTTACACCTGATTCCATCACCCATTGGAGAGAATTGAAAGAAGCATTCCTAGAATGGTTTTTTCCACCCTCCAGGAGGGTACAGTTGAGAGACGAGATCAGCAACTTTAGACACCTCCCTACAAAAGCTTTGCATGAGACATGGGAGAGATTCAAGAAGAAGCTGACGCAGTGTTCGAACCATAATATGACGGACCTACACTTGATGGAGACTTCGTACAGATCCTTTAACTCTGTAACAAAGCCGATTGTAGATAATGCTACTGGTGGTTCATTTGTTGATCTGTCTTTTCATGATGCCTCAGATATGCTGAATAGGATGACCAAATAGAGTCGGGCTTGTCATACCAGAGAGTCTGTGGTAGTAATCCCCACTGTTTCTATTGGTATGTCTATTGAACAGCACAGGAGAGATGAGGAGAGGGATCAAGACATGGCCCATCTAAGGACTCAGATGGACTTGCTCACCAAGCACTTATTATTAGGGAAGACTGAGAAAGTAAAGGCTGTAACGTCTCAAGATTGAGTTGATGAGGATCCTGAAGAAGAGGAAAATTATGTTAATAATCGGGGGGTTTTCCGAGGCAATAGCCAAGGGAATAAAGATTGAAACGTTTATGACAAGCCTGGTTACAAAGATAGGGAGCAGGGAAACTAGAGAATCAACAATGACAGGGATAGTTTAGATGTTCCTCCTGGAAATCAGTAAGCTGCTACAACTAGCTCTGGAAAGATGTCCATGGAGGACATGATGGAGAAGTTGTTGAAGTGACTTGAGGCCACCAACTCTGGTGTAACCACCATGAAGACTGATCTGACAAACATAAGTTAGTCGGTGCATTCATACTCCACTGTAATCAAATAGTTAGAGCAGCAAATGAGCCAACTTTCCGCTGCAATCAACCAGAGGAAGAGAAGAAAGTTACCAAGCGATACAGTTCATAATCCACGGAATGATGGCCCATGCATGAAAATTACCACTAGGAGTGGTAAGATCTTACCAGGCCCTTCTGGGGCCAAATCTGTAGATGGTGAGGTAAGTATTGATGAATTCGAAGAAAATAATCTAGTAGACTCTGAGAAGATGGATAGTCCTGTTGATGCTTCAGGACTTATCTTTTCCCTTATCTTATAATAGAGTTGTCTCGAGCTGCTAATGTGCCAGAGATTGCAGGGGTTGATGATGACATCCCTACCCAATAAACTCACAACCCCATATGATATGATGAAAATCAGCCAGGACTGAGGCTTGATAGAGGTGCAGATGTAAAAGCAAACCCTCCAGTTACAGATGTCGGTTCAGCACCTAATATGGAAGTACAAGATTCTGAGACTGTGCAGGCAACTTTTTCAGCACAAGCAGGTTCAGTTCCTGAGAATGAACCCAATCCCTCAGCTCCTACACATTAGTAGGATTTGCATTACATCCGATCGATATCATAAAAGTTTCCAAACAATCCAAATGGTGTGAGGAACAGCTAGATGCCTTTACTGAACAGTTTGCCGCTGCAGTAGACAAGAGAATCAAGGCTGCTCTTGAGCCTTTTGTGACTTTGACTGGACAGGTTGCAGATTTAGAGAACCGATTTGATGCACGGGCAAAAGAAATATCAGGGGATGATCTAGATATATTTAGAGCAGCTTTGAACAAGGTAAAGGCAGATGTTGGTGTGTTGCAGCAGCACCAATTTATGGTGTCGATAGATCCGGATATGCATAAATCAGAGGAAGAAATTCTAATGCTTGACCTCACTGGAGATTCACCAAAGAAAAAAAAAGAAAAAAGGGGAGAAGAAGGGCAAAGATAACAGAGAAGACCCTGACAGCGAGGAAGAAAAAAGAGTAAAAAAAAGGCATAAAAGAAGGCCGAAAAAAAGGAGTTGAAGAAAGAAAGAATGGAGTCCCTAGAGGACAATGAGAGATGGGAGGAGGCTTTGAAAGACAGGGCTGCAGGTGCCTCATCTAGCAGACTCCCTACCACTGCAAGGCCAGAAGCTCCCAATAGAGAAAAGGTAGCAGATGATGCAGCAGCAGGGTCAGAAACCCATGAACCTTGGGATTGATCCATTCTAGGTATGCCTTAAACCCTTAGTTTAGCTTTATTTTCAATTTTAAGTTGAGGGTGTAGGGTAGGATATTGTTGTAACAATTTTTGGTAGATAATTAGGAGTAATATAGGTACTTGAGGTAGTTAGCTTATTTTGTGACTTTTGAGCACCTCTCCATTGATTTGAGTTTATAACTGTGTAAATTGCATTCATCTGTGACTGCGGTGCATATTTTTATAGCATTAGTCTGGCAACTGACGATTTTTGCTAAACAAATTGCATGAATCGGATAATTAGTGATATGTGATGTACTTGTATGCCATGTGTGTGTGAGGTCTTACTCAGCTCCTGCTATGTGCCGAATCTAGAACTTTCCCTGTTAGTCATACGTAGGTTGTAGGATAGGGTTTAGGAAAATATCATAGGCCAATTTTTATTGTAACCCACTTTCAGCCTAAATGACCTTCCCAATGTGAATAATAGCCTTTGATCCCTGATTTAAGCCTATATGCCTGTTTCTTTCTGTGAAACCTCTCAGCTTCCCATTTACCTCACAATGGACCTGTTTTGGCCCTAATCCTTTTTGGACACTGTGCACCTTAACTTAGGCAAACACCCTAAGTTGAGGATGGCTATTATAGGGGTGTGTGATACAAAATGAGCATGAAGAGAGGTAGAATAATAGAAAAGAATAAGAAGTTGGTGTGGTGAAAAAGGAATAAGAAAAGAGAAAGTTGTGTTAAAGATGATAAAAAAAAAAAGATAATATGATAACTGAAAAGACCGCATCCATCTTGAGCATGTGTGATCAATAAAAGAGAGGAAGAAAAGAAGGTTGATAAGTGAAACCCTAAGAGTTTAGTGTAGTGTCATGGAGGCATAGTCACTCTAAAATATCCATGAATATCATACCATCCCTGACCTATGTTACAAGCTTAAGAAAAGTCTTATAGTGATCCTAACAAACCTGTCTAAAGACTTGGGTACTGACTACAAGGGCAAGCCTATGGAATTTGACATGCAGTGTTTAGAACTTCATTCTGAGAGTGAGTTTTGTGATTGTCCTTATGGTAATGTATGTGAATTCTGATATGAGTGAAAAAGGAATTTCTTTGTTGTGAGGGCACACTAGGTATGTTGCTAGTCACTGACTTGTTCAGATAGTGTGATTTTGGTGTGGCATGATTGTCATTGCTGAATTTTTACCGTATCCTGATGTTTGTGAGTTGCATGGTTGTTCTTCAAAACATCAACAGTGAGTTTTAAATTGACTGACCTTGGAGACGGTGAAATTATTCTGAACTAATATGAGTAGTTAGCCTCCAAATTGTACTTTGTATTTTCTTAGTTATGTTTTAGTTGCTTGATGAAAAGCAATTTTTTAAGTTGAGGGTCTTGATGTGTGAGCATATGCTGACACATTTGAGGCTTTTAACTCTAAATAATTGTAATTTCTTGAGCAACTTTAGTTATTTTTTATTAGTTTATGTTTGATTTTGTAGTTTAAGCTGATATGATAGAGAACCAACAATAATGGAAGCAAAAAGGTTGAAATTTGAAGAAATCTAAAGACAAGTATGGCTGACGACATTTGTGATAAGTCGTCATCCCTGTGATAAGCTACCAGGTTGGTCTTCATCAGTACACAGAGAATTGGCCTAAAGAGGAAGTTGTGACGACATTTTGTAATAAGCCGTCAAGGGTCTGATAAGTCGTCAGGAATGTCGTCAGCCTTAAATAGGAGATGAGTTTCAGCTGGAAGAGTTGACGACATTTTGTGATAGGCCTTCAGGATGGTGATAAGGAGTCAAGGATACCGTCAGACATAGACAGGACATGAGAATTGGTGCAGGAATGTGAAGATGTTCTTGATAATCCATCAAAATCCTGATAAGCCATCGTCGTTGTCCTCAGTCTTAGAAAGCAATAGACAAAAGTGAAGAGGAGCTGACGACATCCGTGATAAGTCATCAGACTCCTGATAAGCTATCACGGATGTTGTCCTCTATTCTGAGGAAAAGTTGTAACCTTGATTTTGTTTCTATAATTAGGGTAAACTATTTAAATCTTTGTTTTAAGGTTTTCTAGGGGCTGATTCCAGACATTATTCGACTCCTTGAGTTTTGACAACATACTCTGATATTTTCTGTCTCTACTCCTTGACTTTAACAACACAACTATTTTGAGAGATTATTATTAGTATTTTTGGGATTTTCCTTTGTGATCTAATCTATGATTCACTTGTTATTTTTCATCTCTGTAAGTTTATCTTTTAAATCATGAATTCGATTATGTGTTTCGTTCCTTGCATCATTAGTGGCTAAACTCCCTTAACCTAAATTATGGGATCTAGGGTTAGGTCTTGATGAGGTGCTAAGTATTCAAGATTCAATAGGTGGTAGGATCTCTTGATAATTCTGAAGTTTTAATTAACGTCTGTTGGTTGCAAACAGTAGACATGTCTGCTTTGATTTTCTTGAGAAGGAAATCAAATATAGTAGGAAGTGAATTATCAATAGGAACTCGGAAATACTTCATTTAATAATCAGCGTTGTAACAAGGTTAGTTAACCGGAGGTAAAATCTGGGCAGTAAATAGAAATTCCCTAAGTCCGAGAGGATTAGGGAGTTAAACGCTTAAGTAGATCGAGAAACATTTAAGCATAATATCGATAAAGATATCTTGTTATCCTACCCATCGTGAGAATCTTGAACCACTTTTATCATCTGTCATGTACCGGAAGCCCTAGTGAACATAATTCTGGTTATTTCATAAACTCTTGATTTACTAAAACTGAAAGTAATGTGATAAACAACAACATGTTAAACCTTAACCCCCCATTTCAGGAGATATTAAAATATCAGGGGATTAAATCGCAAACAACTTGAATTCACACCATATTCTCTGTGGGATTCGCCCCCAACCTAGTTGGGTTTTATATTGACAACGATCGCTTACACCCATTCAAGAGTGTAATTTGAGCGTTATCAATGCACTGAACGACGCACCGTATCATTGGCATCAACGCGATAGACAACGTGCCGCATTGAGTCCATGTTGGTTCATTGGAATTTGCACTAAGCTGAGGGAAAGATTATCTATCAAAGCGATGGACGACGCAACGCGTCGAGATCGCGTCAACTCACTATTTTTGGTCACTTGAACATGGTCTAAACAAGGTCCAAAAAATTTAAAACTCATTCGAGAACACCTACGAACATACCTAATCATGAATCAATTTAAATATCGATACATTAAGGTCATAAGAATCATGAAATAGAGTTGCCAACTTACGAAGGCCAAAAGAATACTAAGTGTGAATACTTAGATAGAATTTTTCAAAGTCTGGGACCCCTTAGCAAGCTTAAAAGACTGAGTTGAGCTTAGGATATTGCGGGGACTTACAATATCTCCCCCTTGGGAACATTCATCCTCGAATGAGACTGATTAAACTAAGAATACTGATAGACTGGATTTAGACACTGGGCATGCACAACTGAAGCATGATTTCATGACTGAAATTATTGATATACTGAATTATCATAATGAACATGTATATCTGATGCATGAGTACATAGTTGAACATGATTCATGAATGCATGACTGGGATTACTGATAAGCTGAGTTTAAATACTTAACATGCATGTCTGATGCATGAGTATATGACTGAACTGATTTATGAATGCATGACTGAGTATGTAATGTTAATTGATACCAAGTTGGTAGCTATATATGAACATGAGACTGAGAAAATTCTAAGGAAAAGTGTTACCTTGGGCTGATTCTGATCTTGCGGAGAAAAGGTGAGTATACTTGGTACGCATGTCTTCCTCTGCTTCCCAAGTAGATCCCTCAACGAACTGATTCCACCGAAGAACTTTGACTAGAGGGACTTCTTTGTTCCTCAGTCTGCGGATCTGATAATCAAGAATTTTGACTGGATCTCTTCATAAAAGAGGTTGTTTTTAATATCTATTCCCTCTATAGGGACTACGACTACTGGGTCACCAATGTATTTCTTAAGCAAGGATACATGGAACACTGGGTGCACTAAATCTAAGTTTGAAGGTAACTCAAGCTCGTAAGCTACCTTTCTGAAATGGCTGAGAATTCGGTAAGGACCAACATATCGGGGACTAAGTTTCCCCTTCTTGACAAACCTCTTCACTCCTTTCATAGGGGAGATTTTAAAATACAAAAAATCATCAATCTCGAACTCGATATCCTTTCTGCGTACATCTACATATGATTTCTGTCTTCTCTGAGTTATCTTAAGCCTTTACCTGATCAACTGAACTTTCTCTAAGGTATCAAATACCAAGTCAGGACCTACCACTATGGCCTCACCCATTTCAAACCAACCAATGGGGGGTCTACACCTTCTCCCATAAATCATCTCAAACAGAGCTATCTAAATGCTGTAATGATAGCTATTGTTATATATGAATTCAATCAAAAGAAAGTGGTTATCCCAACTACCTTTAAAGTCTATCGTACACGCTCGCAGCAAATCTTCAAAAGTCTTAGTGGTCCTTTCTACTTGACTATATGTCTGAGGATGAAAAGATGTATTGAGGTGAACTTGGGTACCAAGACCCTTTTGGAATGCCTTCCAGAAATGAGAGGTGAAATGGGTAACTCTATCTAAGATAATGGACAATGCAACACCGGGAAATCTGACCAACTCCCTAATATAGAGTTTGGCGTAATCCTTAGCTGAATATGAGGTATGGACTGGTAGAAAATAAGCTGATGGTCATCCTGTCTACGATGACCCAAACTGCATCATGCTTGCAATGAGTGCGAGGCAAACCCATCACAAAGTCCATGTTCACTTCTTCCCACTTCAAAGTAGGAATACTGAACTCCTACATGGACCCACAAGGCTTCTGATGCTCAATATTAACTTACTGACATGTTGAGCACTTAGCCACAGACTCTACAATATCTCTCTTCGTCCCACTCCACCAATAGATCTCCCATAAATCACGGTACATCTTAGTGGACTCTGGATAAATAGAGTAGCGTGCACCACATGCTTCTGTAAGAATTCGCTATCTCAAGTTATCTACACCTGGTACACATAGCCGAACATGGTAGTGCAACACTATCTCCCCCTTGGGAGAGAACCTCTACCTTCTGATCTCTGATTGATTCCTTTAACTTGACTAGAATAGGATCCCTATCGTTATTTTTCTTTACCTCAGAAACCAGGGATAATTTTGAACTACTCTGCACCCATACACTACCTTCTTCTGAATTGACTAAGCGAACACCTAGTCGGGCAAGATGATGAACTTCCTGAGCTAACTTCTTCTTACTATCCACCACATGAGCAACACTACCCATAGACATCCTACTGAGAGCATCATCCACAACATTGGCTTTACCCAGATGATACGGGACACTCATGTCAAAGTCTTTCAATAACTCCAACCACCTTCTCTGACGAAGGTTTAAATCTTTCTAAGAGAATATATATAGTAGGCTCTTACAGTCAGTGACCACATCAACGTGGACCCCATACAGATAGTGCCTCCAAATATTTAAGGCAAATAATACTGCTGCTAACTCAAGATCATAAGTAGGATAGTTCTTTTCATGGGGATTAACCTATCTAGAGGCGTAGGCTATGACCTTACCTCTCTGCATCAAAACACACCCCAAACCAACTCTGGAGGCATCACAATATACCACAAACCCATTTGAAACATCTGGTAGGGTCAGGACTGGAGTTGTACTAAGTCGAGTCTTCAACTCCTGAAAACTCTTTTCATAAGAATCTGACCACTATAATTTGACTTTCTTCTGATTCAATCTGTACATAGGGGATGCAATAGATGAAAATCCCTCAACAAACCATCGGTAATAGCCAGCCAAGCTTAAGAAACTCCCGATATCTAATAGAGAGATGGGTCTAGGCCAGTTTCTCACTGCTTCGATCTTTTGGGGATCAACTCTAATGCCATCACCAGAAATAATATGGTCAAGGAAAGATACTGACCTTAGCTAAAATTTACACTTACTAAATTTGGTGAATAGTTGATGGTTTCTAAGAGTCTACAATACAATTCTGAGAAGGTTTGCATGATCATGCTCACTGTAGAAGTAGACAAGAATGTCATCTATGAAGCCTATGACGAACAGGTCCAAGTACTGCTTGAACACGTGGTTAATTAAGTCCATGAAAGTTGTAGACGCATTGGTAAGACCAAAGGACAAAACTAAGAATTCAAAGTGACCATACTATGTTTTGAAGGCTATTTTTGGGATGCACATTTTTTAACTCTTAGCTGATGATAGCCCAATTTGAGGTCTATCTCTGAGAAGTAACTTGCACCCTGAAATTAGTCAAACAAGTCATTGATTCTGGGAAGTGGATACTTGTTCTTGACTGTGACTTTATTTAGCTGACGGTAATTAATACACATTCTAAAAGAACTATCTTTCTTATGCATGAATAAAATTGGCGAACCCCGCGAGGACACGCTGGGTCTGATGAATCCCTTATCTAGGAGATACTTCAACTATTTTTTAATTCTATGAGTTTTGTAGGTGCCATTCTGTATGGAGAAATAGATATGGGCTGAGTGTCTGGAAGAAGGTCTATTTTAAAGTCGATTTCCCTTTCGGGAGGAACTCTGGGAAAATCTTCAAGAAACACATCTGGGAATTCACATGCTACTGACACTGATTCAAGATTAGGGATTTCTGAACTAGAGTCCTAGACTCGAATGATATGGTAGACGCATCCCTTAGATATCATTTTTCTCGCCCAAAGGTAAGAATTAAGCTGACCCCTAAGTAATGAAGCACTACCCCTCAACTCAAGGATGAGTTTATTCGGAAACTGAAACTAGACAATTCAATTTTTGTAGTCGACTGAGGCATACCAGGAATAAAGCCAATCCATGGCGAGAATGACATCACAATTGGTCATCTCTAATTCTACTAAGTCTTCTGAAGTTATTTTCTGAGATACCATAACTGGACAATTCCTGTATACCCGTCAGGCTATGATATATTTACCCACTGGGGTAGAGATTGAGAAAGGCTCTGCTAGGATTTTAGGACTGACTCCGAAGTCAACAGCTATATAAACCACAGTACATCTTAGTGGACCCTGGATGAATAGAGTAGTGCGCACCATGTGCTTCTTCAAGAATTCGCTAGCTCAAGTCATCTATACTTGGCACACATAGCCGACCCTGGTAGCGCAAGACACCATCTCCCCCTTGGGAGAAAACCTCTACCTTCTTATCTCTGACTGGTTTCTTCAACTTGACTAGAATAGGTTCCCTATCCTAATTTTTGTTTACCTCAAAAAACAGGGATGATTCTGAACTACTCTACACCCATACATTACCTTTTGCTAAATTGACTAAGCGAACACCTAGTTGGGGAAGATGATGAACTTCCTGAGCTAACTTCTTCTTACCATCCTCCACATAGGCAACACTACCCATAGACATCCTACTGAGAGAATAATCCACAATATTGGCTTTACCTGGATGATACAGGGCCCTTATGTCGTAGTTTTTTAACAACTACAACCACCTTCCCTAACGGAGGTTTAAATCTTTCTGAGAGAACACATATTGTAGGCTCTTACGGTCAGTGAACACATCAATGTGCATCTCATACAAATAGTGCCTCCAAATCTTTAAGGAAAATACTACTGTTGCTAACTTAAGATCATGAGTAGGATGATTCTTTTCATAGGGCTTAATCTATATAGAGGTTTAGGCTATGACCTTACCTCTCTGCATCAAAATACACCCTAAATCAACTCTGGAGGCATCACAATATACCATAAACCCATCTGAACCTTCTGGTAGTTGCAGGACTGGAGTTGTAGTAAGTCGAGTATTCAACTCCTTAAAACTCTTTTCACAAGAATCTGACCACTGGAATTTGACTTTCTTCTGAGTCAATCTGGACATAGGGGATGCAATAGATGAAAATCCCACAACAAACCATTAGTAATATCCAGCCAAGACCAATAAACTCCTGATATCTAATAGAGAGATGGTCTAGGCCAGTTTCTCACTACTTTGGTTTTTTAGGGTTTAACTCTAATTCCATCACCAGAAACGATATGGCTAAGGAAAGCTACTGACCTTAACTAAAATTTGCACTTACTAAATTTGGTGAATAGCTAATGGTTTTTGAGAGTCTGCAATACAATTCTTAATAGGTTTGTATGATCATGCTCACTACCGAAGTATACAAGAATGTCATCTATGTAGACTATGACGAATATGTCCAAGTCCTGCTTGAACACACGGTTTATCAAGTCCATGAAAGCTGCAGGGGAATTGGTAAGACCAAAGGACATGACTAAGAATTCCAAGTGACCATACAGAGTTCTGAAGGCTATTTTTGGGATGTCCCATTCTCTGACTCTGAGTTGTTGATAGCCCGATCTGAGGTCTATCTTGGAGAAGTAACTGGCACCCTGAAGTCGGTCAAATAAGTCATTGATTTTGGGAAGTGGATACTTGTTCTTGACCGTGACTTTATTTAGCTGACGGTAATCAATATATATTTTGAGAGAACTGTCTTTCTTGACCCTAAGGACGCGGCTTTTAATGACTGAAAACCAACTGTCGATGCACAGACCGATGCACCGCATTATTGGCATCAACACGATGGACAATTCACCGCGTCAAGTTCACGTCGGTTCACTAGAATTTACACTAAGCTGAGGGAATAATTATTTGTCGAAGCGATGGATTATGCAACGCGTCGAGATTGTGTCGACTCACTATTTTGGTAACTTGAACATGGTCTAAACGAGGTTCAAAAAATCTAAAACTCATTCGGAAACACCTACTGACATTCCTTATCATGAATCAATATAAATTTTGATACTTTAAGGTAATAAAAGTCGTGAAATAGAGCTACCAACTTTCGAAAGCCAAAATAATACTAAGTCTGAATACATAGCTAGAATTTTTCTAAGTCTGGGACCCCTTAGCAAGCTTAAAAGACTGAGTTGAGCTTAGGATTTTGCGGGGTCTTACAATAATATGGCTCATTGATATGATATGTCTCACAGATATGATATATCTCGTAGATATAATATGTCTCATAGGTGTGATATTTCTTGTAGAAATGGTTTAGGGTTATGGATATAATTCTAAGTCTATGGATGTGATTATTGAAATAAATTATGATTATTGACATGGTTTATGAGCATTGTTATTGGCATGAATTAATAGATGTGGTGTTTTTATAGTCTATTATGTTAGTTTATCGATATGATTCTTTGATAAGTTTTATAAATATGAGTTTCGATTTGAGTTCGACAATTGATAATGATCTTGATAATATGTATTTCGATTCAAATCCAGAAATAAGAGTAGATACTATTGAATTTGATTTAAGTTTGGCATTAAGAATTATGTGTGGGATAATACGGTTCAGATGGATTCTTGATTATGGGATGAAAATTTGGTGATTTACGGCTCTTCGGTTGCTCAATTCCGTTGGTTGTACTCTCTAGGATTATGGAGTCCTGCATTGGGTTATTTACTTTACCGCACTTATTGGCTTATTAGGGACAATAATGTAGTTTTAATGGTATGATTTTTATGTTATTATCTCATATCCATTTATTTATTTATGTACAGTAGTGTCAGCGCTTGTTTCCAAGTTTTACCCTTTTACCTTGTCATAGCGTATTCTATCTTGTATCTTATCATATTTATATCATTATTTAGCTCAATCGATCAATGATGTCTACTAAGTACCCGTGGTTTTGGTACTCATACTACACTTCTGTAACTTTTTGGTGCAGGTCCAAGTACTCATTCCCCGCCACTGATACGACATTTATATAGGGTTAATTTTGGTGATTGGGTGGGCACTTAGAGTCAAAATTACCCTTCTTCCATGTATATATATATATATATATATATCTAGTCTTTAATATTAGAGACAAATTGTATTTCACTATTTAGTACTCATAGTTTATTTGTAGTAGCTCTTATATCGAAATTACTAAGTCTTGGGATGGTTGTTGACTTTCTATCTATCTATATACCTTTTGACTATATTTTCTATTCAAGTTTTAAATTGTTAATTTCTTAATTTTAAGCTATTTTTCGCCAAGTTAACCCATTGCATCTAGCTTCTGGATAGGGTTCGGCTTACCTATTGAAAGAATAGAGTAGGTTCCATCATGACACATAAATTGGATCATCATAATTGTATCCTCATTCCATACACATACATTGATGACATATGGGTACCATTGAGGAACACTTTTTAAAAAGAAACTAAAACATTTTTATAAAACCCTCTCCGTAAGTACGAGCTGGAGAGTAGGTTGAGATTTGAGATATAAGTTATAGTGTATGGGTTGTAAACGACCATGAGTCCTATCTTTCGAGCTGTAAGCCTAGTAAGTGTGTATAGAGATTTTAGTTACAAATATTTTTTGTGTATATTTTTGTTGTTTCATTCAGTATTTATATTAGAAACATTAAACAAGACGGTGTGACTATCGTTTGTGAACTTTTCTATTTGCAAGTGACGTGCCCATATTTTCCTTTGCTTATCTTGTTTTCTGCTTTGCTCAATCGACCAGAATAAGTGGACCGTACTTACTCCTGTTGTGCCCTTTTTGTGTAGATCCCAATTTGGATACTACACATGGCGGGTGAGGTTTCAGGTGGAGTTGACTAGATTCGGGGTACTGGATTTCCCTAGTATCAGGGCTAATTTTAGATTTCATCTTATCTTTTACCTTTTTTTATTTCGGAATAGAACAGATTTTGTATTTCAGTTTTGGATATTGTACTTAGATGCTCTTACATTATAACACCAGATTTTTGACAGTTTATGTCATTTCTTTCAGACTTTTGCTTTATATATATTCTAAATCACCCTGACTTTGTTCTAGAAGTCTCGCCTTGAAATTTTCATTACTTGTTGGGTTTGTGTTTTCTTTTTGGTGATTGGATTACTTATCAAGATTGGGCCATAAGTGTCATAATGACCTTATATTTGGGTCGAAACAAGTAGTTAACCCAATATTTGGATCAAAAAGATTTTCAATTGAAACTCTAGAGTTTACATGAAATGAAAAAATTAAAAACACAAGTAGTTGATTAAATAATGATGTACGTACATATTAAGAGAAAAGTAAGATTTGAATGAAAGTGCAATTAAGGCAAGATTGATATTAAAAACCCAAATAGGTATTATTAAAATTTTGAACAGTTTACATGCTTTAATCAAGTAGGAATTAAGAATATGATTAAACATTAAACAACTATCAAATTATTTGAAAATGTTATTTAATCCCCAGCAAACTCTCAATAAATTCTCTTAAAAGCAAAAACGAGGAAAATCAGTGGTAAACCTGTTGAACTCTTTTTGTTTAAAAGACAAACTCGAGTAACAAAAATACACATCTGCAAAGATAAAAAGAATGTCCAGCATAAGATACATTTCAAATCCACTCCTTAGACACAAAATTGTGAATATTAGTAAAGTAAAATTAATAAGCTAAATCCCCAAAAAAAAACGTCTGTGAATCCAAAGTAGTGAAGAAGATAAATTTAATCCTACAATCAGTTCATTTTCGTTTGGCAATACTCCATGAATCACTCCAAACAATATTTGTATAAACTAAGCAACCAATTAAAACAAGAGAAATTTAAAATGAAAACATATAGTTGGACACGGTTTAGGGTGAATGAATGAAAATACCAACACAACTCAAAGACTACACAAATCACTTATTTACAAAATCAAAATGGACAAAAAAGAGGGAGAAGAATGTGAAATAAAAGGATTGATTTTTTCTTTTTATTTCTCCACGATTTGAACTTGGCCGGAAAATATTTAATAAAAAAGATGAAAATCAAGATGAACCTGCTTACATAAACTTAGGATTTTGTAGAAAATATAAGCAACAATACACACACGCATAACTAACACACCCATATGTGCATTCAACCCAAAAATCAAGCTCCTCGAGTTAAAATAATTGACCGCAGCTGGTTCGGACTAACGAACAACCAAAATGAAAGATTAAATTTCAAACAAAACAGGTTTAACCATTTCTCAAAACCCAAAGCATATAGACCCTTTTCTTGCACATCATATATACAAAAATATTTGTGTATATTAAATAAAGAAACATCAAAATGAAACCACGCTCATGAGTTCAATTCTCTGATAACGATTGGCAAATCCATAAACTAAAAAGAAATTAGCATTTTTGTGACTTTGCTTGCAAAATTTTGTGAATGTTCCCTGTCTTTTATCAATCTTCAACCTATGATTTTTTGAGTTTTCAACTTGTGTTTTCTGGGGACGGAAATTTTCCACAATTATAGGTGAAATCTAGATCTTCTTGTACACAATAAAATTTTCTCTCATATAATCAATAAAGATATTCAGTTTTACACTAAGCTATGGATGAACAAAGCACAGATTTATCAAATCTATCAGAATAGGTATTTTCATTTATAATTGTGAATAGCTAAAATCATAAATTCCTAACAATCACAAGTATAATAAAATAAGCTCATGTTAGTTACTTTATAGTGGAATTATTCGAAGAATAGCATGTTAAGAAGTTTATTAGCAAAGTGGAAAAGGAGAAAAATTCCTAGAACTATGTCATCCTAAAGGTGAAACCGGTGAGGTAAATAAGCCGTGATAGGGGAGTAACCAGAGTAAAGGCGTTGTTTAGAAAAAAAGTATCCAGATTACCACGCTAATAGTGACCGAAGAACATGTTATTTAAGAATAATCTAGTATATAGTGATCTAAAATGATCATATTTTGTTATGTATATGATTGGAGGGAATATTTTGAAAAATAGCATCATATGAAAAATGAATAATTATTTACCTGATGAAATGATAGATGAATTTAAGATACTTATTTTATATGTACTTAAGGATATAGAGATAGTAAATATAAAGAAAATTATATGGTAAAAGGTATTTAATATTGAAGATGAAGAATTAGAAAATTGGATAGAAGATGAATTAGAACAAATACACTTAAATGACGATAGCTACTATTCATACCTAGATAATTATTATTCAGACAGATATTATACATATTAAAAATTTTAGAATATATTAGAAAAGTTAGAGAAAAACAAAGTTGGCTATATAAAGAAATTAATTACAGGAATCAACTTAAAAGAGAAAAAAGACAATTAGAAGAAAGATTACTTAGAATAAAATTAACCTTAGAAAAAAGAGATACAAATGATAGTTTATATAATACTATACATAAACAACAAAAGTTAATGGATCACATAGATAACATAGAATTATATATCAAATATAGTACGATTACAATAAGTTATTACACAGAAATTTATAAAATACAACTACTATAGGATAAAATGATAAACTACGAATACTTAGAATATTGGAGACAAGATATGGAGCAAATAAGATTAATAGAAACACTTATGAAAAAAAATCTACTTGACTATAAAAACTAGAAATATGGAACATATAGTATACCTTAAAAATAATATAGAAGAATTAATAAGGTTAAAACAAATAACTAAGGAATGCTATGACATAGCATTTCAACAAACATAGTTATTCGCACAATCCGCACCCCCTACAATTGGTATATGTTATTTAAAAAATGAGAAGTTGAATTGAATTAACTTTTGGCCAAACATTTTTTCACTAAATTAATTATAACATTTCATTTCTTTTGTCCTAATTAACTTTTATATATATACATATATAAATTATAGGTACTTTAGTATATGTATGTAATAATTTTATAATAAAATACAATTAAAATAAATATGAACGTGAGTATCAAAATATTTTTCATGATTTTAACATAAAATAACTAATTATATATAATTTAAAATATATAAGAATATGATAGGAAAAATAAACCCTTCTTTTTCTTTTCATCAAAATTTATTAAAATATGAATTTATTTTATTAAATTATTTAGGACTAAGAAGCATAACAAATTAACTAAAAGAAAAGACAATTTAAAATTGGGTATCAACAGTTGTTCTTATTTGACCGAAGATGATATAAGAGTCTTTGGACAAATAAATTCACATAAGCTAATTTTTTCTTAGGAAAAAAGAAGTTTTGAAACATCATGACTAAGCTCTGGTATCTGAGTTGCCTATATATCTTGGGTTTTATGAGAAATCGGGTCATTTGTATTTAGAATCATAGCAAATTTTGATTAATTTCATAATTTGACCTAGTGTTGAACTATGGTAAAACTAAGTTTTTTTATGATAATTGTGAAGATTTTAGCATGAATGGAATGACAATGGTTGCACTTAAGTTCGGCTTACCTATATTTTCCATGAATATGGTAATCAGATTAGAGGTAGTTCTTGGAGATAGCCTTGAATTAGAATGCTCTATAATAGTTCCTGCTGACAATTTTGTTATGAAAACTATGATTAAGGATTTTAAAAGTTGCCCTAGTGTTGACTTATGATTACACTAGGATGTAAAAGAGTTAGGAAATCAGATTTGAATTAAGTCGAGTTGAGTTTGGAGAATGAATTCTTGACGTAAAGAGGGTTACTTGACATTCCACTAGATTTCCCCAATTTGCTGCTTAAAGAATAGGTCCACGTTGTAGTGTATTGTCCTGCAAAATAGTTAAAAGTAGTGAAAGTACCTATTGCAATTCAAGAATAATAAAGTAAAATTGCAATGTAAAGAGTAGAGTGTAGATATTCAAACTAGTGTCGTAATCTCCGTTCTGTTGAGGACTCTAATTAGTGAGGAAATTGCTGGAATGTAAAAGAATCCATCGGCAGACAAATTACTAAAAAATAAAAATCTCTAACTGGTGGGGAAATTGCTTAAAGTAAAAGCCTTTTTCTGGTAAGGTAATATTTAATGCAAACTTAATAAAGATGGTGTTATAGGAATCTTAAGTTGTTGCGATAGTGGCTTTCTGATGGTGTTTTCTATGGTGTGAATCTCTAATTATCAAAGCAAGTTTTTCTTATTGAAATATAGTTGTCTGATATGTTAGTGCTTCACTTTGCTTTTGTACATCTTCTAATATAGCAGAGGGTCACTTTGCCCATATATAACCTCTGGTATAGGAGAGAGTAGCATTGCTATTTACATCCTTGGATATTGTAGAGGGTTTTTTTATTTAATTATGTAAAATCTTTGTAACATAAAGTTTATTTTCTTATGTACAATCCTCGGCATGCAGGATTTTTAATTTGTTTGGATGTGTACAGTCTTCAAGATGCAAAACTTTTTATTTGCTTATATACAAACCTTGGAGTACAGGAGTTTGGATTTGTTTTCTTATATACTGTCCTTGTCATATGGAACCTTTGATAAATTTAGATGACATTCTCTAATTGGCAGAGTCATTCGACATAATTAGATGGTGATTCTTCAATTGGAAAAGGTATTTGATCCAGTTAGGTGGCGAGCTCCAATTGGCAGAGGTTATTTGGAAGAATTAAAATAGCATGCTTGTTCTGCGAGGTTCCCCGTTCTTTATCTTCTCTAGTATAGATCTTTAATGTACCTGTAAAAATTTTCAAATAAAACTCTTAGAATTTGTGAGAATCAGTACAAATGCCCTTATAAATAGGGTAGGAAGAGAATATTTTGGTTTCATGTTGTAGTGATAAGTCGCATGATATCTCCAATTATGTCCAGGAATTTGACTTGATGTTGCCTTTCTCTATTCTTATGTCCCTGTACTTAAAGAAAAATTATTAGTTGGGAGGGGGGTTAATTTGTGTCGACTCGGGGATCGAGCTTTGTCAACGGAATCCTTCAATACTTCCTCAACTGCTTGATCTTTCCAATATTGGAGACTTAGTTGGAGGAAAAGTAGGAAATAATTTTGAAAAGTATATATATATATATATATATATATACGCAAATATATTGCATATATACTGATTATATATAGTAATCCTTTATCATTTTTAGATTAAACACTTTCCAAGATCTATTGAGCCCCTCCATTGATCGATCATAATATATGTAGCTTTATCCTTTCATGACTCTCTTCAGGATTTTGCAGATGCCAAGAAGAGTCAAAGTCTCTTATATTCTAGAGTTATGCTATGAACAAAAGGTGGTATTTATAAGGGTATGACTGGACCTTTTAGGTTGCCTACATATTTCCAAATGGGAATCAAGTCTCTCAATGTTCAAGGGTATATAAAGAAATACAAAATACAACAACCAAGTATAACTTATTCTTCCTACATATACAACTGGAATCAGGTCAAATACAAAGGGGAAATGAAAATATGAAATGCAATGACCAAGCGTGACTCGGGCTACCTATCTAACCAAGTAGAATAAGGTCATGACATAGTTTAAGTACAAAAAGAAAGCTAAATAATGCAATGACCAGTGCCAAACTCAAGTTGTCTATATATCCAAGTGAAATTAGGTCATGACGTAGTTCAGTACAATAAAAGAGTAGAATACGAAGGGATCGAATCCTATGGGGATCGCCTATGTATCTCACAAAGTAAAATTAGGTCAAGCATAGTTCTGAATATATGAAGGATTATGTTTTTTGTTTTTATAAAGGAGATTGAACTCGATGTGAGTTGGCTATATATCTCTCCATAAGAATTTAGACTAATATGTAGTTCTGTTACATTAGAGAGAATGCAAAAGTACAAAAAAGCAATAACTAGTCTTACATTACTTCTTAATAGCATCTAAATTAATCAACTTCGTGCTCAATGTGCCTTCCATTTCTACAAGGATTAAATCTCTTCATGAAAGTACTCGATGAAACATGTAGTGGCCTTGCCAATTTGTTGTAAATTTCCTTTTAGACTCATATAGGTAAGGGAATATCTTCTTTAATACTAATTGTCCAATTTCTAATAATCGAGGGTTGACTTTCTTATTGAATTCCTTGACCATTCTATTTTGGTTGAGTTGACCATGGCAGACTATGCCCAGTTTTTCTTATTGATGAACATCAATTGTTCAACCCTGTTACAAATCCATTTCGAGTCATTTAAACCAACCTCTTGGATGATTCTTAAGGTATTTCCACTTCTGTAGGTATCATTATTTCCAAACCATGAACTAACATTTAGGAAGTTACCCGAGAATATGTTCTAATTATGGTGCGATAATCGATTAAAGAATATGGTACCTTCTTATGTCAATCTCTATCACCATTTATTATTTTCCTTAAGATCCTCTAAATATTCTTGTTTGTGGCCTCAACTGCTTCATTCATTTGTGGCTGATATGTTGTGGAATTTTGTTGACAAATCTCTCTTATGATATTTCTATTAAGATTGGACTTATTATTTTTTATGATTATTTTTGGGATCCCAAACCACCATATTATATTATTATGCATGAAATCTACCACCACCTTCCTTAGTTATTACCCTTTACAATATGGAGTCAACCCATTTTATGAAATAGTCGATAGTTACTAGGATGAAACAATATCTATTTGATACAGTAGGCTTAATGAGACCAATGACATCCATGACCCAAGTAGAAAATGGCTAAGGTAAATCCATCACATTGACCTTATTTGGCAGAACCCATGTAAAATCCTTATAAACGTGACATAGATAACATTTATACACATATCAAATGCTATCTCTCTCTATGGTTATACAAAAGTATCTGGCTATTAAAATTTACCTGGCTAGGATGAACCCATTCATGTGGGGTCTAGAATTTCCTGCATGTATTTCTTCCAATAGCCTTGTTTCTTCTGTGTCAGCGACAGATCGTAGCAATCCCAAATCTAGAGTCCTTCTATATAGAATTTATCTATTTAGAAAGAAGTGACTGGCCATCCTTATTAAAGTCTAGTTTTTCTTACTAGTTGTGCTTTCTTGATATTTTCCTACTTCAAGCAACCTTCTAACGTCATAATCCTATGACTTTTCATTTGGTTCTTCATCTACATGGACACGGTATGCATGTTGATCATGTATCTTTACCTTGATAGGATTGATGTAATTTTTGTCCAAATGATGGATCATTGAGTACAGTGTTCCCAGGGTGTCAACAAACTCATTTTGAATTTGAGGAACATATTTGAACTCTATCTTTATGAATCTCTAGCTCAGCTCTTTTACATATTATACATAAAGAAGGATCTTGACATTCTTGCAAGGAAACCTAATCTTTGTTGGGATTGGATAATGTGATTTCTAAAACTAGGACGGATTTGATTTCGACTCCTTTAAAGTTTGATGCTCCATCAAAGAACATCATTCATCCATCATACCACTCTGTGATGTCCTCTCCTATGAACAGTAGTTCTTCATTGGGAAGTAGGTCTTGAGTAGCTTGTAATCTTGATTCACTAAATTTCTCGTGAAGTGATCTTTAAAAACCCGAGACTGCCCCTAGTTGTAACACGGTGCTTAGAATCACAAGTGACCCCAAGCTAACCCATGGCCTGGCATATCACTAAGAATACTGAAAATAAGTAACACAAAACTGGGTGGAAGCTAAACTTAAGTAACTAATGGAAATAGTAGTATGTAATACTGAATGTTAAATAACACTGGAAATAGAACGTCTTGCAACCAACATATCGGAAAAATCTAAACATATGCCTGAAAGCATCTAATCATAATGAGTTATTGGGACAAGTCCCTAACTAACTCAATTGACAAAAATAAAATAGTCTAAAAGGAAACACCCGAGACTCCCCCCAGTCATAATACGGTGCTTAGAGTCACAAATGACCCCAAGAAAACCAATGGCCTGGCATCACTAAGACTACTAAAAATAAGTAACACAATACTTGGCGGAAACTAAACTGAAGTAACTAATAAAATAGTAGTATGTAATATTGAATGTCAATTAACAGTAGAAATAAAACTGTCTGACAACCAACATATTGAAAATCTAAACATCTGTCTGAAAGCCTCAACTCATAATAAGTTATTTGGGAAAGCCCCCAACTAACTCCAATTGACTGAAATAGAATAGATTTAAAGGAAACAAAAACTAATAACTAGTCCTCATATGATGAGGACTCACCAATAACTGCTATATAGTTGTACGAGAATGTGCTAAGAGTGATTTGGGTACTGAGCCTCCGAACCTATATTATGAGACAACGTAGCACAAAAAAGTATGCAATCAATACTTTAAATGTACTAAGTATGTGAGATGGTAAAACTAACTAGCATAATCTATACATGGATTCATGAACATGAAAACTAAATGCAACACCAAGTATAAACATGTACTAGATAAAACTGAATAACTGAATACTCGGTCAAGCAAATCGAAACTGAAGCATGAACTGAGGACCATGGAAGATAACAACAACTGACATACCCTAATCTGAGCAAACTAGGTTCCAACCTGCAACCCCAGTTAGAAGGGTGTCATTACCTTACCAAGGGTAGGAACACTGGCTAGTGTAGATGTACTAAAATAATGTTCTGAAAGACTAGGGTGTCAATCCTAAACTAGAAGGTGACCCCTCATAACCTATGGTGTCAAAGTAGTTTTGGAACTTAGGGACTTCTACTAATGGTCCAAATCATCAACTGGTGGGTGAGCCTCCGTGTCTGTATTCACTCGGTGCTAAGTACTACTCACAACTAAAATGACACTGATAACTGTATATGCTCAACATGATAGTATTCTAAAAATAATACCATAAGCATGATTTGAAATGCTCACAACATATAAACAGATATATGCATGAATCCCTAGGTATCGGGTGATAATAACCCGTCATCTCTGACTAATGCAACTGGACATAATAATATTAAAGGTGATTATAATAGGAAATTTTCATACTTACAGCCAAAACTCAATCATTTATCAAATAAAGGAGGGAAATAATGATTATGGGCATGAGAGAAAGTTACTAATATGGGAAAACATGAACTCATGGTTCAATTACAAGAACAACTGAAGAAATTAAGGAATAACATATATTTGGCCTAGAATTCAAAACTAATAGGGGAATTAAACTTAAGGATTTGAGAAATGTTTGGGACTCAATGGGTGGAAGGAACCGTTGATGAAATCCCACATACCTGCAGGTAGATTTCTTGAAGAACTCCCTGGAATTTGTGCTTACAATTGAGGAACCCAAACTTGTTGTTGGAGAAGAGAAAATTGCCTGTTTGTTCTAAGTGTTGAATGATTCTTAGTTTCTTAGGTGTTAGGCTAATATTAACCCTTAATAACTTGTATTAAAGTGCCCAAACAATGTGGGTTTGGGGTTAATAACTTGTTTTCACTGGTCATGAGTCATGGCCTGGAGTCATGACCTGAGGCTCAAATACCTGATTCTTCATTATTATGATAACGGTTCCTCATAAAGACTCGTTACATCTGACAATGAGTTATCGTGAAGAAGCGTGGTTAGGGACTAAACTCTTGAGTGTTCTACTGTTGTGACAATGAGTTCTCTACGAGGTAGAGTCATCATGTTGTCGTGCCCTATTTTTCTCGCAAAAAGAGAGATTCTACATGACAACTCTTGTTAGGATATGTTAAAAGAGTGAAGATATCATGACCCAAATCAAGGCCTTGTCGTGATGGGTATCTCAAGTACCACGTGGACCAGAGATCAGCCACTTCACCTAACCTAGCCAAGATATCAACCACAAGTGTCGGATAAATTCCGAACATATAACAAGATAGAGGAAAGTAAGTCTAATAATAACTTATGAAGAATCTAAGTCAATCTACCAAACAGCATACTAATCCATCACACCCAAGTCACAGTAATCCATAGAGCCTCTATAATTCAAAGTCAATAATATATCGGTACATACCCCCGACGATAGCTAAAAATAGTATTTTAACCAAGTCTAAGACAAATGATAACAATACTATGAAATAATGCTTTCCGAAGTGTGGAACATCACTACTTCAATGTCAACACATGATCCACTCGAACGTCTGATCACTACTCAAAAAGAGAAGAAGCTTTGGTCCCTGTATTGCATGGGGATATAACATTCAGAGATGATTAGCGGTTGGAACGCTTGCATGTAACTCAAGGATAAGGATAAAATAGTGTCATTGTTCAAAACCAAGTCAAACCATCATGTGCAATTACATTCATGTATATACATATATTTATATATATCATGTCGAGATAGTGAACAAGGATTAGCATGAACTTCTGAAAACATTAACCTAGGTTATGTATCATAACCGTCATAATACAAGGCACCCATGGGCTATATGGGCCTATCTCTCCCCTAGCTGGAAGGGATCCAGTGCGTGGAACTGCACGAACCAGAGAATATCCATATCCATATATGCCATTATGGAGTACTGAAACCTCCCAGTTTAATCAAGGTAACCTAGCACCAATTTCTACAATTTGGGGGACTCGAACCTCCCAATTATATATTTATTTGGGGGACTCGAACCTTTCGGTCATATAGACAGCCACACCGACTAGCGCAATTTTTAATGTTAGTTCTTCGGACTCGACTTTTACAGTCCGACTACACATCCCACTTTAAAGACTAATTTAAAATATTTTTTTCACATGCACACAATCATTAGTCCAATTACGTATCGAAGGCATCTCGTTGGTATCATATACCAATACCACTTGCAAGAGTACAACATGACATAACCATTACTATTCGACTTTGGGACTCAAATCCATTGTCTAAACAAGGACATTAATTCAATTCAACATTTAGGGACTCAAACCCGTTTTGCCATTTGAACCACCAAGGTTAAAATTTAAATCAACATATGGCCAACAAGGCCTTCATGAAACCATTTACCGGCTATTTACAATATTAGGCCAATGCCTTAGTTCAAATAATAATTCAATTCAAATTATGGTCATTAGGACCTTTCAACCCATTCATCATTCATTAGCATTCCTATTTCAAGTATTAGTTCAAAGCATAATTCATCATGTGACTAGATGCTTCTTATAGACATTTTCACAAACTAATATGGGCATAAAATTATCAAGGCCAAAACCAAGGTTAAAACCATCTAATTTAGGGTTACCCATGACCCATTTGTTAAACCACAATTACCAAGCACTCACATGTGCAAACCATCATCAAAAACATGTATAAACACAATTTAAACTATGAGTAAAGAATACTCAACCATATGCAACAAAACCCTCAACATTAGTTTTCAAAGCCACTATTAATGAATCATAAACACACTTTAAAACACATGATTTTCATGAACCAACAATGAGGGAAGAGTCACATGCCTTATTTTCAAAGATTTAAGGAAAGAACTTGACTCTTGAGCCTCTAGATGAACACATTGTAGAAACCCTAACCCAATCTTCAAGAAAGGGTTTAGAGTGGATTTTGAGGGTGTTTTGATCCATTGAATTATGTTATAAGAGGCCACAAAGAGTTACAATACAGGGGGATCAGAATACCCTCTACTTTAATGATGAAAAATATGCACAGAAGGGTACAACTTTCCCCCTACTCGTACACACAACATACGAGTGGTACCTACCACTCATACCCTAGACAGAATATTGGACTCTAATCCTATCCAACATATGACTACATGGACCAAATCATATCCACAACATACGGTTGATACCTTATAGTCATACCATAGGCAGAAAATGATAAAGAATGCACACTGATTAACATACGATTGGATATCCTAGCTCGTACCATCAATATACAACTCGTATGATGTTTATTCATACCTGGACAGGAAACAACCAAAACCAAATTGAATAACATACGACCAAGACCACTAAACCATATACACATCATACTACAAGTAAGCATGAGTTGTATGATGATCAGAGAACTCAACTCAAGAAATTTTCTAAGGGTTAAAACCCAGGGTGTTTCAGTCTCCCTCCCCCCTTAGGATCATTCTTCCTCAAATGATGGGATGAGGGAATAAAAGCACGATTATACTCCAAAGATCTCTACTCTTACCTTTAAGATAAAAAACAAACAACAAGAGATTCACAATCTATGATCAATCTAAGACATAAAATAAAGATGTCAAGAACAACACATACCTCAAGCATGATTTTCCAACATCAGAAATAGGAATAAATACCTGGATTTCATTTCCTCCTTTGCTTCCCAAGTAGCTTCCTTAAACTTTTGGTTCTTCTATAGAACCTTCACCGAAGCTAGGTCTTTCATTCATAACCGGCAAACTTGCCGATCCAAGATCTTCATCAGGGCCTCCTCATAGGACAACAAGTTTGTAATACCAATATCCTATAAGGAAACAACCAATGAAGGATCACCTATGCATTTTTGCAACATAGACACATGGAATATTGATGAAAGGAGATCATGCTAGAAGGCAAATCCTATTCGAATGCAACACTGCCAATCATTCTCAAAACCACATATGGGCCAACATATCGGGGACTAAGATTCCCCTTCTTCACAAACCGCACAATCTCATCATGGGAGATACTTTCAAGAATACCCGATATCTAACCTCAAACTCTAAATCCCTTTCCTTCACATCTGTATAGGACTTTTGGTGACTATGGGTGGTCTTAAACCTATTTTGAATTACCTTCACCTTTTACATAGATTGGTGAAACAAATCCGAGCCAAACATTTTTGCTTCACCAACCTCAAACTACCCAATAGGAGACCTATTCCTACTACCATACAATGCCTCAAACGGGGCCATACCAATTCTAGAATGGTATTTATTGTTATAAGCAAATTCAATCAAAGGAAAATGGTCGAACCAACTACCACTATAATCAATCACATAGGCTCACAACATATCCTCTAAGATCTGAATAGTACTTTCGACTTTCCCACCCATCTGTGGGTGAAAATCTATACTAAGATTCACTTTGGTCCCCAAACTACACCGAAAAATTGCCAGAAATGAGATGAGAATTGGGTACCACAATCATAAATAATCAAGACAGGTGCACCATGCAACTTTATGGCCTCTTGAAGATACAACTTTGCATAATCCTCACTAGAATAAGTAGTCGTCATTGGCAAGAAGTGAGCTGACTTGGTCATCCTATCTGCAATGAGCAAAATAAAGTGAAACTTATTTTGCAACTGCAAAAGGCCGGTAATGAAATCCATATTAATTATCTCTCATTTTCACACCGGTAACTCAATCTTTTTAATTAGCCCACTGGGCCTCAAGTGCTCCACTTTACTTACTGACATACCATACACGTAACTGCATAGTCGGCTATATCCCATTTGCTGCCATTCCACAAATACATATCCTTAATATCATGATACATCTTTGTTGAACCTGGATGAACTGTATACTGTGACTCATGGGCCTCAAACAAAATCCTTCCTCACAACCCATCCACATCCGAAACACACAACCTTTCTTGGTACCTCAAGCTCTATCTCGACTTACCTCAAAGGCAATCACCTCTTGCTTACCCATATCATCCTATATCTTTATCAAAAGATGATCTAACACTTGCGTCTCTTTTATTTCTAAACCAAGAGATGATTGAGCCACTTGTTTCATAGCAACACCACTATACTCAGAGTCTAAGAGATGGACTCCAAGGTTAACCAAACAGTGAATATCCTTCACAAATTCCCTCTTATCCTTATATATATACAACAAGCTACCCATGGACATTCTTCTGAGAGAATTAACAAGCATATTAGCTTTACCAGGGCGATAGTGAAGACTCATATCACAATCTTTGAGAAGCTTAAGCCATCTTCTTTACCTGAGTTAAGCTCTTTCTGAGTGAACACATATTGTAGGCTCTTATGATCAGAAAAGATATCAATATGGTCCCCATACAAATAGTGATGTCGGATCTTCAACACGAACACCAAAGATAACAATTCTAAGTCATGAGTTGGATACTTTCCCTCATGAACCTTCAATTATCTAGAGGCATAAGCAACCATATT
Organism: Capsicum pubescens; assembly: GCA_030864215.1. Classification (NCBI taxonomy): domain Eukaryota; kingdom Viridiplantae; phylum Streptophyta; class Magnoliopsida; order Solanales; family Solanaceae; genus Capsicum; species Capsicum pubescens. Next base: position 182,198,697 of record CM061538.1, read on the forward strand.
ACCATGTTTCATCAACACATAAACCAAACCAACCTGAGACGCATCAAGTAGATAATAAAACTCTCGGTACCCTCAAGTAGTGCCAAGATCGGAGCTGAAGTCAACTTATCTTGTAGATTTTCAAAGCTACCCTCACAAGCATCATACCACAAGAACTTCACTTTCTTCTAAATCAACTTGGTCAATAAAGCAACAATGGAAGAAAAACTCTCTACAAACCTCCTATAATAACCAACTAAACTCAAAAAGCTTTGAGTGTCGATTGGAATCGTGAGTCTAGGCCACTTCTTAACCACAAAAACCATTTGGGGATCCATCATGATCCCCTCACTAGACACAAAATAACCCAAAAAAATTACGACATTCAACCAAAATTCATATTTAGAGAACTTATCATACAACTATTGATCTTTTAAGGTCTACAACACAAGACATAGGTGATCAACATGATCCACCCTCTCTTTGTGTACACCAAAATGTCATCAATGAAGAGAATGATGATTAGATCTAGAAATTAATGGAAGACCCTATTCATCAAATCCATGAATGTCGTTGGGGCATTGGTCAAGCCAAAATGACATCACCAAGAACTCTTAATGACCATATTGGGTACAAAAAGCTATCTTAGGGATATTCACTTCCCTAATATTTTGCTAATTATACCCAGATCATAGATCAATATTAGAAAAGAATTTAGCACCCCAAAGCTGATCAGAGAGGTCATCAATCCTCAAAAGGGGATACTTGTTCTTTACTATTACCTTATTCAATTATCGGTAATCAATATACATCCAAAAGTACCCATACTTCTTTAGCACATATAAGATCGGTTCACCCCAGGACACACTAGGACGAATGAAACCCGTATCTAAAAGAACTCTCCATTGTTTCTTAAGCTCCTTCAACTCAGCTGAAGCCATTCTATACGGGCAATAGAAACTGGACGAGTGTTGGAAACAATATCAATGCCAAAATCAATCTCTCTATCAAAAGAGACACCAAGAAGGTCATTAGGGAAGACCTTAGGGAACTTATTTACCATAGAAATGGAATGCAAAAAAGGACCTTCTAAGTTAGAATCTTTAACCCGGACCAGATGATAAAGACATCCTTTGGATATTAACCTCCGAGCTCTAAGATATGATTTAAACCATCCCTTAGGAACTAGGGAACCACCCTATGTAACGCCCCAAAAGTTTCCAAGTTAAATTTATCCCTAAAATTATCAAGTATGGTCTTATAGAGAGAATTATACTCAAATCCCTATGGAATTCTTTAAATTTTAACTTTTAATTACATAGGTGACTGCATAAGCTTTTCATTGATATAAGATTCGTCCAAAACGGACACCCGGTAAGGAAGTTATGGTTATTTTATGTGCTTGTCATAAAACATCGTCATTCAGGTGTTTAGCACATCGCGGAGGATCCCAATTTTGCATTCGTCAATTTCCAGTGAGACTCCACAATCGTGGTGCATTCGTCAATCCCAATTTCGCATTCGTCAATTTCCTACCCCTTATCATCTCTAACATGGGGTTTAATCTCAAGAACACCAAACTAAGTTTATTTTCATCAAAATCTCTCAAGAAACTTCATTAGGGTTTTAGACAAAAAATCCTCATATCTCAAGATTTAACCGTGGGTTTTAGAAGATAATTGGAGATTTGGAATCCTCGCATCGTAGGCTCCAAGAATCATCCATTTACTTTCTGAAATAGATGTACGTGGGGTTGTCCTAAATTTCATGGGCATGATTTTTGAAAAGAATTTACACAAGACCTTACTATATATACGTATACATATGTTTTTACAAGTGGGGTTTTGTTTTAATATCAATAACATGTTTTGTGATATGGTTTTGAAAGAAATATTGAAATATCATGGGGTTGTTGGCTTGCATATATTTTAACTGTTGAATAGTGAACATGTGATCTGAATTTTGAAAAGGTGTGATGTATATGAATTGTGAATTCTTTAAATCCCTCATGATAATGTTTTATACCCCTATCTATACTTGTGTTAAATAGTATGAGTTTTTACAATTGACATGATATTACTCATAAATGATAAATTTTCTTGAAACTATTACATATTGAGAACCATGGTGCATGTGTTAGATGCGTGTGAAAGTTTTATATATATGCATATTGTAAATGGCATGAAAAGTTGAAGAATTGATGTGGTACTGTGACTTGCAAGTCAATGGTATGATGATACCATATAAATGTATGCCATGATAGAGTTACAGTTTGATTTAAGAGAGTTAGATGGTTATCCGAAGAAAGTACAAGTTGAAAGACTCTATGCTAGAAACCGTGATTCACGGGATTATGGCACCATGCTTTGTGATCATGTGTACCTTGATTCATGTCGTCCCAAATTAGAACTATGGTTAGGTTCCCTTTTTTATGATCTTGTACACTACCATGACATGTTGACTTGATTAGGGATTTTGGCACCCTATTTGTGATCTTGCGTGTCCCCCTTATAGATACTCCAATCCTTGCGGTAAACTTGGATTGGGGGCTTGGCCGTTGATTCAAGAGCGAATTCCATATATCCCATGGAATTACAGATTGTAGGGTGTACCATCTAGCTAAAAAGTAAGACAAAGAGTGAGTCATGTTTTCAAAGAAATATTTCAAAGTCTTTAAAATACCCATGTGATTTCTTACTATATGATATGTTTATGAACTATTTTAAATTGCCCTCATATATGTTGATTATAAATGACTATTTTGGATTAGCTCTGCATACCAGTACATCTGTAATGACCCCCTCCCCTTCCAACCACTCAGGTTTTGAGGCACAGTCTAGGGGTCAAGATAAGAGTAGATAATTCAGACAGCAGAAAAGATTGTGCAGTGGTGAGCCTTCTATATTTTGGAAGGCCTAATGTCTAATAGATATTCATCATTCTACAGTTTTGGTCTATTGAGGGCCTTGTCCCAAAATTCAGATAGTATTGTTTGGAGATTTAGTAGATATTTCGCAAACTGAGTCAGATGTAATTTAGATATTGTTGGAGTTTTCCTTCATTGTTAAACTAATTTCAGAGTATGACTATGTTTCTGTATTTGATTTATAATTCCGTATTTTTATTTTATCATATGAATGTTGTGCACGATTACCAGATAGAGTGGGACATCCGAGCCTTCATGGGTCGGATATCCATCATGGCCAAGCCCTAATTCGGGTCATGACAAACTTGGTATCAGAGTACAGTTCATGGTCCCATGGTGTCTGCGAAATCGCATTGGGTAGAGTCTTATTTATGGGTATGTAGCACACCCCACTTATAAGCAGGAAGCTACTAGGCATTTAGGAAAGTGTTTCCCCTCTTTGTGATTTAGTTCGTTCTTTAGAGTCTGAATTAAAATTGTCCCCTAATCAATGATCCATTGTATTTTAGAAAATATCCATTCCTCCTTGTTGTTCCAGCAACCAGGATACTCAGGATTATGAAGTCCGCCCCACTCATGGCATGAGGACCCATAACAAAGCCCACACCCCAGAACCTGTTCCTACTCCGAGAGTACCTCCATTCCTGACCAGTCCTCCTCGAGCTCTGAGATCAAATATTAACTGTCCCCAGTCTTCTCAGAGGGACATATTGAATGCAAAATTCAGGCAGTCTATTCATATACTTGCACAGCTGGTAGCCACACATACTTAGAGGTCAGAAGATACTAGGTCTTCATCTGTCACTTCTGAGGCCACTAGGGTGGGCCAGTTCATGAGAATGAACCCGCCTAAATTTTTTGGCACTAAAGTAAAAAAGAACCCCTAGGAGTTCATAGATGAAATGGAGAAGATTTTTAGAGTTATGCTTATGGATCAAGTGTTAGGGGTTGAGTTAGAAGTGTACTAACTTAAGGATGTAGCGAACCAATGGTACAACAAGTGGGAGGATGGAAAAGGGGAGAGTGCTGAGCCCACAGTTTGGGATGAGTTCGTGGGAGCTTTTCTTGACCGATTCTTTCCTCTAGAGTTAAGGAAAGACAAAGAAGAGGAATTGATAAATCTTAAACAAGGGAAGATGAGTTTCCATGAGTACACTCTAAAGTTTAATCAACTGTCTCGTTATGCTCCAGAAATGACAGGAAATTTGAGGGCCTGGATAAGGAAATTTGCATCTGGACTTTCCAATGATTTAGCACTTTAATGTCAAGGGGCGATGCTAAATAGGGAGGTGGACTTTGCTAGACTGTCAGTCCACATGCAATAGGTATAAGAAAAGAAAAATGAAATGTCTAAATCTATAGAGAAAGACAGGCAGGAGAAGAGAGACAGAACAGCGGATCAGAACCACAGTCAGCCACAGAGCGATAACTGGGGCGGTAAATGGAAAAAGAAGAAGTTTTGGGGCAAGGCGCAGTCTGCAGCTAGCGCCCTGACGCCCACACTCCCAGTTGATAGGCGACCTCAGAGTTTTTAGACTAGTAAGGGACCTAGAGCTCAGGATACTCAGTCGCAGGGAAGTGTGGTGCAACTCCCTAGATCTTTTTCCTGTTGTAACACTTGCGGGAAGAAACATCTTTAAAAGTGTTACTTCGAGAGGAGAAATTGTTATTCTTGCGGTCAGGTGGGACACCTTCAGAGAGATTGCCCTAATATAGGAAGTAATGTTGGGGGAGACAAGTCACAGGGGAATTCTTCTGCACCAGCACCTCAGAAAGGAGCTACTTCGACTGCCGGGAGCGATCGCAATCGGCTATATGCTTTGACCAACCTTCAGAAGGCAGAGGCCTCTTCATATATGGTCACCGATATGTTACAAATATTTTCCCGTGATGTATATGTGTTTCTTAATCTCGGGTCTACCTTATCTTATGTGACCCCATATGTGGCTGTTGGTTTAGGGTTTGAGCCTGAAGTCATTACCGATCCTTTCTTTATTTCCACTCTGGTGGGTGATTCTGTTATGGCTAGGAGGATATATAAAAATTGTGTAGCGTCTATTCTTAGCCTGTAGATGAAGATCTTAGAGGTCAGGTAGTAGAGGTAAAGAGGATCAACGATAGGTTGATGATTATTAAGTTGGTCATTGGGGGGTTTACCCTGAACGTGTGTAGTGCTTATGAGCCGTAAGTGGGCTTGGAGGGGGAGGAGAAGATGCAGTGTTGGTAGGCTTTGGGTGAGGTGGTGAGAGGTGTTCCTAGCTTAGAGAAGATTATTGTAGAAGGAGATTTCAATGGGCACATCGGGGCGTTACCGGGAGGCTTTGGTGATGTGCATGGTGGTTTTGGTTTTGGGGAAAGAAATGAAGAGGGGGATACTCTATTTGATTTTCCAAGGTCCTTTGGGTTGCTGGTGGTGAACTCGGGCTTCCCTAAGAAGGACGATCACCTGATCACCTTCCGAAGCGCGATAGCCAAGACCCAGATTGACTTTTTGTTGCTTAGGAAAGGGGATAGGGTGTTGTGTAAGGACTGTAAGGTCATCCCGAGTGAGAATCTTTCAACCCAGCATAGGCTCTTGGTTATGGATTTGGGTATAAAGAAGGATAGGAAGAGAAGGGATGAGGAGTGTAGACCTAGAATTAAGTAGGGCGGCTTGAAGCCAATGAATGCGGGGGAGATAGGGGAAAAGTTGGCGGGAATAGAGATGTGGGAATGTAGGGGGGCCATGGATAGTATGTGGGATAGGGTGGCTAGGTGCATCAGGGAGAATACAAGTGAGGTTTTGGGTGTTTCTAGGGGCCGAGCAAGGAATCATCGGGGGGATTGGTGGTGGAATGAAGAGGTTAAGAAGAAAATGGAGACCAAGAAAGGAGCATATGCTAAGTTGGTTGAGAGTAAGGACGAAGAAGAGAAATGGGTAAACAGGAAAGAGTACAAGTTAGCTAGGAAGGAGGCTAAGTTAGCAGTCACGGCGGCTAAGACAACAGCTTTTGAGAGCTTGTATGCAGGGTTACAGGAGAAAGGAGAAGAAAAAAGTTGTTTAGACTCGCTAAGGCTAGGGAGAGGAAGGGTCGTGACCTCTACCAGGTGAAGTTCATTAAGGAGGAGGACGGTACAGTGTTGGTGGAGGATGGCCACATTAAGAATAAATGGTAGTCGTATTTTCGTAGGCTATTGAATGACGAAGGGGATAGAGCTATTATGTTAGGGGAGCTGGAGCACTCAGAAAAGTGTCGGGATTTTAGTTATTGTAGATGTTTTAAGGTAGAGAAGTTTAGAGAGGCTGTCGCAGGATGCGAAGGGGTAGGGCGACGGGGCCTGATGAGATACCGGTGGAGTTTTGGAAGTTTTCTGGCGAGGCTGGTTTAAGGTGGCTGACTGGATTATTTAACAAAATTTTCAAGACGGCAAAAATGCCTGAGGCTTGAAGGTGAAGTACTGTGATCCCTCTTTATAAGAACAAGGGTGACATTCAGAGTTGTAATAACTATAGGGGTATTAAGTTATTGAGTCACTCTATGAAGATTTGGGAGAGAGTGGTCGAGGTGAGGCTGAGACGGATAGTGTCTATTTCGGAGAACCAGTTTGGATTTATTCCTGGCCACTCGACGACGGAGGCAATTCACCTGGTACGGAGGCTGGTGGAACAGTATAGAGAAAGGAAGAAGGACCTGCACATGGTGTTTATCGACTTGGAGAAGGCATATGAAAAAGTCCCCAGGGAGGTGCTTTGGAGATGCTTGGAGGTGAGTGGAGTCCCGGTGGCATATATCAGAGCAATTAAGGACATGTATGATGGAGCTAAAACTCAGGTGAGGATGGCGGGAGGAGACTCAGAGCATTTCACTGTCTTGACAGGATTGCATCAGGGATCAACTCTTAGTCCCTTTTTGTTTTCTTTAGTGATGGATGTGTTGACGCGGCGTATTCAAGAAGAGGTGCCTTAGTGTATGCTCTTTGCAGATGATGTAGTTTTGATTGATGAGACGCGAGGGTGTGTGAATGATAAATTAGAGGTGTAGAGACAAACTCTTGAGTCTAAAGGGTTCAGGTTGAGTAGGAGCAAGACAGAGTATTTGGAATGCAAGTTTAATGACGTGAGGCAGGAGAATGAGGTGGTAGTGAAGTTGGAATCACAGGTAGTATGTAAGAGGGATAGTTTCAAGTATCTCGGGTCCGTGATTCAGGGTAACGGTAAGATTGATGAGGATGTCTCGCATCGTATTGGGGAGGGATGGATGAAGTGGAAGCTCGCTTCGGGAGTGTTGTGTGATAAGAAGGTGCCGCCCAAGCTTAAAGGAAAATTCTATAGGGTGGTAGTCCGTCCAGCCATGTTGTATGGAGTAGAGTGTTGGCCAGTTAAGAACTCCCACATTCAAAAAATAAAGGTGACAGAAATGCGGATGTTGCATTGGATGTGTGGGCTGACTAGGGGGGATGGAGTTCGGAATGAGACTATCAAAGAGAAGGTTGGTGTGACTCCAGTGGAGAATAAGATATGGGAAGTCCGATTGAGATGGTTCGGACACGTGATGAGGAGGGACATGGATGCCCCGGTTCATAGGTATGAGAGACTAGCTTTGGATGGTTTTAGGCGGGGTAGGCCAAAGAATTACTGGGGAGAGGTGATTAGGCGGGACATGGAGCAGTTACAGCTCACTGAGGACATGACCCTAGATAGGAAGATCTGGAGGACGCGAATTAGGGCAGAAGGCTAGGGTCAGTTGGGGTCGCTAGTGTAGGAAATTACTTAGTGGGGGTATTATTCTTGTTATGATACCTTGTTTCATGCTTTACTATGTATCTATTTAGTTTTCTCTGTTTTTTATTACTTGTGGGTGTCGTATTTATGTTATGCCATCCTGTTCCATGCTTTACTATGTATTGTGTAGTATTCCGTGTCTTGAGCCGGGGGTCTATCAAAAATAGCCTTTCTACTTCTTTAGAGGTAGAGGTATGGACTGCTTACATCTTACCCTCCCCAGACCTCACTATGTGGGAATACACTGGGTTTGTTGTTATTGTTGTCTATTCTTAGCCGGGATACTGTGACAGATCTCATAGAGCTTGATATGGTTGATTTTAATGCTATCCTAGGGATGGACTAGCTCCATTCGTTTTATACTACACTAGATTGTAGAACCCGAAAGGTTACCTTTTTTTTTGAATGAGCCAGCAATAGAGTGGGAAGGGCACTCTTTAGCACCTAGGGGGCACTTTATATTTTATCTTTGGGCCCGTAAAATCATTTCCAAAGGTTGATTGTATCATCTTATTTGAGTTAAAAATTCTAACACCGAAAGTCTTCCTCTTTAGTCTATTCCTATAGTGAATGAATTCCCAGAAGTTTTTTCAGATGATCTCCCAGGAATTCCACCTGATAGGGAGATAGATTTTTGTATTGATGTATTGCCAGATACTCATCCTATTTCTATTCCGCCATATAGAATGGCTCCTGCAGAGTTAAAAGAGTTGAAAGAATAGCTACAAGATCTCCTAGATAAAGATTTTATCAGACCTAGTGTTTCTCCTTGGGGTGCACCTGTACTCTTCGTGCGTAGAAAAGATGGTTCCCTGTGTATGTGCATAGATTACCGCTAGTTGAATAAGGTCATAGTGAAAAATAAATAGCCTCTTCCTATAATCGATGACCTTTTTTTATCAGCTTTAGGGTGCTAAGTGTTTTTCTAAAATAGACCTTCGTTCGGGCTATCACCAGTTGAAAGTTAAGGAGTTAGACATTCCTAAAACTGCTTTCCGAACCAGATATAGTCATTATGAATTCTTGGTCATGTTCTTCAGGTTGACTAATGCTCCTGTAGCTCTCATGGACCTAATGAACAGGGTTTTCCATCAGTTCCTAGACCTATTTGTCATAGTTTTTATTGATGACATCTTGATCTACTCCAAAAGTGAGGAGGACCATGCCAATCACATCCGTATTATTCTTCAGAATCTCAAAGATCATAAGCTGTATGCGAAATTCTCCAAGTGTGAATTCTGGCTAAATGCTATTGCTTTCTTTGGGCATATTTTGTCTAGTGAGGGGATTCGGGTTGATCCCCAAAAGGTTGAGGCAGTGAGGAAATGGCCCAAACTCACGACTCCAATTGACATTCGGAGCTTCTTGGGTTTGGTGGGTTATTACAGAAGATTTGTAGAGAGTTTTTCTTCCATAGCAGCACCACTTACTAAGTTGACTCAGAAAAAGGTGAAGTTTTTGTGGTCTGACCCTTGTGAGAGTAGTTTTGAGAAGCTGATAGACAAGTTGACTATTGCTCCTATTTTGACTCTTCCGGAGGGTACAGAAGGTTTTGTTGTATACTGTGATGCATCCCGAGTGGGACTTGGGTGTGTTCTTATGCAGTACGGTAAGGTAGTGGCTTATGCATCTAAGCAGTTGAAGGTGCATGAGCGGAACTACCCTACTCATGACATAGAATTAGTGGTTGTGGTTTTTGCACTTAAGATCTAGCGGCACTATTTGTATGGGGTTCATGTTGATATATTTACTGACCACAAGAGTTTACAATATGTTTTCTGGCAGAAAAAGTTAAATCTAAGGCAGAGACGATGGTTGGAACTTTTAAAGGACTATGGCATGAGCCTGTACTATCATCCGGGTAAGGCAAATATGGTAGCCGACGCCCTTAGCAAATTTTCTATAGGTAGACTCTCTCATGTTGAGAAAGGGAAGAGAGAAATGGTGAAGGATGTTCATCGACTTGAAAATCTTGGAGTGTGACTCTTAGATTATGAAGATGGAGGGGTGGTGGTGCATGAGATAGCTAAATCATCCCTTTGTGTAGAAGTTAAAGAAAAGCAGGCCGGAGATTCCATCTTGATGCAGATAAAGAGTGATGTGGGTCAGCAAAAGGTGATGTCGTTTAAGATTCATGGTTATGTCATTTTGAGATATCAGGGTAGGTTGTACGTGTCAGGTGTAGATGGTCTGAGGCAGAGAATCATTGATGAAGCTCGCACTTCGAGGTATATTTTTCAGCCAGGCTCTACTAAGATGTACCATTATCTGAAATCTATGTATTGGTGAAATAATATGAAGCGTGATGTGGCTGACTTTGTTTCCACATGTTTGATTTGCCAACAAGTTAAAGTAGAGCATTTGAGGCTAGGTGGTTCTTCCCAGGAGATAGATTTACCCTTGTGGAAGTGGGAGATGATTAATATGAACTTCATTATAGGGCTTCTGAGGTCCTGAAACCAGTATGATTCCATTTGGGTAATTGTAGATAGGCTGACCACTTTCTACTTGTCAGGACTAACTACTCGGGAGAGGATTATGCTAAGCTTTTCATTGCCAAAATAGTTCATTTGCATGGGGCACTTGTTTCCATCATATCCGACCGAGGTACACAGTTTTTTTCTCAATTTTGGAGATCTTTTCAGAGAGGCTTAGGTACCCAAGTGAACTTAAGCACTGTTTTCCATCCTCAAACTAATGGGCATGCTGAGCGCACTATTCAGACCCTTGAGGACATGTTGAGGGCCTCTGTGATTGATTTTAAAGGAAGTTGGGTGGAGCACTTTCCCCTAATAGAGTTCGCGTATAATAACAGTTCTCGTTCTAGTATTAAGATGGCACCATTTGAGGCGTTGTATGAAAGAAGATGTAGGTCACCAATAGGGTGGAATGAAGTGGGTAAGACGTAGATGTTTGGTCCTAATCTTGTTCATCAGGCAATGGAGGATATGAAAGTCATTAGAGAACGACTTAAGACAGCCCAAAGTTATCAAAAGTCCTACACCGATGTTAGGAGAAGAGGTTTAGAGTTTGAGGTTGGAGATTGGATGTTTCTCAAGGTTTCTCCCATGAAGGGAGTCATGCGGTTCGGGAAGAAAGGTAAGTTGAGTCCTTACTACATAGGACCATATCAGATTTTGAGAAGGGTAGGTGCAGTCGCGTATAAGTTAGAATTGCCTGCCAGTTTGGGTTCCATTCATCCGGTATTTCATATATATATGTTGAAGAAGTGTATTAGAGACCATTCTTTAGTGTTACCTATCGAAGAAATCAAAGTAACAGATTCCTTATCCAATGAAGAAGAGCCTATAGAAATTTTGGATCGCCAAGTTAGAAAATTGAGAAACCAAGAGATTGCCTCAGTTAAAGTGTTGTGGAGAAACCAGAAAATTGAAGAAGCAACTTGGGAATCCTAAGTTGACATGAGAGCTAGGTACACAAATCTTTTTGACCCAGTGGATGAAGAAATGGAAGGTACAATCCTTGCCTTATTCTTTATATGCCTTAGTATACTTAAAGTCATGCTTTTCTATGTTCCGCGTCAACATTCGGGGATGAATGTTCCCAAGGGGGGGATATTGTAACGCCCGAAAAGTTTCCAAGCTAAAATTTGACCCTAAAAGTATCAAGCATGGGATTCTAGAATGAATTATACTAAAATCTCGGTGTAATTCTTTAAATTTTATATTTTCATTACGTAGGTGACTGAATAAGCTTTCCGTTGATATAAGATTCGTCCAAAACGAACACCCGGTGAGGGAGTTATGGCTATTTTATGTGCTAGTCGTAAATTATTGTCATTCAGGTGTTTAGCACGTCGCGAAGGATCCCAATTTCGCATTCATCAATTTCTAGTGATACTCCACGATCGTGGCGCATCGCGGAGTAAGACAATTTCCCAATTGGCAATTTCTAGTGAGCCACCACAATTGTGGCGCGTCGCGGTGGCCCATAAAATCGGGCACCATTTATATTTTTACTCCATCTCATTAAGGGTAAAAATGGTACTTCTCTAACCCCTTATCATCTCTCACACGGGGTTTAATACCAAGAACACCAAAGTAAGTTTATTTTCATCAAAATCTCTCAAGAAACTCCATTAGGGTTTCAGACTAAAAATCCTCATAGCTCAAGATTTAACCGTGGGTTTTAGAAGATAATTGGAGATTTGGAATCCTCTCATCGTAGGCTCCAAGAATCATCCATTTACTTTCTAAAATAGAGGTACGTGGGGTTGTCCCAAATTTCATGGGCATTATTTTTTAAAATAATTTATACTCGACCTTACTATCTATACATATTCAAATGTTTTTACAAGTGGGGTTTTGTTTTAATATCAATAATATGTTTTGTGATATGGTTTTGAAAGAAATATTGAAATATCATGGGGTTGTTGGCTTGCATATATTTCAATTCATGTATAGTCAACATGTGATCTGAGTTTTGAAAAGGTGTGATGTATATGAATTGTGAATTCTTTAAACCCTCGTGATAATGTCTTATACCCCACACTATACTTGTGTTAAAATATCGAGAGCATGAGTTTTTGTAATTGACATGGTATTACTCATAAATGATAAAGTTTCTTGAAACTATTACATGTTGAGAACCATGGTGTATGTGTTTGATGTGTGTGAAAGTTTTATATATGCGCATGTTGTAAATGGCATGAAAAGTTTGAGAATTGATGTGGTACTGTGACTTTCAAGTCAATGGTATGACGATACCATATAAATGTATGCCATGACAGAGTTACAGTTTGATTTAAGAGAGTTAGATTGTTACCCGAAGAAAGTACGAGTTGAAAGACTCTATTCTAGAAATAGTGATTTGCCGACACGGGATTATGGTACCATGCTTTATGATCTTGTGTACCTTGATTCATGTTGTCCCAAATTGGGACTATGGTTAGGTTCCCTACTTTGTGATCTTGTGCACTACCATTACAAGTTGACTTGATTAGGGATTTTGGCACCCTGCTGTGTGATCTTGCATGTCCCCCTTATAGATACTCCAATCCTTGCGGCAAACTTGGATTAGGGATTTTGGCACCCTGTTGTGTGATCTTGCATGTACCCCTTATAGATACTCCAATCCTTGCGGCAAACTTGGATTGAGGTCTTGGCCGCCGAGTCATGGGGGGATTCCATATAGTTCGTGGAATTACAGATTGTTGGGTGTACCATCTAGATAAAGAGTAAGACAAAGAGTGAGTCATGGTTTCAAAGAAATGTTTCAAAGTCTTTAAAATGCCCATGTGATTTCTTACTATATGATATGTTTATGAACTGTTTTAAATTGCTCTCATATATGTTGATTACAAATGACTATTTTGGATTAGTTCTACGTACCAGTACATCTTTATTGACCCCCTCCCCCTCCAACCTCTCAGGTTCTGAGGCACAGTCTAGGGGTCAAGATAAGCAGTAGATAATTCAGACAACATAAAAGATTGTGCAGTGGTGAGCCTTCTATATTCCAGAAGGCCTAATGTCTTACAGATATTCATCATTCTACAGTTTTGGTCTACTAGGGGACTTTTCCCAGACTTCAGATAGTATTCTTTTGAGATTTAGTTGAGATTTCGTAGACTGAGTCAGATGTTGTTTAGATATTGTTGGAGTTTTCCTTCATTGTTAAACTAATTTCAGAGTATGCCCATGTTTCCGTATTCGATTTATAATTCCGCATTTTTCTTTTATTATATGAATGTTGTGCATGATTACCAGATAGAGTGGGACATTCGGGCCTTCATGGGTCGGATGTCCGTCACGGACAGGCCCTAGTTTGGGTCGTGACACCCTACCACTCAATAACCAAATCATTAGGGAATTTAAGCACAACCTTACGAGTCTGACAATCTAGGGAAGCATAGCACGAGTACAACCAGTCTATTCCCGAAATAACATCAAAATCAACTATGTATAACTCTGTCAAGTCCGCCAGAGTTTCTTTACTACCAATAGCTACCACACACACCCTATAGACTCTTCTGTCAATCACAAAGTCTCCTATTAGGGTAGAAACAGAAAAAGGGTTTGACAGATACAAAAGACTAAAAACAAAATCCACAACAATTAATGGGGTCTCATAAGAAAGAGAGGACCCCGGATCAACCAAATAGTACACATCATGGTAAAAGAGTTTCAGCATACCAATGAAAATATTCAGAGATTCCTCAAACTCCTGACGAGTAGTGAAAGCATAAAGTCGGTTCAGACCAATGTCAAAACCAGAAGTGGCACCCTTCAATGCAGGAGAAAATAAAAAGGCAACAGGTTCCTTGTTTGCCCAAAAAGCAACTCTATAGGGACAATCCTTCTTCATATGACCAATCTGACCACACATAAAACATTGATTCCTTCTCTGCCTCAAGTTAACAAATTCTTCTGCTTTAGCTTCCCTCAAATCCTGGTAAAAAAAAGGCCCAAAAATGTACTAGAGAAATCATCCCACACAGCATAACTAGAATCCTTACCCCTCTACTGTTTCCACTCTGCGTACCACTGGTACGCTACATCCTTTGATCGGTAGCTAGCAAACTCTACACCTTCCACCTCCAAAGTATGCATAACTAAGAAGATCTTCTTTATTTCATCAATGAAACTTTGAGGATCCTCCTCAACCTTGGTACAAGTAAACATCAGTGGATGCAACCTTATGAATTAGCCAACTCTAGTGTCCACAGTCAAACCCATAGAAACACCAGCAAAACCAGATTATTATGACTGAGACTTCACCAACTGAGTCAATAGAGTAATGGAGAGATAAAACTCAGCATTAGTAACCTCCCTGGGAGGCAACTAAGTATGAGTGTCACTCTCAGGAGCAGGATTCATGGGGATAGGTGGAACCCCATGAGGATAGTTAGATACATTTACCCTTGATCAGGTCTGGACCCAGAAGTTTGATAAGCTCCATCCGCATGGTCCTCAAACATGACAGAATGATTTGCATGAACATCAGATCTTTTTTGAGGCATGATCTGAAAACTAAGAAAATGGAAATTAGAAAAATCCAATACCTTAGACTCCATAACTCGAAAATACGACAAGAAAAGAAAACATTCCTAAATGTCTCATAATCTCTCTCTTATAAGTGTGGCATGCTACAAACCCATAAAAGAGACTCTACTTAACATGACCATGTGGACACCCAATTGACCATGAACCTAGGCTCTATACCAACTTTGTCGACCTGAACTAGAGCAAGGCCATGACGGGTATCTTATGTCCCACGCGGACCGGAGATAACCCCTTTACCTAACATAACCAACATATCAACCATAATCGTTGGATAAATTCAAAACATATAAGAAGATAGAAGAAAGTAAGTCTAATAATAACTCGTGAAGAATCTAAGTCAATCAACCAAACAACATACTAAGCCGTCACACCGAAGTCCACAATAATCCATAAAGACTCTATAATCCGAAGTCAATAGTATGTCGGGACATGCCCCAGATGATAGCCAAAAACAGTGTCTAAACAAAGTCTCAGACAAATGATAACAAGACCATAAAAAGAATCTTTTAGAAGTATGGAAGCTCACCACTTCAATGTCAACACACGATCCACTTGAACACCTAATCACTGCGCAGGAATAGAAGAAAAAGCTTTGGTCCCTGTATCGCATGGGGATACAGCATCCAAAGATGGTTAGCGGTTGGAAAGCTAGCATGTAACTCAAGGATAAGGATAAAATAGTGTCATTGTTCAAAACCAAGTCACCATCATGTGCAATTACTATAATGTATATAAATATATTTATATATATCATGTCAGGATAAGGAACAAGGCTTAGCATGAACTTTTGAAAACATTAACCTTGGTTGTGTAGCATAACCATCATAATACAAGGCACCCATAGGCTATATGGTCCCATCTCTCCCCTAGCTGGAAAGCCCCCAGTGCGTGTAGCCGCACAAACCAAAAAATATCCATATCTGTATATGACATTATAGTGGACTCAAACCTCCCGGCATAATCAAGGATACTTAGTACCAATGTATACATTATAGGGGACTCGATCCTCCCAATCATATATTTATTCAGGGGACTCAAACCTCCTGGTCATATAGACACCCACACTGGGTAGCACAGTTTCTAGTATTAGTCCTTCTGACTTTACTTTCACGAACTGGCTACACACCTACTTTAAATCCCAATTTAAAACATTCTTTTCACATTCACACAATCATTAGTTTAATTACTTACCGAAGGGATCCTGTTGGTATCGTCATACCAACACCACTTACAAGCGTACAATATTCCATAACCATTACTATTCAACTTTGGGACTCGAACCTATTGTCTAAATGAGGAAATCAATTTAATTAAACATTTAGGGACTCAAACCCATTTAGCCATTTGAACCACCAAGGTTAAAATTCAAATCAACATATGGCCAACAAGGCCTTCATGAAACCGTTTACCAACCACTTACATTATTAGTCCAATGCCTTAATTCAAATAATGATTCAATTAAATTTATGGCCATCGACACCTTTACAAAACATTCATCCTTCATTAGCATTCTTATACCAAGCTTTAGTTTAAAGAATAATTCATCACGTGACAAGATTTTTCTCATAGACATTTTCACAAATATGTTGTGGGCATACCATTTTCAAGAACAAGATAAAAACCATGAAATTTAGGGTTACCTATGACCTATTTGTTAAACCATAATTTCCAAGCACCCACATGTGCAAACCATCATAAAAAATATGTATAAACATAATTTAAACCAAGATTAAACAATACTCAACTAAATGCAACAAAACACTCAATATTGGTTTTCAAAGACACCATTAATGAATCATAAACAAACCTTACACACATGATTTTCATGAACTAACAATGAGGGAAGAGTCACATGGCTTATTCATAAAGATTCATGGAAAGAATATGACTCTTGAGCCTCTAGATAAACACCTTGTAGAAACCCTATCTCAATCTTTAAGAGAGAGTTTAGAGAGGATTTTGAGAGTGTTTTGATCCTTCAAAGTTTGTTATGAGAGGCCACAGAGTGTTATAAGATGTGGGGTCTCAAGGGTTCGGGGGTGGGAAATATTCGACAATACCCTCAGCTTAAAAGGTGAAAAATTTACGCATGAGGGTACGACTTGCCCCCTACTCATACACGCAACAAGGGAGAGGTACCCACCACTTGTACCCTTGAAAAAATATTGCACTCTAATCCGATCCAACATACGACTACATGGACCAACTCATATCCACAATATACAATTGGTACCATATAGTCGTTCCCTTGGTAGAATATGACCAAGAATACATACTAATTAACATATAATAGGCTCTCATATCTCATACTATCAATAGACAACCCATATGATGTCCATTCGTACCTTAGACAGAAAACAACCAAAACCATACTGAGTAACATACGACCTAGACCCCTAAATTATAGCCACATCATACGACAAGTAAGCATGAGTTGTATGATGATCATAGAACTCAACTCAAGGAATCTTCTCAGTGTCAAAACTCAGGGTGTTTCAGAAGAGTCGCAGATAATGAATTAAGGTGTGTTAGGGCACTATTCTAGGCTAATTAAGAACTGGTTAATTAGTCTACATCACTAGAAGTTCAGGTAAGGGTTTA
The DNA here is from genome assembly GCA_030864215.1 of Capsicum pubescens. Classification (NCBI taxonomy): domain Eukaryota; kingdom Viridiplantae; phylum Streptophyta; class Magnoliopsida; order Solanales; family Solanaceae; genus Capsicum; species Capsicum pubescens. The sequence goes on from CM061538.1 coordinate 182,215,990, forward strand.
AGTTACCTCAAAATAAAGGTATTATGCATCTTTTGAGGTTCATAAATATAGTCCTCAATCAAATTCATATTTTACGTGGGATTCTATGTGATAAATAAAGGTCACTTGTTTTACTAACTTAATATTAACTAGGTGATAAAGTAATGAATAAACAAAACATACAATTTAATTATTTTTAAAATACTAATTATCTAAGTGATAAAACACATAAATATATAAATTATAAAAGCGAGGAGACAGAAGGGACACAATTTATAACAAAACATTTTTATTAAATTAGAGAACCTAAACCACCCCAAGTAAATAAACATATAAAGTAAATAAAAGAGAAAAAAATTACAATATTGGACAAAGGATTTATTTGTTTTAATTCGATTCAGCACCCAGATTTTTTATCATTACCCTGCCCATTAGGCAACAGTAAGGTTATTATCAGGTGACAATGCAGTATGTCGCATTGTCAAAACATGTTGGGTTACCATCATCTACGAATGTCTACTCACCCCCACCTAGGCCGGTATTAAGCCTAGAGGCACTTTAAAAGAAAGGATAAAACTATCATTTTCTTAAATACCTACCCATCCAAACTTATCACCCAAAAGGCATTGGACTTTTCCATTTTGGATTTCGGGTATAGTCAAATAAAACTAGGTTTCTTCATTAGACTCAAAGTGTGTCAAACAAAGCATATTGTACAAACACATAGCATATAATAGTTTCAAAACATGCCTCTTGGTTAAATAAGATTGATTTTGTGATAGAAATGTCAAAACAAACAATTATCCATTTTATATAGTTAAACATATAGACATGTGTCTAGTTTTCAAAGATGGAATGACGTGTTTAAAGTATTAAAGACATAAAAAAACATGATGGGTTAATTGAACATCAAGGGCTTGATACTGGACAACAAGGTCTTGACACTGGGAAACATACGACCAGTAAGATCTGGTCGTATCCCAGGAAGAACATCAAGGGCTTGGTACTGGACAACATATGACTCCACTCTATGACTCGCAACCTATCCTCACGACTCTTAGTGAGCCACTCGTACTCAGAACCAAGTCAAGTTACTAAGTTTCAGATTAGATGAAGGACCGGCCCGTCACCAAACCATACGACCCGTACCACCAAGTCATAACCATAATAGAAACCCAACCACCACTCGCTGGACACCTTACGAGTTAGGTCACCTTACCCGTACCCATATCATATGACTTATATGGTTAGTCATTACAAGGACAGTGAACTCAAAGCTTAGGAAATTTCCAAGGATCAATACCCATAGTGTTTCAATTCTCCCCTACTTGGATCATTCATCCTCGTATAATTGGACAAGGTAGTACAAGGACTATTTAAACCCCTAAATGTCTCTACTCTTAGCTTTAAGACAAAAAACATATTTCACAATCTACCTTTAACAAAGACATAAAACAAAGATGTTAGGAATTAACACATACCTTGAGCATGAATTTCCAAAATAGGGAATAGAAACAGATACTTGGACTTCATGTCCTCTTTCACTTTCCAAGTAGCCTTTTCAATCTTATGGTTCCTCCGTAGAGCCTTCACTGAGGCGATATCCTTGGTTCTCAACCGAAGAACATACCAATCTATGATTTCAACTGGGATCTCCTCATAAGACAGAGAATACAAAATATCAATATCCTTGATAGGAAAAATTTGTGATGAATAACTCACACGGTTTCTTAATATCAAAACATAAAACACAGAGTGAATAGAGCTCGAACTAGAAGGAAACTTCAACACATAAGCAATATTGCCAACCCTTTTTAAAACCAAGTATCGACCAACATATCAAGGACTGAGCTTCTCCTTCTTTCCAAATAGCATTACTCCCTTCATGGGAGATACCTTCAAGAATACCCCATCCCCAACCTCAAACTCTAACTTTCTGTGCCTTGCATACGCATAAGACTTTTGGTGACTTTGGGCAGCCTTAATACTATCTTGAATCACCTTCACCTTCTCCATAGCCCGTTGAACCAAATTCTAGACAAACATCTCTACATCACCAACCTCGAACTACCTAATAGGAGACCTACAACTCCTACCATGCAAGGCCTCAAACGGAGCCATCCCAATTCTAGAGTGGTATCTATAATTATAAGAAAACTCTACAAGAGGTAAATGCTCAACCCAACTACCACCATAGTCCATCACACAAGCTCTAAGCATATATTACAGTGTCTTAATAGTCCTTTTTGCTTGCCCATCCGACTATGGGTGAAAAGTCATACTAAGACTCAACTTGGTTCCCAGACCTTTCTGAAAAGATTTAGAAATGTAAGATGAAAACTGCGTACCACAATCTGAGATAATAGAAATAAGAACCCCATGAAACTTCATAATCTCTTGGAGGTACAATCTTGCATAACCCTCAGCCAAAAAACTAGTCATCACTGGAAAGAAGTGAGTGGACTTTTTCATACTATCCATAATGACCAAATCACTGCAAATTGATTTCTAGACCTAGGAATACCTATAATAAAATCTATGTTGATCACTTCCCAATTCCACATAGGCAACTCAATCTCTTGATATAGACCTCCGGGCTTCATGTTCTTAACTTTCACTTGTTGGTAAATAATGCACTTCGCTACAAAACTAGCCACATCCCACTTCATATTATTCCACCAATACGTATCCTTAAGGTTTTGATACATTTTCGTTGAACCAAGATGAATAGCATAACGTGACTAGTATGCACAATCTTCCTTAATACCTCAAGGTACCATCACCACTCTCAAAGGACATTACTTTCTGCCCACCAATATCCCTCAATTTTTATCAAGACAAGGTCCAACACTAGCTTCTCCTTCACCTCGACACCCATAGATAACCGCCCTATCTTCTACACAAATACGCCGCCATCCTCTAGGTCTAAGAGGCAAACTCCAAGGTTAGTCAAACGGTGAGCATCTTTCTCCAATTCATGCTTTACCTCATCCACATGAGCAAGACTCCACATGAATAACCTACTTAGAGCATCAGCAACAATGTTAGCCTTATCTGGATGGTAGTAAAGACTCATGTCATAATCCTTAAGCAGCTCAAGCCATATCCTTTGCCTGAGGTTAAGCTCCTTCTGAGTGAACATATACTGTAGGCTCTTATGATCAAAAAAGATAGCCACATGCACTCCATACAAATAGTGATGCCAGATTTTTTCAACGCAAACACCACAGCTAACAATTCCAAGTCATGAGATGGATAATTCAGCTCATGCACTTTTAACTGTCTAGAGGCATAAGTTATTACCTTGCCATGTTTTATTAGAATGCAACCAAGTCCCATATCTGATGCATCACAATATACCATAAATCTATCAGTGCCTTCAGGCAAATTCAAAATTAGAGTCGAAGTCAGCTTATCCTTCATCTTTTAAAAACTACTCTCATAAGCATTCGACCATGAGAACTTTACCTTCTTTTGAGATAACTTAGTCAACGAGGCCTCTATAGAAGAGAAACTTTCCATAAATCTCCTATATTATCTAGCTAAACCAAAGATGAATAGCGGTTGGATTTGTGTGTCTAGGCCACTTCTTGACTACCGTAACCTTCTGTAAATCCATCATAATCCTTTCACTAGAAATTACATGACCCAACAAAGTGACACCATTCAACCAAAATTCGAATTTCAAAAATTTAACATACAACTGTTGATCTCTTAGGGTCTACAACATAATATAGAGGTGATTGGCATGATCCACCCTGCTCATAGAGTACACCAAAATATCATCTATGAATATAATAGGGAACAAATCCAAAACTGACAAAAGACTATATTCATCAAATCCATAAATGTCATTGGGGCATTGGTCAACCCAAAAGACATAACCAAAAACTCAAAATATCCATACGAAGTATGGAAGGCAGTCTTAAGGATATCCGTCTCCTTAATCTTTAACTGGTGATACCCAGATCGAAGATAAATCTTGGAGAAATACTTAGCACCCTAAAGAAAGTCAAACAAATCATTTATCCTTGGAAGATTATATTTTTTCATTACCGTCACCTTATTCAGTTGTCGATAATCAATACATATTCGATGGGAACCATTCTTCTTACCTACGAATAACACCGATGCACCCCATGGACATATTAGGATAGATGAAACCCTTATCTAGAAGATCCTTTAGCTGCTCTTTAAGCTCCTTTAACTCGGCCAGATCCATTCTATATGGGGGAATAGAAATAGGATGAGTGTCTAGAACAAGATCAATCCTAAAATCTATCTCCCTATCGGGAGGGACACCAGGAAGGTCATCAAGGAAGATCTCAGGAAATTCATTCACCACCGAGATGGAATGTAAAGAAAGACCCTCTAAGTTAGAATCTTTAACCCAGAACAGATGATAGAGACACCCCTTGGAGATTAATCTTCAAGCTCTAAGATACAATATGAACTTTTTTTAGGAGCTAGAGAACCACTCTCCCACTCAATAACCAGCTCATTAGGGAATTTAAAAATAACTATCCCCAATATGACATCAAAGTCAACCATGTCTAATTCAAACAGATCCACCAAGGTCTCACGACCACCCATAGACAGACCCAATGCCTATTGACTCTTCTAGCCAACACTGAGTCACCCACTAGGGTAGAAATAGATAAAGGGTCCAGAATACACTCGGGACCAAAACTAAAAGGAACAGCAATAAATAGGGTCACATTAGAGATAGTGTACCCTAGATCCAGCAAATAGTACAAATCATGGGTGAAGAGTTTTAGTAGACATGTCATGACAACAGGCGATGCCTCAAACTCCTGACGAGTAGTGAGATCATAAAGTTGGTTTCGACCAGTGTCGGATCCAGATGGTGCACCCTTTGGTGTCGGAGCTAAGGAAGATGCAACAGGAACCTTGTATTCCCGCAAGCAACCTTGGCCACTGGGTAGCTTCTAATCATGTGCCCTGGCTTACCAGAGTTGAAGAACTTATCTTTTTCTTCATCACAGTAACCCCAATACAATCAACCATAAAATCTATAGGAAGGATAGGATGGCGCTGACTAGGTCCCACTAGCCTAAGATTAGGCACCTTATGCCCTATAGTTGCTGCTATTATAGAAAAGCCTATCACCCGATGACTTTGGGTAGGAAGCAATAGCGATAGAGTAAGATGCAGAATTATCCTACTTATTTTTAGACCACATTCCACCATCCCTGCCACTCTACTATTGACCACCACTCTGCTCAAAAAACCTAAACATCTTATTCTACCTTTTCCCTATCTCTATCTACTTTATTTTCTCTTTCTTAACTAGTTACATGTACACAACTAACCTAGAGATATCTACGTCCTTGGTCAACAAGGCAATCTTACTCACTAAAATTAAATCACGAGACAACCTAGAAGAAAACTTCCTTATTCTATCCCTCATGCTAGAAACTAACTCCGACACATACCAAGATAAATGGTGAAACTTCAAGGCATACTCTTTGACTGACATCCTTCCTTTCTTCAGATTGACAAACTCTTTTACCTTTGCTTCCGTTAGATCTTGAGGGAAGAAGTGGTCTAGGAAAGTATTAAAGAAGTCCTTCCACACAGATGATCAGCATTGTTATGCCTCGCCTGGTCCCATTTCTCATACCACTTGTATTCCATGTCTTTTAACTGGTAGGCATAAAACTCCACGCCCTCTACATTAGTGGAATGCATAACACAGGAGATCTTTTCCATCTCATCCAAAAAACCCTGAGAATCATTCTCTACCTTAACACCTGTGAACATAAGAGGGTTCAACCTCATAAACTGGCTAACTCACGTGACCTTAAAAGATGGATTAATAGAAACACCATGCTTAGCCTAAGAAGCTACCAACTAAGCCAACATATGAATAGACTGACGAAACTCAACATTCATCACATCAGCCTAAGGATCTCGAGAAGTACTGGAAGAGACCGGTGGAACTCCAAGAGGCAATCAGGAACTGGACCCCTAGACCAGGTCTGGACTCTATAAGTAGAATGTGACACATCAACATTATCCTTGGGTGGGATAGAGGAGTTTTTGTGAACTTCAGATTGTTTGGGAGGCATGGTCTGAAAAGTTAACAAATGAGGATTAGGGAATATTTTGGACCTTATACTCTACAGCTTGAAAATAGAAAAACAAGAAAGAGAAATATTTCTAAGTGCCACGTAGCCTCTCTCTTATGAGTGTGGTGTGCTACAAACCTTTAAAGAGACTCTACTCGACATGTATTTGTAGGAATCCTAATTAAACATGAACCTAAGGATCTGATACCAATCTAACATGACCTGAACTAGGTCTTAGTCATGTCGTGCATCTCAACTCCAACTTAGACAAGAGACCACCCCCAATACCCAACTGTAATAGCGCTACACCCTATGTCAAATGAATTTCAAACATATAATAAGATAAAATAATAATAATTTCAAGACATTAAATAAAGTCTACAACCATAATCCAACAACCTTAACCAAACATCCAACTAGTGCCAACATTAATGTCAATACCAATACAAAGTTTGACACTAATAACGACACCGCCCATGCCTATAGTAGTTTGACAAAGTCTCAATTCAAAATCAATAACATATGATCAGAAAATGCCCCTAGCCATAGCCAAAATAAAACCAAAGAAATGATAATAATAAAAGAAGTCCATATCATGAAATGGAGTGTTTCAGAGTATGGAATATCACCCATTCAATCTGAATCAACGACTATCCCCGAATCCAAGTCACTGAGAAGGAGGATTAGTAGTATAGTCGATCTTGCATCGCATGAGGATACAGTGTTCAAATATGATTAGTGGGTAGACGCTAGCATGAAACTCGAGAATAAGGATAAAGTAATGCCATTATTTAAAACCAAATCAAATAACCAATATGCAATCATATGAATATATTTATATGGTATCGGGAAAATGAATCAGTTTTAGCATGCATTTAAAACCTTATCTTGGGCTGTGTAGCTTGGTCATCCTAAAACCACCCACGAGCTATATGGGTTCAGCTCCCTCTGCTGAAAGGGCCCTAGTTTGGGTTAGCCACACGACTAGAGAAAACATAAGCTAAGATGACTAGTGCATTCCCCAAAATATAGAGTGTGACATTATGCACATGGCCACTAAGTCCGACTTCACATCGGCAAATATGAGTTTCTAATGTCGGTCCCCCCGGGACCTCCACCTTCCATGACTTTGCTACTCAACCCCCTTTAAGCCCAATTAAACCTTTTTACACATAACCAAACCATTTAACAATGAGTAATTTAATTAGACATTAACCATTGGTATCGCCATACCAAAATTAAAGCTTACAAATCTACCCTTTTATGCCATACCAAACCCATTCAACCAAATTGACTCTAAAGTTTCCAATTAAACTAATACCATGGACACCAAGGCCTTTCCAAACTATGTGAAAAAGGTTCTTTCATAGGCAATTTTACAAACATGTTGAGGGCATACCAATACTAAAATCAAAATTAACCAATTTGGGGCTCAATCATGACCCCTAGATTAAATCTCTATTCCCATACACCCACATGTGAAACACCATAATTAAAACAAGGAAAATCCATACTTGAAATATAAGAAACAATCTTCATACATGAACAACCGAAATTCCCAACCTTTTTTTCAATGCTATAATAATATCATAAAAACCATACAATAAAACATATGTATTTCATAAAATAACAATGAGAGAAGAGTAACATGCCTTAATTACGAAGATTCACAGAGATAAATTGACTCTTGAACCCTTAGATAACCACCTTGAAAAAGCACTGTTCCAATCTTTCTTGAAAAGTTTTTGAGAGAGTTTAGACAGGTTTTTAATCTAGATAAGTCTAGAATGAATACCCAGTAAATGTTATAATATGTAGGGTATTAAGTCTTGGGGTAGGAAATATCCAAAATACCCTCAGCTTAAAGCTTTGGAGAACCTATTGGTGGATACAAGTTGTCCCTCCAACTCGCCACCCTATCATATCATTGGTACCATCCAGTAATCACTAGAATAAAAAGTTGGACATCGTATTCTTTCCAACTTACAACCTTATTTCTAAACTCATTACTAGACCATATGACTGGTAATATCTAATCATATCCTAGGCAGAACATCAAGGGCTTGACACTGGATAACATATGACTCCACCCTATGACTCGTAACCTATCATCATGATTCTTAGTGAGCCACTTGTACTTAGATCCACATCAAGTTACTAAGTTTTAGATTGAATGAAGGAATGACCCATAACCAAACCATATGACTCATACTACCAAGTAGTAACGACAATAAAAACCCAACCTCCACTCACTGGAAACCTGATAAATTGGGTCACCTGACCTATAAGGTAAATATTTACAAGGACAGTAAGCTCAAATCTTAGGAAATTTCCAAGGGACAAAACCCAGTGTGTTTCAGAGAAAGTTAAAAAGATCGATGTAGTTGGAAGAAAGGCAATGGCATTGAGGTATGTAGCTCACCGATATCTAGGCAACATAGCACCTATTATTGTGGTCAACCAACAGAGATTTGCTGGTGGAGTGATTGGTTTCGCTGGCTAGAGAAGGATGGAGGGGTGATAGTGGCATGGTTGTCACCGGTGGATGGGCAACACAACAACTATTTTTGTGGTCAACTGACAATGATTTTTTGGTGGAGTGACGGGTTCTGCCGGCTGGACAAGGATGGAGGGGTGATATTGACATGGTTGTTACCGATGGTTATGGAGGTTTTTTGGTGAAGGCATTTTTGTGAGAGTTATAGAGAGAGGCATGAGATGATTGAGAAAAACAAAAGAGGTTGTAAGGGAGAAAATAGGGGTTAGGGTTTGAATTATTGTTAAAGAAAGAAAGAAAGAAAGAAAGAAGGGGGTGATGCAGTCTCAGTCGTTGGATCAATCTTGATCTATAGCTGAGATTAAAAGGATTTAATAGTGGGGATAAAATTGAAGCTTTATTTGAGATCAAAAATAGATGTCAATTTGACTAAAATTGTTATCAATTTAGTACAAAAAATGGCCAAAAGTTAAAGGCATAGAACAATTAAATAAAATTAGTTGTTATTCTAATAATATTAATAATAGTAATAATAATAATGATGATAATTAGACCGAATGTTAGTAAATTACGAATGTGAACATTAGATGAAACATTAACAAATTACATGAAATACCATGTTTAAATTAATAATTTATATGTAATAAGAAAATGATATTCAATTATATATTTTTTAATTATGAATGTGACACGTCAAAATTTTATTCGATACTAAAATAATGTTTAAATAATATTAATATTTAAAATTAATAAATTTTTGATAAAATACCATCTTAAGGACGTCTCGGTTGGTCAAAATTGGGTGTCAACACAGAGGATGTTATGATGATGTGATGATACTGGCAAGGTCAGGGGATGATTATGATGATACATATTTACTCGACAAATCCGAAAGATGATTATTGATGTGCCTATGTCTACATCTATCTGTCCGAGCCCGGCTAGACCTATGAATGGCAATTATATGTTATTTATGATCATGTGTCGTTGAGTATGATGTTAATATTACAGATGTTGATTTTAGTTTTTTAGTGATAAAGGTATAAATTAGTATAGTTATTGATTTAAGGTTGAAATGAAGGTTAGTGGTGGATAATATTTAAGTGGTTAATAATGAGATATGAATAGTCGAACCTTATCAATAATGGAGACTAGTGGTATTGACGACTAGTAATAATAATGATTAAGCTATAATGATGCTTAGAATAAATAATGACTTGTAGCAATGATGATTGGTTGATAATAATAATTTAGTCGATGATGATGACTTGTTGCCAAACAAAGATTTGTGGATTAGTGATGATAGTTACTAAATGGTGTTAGTCCATAAAATGAATAGTGAATAATTGGTGATTAGTTGTTATTGGATAAATGGTGTAGTAAGCTTGTGATGTATAGAAATAAATATTGGCTAGTTAATAAATATGGTTTAGTGATGAATTTTTGCTAAATGCTAGATATTGGCTAGTGGTGAATAATGACTAGTTGTTGATCCATGAATAGTGAGTATAAGATGAATAGTTGTTAAGTAATAATTAGAGGTTATGATGACTAGTGAGTAATTAGGTTAGTTAATGAGTGTTGTCTAGCTAATAAAAGCGAGCAGTGTGTATTGAGGATATAGTTGTCTAAATGATTTTGTTGTTACGGTTATAAATATACGGTCATATATTGTTCAATTATGAATGTTGATAATAAATGAAGAATGTGGTAATTCTTAATTGATGATAATTATGGAGTTTGGATATATTCCTGATTAGATTTATTTATATCTCTCTTGGGTGTACTCTCAAGTGGTATGGAACGTTGTGATGAGTTCTTTACTTTATGCACCAGTTCGTGTATGGGAGCCAACTTTTTACTTATGATTGCTTGTGTTTATGCTTTATGAGACATTATTATTTCAAATTGTCTAATTCTTATGTATGGTGATATTGGCTTGTGTTGATGCCTTATGTTATTTAGTTATTCCAATTTAATTACTCATTAAATATAGTGATAATGGAGATGATTCAGGTTTTATTTTTTACCTTGACGTAGTTATGATTATCATGCATTTTACATTATTATATCATGATTTAGCTTAGTCAGTCGATGATGCCTACTGAGTACCCATTGTTTTGGTACTCATACTATACTTCTGTACTTATTTGGTGTAGATTCGAGTAATAGATATCATCGTTAATCGTTATTCATATGGTGATTGATTTTTGGAAATAGGGTGAGCTCTTGGAGTTTGTGTCACTCAATTTCCCTCTATCTTTTATATTCTATCTTTAGTATTTGAGACACAAATATTAACTATTCAGGACTTGAGTTGTATTCACACTATTAGATGCTCTTATACTGACTGTTCCAAGTTTTGGGATAGGTATATTGTTTGCACTGTGTATCTATTTAGAACACTTTTTTTACTTATAACTTGTGTGCATGTTTAATGAATTTGGCCAATGTTAGGCATTCCTTACCGAAATAACCTGTTGCATTAGTTTCAAATTATGGTATCTGCTTACCTATTGGCGGGATTTGGTAGGTGTCATCATGACTCATAAATTAGGTCATGAAAAATTAGTATCAGAGCTTGGGTTTCACCGGTATTATTGGTACAAGAGCAATTACCTAGTAGAGTCATGCGGATTGAAACATTGACGTATGTTTCCTATCTTTGAAAGGATATGGAACATTCTTAGGAGTTCTTCACTTCTTTAACTCATATCATGCTAAGAGTCTGAGTTGATTTGTAGAGTATTTCTTTGACTTTACTCTTTTGCAGATTGCCAGGACACGTGCCACTACTACACGAGATGAAGGACTTGAGACTGAGACTAGGGATCCTTCTTATGTTTGTGGATGACCTAAAGGTTGTAGACAACCTCTCCATGTCTCCCCAACTAGGGGACAGGATAGGCCGCCTTCCGCATACCCTATTCCTGCTCCTAATCAATAGATTCTTCCACCACAACTAGTGATGGTCCAATCACCAGGCTAGGCTCCACCAAAATTTATTTATTTATAGGTTCTTAGAAATGCATTGGTTCATTTATTGGGCATACTTGGTACTGTGCCGCTTGGTGGTGCACATTCTATAGACTAGAGTGGTACTAAATCGAAGGCGTATCCAATAGCTGCGGATCCTAGAGTTGAGGCTCCTCCTGCACTGGTAGTATTTTAGTTGGTAGTCATCTAGATAGTGGTTGCCTATCTTGCTATGTCTTCTTAGGAGAAGAAGATGTTGGGAAAATTCTTGAGATTAGCTTTGTTGAGATTCTCTAGTGCTCCTGGAGAGGATGCATATGAGTTCCTGATTATTTGTGAGGATGGGCTTCGTGGTTTATGCCTTGTTGAGACTCGTGGTGTGGATTACACTATATTTCAGTTGGGCTTTTTTGCTCTTCATTGGTGGAGAGATTGTATGGATTCTAGACAAGTTGGATCTTCTCCCTTATCATGGACTTAGTTCTCTGAGATGTTCTTGGAGAAGTATATGCCTCGCAATCTTAGAGATCATTTAAGAGATTAGTTCTCTAGATTAGACCAGGGCTCTATGACAGTGACAGAGTATGAGGCTCATTTTGATGAGTTGGCTAGGCATGCGACTTCTATTCTGGATACTGAGTATTAGAGAGTTTGTTATTCTTTATAAGGTTGAGGCTTTCCATTCAAATGTCTACTCAAAATTTGGTCACTGCAGGTAGATTTTTTTCTAAGGTCTCAGATTATGCTAGAGTGATGGAGGAGATGTACTATAAGGGTCATAATAAGAGTCTTCGGTTTAAGATCAGATTTAGTGGGAGCTGTCGTAATTCCCAACCTAGAGATGGTAGTTCTTAGAGTAGGTATCCTTCGTGTCCATACTATTAGCCCCAAAGTCAGCAAAGTCAACCTGCTTATGCATCTCTTCAAATTACTGACAAAGGTTAATCTAGTGCTAGAGATCGCCCTAGTAAGTGTAGTGGTCAGTCTTTGAGGGGCTCTTTTTCTAGTCAATCTAGATGTGGTGTTCTTTCTAGGTCACCTAGATATATTAATTCTGGTTTAGCTCTTGTTTCTTATTTTACTTGTGGACTCCTTGGTCATTATTCAAGTGATTGCCCTAGTCATGGGGCAGTGGTTGCTTTATCTTAGAGTGTCCCACCTATTAGGAGGTTCTCAGGCAGGCAGGATAGGATATTGGTCAGGTGCCTAGCCAGGTGGTGGGTGTGGTTAGTTATATGTCGTACCTACTAGACCCAATGCTCAAATTTTGGATGCTATAATTAAATATATTATTTTGGTGTGTCGGCAGTTGACCCTAGCTTTATTTGATCCGAGATCCACTTATTCTTATATTTTTGCTTATTATGCACCACAATTGGAGTTTTTATGTGATTCATTATTTGTACCTTTGCACGTATCTACTCCTACAGGTGATTTTTTAGTAGTGGATCTAGTATTCAAATTATGTGTTTTGACTGTCAGTGATACTGATACATATGCTTATATTATATTCTAGATATGGTGGATTTTGATGTGATTCTAGGCATGGAATGGTTATCCCACTATGATGCAGTCATGGACTATTTTACAAAGACCGTTATCTTATATATGCCCAGTATACCCCTGGTCATATGGTATAGAGTGGTTAGCTATGAGCCGGTGGGGATTATATCTTATGCTTGTTCTGGGAGGCTTATCTCCAGGGGTTGTATGTCTTATCTTGCTTATGTTTATGCTGCTAGTATAGAGAGTCCATCACTTGACTTTATTCCTATTGTTTGTGAGTTTCTTGATGTGTTCCCTACCGACCTGCCTAGTATTCCCCCGTTCGTCAGATTGAGTTTGCCATTGATCTCAAGTATGGAACCCAAACTATTTCTTTGGCACCTTACTGTATGAACCTTCCAATCTTAAGAAGCTAAATTCTCATCTTTAGGATCTTCTTGGTAAGGGTTTTATTAGTTCGAGTGTATCCCTTTGGGGTTCTCCTATGTTGTTTGTTAATAAGAAAGATGGCATATGCGTATGTGTACTGATTATAGGCAACTTAATAAGGTGACGATGAAAAAGTGTTATCCTATGTCTTGTATTGATGATTTGTTTGACCTGCTTTAGGGGTCAACTGCATTTTCTAAGATTAATTTAAGATCTAGTTACTATCAGCTGTTTATTCGAGTTAAGGGTATCCCGAAGATAGCATTTAGGACCAATTATAGTCAGTATGAGTTCTTGGTGATGTCTTTTGGGTTAACTAACATCCCAACCACATTCATGGATTTTATGAACCGTGTATTCAGGCCTTATTTGGACTCCTTTGTGATTATGTTCATCGATGAAATTCTTGTCTATTCGTGGAGTAGTGAGGAGCATGTACAACATTTGAGGATCGTGCTCCGGACCTTTAAGATCATATGTTTTTTGCTAAGTTTACTAAGTGTGAGTTTTGGATTGAGTCAGTGACATTCCTTGGTCACGTAGTGTCTAAGGACAGGATTATTGTAGACACATCCAAGATTGAGGCGATTCATAATTGGGCTAGACCCACATCACTAATGGAGTTTTGTAGATTTATTGGTTTGGTTGGTTATTATAGATGTTTTGTTGAGGCTTTTTTTGATGATTCTAGCTCTTATGACCTGATTGACTCGGAAGGAGGTTCCTTTCTGATGTTCTAAGGAGTGTGAGTTGATTTTCAGAAAGCTCAAGTACTTTCTTACTCAGCTCCTATGTTAGCTCTTCCTATTGAAGGTGAAGGATTCATCATGTTTTGTGATATTTCTAGTGCTGGTATTGGTTGTGTATTAATGCAGAAGGGTCGCAATTTTCTTATGCTTTAAGGCAGCTGGTGGTTCATGAGTGCAACTACCCTACTCATGATTTGGATTTGGCGACGATGGTTTTCGCACTTAAGATTTAGAGGTATTATTTGTATGGTGTGCATTGTGAGATTTTCATCGATCATCATGATCTCTAGCATCTTATGGCCCAAAGAAAGCTTAATTCTCACCAGTGTAGATAGATGGAGTTGCTCAAGGATTATGATATTTCCATTTTGTATCACCCGAGCAAGATGAATGTAGTTGCAGATGCCTTGAGTTGTAAAGCAGTGATTATGGGTAGTTTGGCTTATATTTTTGTTGCTCTTAGGTCATTAGCATGTGACATTTAGTCTATAGCCAACCTGATGGTTCTCCTTGATATCTCAGATCCAATGAAGAGTTTAGCTAGTGGGGAGGCAAGGTTCTTGCTATTTGAGAAGAATCATGATCATCAGTTTGAGGATGATAAGCTTCGTTTCCTTTGAGATCAGGTGTTGAGTGGTGAGTCCAAAAGGCACACTATTGATTTTGAGGGTATTTTGAGGTTTGATGGTCGTATTTGTGTTCCCCATCTTGATGACTTGATTTTGTTGATTTTGCATGAGTCTCACAGCTCTAGGTATTCTATTCATCTTGGTACAGCCAAAATATATAGAGATTTGATAAAGTACTATTGACGGAGAGGTGTGAAGAGATATGTGGTAGACTTTGTATCTCGTTGCCTATGTTGTCAGCAGGTAAAGTCCTAGCATCAGCATCTAGGTGGTTTGACTCTGAGGTTACCCATTCCTGGGTTGAAATGGAAATATATTACAATGGATTTTGTTAGTGGGTTGCCTCGTTCTTCCCATGGTTTTGATGGTATTTGGGTCATTGTAGGTTGTTAGATAAGTCAAAAAATCTTTCAATTCAGATGTCCTTCAGTGCTGAGATATTGGACCATATCTATGCTTAGTAGATAGTCCGTTTGCATGGTGTGCCAATTTCTATCATTTTAGATCATGATTCTGAGTTCACTTCTAGATTTTGGAGAGACTTTCAAGAGGAATTGGGAACTCAGGTATATCTCAATATAGCTCTTCATCTATAGATAGATGGCCAGTCTTAATGGACTATCTAGGTGCTTGAGGACAATCTTGAAGCCAACGTTATAGATTTTGGAGTCTAATGGGAGCATCACTTAGCCTTGGCAGATTTTGCTTATAATAACAGTTGTCATTCGAGAATTGAGATGGTGCCATTTGAGGCTTTGTATGGTTGGAGATGTCATTCTCTAGTTGGATAGTTTGAAACATTCAAGGTTAGGACCCGAGGTACAGATATACTTTAGGAGTCGTTGGATAGATTCAGGGTAATTTGGGATAGGTTGAGAGCAGCTCAGAGTAGGAAGAAGGCTTATGCAGATTGTTGGAATCGTTCCTTGAGATTTATAGTTGGAAATCATGTGTTCCTCCGTATATATTATGATGAGGTTCGAAAGAAAGGATAAGCTCAGTCCTAGATATGTTGGACCTTTTGAGATATTTCGTTTAGTTGGTGAGGTAGCTTATGAGTTAGATTTACCTCTAGATTTTGTTGTTGTTCATACAGTTTTCCATGTCTCCCTGTTGAGACAATATATTCCCTATCCTTCTCATTTTCTTATATGGTACTCAGTCCAGTTGGATGAGCATTTGACCTCAGTAGAGGAGCAAGTTCTAGTTTTGGCTAGTGATGTTAGGTTGTTGTGCACTAGAGAGATTCCTGTTGTTATGGTTCAGGGCAGGCATTGGCTAATAGAGGTGTCCATGCCCAATGGAGGAGTCCACTTGGGAGATCAAGATCAAGATGTGGACTCAGTATCCTCACCTATTTGAGACTTCATGTATATCGTAATTCTTAACTTTTGGAGACGAAAGTTCCTTAGTAGTGGATGTTGTAATGCCTTTTAGGTTATTTTTCATATTTTTGTTTATTTTCGTCAGTAAAGCTTTTCCATAACTACCCCAGGTCATTTATAACTTGTTGGAGCTGACAGTTCAGTTACCAGGCACTTCATTTGGTTTTAGAACTAATTTCCTGTTTAGAAGTCTTTGTTGGTTCCAAATGGCCACCAGATGAAAACATCCATAAAATGATTCCGGATGCAAATTCTAACTGTACTAGCAGCTTCGAAAGATCAATTTAAGGTTACGTAGACCTTTGGTTCAGGTCCTGAGGCACCCAAGCTCATTTCAAAATATTGGTCGGAAAGTTGAAAAATTGGAAATTAGGATGTCGGGCCTATATTTAGTAAAAAAGACCACAAATGGAAAATATTACTTTGCCATTTCTTCCGAAACATCAAATTTAGTGTGATTACATAGTTCATTTGCATATTTTGGATTCTGAATGAATCCCAAGGCATTGGTTAAAGATTGGAATTTTTTAAGTTTCAGCTGTCAGTTGTGCTGACAGTAAGTGATGCAATCGCACAAGAGAGGATGGCAATCACCACACCTGCTCCTGCACTCGAGTAGTGGGATCACATACCCTGTTGTGTGATAGACACACCTGGACACCTGGCATGGGTATAAAATGACCCCTTAGGCGGTGTTTTGGTTATTTTTCACTAGACCTTGAAACCATAAAAGAGAATGCTATCTTGAAATTGTGTCTTGTCATGACTTGGGATCTTGATTAATATATATTTTCGTGAATATCATCAGATTTAAGGTAAGAATCCTTCAAATTCATGCTTGGATTTCTTGAAAATTTTACCAAAGCCCCAAATCACTTAGGGCTTGATTTTAGCCCAACGTTTTCTTGGTTTTCACCCATTTTTAAGGGTTTTGATTCTATGTGCTTGATATATCATATTGGGTTGGTCTCAGAAACGTGAATTCCATAAGTGGGTCCCATATGGGGCTTTGACACAATTTTTGGACCCAAATCACAATAGTGCAATATGGGTATCGTTATGCTCATATTGATGAGTAAATTTTTTTTTTTATATCTTGGCATCTTGAAAAGGCTTCTCAGAAGGGAAAATCAAAGGTTTAGTAGATTGTTTAGCTTTCTTTGGCGACGAAGTAAGCTAGGTTTATTCCTTGTTAGATTAAGCTATGTCATAGTATATTTGTGATATCTTGTTAGATTGGGATGGGATTTAGGTGTTACATTGATGAAATGCAAGACATGGGTTAGTTGAACCATTTAGGCTTTATGGAATCTTAGAATTGAAATACTTGACTTCTTTCCTTATACCTTAGGTGCATTAGACTTCATTGCTCATGTTTAGCATGATAATGCTTTAGTTACTCAATATTTGGTGGAATACTTTATTTACTCATACTTAGGGTAATTTCACCTTTGATTTTGTAATACCTTGTAAGATCCTAGCTCAATTCAGCCCTCGATTTGCATGTAAAAGAGGTCCAATGCTTAAAAATTTCACTAAATGGTGAGGACTTAGTCATTTAAAAGACCCCTAGACTTCAATGGTTTTTATTTTGGTCTTCCCGACCTTGAAGCATCAATTTTTGAGTTGATTCATGATCAGGGTTGTTCAAAGTGTGTCTCTGAAGAGTTACTAAATTTTTAGATGGGCGTAGGGGTGTTCTTGGAAAACCAAAATAGAAGGACCACTGTGATAGGTAGGCACCGCCCCCTCTAGTCTGCAAGGGTAAGGGGGCACCGCCCGGGTTAGTCCCCCGCTATAAGGCGGGCACCACCAGGGGTATTCTGCAACTCCAGGGCCGTGTCGCCCCCTCTTTTTCCCGTCCAGCTTTTGTTCCTTGTCATTTAAGGGTAATTGGGTCAATTCCACTCACCCAATTCATCCATAACACAAAATTGGGGTTCCCAAGGAGCATTATTTTCCCTTATACTCATAAATTCTCTTAATAAAACCATCTTTTATCCCAAGAACAAACCCTAACTCTTTCATAAGAAATCAATGAATTCAAGCTTTAAGTTCAAGAAATTCACAAGGAATCTTTGAGAATCCATCTACTGAGGTATGTGGAATGTTCATCCATGGGTCACTTCCACCCAAGGAGTCCAAAAATACTCTTTATTTAAATTATGATTTTTTACATGTTCTAGATGAATTAGCTCTATGAATCTCTTGTTATTTCAAGTATAAATATGTTTACAAGTATTTCCAAATGGAATAAGCCATTTCATATGTTGAGTGTTGATGTTTCTATGTTAAATCCCCAGATTTAGAAATTGTCCATGAAGTCATGTCGTTTTCTACATTTAAGGCATTCCCATGTTCAGTGTTCACGTTTTCTCATAATTGAGGAAAAGTGTTTGTGCCTTGAGTTTTGAGCTATGATTTTCGTATTGCAGTTGCAAGCTTTGATATCATATTATTAATGTTTCATTCAGTTTTGGCAGGTTATGAATACCCAATACCTATGTGTTGTACCTGATTTCATCTTTTCAAATACTCAGACAGTTAATTTATGAATTTTATCTGTATAATTACACATTTAAGATCATAATGAGCATCACATAAACTCAGTTTAGTCTAGTACCTATGTCAGTTTAGTTAGGAGTAGGATTTAGCATCGAGCAAATCTAAGGATGGGGGCTCACTTGCAAGTAGAGGGTGTGACCTTTAGTAGTAGTCCCTGAGATCCAGAACAACGTAGCGAGCATCAGTTTGATATGTTCACTTGGCAGTCGTGGGTTGACACATATCTCATGAGAACACCTTCTAGTAGAGGGATGACTCCTTAGTCTTTTGGGACACTAGTTTAATGGATCCATACAGCTAGTGTTATTACCCGTGGCACGGTACTAACACCCTTCTAACTTGGGTTACAAGTTGGAACCCAATTAGCTTATATTGGGGCATGTCAATTAGATGATACCTCACACATTCTCAATACAGCAATCAGTGTATTAAAGTTTAGGTTTTCATGACCAAGTGTACAGATTTTCAGTTATTCATTTATACTGATTTTAGTCTTTCAGATTACAAATTATCTCAGTAACATATTTATACTTGGTCTTGCATTCTCAGATTTTTACATGTTCATGCTTTTATGCTCAGTTGTCTCATACATTTCAACTAGTCCTTATATCATGTACCAGTACATTTAAAGTACTGAACATAAACTTTTCTTTGCACTATGATGTCTTATATTATAGGTTCAGAGGCTCAGTTTTCTGATCGCAGTTAGACAGCCCAACGTTACCCAACAGACATAGTGGTGAGTCCCCATCCATCGAGGAAATATTATCTCTTATTCAGTTACTTCAATATTTAATTATGATAAATTAGTTGGAGTTAGTTAGGGGCCTGTCCTATCAGCTCCTCAGTCCGTTAGAGGCTTTCAGACGATTAGACAATTAGTTAGACAGCCAATCAGTCATTTTAGTATTATCAGTTATTATCAGATATTTTTAGACATTTTAGTATTTTGAGTTTTAGTATCTAGTTTTGTAGTATTTTATCAGTTTATATTCTGCATACGTTATATCATGGCTATTATATCCAATGCTCACAGCAGGCACCAGCTCATAGGTTAGCTTGTGGTTACTTGTGACCATAAGCATCGTTGTCGCAACTAGGGGGTAGCCTCGGGTTGTGACAAAACTTGATATCAGAGCCTAAGGTTTTACAGTATCCTATGATGTCTGAAAGTTATGTTGAGTAGAGTCTTGTGCATGGGTGTAATGCGTGCCATACTTATGGAGAAGAGGCTATGAAATATTTTAGGAAAGTTTCCCTTCTTCCAGTGCTCATGTCATGCAAAAGAGCATGATGTTCTACTTAAACTCTTTTTCTAATTCATCCTTTATTCTATTTACAGATAATGCCTCCCAGAAGAAACAACTAAAGAAGAAATGGGGATCAACCCGCACCACCGCCTGTTCAGGAAGATCCCTTGAATGAGCATGTCTCTCATGCCGAATTTAGGGCTACTTTCACTACCATAGCCCATTCAATAGCTGCTCAGAAAAACCAGCGAGTTGTTTCCCCAATCAATCCAGTGGAAAGTATGGCTGTAGTTAGGATTTAGGATTTTACCTGGATGAATCCACTTTTGTTTTAGGGATCCAAGCCAAAAGAGGATCCATAGGAGTTTATTAATATGGTTTAGAAAGTGACAGATATTATGGGCATCAGTTTGAGTGAAAGTGCATAGTTAGCTACATATCAGTTACAGGATTTAGCTCACAGCTGGTTTAAGTAGTGGAAGAAAGACCGAGGTATGGAGGCTGGCATATTGAGTAGGAGGAATTTTCCATGGTTTTGTTAGACAGATTCTTTCCCTTAGAGTTGAAGAAATCTAAGGTTCAGGATTTAATCAATTTGAAGCAGGGTAATATGAGTGTGAAGGAATACCCGCTTAAGTTCACTCAGTTGGAGAGGTATACTCCTACTATTTTGGCAGATAATAAGTCTAGAATGAGTAATTTTCTGTTTGGTGTAGCTGATAGCATGGTCAAGGAGTCTAGGACTGCCATGTTGATTAAGGAAATGGATTTATCTAGACTTATGGTTCATGCTCAGCAGATTAAGGAGGATAAGCATAAGGAGAAAGAGAGAGAGAACAAAAAAGCATGAATATGTAGTCCATCGAAAAAAAATTCCCCAGCTCTTTCATTAGCGAGTGAGCCAGCACTTATTTCAGGCAGGACAATCGAGATAGGGCTCTAGGCTCTAAGTCCCAGGGTAGTGTGAGCAATGTCCGTACTAATTCGCTTCGTTAGAAGTATGGTAGGCATCACCAGGGTGAGTGTAAAGTGGGTAGTGATGGGTGTTTTGGATATGTAAATCTAGGCCACAGGTTCAGGGATTTCCCAAGGACTGGTCAACAGGGTCATTCCAACCGTCCTTCAGCTCCAGCAGGTCGCCCGGCTTAGTAAGGAGCCTCTTCCAGCATAACCAATAGGCAGCGTCAGAATAGGCTATTTGCACTCCATGCTCGGCATTATCAGAAAAGTTCTCTTGATGTGGTTATGGGTACATTATAGGTTTTCCATCTTCATGTTTATGCTTTAATAAACCCTGGAGCCTCACTTTCCTTTGTGACCCCTAACATAAAAGTAGACTTTGGTGTTAGTCTCAAAATTTTAGTAGGACCCTTCTCAATGTCTACTCTAGTAGGTAGCTCTATTGTAGACAGGAAAGTATACAGAAACTGACCGATCACAGTATCTCAAAAAGTTCCTCAATTGATCTTGTAGAATTAGAGATGATGAATTTTGATGTCATTCTCGGCATAGATTGGTTCCACTCATGATATGCTTTAGTTTATTGCAGAAATGGAGTCATTTAGTTTCAGTTTCTGAACAAGCCAATCATTGAATGGAAGGATAGTACTCAATGTTTAGGGGTTAGTTTGTTTCGTATCTTAGAGCAAAAAAGATGATATCTAAAAGGGGTGTTTACCATCTTATTCAAGTTAAAGACTTTAGTTTTGATTCTCTAATCCTCGAATCAGTTTCAATTGTGTGGGAATTTCTAGATGTGTTCCCTGAAAATCTTCCCAGAGTTTCTCTCGAAAGGGAAATCAACTTCAGAATAGATATCCTTCCAGATATCCAACCTATATCTATTCCACCTGACAGTATGGCTCCAACTGAACTTAAGGAGTTGGAAGAGCATTTCAAAGATCCCTTAGATAAAGGTTTCATCAGGACCAGTGTTTCCCCATAGGGCGATCCAGTCTTATTCGTGTGTAAGAAAGATAATTCTCTCAGAATGTGCATCAATTACCGTCAATTCAACAAAGTCACCATCAAGAATAAGTATCTGCTTCCAAGAATTGATGACTTGTTCCACCAACTTTAGGATGCCAGTTATTTCTCAAAGATAAACCTCAGATCCGACTTTAATTAGCTGAGTTAGAGTATATGACATTCCAAACATAGATTTCAGAACTTGGTATGGTCACTTCAAATTCTTAGTTATCTCTTTTGGACTAACAAATAACCCTACAACTTTCTTGGACTTGATGAACGGGGTGTTCAAGCAGTACTTGGACATGTACATCATAGTCTTCATTGATGATATCCTTATCTATTACCATAGTGAAATGATCATGTAGACCATCTGAGAATTTGTTGCAGACCCTTAGAGCTTATTAGTTGTTCACCAAATTCAGTAAGTGCAGTTTTGGATAAGAACAGTAGCTTTCCTTGGCCATATTCTTTTCGGTGATGGCATTAAATTTGACCCTCAAAAGATCAAAACAATGAGGAACTAGACCAGACCAATATCTCCATCAAATATCAGGAGTTTCTTGGGTTTGGATGGCTATTACAGGCAGTTTTTAAAAGGGTTTTCTTCATTGCATCCCCCAAGTCCCGATTGACTCAGATGAAAGTCAAATTCCAGTGGTCAAATTCGTGTGAGAAGAGTGTTTAGAAGTTGAAGACTCGACTCACTTTCACTCTATCCTAACTTTGCTAGATGGTTCAGATGGATTTGTATTTTACTATGATACTTCCAGAGTTAGTGTTTGTTGTGTTTTGATGTAGAGAGGCAAGGTTATCGCCTATGCTTTAGAAAGCTTAAACCTTATGAGAAGAATTATCCTACCCATGACCTTAAGTTGGCAGTTGTTGTGTTTGTTCTGAAGATTTAGAAACATTATCTTTATTGGGTTCATGTTGATATTTTCACAAAACATAAGAGTTTATAGTACGTGTTCATGCAGAAAGATCTGAATCTTTGTTAGAGAAGATGGCTTGAGTTGGTAAAATATTATGATATGAGTGTGTTGTATCATCTGGGCAAGGCCAATGAAAAGGCAGATGCCCTTAGCAGGTTGTCTATAGGTAGTGTTACTCGTATTGAGGAGGATAAGAAGTTAGTTCAGGAGGTTCATCAGCTTGCTAGACTACGTGTTCGATTGGTTGATTCAGCTGAAGGTAGTATATGGGTTCAGAATGGTTCGGATCTTCATTAGTTTCTGAAGTGAAAGAAAAGCAAGATAGGGATTCCATTTTGGTTAAGCTGAAGGAGGTAGTTAAAGATCAGAAAGTGGAGGTTTTCTCCTAAAGGGGAGATGGTGTGCTTCATTGTCAGGGCAGGTTATGTGTTTCATCATTTGATGATTTAAGATAATAAATACTTGTAGAAGTGCATGGTGCGTGGTACTCTATCCATCCAGGAGCCACTAATATATCCTATGGTTTGCGGGAAATCTATTGGTGAAGTAGTATGAAAGAGGATATGGTAGAGTTTGTGGCTAAGTGCCTAAATTTTCAGCTGGTCAAGGTCAAGCACCAAAGGCCTAGTGGTTCATTACAGGAGTTTAGCATCCCCACTTAGAAGTGGGAAGTGGTGAACATTGATTTTGTGATAGGGTTGCCTTGCACACATCGTCAGCATGATTTGATATGGGTCATTATGGATAGGTTGAAAAAATCAACTCATTTCTTGCCAATTCGTACTTCCTATTCAACTGAGGATTATACCATTATTTACATTAGGGAGTTGGTTAAGTTACATGGGATTCCGTTGTCTATTATTCCGTTGGTTCATGTTCAAGGATGTAAGGAGCATGTCTTGGAGAAGTTTTGGATTTTTTGGCCAGGGTTTGGGTCATGTATTGATCACGAAACCAGAGGATTACTGCGATAAGCCCGCGACATGGTATTAGTCCCAATGGCATGCATACCACGTTACAGTGAGGAAAATGAACTACCGTGATAAGACCCCATCACGGTGAGCTTGTTTCGTCTAATTTTTTATTTGAATAGTTGAGGGGAAATTGTGTCTTTCCCCCCTCAAGCCAATCATTCATATCATGACTTAGGCATCAGTTAGGGTATTATTTTGACCTTTTTCTACAAATATCCTCCCAAGAAAACCATTCCCTTTCCCCAAGAACACAAATTCAATTTTTTTCTCCTCATGAAATCAAGAATTCAAGTTTCCCAAGTTCAATAACCTTTAACAAAGCATCAAGATTGGTGTTTCTCTTTCAAGTTAAAGGTTTAAGGTATGTGGGGTGTTCATTCATGGGTCCCTTCCACCCATGGAGCCCAAAAACCCTTTTTCCTCAATTAAAGAATGAACTTTTCTATCATTATGATATTTTATATGTTCAAGAAAGATTGAATTTCATGTTTTCATGGTGATTTAAATTAAATTCATCCCTTGTATGATCCCATGCAATATTTGATTTCCTTATTTCATGAATTTTAGTTTCCCATGTCTTATTCAAGTAAATTTCATGATTTGTTGAATGCTCATGTTTAAAATATCCCCATGTACAAGTTCATGTTTTCCACATGTTTGATGAAATGCTCATGCCTTTGGTTGAACCATGATTCAATACTGTAGTCTTAAGTTTAAATGGCATGTTTTATGATCATTCAATGCTGGTGGGTTATAAATACCTAATACCTACGTGTTTTAAATGATTTTCATATTTTAAAGTATGATTCAGTTAAACCATGATTATTCCTATCCATTTAGTTATTATGATCATGATGAGCACTATCAGACATGAAATCATGTTCAGTGAAACTCAGTCCAGTTTTAGTTCCAGTGTCAGTTTAGTTGAGAGTAGGATTTAGCACCGAGCGAACTCAGGGATGAGGTATCACCTTCTAGTAGAAGGTATGACCCTTAGTATCAATCATTGAGTTCCAGAACTACGTAGAAGACATAGGTTAGAGATGTCTACCTGCCAGTTCAGGGTTGACAAAGTGTTTACCTTCCAGTTCAGGGTTGACAAAGTGTTTACCTTCCTGTTGAGGGTGACACATATCTCCTTAGAGCACCTGCTAGTTGAGGGTGACTCATTAGTCCTTCAGGACACCAGTTTAGTGGATCCAAAAACCCAGTATTAGTACCCGTGGCAAGGTAATAACACCCTTCCAACTGGGGTTATCGATTGGACCCTGATTTTCTTAGATTGGGGCATATCGGTTAGAAGATACCCCTACAGTCTCAGTATAGTATTAAGTGTATTTTCAATTTAGATTTGCTTGACCAAGTGCACATATTCTCAGTTATTCAGTTATCATATTTCAGTCTTTCAGTTTATAGATTATTCCAAAAATATGTAAATTCTTGGTCTCGCATTCAAAGATATTACAGTTTTCATACATTCATACTCAGTTATTTTATGTTGTTGAATTAGTCCGTATCTCATGTGCACAGTACCCTATGCAATTTATCCAGACATCATCTCATAAACCAGTACATTCAAAGTACTAACTGAATACTATTTTTTGCGCTATGATGTCTTATATCATAGGTTTGGAGGCTCCTTTTCCCAACTGCAGTTAGACAACCAGCGTTACCCAGTAGCCGTAGTGGTGAGTCCTCATCCATCGAAGATATATTATCTCTAATTCAGTACTTTTGTATTTCATTATGTTCAGTTAGTAAGAGTTAGTTTGGGGCCTATCCCATCAACTCCTCAATCTATTAGAGGCTTTTCAACAATCAGACAGTCAGTTAGACAGTTAGTTAGGGTACCAGTCCTTTCAGTATTATTAGTTGTTTTAAATTGACAGTTGATTTTAGTATTGCTTCATATGTTTCAGACTAGTGGTTGAACTATATTTTCAGTAATTAGATTTGAATTACTTCAGTAGTTTATCTTCCACACATGTGTATGAATGCTAATTTATTCAACGCTCACAGCAGGTACTAGTTTATGGGTTAGCTTGTGGTCACTTGAGACTATAAGCATCGTTGTCGCGGCTAGGGGGTAGCCTCAGTCATGAAAAAACTTGGTATTAGAGACTAAGGTTTTATAGTGTCCTATGTTTCTGAAAGCTGCGATGTGTAGAGTCTTTTGCATTGGTGTAAAGCGCGCTACACTTACGAACCAGAGGCTACAAAATGTTTTAGGAAAATTTTTCCTTCTTTCAGTATTCATGTCATTTGAATGAGCATGAGCTCTATTTAAACTCTCTTTCTAACTTATCCTTTATTCCATTTAGAGAAAATACCTCCCAGAAGAAATAATAGAAGAAGGAATGGGGAACATCCCCACCTCCTCCTGTTCAGGAAGATCCCCTAAATGAACATGTATCTCACATCGAGTTCAAAGATGCTTTTACTACTTTAGCCCATTCAGTAGCTACTCAGAACAATAAGTGAGTTGTTGCCCCAGCTAATCCAGTGGCAAACACAGGTGCATCTAGGATTTGGGATTTTACCCAAATGAATCCCCCTTTTGTTTTCAATATCTATGTCCGAAAAGGATCTGTAGGAGTTTCTTGATATGGTTCAGAAAGTGACAGATATTATGGGCATCACTTCGAGTGAGAGTGCAGAGTTGGTTGCATATCAGTTACAGGATGTATCTCACACCTGGATTAAGCAATAGAAGAAGGACCATGGTGTAGATGTAGGGTCTATTGAGTGGGAGGAATTTTCCAAAGCTTTTCTAGATAGGATCTTCCCATTAGAGTTAAGGAAGGCTAAGATTCAGGAGTTCATTAATTTGAAGCAGGGAAGCATGAGTGTGAAGGAGTACTCACTTAAGTTTACTCAGTTGGAGAGGCATGCTTCTAATGTAGTGGCTGACAACAGGTCTAGAATGAGTAAGTACGTGTCTGGTTTAGCTGATAGTACAGTTAAGGAGGGTAGGAATCCCATGTTTATTAAGGAGATGGACTTATCTAGACTTATGGTTTATTCTCACCAAATTGAGAAAGAGAATCTTACGGAGAAAGAATGAGAGAATAAAAGTGATAGAATAGGTAGTTTTAACTTTTATTAGCCAAGGTCGAAAGGTGGTAACCGTTCTCAGTTCCGATAAAAGTTTTCAACCCTAGCTCCATCTTCATCTAGTGCGCCAGTGCCTAAGTTCAGGAAAGATAGTCAGGATAGGGCCTAGGCTCTAAGTCCTAGGGTAGTGTGAACAGTGGTCATACTAATCCACTCTGGGGGAAATATGGTAGGCATCATCAGGGTGTGTGTAGAGCTGGAAGTGATGTGTGTTTTGGATGTGGCAAGCTAGGCCACAAAGTCAGAGATTGTCCAATGGTTGGTCAGTAAGGTCAGTTCAACCGTCGTCCAGTTCCAGTCGATCACTCGACTCAGTAGGGTATTACTTCTAGCGTAACCAGTAGGCAGCATTAGAATAGGTTGTACGCCCTCCAAAACCAATATGATCAGGAAATTTCTCCTAATGTAGCTATGGGTAAATTTCGGGTATTTCAGTCCATGTTTATGCTTTATTAGACCCCGAAGCTTTACTCTCCTTTGTAACCCCCTATATAGCAGTCGATTTTGGTATCAGTCCTGAATGTTTAGCAGAACCTTTCTCGGTGTCTATCCCAATGGGTAAATCTATTATAGCCATACGGGTATACAAAAATTACCTGGTTATAGTATCTCAGAAAATCACCTTAGTAGATCTTATGGAGTTAGACATAACTGATTTTAATGTCATTCTTGACATGGGTTGATTCCACTCATGCTATGCCTTAGTTTATTTTAGAAATAGAGTCGTTCATTTTTAGTTTCCCAATAAATTAGTCATTGGATGGAGGGGAAAGACCTCTGTTCTTAGGGGTCAGATTGTTTCTAATTTTAAGGCAAGAAAAATGATATCTAAAGGGTTTTTTACCATCTTGTTTGAGTCAAGGACTCTAGTTCCAAGACTCCAAGTCTTGAGTCAATTTCAGTAGTAAGGGAATTCCCAGATATGTTCCCTAAAGACCTTCCCGAAATTCTTCCCAAAAGGGAAATTGACTTTGGAATAGATCTCCTTCTAGATACCCAGATACCCAACCTATCTCTATTTCTCCCTACAGAATAGCTCTAGCTAAGATGATGAAATTAAAGAACAGTTGAAAGATCTTTTAGATAAGGGATCATTAGGCTTAGTGTTTCCCTATGGGTGCTCCAGTCTTGTTTGTGCATAAGAAAGACGGTTCTCTCAGAATGTGTAACAATTATTGTCAATTGAACAAAGTCACAATAAAGAATAAGTATCTACTCCTAGGGATTGGTGACTTGTTCGACCAACTTCAGGGTGCCAGCTACTTCTCTAAGATAGACCTCGGATCTCGCTATCATCAGCTCAGAGTCAGAGAATTTGACATTTCGAAGATAGCTTTCAAAACTTAGTATAGTTACTAAAAAATCCTAGTTATGTCTTTTGGACTAACAAATGCCCCTACAGTTTTTATTGACTTGATGAACAGAGCGTTCAAGCAGTACTTGGACATGTTTGTCATAGTCTTCATTGATGATATTCTTGTCTATTCTTGTAGTGAAAATAATCATGCGGACCATTTAAGAATGGTATTGCAAACCCTTAGAACTCATCAGTTGTTCACCAAGTTTAGTAAGTTCGAGTTTTGGCTAAGATCGGTAGCTTTCCTTGGACATATTATTTCTGGTGATGGCATTCAAGTTGACCCTCAAAAGACCAAAGCAATGAGAAACTAGCCCAGGCCCTTCTCTCAATCAGATATCAAGAGTTTCTTAGGTTTGGATGGCTATTATAGATGGTTTGTTGAACGGTTTTATTCTACTGAGTCCCCTATGTCTCAATGGACTCAAAATAAAGTCAAATTTCAGTGGTCAGATTCATGTGAGAAGAGTTTTTAGGAGTTGAAGACTCAACTCACTTTAGCTTCCATTTTGACTTTGCCAGGCAACTCAAATGGGTTTGTAGTTTACTATGATCCTTTAAGAGTTGGACTTGGTTATGTATTAATGTAAAGAGGTAAGGTCATAGCCTATGCCTCTAGACAGCTTAAACCCCATGAGAAGAATTATCCAACACATGATCTTGTGTTGGCAGCTGTTGTTTCTGCCTTGAAAAATTGGAGGCATTATCTTTATGAGTTCCATGTTGATGTGTTCATAGATCACAAAAGTTTATAGTATGTGTTCTCGCGGAAAGATTTGAATCTATGTCAGATAAGGTGGCTTGAGTTGTTAAAAGATTATGACTAGAGTGTTTTGTATCATCCGGGAAAGGCCAATGTAGTGGAAGATGCCCTTAGTATATTATCTATGGGTAGTGTAGCTCATGTTGAGGATGATAAGAAGAAGTTAGTAAAGTTGGTTCATCAGCTTGCTAGATTAGGCGTTTGGCTAGTTGATTCAGATGAGGGTAGTATATGGGTTTAGAATGGTTCAGAATCTTCTGTGGTTGCTGAAGTAAAGGAAAGGCAAGATAGGGATCCCAGTTTGGTTAAGTTGAAGAAATTAGTCAGATATCAGAAAGTAGAGGATTTCTCCAAAGGGGGAGATGGTGTGTTGCATTGTTAAGGCAGATTATGTGTTCCATGTGTTAATGATTTGAGGTAGCAAATTTTGGCAGAAGCGCATAGTGCATAGTATGTCATTCATCCAGGAGCCACTAAGTTGTGTCGTGACCTGTGAGAAATTTATTGGTGGAATGGTATGAAGAAAGATATAGCAGAGTTTTTGGCTAAGTGTTCAAATTGTCAGTAGGTTAAGGTTTAGCATCAGAGGCCTAGTGGTATATTATAGGAGTTCAGCATCCCCACTTGGAAGTGGAAAGTGGTGATCATGGATTTTGTGACAGGATTGCCTCGTATACATCTTTAGCATGATTCTATATAGTTCATTGTGGATAGAATAAAAAAATCAGGTCACTTCTTGCCATTTTGTACTTCCTACTCAGTTTAGGATTATTCTAGGCTTTATATCAGAGAGTTGGTTAAGTTGCATGGAGTTTCATTGACTATCATTTTGGATAGAGGTACTTAATTTACCTCACTTTTAGAAGGCTTTTAAGAAGGGTCTTGGTACCCAAGTTCATCTCAGTATAGCTTTTCATCCTCGGACAGATGGTCAGGCAAAGAGGACCATTCAGACCTTAAACAACATATTGAGAGCTTGTGTTATTAATTTTAAAGGTAGTTGGGATGACCACTTACCTTTGATTTAGTTTGCCTACAATAAAAGCTATCACTCTAGTATTCAAATGTCTCCATTTAATGCTCTCAATGAGAGGTGATGTAGATATCCTATTGGTTAGATTGAGGCAGGTGAGGTTGCTTTGATAAGGCAAGATTTAGTGTTCGATGCAATGGAGAGAGTTTAGTTGATTAAGGAAAGGCTGAAAACAACCCAAAGCCATTAGAAATCTTATGCAGAATGAGGATAAGATATCTTGAGTTTGATGTTGGTGACTTAGTCTATTTTAAAATCTCACCCATGAAGGGAGTGAAAAGATTTAGTAAGAAGAAGAAGCTCCATCTCGAATAGGTTGGCCCTTCTAGAATCTTGAACCATTTTGGGAAGATAGCTTATGAGCTAGAGTTGCCTGTAGATTTGGCTTCAGTGTATCTGGTGTTTCATATTTCGTTCTTAAAGAAATGTATTGGTGATTCAGCTGTTCTTATTCCTTTACAAAGCATAGATCTTCTAGATAGTCTTTCCTACGATAAAGTCCTAGTTGAGATGCTTAATCTCCAGATTCATAGGCTAAGGAACAAAGAATACCCCTTGGTTAAAGTTCTATTGTTGAACCAGTACGTTGAGAAAGTGACTTGGGAAGCAGAAGAAAATATGTGTACCAAGTACCCTCATCTTTTTTCGGCAGACTCAAACTCATCTTGAGGTAACAATTTTCCTTAAATTTACTCTTTCCCATTCTCAGTTCCATTTATATAATAATTCGCATGTTGTTGCATGCATTCACAAAATTAGTTCAGTTCATGTATCGTGTTTCATACCTAGTTATGTATTCATGTTCCCAGTCATGTATGTTCAGTATGTGACTTCATTTGCCTTAGTACAGTACTCTCCATCTAACCAGCCTAATTCGAGGACGAATTTCCTAAAGGGAGATATTGTAATACCTCTACTATTCTTAGCTCCGTTCAACTTTCAATTGCATGCATAAGGGGCTTAATAACTGGAAATTCCACTAAGTGTTGGGTACTTAGTCATTTTTAAGGTTTCTAAACTTGGATGATTCTTAACTTGGTATTCTCGACCCAAAGATATTGGTTTTTGAGTAAATTCATGTTCAGGGATGTAAGGAGCATGTCTCAAAGAAATTTCAAATTTTCAGATAGGGTTTGGTTCATGTTTGGATCACAAAACCAGAGGATAACAACGATAAGCCCACGACCCGGCATTAGTCCCAATGGAATGCAGACCACGTCGCGGTAAGGTAAATGCACTACCACGATAAGACCGCATCACGGTAAGCTTATTCCGTCCAGATTTTTATTTAAATGGTTGAGCGGAAATTATGTATTTTCTCCCTCAACCCAATCATTCATATCACAACTTGGGCATCAGTTAGGGCATAATTTTGCCCTTCTTCTCCAATTATCCTCCCAAGAAAACCATTCCCTTCCACAAAAACACAAATTTAATTCTTTTTTCCCCAAGAAGTCAAGAATTCAAGTTCCATAAGTTCAATAACCATCAAGAAATAATCAAGATTGGTGTTTCTCTTTCAAGTTAAAGGTTTAAGGTATATGGGTTGTTCTTTCATGGGTCCCTTCCACCCATGGAGACCAAAAACCCTTTTTCCTCAATTAAAGAATGAACTTTCTATCATTATGGTATTTTATATGTTTAAGAAAGAATGAATTTTATGTTTTCATGGTGATTTAAATTAAATTCAACCCATGTATGGTCCCATGCAAGATTTGATTTCCTCATGTTATGAATTTTAGTTTCCCATGTCTTATTCAAGAAAATTTCATGATTTGTTGAATGTCCATGCTTAGAATATCCCCGTGTGCAAGTTCATGCTTTCCACATGTTTGATGAAATGCTCATGTCCTTGGTTGAACCATGATTTGATACTACTATCTTAAGTTTAAATGTCATGTTTTATGATCATTCAGTGCTGGTGGGTTATGAACATCCGATACCTACGTGTTTTACATGATTTTTAAATTTTCAAGTATGATTCAGATAAACCATGATCATTCCTATCCATTCATTTATTATGATCATAATGAGCACCATCAATCATGAAATCATATTCATTTAAACTCAGCCCTGTTTCAGCTCCAGTGTCAGTTCAGTTGAGAGTAGGATTTAGCACCAAGCAAATTTATGGATGGGGAATCACCCACTAGTATAGGGTGTGACCCTTAGAGCAATCCCTAAGTTCTAGAACTATGTACCCAGTATATGTTAGAGATGTCTACCTGCCAATTGAGGGTTGATAAAGTGTTTAACTGCCAGTTGAGAGTGAAACATATTTCCTTAGAGCACCTGCCAGTTGAGGGTGACTTGTTAGTCTATCGGGACACTAGTTTAGTGGATCCACACAACCAGCGTTAGTACCCATGTCATGGTACTAACACCCTTCCAACTGAGGTTACAGGTTTGACCCTGATTATCTCAAATTAGGTCATGTCAATTAGATGATACCTTTCATAATCTTAGTACAGTATTCAGTGTATTTTCAGTTTAAATTTGCCTGACCAAGTGTACAGATTCTCAGTTATTCAGTTATCAGGTTTTAATCTTTCAGTTTACAGATTGTTTCAGAAATATGTATATGTTTGATCTTGCATTCTCAGATATTATAGTTTTATGCATTCATGCTCAGTTATTTGATATTGTTCAATTAGTCCTTATCATATGTGTGTATTAGCCCATCCTCTTTAGCCAGACCTCATCTCATATAATAGTATATTCAAAGTATTTACCACATACTTTTCTTTGCACTATGATATCTTATATCATAGGTTTAGAGGCTCAGATTCCCGACCACAGTTAGACAGACAGTGTTACCAAGAAGCCGTAGTGATGAGTCCACATCCATCGAGGACATGTTATCTCTTATTCAGTACTTCAGTATTTTATTATGTTCAGTCAATTGGAGTTAGTTGGGGCCTGTCCCATCAACTCCTTAGTCAGTTAGAGGCTTTCAGACAATCAGACAGTCAGTTAGATGGCTATTCAGCTTACCAGTCCTTTCAGTATTATCAGTTGTTTAAAATTGAAATTTAGATTTCAGTATTTCATCAAATATTTCAGACTAGTGGTTGAACCATATTTTCAGTTTTTAGATTTGCATTACTTTATTAGTTTATCTTTCGTACACGTGTATGATCGCTACTTTAGTCAGTGCTCACAGCAGTTACTAGTTCACGAGTTAGGTTGTGGTTACTTATGACCGTAAGCATCATTGTCACGGCTAGAGGGTAGCCTCAAGTCATGACAGCTACTAATGGGCCATTTTTCATGACATTGCTTATGGTTATGCTCATGGTCTAGTTGACTAGACTATTGGTTATGAAATGATGAGCCATTGATTTTTCTCTTGATTAAGTTCTTATAGAAGTTATTGATTAATCCATTGTTTAGACTAGTATTCGAGATGTTGGCTATGCTATTGCTCGTGCTTTGATCATGCTTAATAATTATGCTAATAATTATATTGGAAATTTTTATTATTGTTCATATTGGAAATGGTAAAGTTAATGGTGCTAGAAGGCACGCTTATTGATTATACGTGAAGTTATTCTATAAATAATGCTTGGAATCATTATAATTAATTTTATGATTTCTTGTGTTTATACTTTTGCCTCTTATTATAAATATCCATATACCCATCTCTCCGGTATGGGACGAAGAAAGATATTGGTGTTTAAGATATGTCAACGGGGAAAACCTGATGATACTTTATAATATTCATGTTATATATATACATATATATACTTATTGATAATGTGACATTGATGATGAAAGATGAATTATGAAGGTATGCTCTTCTTTCTCCTTTTATGTTTATTTACTTTAGCCCTCGTGCAGATTGATCTTTATTATTTATATTAATGTGGATATTATGATAATACCCAGCAAGGCCAGAGAATATTATGATGATATAATGATACTCGGCAAGGCCAGAGGATATTATGATGATACCCGGCAAGTCCGGAGAGTGTGATGATGGTATAATGATACCCAGCAAGGTCGGAGGATATTATGATAATATGATGCTACCTAGCAAGGCTGAAGAATATTATGATGGTATGGTAATATGAGGAAAAGCTGGAGGATATTATGATGATATGATGATACCCGAAAAGGCCGGAGGATATTATGATGATGTAATAATACCCGACAAGGCCGGAGAATATTATGATGATATTCAGCAAGGTAGGAGGATATTATGATGATGTGATGATAACCAGAAAGGACAGAGGATATTAAGATGATATGATGATACCCTTAAAGGCCGAGGATGATTATGATACTACATATATACCCGTCAAGGCTGGAGGATAATTATTGATGTGCCTATGCGTACATCTATCAGTTCGAGTTCGCCTAGCCCTATGTATGGAAATTATATGTTATTTATGCTCATGTTTAGTTGGGTATAATAGTGATATTAGAGATGTCGATTATAGTTTTCTAGTGATAAAGGTATAAAGTGGTATAGTTGTTGAATTAAGGTCGAAAAGATGGCTAGTGGTGGATATTGTTTAAGTTGTTAATAATGAGTTATGGATAGTCAAACCTTATCAATAATGAGGAGTAAATGGTTTTGACGACTAGTAATAATGATGATTAAGCTATACTAATGTTTAGCGTAAGTAATGACTTATAGAAATGATGATTAGTCGATAATAATGATCTAGTTGATGATGATGACTAGTTGCCAAATGAGGATCTATTGAATTGTGATGCTAGTTACTAAATGGTGTTTAGTTAATAAAATGAATAGTGAATAATTGGTGATTAGCAATTATTAGATAAATGGCGATTATTAAGATTGTGATGGTAAGGAAAAAATATTGTATAGTTGATAAATATGGTTTAGTAATGAATTTTTGCTAGAAACTAGATATTGGCTATTGGTGAATAATGACTAGTTGTTGACCCATGAATAGTGATTATATGGTGAATAGTTTTAAGTAATAATTAGAGGTTATATGATGTCTAGTGAGTAGTTGGATTATTTAATAAGCGTTAGCTATCTAATAAAGAGTGAGTAGTGTGCATTAAGGATATAGTTGTCTAAATGATAGTGTTGTTACAGTTATAAATATATTGTCACATACTGTTCAATCATAAATGTTGACGATAATTGAGGAATGTGGTAAATTCTCTATTGATGATAAGTATGGAGTTTGGATATATTGATGATTAGATTCCTTTATATTTCTCTTGGGTGTACTATCCAGTGGTATGGGATGTTGTGATTGGTTCTTTACTTTAGGCACATGTTGGCATATGGGAGCCAACTTTGATACTATTAGATGATCTTTTACAGACTCTACCAGGTTTTGGGATTGGTATCTTGTTTGGATGTCTATCTATTTAGAACATTTGTTTACTTATAACTTGTGTTCATTGAATTTGGCCCATATTGGACATTCCTTACCGAATCAACCCATTGCATTAGCTTAGTATTATGGTATCGTCTTACCTACTGATGGGATTTGGTAGGTGCCATCATGACTCATTAATCGGGTCATGACATATTATAATCAAACTCGATCAAAGATAGGTGATCAGACCAACTTCCCTTTAAATCAATCACACATGCCCTTAGTATGTCCTCTAAGGTCTGGATGGTCCTCTTAGCGTGACCATCTGTCTATGGGTGAAAAGTTGTACTGAGATGAACTTGGGTACCAAGATCCTTCTTGAAAGTCTTCCAAAACCGAGAGGTGAATAGGGTACCTCTGTCTGAAGTAATGGTCAAAGAGACCCCATGCAATTTCACCAACTACATAAGGTAGAGTTGAGTATAATATTCGGTTGAATCTAAAGTATTAACTTGTAAAAAGTGGGATGACATAGTCGTTCCGTCCTTGATAACTCAAATAGAATCTTGTGGTTGATGCGTACGAGGTAAACCTATAATGATATCCATGTTCACCACTTTCCACTTTCAAGTAGGAATACTGAATTCCTGAAGCGTATCATTACGACTTTGGTGCTCAACCTTAACCTACTGGCAATTTGGACACTTAGCCATGAATTCTGGGATATCCTTCTTCATGTCGTTCCACCAATAGACTTCTCAAAAATCATGGTACATCTTAGTCGCTCCTGGGTGAATATAATATTGAGAACTGTGAGCTTCCGCTAACATCCTCTACCTTAAATCATCCATATCCGAAACACATAATCTACCCTAACAGCAAAGAACATCATGTCCCCCGGGAGAAAACCTCAACCTTCCAATTCTGAACTGCTTCGTTCAACTTAAGCAAATTAATATCTCTATCTTTCTTTTCTTTCACCTCGGCAACCAAAGAATCTTTTGAACCATTTTTAACCCCGACAGTACCTTCGTTTGAATCAGCCAACCGAACTCCCAACCTAGCAAGTTGATGAACCTCATGGACAACTCTTTCTTTTTATCCTCTACGTGAGCAACACGTTCCATAGATAATATATTAAGGGCGTTATCCATAACATTGGCCTTACTAGGGTGGTAAAAGACACTCATATCATAGTCTTTCAACAACTCTAACCACCTTCTCTGACAAAGATTTATATCCTTCTGGACGAACACATACTAATGACTATTGTGATCAGTGAACACATCAACATGCACCCCTAAAAGATAAGGCTTACAAATCTTTAAGGAAAAGACAATTGCTGCCAACTCAAGATCGTGAGTCGAGTAGTTCTTTCATGAGGTTTGAGCTCTCTAGAAGCATATGCTATCCTTGCCCCATTGAATTAACACACAACCAATACCAACTCTAGAGTCATCGAAATAGACCACAAAACCATCTAAACTTTATGGTAGAGTCAAAACTAGAGCGGAAGTGAGTCAAGTCTTCAACTCCTGAAAAACTCTTCTAGTAAGAATTAGACCACTGGAATTTTTCTTTATTCTGAGTTATACTAGACATAGGAGAAGAAATATAATAAAATCCTTCAACAAACCATTTGTAGTAACCAGATAAACCCAAGAAACTCCTAGTATATGATAGAGAGATGGGTCTTGTCCAGTTCCTTACTGGTTCGATCTTTTGAGGATCAACATAGATGCCTTCACCAGAAATGATATGACCAACGAATTCTTCCAATTTTAACCAAAATTCACACTTGCTGAACTTAGTGAATAACTGGTGATCATTAAGAGTATATAAAACAATCCTCAAATGGTCTGTATGTTCACCCTCACTTCAAGAATAAATGAGGATGTCAACTATGAAGACTATAATGAACAAGTCCAAATACTACTTGAACACCCTGTTTATCAAGTCCATAAAGTCTACAGGGGCATTCATTAGTCCAAAAGACCTAACTACAAATTCAAATTGACCATAACAAATTCTAAAGGTTGTCTTCAGAATGTCATGCTCCCTGACTCTACACTGATGATAGCCGAATCTGAGGTCTCTCTTAGAGAAATAATTAGCACCCTAAATTTGGTTGAACAAGTCATCAATCTTGGGGATGGGATACTTATTCTTGATTGTGACTTTGTTCAACTGATGATAGTCGATGCACATTCTGAGAGAACCATATTTATTGAGCACGAAAAGAATGGGGGCACCCCATAGATAGATATTAGGCTGAATAAAATCCTTATCTAGGAGATATTTCAATTGTTCTTTCAATTCCTTAAGTTCGGATAAAGGCATCCTACATGGTGGAATTGAGATAGGCTGGGTATTTCGAAAGAAATCTATTTCAAAGTTAATTTCCCACTCGGGAAGAACACCAGGCAGATCATCAGAGAACACTTTTAGAAGTTCATTCACTATTGGAACAGACTCAAGACTCGAGGTTTTATACCTTGATTCCTTGAATCGAACAAGATGGTATATGCGTCCTTTGGAAATCATTTATATTGCCTTAAGGAGAGGGACAAATCGACCTATAAACACTGAGGTACTACCCTTTCACTCAATGACTGGCCTTCTTGAAATTGAAACTGGACTATTATGTTTTTATTATCGAGTGAGGAATAGCAAGAGTGGATCCAATCCATTCCAAGGATAACATCAAAATTATTCATATTTAACTCTACAAAATAATCTGAGGTAAGTTTTTGAGATATAGTGACTGGGCAGTTTCTATATACCTGTCTGGCTATGATTGACCTACCAACTAGAGTAGAAACTGAAAAGAGTTCTGCAAGGATTTTGGGGCTAACACCAAAATCAAATGCAATATAGGGAGTCACGAAGGAAAGTGTGGCTCCGAGGTCTTACAATGTATAAACATAAAGGTGAAAAAATTGTAACATACCAGTAGCCACATCAGGAGAACCCTCCTGACCCAGTAGAGTTTGAAGGCCATAGAACCTACCTTAATGTTGTCCACCAGTTGTACTAGAGGTGGCAAACTACTATCGCGCAACTTGTTAGAACCTCTAAAGAGTTAGTCTGGCTCTACTGACAAACATCTTTACCCTTATATGCAGTCACTGGGAATAACTCACTCGGTGGCCTGACTTGACACATCCAAAACAAGTATCACAACTATCCATGAACTCACTCATATGGTTCCTACCATAGTTCTTACAGACTGGGTTGGTGCAACACTAGTCATACTACCTTGGTACTTAGAGCCTAACGTTCTATCATGAGTAACCTACCTGAACTTGGGCACTAGAGCACTTGCAGAAGATGGAGTTGGAGCTAAATATTTCTACAAAAACTGACAACGGTTCCCACCATCTGACTCTACTGAGATAAATTATACCAGTCCTAGCGCTCTTATTCTCCATTTCAATCTCCTTAATCTTATCCTCCTCAATCTGTTGATCATGGACTAGTAATATAGAGATGTTCATCTGTTGTCCTATACTCCTTGACCGCATCCTCATAAACATCAACCATAAACTTACTCATTTGGGCCCAAGAATCAGCCACCATAGTCAGAGCATACCTCGCCAACTAAGTAAACTTGAGTGAATACTCCTGAACACTCACACTTCCCTACTTCAAGTTGACGAACTACTGAATTTTGTCTTCCCTCAACTCAAGAAGGAAGAACCTATCTAGAAATGTAGAAACAAACTCATCCCACTCTACTGGCCCTATATCTGCACCTCTAATCTTCCTTTCACTGCTTAAACCAAGTGTGACCCACTCCTTACAATTAGTAGGTTGACAAATAAGCACTTTCACTTAAAGAGACACCCATGATCTCAATTACTTTCTAAACAAGATCTAAGAATTCTTGTGTATCATCTTCAGTTTAGACCTAAAGAATGTTGGCGGATTCATTCGAGTGAAGTCTCAGATTCTAATTTTTGTTGTATTTATTAATGGGTTGGTTGGGGAAACAACCAACAGGTTATTTTGAGTAGTCATATATTGGGCTAATGATGTGAAAGCGGCCCTAAACTCATCATGAGAGACCTGCTCATTCAAAGGGTCTTTGGTAACAGACGGTGGTGTTTGTTGATTTCCATTTCTCCTTCAATTAGTTCTTTTGGAGGCATTTTCTTTAAACGGATATAGGACGAGTTAGAATAAGAATTTTAATAGAGTTCACACTTTATCTCATGACATGAATCATGAAAAAAGATAGACTTTTCTATAACATTTTGTAGACTTTTTCTCAGAAGTGTGGCGTTCTTCACTCATTAACAAAACTCTACTTAACGCAGCTTTTAGACACCCTAGGATACTGTAAACTGGATGATTTGATACAAAGTTTGTCACGACCCAATACTTCCCCCTAATCATACTATGGTGCTTAGAGTTACAAGTGACCTCAAGCTAACCCATATCCTGGCATATCACTAAGAATACTGAAAATAAGGAACGTAATACTACGAAAAAGCTAAATACAAGTAACTGATGGAAATAGTTCTATGTAATATTAAATGTCAACTAATACTGGAAATAAAACTATTTGACAACCAACGTACTAAAAATCTAAACATCTATCTGAAAGCCTCTACTCATAATGAGTTGTTAGTACAAGCCCCAAACTAACTTCAATTGACTAAAAAGAAATAAATAACTAATAGATAGTCCTCGCATGATGAAGACTTACCAATAACTATTGTTGAGTGGTATGGGAACGTGCTAAGAGCGATCCAAGTACTGAGCATCCGAACCTATATTATGAGATAATATAGCACAGAAAAGTATGTGGTCAGTACTTTGAATGTACTGAGTATCTGAGATGGGAAAACAAACTAGTATAAGCTGAACATGGATGCATGAACATGAAAACTGAATGCAAGACCAAGTATAAACATGTACTAGATAAAACTAAATAACTGAATAACTCAATACTTAGTCAAGTAAACCTGAACTAAACATAAACTGAAGCATGAACTAAGGATTGTATGAGATAAAACAACTGACATAACCCAATCTGAGAAAATCGAGGTCCAACCTGTAACCCCAGTTGGAAGGGTGTTAGTACCTTATCAAGGGTACCAATACTGGTTGGTGTGGGTCTACTAAATTGATGTCCTGAAAGACAAGGGTGTTAGTCCTCAACTAGCGGGTGACCTCCCATAGCCTATGGTAGCGTTGTAGTTCTGGAACTTAGGTACTTCAGTTAATGGTCTTAATCCTCAACTGGTGGGTGCGCCTTCATTCCTGAGTTCACTCGGTGCTAAGTACTACTCCCAATTAAAATAACACTGATAACTGGTATATGGTCAGTATGATTATATTCTAAAAATAACCACATAAGCATGATTTGAAATGCTCAGAACATGTAAATTGATATATGTATGAATCCCTAGGTATTGGGTGTCCATAACCCATCAGCTCTGACTAATGCAACTGAACGAAACAATATTAAAGCTGATCATAATAGGAAATTTTCATACTTCAAGCCAAAACTCAATCATTTATCAAATAAAAAGAGAAAATTACAATTATGGGCATGAGAAGACGTTACTCATATAGGAAAACATGAACTTATGGTTCGATTACAACAACTAAAGAAATTAAGGAAAAACTCATATTTGACCTGGAACCCAAAATTTTGAGAGGAATTAAACTTGAATATTTGAGAAATATTTGGGACTAAATTGGTTGAAGGAACCCATTGATGAAATCCCACATACCTGGAGAAAGATTTCTTGAAGAACTCCTCGAAATTTGGGCTTGCGGTTGAGGAACCCTAACTTGTTGTTAGAGAAGAGAAAATTGCCCTTTGTGCTAAGTGTCAATTGATTCTGAGTTTATGAGGTATTACGGTAATATTAACCTCTAATAATTGGTCTTGGAGTGCCCAAATGATATTGGTTTGGGGTTAAAAGAATGGAAAAAGTCCTAAAAGCCCTTTTTAAATTGTGTAGGAATTTCTGGGATATAGTCGTAATGACTCAGGCTACGACTCATTATCACTGGTCACGAGTCATGCCTTGGAGTCGTGACCTGAGGCTGAAGGACCTGATCCTTTATTTTTATGATAGTGGGTCCTCATAACAACTCGTTACATCTGACAACTAGTCGTCATGAAGAATCGTGGTCAGAGAATAAACTCTTGAGTGTCCTCTGAAATTCAAGAGAGGGGGTGGATATGCACAAACACAATTTCATACCTCTCTTGGAAAAATGTCTAAAATGCATATGATAAAAGTAAAACTGGTAGTACTAGTGTTGGGCTATATCTGCAGTAATGATCAATTCGAAGGGCATCTCTCTTATGGTTTCTACGATTAAGTTTGTCCCCAAATGGAAGGCATTGTTATGGGTGGTGTTCAATCTATGTATCTCAGTGATCCTAATACTCCTGCTGCTCTCTTAAGACTTATGTTTCATGACTGTTAAGTTCAGGTTAATTTTTAATTTGTTGACCTATCTAACGCACTATTACAGAATAGTTTCTGTTTTTTTCAAAATGTGAGTAATATACCTGAAGCAGTTTTTCATTTTCTTTTTGGGCATAAACTAACTATAATAGCAACATATTACCTAGTGAAATACCACAAGGGGTAGAGTACGGCTAACCTTATACCCCTATCTCGTGGATGTAGAGAAGTTGTTTTCGAAAGTTCATCGGCTCAAGTGAAGCATTTTTTTGCATAAACCTATTAAATTTAAAACAACATCTCCAATGACCTTTTGGTTTTTTTAAAAGAAAGTCTGCG
Organism: Capsicum pubescens; assembly: GCA_030864215.1. Classification (NCBI taxonomy): domain Eukaryota; kingdom Viridiplantae; phylum Streptophyta; class Magnoliopsida; order Solanales; family Solanaceae; genus Capsicum; species Capsicum pubescens. The sequence continues at coordinate 182,258,270 of CM061538.1, forward strand.
TCTTTTATCTTTTTGAAAAAAGTAAAAAGAAATTTTTGAAAAATTGTTTTAGTTTGTGTGAAGGCATAGTATTAGTTTAATTTGTGCTCGTAACTTTCGTTTTTCTAGAAAATACGTAGTCCCGAGACTCTTTGTCTATCAAGATTTTTGTTGTTCTTAATGATAAACTATTCAATGTATGTTAAAATATGTAAACACAGGTTTTTATATGGATCGTTTTGCAAATTAAGTTGGAAATATGGTTTAGATGTACTCGTTCCGTATATCTTTACTTGTTCATATTTGACTTAACATATCCTTTAAGAAACAAGAAGGATAATCTTTTATATCACTCCTATTAATTATAAGTTATATAAATGTTGGTAAATAACAAAGTAATAATTATCTCTTGATTTTCTAAAAGGTTAAACAATTATTTTTAGTATAAACGACAATAAAGATAAACGACGGGAGCAGTAATAAGTCAAAAAAATTGTAGCAGGGGTGCGATGCATCGATTCTCATAAATTCGGAGAGTAATTACTACAAGTCAGAGATGAGATCAAACAGAAATTTTGGGATCAGAAAGAGAGAAGCGGTGAATTTGCTTAAATCTCTGGTGGAAGCCCAATGCCCACAGCAAGTATCATGTGCTGACATTCTGATATTGGCTAACCGCGAAGCTATTTCTATTTCTGGTGGTCCAATAATTGATGTTCCTTTGGGCCACAGAGATTCTTCCAAACTACTAAATTCATCCTTGGCAGATTCCTCACTTCCTCCTCCAAACTTGGGAGTCGATCACATGTTTCGTCTCTTTGCCCAAAAAGGCCTCTCCCTTGAAGAATCTATTGCCATCAATGGTACATATATATATATATATATATGCGTGCAATATTTAATGGTCCATACAGGAGTACACAAACTTATTCAAAGAGAATCAAATTTAACTAAGTATATAATTCCTTCATTTCAATTTATTTGAAATTGTCCGGTTTCTTAGTTCGTTTCAAAAAAAAATCACTCATTCTTTTTTCATCAACTCTGTAATTTCAATTTTCACGTTACATGTTTAAAACCATATGATTAAAAGACATTTTTGTACATTTGAAGTATCTTTAATTTAATATCACAAAATTCACAAATATTTTTTATTTCTTAAATTATGTGTCAATTCAAAATAGATCAATCGATTTAAAATGGAGAAAGTAATAGGCAGAACTTCACATATAGAAAATATTTACCCACATCTGGTGTTTACACCAAACTAATGTAATTTACCATGGTAAGTGATTTTAAAAAGTAAAATATGTTCATGAAGTAATAATTAAGAAAATGAATTTTATATTCAAACACATGATATACATGTATTAATTTGACGTGAACTTTGGATGTGGATAATTTTTGTCCTTCACATATAGCCAACTTATACAATTCCTAACTATTTTTTTAGTTTATCTTTCAATAATTACAATCTATAGATAGTAATTAATGTCTACATGTATTTAGGGACTACTAGTTTAGGTGTACGCGTCTTGTGCGTGTACCTCGCTTTAATGAATTCAAACATTATATTAAATAGGATATTTGTTTAAACAATAAAGATGAATATAATAATTAAATTTAATATTTTTTGAGTATGTAAAGATGGAGAATTTATTTATTAAACCTAATCTTTATCAAAAATATTTTTAAAAGTCGATCGACATTCATCTACCATTTGTAAATTGCAACAAAACAATACAATTAAATCTAATCTGTACACACAAAAAATTTCTCAAAGTCGTCTGACACTCATCTACCACCTGTAAACAATAACAAAATAATATGATAATAGAGATATCAAAATAATATAACTAAACCTAACCTTTACATAAAAAAAATTCCTCAAAGCTGACCAACATTTATCTATTACCTATAAACTGCAATAAAATAATACGATAAAAGTGATATCAAAACAATACAATTAAACTTAAATTTTACACACAAAAAAATGTCAAACCCGATTGAGATTCATCTACGAACTGTAAACTACCACAAAATAACAAACTAATAGAGATAAGATTGTTTGATGATAAGATTGAGACCTGTTACAAAATATAAAAAAGATGTACAATTAATATTCATAGGAATATTTCATACAAAAACTGAAACAAAAGATACTTCAATTAACAATAAAGTCTTGGATCATCTTCTCAAAGATGATTATGGTTGAAGCAGTTGCAACAAATATGTCATAAACGCATATTTTTCTTGTTTTAATTAAATACTATTAATTTTCTAATACATAAATGACTTATAATAATTAATTAGGGGTGATATAGTGAAATCACAGTGCAGCTCTTGAAACAGCCATGTCGAAATCAATATTTTAATTAAATATTATGAATTTTTAAATACATAAATGGCTAATAAAAAAATATTATTAATTATAATATACAAATGACTTATAATAATTAATTAGGGGTAATATAGTAAATCATGGAGCAATTAGAGGTAATATAGTAAAATGACTTATAATAATTAATTAGGGGTAATATAATAAAAAATATTACTAATTCTAATATATAAATGACTTATAATAATTAATTAGGGGTAATATAGTAATTCACGGACCAATTAGGGGTAATATAGTAATTGATGAAGCGTTGGTCGAAACCATAGGCAGACATGTCATCTATTTTTTTCTATTAAATATTATTAATTTTTTAATACATAAATGACTTATAATAATTAATTAGGGATGATATAGTAAAATCACGATTAAAGCAGCTGAAACAAACATCATAAATATCTATTTTTTAATTAAATATTATTAATTTTAATATATAAATGACTTATAATAATTAATTAGGGGTAATATAATAAAAAATAGTATTAATTCTAATATATAAATAACTTATAATAATTAATTAGGAGTAATATAGTAAATCACGGAGCAATTAGAGATAATATAGTAAATGACGAAGCAGCTGTTTTTCTAATTAAATATTATTAATTTTAAATACATAAATGACTTATAATAATTAATTAGGAATGATATAGTAAAATCACGGTTAAAGCAGCTGAAACAAACGTCATAAATATCTATTTTTTAATTAAGTATTATTAATTTTAATATATAAATGACTTCTAATAATTAATTAATTTTAATATATAAATGACTTATAATAGTTAATTAGGGGTAATATAATAAATCACTGAACAATTAGGGTTAATATAGGCAGAAATGTCATCTATGGAGCGGAGTGTTGGCCAGTTAAGAACTCCCACATTCAAAAAATGAAGGTGGCGGAAATGCGAATGTTGCGTTGGATGTGTGGGCTGACTAGGGGGGATAGAGTTCGGAATGAGACTATCAGGGAGAAGGTTGGTGTGACTCCAGTGGAGTATAAGATGCGGGAAGTCCGATTGAGATGGTTCGGACACGTGATGAGGAGGGGCATGGATGCCCCGGTTCGTAGGTGTGAGAGGCTAGCTTTGGATGGTTTTAGGCGGGGTAGGGGTAGGCCGAAGAAGTACTGGGGAGAGGTGATTAGGCGGGGCATGGAGTAGTTACAGCTCACTGAGGACATGACCCTAGATAGGAAGATCTGGAGGACGCAAATTAGGGCAGAAGGTTAGGGTCAGTTTGGGTCGCTAGTGTAGGGAATTACTTGGTGGGGGTATTATTCTTGTTATGATACCTTGTTTCATGTTTTATTACGAATCTGTTTGCTTTTCTCTGTTTTCTATTACTTGTGGGTGTCGTATTTGTGTTATGCCATCTTGTTCCATGCTTTACTATGTATTTGTGTAGTATTTCGTGTCTCGAGCCGGGGGTCTATCGGAAATAGTCTTTCTACTTCTTTAGAGGTAGAGGTATGGACTGCGTACATCTTACCCTCCCCAGACCTCACTATGTGGGAATACACTGAGTTTGTTGTTGTTGTTGTATTAATTTTTTAATACATAAATGACTTATAATAATTAATTAGGGAAGATATAGTAAAATCACGGTTAAAGCAATTGAAACAAACGTCATAAATATCTACTTTTTTAATTAAATATTATTAATTCTAATATATAAATGACTTATAATAATTAATTAGGTGTAATATAATAAAGAATATTATTAATCCTAATATATAAATGACTTATAATAATTAATTAGGGGTAATATAGTAAAATACGGAGCAATTAAGGATAAAATGGCAAATAATAAAGAGCTAATCGAAACCAGCTCTTCTATAATATAGAAATATAGGTATGCCCGTGCGTTGCACGGACCCAACGCATATTTACATTGATAGAGATAATATTTATAAACAATTGAGATTATCAATGAAGCAAATAAATAATGAATTCCAGTGTATAGACCATCGAAGACTATCAGTTGCTACATTTGGTAACTAACCACAAAAGATGAAATCGAAGGGAATAACTTATAGTAGGATATATTGAGCAGAGAAAGAAATATGAGAGTATGCACATCTGGAATACACTCGACATATTCAGAATTCCTGAAGTGAAGTATATAATTTGATTTTGTGAAATACTGATACCATTTAACAAACTCAAACCCCATATGATGAAAACCAAATGTAAAATTTACAATCAACCACCTGAGACAATCATCACAGAAATAAATGAAGAATCAATAGACATTTCATATGTTGTTCCACCACAAGTATCAAAAACAGAATCAGGCAATACAGTACAACAACAACAACAATCACAAGCCAATAGTAACAACAACAACAACAGAAAGGCCATAGAAGAAAATCTATGACCAGACAGAACAAGACGAAGATTCAGTAGCCTTACTGCAGTCTAATGTAATGATGATGCATATATTATAATATTTTTTTTACTTTTTTTTCCTCTCATCAATTTGCCAAAGTAACTCTTATAGTAGTAGTCCTTGCTTGTGATATCTATTATAGTCAGTTGTCTATTGGGAGATGCTATAACGATAATGGGAACAGGTTTTAGTTAATATAGTTAAGGAACCCATTGGTGCACAAAGCTAACGCTATCCCCTTTGTAGAGCTCCCTAGAAAAATACAAGCTAGTTGTGGGAGGAGAATATAGTACCAGTTGTTACTTCGAGGTAGATGATGGCAAATGAATCAGATTATGGTATGAGAAATGGCTGGGAAACACCACTCTGAAGGAGGAATTTCTAGAACATTTCTCCATAGTAGTGCAACCTCATGCCACTATTGCCTAATGTAGAGCTAGCAACTCATGGAGTATCATTTTTTTAAAACAAATGGGAGTTAAACAGCATAGTGCAAATGCTACGCAAGCTAGTGCAGTGATCAATAAACCCACAGAAGAAAGACAGAATGAAATGGGGTAAGAATGGAAAGGGAAGTTGTCTGTCAAAGACTTCTATCACCTACAGCAAAGTGTGAGTAGATTCATGAAAAAGTGACCCTGGAAACTCATTTGGAGAACCAAAGTTGCAACAAATGTAGCTTGTTTCACTTAGGTATCCCTACTAGAAGCCCGTAGGTTAAATACAACATTACAACAATGCCCCAATCATACACTCATTACTTAAGTTATTTCTAGTGCTACCGCAATGATGTTCACATATAGATTCACCAAGTATTATGTAACCGAGGTACAAATGATACTTATGTATGAGTCTCATTCAGAACATAAAGTGGTATGGAAAAGACTCGGATCAGGGTGGCCATGGCATCCAACTCCAAACATGCAACATTTCTTGGACATTACATAGGTAAAAGCTTTTTAGTTCACATTTCACTGGGACTATTCAAAGACATACCTGCAATTGCTTTTGTTTGCAACTACACCCATTGTAGCTCCTGATTCTCACTGCTCAAGATTCTCCCCAACACAGGCAATCACTTTTAGGCCTTGCGAAAGTGCATATGCAACTTTATCAGCAACGAACTGCAGCAAACAGGACGCACGGTTAATACTCTGAGCAAGAACACGAAGAAGCTAGTGAATGTCCATCAATTACAAAGATGCAAGGAAACTATCACATCTTTCCATATCATTGCTTACATCATTTGATTCATTCAATAAAAGCCTTCTCTCAGAGTGACCAAGGATGACCCAGGGAATGCTCAAATTGACCAGCATCTCAGCACTATGGATGCCGAGACAAGTATTAGTAAAATGCCATAGTTATTAAAATTACAACTATCAACCAAGCAAATAAAATTAACTTTACAGTTTACCAGATCGAGTATACTCAATAATAAAGCATTCTGTAAATCAACCACGAAAGATATACTTGTAAAGAAACAAGAACCAAAATCTTCTGATATGTGTGCGCCTGTGCGCGCTATTTTTTGAGCAAATAATTCTAGCATATGTTTTATTAAGGGCACAACAAGAAAGAGGTGTTTTTTTTTAATAACAAAGAAAGGAGCCTGAAAACAGACTAAAAATAGATGACTAAAAGGTTTTTTTTAAAAAGCAGAAAGATCAACTTCCACTGGCGTTCAGGAATATTTGATCAAGTAGCATACCCAACAATTGGTTAAAGGGACGTCTTCTCAGCATACTTGCGTAAATTCCAAGCTGCAACTTTATTGAATATAGCAAAAGAAAATCAAAATATATGTTTAGCCAGTGAGCATACCTAACCTCTCCAGTAAATGCACCTCCTTTCCTTACCCAACAGTTTTGTGCAGCAATGGAGAAATCACGACGCAATAATTGTTTGACCAAGGAAAGAAATACAAATGGAGGACTAAACACAACCTCTATGAGAAAAGCAATCCAAATAAAGCAATTAGGGGTGAGCATGGTATGGTATATACTGAATTACCATATCAAATTGAAATTTTTGATACCGTGGTTTTGGTATTATGGTATTTGGTATAGTATATGGTATACATTTTAAATTTTTTTGGTATATGGTGTGGTATTCGGTATTTATAAATGACATACCAAAATACTGAATGTCATACCAAAGTATATAGTTGCATAAATAATATTAACAAATATACAACTTAGTATTAGTATAGAAATGCTATGACATTAGAACTTTGGCTACTCTATCTTGACTGTAATGTCTTTTTTTGTGTTATTGACTAACAAAAGGAGTTGTTTGTACTTCTTTTTTAATATTTTTACATGAATAATGTGTAATTACGATACAATTGAGATGTGCTTTTGAAAAGTCAAAGTAATAATACTCTATCATACAAGTATATATTGTCGAAGTTGAACAAACTATGGTCCCCGATTACCATACCACAAAATATCGAAACCGAACATCAAAATACCGAATCATACCAAATTAATATGGTATGGTAATGATATAGTGTTTTTAAAAATCGAACACCAAAATTACCGTACCAAAGTTTCATATACGGTACCATACCATACCATGTCCACCCCTAACAGGTTGTTTGGATGGTGGTTTTCTGTGGTATGGTATGGTATGGGTACCATGGGTACATGTTTGTTTTGATGATTTTTTAAAAGGCATGGTATGGTATGGTAACATTTCATGGTTTGGGAACCATGGAATAGGCCAATTTTTTGAACCACCAATTTGGTGGTTTTGCATGGTTTTCTTATTTATTTTTCCAACTATTCCCTCATATAATATTTTCTATTTCTATTTTACCCTTTACCCCATATTATTTACAACCTTAATATGTTATAATTTTTATCCATAAACCAAACCAAACAAAAAAATTATTATTATTAAACAGTAGTGAATGATACAGTCTATCCAAACATAGTATTGTACCATACCATACTATATCATACCATACTATACTGTAACATACATTATGAAACCATGACAAACCACTATCCAAACTATTGGATACATCCTATCTTGGAAGATATCTTAAGATTGATCTTCCTTATCTCAGTAGATTTTCCATATCCCAGTATCCCATAGTGATTTAGTTTCTATTTAGGAGAACATACCAATTCTTTATTAGTTAATTTTTTCCTTATTTAGTTTGTATTCTCTTGTATATATACACATACATATTAGAGAAATCAACAGAAGGTTTTATATTTCACTCATCTTTATATGGTATCAGAAGCCTCAGTATACTCTAACGAGTAAGATTTCTTATTCTCTCCCACCCACCCTCCACAAATGGTAGACACTCCTCGAGTTGTTAATGCTGACAAAAACGTCAGCCCGATGGTTGTTCAATTTAACCTTGCATCACAATTTCCCATTAAATTACTTGGCAGCCATATTTTTGCAACGTGGAAGGCGCAATTCTCTATGTTTATCCATGGTCATGATCTATATGGTCATCTTGATGGGTCTACACCTTCCCCATCTCGCACTATCACAACTGGTACAGTCCCTAGTGCTAATCCTGCATTTACTCATTGGTTTCGACAAGACCAACTCATTCAAAATGCACTTATGGCATCTGTTGATCCAATAATTGCCACAACTGTTGCAGCGGCTACCTCAGCAAAGACAGCCTGGGATGCACTGCACATCGCCTATGCGAACAAGTCCCAAACTAGAATTTTTAGTCTGCGTGATCGACTTATGCGTCTGACCAAAGAATCTCAGCCAGTCACCGAATATTTGCAAACTATTCGATTTATTTCTGACGAACTCTCTACTGCTGGGGCTCCGGTCTCCAACTCTGAACTTATTGTCAAGATCCTTAGTAGTTTGGGTCCAAAGTTTCGTGAGATCTCTGCTGCAATCCGTGATCGTGACTCCAGTATCTCTTTTGAAGAACTCTACGAAAAGCTTCTGGATCATGAGCTTTTCCGTCGACATGAAGCATAAAAAAAAGCTACCAATCAGATTACTATTGCTGCTACCTCCAACAAGCCTGCTACTTTGATTACTCGCACCAATCGTCGCCCAAGAAATAACAATGGCAACAACCAACAGTGGCGGTCCAACAATCCCTTTACTTCACCCAATTCACGGTGATCTTCGACCACCAACAACTCTTCCAATGGTGTTCGCTGTCAGTTGTGCAACAAACCAGGTCATGTTGCAAGTGTTTGTCGATCGAAATCTTAATATCACTTTGAGGCGAAAGCCAATTATGTTTTAGGATTACGGGTATCAGAAAATCCTTGGATTCTCGATTCCGGTGCGTCTCATCACATCACTGCCGAACCTCAAAAGTTGCAGCCATACAATGGGATGAAGCAGGTCTCCCTGGGTGATGGTAAAAATATACCAATAACTCACACTGGTTCAACTCTATTAAATGCATCAAATAAATCTTTCAAACTCTCTAACACTCTCTGTGCTCCTAGTATTAAACGTAATTTACTCTCTGTCTCTAAATTTTTTCAAGATAACCTAACCTCTATTAAATTCTTTCCCTTTCATTTTTTTGTGAAGGACTTGAAAATGCGTACTCCATTGGTGCACGGTCAGAATAAGGACGGTCTCTATGAGTGGCCAAATTTACCCTTCATGTCTTCTCCTCAAGTGCATTTGACCTCCACTAGCACATCCACTTCTACCTGGCATAGTTGGTTGGGTCATTTTAATGTAAAAGTGTTAAGTTTTCTTTTGAATGAATTCTCGCTACCTTGCTCGCGAAAAAAAATTTTAGTTTGTAATTCTTGTTCCTCGAATAAGGCTCATCGCCATCCTTTTAAACACTTTAGTTTGTCAAGTACCAAACCATTTCAAACAATATTTAGTGATTTATGGGGTCCTTCTACAGTTCAATCGATTGACAAAAAATTATACTATTGTATTTTTATGGATCAGTATACCCGATACACTTGGCTTTACACATTAAAGAATAAAAGTGAGGTTACCGACCTTTTCAAAAATTTCAAGCATTAATTGAACGTCGTTTTAATACAAAAGTTCTTTCTATCTATACAGATGGTGGTGGCGAATCTAAAAATCTTGATCCATACCTAAGATCTCAAGGTATTGAACATCTTTTATCCCCTCCATACACCCCTCAAAGAGTCGTTCTTGCTGAAAGACGTCATAGACATATTATTGAGACGACTCATACTTTACTTCATGAAGCTTCACTTCTGTCGACTCTTTGGTCTTTCGCTTGTCAACATGCAGTTTATCTGATAAATCTCCAGCCAACCTCACTTTTACAAAATAAATGACCTTTTCAAGTATTGTTTGGTCATTATCCAGATTACCATTCCGTAAAAAAAATTGGGTGTGTCTGTTATCCATGGCTCAAACCTTATTCAAAAAATAAATTAGAGCCACGATCAACACCATGTGTATAGTTAGGATTTTCTTTAGTTCAGCATTGTCACGAATGTTTTGATCCGAAATCTTCTAAAATATATTTATCTCGTGATGTGAATTTTTTTGAAAATAATTTTCCTTTTCAAAATATATTTTTAAATAGTTCTTCAACTTGTAAAGAACTTGCGTAGGAAAACCCAACTGACACTACCCCAACAACATCCCCTAGTTTTTTTACTCCCATAAGCAGCGAATTACTTATCCCCATACCTATCCCAAGTTCAGATAGCAGCAATGCTCTCAAAGACACCGTCTTCTCTGCCTGCGCTCCAACAGAATCTGTAAGTTCAGGAAACTCTTCTCCTCCTCCTCCTACAAATTCTGTTGTTCCTACTGATCTCCATGAAACCCACTCTTATCTCCCATTGCCTCAATCATCATCTTTTCTAATTGTATATAGTCGCAAAAACAAAACAATGTCATCAGCTAGCCAAAACGCCACTGCCCGTCCCTCCATCTCACTTCCGTTACAACCTCCCCCGGACCCTGCTCAAGCCGCAGAACCCCAACAACCTTCTGTTCCTGCTCCAAATCGTGTTGTGACCCGTTCACACCACAACATTTACAAACCAAAAACCATCCTTGACTTCATGGCTCACTTATCCTCCTCCATCACCCCAACCAACTTCAAACAAGCAAACAAACACCCAGAGTGGCAAAGAGCAATGAAAAATAAATTTGATACATTATTGAATAATCAGACATGGGAATTTGGTACCACATGACCCCACAAAAAACATTGTTTCTTGCAAATGGTTATACAGGTTAAAAAGAAAAGATGATGGGAAAATCGATCGCTACAAGGCTCGACTTGTTGCAAAGGGATTTACACAGCGTCCTGGAGTTGACTATCATGCCACGTTCAGTCCGGTCATCAAACCAACTACTGTACGTTTGGTTCTCTCTATTGCTGTCCAACGGAATTGGTCCCTACGACAGCTTGATGTTAACAACGCATTCTTGCAAGGTCATCTAGAAGAAGAAGTTTACATGGTCCAACCTCCAGGTTTTGCAGACAAGCAGTTTCTGTCCCACATATGTCGTCTAAAGAAAGCAATATATGGCCTGAAGCAAGTCCCTCGGGCTTGGTACAATGAACTTAAGATATTTCTTCTTTATCTGGGATTTGTCAAGTCAGAATCTGATGCCTCACTCTTTATTCACAAAGTGTCAAACAACATTTTGTACGCACTGGTTTATGTAGACGATATCATTATTACAGGGAATCACAACTCAGAGGTTAATCGGGTTATTGCTCGTCTTGCTGGGTATTTTTCTATTAAGGATCTTGGGAATCTAAACTTCTTTCTTAGAGTGGAGGTGCTCCAAACTGCCAAAGAAATCACTTTATCGCAGTCCGACTACATCAATGAAATCCTCTCTGACGAAAACATGAAGGACTGTAATTCAGCAAAAACTCCAATGAGTGCCACTGAAGTGCCTCAACTAAATGATGGAGCGGAACCAACTGATGTCACTCGCTACAGGAGAGTTCTTAGAAAACTACAGTACTTGTCTTTTACTCATCCAGACATTAGCTTCTCTGTGAATAAATTGTCTCAATTTATGCACTTACCATCTGAAGTGCACTGGAAAGCACTCAAACGAGTATTCAGGTATCTCCAAGGAACACTTCAGTTAGCTCTTCACATTCAAAGAGGTAATGATTTCAACCTACACATGTACTCTGACGTGGATTGGGCTGGAGATGTGAGTGACCGAGCTTCCACTACTGGTTACATATTGTTTTTTAGACAAAATCCTGTGAGCTGGTCTTTCAGGAAACAAAGAACAATTGCTCGCTCATCAACTGAAGCATAGTATCGTGCTGTTGCAAGTGCACTGGCTGAAACCAACTGGGTGACAAATCTGCTAAAAGAATTACATGTTTCACTTCCTCAAGGACCAACTATTTACTGTGACAATGTTGGTGCAACTTACTTATGTGCAAATCCAGTTTTTCATAGCCGCATGAAGCACATTGTTGTAGACTTTCACTTTGTTCGCAAACAAGTTCAGCAGAATCAAGTTCGCATTGTTCATATTCATGCTGCAGAACAAATCGCGGATACCCTAACTAAAGCTCTACCAAAGCCAGCCTTTGATAAACACCTATTCAAGCTAGGCTTTGCTACACATTGCCTATCTTGAGGAGGGCGTATTGGATACATTCTATCTTGGAAGATATCTCATGATTGATCTTCCTTATCTCAGTATATTTTCCATATCCCAGTATCCCATAGTGATTTAGTTTCTATTTAGGAGAAGATAACAATTCTTTATTAGTTGATTCTTTCCTTATTTAGTTTGTATTCTCTTGTATATATACACATACATAGAAGAGAAATCAACAGAAGCTTTTATATTTTACTCATTTTTATACAAACAACCTGTAAAAGCAATAGCGTAAGACTTAGGAAAAAAACAAAAAAAAGAGAAAGTCTAGAGGGTAAAATTCCAACCAAGACAAGCAATATAAGATGTAAAAGAAAAATCACTTCTTATAATTCAGTTAGGTATAAATCACTTCATTGAAAATGATAAGACATAAATTTCAAATGCCAAAGCGAATGCAAACATAGAGAGGAAAACAAATTGAAATAGAAAAAAAAGTCGCAAAATAAAGAAAGGCAAATAGTATATTGGTCTGAAGTTAAATTATATATGATAACCTGATAAGAACATTCTAAGTTAGCACGAATGAGGTAGGAGACAACTTCAATGTCAATTTAGAATTACAACTTCATATAAGCAATAAAAATGTCTCCATAACCAAACTCTTCTTTTCCTTCTATAATTTTTTGGCCCCGACACCTTATTCTTTTAGCTGAAACTGTTATGGCAGTGTAGTTGGTTATCAAATCAGTCTAACACATAAAACTGAAGAATCCCAATTCTAGATAACAACTTTCCATTGAAGACTAATCCATGGTTGCATAAAAAGAGTGTTGTCAATCTCTAATGAAAAGAACTCTCCAGACATACCACGCCATTTTAAGAGAAAATCCCCAAATTCTCACTGAAACGAGGCAAAATGAGTTTCGATGAAAGGTCTTGTGTTCGATTCCCGGGTCATCCCGAGGACATTCAGAAAATAAGGCTCACATCTCAGTTTGTCATGAGCAAGGAGAAGACGACCACGCCATGGCTGCAAAAAAATGATTCCACATAAAAGAGATTCGGTGTTTGCCAAACCAAGATACACGGTCCAGCATATCTCATTGCCCGGATGGAAATGATGAGGACATGAATTAAATAGTGGAGAAAAGGCCATTTCTGGAAAAACCAATAAACAAGTATCATCACAGCCACTTTTGGAAAACGTTTATTCTTCCGTAGATTTCACGAAATTATGGATGTTGTGGACTAAAGCATCTAGGAATGCCTGATGGATATGGCACCAGATATTTTGTTTTTGGTTTTCTTTGAGGAAAGAAAGAAGATTGATAATTAAAAATCATAGGCCAAACAGAGGAAGTTAAACCATGGCTGCAAATTCTATAACCTGACTGTCCCGCTAAGATACGGTTTATCAAATCCCGATTCCATCTAGCTCAAAAAAATCAATCATCACAGCCCTTTTGAAGACCTAGACCTGAACTTAGAGGACAATTAAGGTCCTTTTTGTCACCCCAATATAATTTTATTTTCATATTTGTTGTATAGATTTTCAAAAGAACAATACAATACAATGAAAACAACCATCAAAACAGGCTTATTCATCAACATGCATATATATATATATATATATGTGTGTGTGTACAGACTTTACCTATGCTATTTTGGGGTAGAGAGGGACTGTTTCCGATGGTCCCTCGGCTCAAGAAAATTGTTTTACAGAACTCAGCTGATACAAAACAAATATGATGATACAAAGGACTTGCAAGATGATGTAAACTTGCACAGAAAGTCGCAGATTTAACATATTCCAACATTGGATCATGCAAAAGAATCTATTTTTTTTCAAAGCAAATAAGTTTCGGATGTGTGGAATGATGAGCCATAAGAGAAGCCAACCACGCCATGGCAGCAAACGTAGGTTGCATGGGAGAGATAAATCTCAATCACAAGCCATACCAGGTTGCCACACCAAGATACGGGTCGGTAATCTCAATGCCCGCAATGGTTAGCCCAGAAAATAGAAACACCATCATCACTACCTCTTTATGTACTATCCATCCACACACACACAAAAAAGACACGTACATGAGAGAAGGCAGCATATACAAGTTAAATCAATTTTCCATTTTCTCATAAAACACAAGGGCTGTTACGTGGCGCCAAATTATCCCAAGCTTAACCGGGAGACATTAACATAATGGTTCACTACCTACCACTACTAGAAAACTGCTTATTACCTGGGATTTTACCTAGGGAATAATATTGTAAAAAATACATGCGGATTTACCTACAAAATTATTAAATTCGTCAATATTATAATATATTATCTGCGAATTATATATTTGAAACAAATTCCGCAGGTAAATTTGGCGCCATATTGCACAAATTTCATACTTGCGATATTACCTAGGGAAATATATCGGCGGGTATTTTATCTCTAGATAAATCCGCGGGTATATGACAAATATATATATATTTTAAATCCGTAGAAAAATTCCCAGGTAATTTATCCTACGGATTTACTTAGAGATTTTTTGGTGGAAATTTATGTAATGGATTATATTACCTAGGAAATTATTTGGAGATTTTGTGCTGCGAATTTTGCTGGGGATTTATTCCTGGGGATTTACCTGCAAAATTATTACTTGCGACATTACCTGGGGAAATATATCGGCGGGTCTTTTATCTCTAGGTAAATCCGCAGGTATATGGACAAATATATATATTTTTTAAATCCGTAGAAAAATCCCCAGGTAATTTATAATACGGATTTACTGAGATATTTTGGTGGAAATTTATGTAATGGATTTTATTACCTATGAAATTATTTGGGAATTTTGTGTTGTGAATTTTGCTGGAGATTTATTCTTGGGGATTTACCTGCGAAAGTATTACTTGCGATATTACCTGAGGAAATATATAGGTGGGTATTTTATCTCTAGGTAAATCCACAAGTATATGGACAAATATATATATTTTTTAAATCCGTAGAAAAATTCCTAGGTAATTTATACTACGGATTTACCTAGAGATATTTTGGTGGAAATTTATGTAATGGATTTTATTACCTAAGAAGTTATTTGGGGATTTTGTTCTGCGAATTTTGCTGGGGATTTATTCTTGGGGATTTACTTGCGAAAGTATATCTTCCGACATTACCTGGGGAAATATATCGGTGGGTATCTTATCTCTAGGTAAATCCGCAGGTATATGGACAAATATATATATTTTTTAAATCGGTAGAAAAATCCTTAGGTAATTTATACTATGGACTTACTTAGTGATATTTTGGTGGAAATTTATGTAATGAATTTTATTACCTAGAAAATTATTTGGGGATTTTGTGTTGCGAATTTTGCTGGGGATTTATTCTTGGAGATTTACCTACGAAATTATTACTTGCGACATTACCTGGGAAAATATATCGGTGGGTATTTTATCCCTAGGTAAATCCGCAGGTATATGGATAAATATATATATATTTTAAATCCGTAGAAAAATTCGCAGGTATATGGACAAATATATATATATATATATATATATATATATATATATATATATATATATATATATATATATATACACATACATACATATCTTTTAAATTCATAGAAAAATCCCCAGGTAATTTATCCTACAAATTTACTTAGAGATATTTTGGTGGAAATTTATGTAATGAATTTTATTATTTGGAGATTTTGTGACTTGAAAATTTTAAATAGGAAAAGGATAAACTTGAAGAATAAAAAACATAAATAAAAAGAAATTAGAAATTAAATCGGTGGACACGTATATTATCAAACAGAAGATGCTCAAGAAATTAAAATTAGTTTATTGACATAGTATCACAGATGTATTATCAACTATTTTAAATTTTATATTCATAATTTATAGGTGTCTATTTCGAATTATTGTTATCGTTGATTTTAAAGTAATATATTATGTGCCGTATTTTTATTTACACAATTTATTTATAACTAATCTGAGAATAATTATATTATTTATTTTACTATTATTATAATTATATTATTTATGTTACTATTATTATTATTGTATTAATTCGCAATCTTAGTCAATTTATTTTTTCCAATTTATTTATTTTCTAGCCTAATTTTTCCAATTAATAACAAGTTTAGCATAATTTTATCCAATTTATTACAATTCTAGCCCAAATTATGTCCAATTGAACTCAATTTCAAATTCTATTCAATTTTTAAACCAAATTCTTAATTTTTAGATTTCAGTCATTGATCAATATTTATTTATTATTATTATATTTATGTAGCAGTCTAAGTTGATTCAATTATCTTCTCAATTTTATTTAAATTCTAGCCAACCTTATATCTAATTGATGTCAATTTTAATCGATTTTTTAATTCAATTTGGTTCATTTTAAATCAAATTTATATCGAGTCTTATTATTTTTCTCGTTATTATTATTATGTTATTATTTCATTTATATCGAGTCTTAATATCCGTCCCTTTTTTTGTGGACTATTGTGCCAACTAATTAACAAATAATTTATATTTATATTAATTTATATAATTACTATATTTATAAAATCATTTCCGCAAGTATACATGTCCATCATTTACAGACATTGTTTATTATTATTATTGTTGTTGTTGTTGTTGTTGTTACGACTTTATTATTATGGCTTTCCTGCATTTATTAAATAACAGTCTACTCAATTACTAAAAGTAATAATTTTTTATTTTTTAATATTAATTTTATATAGTTAATATATTTATGAAATATCTACGTAATTCAATTCAATTTTCCTAATTTATTTAAATTCTAGCCATTTTATACTCAATTTGTGTCAATTGAGTTTAATTTGACTCAATCGAAATCTCCAATTCAATTTTTTTAACCCAATATCTAATCCTAATTTGACTCATCTCCTCAATTCTAATCTCAATCGTTCATCATAATTGATCAATGGTTAATATTAAATCAAGTTTCACTAATATTTTTCTTGAAATTGGACAACTTCAGACTATTTTTCTTGAATCGAGGGTCTATTGGAAACAACCTATTTACCTCAGCGGTAAGGTCTGCGTATACTTCCCTCCACAAATCCCACTTTGTGGGACTAAATCGAGTTAGTTGTTGTATTCATTTTC
The DNA here is from genome assembly GCA_030864215.1 of Capsicum pubescens. Lineage (NCBI taxonomy): Eukaryota > Viridiplantae > Streptophyta > Magnoliopsida > Solanales > Solanaceae > Capsicum > Capsicum pubescens. Next base: position 182,275,719 of record CM061538.1, read on the forward strand.
TTGAAATCTATTTAAACAACCTATTTAATTTTCGGATTGACGAAATGACAACTGTAACGAACAAACATAAATAAATTCGATTTGGGGTTAAGTTATTTTGGATTTTTATTTTGATTTTGAAGATTAAAGTAGTGACTCTTTCTTTGTCATGACCGGACATTTAAAATTGATGATTTTTTTAAGAAAAAATAATTTTTTTTCAAACCTATTTTTTATTTTCAAATATAAATAACCCAACATGGATGAAATGAAATGAAATAATGTACCAACATGAGTTGTGATGCAGTGGATAGGGCTGCTCCACCCTTAACCACAAGTCGAGGGTTCGACCCTGGGTATGGAGAAAACTCGAGAGCGCTGCCACCTTAATGGGCCCTGCAACGCGTGATCTGGATTAGTCGGGGCTCCAATGAGGGCACCGAACATCGGATGAAAAACCAAAAAAAAAAAAGAAATAACAAAAAATATTATTTATACTGAATATATAAAATAGTATATATATATATATATATTATTTATATAATTTTGTTTTTTCTAACCATAAAAATTTCAAAAAAAATCAAAAACTGGACCGTTTAACCGAATTTCTAAAATTTTAAACCAAAATCGATCCAAAAATTAAAATCAAAATTAAATTTCAATTTGATTTTTGAGATTTTTCGGTTTGAACCGAAACTTAAACAAAAATGATGTACCAAAATATATTAATTATTAAAAAATAAAAAAACTCTTATCATAAGAAAAAACTTAAACAGAAAAATGTACCAAAATAGTATATTAATCAATATAAAAATTTTCAGGGAAAACGTATTCCCTCTTTTTTTTTCCACTTGACAGCTCAGTGGTGTCCATCCATATTCTCTCAATTCAATTCTCTTAAGTCACAAAAAAAATTAATCTCACAAATTCTCTAAGAAGTCTCCTCTCAATCGTTTTCCTCATTCTCAATTTATGACGGTTCCTCTGTCTCGATCAGGTATTGTATCTCTGTTGAGTAACAATTGTTAATGTTGTTAAGGAAACACGATGTTGTTACCATACTATGTTGTTAATATTGATATTTTCTGGCAAATTTGTTAATGTTGTTAATGGGTTCTTTCTATTGACATGATTGGAGTAACAATTGTTAATGTTGTTAAGGAAACAAGACTCTATTACCAGACTCTGTTGTTAATGTTGGTATTTTTTGACAAATTTGTTAATGTTGTTAATGGGTTCTTTCTATTGACATGATTGGAGTAACAATTGTTAATGTTGTTAATGGGTTTTTGACTCTGTTACTAGACTCTGTTGTTAATGTTGATATTTTCTAGCAAATTTGTTAATGTTGTTAATGGGTTCTTTCTATTGACATGATTGGAGTAACAATTGTTAATGTTGTTAATGGGTTCTTTCTATTGACATGATTGGAGTATGAAGAGAGTAGTGCATCGGGTAGATCCAGTACACTAGCAGTCTAGTTTGTCATTAGTGAGAGTTAATAAAATGGATAATCCACAGAGGAAAAATATGTCATTCATCTTAGCGACCATGTTCAGAAATCAGAACTTATCTCTAGACATCCAACTCCAACAAATGAGAGACCTTTGTTACGTGAACTCCAATTTCCAAATTAAATATTTGTTAAGATGACCAAATCTGTATCATACCAAAACTGTTTATGTGATCCTCCTCTACTAAATCTTTTGTGACTTTAGCTCTCATTTCTAGCCATCAGATAAACAACCTCCGCAAAAGACATCTCTGTTCTAACCTAATATGAATAAGGTAGTATTAATCTGATACCTTTTTTCGATGAATTTTCTATAGTTAAGTTATCTCTTCCCATCCTGAGTCTGCTAAGCTATGGTACGACTATGTTTGACCTTATTTTGCCTAACATTGATCAAATGAAAACATATAGAGTAAGTGTTAACTCTAATTGTAATCTCAATCTGCAAATATTACCATTACATCTGCCTAAATTTCCTAATGTCAATCTGGTTATACTGAAGTCCAACAGATGATGCACCTATCCACTGTGTTCCTGCTTATTCCATTTTCTTTTCAAGTAACTCAAATTCTATAAGATATGATTCTTGTATCCATTTAGGAAATTTATTGGATCAGTTTTTCATTTTTAATGTAGTATAACTAACTTAAGTTACTAGAAAATCAATTTACAAAGGAGCTCATTCTTTTGGCTTCCAGAAAGCTTAACAAGTTTAGATCACTGGAATTCTATTTGAGTGAAATGTGAGCTACAGACTAACCATCATAGGCTAAAGGAAGCAGGTGTCTATTTCGAATGCTTCACTAAAAACCTATAATCGAAAGGTTTATGGCAAGTTTGAATTGTTTCATCATGTTGGTTGACTTTGAACTTTATGCAATCATATTGTTGTCCTTGTTGATTGTATTGTCTCATTAACTCTCTAGTGAAAATGAAAACTAGAAACACTTTAAATTTTATTATTATGTGTTTTTATATATGGTATTTTTTAATTCAGAAATGACTATTCCGGAGCATCGAAAATGGATGATAAATAGACTTCTTCCTGGTAAAGTGGCATATACAGATGAATTTATAAAAGAAATGGAAGAGTTCATTAAATTTGCTTGTAGTCAACCGAAGTACTTGTCCTAGAAAGTCATAAGGTGTCCTTGTAAAATTTGTAAGAACATGAAGCATTTTACGCCCGATGAAGTTAATGTTCATATTTTCAAGAAAGGGTTCACTCCAGGATATTGGTATTGGGCATCACATGGAGAGGAAGCTCCTTCAATTAATTTGAATGAACATGTCCATTCAAGTTCTTCAACTAGTCATTAAGGATGTATCTTTGACATGTCTTCAAGCAGTCAAAATAGCATTCTAGTGGAAGACTCTGAACACGTAAATAGGTATCAAGGTATGGTGTATGATGCTGCTGGGATATAAATTGATCATCATGTTGAGCCTATTGTAGAAAAGTCTCCAAATATGGGCGCCAACAAATTTTATGAAATGTTGAATTCAGCTCAAGAACCTTTATGGCCTGGATGTAAATATTCAGAGTTGTCTACAACTGTTAGAATGATGAGTATTAAATCTAAATATAATATGTCTCATGATTGTTTTAATGCAATGGCACAATTGATGAAGGATACAAGCCATCTGGATAGTAAGATACCTCTTGATTACTACCAAGCAAAGAAGTTAGTGGCGGGGCTTGGTTTAACTAGTCGAAAGATTGATTGTTGTGTTAATGGATGTATGCTGTATTACAAGGCTGATCAAGAGATGATAGAATGCAAGTTTTGTAAAGAACCTCGCTATAAATAACGCGTAGGAAAGAAGGGTAGCAGAAAAGTTCCGCATATGACTATGCATTACCTGCCACTTATTCCTAGGCTTCAACGACTATATGCTTCAACTCGATCTGCAGAGCACATGAGGTGGCACTCTGAGAATCGCAGGGAAGAAGGTATTTTGTGTCACCCTTCAGATGGAGAAGCATGGAAATATTTTGATCTAACTTATCCAGACTTTACTTCAGAGCCTAGGAATGTCAGGCTCGGTCTTTGTTCTGATGGTTTTACTCCTTATATCCAATCAGCATCACCGTACTCTTGTTGGCCCGTGATTATTACTCCTTATAATCTTCTTCCTGAATTATGTATGACTGCCCCATATATGTTCTTAACATTGATCATTCCAGGTCCTCGCAATCCCAAGAATAAAATTGATGTGTATCTTCAACCATTAATAGATGAGTTGTTACAATTATGGACAGATGGTGCACTAACTTATGACGTATCGAAGAAGCAAAATTTTGATAGTTAATCGTAAATAAATCCATATAAATTAATGGATTCCAACCTACAAATCAAGATTCTTAACCATTAATGTCACCAACTCCAGCCACCTCACCTAATATAGTTGACAATGTAGATGATGATAATCAAACATGGATTGTACTTAAAGGGGATGGGTAATACGACTAACGTTTAATAATACATATATTTTGGTGGACTATTTATATGTGAAGATGTTTGATAACTACTATATGTTATGTAGGTTTGATCCACACAAGGTAGTTATTGATGGTATTGCTACTTGCATTCGGAGTAAGTTTGAATTGGCTAGACCTTCATGGAAGAAGTTTCCAGAGACTACTCGCGAGATATGGTTTGAGGAATTCAAGGTAAAAAATTTATACACTCTGATTCATGTATAAATATAATTGTGGTACTAGATAGCTAATATTTTATTCATTTGATATTTGCAGAAGAAATTTAAGTAGCTTTCTCTCTATAATGATGCTATATGGTCTAATTTTAATAAAAGGGCATCTTAAAAAAGACCCAACTTTTCCAAGATGTTAGAAAAAAATTTCCTCTAAAACCACATTGGATGGGAGATGCAGTATTCAAGGAGATGAAGGTGTATTGGGAGTCTGATGAGTTCAAAACAAAGTCTGAATGAAATAAAGACAATCGTGATTCAAATTTTGGTGCATCACTTTATACAGGTGGTTGTGTACCTCATCGATTGATCTATAAGAGAATGGTAATTATAAATCTTTTTAAATATATTTCTTTGAAGAAAATAATATCATATTCAATGTTGATAACATACATATCTTTTTAAAAATATATATAGAAAGAAGTTGTTGGAAAAGATCCTTCTGTTTCAGAATTTTATTTTCGAACTCATCGCAAGAAAAGTGATGAAAGTTGGGTAAATGAGAAAGATGAAGCTACTTATGTAAGTGTTCATTTACTCTATTTACTAGTTGAGTTCATTTCAATCTTGAAGTAGTGAAGCCGTGTGGGGCCAATTTCGATTTACTACTTCTTATTGCAATCTTGTTCTCTTAAAATCTGTTTTTTGTTGTAATCTTGAAGTCTGGTGAAGCCATGTGTGGCCTATTTTGATTCACTAGAATTGTTATTGACATCTTGTTGTTCTTGTTGTGGTTTGCTTCTTGTGTTTTTGAACTTGATTTTATATCAATGATGATGATATGAAATGAGCTTAAAATAAAGAAATGGGATTCATTTAGCCGATCCTAACTTGTTTGGGACATAGTCATAAATGTTCTATTATGTTTGAATAAGTCCTTTAGAACAATTTAGTTAATATGGAAGTAATTGAAGTCGAGTAGTAGAATCAGTGGGTCTGATACTGAAGTTTCAATATTTGTGTTAAGATTTTCTGCTTGGACTATCAATTTCAATTGGTTTAATAGTTGCCCATATGTTGGCATGTGTCCTATGCTTTCATAGAGTTAGATAACTGTATTAACTTGTAGAAAAATTAATTGAAGAAAGTCTTGGGATATATCGATGTACATACTATATCAGAAATGATAAGATATGTTTTTAAAACAATAACTAGATTGTTTAAAATAGTGATAATTTTCTAAACTGTGATTGAGAACTAGTTTCCCCATTCGCGATAATATTCTTCAACAACAAATTTACATCCCTTATATCTTCACCTATTTGTATGGACGTAATCACTCTTTTTGGGGTATCATTCCACATTTGTACATCGCAATTACTCTTGAGTTGATCATCTTTCTGAACCAATGCTTGATTATCTTTAATTATAAATCCCATGGTATGTGGATGTGGTATATTAGTAGAAACAGTATATTGGGGTTGTTTATCCATTTCTTCAGCAACATATTTAGGCAGCCATTGTTTTACCTCTCTGCCTCATCTATGAGCACCTTTTATAACATGGTTTTGTCTCCCTTAGAGGTTGATTATCCCTTGGTTCTTCATGTCGACATACATGGCCAAACCTTGTACATTTTTCACAAAATAGATGTTTCTAGTCATAAGCCCTCTGTTGGTTGTTAACCTTTCCACTGGGATCAGAAATCTCAACCACATCTGTTAGATCTTGAGTCACGTTCATCTCCACTAAGACTCTAGCGTAGGGCACTCTATTGCAGCTAGAGACCTAGAATAACACCAGCTTTCCAGTAGTTCACCATTGAAACCAGAGACTGCAACCTCCTGGACGGAAGAGAAAGTGGTTTTTTATACATCAGCATTCCAATTCCCTCAATTGCAGCTATGACGACTACGGCTATTAATACATCCCAATCACCAGTCTGCCTTAGGATTGTAGCCAAGGCATTTGTTGTATAAAAACCTAGAAGAAGAAGAAATACTTTCATAGGAAAAATTTTCTGAGCTGAAGTAAGCTTTCCCATGAACTGCCTACCTCCAGCACCTACTATCCTTCCCAAACGAGTTCCACCTAGATCACGACCATCGCCATTGAGGCCATCTTGATCATCACTACTGGGAATTCTTCCTGTATCCAGAGCAAATTTTATTCTTGAACGACGTCTTCTTGTCTGGGACCTAATATTAGGAGATAACATACATTTTAGACCAATATTTGAAATTTTTTCAGTTATTTCTTGACTGTTGGAGAAATCCAGGATAGGTGAACTTCTTGAAACTACAAACAATTGTCCAAGGCTTTCATTCTCGGCTGCTGGCAAAGACTGCAACATGATTGCATTCATTCTATATGCCATGAACTTAAGAAATCTTGATTCAGTAACCCCACAAGAAATGACTGTTAGCCTTTCACCTATGCGTTTAGAGAAAGATAAAACTCTATTTGATTCAGCTTTTATTAAGTTTCTGGGATAAAAATTATGGGTTTATAGGTATGGGGGAGAATGGTTGTATATCCACACAGAAAGAAGGCGTGACCTTAGACGGCAACCCATACTATTGATAGAATATGGACCAGAGAAGAGAACATCGTCTCTATCCTACATATTTTGGAACTTCACTATGTAAAAGCCATCATCATAATAGTATAACTCAGGTTCAGCAATAAACTTTCAATAGAGAGCTATATAGTTTCGCATATACGAGAAAGTTTGAGCCTCTCCAAACGTGGATACTACAAGGGCATTATTACATTCATGTGTTTGCTTTTCAATTTCAGGTGCTTCTAGTATTACCACAGGTCTGTCGTCAATAACAGTTGGGGGTTTAAAATTAAGAGTCATACCAATAGATGTTGTATGGTTAAAGGTGAATAAGTTGGACTAATTATTCCCCTCCTCCTTGGCAGAACCTTCCCCCAAATTGAATTATTGAGCTACTCCGTGAATCCCTTGGTGTGTCACCGCAATGTTCTGATTCATACCCATCTGTCAAGTGATGTGTGACACTTTTAATTCATCATGATTCACATTTTCTTCTAGCACTTGGCTAGTAGAACCAATTTCCCTTGTCGATTTCCCAGATCCCGCATCGCCAATAGTAACAACATCCACAGTCAAGATAGGGCTAGGTGGAGCTATGGTGATTTTAGTCAAGTTTCCTTGTACTCCAGTATTCATACTAGTTGTCATTCCACTTCGATTCATTTCCACCAGTGATATTCCCCTTACCACACGTTTTCTAACCAAATCCTCCATCGTTGGGGAGGTTCTAATTGTCAAGTGGACCTCCTTTCTAGGTGTGCCTCTTCCTCGCTTTGCCATCAAAATGGTATTGGTGCATGTTAGCAAAGAGAGCTAATACGTACACCCTATAGTGATTTCCTTCTCAAAACATTCTTTCCTTCTAACTAACTTAATTACTATTTTGCTGTAACTTAACAAAAATGCAATTATCTATGTAATTATCATTTATAGGCAACCAAAGGGGGTGACCCCAGGGAGTGAGTATTGATAGTAGTTTTCCCTTAATTGTTGGAGTTTTGGATATTGTTAGGACTCTTTACAGTCCCAATAAACTGTTAGGTATGCCTTGATACGTTGTGCCCCATAGCAGGTATGAATTTGATTTCTCCAGGCCGGTATACAGTTTTGAATTTGAGATAATTGTTAAATTGTGTAATTGTCCGCTGGTAGCATGTTGATTCACTTGAGAAAAAGAGTTCAATAAAATAATTATGTATAGCACAGCTTCACTTGATGTAATGTCCAGGCGTTAGCGCTCATCTTAATGAACAGTTAAGACATCTGTGTATAGAGCACTACATATGTAATTAGATAAAAATAAATAACAGATAATATGACAAATTCATGTCCTTTTTTATTTTCATTACCCAGGAAAAAAATGCAAATCAAGAACGAGAATGAAACCAAGTTCTGGTAAGGTTAAACTATGGTGTCCATATCTGTATATAGGTTTTTCTTTTAAGTATAGCACTCGAGAGGAGTGTTTAGTAGTTTTCTCATCGGCCCTCTCTTGGCCCTATAACATCAAATCAAATCAAAGAAATTATGATTCAAAGGCTTATCTGGCACTGTAATACCGTGGAGATTAAAATCCCCCATTTGTTTCCACAAGTTAACATCCTGATAGACAAAAAGAACAAACTTAAAATATCATTGTTTGTTGATAGAACAATTCAGACAATTAGACGTCCCTCTATGTAGGGATACATTGATCTAGTGTAGTTCTCAAGAATGCAGTTGTATCAGTAGATAAGTATATATCAGTATATATCATGGATGTAAATTTTGTAATAGCAGATTAAAGAGGTCAAAAGATGTAAATATTATTTTTCCACATAATTTTTGCATAATTGTACTCGTTCAGTAGATGTATCTACGACCTAACTAGCTACTTAGATATTGATGAATTTTATAGGATTTCTTCCCTAAAGAAGGGATTGGAACCTGTTTGAATTTACCTGATGAATAGATTAGCGATCAAACACTGACTAAGAAGAAAAAGGTCGGATTACCCTTATTTTTTAGGCTATCACAACAATTTCATCAAGCATGGCTGGTCTTCAATTATTAAGCTTTAGTGGCTGATATAAAGGTTAATAATGTTTGTAAATTGGGCTATCGGTCTTTGTTGTTGTCAACATCTATAGACTAATCTCTGTTGTTGTCTTCTAGTTCATATTTAAAAATATACAAATTTCTATTGCTGTCATCTGGGTCAATGATTTACTGTTGATTAAGTGCTATGAAAATGAGAAGTTAGTCTATTAATAATGTAGCAGCAGTTAGTCTATAATCTAATATAATTTATACTAATAATATATTTCTTACCATTTTTTATGGTCTGACTTAACATATCCTTATGCAGAATGAGTTTGAAAGAAAGAAACAAGAAATATTAGTTGTTCAAAGTGCATCAGCTGTGGATGGAGAAACTAATTCAGCTAGTCGCCGGCTTAGTTGGGTGAAATGGATATCTGGGTGCAATCTGTTGGTGGAAAGAAAAAAGAAAGAGTCAAAGGTCTTGGCTCCCTAGGTCGAAGTGTAAAGGCAACTAACAGTTCAACTTCAACTTTGCCAAAAGAAATTGATGAGATGATTAAGTCTCTGGTTGATGGTTCAAATGCTGATTTGTATGCTCGGTTGCAGAATGAGCGAAAGAAAAATAAGAGGATGAGAAAGGAGTTACACTTGTTGATGAAGCATGTATACAACAAATCATCTTCAAACGATGAACGTCCATCTCAAGAAGACTACCAAGATTTTGAGGATGAAAGTTATGATGACTCTGACGACGTGAATGGAAGTGATAATCCCGATAATGTGAATGAAAGTGATTCTGACCCTGATGGTTGGTAGTTTTATTGAGGATTCAAGTTTGAAATATTTTGTTTTGAACCATTTAAGAATCATACATTATTGATGTGGATGTTTTGAATTATGTTTTTTGTTAGCTATAATGGTTTACATTAAACTTGTTTTGAATGATGTTTTTGAGAATTATTGAAGGTTTTAAATAGATTTTTGATTAATTGTGAAATATTTCTAGTAATTTCCGTGTGAATTATTTTCGTGAAAATCTGTAGGTAAAATCCTTTTTTAATGAAACTTTACCAAATAATTTATTCAAAATTTTGTTAGTTATTCGCAAATAAATCCGCCAATAACGTACCTGCGGATTTATTTCTGCAGCTAAATTACCTAGGGATTTACTTGGCAATCTTCGTGGGAAATAATTTGTGTTTTTTCTGTGAAAATCCGAAGGTAAAATCCTTTTTTTACGAAATTTACAAATAATTCATGCAAAATTTTGATAGTTAATCGCAAATAAATCCGCAAATAACGTACCTACAGATTTATTTCCACAGCTAAATTTCCTAGGGATTTACTTGAGAATCTTCGTGGGGAATAATTTATGATTTTTTTTGTGGAAATCCGCAGGTAAAATCCTTTTATGAAATTTTACCAAATAATTCATGCAAAATTTTGATAGTTAATCGCAAATAAATCCGCAAATAACTTACCTGCGGATTTATTTTTGCAGCTAAATTACCTAGGGATTTTATAATTCCATAGGTAATAATTACCTACGAAGGTATTTCCTTTGGATTATAATTGGTAAGAAAATTCGCAGGTAATCAAATTACTTGAGGATTTTACCACATTATCCCTATGAAAATCCCCAGGTAATAAGCAGTTTTCTTGTAGTGTACTAACTTTCTATCTTAATATGTGACCTTCAAATGCTTCTATCTAGCATCGCCGAATCACCTCTTTTTAATATTTCTTTAACCTATACTAACTCTATTTCTCTTCGAATACTACACTATCACCAAGCTCTTGCATCTTCTTACCTTAGCATGGCGTTGAATATCAAAATCAAAGTCATATAACTTTGGTATATTAATCTCTCCATCAAAGAAGACGTTAGCACAGTTTATCTTGAAATTGTCTAACGTACAACACATTGATTTATCGCAGGATGAGAGAGTGCGGGACAATAAGATTCTAAAATTTTCCATCATCCTAATCGTTCAGCACAACCATAGAGGTCTACCGTGTACCACAATTATCAAATTTTATAGAGATTACTTAGAAGTAGATGGCGAGAGTAAATTTCTGTTGGAAAATCCATGTTTTACTGGACAATCAAGTGAAATCCCTAGCGTTACTTTTATCAAGCTCTTGACCTACAATCTGAATTTCTTCACCTTAATTTTAACTCCATTTTCACTATTCTAAAAGCAACTTTTAGCTCAAATTCTCTATCAATTAAATACACCCAGCTAAATATAAAAGAAACCCACAACTCAAAATTCAATTTTCGAAGTCTAAGGTTTGAATATAGAGAACACCTAAAAAATAATGGGTAGACGATGGAACTAACCTTTAATCGAGAAACCCATGCAGTTTCTCTGGACTATCAAGCCAAAGTTGAGTTATTACTTTGATTACAAATGTGAACCCACAATTTCAACAGATAGTCCAATTTAAAACCTTAATAAGAGCAACAAAGAAATAGTAGAAAGTGAGAACTAACCAATTGATAGAACCATGAGCACCAAGTAAAGCGCAGAAGATTTAACTTATGTTTCGAAGAGAAGAAATAGGTTGCAAATTTTAGCGAAATATGGAGAACTTTGGAGTACTAAAAGCATCAGTGGAAATACTTAGTACCCGTTTGGCCACAGAAATTATTTGATTTTTTCTGAAAAATTTTCACTTTATGGAATTCATGGTGTTTGGCCATAGATATTCCAAAAACATTTTAATTTTTTTTTGAAAAAAAGTGAAAACAACTCTTTTTTTTTTCACTTTTTTTCAACTCCAATTCCAAGTTTTTTTTATTACATATAACCCCAATTTTTTTAATATTACACAAAAAATCCTTAAATGGTTTAGATGAGTTTTGGAGCAAATCCGGAAAGAAAGACATTTTTGATGAACAACAAATCAAGTTCGGACACATTTTTGAAAGACATTTCTTCTCGGTAAAAGACATTTTTGAACAACAGATAAAGTTTTTTAAGAAGATCGGTATATTTTCATTATTTGTAGGTATATTTTTATTTTTAAGCTCAGGACCCCTTCCATCATTGATGTGAAATTCTTTTCATTCGTGAGTATAATCAGTAGATAAATTAATTGGGCAATTTTGATAGTTTTAAAAAGTTTGGGGTATAAAATTAAATTTTAAAAAAACTTTTCAAAAGTCAAAAAACACTTTCAAAAATACATGGTCAAACACAACTCCAACTTCAACTTCAACTCCAACTTCAATTCCAACTTCAAATTTTTTTAGTTTTATGGACAAACACCTACTTAGTATTCCAGTTGCGATGTAGTTGTGGAGGTTTCATCGGAGGAGGACGACAGCGGTGGTTGCTGCAGATGAAGTGGAGAAGGACGGTGGTGATGGCGGTGGTGGGAAAGCAGCAGGAGTTTCTGAGTTTTTGTTTGAGAGTAGTGCTGGGTATGTTGAATTGGTGGTAATCTATGGCTAAAGAAAAAATCAGACTGTTCTTGAACAGGGGAAACAAAAATGTTTTGTTAGTGTGAAATTACTCTTCTACCCTTGGTCGTTCTTTTGCTCACACGTATATATAAGTAAGTATATATATATATATATATATATATTATATAGTATATATAGTATATATATAATAAAGTAATATTAATGAAAAAATATATGTTTTGAAATCAATATGTTATCATAAATTAGTTCTTTCAAATAAGATACACGTGCGGACGCGTATTCTAAAGCTAGTATATATATATATATATATATAAAATCATATGCTGAGCACGAACTTGATAGTGACAAAGCTGAAGATAATTAGGTAGACTAGTAATGATATTGTTGTTGTAAAAGGGGAAAAAGTATAAGAAGTTGCCTCGTCCGAAGTTTTCATCAAAGTGCCACAATTAATTTCGCCAGTCAACCAAATATGTATACCAAATAATTTCAAGAGTCAATCAAATATTTTATATCTTTTAAGTTTTTTAAGTTGATAATTATTGTGATTTATATTTTTTTACGACTTTTTTTTGAAGTATATAACAGATTAAATATTTTTTTAGATATTTTAAGTTGGTAACTATTGTAATTTATAATATTTTTTATTGTAATTTTCAAAATAATACATGTTACTCTCTGTGTCCAAACTTTGCGTCATTAATAGTCAGTTATATTTTTAACTATTTCAATTTAAGTAGCACTGATGTAATTTCGAGATTCAACCAAATATTTTATATGTTTTAAAATTTTGAAGTTGTTATTTATTGTGATCTATAATATATTTTACGTATTGTTTTGAAATATATAACAGATTAATCTTTTTGTTAGATATTTTAAGGTGTTAAATATTGTAATTTTAATATTTTTAATGTAATTTTTAAATAATATATATAACACTTTTCATCCAAACTTTTGTGGCGTTAATAATCAATTATATTTTTAAAATAATTGAAATTTTTAATTATTGTGATTTGTACATACTTTTTCTTCTATTCCAATTTAAATGATACTCATATAACTTCGAGAGTAAGTCAAATATTTTATATCTTTTATTTTTATTAATTTTTTAATTACGGTGATTTTTAGATTTTTTTTTGTATTTTTTGAAATATATAATAAATTAAAAAAATAACATAGAAAAATTAAAATGGATAAAAAAAATAAAGGCAAGGGAAATAATCAATGAAGTTGTGGAAAATCGGATAGATTAAATTTAAATTTTTTAAATTATTAATTATTGTGACTTATATTTTTTACGTATTTTCTTGAAATATATAAAATATTAAATTATTTTTTTGAATATTTTAAGTTGTTATTGTAATTTATAATACATTTTATGTAATTTTCAAATAATAATATTACTCTTGAATTCAATATTTTGTGGCATTGACAGTCAATTATACTTTTTGAATAATTTAATTTTTTAATTATTGTGATTTATAATATTTTTTCGTCTATACAATTTAAGTGACACAATGCTTAGATGACCATAATAAGTAATTAGGGGTGATATCGTAAAATCATAATTGAAACAGCGACACAGACATGTATTAAATGATTTATATTTAATAACTAATTAGAAGTGATATAACAAAATTATCATAAAAAAATACTTGTGGAAAAAATTAAGTGGGACTCATATAAGATGCCAAATTAATTTAGTATTAATATTATAAACTTTTTAATACTTAGATAATTTTATAATAATTTTTAATATTAATTTTTAATACTTAGTTGACTTATAATAAATAATTAGGGGAGATATAGTAAAATTACAGTTAAAGCAGCTGAAACAGACTTGTCATAGATGTCTATTTAACTTTTTTATTAAATATTATTAATTTTATGTTCATAAATTACATATATTAATTAATTATGAGTGATATAGTAAAACGACGGAGCAAGCAACTGAATGGTCGGCAAGAAGGACGACAATAACTAATTAGAAGTGATATAATAAAATCATTATAAAAATAATGCTTGTGACAAAAATTAAGTGGGCCTCCTATAAGACGTCGAATTAATTTAGCAGTAAATATTATTAATGACTTAATACTTAGATGATTTTAGAATAATTTTTTAATACTTAGATAACTTATAATAATTAATTATGAATGATATAGTAATATTATGGTTGAAGCAACTGAAACAGACATGCCATAAATGTCTATTTTACCTTTTTTATTAAATATAATTAATTTTTTAATACATAAATGATATATAATAATAAATTAGGGGTGGTATAATAAAATCCCGGAGCAAACAACTCAATGGTCGGCAAGTAGAACAACAGGAAGCTGCTCAAGTTGTGGCTTAAGTAAGTCTCATATAAGACGCCAAGTTAATTTAACATTAAATATTATAAATTCTTTAATACTTTGATGACTTTGTAATAATTTTTTAATATTAATTTTTCAATACTTAGATGACTTATAATAAATAATTAGGAGAGATATAGTAAAATTACGGTTAAAGCAGATGAAGCAGACATGCCATAGGTGTCTATTTAATATATTTTATTAAATATGAATAATTTTTTATACATAAACTATATGTAATAATTAATTAGGGATGATATAGTAAAATGACGGAGCACGCAGCTGAATGGTCGACAAGGAGGACGACAATAACTAATTAGAAATGATACAAAAAAATTATTATAAAAAATACTTGTGAAAAAAAATTAAGTGAGCCTCATATAAGACGTCAAGTTAATAAATTAATACTTAGATGACTTATAATAATTAATTAGGAGAGATATAGTAAAATTATGGTTGAAGAAGACATATCGTAAATGTCTATTTTATTAAATATCATTAATTTTTAATACATAAATAACATAAAATAATTAATTAGGAGTGATATAATAAAATCACGGAGCAAGCAGCTGAATGATCGGCAAGTAGGATGACAGGACGCTGCTCAAACTATGGCTTATTAATAAGGAGAATGCAATTGTACATTATTTTTATAATATAAAATACATACAGACACACACGCGCGCGCGCGCGCACACACACACACACATATATATATATATATATATATATATATCTTATATTGTTACAGATATGATTATACATTATTTCTACAATATGGATATATTAGATATATACACGATCATTTAGTTTTTAAAAAAAGTTGGGCTATGGTAAATTGAAGTAAGACTAATGTGAGACCTTTTATTCACACACATAATAATCTTTTCTTCGAACTAAGTTTCACGTGGTTCATCACCCGCATGGTTTCCACCACAACCCACATGTCAATTTTTGAGATTCACTGTGGGTAACCCACATCTTGTGAGGATTTTCATGGCAATTGAAGCCCACAACTAGCTTTTTTTTATGTGTGCATCTCCAAGCTCATAAGAGTAAGCAAATCAAGATTAATACCTCATATTTTTGGCACCTCTTCACACGCATTTCACTGAGCATAGCTCTAATACTAGTTGTTAAGCTAAGTCAGTTCAAAGATACTTTTAACATCGTCTGATATTATTCATTTTGGGTCAAGCCCACATGATTTTCTCCAAACCTCACAACAAGATGTTACACCTTATATGTAGTTTCTAAAGTTTTCAACCATCAATGCAGGATTATTTGTTCATATACCTAACATATACCTATGGAAATGTGAATCTCACTTTTCCATTGCTCCATGTAATAGAAAAAAACTTAGGGCTTCTTTGGAAAGTCATCAGAGGAATTGAATTTGATGTAATTGAGTGTAACTATATGGATTGACATATTTGGTTGACTAAGAAATTACTTGGTCAACAAATAATTGAGTGTTATTGGCAGGGAGCAAATACACTCTCCAACTCGTAGGAGAAATTGTGAATTGTTGGTAATTACATGGTGTAATTACAAACTGATTACTTTTTAATTTCTTCTTTTGATTTCTATTTTTTTTTTTCTTGTTAATTTGTTTTTTTATTTCTATTATTTTGAATTCCTTTCGATTTTTATCATGCTAATATTTTTTTTAAAAAAATATATTTTATATTTTATATTATTTATATTTCATCCCCTTCTCATTTATCAATCGTTATTTTTTGTGATTTCATGCAATTGTTTGTATTATCTATTTTTCTATTTATTCTATATTTATTTTCTTATTTAGCATAATTTTGTTAATATTCTATTTTTAAAGTAAAATGTATTTTTGAATAAGGTCATAGACTTATATTTTTCTTTTCTTTTGAATCATATTTATGTATGTTATGTTGAAATTTGATATAAGATATTAACTTTTTTTGTTTTGAATTTTGAACCTTGTTATATATTCAATTATAATTTATGTGTTTTACTAGTATTGACTTGATATTTCATATTGTAAGGCATTCATTTTTTAGTTAAAATTGATATATAATCTTTTTGTCAAATTTTTTAATAATTTTATGGAACTATATTTATAATATTAAGTTATTTTATCAAACATGCATGTCATGATTTTCTTAAAAATCATGCAGTTTTAGTTTATGATTACTTTAATTAAATTATACTACTTTAAAAAATATAGATCAATTTTTTTTTGTATAATATTAGTTAAGAACATATGTTTATTAATAGTAATATATTTTCAAAAGGCAATTTATATATATATATATATATGTGTGTGTGTGTGTGTGTGTGTGTGTATGTGTGTGTGTGTTTGTGTGTGTGTGTGTTTGTGAGTGTGTGTCCGTGTATTTATATATCATAAATATTTAATTTAATATCATTTATAAAGGCTCTTATTTGTCTAATATAAAATTTTATTTTTTGATAATTAAATTTATTTTAAAAATTTAATATAACCATGTAATTATATTTGTGCAACCAAATAGTACACTTGCAAATAGGCTGTAATTATATTGTAGCAAACAAACAGGTCATCGTAATTATTAGGCTGGTAATTACTATCCTAGTAATTATACCAATTTCAGTTATCAGATAACTTTCCAAACAAACCTTTACGAAAATTAGATTACACTTCCATTTCTCATAATTTAGTGGTGGAACCAGAATGGATTCAAGATTTAAAAGTTAGGAGTGTCACATCGCTTTATACATAGATATTTTTATAAGATATAAATTTAAGGTAAATATTTGATTGGTTTGATCAACTTTGATTCGATTGATCAAGTATTCATTTTTTCAATTTATATCAATAAATGAACTGAACGAATCAAACTAAAAAAGGAAATAATTATGATAATTTCGCACTACGGGAAAATAAGTCAATGATAAACGGCACCCCAACAACATACGTAGGATCCACCCTTGAGTGGAACAACATGCCTTTCACTTTTGGTTTCCAAAGTTATTTCTGTATAATTACCTTTTATTTTCAAAATGGATTAGTTTATAACCAATTAACTAGTTCATTTGATTCTAAAAAAATATAAACTCAAATAGGTCTATGAATTATGTTTTGTAGCAAACATTAAAATGAAAATGTCAACTCTCTTAAACTTTAAGTAGTCGTTTTGCGAGGTATGATTTGAGACTCAAATTTGAACTTTTGATTTGAAATCACGTTTGTTTATGAATGATGTGAACAAGACTTCAACTTCAATTTTAAATCATGATTTGAAATTTAAAATTATTCTCTAAAATTTTAAGTTGTGTTTTTAGTTTCTTTAAAATATAAAACTTAACTCATAAGTTTATTTTATAAAAAAAATCATCATTTTAAATTTTGTAAAATATGACTCATGTTTGACGTGAATAAATTGTGCACATCATGTGAAAAATTATAAAAAATAGTTAATCATAGATATTGTTGATTTTTTGGACCAATGGTTTTTATGAAATTATCTCTATATTTAAGTTTGTAATAGCATGTGATTTCTCACTCTGTTTACCTTTTACTTGTTACATATGGATTTGACACGTCTATTAAAAAAATAATGATTGACATATCTATTTTATCCTATTACTCCTAGTAATTAATAATGTTTAATATTGTGTATTGAAAATAATATGAAGAATAAATAATTAATGTTAAAGATAAAATATGAAAAATAAATAAATTATTTTTCCTATATATATATTAAAGTAACAAGTAAAAATAAAAATAAAAATGAAATAGTAAACAAGTAATTATAAATAGAGGAAGTATTTAAAAAGGAAACATGAATAGATGCAATTTATTAATGAGGCACTTATGGTATTCCGATACTTATTTATTAACTTTGATTTGCTTATTGCGTACTCCCTTTGTTCATTTTAGTTGGTATTCTTATTAAAAACATTTATTTCAATTTAGTTTTATCATTTATGTAATAATGAGAATTTTATTATGTTTTTTCAACGCTACCTCTATCATTAAATGACTACACATAAAGTGTATATAATAAAATTTATATTTCTAAAGTATAATCAATAAAGTTAATTTAGTAAAATAAATCCTTAATAAATATTTTCTTAAGGAGATGTCAAGTCAACAATGTCATCTATTTTAAAATGGAGAGTCTATGACGTATAAAGGTAGGAAATTTTTTGATAGTTCTTTCAAATTGTTGGGATTTCATATTTATGAGAAATAAAATAAATTTAAAAAATTCAAATTGAAGATTCAAACAAAATTGCAACTTCAATTTAGATCTTGGCATAACTTATCATCCTTATACAAATCTTTGATGCAGTGGCGCACACTCTAGGAGTAACACACTGCTTCAACATCAAAAGCAGGCTATATGATGACCCAAAAAGTGATGAAAAGCCAATGAACATGAGTTTGAGATGTACCTGAAATTGAGCTGTCCAAAGGCTCTTTAACCTCAAACATCAGCTTTTGCTAAATGAACCAACAACACGCACCTTTAACAATCACTACTTCATCAATGCCATCAACGGCCGTGGAGTTTTGAAGATTGACGCTGAGATTCCTTGAGATTCTTGTACAGCTCCCTTTGTACAACGTTTTGCAGCTGATCAAAATGCATTTTTTTCTGGCCTTCTCTTCTGCTTTTGTCTAACTGTCTACTTCTCGGGTTCTCACTGGTTCTCAAGGTATGGTTAGAAGAAGCTGTAATGCATTGAGTTGACAAAATAATAATTTATCAAATTGTATTTTAATTGAAGGATTTGAGCAACATAACACTATTTTAATTGGGCCGTTGAATAAAACTTCTAGGATTATGTATTTCTTAGTTTTTAGGTCTTTGAATTATTCCACTTCCTCTTGCTTTTCAAGATGCAGGAAATACAATAGTCCATATTTGCTGCATGCCCATTGTCAAAGCTTCCATTTATTAGCAAAGGAAAAATCAAGAAAGGTTTGATCTTTCATAGATCTTTGATGTCACTAATGACATCTACATGGGCAGTTTTTTTACCTATAAAAGGAGCTCATCAGCTCACTGGTTAAGCACACCAACAACAAAGAGTGAAAGAAAAATAGAGTGATGCTTCACAAAGAGTTTAGTCTATGAGGAAAAATAGAGAGTCTGAGCGATATTGTAGTAAGGTAGAAAAATTAAAAGAGAAATATTTCTTTTGAGTGTATAGTAGTCACTTTGAGTATTGTACTTATGACTACGGTGTAAAATTTCATATTATAGTGATATCAGTTGCTCTTCTCGGCCTGTGATTTTTTCCCTCATTGGGTTTTCTTGTAAAAATCTTAGTGTCATTTATCGCTCTTATCATTCTTGTTGATTAACCGTATTATTGTTGTCATATTTATTGCTTTTATTACCACAATATTATTATTGTGGCGGGGTTTATTCCCAACAAGTGGTATCAAAGCACAGGTTCTGCTCATTTATGAAAATAATTTTTTTGGTTGGTGGTACTATACTCGATAAAATTAAAATGTCCGGAGTAAAGTACGAGGTAGCAAAATTCAACGGTGATAATGGTTTCTCAACATGGCAGAGAAGGATGCGAGATCTACAAATCCAACAAGGACTACACAAGGCACTAAGTGGCAAATCTAAAAAGCCTGAATCCATGAAACTGGAGGATTGGAAAGAAATGGATGAAAAGGCCGCTAGTGCAATAACATCATCGATAAAGATAGTGCATGTGGTATTTGGACAAAGTTAGAAAATCTCTACATGTCCAAAATGATAACAAATAAATCGTACCAAAAGAAGCAGCTGTACGCCCTACATATGGGTGAAGGTACAAATTTTTTGTCATATTTAAATATGCTTAATAGACTAATCATGCAGTTGGCTAGCCTCAGAGTAAAGATCGAGGAGGAAGATAAAGCCATCATACTCTTGAACTCATTTCCATCTTCTTATGATACTTTGGCAACAATCATTTTACATAGTAAGGACTCTATTGAACTGAGAGATGTCATATCAACTCTTTTACTCAACGAGAAGATAAAGAAAGAAGCCTGAAAATCATGGGTAGACTCTCATCACAGAAAGTAGAGGTAGAAGTCACCAAAGGAGTTCAAGTAGCTATGGTAGAACCGGAGGTTATGGAAAATCTAAGGTTCGATCTAAATCAAGAGCCAAAAATTACTACAATTGTGATCAATCAGGTTACTTCAAAAGAGATTACCCAAATCTAAAAAGGGGCAAAGGTGAAAACAGTGGCCAAAATGACGACAACACTACTGCCACGACGCAAAATAATGATGATGTTGTTCTCTTCATAAACGAGTAAAAAGAGTGCATGTACTTGGCAGTGATAGAGTCGAAATGAGTGGTTGACACAACAGCATCTTACCATTGTATACCAGTAAGGGACCTTTTCTGCAAGCATGCAACAGGTGATTTTGGCACTGTAAAAATGGGTAACTCAAGTTATTCAAAGATCATGGGGATTGGAGACATTAGTATCAAGACTAATGTTTGATGCATATTGGTTCTAAAAGATGTGAGTCATGTATCTGATTTGCGATTGAACTTGTCTCTGGAATTGCTTTAGATCGAGATGGATATGAAAACTATTTTGCAATTAAAAATGGAGACTCACCAAGAGAGCAAAAGAAGTTGCTTATGTCACGTTATACAAGACAAATGCAAAAATTTATTGAGGTGAATTGAATACAGTTCGAGAAGAGATTTCTGCAGATTTATGGCACAAAAGAATGGGTCATATGAGCGAGAAAAGATTAGAGATTCTTGCTAATAAATCACTCATCTCTTTTGCCAAAGGTACGATGGAAAAATCATGTGCCTATTGCTTATTTGGTAAGCAACATAGAGTCTCATTTCAGACATCTTCTGAAATAAAATTGAATATACTTGCTCTGGTATATTATAATGTTTATGGTCCAATGGAGGAAGAATCGATGGGCGGTAACAAATATTTTATTACTTTTATTGATGATGCTTCACAAAAATTGTGAGTTTATATCTTAAAAATCAAATATTATGTATTTCAAGTATTTCAGAAGTTTCATACTATGGTAGAAAGAGAAACGGGTCAAAAGCTAAAACATCTCCGTACCGATAATAGAGGTGAGTACACTTTAAGGAAATTTGAAGAGTATTGTTCAAGTCATGGGATCAGACATGAGAAGACAGTTTCTAGAACCCCATAACATAATGGTGTTGCTGAGAGAATGAATCGCACCATTGTTGAGAAGGTAAGAAGCATGCTCCGAATGGCTAAACTGCCTAAGTCATTTTTGGGTGAAGCAGTTCAGACGACCTGTTACATGATCAATCGTATTCCATCAGTTCCATTGGAGTTTGACATTCCAAAGAGAGTTTGGACCAACAAAGAGGTGTCCTACTCTCATCTGAAGGTGTTCAGTTGCAGACCTTTAGTGCATGTATCGAATGAGCAGAGAACAAAACTAGATGATAAATCAGTCCCCTGCATATTCATCGGATATAGAGATGAAGAGTTTGGGTACAAATTGTGGGATCCTATAAAGAAGAAGGTCATCAGAAGTAGAGATATAGTCTTTCGAGAAAGTGAAGTCAGAATTGCTGATGATGTATTAGAGAAGGTCGAGAAATAGAATGCTATAGTCTCTAATGTTATTTCCATTTCTTCTACTTATGACCATCCCAGAAGTGCAAAAAGTACAATCGATGAGGTTGCCGAGTAGGGGAGCAACCTGATGATTATGCTGAGCAGGTGGAGTACCCTACTCAAGAAGAAAAATAACAATCTCAACCTTTAAGGAGATAAAAAAGGTAAAGGGAAGAGTCATCCAAGTACCCTCCCTCAAGTATGTCCTCATCAATAATGAGGGGGAGCCAGAAAGTCAATGACACATACAAACTGGTTGAACTTTCAAAAGGTAAAAGACCTCTTCAGTGCAAGTGGATTTTTAAACTCAAGAAAGATGGAAATAGCAAACTAGTCAGATATAAACCTCGATTAGTGGTAAAAATCTCCAAACAAAAGAAAGGTATTAATTTTGATGAAATTTTCTCACTCGTTGTCAAAATGATTTCTATTTGAACCATTTTGAGCTTAGCAACTAGCCTAGATCTTAAAGTGGAGCAGTTAGATGTGAAAACTGTATTTCTTCACGGGGATTTGGAAGAAGAGATCTATATTGACCAGCCAGAAGGATTTGAAGTAGCTAGAAAGTAACACATGGTCTGTAAATTGAATAAGAATCTTTATGGATTGAAGAAAGCACCAAGGAAGTGGTATAAGAAGTTTGACTCATTCATGCAAAGTCAAACTTACAAAAATACATATTCTGATCCATGTGTATACTTCAAAAGATCATCGTACAACAACTTTATTATTCTATTGTTGTATGTAGATGACATGTTGATTGTAGAACAGGACAAGGAGTTGATTGCCAAGTTGAAAAGAGATTTTTCCAAGTCATTTGACATGAAGGACTTGGGCCCAGCATAATAAATTTTGCGGATGAAGATTGTTCGAGAACGAACAAGCAGAAAGTTGTGGCTATCTTAGAAGGAGTACATTGAACGTGTACTTGAACCCTTCAACATAAAGAGTGCTAAAGTTGTTAGCACACCTCTTTCTGGTCATCTGAAGTTAAGCAAGAAGATGTGTCCTACAACAAAGGAGGAGAAAGGAAATATGGCTAATGTTCCTTATTCTTCAGCAGTCGCGAGTTTGATGTATGTAATGGTTTGTACCAGACCAGATATTGCTCATGTAGTTGGTGTTCGTAGTAGGTTCCTTGAAAAGAACACTGGAAAACAGTCAAGTGGATACTTAGGTATTTGAGAGGTACCACAGGAGATTGCTTGTGTTTTGGTAGATCTGATCCAATCTTGAAGGGCTATACAGATGCTGATATGGAAGGTGACCTTGACAATAGAAAATCCACTATAGGATATTTGTTTGCATTTTCAGGGGGAGCTATATCATGTCAATCAAAGTTGTAGAAGTGTGTCGTACTCTGTACAACTGAAGCAGAGTATATTGCATCTACTGAAGTTGGCAAGAAGATGGTATAGCTGAAATGATTTCTTCAAGAACTTAGATCATATCAGAAGGAGTACGTTGTTTATTATGACCGTCAAAGTGCAATAGACTTAAACAGAAACACCATGTATCATGAAAGAACGAAGCATATGATGTGAGATATCATTGGATTCAAGAAAAGATAGAGGATGAATCTATGCTGGTTAAGAAAATCCCTACAAGTGAGAATCCTTTGGATATGCTAACCAAGGTAGTATCAAGAGATAAGTTTGAGTTGAGCAAAGAACTTGTCGGCATGCAGTCAATCTTGAAGTGCATTGTTATCTCTTTCCAGTGAATGGATCTGGAGGGGGAGATTGTGGGTTCCAACCTCATTATTCAAGCTGTAGGAAATACAATAGTCCATATTTGCTGCATGCCCATTATCAAAGCTTTCATTTATTAGCCAAGCAAAAGTCAAGAAAGGTTTAATCTTCCATAGATCTTTGATGTCACTGATGAAATCTTCATGGGTAGTTTTTTGCCTATAAAGGAGCTCATCAACTCACTGGTTAAGCACACCAACAACAAAGAGTGAAAGAAAAATAAAGTGAGGCATCACAGAGAGTTTAGTCTGTGAGAAAAAATAGATAATCTGAGCGATATTGTAGTGAGGTGGAAAAATCAAAAGAGAGATATTTCTTTTGAGTATGTAGTAGTCACTTTGAGTATTGTACTTGTGACTACGGTGTAAAATTACTTACTATAGTGATATTAGTTTCTCCTCTCGGCCCGTGTTTTTTTTCCCTTAATGGGTTTCCACGTAAAAATCTTGGTGTCATTATCGCTCTTATTGTTCTTGTTGATTAATCATATTATTGTTGTCATATTTATTGCTTTTATTACCGCAATATTATTATTGTGGTAGGGTTTATCCCCAACATCTTTGTGCTTATTTAACAAGCTTTCATCCGTGGCAAGAATCAAACCAACCATCTATCGAATCCTTCAAGTAGAGACTGATTATTTCACAACTTAACTGAGAATGATCCTCATCAGCATCTCAGGAACTTGCTATCAGCATGGCTTTGTATAGGCATACTCATATTCCAGATGAGACTATAAAGCTCAGATCTTTAGGTACTCATTAATAGGCAAAGCAAAGACAAGATACATGATCACAGACATGTGGCACCTACCGAGAAGTTTATGTTGGGAGCATGGCTTCAAAGGGGTACTTACGGAACCAAGAAACATCTTGTCGAGTGGCGTGTGACTTGAAGACATACAGGACAAACTTTGCCAAAAACTAAGACAAAGGTAAATAAACCTGTACCTAGGCGAGAGACGCCGCATATCTGATTGTCCTGAGCTTCTAAAAAATGAAACATGTGGCTCTCTCGGATAGGTCTTAACGACACAGATGTTGAAAACTGATTTTCAGGAAACTAGTATTGTACAACTATAAATAGCGACCCTAACCCATTTGTTAAGGCTCTTTCGGCTCCCTTATTATCTGAATCAACATAATTGTAGTTGCTTTCTCCCTAAGTATTATTTCTTCTTGTTTACAACTATAAGTAGCGACCCTAACCCATTTGTTAAGGCTCTTTCGGCTCCCCTATTATCTGAATCAACATAATAGTAGTTGCTTTCTCCCTAAGTATTATTTCTTCTTGTTTAGCTTATTTTTCTGGCAGCGATTAGCCCTAAGACATAAGCCGATCCCTTGACCTGGCAACATTCAAAAGAGGCCTCAACACGCCTTAACTCATTTGATCTATTTACTCGTTATTTCCATTTTGATATTATTTGCTTTCTTTAGTAATTAGTGACTTAATTAATAACAAATCGAACTTCGAGCAAGAGTGAAATGTAATGTGTTCTCTTGACTCACTTAAAAAATTTAACTGTACCAAATCGATGGTAAAAGTTAGGCACCCATTGTGGGGTTAGAGTAGTTGTGTGGGTTTAATCTTGCTTGTTCTTTGTTGCAGATCTACATTGAACTCATGACCAACAAGAAAAGACCTCGGGAAGGGTAGAGCAGTGATATTGAGGTACTGACCTTTGGGGAAGTGGATGTAGACCACCCGAAAGAACCACACAATAATACTTTGGTGATATCTCGAATAATCAACAACTGTAATGTAAAGTGCGTATTGATAGATCCAGGACGCTCAGCAACTCTTATGCATAAATGGATCCTAGAACAAATGGGATCAGCTACTATAGTAATTCTATCTATAAAGTTGTTTGCAGGTTTTAACATGGCCAGCAAGATCATGAAGGGGGAGATTAAGCTGATAACAAACACCACATGGATTGAAAAGTTCACTTGCTTTGACATCCTTGATAGGGATTTGGGACAGAACGTTATTTTGGGCTGACTATGGATCCATGCGATGAGAGTTGTGTCATCAAAATACCATCAAGTAATTAAGTTACCCTCATTTGATAATGTCATATTAATAAAAGGGACCAAACCCTTCGGGGAAGTGTATGCCTTCATGCTAGGTAAGAGACACTTGCAAGTACCGGAGCTCAACCCTCAAAGTGAGGCAGAGGAATTGGTAGCACAAGAAATAGAATAGGAGTGGTATAGGACGATGCGAGCCTATTATGTCCCAGATGAATTTGACACACTAAGTCAATGATGGAGGAACTTGACCGAGCATCTCTTCCCCGAGTTCCTGAACAAAAGATGTACCTAGGACCGGAATTTCATTATGAACTTAGGCAGGATTTCATCAATTTTATTCAAGCTAATAATGATAGTTTTGCTTGGTCCAATTCGATATTACAGGTATCCCTCTGGAAGTGGATAAACACAAGCTGGAAATAAACCACTTCCAGGAAGTGAATCCGAAGAGGCTACCCTTCTCGAAAGAAAAGAACAGATTTGTCAAGGAATAGATAATGTGTCTCTTGAACATAGGGTCCATCTAGGAATTGAAATACCCAAGTCCCGAAGTAGTTGACTAATATAGTGGTGGTACCCGAACTAAATAAGTTCCATATGTGCATGTTAAATAGAAATGTCCTAAAATTTTTTATCATGTCCCCAATATTCATGCATGAAATGATGAGTTTTCTCAATGCATACTCTGGGTACAACCAGATTCAAATGGACCCATAAGATCAGGAGAATACTTAATTCATTACTAGCCATGACACATATTATTATTATTATTCTCCATTTTTCTCTACTAACCATGCCACATATTATTATAATGTTATTCCTTCGGCGAAAAAAATACAGGAGGTACACACCAATGTTTTGTAAATTAGATGTTCAAGAAGCATATCAGAAAGACTATAAAAGTCTACATTGGTGATATGCTTGTCAAATAAAAAAATACAAAGGATCACCTAACACACTTGCAAGATGCCTTTGACATTTGTGAAATTATAACATGAAGTTAAACCCAAAAAAGTGCGCCTTTTGAGTAGGGTCAAAGTTCTTGGCTTTCCTTTTATTGAAAAGAGGGAACGAGGATAACCCAGATAAGATTAAGGCCATAGAGGATATCCCTGTGGTACTCACTAACATTAAGTCCATGCAGAGGTTGACCGAGCGAGTTGCTGCACTCAGTCATTTCACATTAAGATTGTCAGAAAGGTCACTAGTTTTTCTCCATTTTAAACAAGAGCAACTAGTTTAATGGACTCCGAAGTGTCGATAAACCTTTTAGGAACTTAAAGCTTACATGTCAAGCCCACTTTTGCTAGTAAAGCTTTGGGAAGGGTAATGGTTGTTCATTTACCCAGCTGTAGTAGAGATTGTGGTAAGTGCAGTTCTTGTTCAAGAAGATAAAGGCACACAATTCCCAATTTATTACCTAACCAAGATCTTACTTAGTGCTTAATCCCATTATTTACACTAAGAGAAGCTAGCCTTAGCTCTCGCGGAGGCCGCCAGCAAACTCAGGCTTACTTCGAGTGCAATCTGAATAATGTGTCACCACTTACCCGCTATGAAAATTTCACCATAAACTTGGGTTATCAGGGGGAATGGACAAGTGGGATAACGAGTTGAGTGAGCTCGATATCAAATATAAGGCCCGAACTGTTACACCCTAAAATTATTAATGATTTTATTTTGATAGCTCCTTTATTTTTTAATGTAATTTATAAGTCAAATAGTTATATGGGATGTAAATGAGACCATTAGGAAGTGTTTTGTAAATTTTAGAATGTGTTTTAGGATATTTTAGGACCCCAAAATAGTAAAGGTCTGCGATTAGGGCGTGCCACGGAGGCATGACACACCCTGACGTGAAAATCAATGGACTGAAATGATAAGGGCGTGCCATGGTCATGCCATGCCCTTGGTGTGGCACGATAAGGGCATTCCACGCCCAAGGTCGCAGTGACACAAATTTTCAATTTTCTCTTCAGTTTTTTGAGGGATTTTTGGGTTTTTACCTTCTTTAATCCCATAACAATACTAAACCTATTTCCCCACCACCACAAGTTAGAATATATGATTCATATCCTCCCAAATTCTCAAGGACACCAAATAAGTGTTCTTCTCTAAAATTCAAGCTTTCAAGGTGCAAATTCAAGCCTCCTTCAAAGAGAATTCATCAAGTTCAGGTATATGGGGTGTGAACAAAGATAACCTTCCATCATTGTTTCTAAAAGCTTTGATATATACCATTGAATTTATGACATTTCAATTAGGGTTCACACCCATTTTATATGGTTTTAAAGCTAAGATGTTCCTTTGAGAATTTAAATAAATTTAGCATAAAAATTCATGATTTGCTCATGTCTTACACACATAGTAGTTCCCATGAAGTGAATTTTAGTGCGCATGATCAAAGTACCATAATTTTGATAAAAGTATGTGACTTTAGCATGATTCACTAAGTTTTTTCAAGAAGCTCAAACTTACTATTCAGATTACAGGTTATTACAGTATGATTTTAGTCACAGTTTGATCTTATGATCTCAGACAAGATATGAAATTTACATAAGTAATTAAGATTATGAGATAGAAATAGAAGCATATTATGTTTCCAGACTTATCATGTGATTATTTTAAAGTGAATTTCATAGATATATTTTGAGTGATAGAATGATTTGGGAGTAGTACCTAGTGCCGAGGAGGGAAAGTTTAGCGTACCCTAGTTCCATAAACTACGTGCCACCATAGATTATTATTTAGCTTGTCCAAACGAACGTGTAGCTTGTCCAAGAGGACATGTACAAACATTATTCAACTTGTCCAAACAGACAAGTATAGGTGATCACCTTGTTAGACTTTATACCTTGACAAGGTATATCGTACCATTTTGATGGGGTTGTTGCATTGAAATCCATGTTGCCTCATGGTTTATATTGTTCAAGAAAATTTCCCACAGAAAAAGATAATTTAAAAAACTAAGTGTAACAGTTCACCAACTTTATTGGATGTTGCTTTATGATTTATGCTTTATGATATTTTGGCTTTCAGCTTATTCATGATCAGGGTGTGTCTATTTATACTCAGCATGCATGTTTTACGATTATGATCAGCTTCAATTATACTTATTTAAACATTCACCCCCATATAATTAATACATTGCAGAAATACTGGACATATATATGTTTGGGTGGATATATTATTTCATAATGTATGTTCTGGTGTTCATCCTCAACAGTACGATTAGCCACAATCACTACCTCCCCTATCTAGTTTGTTGGTGAGTCCTCATTATTTGAGGACCAAGTTTATGTTTATTTCCTGATACTTATTATTATTACTCGAGATGTTATTATTATTTCAGTTGGGGTCAGCTGGGGTCTGTCCTAGTGGCTCTTTAATTTTAATTAGAGGCTTATCAAGACTAGTTAGATAATATGTGTTCCTTTAGATTCTCATTAGTTTCAAATGATGTTAAGCTACAGTGTTTTATTGAGATTGTTCATCCATTGGATACCATTTTATAATATTCTACATTTTTTGCTCATATTTTAAGTTTAATTTATTATGTTTCAGTGCTGAGTAGATATTATGGGTTATCCCGGGGGCTACTTGTATTCCTAAGCCCCGTGTGATGTCCAAGGGGTAGCCTCGAGTTGTTACAAACTGGGTATCAAATCCTAAGGATTTAAAGAGTCCTAGGAAGTCTGAAAAGCCATGTTGCATGGGGTGATCACAGGTGTGAAACATATTACACTTATGAGTGAGAGGCTACAGAACGTATTAAGAAACTATCTCTTCTTTTATTATATCTATCATGCTCTGAAGTTACCTCTATCTTCTCTAACTCTTGCTTTTATGTGATAGATAATGCCTCATTGTAGAGCTTATGCCTGCAGAAATCCGGACCAGCCAGCCCTACCACCACCTGTAGATTCTTTGAATGAGAATGTCTCTCATACTGAGTTCTAGGCTACTTTTCAAGTGTTGGGTCAGGATGTGAATTCTAATACTTGAGGTAATCAACCAGTAGTAATCCCAATTCAGTAGAATGGTAATTTAGCTACAACCAAAGTTTGAGAGTTTAGGAGAATGAATCCACCAAAGTTTTTTGGGTCGAAGGTGAATGAGGATCCTCGATTCTTCATGGATGAGGTGAAGAAAATTACTTAGATTATGTATGTTACAGAAGAGAAAAGTGTGGAATTGGCTTCTTACCAATAGAAAGATTTTGATTATGATTGGATAACTATATGAAAGGAAGCTAAGGGTGACAATGCTGCTCCTATGAGTTGGGATGTGTTTCAGATGGATTTCCTGAACATTTTCTATCCTTATGAGATGAGGGTGGCAAAGGTGGAGGAGTTCATGAAACTTAGGTAGGGATCTATGTTGATGAAAGAACATTGCCTCATGTTCACTCAACGTTCTAAGTATGCACCAGAGTTGCTGTTGGACTCTAGGGCTCGTATGAGTAAATTTATCACTGAGGTGTCTGACTTGGTGGTCAAGAAGTGTAAGACTGCCATATTGATCAGAGATATGGATATTGCTTTATTGATGACTTATTTGACTAGCTCCAAGATGCCCATTAGTTTTTAAAGATTAATCTTAGGTCGGGATATCATTAGTTGAAGGTAAGGGAATGTGATATTCCAAAATAGCTTTCAGAACTCGATATGGTCACTTTAGTTTATGGTTATGTCTTTCAGACTAATATATGCACTTGAGGCCTTTATGAATTTAATGAACAGGGTCTTCAAGCATTATTTGGACATGTTTGTCATTGTTTTCATATATGGAATACTTTTCTATTCTTAGAATGAAGAGGAGCATGTAAACCACTTAAGAATAGTATTGCAGACCCTCACAGATCGTCAATTGTATGCAAAGTTTAGTAAGTATAAATTTTGGTTAGAGTAATTTACCTTTTTGGGGCATGTGATTTCGGGTGCATGTATTTATGTAGACCCTCAGAATACAGATGTTGTAAAGTGCTGGCCTATTACCATTGCTACATTTAATATTAGGAGCATTCTAGGTTTATGTAATGCCCCGAAGCTACCCCCTGGATGTCACACTGTGCTCGGGACTACATGTAACCCCAAGCTAACCCATGATATCTATTCAACTCAGATCATTTAATATAGAGGTGGAACTAGTATAACTTTAATATCTTAAATACTCAAACAATCTTCATGAAGTTTAAAGTATTCTCCATCAAACAAGCCTCTACTAATAACTAGAGAGCCACTGGGACAGACCCCAACAGACCTGAATATCAAACTAAAATGTAATGAATAAGTGCTAGCATCCATAAAAGAAATCTGATAAGCTTGGGATCTCGAAATATGAGGACTCACCACTAGTAGGAGTGCAGGTAATGATGCCGAAGTCAATCATGCTGCCAGGTACGGGCACCATGATTAACATTATAAGGCAATGTAGCACACAAACATATTTATGGATCAGTACTTCTGGAATGTACTAAGCATGTAGGGGTGGATGGATATGAAAAACAATAACTGATTAAATATTCAAGTTTTCAAATAATGCACGCTAAACGTAAATGACTCACAGTAAACTTGAGTACAACTTTGAGACTACAAAATAAATCTTAAATAATGTAGTATATGAATAACAGAGAGAGCCATAACGATTAGTTTCTTATAAATATTTTCTTTTAATCTTGCTTATGGGAGATTCTTCTAACCAACATAAATCATGTGAGATACCATGGAGTCCAAAGAATTACTCACATTAGGGAGAGCTGTCCTATCCTTGCCATCGAAATAGAACCTTAACTTAGTTATCACTAGACTTAATTTCATCCATATTAGGAAAAAGCTTACCTACATTGGCTTGTAGTTTTTAGAAACTTAGGATACGCTCATCCACATTCCCATCTCGGTGCTAAATACTACTCCCAGAATACTTATATGTCTATACCTTAGGAAATCCACCTTAAATTAGCATAAGGGTTTTATGGAGTTAAAACCAGTTATGCTTCTCTTTACTTTAAATCATAATCAAGATGAACGCATGTGGATTTCATATCTTATATTAGGATCAAAAGATCAATCTTTCCTTTAAATCACAGTACAAACTTGTTAATGGAGCTTAAGAGCATAATCTTCTTGTTAACTCAATACTTGTACTTATGTCTTTTAATACATGCTTAAATTCTTAGAAATTCATTATAAAACATCATACTCAATAATCATCTTAAAATACTTCAACAGTTCCAGCGAGAATAAGAAAATTCAAATCATAATATGAATCTTATAAATTAAAACATAAACATATGCAATTCTTGATGTACTTTAAGCTTTCAATCTCATGATGATATCATAATTCAAGAATACAACTAATTGGGTATGACACCTAATTGTAAATCATGAACTTTAGTCTTTAAATTAAGTTTTGGGAAAAAAGGATGAAAGAGAATTCTTGTTCATAAACCCGACATACATTAGATTTTTTAACTTGGTGAAGAAAACTTTGATCTTGGAGACTTAGGAGATGTTCTTGAAAGAAAACCCTAATCTTGTTCTTGGGAGTAGAATGAGAGATTTTGTTGTTTAATAGACTGAGGAAGAGGGGAAAAATAATGCCCCTGGGGGTTAATATGTCGTGGGTTGGGAGTTATAAGTGGTAAAATACTAAAAGGCCCTTGAACTTAACATATCAGAATTTACTCACCAGTTCTTACGAGTTGTACATACGACTCATAATCTTAGCAATATATAGGAGGGTACACACTGATCAACATACGAGTTGATCATACAACTCTTATCTTCATCATACGACCCTTAGCCCCACCCACTCGTATGTTGGACAGTATCTCAAGGAGTTTTCACTGATGCTCTTATGACTTGGCTTCATACAACTCATCCCCTACTTTATGAATTCTAGGGTCAAATCATATTGCCACACAGTATTGGGTACTAGTCCCACATACAACTCGTATATTGCTTATACGACTCAAGAGGTAAGTCGTATGATGGACAGAAACATCCTGAGACGGAGTATTACAATATCTCCCTGTTGAAAACATTATTCCTTGAATGTGGCATCATTTAGGAGTAGGTAAAAGGATCAATTACATCAATAATAACTTATAAATAAGATTTTATCAATTTCAAGATTACAACCACACACAACATTTGATATGACTGAAGAATGCTTAGGCGTACTTAAAGAGAAAGAGCTTTAGCAGAAAGATAACTATTTACCTTCGGTAGGAACTTAGTTGGAAGAAAAGAGATGAGGATACTTGGCCATCATGTATGCTTCCGCTTCCCATGTGGCCCCTTCAACCAATTGGTTTCTTCAAAGGACTTTCATAGACGCTACTTCTTTATTTCTTAGTCTTCGGACTTGCCTATCAAGTATCTCAACCGGAACCTCTTCATACGATAAGTTATCCTTGATTTCAATACTTCCTAAGGTACTATTAAGGATGGATTTCCCAATGCACTTCTTAACCATCAAAACATGAAACACTAAATGAACCACATTTAACTCTGATGGAAGATTCAATTCATAGAAAACCTCTCCTACGTGCTTTACTATCTCATAAGGACCAACAAATCGTGGACTTAACTTCCCTTTATTTCCAAATATCATTATTCCCTTTATGGGAGATACCTTCAGGAATACCCAATCACCTACTTAAAACTCAAGTTCCTTTCTTCTCACATCAACATATGACTTCTTCCGACTATGAGCAGTGTTCAATCTCTCACAAATCAACTAAACCTTCGCCATAGCTTCAAGAACAAAATATGGCCCAATCAAAGACGTTTATCAAACCTTAAACCATCCTATGGGTGATATAAACCTATGCCCGTACAGTTCTTTAAATAGAACCATCTGAATAATAGCATGATAAATATTAATATAAGAAAACTCAATCAACGATAATTGGTCATCCCAATTTCCTTTGAAATCCAAAACAGATGCTCTCAGCATGTCTTATAGTGTCTGAATTATTCATTCATCCTGACCATCGGTCTGCAGATGAAAAGAAGTACTAAGCTTAACCTTTGCACCAAGGACTTTCTGAAAAGATTGCCAAAATTACAAAGTGAACTATGTGCCTCTTTACAAAATGATAGATAAGGGAATCCCATGAATCCTTACTAACTCAAAGATATACATTCGAGCATAATCCTCTTCCGTATTTGATGTCTTAACAGATAGGAAATGGGCTGACTTAGTTATTCTATCTACTACAACCTAAATTGAATCATGCTGACGTCTGAGATAACCCTATAATGAAATTCATATTCACTACTTTCCACTTCCAAGTAGGGATACTAATCTCTTAAATCACACCTCTCGGTATCTGGTGTTCAACCTTTAGTTGCTGACAATTCGGACATTTCTCCACAAATTCCTCTATGTCTCTCTTAATACCATTCCACCAATAAATTTCTCATATATCTCAATACATCTTAGTAGAACCTGGAAGAATGGAATATCTCAAACCATGAGACTCGACTGATATCCTTTCTCTCAACCCGTCCATATTCAAAACGTAAAGTCTACTATGATAACGGAGTACATCATCTCCCCTTTAGGAGAAAACCTTAATGTTATGCTGGTAACTGCTTCCAATGTTTGACTAAGTATTGCATCATTTCGCTGCTTCTATTTCACTTCCACTACCAAAGATAATTCCGAACCATTCTGTACTACTACTCCCCCATTATCACTGTCGATAAAATGGACTCCTAAATAGGCTAATTTATGTACCTCTTTGGACAATTCTCTCCCTTCCTCTTTTATATAGGCTACATACCCATGGACAACCTACTCAATACATCATCCACCACATTGGCCTTACCCATATAATAAATCACACTCATGTGATAATCTTTCAATAACTCCAACCACCTTCTCTGATAAAGATTTAACTCTCACTGAGTAATACATACCAAAGACTCTTATGATCTGTAAAGACATCAACATACACACCATAGAGGTAGTGTCTCCAAAATTTCAAAGCAAACACTACGACAACTACCTCTAAGTCGTGATTTGGGTAATTCTTTTCGTGATCATTGAGTTGTGTAGAAGCATAGGCTATCACTCTCCCATTACGCATCAACATACAACCTAACCTAACTCTAGAAGTGTCACAATAATCACAAAACCATCTAACCCTTCTGGCAAAGCTAACACTGGAGTCGAAGTCAATCTATCCTTCTACTCCTGGAAAATCTTCTCACACTTATCTAACTATATAAACTTTACTCTCTTTAGTGTCAACTTAGTTAACAATGCTACTATAGAGGAGAAACCTTCAAAAAATATTCTGTAGTACCCAGCAAAACCCAAAAATATCCTGACATCAAATGGAGTGATGGATATAGGCCAATGCTTAACTGCATTAGTCATTTGAGGATCTACATGAATACCAACCCCTAAAATAACATGTCCTAAAAAGGTAACAAATTCCAACCAAAACTTACATTTACCAAATTTTGCATACAACTAACGGTTCTTGAGGGTCTATAGTACTATACTCAAATAATATGCATGCTCCTCCCCACTTCTGGAACACACCAGTATGTCATCTATAAAGATAATAACAATCATATTAAAATATGTTTAAAGACCCTATTCATCAAATCCATAAAGGCTGCAGGAGCATTTGTTAGTCCAAATGACATAACCACAAACTCAAAATAGTCGTACGTCATTCAGAAAGTTGTTTTTGGAATGTCTTTCTTCCTAAATTTCAACTGATGATATCCCAATCTAAGGTCAATCTTAGAGAACCACTGGGCACCTTGAAGCTGATTGAACAAATCGTCGATTCTATGAATGGGATACTTATTCTTTATGGTAACCTTGTTCAACTGTCTATAATCTATAAACATTCTGAGAGTGCCATCTTTCTTGTGCATGAATAGGACCGGAGTACCTCATGGAGAAATACTAGGTATGATGAAACTTTTATCTAATAGAACTTTAAGCTTCTCTTTTAACTGTTTAAGTTCGTCCGGACGCCATACGATATAGAGGACTTGAGATGGGATGAGTATTAGGAAGAAGATCAATACCGAACTCTATTTCTTTATATGGAGGTACCCCTAGAAGATCTTTGTAAAAGACCTTCAGAAACTCATTTACTATCCGAACTGACTGAATAGTCGAGACTTCAAACTTAGTATCTTTGACTCAAACTAAATGGTAGATAAACCCTTCTGATATTAACCTTTTGGACTTAAGATATGAGATAAAACAACATTTAGGAGATAGAGAACTACCCCACCACTAAAAAACTACTTCATTAAGAAACTGAAACTTCACCACACGAGTGCAACAATCTATTGACGCATAGCATGAATGGAGCCAATCGATGACAGAATAACATCGAAGTATACCATCTCTAAATCTATCAGGTCCACTATCATGATCTTATGGAGGATAATAAGAACACTTCTTATAGACTCGTCTTACAACAACTGACTTACCCACCAGGGTGGAAACTGAGAAAGGCTTAGAGAGATTTTCAGGACCTACCCTAAAATTTATGGATACCAGAGGGGTTACATAAGAGAAATTTGATATAGGGTATAACAATACATAAACATCAAGATGAAAGGCATGAAGTATACCAATAACAACATCTGGTGAACTTTTATGCTCCTAATGGGATGGCAAAACATACAGCCAATTCTGGCATTGACCGCCACTGGTGCTAGAAGTCGCACCCTAAGGAGGAGCTGGACAACCTGTTAAATGAGCTGAATTAGTAGCCTTAATCTAAGGATGAGTATCTCTACTTCCCTGATTAATATAAATGCACCCCTTGATTCTATGGCCCATCTTATCACAACAATAACAACCACCTTTGACCATCAAACACTCACTAGGATGGGTTCTGCCACACTTTGCATATGTTGGGAAATTGGGCCTCCCAACTACACTGTTCTAAGATCTGGAATTCAAAGTTCTGCCCTGCTGTTCCTACCTAGATCTGGGTGCTGGAGAACTAGCTGAAGATAACTCTGGCATTGAAGAATGGCCCTAAAATTATGAATGATTTTCCCTCCTTACCTTGGCTGACTAAACTCAAACCACCTAGTCCTAAATATTTTGTTTCTCTTCTCTCTCTTCTTCAACTTTTCTACCTCAATCTATTGAGTATGAGTCATAAATCTAGTAATACCCGTATCTCCAATCAACATGGTAGTCCTACACTCCTTGACTACCAAATCTGATACTCCAGTTATAAACTTACTCATATAAGATCTAGAATCAGCCAAAAACTTTGGAATATACTTAGATAACTGATTGAACTTAAGGCAGTACTCATTCACCATCATCGAGACTTACCTCAGGTTTATGAACTCCTCCACCTTAGCCTCCCTCATATAATTCAAAAAGAACCTATCCTGAAAAGCATTCTAGAATACTTGCCAACTCACAGGAGCTGCATTCTCACCCTACCTTCCTTCCACATCATAACCTAATCATAAAATATATCCTTCAACCTATAGGATGCCAACTCTACACTCCCTCTTTCAGTAACATGCATAATTTGAGTTATCTTCCTCACCTCATCAATGAAAAGCTGTGGATCGTAACCCATGGAACTTCGACGGACTCATCCCCATAAAGTCTTAAATTCAGGCTACAACTAAATTACCATTCTCTGAAAGTGGGATAACTGCCTGATAGTTCCATGAGCATTGGCGGTAACAACTTGGCCCAACACTTGAAAAGCAGACCGAAACTCAGCATGAGACACATTCTCATTCAAAAGGTCAGCTTCTAAGGGTGGTTGATCATTATTTCTGCGAGTGTCGACTCGACAATGAGGCATAGTATGTCTCGTAAAAGCATGAGTTAAGGTAGATAGAGATAACTATAAGCATGATAGATCAAGAAATAACTGAAAATTCCTAATTTGTTTTGTAGCCTCTTGCTCATAAATGTGGCACGTTTTACACTCATAATTATAACTCTACATAACGCGCCTTGTCTGACTTAGTAGGACTCTTTAAAATCTTAAACTATGATACCAAGCTTGTAACACCTCGAAGATACCCCCTGGACGTCACACGGTGCTCAGGACTACAAGTAACCCCAAGCTAACCCATGATACCTATTAAACTCAGATAATTTAATATAGAGGTGGAACTAGTATATACGTGAACAAAGAATAATCATCTTAATATCTCAAAGTGAAACTTTAATCTCTTAAATACTTAAATAATCTTCATGAAGCTTAAAACATTCTCCATCAGACAAGCCTCTACTAATAACTAGAGAGCCACTTAGACAAACCCCAGCTGACCCGAATGTTAAACTGAAACCAAATAGTTTAGAAATAATAGGTGTGGGACCCACATTTAGTCAAAATGACCTAGGATTGAAAATATGACTTCACCATCGCATCCAGAACGTCAATTTTAAGCTAGGGAGACCCTTGGTTCTGGTCCCAAGGCTCCTAGACTTATTTTGGGCTATTGAACGAATTTTATGAAAAGTAAAGAAACTATAGGTGTGGGCCCCACTTTTTGCCTAAATGATCTATGATTAAAGTTTTGATTATTCCAATGGTTTGAAATGTGGTTTACAATCAAAATTCACTATTGGATTATGTTCTTTTAGGATGAGTTATGAGGGTCAGAAACTTAATTTTGAGTTTGTTGTCATCTGGTGGAAATGCAATCGCTACCAAGAGTGTGCAATTGTGAGTAGGAGAGCACGGGCAGTAGGACTATGATTGTGATATCTAAGTACCTGTAAGGGCTATATAAAGGCCCGAAGATGCATTTGGGGCATTTCCCCTTCACCATTTAGACCTAGAAACCCCAAAATAAGTGTAATAACTCAAAATTGGTCATAGGGGGTGACTTGGGATCTTAATAATAATC
This sequence comes from Capsicum pubescens, assembly GCA_030864215.1. Taxonomy (NCBI): domain Eukaryota; kingdom Viridiplantae; phylum Streptophyta; class Magnoliopsida; order Solanales; family Solanaceae; genus Capsicum; species Capsicum pubescens. Next base: position 182,314,538 of record CM061538.1, read on the forward strand.
TTGTATCACGATTATTTTAAAGATTAAGGTAAGAATTTCTTGAATTCATGCTTGAATTTCTTAGTTTTGACCCAAAACCCCAATATAGCTTAGGACTTGATTTTAGCCTAAAGTATGCTTAGTGTTCACCCATTCTTTGAGGGTTATGATTCCTTATTCATGTGTGAACAGTGGGTTGGTCTCAGAAACTCATTTTCCATATGTAGAACCCACTTGGGGTTTTGGTGTCATTTTTGGACCCAAAGCACAATAATGTAATATGGGTATCATTAGAATCATAACGATGTGTAGATTATGATTTTGATAGTGTGATGGAATTTTGAGGATTATAAAGTAAAGGCGAGCAAGTGGTGCATGAAGTGAGGTTTTACAGTTTGGCCTTGAGGTAGGCTTTTGTCTGCTTCTCTTCATAGATGATGTGTGATATATGTTGCGTGTAAATATGGATGTTAGGCTTGATTATGAGTGGGATAACTTGGACTTGATATATTGATGTTTATGTATTAGATGAAGGTTTTGGACATGTAAGATGTTTTGTTTATAACCCTTTTGTATCTTATTGCCTTCCTTCTTTAGTTTAGATTAGTTATAACATGGATATGATATAATGCTATATTTGGAATATGGTTTTAGATTTGAAGCATAATTTGTATATTTAGTCTTATTGGGCTAGTGTAGTAGTCTTGAAATTGTAAGTTGGGTAGGGTTGACTTAGTACCCTTGTTTCTAGTCGAAATTGCTATTTTAGGCTTGAATATGACTTACTTGACATCTAAAAGATGAACTAGATATCTTAGCCTAGTTTGGCCCACCTAAGCCTAAGTTTGTGTTAAGTTTTGTGGACTTAGTGTAGATGTTAGACATAGATAAGGATAATAAAACTTACAATAAGGTTACCTCGTAACTTGGTAACTTGTATTGATGTTCCCAAATTATGGCTTTACTATTATGGTTATGATACTCCTTGTGGAAGTGACATTGGGCATTTAGAGATGATATTCCTCCTAGATACGTTATATGGCCTATAGAGATGCTATTTTCTCTTAAACTTGATGATTGACCTATAGAGATGCTATTTCATCTTAGACTTGATGATTGGCCTATAGATTTGCTATTTCTTCTTAGACTTGATGATCGACCTATAGATTTTCTATTTCTTTTAGTCATGATTGTTGGACCTATAGCGATGATGTTCCACTTGGATATGTAAATTGGCCCAGAGAAGTGATATTCCTCTTAGTCATGATGTATGACCTACTGATATAAGATATCCTATAGATGATTACATATCTATATATATTATACCTCCTAGAGGTGAGATGCCTCTTGTGTGAGAGATGATTATATGTCTATCTATATTATGCCTCCTAGATGTGAGATACCTCTTGTGTGAGAGATGATAACATATTTATTATTATTATGCCTCCTATATGTGAGATGCCTCCTATATGTGAGATGATTAGAGATATACTACATCTTATAAATATAATTATTGAAATGAGAACCAAATATGTGTATGGGTATAACGACCTAATTTTCTGGAACTAGAACGTCATACGGTGATCATGATCTTAAGGGACCAAAATCTAACCCTCTACTGATATTTATACCTGAGTACTGCATAATATAGATAATAAATGCGGAAACTGGCCATAAGGTTCAAAATATCTAAAAATACTCAAAACTAAAAACTGAATACTGATACATCTGTTTGAAAATCCTCTAAACTATCTAAACTATGGAGTTGATGGGATATGTCCCCAACTAACTCCATCTACTGAAAATAACTAAATCTGATGCAATAATGAAAAAAAGATCATCCTCGAATAAAGAGGACTCACTGCTACGTCTACTGCTGCTGACTGGGACTGAACTGCTATGGGTACTCTGGATCTCGTGCCTCTGAACCTATGGTGTCAAATAAAATACCATAGTATAATTGTGTCAGTATGGGAATGTATCGAGTATGCAGATAAGGTAAGGCTAAATGAAAGGGATTATGCATGAACAATTATTTAACTGAATAATCATGAGAGTACTAAATGAGAACACATGCATGAATGTAAAAACCACAACCACGATTATCACGACTCTGAATACTGAAACTCGAGTACTGCTTTACTTCCATCTGAACTCACTACTACTACTGAGATACTGAACAACTGAATCATATGATACTGATAACTGGGTACTAAAATTAAGATCAGTCTTATCTAACGAGTGATCTCGAAAACTAATGACACTAAAACTGATTAACTGAATCTACTCATATCAATGACTGAATTTTGAGCTTCCTACTCTCGACTACTAAATTGAAGATCAAACCTCTCTAACGGATGATTCCAAAATATACTATCAATGATAAGAAATGATTCTGTCCAAATCTGATAATAAGAATACTCAACTAAATCTGAGATTGAGATCAAGCCTATCTAGCGAGTTATCTCTGGATCTATTAACAAGAATACTCAACTGAATTTGAGACTGAGATCAAGCCTATCTAATGGGTGATCTCGGGATCTGATAATGATATTACTCAACTAAATTTGGGACTGAGATCAAGCCTATCTAGCGGGTGATCTCGAGATCTAATAATGTGATTACTCAACTGAATCTGAGACTGAGATAAAGCCTATCTAGCGGGTGATCTCGGGATCTGATAACAAGAATGCTTAACTGAATCTGATATCAAGCCTATCTAACGGGTGATCTATAGATCTGATAATGAGATTACTCATTTACTTTATGTGGGACCATGCCTATCTAGTGGGTGGTCCATGAATCAATGGAACTATCCGAGTTCCTCACTAAAATAGATGACTATATTTGACAGTCCTAATTTTTGAGTTCTACTCTGAAGATTGATACTGAAACTATAACTGTGCGAGTGCTTACTTAACCGACATGCCCCGAATCTGAACTGGTGGGGTCCAACCTATAAACCCAGCTGTAAGGGTATCAATACTATGCCATAGGTAAAGACCTCTCTGGTCAAGCCTCTCTAACAGGTGACCCTTGCAGGAAGTCAAGCCTAAGGCAATATAATAGTCAAGACTATCTAACGGGTGATAAGCCTTTTCTAACGGGTGACTCCTGCATCCTACGCTGGCTACGCAGTTATGGAGTTCAGGGATTGCTCCTAACAACTCTTTCTCTCTAACGGGGAGCCGCCATCCCTGCACTCGCTCGGTGCTAGCTACTACTCCCAACTGAAAGACTCTGAACTGATTCTTAACTGAACATAAATTGAGCTGAATCTGATATTGATCATGTTTCTTGAATGATCTAACTGAGATAAGCTGAATTTACTTGGTTCCATATCTGACGGAATGCTACTAAATCTCATTTTCTGGCTGGATGATACAAAGCTCTGAACAGATTACTTCATTACTACAGAGGTCAGAACTGAACACTTGAATACTACTATATTTGAGCTGAGTACAAAACTGAGGCTATATTACTTGCGATACTAAGATTACGGAGATTACTGAGATTTCTCAAGTTCTGTATCTGTCTGAGAATACAGAGTTCTATAACTTGCTGAGTTCTAAGAATCATGGCTCAACTTGGATTATTGTGAAAACTGACTTTGGCTCTAGACTGCATCTAAATTATCGGGTATAAATATCCCTAGGACTCGTTAACATAAACATCAAACATAACCATTCTTGAATAATCAAGACCATGGACATTCATTCACCATCCCAATCACCGAAGCATCTCTTAGGAATCATAAACATGCGATAATATAGGGAGATATGCTATTGGCTCATATTCCATTCAACAAGGTCTTGCATAAAACACTTAGCATGTATTGAAGTCTTGGGATGTATCGAAGAGCACATAATTGGGGAAATTCATACTATCATGTCACAATTCACTCATCAAACACTTATCATGTATTAAAATCTTAGCATGTATCGAAGAGCATATAATTGGGGAATTTTATTTTATCATGTCACAATTCATTCACTAAGGCTTTTTAACAAACACTTGGCATGCATGGGCTTGTACACAACTGGGGATTTCTAGCCAACATGCTATAATGGCTCTAATTCCTTCACATAAGCATTTTATCAAACATATGGAGAACATCCTTTGCTTATTCAACAACTTCTACACTTAATTGACATAAGCACATCATCTAACAAGCAACTTGAAGAGGGTTTATCATGAACATCACATCACTTTCACATATTAGGGTCAAATCTTGAAAACCTTCTAAACAAATATGAATCACAACTCAATAATAGCATGAACATCAATTTTAACTCACATGAATCATGAAAACTCATAAACATAAGATCTTTGAATTTTAGAAAAGGGTTCTTGAGCTTCTTGGATGAAAGGGACCCAATAATCAACATCTACATAGCTTGGGGAAACTCTTTCTTGAAAGCTCTTGGAGAGATTCTTGATTTCACTTAATCTCTCTTGAATTTTTTAAAGAAGAAAGAAGGGTTTTAATTTTATAAAAACCCTAGTTTTTGATGTTGAAGAAGAGAAATGAGGTTATGAGCCTTGATCAGGTATAAATAAGGGCTGAAAAAAGTGGAAAAAGACCAAAAATCCTTTTTAAAAATTGACTTAAAAATACTGAACGGGGGCTGCGAAAGTCGAAGCGACAGTTCGTCGCTTAGTTTGATGACCCATCGGATCGTCCATCGCACGTTGGTCAGAAAAAAATACACTGACTCTATGTGAAGGTCTAAGCGACGGTCCGTCTTACACTCGACGGTCCATCGGATCGTCTGTCGCACATTGGCCAGGATGAGGCTACAGTACCTCAGCGGCGATGGTCCTAGCAATGGTCTGCCATAGACTTGATGGTACGTCATCCTGGATATCACACTTAGGCCAGAAAAGAGAGTTACTTCCTTGGTTGCGACGGTCTGGGCGATGATCCATCGCAAGCTCTATGGTCCGTCAACCCGTCCGTCGCATCTGGGCTGTTCCATCTACTTTCTGTAAAACGGCCATAACTTTCTCGTCTGATGCTAAATTTTGACAAAATTAATATCGATGGAAAGCTTATTCAATGCTATTTTTAAAATTTTAGGGATGAATTTACACTTCACTTGACATGCTCTAAGGCTCAGACTATGAGAAATGGGTCTTATAATAGGCCTAAGGTTGTGATTATAATATTTTGATTATTTCGGATATATTAATGAACCAAGGGACGTGTTATGATATTTTGAATAGACAAGAACTGTTTATCATTATAAATAATGTGATTACAGTCTATGAATTTAAATATACATATGTTTGTATACATATCTCTTCGGTATGGGATGGAAAAAGATGCATTATAATGCTTATTATTCAACTGATTGAATACTGGTGATGGAATGTGTAGATTTGGTACGTTCATGATTATTTACCATTATATATAATGTGATTATAGCTTTAATGTGGTCTTATAACTGCTCTTCTTGTTAGACAGTTAAGCTATGTGGTAACTAGTGGTCTATTAGGGGACTATAACACTTAATGGCTTCCAATGTATTAGTTAGTAAATCTTTCTTAGTTGAAACATGGTATCTAACGATGGTTCATTAATGTACGATGTCAGTTAATAAAAGATAGTTAGGTGACAAATAGTAAGATGTTGTTTAGTAATTATTAACGGATATAAGGTGATTAGTTGATAATAATGAATGGTGGATAAATAGTGGTTTTGGTCTAGTGATGAATAATGACTGGATGATAGATAATGGTTAATTAATAAATAGTGGTTAGTTGCTATCCCGTGAGTGATGATTATGTAAAGGATAATATTTAGGCTAATAACTAGAGGTTATGTGATGACTTGTGAACTAGTGATTCTATTATAATAAGTGTTCGTTAACTAATAACGTGTAGTTGGGAAATATTTACTAGATAGATATTCTCTGGTGATATGTGTATGTTTATGAGTATTTTAGTGTATCTTATTTGGTAATAACGATTGTAATTATATTGATACCTGATAAGATTGGAGAATACTATTGTGATGATATTGATACCCAACAAGGTCATAGGATACTATAATGATGATATTGATATACGTCAAGTTTGGAGGATACCATTGTGATGATATTGATACTAGGCAAGGCCGGAGGATACTATTATGATAATATTGATACTTGGCAAGGAGTTGGACCTTCTGAACCTGGGGCGGTGGGGTATGCATAGGCTCAACTAGGTATTTGGTTGTTCGGAGTAGCCGATTATTACGCTATTATTGATATTATTGCTATCATTGTTATGATCATTGTTATGTCTAGCTTATGATAGATTGGTCTTCTATTTGGTATCGGGATTAGAGGTATGTCACCGGCCTCTCCTATCTTATGATTGCATTATTATGCATGATTATTTCATGTCTAGCCACGTGGATTAGAAACCCCGAGTATGATAGTATTTAAATCCTGATTCTATTATAATAAGGTCTCAAAATTAGAATATGATGATATACGTTATGCTTTAAGATGACCTCATGTTTATATGCATATATACCTATATATATCTAGCTATATGACGCTATGATACTACCGTATATCCCTTCCTTCATTGTTCATGTTGTATAGTCATTTATTCGCCTTGTATATTACTATATTAATTTTTCTTTCACTCTTAATTCATATGTTGACCTTGTATATGTGGTATAGCATTGACGTATATTAAATGTATCTAGAATAGGATAGTTCACCCTGATACTTCCTTAGTTTTATTATGTTAGACTCTTGGAAATGAATAGGATAGTTGTTCCTTATTATCTCATTGACTTGTCATATGATTTCTGGACTCTTGGGTGTAGTTTCCATTCTATTTATATGCTGTATATATCTGCTTTATATTTGGAGCTCAGTTGGTAGTAGCCTATCGAGTACCATTCATTTGGTACTCATACTACACTTTTGTAGCCTGCAGATCATAGTATGGGTTATCGCTGTTGATGTGTGCATCATGTATAACAACCCTGGTTCAGAGACTTAGAGTGAGCTCCTAACGCTCAGAGCATTACTTATCTTTCTCTTATGTATTAGACTAGTCACTAGGTTATATTCAGATATAAGTTGTATCATTATATTTCTCTTGCTATTTAACTTTTGTACTCTTTTTGTATTAGAAGACCTCGTGCTGATACCACCAGGTTTTGAGATTCTTCTATATATTGATCTTTATTCCATACATTTCACATTTTTCCTTATATTATTGAGTAGTTCGTTACTAGTCATTTCAGACTACAGATTGGCTTGCCTACTGGTGGGTTATGGTAGGTTTCATCATTACCTAAGAAGTTGGGTCATGAGAAATTGGTATAAGATCCTAGGTCTCATTGGTGTATTAGTACAAGAACTATACGTTAGTCGATTCTCACGGATTGGTGTGGAGACGTCCGTAAATTATCTTTAGGAGGCTACAGTGACATTTTAGGAAATTCACTTCATGAATTCTTGTCGTATGTCCGTATTTCTCTGAACCTTGAACACATTCTTTGATTCTATTCTATCCCTGAAGGACGATGTGATATTGTCTACAAATGCAACGAGATTCTAACATGCGTTTTTAGAATTTTTATGGAGCATCAGACTAGAGGGTCAGAGATGGATATAGAAGATCCTCAGTGGCAACCAAAAAGGATTTGGGCATTTCTAGAATCTCAGTGCAACATCATACTAGTGGGCAAGAGATAGATATAGAAGATCCTCAACGACAGCCAAAAAGGATTTGGGAGGAGTCCCCATCAGACTTGTTTAGTGTGGTATGCTTCTTCGAGACATGGTGACCATTCTAGATTTTGAGGGGTAGTATCTCAAAGTATTCTAGGATCTTGGTTTGGTTGTGTTATGATGAGACACTATCTCATAGAATGCCCTGGTATGATAAAGGTCATCAGTTAGAGTTAGCTTGTATTCCCCGCCAACCTAGAGTTCCTAAGGCAGGCTATGATTTTGGAAATTTTGACATAATTTTGAAAATTTCTCTCAGCATCAGTTGGCCAGCCATTTGGTCTCAACTTGTGTTCTCTCCATATTGATGCTTCATAAATTGTTACGACTGCAGAGAGACCAACTAACAGTCTAGGAAGTGTCCCTGACAGGAGATTCCAATCATTCAATTTATTTAGACCAGCTCATGATGTTGTGAAATCTTCAGTTTGAGATGGTGCGCTTGGCGCCTAAGTTGATGATTCAGATGGTCGGTCTGAGTCGGACCCATTTAGATTTATTTTCCAATGCCCATCAGGCATGTGACTGCAAATGTTACCATGATTAGTGTGCTTTTGTTTCCTAAATTTATCTCTTATTATGAGTATTGGGGTTTTCATTCCCATTGCTGATTATATGCTTTGATGAATTTATATCAATCATTATCTTCCTTATTGTTGAATTCATGATTATATTACTACTCTGTAGTTTATTTCCTTTTGTAGTGAATGGAGTAGATCTATATTGATGTTTTCCCCTATGGGTGTGGTTTTGGATTTGAGTCCCATTTATCTTGGCACATTAGACCTATTGTGTCCATTGAGTGGTATATGATATTGATATTTATTTTGGTACCGCCTAATTAGTATGGTGATATTGATATTACTATTGCTATTGTACCACTGTGTGAGATTATTGATATTACTTGATGTTATTACTAGATATTGTTACATGATGAATTTGATTCTCGCTGGGTAGCTGTATTGACTAGTGTTATCTAGTTAGACTTTTATTTTCTTGTGATACTATTTAGTGGCTTGAGTAGATATAAGCCTAATTTGATGATTTCTTTTCCCTAGCGTGGTGAGGTTGACTTTTTCCCTCTTGGTTAGATGTATTAGTTGATTTTAGGGATGTGTTATGGTATCGAAGGTAAGTGACCTTTCATGTTTTTTGTGAATTTTGAGTCGGCAATTAGGTTATGTTGCCTGTTTTTGAGTTTGAGATCCTTAGACTTGCCTCCCAGGTTGTGAAGGATTTTGTTTTGGCTATCCCTTCTGGTATAACCCATTTCTGAGATGGACTAGTTTAAGGTTTGTTCTTCATTTGTGGCTATTTCATCGTCCGATAGCAATTTTGATGTTAATATTGAGATGTCGTGGATTCATCTTATAAGTATGTTGGGTTTATTTCCTTATGATGGATTTATTGTTAGTGTGGAGATTAGATACTCCTTTCTTGTATGACATGGTTTTACCTAGCGGACTTTGAAAGTTAGAGGCAGGTGGCCTCTCTCGTGATCACTTTTTCAGTTGGAAAATTAGAAAATCTTTAGCTTGAGTTGTTAGTTCTCCGGTGATGGTCACAACTTTGACCTTGGTTTTGAGATTGTTATTTTTTCTTCGATAATATTATTCTTGGGTAGATTCAGAAAATCCCTAATTAAGCATTTGTTCGACCTAGTGAGGCTTGGTGGAATAATTCTCCTCGATGATATGAGCCCTTATCTAATTCTTTGCCTAGATGGAGTATTGCATTGGTTAGTTCCCTTCTTATGTTGCATATCTCCGAGTTGCTAAAGTTTTTGCCTTCACTAGTGTAGTTTTCAGCCTTGAGAAGTTTTGAGTATGTTTGGATAGGTCATGCCCTCCAGCAGATTTAGAGTGGGTTATTAGCATTTTCAGCCAGTGATTTTTCCTTTGGCATGACTCCTATTTTGCGGGTATGTTTTGTTCCCTCCAACTAATATATAGTTGGTTGATTTTGTTAGCAGTTAGTGGTTATCACTGTGGTGATTTTACTCTCTAGATATATCTTGTTGTGGCTTGGTATGATTTATTTATAATATGTTAGATTTGGATACTAGAGTCGATTTGAGATAGTTGACATTGATATGACCTTATTGGCCAGTTTTGGATTTTGACTCCTTGGAATGACGATTTGGAAGTATAATAGATTTGGAGCATTAATGCCTTTCCATTTTTAGTTTTGATTTGGATATTTGAGATTGAGCTGTTCAACCTTGGTATTGAGATTTCAGCTTGGTGTTGTAGAGTTGTTGTGCAAACTTTATTTTAGACTTGTTTCAGTTCAGATTTCATTTATAGGTTGGTTGAGTCTACTCTGTGGTTGCTTATTTGGTCTTCTAGACTTTGGCTGGATTATAGTTGATTAGTGTTCAGATGATAGCCCATTGGCCTCGTATTGGTTAGTTCAGTTTTGACCTCGAGTTTCAGCTTCTTTTGGGAATTTTGGATGATTTACTCGGTGGGAGTAATATTTTTGAGTTGGATTCAGTATGTCTTCATTCTCGGTGGACGAGACATTATGGAGTGGAATATTCAATGATGAGTAGTTATACCATGGATTTTGAGATTTTAGTTTGATTTTCATCCAGACTGGTTGGTGCATTGGCATGGATTATGTTTCGCAATTATCTCCATTTGTATGCCCAGATAATGCCTTATGAGCTTATTCTCATGTTTACCTTATGGACTTTTAAAAGATCAACTTCAGTTCTTTTAGTTCTCTGTGATGAGACTGTGTGGATGGGACTTAAGTGATTTTCATCATGGCTTGGAGTAGATAGCAGGTGCAAAAATGTAAAAAAAGGTTATTTTTGGATTTGGTGTCAGTTTTATGACTCATGTCTTGGTTTGCTTTTGGCTTGAATATTTTTTTTGATTTATGTGGATTAGAGATGGTTTCAGCGTGATGTGATTCAAATGTGCATGCATCATCCTTTTCAATTCAGTTGGAGGCTAGTTAGAGGTTAAGTTGAGTTGGCTATTTTGGAAGTAGAACAAGAGTGCTGGTTGAAAAAGGGATACATGTGGAAAAATCCCTTGCAAGTATTTTCTCCCCGCTGAGGTTATTTGGGAAGTCATGCTTGGAGCCCGGAGGCCTAGTACCTCATCCTTTTGACCTTTTGAGATTCTTTCTGTTCGTTGACTTTTGGGGACGGAAGTCATTTTAGTAGTGGATATTATAATGACTCTTTAGGTCATTATCCATATTTATGCTTATCTTTACCGTTTGAGCTTCTCCATAGCTCCCTAAAGTCATTTATGACTTGCTGGGACCAACGTTTCGGTTACCGGGCAGTTCATTTATTTTTAGAGCCAATTCCCTGTTTTGAAGTTTTTGTTGGTTCCAAATGGCCATCAGGGCAAAAACTTTAGTGGAATGATCTTGAATGTAAATTTCGACTACACTCTAGAATATTGATTTTAGTCTAGTTAGACCTTTGGTTCGGGTCCCAATGCATCTGAGTTTATTTTGACCTATTGGTTGGAAAGTTAAAAATTAAAAAGAATGGATGTGGGACCCATATTTAGTTGAAACAACCTCGGATTGAAAATCAGACTTCACTTATATGTTTGGAACGTCAATTTTAGGCTAGGGAAACCCTTGGTTCAGGTCCCAAGGTTCCCAGACTTATTTTGGGCTATTGAGCAGGTTTTATGAAAGGTGATGAAACTATAGGTGTGGGCCCCACTTTTTTGTCTAAACAATCTCCGATGAGAGTTTTGATGATTTCAATGGATTTGCAACGTGGTTTACACTCAAAATTCACTATTGGATCATGTTCTTTGGATTCTGGATAAGTTCTGTGGGTCAAAAACTTATTTTTGAATTTGTTATCATCTGGTGCAACCGCGATCGCGGCCCGTAGGATTGCGATTGCAACATCTGAGTACCTGTAGGGGCTATATAAAGGCCCCAAGATACGTTTGGGCATTTGCCCTTCACAATTTAAACCTAGAATCCCCAAAATGAGTGTAATAACTCAAAATTGGTCATGGGTGTGTGTGTGTGTGTGACTTGGGAGCTTAATTATCATCTTCTATCGTGGTTATCTTCAAGATTAAGGTAAGAATTTCTTGAATATATGCTTGAATTTCTTAGTTTGGATCCAAAACCCCAATTTAGCTGAGGTCTTGATTTTAGCCAAAAGTATGCTTAGTTTTCACCCATTCTTTGAGGGTTATGATTGTTTATTCCTGTGTGAACATTGAGTTGGTCTCGAAAACTCATTTTCCATATGTGGGACACACTTAGGGTTTTGTTATTATTTTTGGACTCGACGCACAATAGTGCAATATGGGTATCATTAGACTCGTATTGATGAGTAGATTATGATTTTGATTGTGTGATGGCATTTTAAGGATTGTAAAGTAAAGACGAGCATGTGGTCCATGAAGTGAGGTTTTGTAATTTGTCCTTGAGGTAGAATTATGTTTACTTTTCTCCAAAGATGATATGTGATATAAGTTGCGTATGACTATGGATGTTAGGCCTGATTGTGATTAGTATAACTTGACCTTGTTATATTGATGTTTGGGGATTAGATGAAGGTTTTGGACCCGTAAGATGGCATGTTTATAACCCGTCTGTATCCTATTGCCTTCTCTCTTTAGTTTAGATTAATTATAGTATGGATATTATATAATGCTATGTTTGGAATATGGTTTTAGATTTGAAGCACGATTTGTATATTTAGCCTTATTGGGCTAGTATGGTAGTCTTGAAATCGTAAATAGGGTAGAGTTAAATTGAGTACTCTTGTTTCTAGTCGAAATTGCTATCTTAGGTTCGAATATGGCTTACTTGACATCTGAAAAATGAACTAGATACCTTAGCCTAGTTTGGGGCATAGTATGCCTAATTGTGGAAATTGTGGATTAAAGTGGGATAATTCGGCCCACTTTGGCCTAAGCTTGTATTAAGTCTTGTGGACTTAGTACGAATGTTAGACATAGATGAGGCTAGAAAACCTTAGAATAAGGTTACTTCGTAACTTGGTAACTTGTATTGATGTTCCTGGATTGTGGCTTTGGTGTTATGGTTATGATACTCCTTGTGGAAGTGATATTAGGCATTTAGAGATGATATTTTTCCTAGAAACATTTGGTGACCTATAGAGATGCTATTCCTCTTAGACATGATGATTGGCCTATAGAGATGCTTTTTCCTTTTAGACTTGATGATTGGCCTATAGATTTGCTATCTCATTAAGTCATGATTGTTGGACCTATAGATACGATGTTCCACTTGGATATGTAAATTGTCCCAAAGAAGTGATATTCCTCATAGTCATAATGTATGACCTATTGATATAAGATATCCTATAGACGATTACATGTCTATATATTATGCCTCCTAGATGTGAGATGCCTCTTGTGTGAGAGATAATTACATGTCTAGTTATATTATGGCTCTTAGATGTGAGATGCCTCTTGTGTGAGAGATGATTACATGCTCATTAATATTATGCCTCCTATATGTGAGATGCCTCCTATATGTGAGGTGATTAAAGATATGCTACGTCTTATAAATATAATTATTGATATGAGTCCTACATACGTGTATGGGCCTATGGCCGTGGTTATGATGTTGTGATTATTTTGGTTAAATTAATGGGCCAAGGGACGTGTTATGATATTGATTGAATAGCCGAGAACTGTTTATCATTAGTAATAATGTAATAACAGTTTATGTATATGAATATATATATGTTTGTATACACATCTCTCTGGTATGGGATGGAGGAAGATGTGGTATGATTCTTATTATTCCACTGACTGAATACTAGCGATGACATGAATAGATTTGGTACGTTCATGTTTATTTACCATGATAAATAGTGTGATTATAGCTTAAATGTGGTTTTATGACTGCTCTTATTGTTAGACGGTTAAGCTATGAGGTAACTAGTTGTCTATTAGGGGACTATAGCACTTGATGTCTAGGAATCTAATGTATTAGTTAATGAATCTTGCGTAGTTGAAACATGGTAGTTAACAATGCTTAGTTAATAAATGGTGTCAGTTAATAAAATATGGTTAGGTGACATGTAGTAAGGTGTTATGTAGTAATTATTAACGGATATAGGGTGATTAGTTGATAATAATGAATGGTGGATAAATGACGGTTTTGGTCTAGTGATGACCCTTGACTAGATGATAGATGTTGGCTAATTAATAAACAGTGGTTAGTTGCAATCCCGTGACTAAGGATTATGTGAAGGATATTGTTTAGGCCAAAAACTAAAGGTTATGTGATGACTAGTGAACTAGTGATTCTATTATAATAAGTGTTGGTTAACTAATAACGAGTAGTTGAGAAGTATTGACTAGATAGATATTCTTTGGTGCTATGTATTCTTATGCGTATTTAAGTGTATCTTATTCAGTAATGGCAATTGTGATGATATTGATACTCGGCAAGATCGGAGGATACTATTGTGATGGTGTTGATACTCGGCAAGGCCAGAGGATACTATTGTAATGATATTGATACCCAACAAGGCCGGAGGATACTATTATGATGATATTGATACCTGGCAAGGTGGGAGGACACTATTATGATGATATTAATACGAGGCAAGGCCGGAGGATACTATTGTGATGATATTGATACACGACAAGGCCGGTGGGTACTATTACGATGATATTGATACCCGGCAAGACCGGAGGATACTTTTGTGATGATGTTGATACCCGACAAGGCCAAAGGATATATTGATGATATGTTGATACCTGACAAGGCTAGAGGTTGATTACGATGATAATGATCTTGATGAGGACAGTTATGATGAATTGTGATATTGATTGTGCACTTTGCATTCATTCCTGCATGCGCATTGCCTATCACTAGTATGCACCTATGTCTATTACCCGGTATGGTACGGTTGCATAGATATGATGAAGAATATGCCTTGTGTTATAGCGGTGGGGGTATGCATAGGCTCGACTAGGTATTTGGTTGTCCGGAGTAGACGGTTATTCAGGCCGTTATTGATATTGTTGTTATCATTGTTATGATCAGTATTATGGCTAGCTTATGATAGATTGGTCTTTGATCCGGTATCGGTATTTGAGGTATGTCATCGGCCTCTCCTATCTTATGATTGCATTATTATGCATGATTATTTCATGTCTAGCCATGTGGATTAGAAGCCCCGAGTATGATAGTATTTAAATTTCGATTCTATTATAATGAGGTCTCAAAATTAGAATATGATGATATAGGTTATGCTTTGAGATGACCTCATTTTTATATGCATATATACCTATATATATATCTAGCTATATAAAGCTATGATACTACAATATATCCCTTTCTTCATTGTTAATGTTGTATAGTCATTTCTTCGCATTGTATATTACTGTATATACCCTCCCCAGACCTCACTATGTGGGAATACACTGGGTTTGTTGTTGTTGTATATTACTTTGTATACTTTTCTTTTGCTATTTATTCATATATTGACCTAGTTATACGATATAACATTGACGTATATTTAATGTATCTAGAATAGGATAGTTCTCCCTTATACTTAGTTTTATTATCTTATACTCTTGGAAATGAATAGGATAGTTGTTCCTTAATATATCATTGACTTGTCCTATGATTTCTGGACTCTTGGGTGTAGTTTCAATTCTGTTTATATGTTGTGTGTAAGATCCAACAAAATTCTTAGCTTAATTCAGTCCTTTAAGCTTGTTAAGGGGTCCCAGACTTAGAAAATTCTAGCTAAGTATTCAGACTTAGTGTTATTTTAGCCTTCGAAAGTTGGCAATCTTATTTCGCGACCTTTGCATCCATTAAATGTTGATATTTGAGTTAATTCATGATCAGGAATGTCAATAGGTGTTCCCGGACAAGTTTTGGATTTTCCGGACTTCGTTTGAAGCACCTTTGGAATCCTAAACCAGTGAATCAACGCGATCTTGACGCGTCGCATCGACTATCGCGTCTATAAATGTTTTCCCCAACTCTCAGCATCCAATTCCAGTGAACCGACGTGGACTCGACGCGGCACGTTGGCTATCGCGGCGATGCCAACGACGCGGCGCGTCGGCCTGCGTGTCGATGGTTCTGTTTACTGTTATTTAAAAGTCGCATCCTCAGGGTTAATTAAGTCTTTTTCCCATGCCCTTCAACCCTAATAACACGAAATTTAGCCCTCTTTTAGCAAGTTATATTCATTCTTTCACAAAATTTTCAAGAACAAAAACCCTAGGTGAATTAAATTCAAATTCAAGGCTCAAGATTCCACCGTTAATTTTCCAGAATTCACCAACTAAGGTATGTGAAGTGTTCATCCAAGGGTTCCTTCCACCCTTGGAGTCCAAGAAACTCTTTTAAAGTTCATGTAGTGTGATTTCATAATTTCGAAGATTTGAATTAAAATGTATTCATGATTTATTTCAAGATTCATGTAGAGTTAATTGATATGTGTGCTTTATCATGTGAATTCATGTTGAAACTCTTGAAATTGTGTAATTGGAATTGAATCATGATGCCTACATGTTGTTGTAGTATTATGTTCATATATTGTGCCCCACAAGTATTTGATGAATTGTTCATGTGAGTTGAATAATGAAATTATATCATGTTAGCATGTATGCAAGTGTTTGCTTGAATACCCAAATGAATGATGACTAAGTAGTTAGTTATCATGTCTCAAGATTATGCCATGTCTTTTAAGTTTATGTTATCGAGTCCTGGGGATATTTAATAACCAAAAATTTAGCTGCTTGTCTAGAGCCATGGTCAGTCACCGTGTAGAATCAATCATGTCTCGATCAATAGAATTCAGTCAATTATAGAAATTAAGAAAACTCAGTGAACTCAGAATTAGTCCAGCTCAGTTCAGTAAAATTAGTTCAGTTCAGTTATACAGTACGATCAGTAATAGTTCAGTCCAACCTAGTATAGTTTAGAATTTAGTCCAGTGTCTATTCAGTTGGGATTAGGATCCAGCATCGAGTGAACCCAAGGATGGGGATCGCCTTTTAGTAGAGGGTGTAATTCTTAGAAGAAGTCCTTGCGTTCCGGAACAACGTAGCCAGCCTAGGTTGAGACATCAACCTGCCAGTTGAGGGTTGAAGAGGTGATCTACCTGCTAGTTGAGGGTACCACCATTCTTGTTCAGAGTACCTGCCAGATGAGGGTGACTCAACACTTATCCTTACCCATGGCAAGGTATTGACACCCTTCCAACTGGGGTTACAGGTTGGACCCCAAATCAGTTAGAGAAGGGGCATGTCGGTTAGATGATTACTTCCCATTGTCTCAATTTTAGATTCAATCTCAGTATGGAACTTAGTTCAGTTTCGCAGATTCAGGACTGTCAGACACAATCACTTAGCTTAGTAGAGAATTCAGTATAGTTCCATAGAATTAAGACTGTCAGATACTGTCATTTAGTTACCAGTAATTCATTATTAGTATACTCAGATATCAGTTAATCAGTATTCAAATTCAGTATTCACTGTTATTACAATCTTAGTACATTTTCCATATTCATGCATGTACTCTCATTCAGTCATACTCATGATATTCAGTTAGTATTGTTCATGCATTTGAACCCATGTATTTCAGCCTACCTCACTGAGCATACCATTATATTCAAAGTACTGATGCATGCTTTTCTTTTACGCAATGATGTCTTATATCATAGGGTCAGACGTATGGGCTCACGAGCACCCTTAGCAGTTCAGATTCTCAGCATACAGAGTTAGTGGTGAGTCTACATAGTTCGAGGACGTGTTTATTTATATCAACATTTCAGTTCATTTTCAGTAGTCGGAGTTAGTTGGGGACTTGTCCCATCAACTCCATTAGAGAGTTTTTAGACTAGTGTATTTTCAGACAGTTGTTCATTTTTCAGTGTTGATGTTTAGTTTTGGTATTTTGATACCACATTTAGTATTATTTATAGTATTGAACCTTATTTCCACTTTTTTTACCTATATTCCGCATATTTATCGTATTATTATTCAGTTATTGCAGCAGGTTCCAGTCATGGGTTAGCTTGTGGTCCTTTGGGATTATGAGCACCATGTAGCGTCCGGGGTACAGACTCGGGGAATTACAAATTTTGTATCAGAGCCTAAGGTTCAACAGAGTCCTAGGAAGTCTGAAAGTCGCATCTAGTAGAGTCTTGTGCATGGATGTGTTGCGCGCTACACTTATGGATAGGAGGCTACGAGATATTTTCAGAAAAGTTTCCCTTCTTTTAGTATTTATGTCATGCGAGTTAACATGAGCTCCAGTTAAACTCTCAGTCTAATCCTTTCTCTTTCGTTTACAGAAATATGCCTCTAAAAAGGACTAAGGAAAGAGGAACAAGAGACCAGCCAGAACCCCAGCCCGTCCAGCCAGATCCTATGGACAAATATGTCTCCCACGCTGAGTTCAGAGCAGTATTCACCACCCTATCTCATTCTGTGGTAGACCAGAATTAACGCCTAGCTATCGTTTTGTCCAAACTAGTGGCCAATACTGCCGCTGCCAGGATTCAGGACTTCACCCGAATGAACCCTCCATTGTTTACTGGGTCTAAGTCAGATTAGGACCCTTAGGAATTTCTTGATCAGGTTTAGAAGGTTACTAATATTATGGGTGTGACTATAGTTGAGAGCACTGAGTTGGCCACATATCAGTTGTAGGATATGGCTTACTCATGGTTCAAATAGTGGAAAGCAGAAATGGCTGCAGATACAGGGCCCATAGAGTTGGAAGAGTTTTCCACTGCTTTTCTGGATAGGTTCTTCCCACTGGAGTTGAAGGAACCGAAGGTTCTAGAATTTATCAATATGAAGCAGGGAATATGAAAGTGAAAGAGTATTCTCTCAAGTTTACTTAATTAGATAGATATTCTCCTCATATGGTGGCAGACAACAAATCCCGAATGAGTAAGTTTATGTCAGGGGTGTCTAGCAGCGTGGTCAAGGAGTGTAGGACCGCAATGCTTATTAAGGAGATGGATTTATTCGGGATCATGGTCTATACATAGTAGATAGAGAAGTCCAAGAATAATAAGAAAGAGAGGGAGAGTAAGAGAGCAAGAATAGGTAATTTTAACTTTGCTCAGCCTAAGTTAGAGGGTGGGAATCACTCTCAGTTCCACTCGAAATATTCAGTCCCAGCTCTGTCCTCAGCCAGTGCTCCTGTGCCAAAATTTAGAGATGACAGTAGGGATAAGGTACCAGGCCCTAAACCCCTGGGCAGTATTAGTAGTGCCCAAACCAATCCCCTTTGTTAGAAGTATGGCAGAAACCACCAGGGTATCTATAGAACAGGTAGTGATATGTGTTTCGGGTGTGGCAAGCCAGGCCACAGAGTTAGAGATTGTCCCCAGTCAGGTTCTCAGTGTTAGAATAAATGCCCCCAGTTCATTCTGGTGGCCCAAATCAGTAGGGTGCCACTTCCAGTGCCACCACTGGGCAACGCCCGAACAAACTCTATGCTCTTCAGTCTTGACAGGATTAGGAGAGTTCTCCTGATGTGGTCACTGGTACGTTACAATTTTATCATTTGCATGTTTATGCTTTGATAGATCCAGAAGATTCCCTATCCTTTGTTACTCCTTATACAGCTGTTGATTTTGGAGTCAATCCCAAAATCATAGCAGAGCCTTACTCAGTCTCTACCCTAGTGGGTAAATCTATCATAGCCCGGTGGGTATACAGGAACTGTCTATTTATGGTATCTCAGAAAGTCACTTCAGCAGACTTAGTCGAATTAGAAATGACTGATTTTGATGTCATTCTCGGCTTAGATTGACTTCATTCCTGCTATGCCTCAGTCGACTGCAGAAACACAATTGTCCAGTTGCATTTTCTGAATGAACCCATCCTAGAGTGGAGGGGTAGTACTTCAAAACTTAGGGGTCAACTTGTTTCTTACCTTCGGGCAAGTAAAATAATATCTAAGGGATATGTCTACTATCTAGTTCGAGTCCAGGAGTTTAGTTCAGAAACCTCTACTCTTGAATCAGTGTCAGTAGCATGTGAATTCCCAGATGTGTTTCTCAAAAATCTTCTCGGGATTCCTCCTGAAAGGGAAATTGACTTCGGAATAGACCTTCTTCCCGATACTCAGCCCATATCTATCCCTCCATACAAAATGGCACCTGCAGAACTCAGAGTATTAAAAGAAAAGTTAAAGGATCTCTTAGATATGGGATTCATCAGACCCAGTATGTCTCCGTGGGGCACACCAATTTTATTCATGCATAAGAAAGACGGTTACCTTAGAATATGTATGGACTACCATCAGTTAAATAAAGTCACGGTCAAGAACAAGTATCCACTTCCCAGAATCAATGACTTGTTTGGCCAATTTTAGGGTGCCAGTTACTTCTCTAAGATGGACCTCAGATCAGGTTATCACCAGCTCAGAGTCAGGGAGTGTGACATACCAAAAATAGCTTTCAGAACTCGGCATGGTCATTTCAAATTCTTAGTCATATCCTTTGGTATTACCAATGCCCCAACAACTTTCATGGACTTGATGAACCGTGTGTTCAAGCAGTACTTGGATATGTTTATTATAGTCTTCATAGATGACATTTTTGTCTACTCTCGTAGTGAACATGACCATGCAGACCATCTAAGAATGGTACTACAAACTCTCAGAAATCATCAGTTATTCACCAAATTCAGTAAGTGTGAATGTTGGATAAGGTCAGTAGCTTTTCTCGGCCATATCGTATCCGATGATGGCATTAGAGTTGATTCCTAAAAGACCAAAGCAGTGAGAAATTGTCCCATACCTATCTCTCCATCAAATATCAGGAGTTTCTTGGGTTTGGCCAACTATTACCGATGGTTCATTGAGGGATTTTTATCTATTACATCTCCTATGTCTATATTGAATCAGAAGAAAGTCAAGTTCTAGTGGTCAGATTCTTATGGGAAAAGTTTTCAGGAGTTGAAGACTCGACTCACTACAGCTCTACTTTTGACCCTACCAGATGGTTCAAATGGCTTTGTTATGTATTGTGATGCTTCCAGAGTTGGTTTAGGGTGTGTTATGATGCAGAGAGGTAAGGTCAAAGCCTATTCCTCTGACAGCTTAAACCCCATGAGATGAATTATCCTACTCATGATCCTAAGTTAGCAGCAATAGTGTTTACCTTAAAGATTTGGAGGCATTATTTGAATGGTGTGCACGTGGATATGTTCACTGACCATAAGAACCTGCAGTATGTATTCTCTCATAAAAACCTAAACCTCCATCAGAGAAGGTGGTTGGAGTTATTGAAAGACGACGACATAAGTGTTTTGTATCATTCAGGCAAGGACAATATAATGTCCAACTCTCCCAGTAGAATGTATATGGGTAGTATTGCTCATGTTGAGGACAGTAATAACATGTTAGATCAAGAAGTTCATCAGCTAGCCCGACTAGGTGTCCTCTTAGTCAATTTATCATAAGGTAGTATATGGGTAAAGAGTAGTTCAGAATCATCCCTAGTTTTCAAAGTGAAGGAAAAATAGGATTGGGATCCCTGTCTGGTCAAGTTGAAAGAATCAGTTAGAGATTAGAAGGTAGAGGTTTTCTTCCAAGGGGGAGATAATGTTTTGCGTTGTCAGGGTCGACTATATATGCCAGGCATAGATGACTTGAGGCAACAAATCCTTGAAAAAGTGTATGGTGCACGTACTCTATTCATCCAGAGGACACTAAGATGTACCGTGATTTGTGGTAGATCTATTGGTGGAGTGGGATAAAGAGATAAATTTCAGAGTTTGTGAATAAGTGCTCAACATGTCAGCAGGTTAAGATTGAGCATCCTAGTGGGTCCATGTAGGAGTTCAGCATTCCCACCTAGAAATGGGAAGAAGTGAACGTGGACTTTGTGACTAGTTTGCCTCGTACTCGTCGTCAATATGATTCAGTTTGGGTCATTGTAGATAGGATGACCAAATTAGCTTATTTCCTACCAGTCCATACCTCTTACTTAGCCGAGGATTACGCCAAACTCTATATCAGGGAGGTTGTCAAATTGCACGGTGTTTCATTATCCATCATCTCAAATAGAGATACCTAGTTCACCTCTCATTTCTATAAAGCATTCCAAAAGGGTCTTGGTACCTGAATTCACCTTAGTACAACCTTTTACCCTTAGATAGATGGCCAAGCAGAAAGGACCATTCAAATTTTAGAGGATATGCTGAGAGTGTGTGCATTAGACTTTAAAGGTAGTTGGGATGACCACTTTCCTTTGATTGAGTTTTCATACAACAACAACTATCATTCCACTATTCAGATGGCTCCGTTTGAGGTGCTTTATGTGAGGAGGTATAGATCTCCCATTGGTTGGTTTGAAGCGGGTGAGGCCACAGTGGTACGGCCTAACTTGGTATTTGATACCTTTGAGAAAGTCCAGTTGATCAGGGAAAGACTTAAGACATCTCAGAGCCGACAGAAATCATACGCAGATGTGCGTAGAAAGAATCTCGAGTTCGAGATTAGTGACTATGTGTACTTTAAAATCTCTCCTATTAAAGGAGAAAAACGTTTTGGCAAGAAGGGGAAACTTAGTCCCCGATATGTCGGTCCTTACCGAATTCTTCGCCATTTTGGAAAGGTAGCTTAGGAGATTGAGTTGCTCTCAGATCTATCTTCAGTCCATCTGGTGTTTCATGTCTCATTGCTAAAGAAATGCATAGGTGACCCATCAGCCGTAGTCCTCGTAGAGGGCATAGATGCTTAGAACAACCTCTCTTACGAAGAGATTCAAGTCAAAATCCTTGATTATCAGATTCACTGACTGAGGAATAAAGAAGTCTCTCTAGTCAAAGTTCTTTGGCAGAATCAGTCCATTGAGGGAGATACTTGGGAAGTAGAAGCAGATATGCAGACCAAGTATCCTCATCTCTTCTCCGCAAACTTATATTCAGCTCAAGGTAATAGTTTTTCTTAAGCTTATTCCTTTTCATGCTCAGATTTTCCATTATGAACTTGGTATTAGTTACCATTGCATATTCAGTCATATGTTCATGAGTCAGTTAGGTCATGTATTCATGCATCAGATATGCATGTTCAGTATATCAGAAATGTCAGTCAGATAATCATGTTTCAGATGTTCATGTTCAGTAAGTAAGTCAGTCTACCAGTATTCTCAGCTTAGTCAGTCACATTCAAGGACGAATGTTCCCAAGGAGGAGATAATGTAAGACCCCACAAAATTCTTAGCTTAATTCAGTCCTTTAAGCTTGTTAAGGTGTCCCAGACTTAGAAAATTCTAGCCAAGTATTTAGACTTAGTGTTATTTTAGCCTTCGAAAGTTGGCAATCTTATTTCACAACCTTTACGTCTATTAAATGTTGATATTTGAGTTAATTTTTGATTAGGAATGTCAATAGGTGTTCCCAAACAAGTTTTGGATTTTCCAGACTTCGTTTGAAGCACCTTTATAATCCTAAACCTGTGAATCATCATGATCTTGACGCGTCGCACCTATCGCGTTGATAAATTTTTTCCCCAGCTCTCAGCATCCAATTCCAGTGAACCGACGTGGACTAAATGCGATGCATTGGCTATTGTGTCGATACCAACGACACAGCACATCGGCCTGCGCGTCGATGGTTTAGTTTACAGTTATTTAAAAGCTGCATCGTCAGGGTTAATTAAGTCTTTTTCCCACGCCCTTCAACCCCCATAACATAAAATTTAGCCCTCTTTTAGCAAGTTATATTCATTGTTTCACAAATTGCTCAAGAACAAAAACCCTAGGTGAACTAAATTCAAATTTAAGGCTCAAGATTCCACTGTTAATTTTCCAGAATTCACTAACTAAGGTATGTGAAGTATTCATCCAAGGGTTCCTTCCACCCGTGGAGTCCAAGAAACTCTTTTAAAGTTTAAGTAGAGTGATTTCATGATTTTCATTATTTGAATTAAAATGTATTCATGATTTACTACAAGATTCATGTAGAGTTAATTGATATGTGTGATTTATCATGTGAATTCATGTTGAAACTCTTGGAATTGTGTAATTGAAATTGAATCATGATGCCTACATGTTTTTTTAGTATTATGTGCATATATTGTGCCCCACAAGTATTTGATGAATTGTTCATATGAGTTTAATGATGAAATTATATAATGTTAGCATGTATGCAAGTATTTTATTGAATGCCTAAATGAATGAATGATGACTAAGTAGTTAATTACCATGTGTCAAAATTATGCCATGTCTTTTAAGTTTATGTTATCAAGTCCTGGGGGTATTTAATACCCGATAAGTTAGATGCTTGTCTAGAGCCATGGCCAGTCATAAAGTAGAATCAGTCATGTCTCGATCAGTAGAATTCAGTCAGCTACAGAACTTAGGAAAACTCAGTGAACTCAGAATCGGTCCAGCTCAGTTCAGTAAAATCAGTTCAGTTCGGTTATATAGTACAATCAGTAACAGTTCAGTCTAGCCTAGTATAGTTTAGAATTCAGTCCAATGTCTATTTAGTTGAGAGTAGGATTCAACACCAATTGAACCCAAGGATAGGGATCACTTGCCAATAGAGTGTGTAATCATTAAAAGCAGTCCTTGCGTTCCAGAACTACGTAGCCAACATAGCTTGAGACATCAACCTACCCGTTGAGGTTTGAAGAGGAGATCTACTTGCCAGTTGAGGGTCGAAGAGGAGATCTACCGGCCATTTGAGGGTACCACCATTATCTATTAGAGTACCTTCCAGATGAGGATGACTCAGCACTTGTCCTTACCCGTGGTACTATATTTACACCCTTCCAACTGGGGTTACAGGTTGGACCCCAAATCAGTCAGAGAAGGGGCATGTCGGTTAGATGATTACTTTCCATAGTCTCATTTTCAGATTCAGTCTCAGTATAGAACTCCTTTCAGTTCTGCAGATTCAGGACTGTCAGACATAGTCACTCAACTCAGTGCGGAATTTAGTATAGTTCCACAGAATCAAGACTGTCAGATACAGTCATTCCATTATCAGCAATTCAGTATTAGTATACTCAGATATTCAGGTAATCAATATTCAGATTTAGTATTCAGTGTTATTACAATATCAGTACAATTTCTATATTCATGCATGTACTTTCATTCAGTGATACTTATGATATTCAGTTAGTATTGTTCATGCACATTAACCCATGCATTTTAGCCTACCTCACTGAGAATACTAGTACATTCAAAGTACTGACGCATGATTTTCTTTTGCGCTATGATATCTTATATCGTAGGGTCAGACGCCCGGGTTCCCGAGCAACCTTAGCAGTTCAGATTCT
Source organism: Capsicum pubescens (assembly GCA_030864215.1). Classification (NCBI taxonomy): domain Eukaryota; kingdom Viridiplantae; phylum Streptophyta; class Magnoliopsida; order Solanales; family Solanaceae; genus Capsicum; species Capsicum pubescens. Next base: position 182,339,518 of record CM061538.1, read on the forward strand.
CAGCATACAAAGTTAGTGGTGAGTCCTTATAGTTTTAGGACGAGATTATTTATTTCAGCATTTCAGTTCATTTTTAGTAGTCGGAGTTAGTTGGGGTCTTGTCCTATCAACTCCATAGTTTAGACAGTTTAAAGGCTTTTCGAACTAGAGTATTTTCAGATAATTGTTCAGTTTTCAGTATTGATGTGCAGTTTTGGTATTGTGATACCATATTTAGTATTATTTACAGTATTGAACCTTATGGCCAGTTTTTCACCTATTTTCTGTATATTTATTGTATTATTATTTTGTTATTCCAGTAGGTACCAGTCATGGATTAGCTTATGGTCCTTCAGGATTATGAGCACCATGTAGAATCTGGAATACAGACTCGGGGCGTTACACTTGTATATCTGCTTTATCTTTGGAGCTTATTTGGCAGTAGCCTACTGAGTACCATTCACTTGGTGCTCATACTAAACTTTTACAGCCTACAGATCATAGTACGGGTTATCACCATTTATGTGTGCATCATGTGGAGAAACCCTAGTTCAGAGACTTAGAGCGAGCTCCTGACATTCGGAGCATTACTTATCTCTCTCTTATGTATTAGACTAGTCTCTAAGTTGTATTCTGAGATAAGTTGTATCATTGTATTTCTATTGATATTTCACTTTTGTGTACTCCTTTTATATTGATACCACCAGGTTTTGGGATTCTTCTATTTATTGATCTTTATTTTATATATTCCACATTCTTTTCCTTATATTATTGAGTAGTCCGTTACTAGCCATTTCATACTATGGGTTGGCTTGTTGGTGGGTTAAGGTAGATGCCTCATGACCTGAGAAGGTTAGTCGTGACAGGTAATTAGGTGTATTGGAAGGTGTCACCCATGAAGAGAGTGATGAGGTTTGGAAGAAAAGGAAAGCTAAGTCCCTGATATATTGTTCCTTATGAAATAGTAAAGTGTGTTGGAGATATTACTTATGCATTAGATTTTTCATCTAAATAAGCCACCGTGCTTCCAGTTTTTCATACGTCTATGTTGAAGAAGTGCATTGGAGATCCATTCGTAGTAGTGCCCGTATAAAGCATTGGAGTGAAGGATAGTCTATGTTATTAGGAGATCTCAATTAAAATTCTTGATCACCAAGTTCAAAGGGTTAGGAATAAGAGAGTGGCTTCAATGAAATTTCTATGAAGAAATCAATCAGTAGAGAGAAAAAGAGCAACGTGGGAAGAAAAAGCAAAGATTTTGGGTTGATATCCACATCTATTCACTCCTAGCATAGAGTCATCTTGATCTAAGAAATCTCTTCTAGTCTATTCTACTCATCGACATCCTTTCTCATATCAGTTTATCCTTTAAAGTTCATGTGTAAGAAGTCATTCAGTTGAAAGTTCATATTTGAGGTGAGTAGTCCAGTTGTAGAATAAGATAAGCTTCAAAAATTGGTTTCCATATAATAGATCTGTCCCCATTGCAACCTTCATTCGAGGATGAATTATCCCAAGGGGGAGATAATGTTACACCCTTAAATTTTCAATGATTTTGGTATGATAGTTCCTCCATGTTTGATGCAATTTCTGAGATGAATAATGATAAGAGATGTTAACAAGACCATTAGAAAGTATTTTGGAATTTTTGAAATGCATTTTGGGACCCTAAAATAGTAAAGATCCACAATTAGGGTATGCCATACAGACATGGCACTCCCTGATGTAAGAACCATTGGCCTAGCATGTTATGGCGTGATAAAGGCTTGCCATGCCCAAGGTTGCAGCAATGCAAATTTTTAGTTTTCTCTTCAGTTTATGAGGGATTTTTGGTCTTTTACCTCCTAATTAATCCCATAAAAATACTAAAACCATTTTACCACCCTTAACAGTTAGGATACATGCTTCATCTCCTCCTAAATTCTAAAGAACTCCAAATAAGGGTTCCTTTCCATAATTCAAGCTTTCAAGGTACAAATTCAAGCCTTATTCAAAGAGAATTCATCAAGTACCTATATGTGGAGTTTGAAACAATAGGATAAATTTTCATCCTTTTGCCCAAAAGCTTTAATTTTTACCATTGAATTTATGAAATTTCAATTAGGGTTTATTCCAATTTTATATGGTTATAAAGTTATGATGTTCCTTTGAGAATATAAGTACATTTATCATGAAAATTCATGATTTTCTCATGTCTTTACATACATAGTAGTTCGCATGAAGTGAGTTTTAGTGTTCATGATCAAAGTACCATAATTTTGGTAAAATTATGTGATCTTAGCATGATTCACTCAGTTTTTTCAAGAAGCTTAGACTTACTATTCAGATTATAGGCTATTGCAGTATGATTTTGGTTTCAGTTTGTTATTATGATATCAGACAAGATATGAAATTCACATAAATAATTAAGATTATAAGCTAGAAACAGAAACATATTGTGTTTTTAGATTATCACCTCATATGCTTATCTTAAGGTGAATTTCATAGATATATTACAGGAAAAAGTATTATTTGGGAGTAGTACCTAGCATCGAGGAGAAAAGGGTTAGCGTACCCTAGTTTCATAAATTACGTGCCACCGTAGGTTATTATTCTGCTTGTCCAAAAGATTATGTAGCTTGTCCAAATGGACATGTACAAACATTATTAAGCCTATCCAAATAGATATGTATAGATGATCATCATAGTTAGCCTTTATACCCTAGCACGGTATATCAGGCCCTTTTGATGGGGGTTGTTACATTGGACTTCATGTTGCTTGCATGATTTATGTTGGTTAAGTTAATATCCAAAGAAAAAGGATAATTTCAGAAACTAAGTGTAACGACTCAAAAACTTTATGAGATATTGTTTTATGATTTATGCTTTATGCTTTATGATAAAGTTGTTTTATGATTTGTGCTTTATGATATTTCAGCTTCCATCTTATTAACGATTAGAGTGAGTCTATTTATACTTAGCATGTATGTTTTATAATTATGATCAATTTCAGTTTTACTTATTGCATTCACCACTATATACTTGTACATTCTAGATATGTTGACCATATATATGTCTGTGTGGATATACTATTTTATAATGTAGGTTAGTAGGTTCTGGCATTCGTCCTCAATAGTACGATTATCCATGATCACCACCTCCTATATCCAGCCAGTTGGTGAGTCCTTATAGTTTGAGGGCCAAGTTTATGTTTGTTACTAGATTCTTATCATTATTAGTCCAGACGTTATAATTTTAGTTGGGGTTAGCTGGGACCTGTCCCAATGGATCTTCAATCTTAGTTAGAGGCTTGTCAAGACTAGTTAGATTATTTGTTATCCTTTAGATTCTCATTAGTTTCAAATGATGTTAAGATATAGTGTTTTATTGATATTGTTCATCCATTTGAACCCAATTTATATTTTTCTTCAGTTTTCGCTTATGTTTTAAGTTTACTTTATTATGCTTTAGTGCTGAGTAGAATCATGGGTTAGCTTTGGGGCTAATTATAGTCCTAAGACCAGTATGTTGTCCAGGTGGTAGCCTCGGGTTGTTGCACAGACGACCATTAAATTGCTGGTTCAGGCCGACTTTATGGCTGACTTAAATCCCGGTATGGGTTAGGAAAAGTAAGAATTCATATTAGGTTCTGAAAGGAAACACAAGACCTGGAGTCTTTACACAATAGAGCCCCAAACAAAAGAGGAACTAGATTATGGGCGATCATGATCACCTCGAAGGGTAAAAAGCTGAGACATTCCATTAGCTTTGTATAACTCACTAATAATGAGGCTGAGTATGAGGATCTTCTTGAAGGACTAGGTATGGAACGAGGTCTGGTAGATAATTTCATCAAAAAATTATGAATCATAACTCATCATAAATCATATTCGCAAGACTTATAATGCGAATGGCGGGCGGAGGTCGAACTATGTCATGAAGGTCCAAAGCTCTTTTTCCTAATTCAAAGAATGGTAAATAATGAAAATTCCTTAAGGACCACATGCTGAGGCGAATGCATTGGCCACCTTATCATATTGTCACGACCTAACAAATGGGTGAGGATGACACTTATTACGGCTCAGCCTTGATAAGTAAGTCAATTACCAAAACTGATAAGGGAAAACAAAATCAACGATAACAAAAAACAAGGTGAGACTTCTAGAACAAAGTCCGACCAATTAAAGACATAATTAAAAATGAAAATCTGGACGAGATTCCATAAATACCCAAAATCTAGTACATAACTGAATCTAAAAATAGATATGTACCTAAAAATGAAATGAAAACATAAGGTAAGATAAGAGAATGTTTTGAGTTATCTTTGAAATAAATAGAGCACCAGTACCTCAAACATCACTCTAATCCGGGTGCAATTAGCTACCACATCCTGTATCGTACTCTAATTTGCATCAAAAGGGCATAGTAGGGGAGAGTAAGTACACTTGTACCCAGTAAGTATCATAATCCAATTGAGCAAAGTAGAAAAAATAATATAAGTAAAGAAAATTATAAGCACGTCACCTGGAAGAAGAAAAGTCCCAAATAATAGCTTACACCATCTCTCTCTCTCTCTCTCTCTATATATATATATAACAAAATAACATAAATATACATGAAAATACACTAAATTAAGAACAAGTCAAGGAAACTAAAGAAACCATGAATAATGCATGTGCAAATGCAATCCAATGAAATATGGAGATGAATGGTGAAAGCCATCACATGACTTTTTGCATACACCCACAGAGATTGAAGATCCTAGGTAGGATCCATGGGGGGTTCATAAACCATATAGTATATATCATATCTCAATCTCAACTTAACTCTCCGGTTCATGTCATAGAGAGGACTTTCATAAAAGTGTCTCATTTTGTTTCAAAAGTTGTGTTTTTCAATGGTACCAATATCTGATAAATGTTTATGTATGGAATGATGATTAATGCTCACAATCGACTTATATAATGATATCCAATACATCCAACATATATATATGTATATATATGTATATATATATATATATATTAGTGAAACCAAAAATCCACTCTATATGCACACAATTCATGATCATCAACTCTGGTTAGGCACCATCATAATGAATATGCAAGTAAGATATTATTAATATCATATAGATATTATTAATATCATATCAACCCCCAACTCGGGTATTTCTATCATGATAAAGACATTAAATGCTCAAATAAGGCCTATATTAGCCAACTAAGCCCCCGCATGGGCATTATATAAGAATGAAGGCATCTAAATGAACACATAAGGACAAAAATGTTAAAAAAAGTCCCCACACAGGCAATCCATAATATAAATGTCAGAAGTCAACAAAAACAAAGTATAATCCCTAACAAGGGCACACAACAGTAACACCAGAAGAAATCACCTTACCCTTCTTCATTAACACCACATTCAAACCAATACTAAAAGCAACATAAAATACGATAAAACACATGCCTTCCTTGGGGAAAGTCAATATAGGATCCAAAGTCGACCATATTTGAGATTTTAGAAGATCTTCTTACATGCATCCGACCATTGAAAAACTACCTTTTTATGAGTCAACTTGGTCAAACGATCTGCAATAGATGAAAAACCCTTAACAAAAACCAATAATACCCCACAAAACCAATAAAACCCCAAATCTTGATAGGAGAAGTAGTTCTAGCCCAATCACGAATCATTGCTACTTTGGTTGGATCAACCATACTACCATTGCAAAACCCCAAATTTCGTCCGTGAAAATTTCTAAAATTTTACCCACACTTTCCTGACTACGACTCACCCTACGAGTAGTAGGGTGTCTTGGAAGGTTATATGACCCTAGTTGTAAGGAGTCCAGTGAATGGTGATGTGAGCCGTAAAGACCCATGATGAGTCATTGGACTCAAATAGTAGCCTAAATAGTGTGTGTGTGTATAAGTTCATCTCTTAGTATGAGTGGCTCATTACGAGTCGTTAGGACTCGTTATGAGTCATTTTGTGCAAATCGTAGGATGTCCAGTGTTTACCCCAATTAGTTTCTATATTGACTAAGACTGGACCCCACAAGTCATATGGTCCCATTACGAGCCATGGTCTAAAAGTCATAAGGTCAATAGTATGTGTACCTGGTGACACTATCTTAACAACGACTCATAGAGGCAAGTTGTAATGAGTCGTTATGAGACCTATAATGACTGACTATTTATTTTTTTAGCTTTTTAAATGGAGGTATTTTAGATATTTCCCTCTTATCCTAATAATAACCCATGACCTATAAACATACCCGGGGCCCTATTTTTATTAATAACCTACTTTAAATATTCTTTCTTGTCTCTTAAGTATCTCAAGCATCCATACTTAGGGTTTTCAAGAAGTAGGTTATCCAAGGGCTCAAAGGTTGGATTCTCTCTAGAATCTTGGGTATTTCAGGCATGTTACTCTTCAGTATTTGCTAATTTGTTAAAATAATATGTTTTAAAGTGTTGTTCATATGGTATTTATGATGGTTTTGAAGCATGGGTTGAGCACTTTGAATGTTTGTTGTTGAACAATGTTTCCTATGGTTTACCTATGAATATTCATGCTTTAATTAAGGTTTTAACTTGTGGGATGCATGGGTATGGTGAATAAATGAGGGGATTGTGATTTTCCCCAACTTGCGGCTATTAAAGTGGTAATGACCTCAACCCCATATTACAAAATTGGTTTTGAATATGAAAAATATGCATATTGAACTACTCTTGAACTATTGCATAATATGAAAAGTCAATGAAGACTAATGATTTTTTAATTGAACCTTATGGGGTTATGAAATTCCCCCAGCTAATGAATAATTGAACCAAAGGGCTATGAATTTCCCTAAAGGGAAAAGGCATCGTTTCCACTTCAAACTATACAAGAAAAGTCGAAGCCACATCTAAACTGTACTAGTGACCTATTACACACCTAAACTATAAAAAGTGATATTTTTTACACCCTGTAAAGCATTATACCACTTGCATGTGGTGTGGTACTGTACACGCGCCTGCCACATCAGTGCCACATCAGCATGATACAAAAAATAATAAATTTATTATTTTCATAAATTTTTCTTTTTTCTTTTTAATTTAAATTCTTTTTCTTTCTTTTTCAATATCCAAAACCTCCATTGTTATGAGTTCAATTTTTTTTCTTTTTCTTCAATATCCAAAAGCTCCATTGTTGTCCAAAACCTCCATTGTTATGAGGTCAATTTTTTTTCTTTTTCTTCAATATCCAAAACCTCCATTGTTACGAGCTCAGTTTTTTTTGTTTTTCTTCAATGTCCAAAACCATCTTCTTCTTCTTCTTCTTCTTCTTCTTCTTCTTCTTCTTCTTTTTCATCAATAAATTTTTCAATGTCCAAAACCATCTTCTTCTTTTTCTTCAATTTCTAAAAAAAAAAAAGAAAATTAACGGATCATATTCTTAATGGGAAGATGATATAAAATCAATACACCCAAGCAATAACTTCATTCAAATTCAATATCATCATCTTCTTCTTTTTCTTCAATTCTTCAATGTCCAAAACTATCTTCTTCTTTTTCTTCAATTTCTCAACGACCATAATGCCATCTTCTTCTTCCATTGTTGATATAAAATCAATACACCCAAGCAATAACTTCATTCAATTCAATCTTCTTTGTTATACTACACCAAAAGTTACAAAACTATCACACCTAATTGCACCACCATCATCCAATTCACACACAATTACAGTCACCAAAAATCAATATGCCTTACCACTAATTCACCACCCGACATCAAAATAAATTTCGAGAAATTTTAATATATTATTATTTCTTGAGAAAAATTAAAAGAAGATTTTTATAGAGACAAGATAGATCTACAAAAAAAAGTGTTAAAAAATTAAATTTTGAGCAAAATTCATAAAATTTTACAGAGAAAGAACAGCAATACAAAAATAAATTGAAAAATTGGTTCAACATGGGAGAAATAACATTTGATTAATTTCAAACATCTCATCGGAAATTTTTTCGATTGGAGATTATTTCATCCTCAATCTTTTCTATTTTTTCTTTGAAAACTATCATGAAAAAATTATTCTCATCAACCATAGCAAAGGAAGAGTAATTGTGACGAAGAAGAAAGAAAGATTGAGAGAGAAAAAAAATTAAAGATGGGTGAGAAGAGAGAGTATGCACAGGGGTGAGGTTAGGGGTTTAAAGATTTTTTTTTCTCCAGATGCGCCTTTTTTAAAAAAAAATTAATGTTATGTCCACGTCAGATTCAGGGTGAAATTAAATTCACTTTTGAGAAGAATAGGTGTGTAATAAGTCTCCATATTAGTTTAGGTGTGTAAGTGACTTTTTATGTATAGTTCAAGGTGATTTTGATGCCTTTTCCCTTTCCCCAAATAACGAAAGTGTTTTGGCATGTTGATATTACCTTGCGAGTGTAGTTGGTATGATTATACTGACAATGTATGCCTAAATGTATATCATCGTTCAATGAATGGGAATGTGTGATAAATTTTTTAATTGATTTTTTAATGAGGGTTGTGTAGCTGAGTCGTGAATGTGGAGGTCCTGAGGGATCAATACTGGAAACCACGGTTGCCGACATAGGGGTCTAAATGATCGAGATGTTTGAGTCCCCTTTATTATTATCATATTATTGAGAGGTTCGAGTCCTCCATATTATATTACATGATTGGATGCTTTCATTACCTTGATATGGCTAGAGATTTGAGTCCCCTATAGTGCATATGTATACACTCTGGTTCATTTATGCGGCCACACACATCGATCCCTACCAGATAGGGGAGAGCTGGGCCTATATAGCCCATGGGTGACTTCTTATGTTATGATAGTTGAGCTACATAATCCAGGCTAAAGTTTTAAAGTGCATGTTAAGCCTTGTTCCCTATCCTGTCATGTGATATATATATATATATATATATATATATATGCATTTGATTGTGTGCATTGGATTCGAAGGATTCTGAACTATTGATTACGACGTTATATTATCCTTACCCCTGAGTTACATGCTAGTGCTCAAACCACTAACTACATCCAAACGCTGTATCCCTATGCAATGCAGGCACCAGAGATATCTCTACTTTTCCTGCGTAAAGTTAGGTGGATCGGCTTGGTTCGTTAGTTCATTGTGGGGAAGTGGTGAGCTTTTATTCTCCAAAATACTTAGATATTTCATCTGTTCTTGTCATAGATTAGAATTGAGAGTTTTCATTATCATTAACATTATCATTGTCATTGTCAGAGTTGGGGACATGTACCAACCAAGAATAGTTTTTAGTTCATTTTGCATAAGGGCATTGATGGATTACTGTAGACTTGGGGGATGTTGGTTGGATGTGTTTGGTTGGTTGTAGGTTATCGGCTATAGACATATCTTTTGTTATTTGAACTTATCTTATGCTATCTTGTTATATGTTTGGAATTCAACCATTGTTAGGCGGTGTATGGTGTTTGGTTAGGTTCAGGGGGTGGTATCCAGTCCATAGTGGATTGGAGATACCCATCACGGCCAAGACCTTGTTTGGGTCGTGACTACCCTCCTTGGTTACTACATGACCCAAGAAAGAGATAGAATCCAATAAAAACTCACACTTAGTAAACTTAACAGGCAACTTCTCATCACATAACCTCTAAAGTGCAATCCTCAAATGCTTCACATGGTCAGCCTTACTCTTGGAATAAACCAAGATGTCATATATAAATACAATCACAAAGTAGTTGAGATTTGGTTTAAACACTCGACTCATCAACTCCATGAATACTGCTGGGGTATTGGCCAATCCAAATGACATAACCAAGAACTCATAATAACCATATCAAGTTAGAAAAGCAATCATTGGAACATTCAAATCTCCAATCTTCAATTAGTGATACCCAGATCTCAAATCAATCTTGGAAAATATTGAAGCTTCCTGAAGCTAGTGAAAAAGATCATTAATGCGAGGAAGATGATATTTCTTATGAATGTTCACTTTATTCAATTGCCTATAATCATTACACATACTCATCAAACTATACTTCTTCTTCACGACTAAGACAGGACCACCCAAGGAGATACACTAGGTCTAGTAAATCCCTTACTCAAAAGATCCTGCAATTGCTTCTTCGATTCCTGCAACTCAATCGGGGCCATCCTATTAGGAGGAATAGAAATGGGACTGGTACCTGGCTTTACATCAATAGAAAAATCAATATCATGATTTGGAGGCATACTAGACAAATCTGCAGAAAACATATCGATATACTGGTGAACAACCCAAATATAATTCATAGAAGGCAGTGAGGCAACACTAGTATTATACACATGGACCTAATAAGACAAACACCCCATCTCTATCATACAATGAGCACCACAGAAAAGATATAACACCTTTAAGACCTTAATTAAGCATAGCCTTGCAAGATAACCTCAACACACCTAGAGTAGCTAAGGTCACGGTCTTGGCATATCAGTATAGAATAGCATGATAAGGAGCTAACCAATCCATACCAAAGATAACGTCAAGATCAACCATATCTAAGATTATCAGGTCTATACAATTATCACAACTTATAAAAGTAACCACATAATATCGGTACACCCGATCAACTACTAAAGAATATCCTACAGGGATATGATTATGAAGTTGCATAGCAAGGGGCTCACATGTATTATTAAATCAAAAAGCAAAATAGGTAGACACCTAAAAGAATACAGATTTTATGTCAAATAACACAGAAGCATATATACAACAAATCAAAATAATACTTATAATAACTACACCAGAAGCCTCAGCCTCAGGTATCCCATGTATAGCATAACACTGACCACGTCCTCTCCTAAACTAAATAACCCTGTGACCACCACCACGAGTACCCCTACCTTATTATCAATCTAAAAAGATGCAACCTACCAAATATTCGTGTGAAAAAATATCTAAAAAGAATACCAATGGTGTATACATGAATCAAAACAATACCAATATCAACAATACTCATAGATATCATCATCTACATCCAGAAATCCCTATTCTTTGGAAGAAGCTCGAAAAAGAGTTTGGGAATTGATGGGAGTGAGGAATAAGGATTGATTTCACTGTATCCATCTACGCCTACCCTATCTACCTATTTTCGGAGGTCAATTGTTTCTCCCTCTCTCGAGATTGCAATCCCTATCGAGTCGGCCCCCTTATTACTATTACAATCAACATTTCAAAATAGTTAAAATTTTTAATCTCTTCATCTTTTAGAAAATCAAAGAATGAATCATAGATAATTTGCCAGATCGTTGATAGAAAAAATATCCAAATACCAAATCCAACTTCTATATACTCCCCACAAACTAGACGAAGCTCGTGGGAATGATAATAGATAACAAGCAATCAATAGATAAGTCAACAACATTAGTGACTTTACATCAACAATTAGGGTTCAAATAGAGAACATGTTAGAAGATTACATACCAATTAGACCTCTATTCTTGATTGTGGTGTTCACCCTTAGGAGCTCATTTTTAAAAGGATAGAAAGAAAATTGGGAAATCTATCAAAGGGGTCCATACATTGAAAATGGGAAGAGGTTGTGTGTTATTGTTCTCATTACTTATGGAAAATACCAATTTTAAGCTGAATAAGTCTTCAATGATTCTAAATTTGTGACATCAGTAAGAATTTTTTGATGCTCAAATGAATATCACTCTAGCTCAAGAGTTGTATAATACACTATACCATAGAACATAGACTATTGGGACCATAGTGTAGCTATTGATTTGAGGATCGTTGAGGTTTCAGTGTAACCAGAGTTAAAGATTGTTGCTGGCCAGAAATCTTGAGAAGATGATTGCACTTCCACCTTCTTTCTCAATTTCTTAGCTAGATTTTTGTTTACTTTGTCTAAACTTTCCTTTTTTCTTTGTTTCTTTTTATTATTTTTGGATTTGGGATTTAGCTATTTTGGGCCTTAGTCATTTTACAAATGATTTTATTCTAGATGAATAAAATAGGCATATGGCCCATATTAAATTAATAAAAAGAGTACCCCTACCTCTACCTCTAACACCTCTATTACTACTGACATGACCCCTACCACTTTGTGAACTACCTCTTACTACAAAAATTGGAGTAGGGTAAATCTAAAGATGAGAAATTTGATTAGTAGATCCATATACACATCAAGAGAAATCCTTGGCCCCATTGCCAAACTCATCACATAAAAAACATCCTCTATGGACTGACTTAATGTGAAAATGTGAGGATAAAATACAACGACTATGTTGGACTAAAGAACTAATCTTAGAATATCTACCCACATGACCTAACATCTAGCTACTGAAAGCCACAGAATCTAAAGGTCTATTACCTTATCCCTACAACGCAGCCTGAAGTGACCTACCATAATTACCATGGAAACCTCTACTAGAGAAATATTTACCTTAGGAGGTATGTTGACTAAATTCACCCTTATGATGCACCTTCTTGGTGCCTTCCTGATTATTCTAGATAATAGACTTGATCATCTTAGCATGCTTAATAATACTCTGGAAGAAATCCTCTAAAACTACTATATGAGTTCTAGCCAACTGATAAGTACCATTTAATCCCTTCACAAAATCTTGAACTCTTAAACTTGGTGGAGATACTAGCAGGTCAATACCTGGATAAAGTGTGGAAATAAGAGTCACGATCAATAATAGATAGAGAGCCCTTCCCCAAATGATAAAACTCATGATGCATCTAATCTCTCAAACTATATGGTACAAATATGTCCAATAAGGCCTCAAAAAACTAAGTCCAAGACATAGCAGGTAAACCCAAAGGTCTAGAACTAGAAAATAAGCCTAACCGTTCCCTCTTATTATCCGTCAACTAATAAGTAGTATGCAACTCCGTAAGTCTCAAGTGATCCAAGATTATGTAACTACTCCTAGCAATCAATTAAAATATCATAGACATCCTCTACAATAGTCCCACTAAACTTAGACGGACCAACGAAAATAAATCTCTCAAATCTCTTCTGCTAACTAGAAGGCATAATTGTACTCGAAGTAACTGGAGGAATATTAAGTCTAACAAGAAATAATGTAATGACCCTCCAGGTCATTTTCTATATTTTCTCTTATTTTCACCATTTATATTTTCCTACGCTACCCCAAGTCATTTATGACTTGTACAACTGACAACTTATTTTTTGGGCAGTTCTTTGATCTTTAGAGCTAATTCCTCATTTTGAAATCTTTGCTGGTTCAAATTGGCTACCAAGTAAAAAATTTAATCAAAAAACCTCACATACCAATTTTTAGAGTTTGAATAGCTTTAGAATTTTGATTTTAGGCTAGGTGGACCTTTGGGTCGAGTCTCAAAGTTTTTGAACTTATTTTGGGCCATTGGTCGGAAGTTAAGAAAAATGGCACATAGGTGTGTAACCTACTTTTTGTCAAAATAAACTCGGATGAAAATTATGACTGTGCCATTGAACTAGAACATTAATTTTCATAGGGTAGCATAGTTTGTATGATTATATGGGATTTCAAATAAATCCTAAGAGGTTGGCAGAGACTTAGAATTTTCTCAGCAGGTATTGGTGCACCACTTAAGCGACCTTTTAGGCCGCATAAGGGAAGGGGGCGCTAAAGTAACAACCCATTTCTTAAAAAATTGGGTCGACCCAGTGGAGGTCTGCAAAAAAAGAACCCTTACTGCTAAAGTGGCAAAGGGATCGCTTAAGCGGTACCCTGTAGACACTAAGTTCCGCTAAAGCAACAGTAGGTCACTTAAGTGGTGACCGCTTATGAGGCCCAATATACTCTTAATAAGTAACCTCTTAAGTAGCCAGTGTCCACTTAAGTAGTACTCAAGCACCTGTGAAGGGTATAAAACCCCACTTAGCCTGATTTTCACAATTTTTCGTCCATTTCCTAGAATATTAAACCCTAAAAATTGGAAAAACTTGGGTGAAGAATTGGTTGGTGATTTTGGAACTTTGGTGTAGTTAATTTATGTGTTTCTTCTTTGATTTGTATTAAGCCTCCATTAATTTATGATTAATCCTTCATCTATTTCCAAAATCCCTAGAATCTTGGTGGATTGATTGCAACACCATTAGAGCTTGAAATTCACCTATTTTTAGGGTACATATTCCTTGAGCATTAAGGGACGTTATGTTGGTTTTGAAAGCACGATTCTTTAAAGGGGCCCTACCTAGGATTTTTACGTAATTTTGGACCCAAAGTACCATAGTTCAATATTGGTATCACTTTTCTCATTTTGATGATTAGATTATGGTTTTGGTAGAGAAGCATCTTACAAAAGCTTGTAGAAAAGAAAAAATCATTAGTTTAGCAGATTCTTTGGGCTTTTCTTCAACGTCTAGGTAGGCTAGATTTACCCTCTTCATAGATTGAGCTATTTCTTGGTATGATTATATTATCATTCTAGATATAGGATGGGATCTCGGTGTTAGAGTTATGATTGAAAATATTTAGGTTAGTTAGACTATTTAGGCTATCTTGAAACCGTAATTTAGGTTTAATTGACTTACTTCCTCATGTTTTAGGTAGAATTTCTATCCTATGACTATTTATGGCTTATTTAACTTCTATAAATGTTTTTATATATCTTAGGCTAGTCCGAGTAGAATTTACCTTAAATATAGATTTTGGGGATTAGAAGTGGCCCCCCCCAACCCACCTTTAGCCAAGACCTGTATTAGCTTTATAGACCTCTATATGCTTATTAAACACTTTGGAATGATTATCTTGGATCTTAGAGGAGATTAGATAATAAATGATCATGCTTGTTTCGTATTTAAAAGTTGATGCTAATTTCAGTAAGACCCAGTAGTTTATTGTTATTGAGTTTTGGTTTAAGTTTTGGAAAATGATTATATGATAATATTGAGATAAGTTACAGTTTAGGTCTAACAATTAATGATGATATTAATATGAATTTTGGTTTAAGTTTGGTAGTTGACGATGATAATGACACTATTGAGTTCTAGTTCGAGTCCGATATATGATAATAATGATGACGCTTCTAAGTTCTAGTTTAAGTCAGACAAATAATAAAAATGATAACGCTATTTAGTTCTGGTTCAAGTCCGGCATTAAGTGTTATTTATGATTCGATATAGTATGGATGGATTCTTGGTTATGGAATGATAATTGGTAATTTGTGATTATTCAGTTATTTACTTTACTTTGACTACATCTTTCAGGCTTATAGGGGTCCGCATTGGGTTATTTTATCTCATACACTTATTTTCTTATGGGGGACAATTTAGTAGTTATAGTTGTGTGATATTTATGTTACTGTTCTGGATTTATTTATTCATGTAAATTATGTTTGATCTTATTTTCAGGTTTGCCCTTTTACCTTGACTTAACTTTCTTATATCACATTTTATCTTATTTATATCATGATTTAGCTCAGTCGATCGATGATGCCTACTGAGTACCCATGGTTTTGGTAGCCACACTACACTTTTGTATATTTATGGTGCAAATATGAGTACTAGTAGCCTCCACTGACATGACGATCATGTTGAGTTGATTTTGGAGATTGGGTGAGCTCTTAATGTTGGAGTTGCCCTTTTGTCTTCCATTATCTATATCTAGTCTTTCATTTTCAAAACTTATTGTATTTGAATATTTTCAGTGCTTATGTTTTATTTATAGTAGCTCTTGTTACGATACTACTAGGTTGTGAGATGGTTGTTTATGCTTTATTTATCTTTTACACTTTATTTATCATCTTAATATTATTGTAAGCCTTAAATGGTTGATTTCGGTCCTTTAAGGCCATTTTCCACAAAATTAGTCCATTGCTTATAACCTTGATCTATGATTTGGCTTACCTACTAGTGGGATAAGGTAGGTTATATCTTGAATCATAGATCAGGTTGTGGTAATTTGGTATCAGATGAAGGTTTACCAGTATTATTGGTACAAGAGCTAGTGTCTAGTAGAGTCCTATAGATTGAAACAATGACATCTATTTCTTATTTTTAGAAGGCTTTAGTGCATTCTTAGGAGCTCTTTAGTTTATTCACTCATCTCATGCTAATAGTATGAGCTGGTTTCTAAAGAATTCCTTTGATTTCACTCTTTTACAGATGGCTAGGAAATATGCTACAACTAAACAAGATGTGGATCCAAAGATCAAGTGTTGGGATCCTATTTCTATTTATGGATGACCTAGAGGTCGTAGGAGATATATCCCAATCTATGGTCTAGGATAGGGACTTTCCCAGACTTTATTTTTGCTGCTGCACCAAAGGTTTTTCCGTGCCAACCTGTGGTGAGCCATGGACCAACCCAGGCTCCACTGGGGTTTATTTCTTCTTTAGTGCTCAGGTTTGCTTTGGTTCAGCTTTTATGATTGGTTAGTGGTGCACCATCTGATAGTGCATAGTCTACAAATCATATTGTTACTGAGGCAGAGTCATAACTTGTAGTTTCGGATCCCAGTGTTGTGGTCCCTTTTGCATCGATAGTTGCTTAGTCAATAGTGGCTTAGCCTGCAATGTCTATTGAGGGGCAGAAGATATTAGGTAGATTCTTGAGATTGGCTTCACCTAGGTTTTCTAGTGCACTGGGCGAGGATGCATATGAATTCTTAATTGCTTGTGAGGATAGGCTCCATAATTTGGGCATAGTTGAGACCCATGCTGTGGATTACACTACTTTTTAGTTGGACTTAACTGCTCGACAGTGGTTGAGAGGTCTTGTTGATTCCAGTCCAACTGGATCTCACCCATTGACAAGGACTCAGTTCTTTGAGATCTTCTTGGAAAAGTACATATCTCGTAGTCTTAAAGATCATTTAAGGGATCGGTTCTCGAGGTTGGAGAAGGTCTCCATAACTGTTGTGGAGTATGTAACTTGATTTTATGACTTGTCTAGGCATAGTACTTCTATTCTGACTATTGAGTATGAGAAAGTTTTTTTCTTTGTTTGGGGATTAAGACTTCCTTTTCTCATGTCACATAGAGTTTGGTTGTTGTGGGAAGATCTTTTGCTGAGGTTTCTGATCATGCTTAGGTTATGGAGGAGATACATTGCGAAGCCCAAGAGGGAAGCGATTTAAGGCCATAGTATAAGGTTGTTTCAGTGGGAACCGTTGTGTCACATGGTTCACAAGTAGTGCTTTTAAGGATAGTTACCCTCTACGTCAGTCGTATCAGCACAGGGTCAGTCCAATAGGCCTATTCAGGACACACTTTAGATTACTAATGAAGGACACTCTAGTTTTATTGATTATTCTGGCTAGGGTAGTATCTACTTATCGAGGGGTTTGTCTTTTGGTTATTCTAATCATAGTGGTTATTTTGGGTCAATAGGATCTTCTAGTTTTGGTATAATGTTGGGGCATGTTATGGTTGTGGAGCATTTGGTGATCTCATGAGAGAGTTCCCTATTCATGGAGCGATTGTTCCTTCATCTTAGAGTATTCTACCGATTAAGGTGGTATATCCTCTAGCTAAAGGTGGTATGAATAGTTGTAGGGGTGGTCCCCAAGTTTTTCATAGAGGTTCTCAGGCAGGTAGGATAGGAGATCGGCCAGGAGCCCAGACAGGTGGCGGGCGTGGTCAGTTGGATGTCGTAGCTTCTAGAATCAAGGTTGTGTCTTCAGTTGATGTTATTACATGTATGTTATTAGTGCACCATCAATTGGTTTTTACCTTATTTGATTTGGGATCTACTTATTCTTATGTGTCTACTTATTATGCCTCACGGTAAGAGTTATATTGGGATTTATTAGTCTATTCCATTATGTGTATCTACTCTCATGGGTGATTCGGTAGTAATGGATTGGGTTTTCAGATCATATGTTATGATTGTTCCAGAGTTTGATACTCATGTTGATCTTATTGTATTAGACATGGTAGATTTTGATGTTATTTAGGGCATGGACTAGTTTTCCCACTATCATGTGGTTATGGATTGTGTTTCCAAGATTGCTACCTTCGCCATGCCCCAATATACCCTCAGTTGTGTGGCAGGGAGCGGTTAGTAACAAGACAATGGAGATTATTTCTTATATTTAGGCTAAGAGACTTATTTTAAGGGGTTGTGAGTCTTATCTCACTTATATTCGTGATGATAGTGTGGAGATCCCGTGACCCGACCTGACCTGGGGCCTTGTCGTAATGGGCATCCCAAGTCCTACTCGGACTTGAGACCACCCCTAATACCCAACCCAACCAACCATGCATAAACCTAGAGACAGATGAAATCCAAACATATAACAAGATAGCATATTCTATACAACTTCCAAACTCTGGGATAGGTCTATAACCGTGACCGACCCAAATGAGTCTAACTGTCCAGACCCAGCCAATAACCAATTACCAAACCAAAATCATAACCCAACAACCAAAAAATAACCAAGTTCCTATCCATAAAATAATACAAGAGGATGGAACAATAATAAATTTAACTAAACGCTATCAACCCCAATACCAATGCCAATACTAAGGATAACACCACTATCGATCCCGCCCATTCCAACCCATAGTAGTTCCACAAAGCCTCTAACCAAAAGAAAAATAATATCTGGTTGGAACATGACCCCAACAATAGCCAAAACCAATATCCATAAAATAACTAAAGTATGTAAAGACATCCATGATATGAAATGGAGACTTTTGGAATATGTAAGCTCAACACTTTAATCTAATAACTGATACCGAATCCGATCACTAAGCAGGAGAATTAGAACGGTCGATTCCTACATCGCGTGGGGATACAACTGCCAAGGACGAGTTAGTGAATAAACATGAGCAAGAACTCAGGATTAGAATAAAATAATGCCATCCAGTAAAACCAAGTTAACCAACCATATGCATACAACCATACATATATATATGCAACCATGCCAGGAAAGGGAGTCAGGTTTAGCATGCCTTAAAACCATTAAGATGGGTATATATATCTTAACTATCCTAGAACCACCCACGAGCTATATAGGTCCAGTGTAACTCCTAAACGGGCCTCTATGCATGTAGCGTACAAATTGGAGATACCATAAGAGTAGGGGATTCCCGAGTATCCTTCACTCTCCATGATACATATGTACAGTTTACTTAGAGGATTCCCATGTACCTCATAGTATCATATATTATCTCTATAGCCCACCCTTATGTCAGCAAACATGAGTTTCTAGCGTCCATTCATTGGATTAGCACCGTCACAGTTAGCTATTACACCCTACCATTATTGCCCAATTAAAACCATTACCATCCAACCAAACCATTACACCATTATCATTAACCAAAACTATGAGTAGTTGTTTTGTCATACCGACTATAGCTTGCAAGCAATGTCCTTAGCCAACTTTTTTTGTGTAAAAGGATTTCCATATAACCATAGAATACATTATCAAGTGAACTTAGGGGAATCCCGTGTGCCCCACAAGTGTTCCATTATTAAGTTTACTTGGGGGAATCACATGTATCCCACAAGTTGTTCATTAACATGTTTATTTGGGGAATTCCCTTGTACCCCACAACGAAATTTAATTAACCATAACCCTGACCACCAAACCTTACCATTTTAACCATTCCAAAACCTTTTATACTATTTAGGGTTCCATTACCAAACCATACGATGCAAAGTTCCATTAAAAGTCCAATAATACAGTAAAAGCATTCTCATAGTTATTTTATCAAACATATTGGGGGTATAGTTTTTCCAGAACCAATTCCAATTACAATTAACCATTCCCATGCAACCAATTGCCCAAACCACAATTAAATCATGTAAAAACATAATTTAAAACATGGGTAAACCATGACCAAGCATTTAATACCAAAACTTCAACGCATATTTGAAAACCCTAAAACCCTACAATAATCATGCCATGAAAACATTGTATAAAATATGCCTTTAGTTGGAACTAACAATGAGGGAGGAGTACATGCGTTAGATTAATAATATGATGGAGATAAATCACCCAAACAAGCCCCAAATTGCTCCTCTAAATGAAACCCTAGCCTTCATTTACCCAAGAGCCTTAAAGAGAATTAAAGAGAGTTTTTAAGTGTTTAATATTATAATAATAGGGTAAACGATGTCCCAAAATAGTTATAAGTCCTGGGGACTTAAGTGGATAAGTGGGGAATTGTCCAGATTACCCCCAACTTAAATTGTATAAAATCCCCACAGCTAGGTTTGACTCCTCCATACCAGTCGTCCCCTCCAATATGAGTGGTACCTGCCACTCGTACCCTAGACCACCCCCTTGTACCCAACACTATCCACTATACTACTTACCTAAACCAAATTGTATCCAACCATATGATTAGTACCCCTAAATAGTATCCCTGGAAGAATATAATCAAAGGAAGTTTGAACACTTTCTACCATATGACCTAAGGGTACGACTCATAACTTATTTTATGACTCATGATGATCCACTCATACCCAAATCCAACTTATCCATTCATACCCAAATCCAACTTAAATTACTAAGTCTCAGATTAAGTGAAGGAAAAACCCAGATGATACGACCCATGACTAGCCGTACGACTCGTACCAATAAAGTCGTACCCATTCTAGAAACCAATCCAACCCACCAACCATTACTGGTTAGCATAAAACTAAGTCATACCGCTTGTATCCCATCATATGACTGGTACCCAAAAGTCGTATGTTGTCCAAAAACCTAAAATCCAAGAAATTTTCTAAGGTTCCAAAACCCAGGGTATTTCAGTCGCCCCCACTAGGATCATTCTTCCCCGAATGACGAAAAAAGTAGGTCAAACACAAGCATGACTCATTTGCATTATAAAATATCAATCTAACCTTTAATTAAGTTAGGAGACAAAGATGTGATTGAGAACACCTACCTTCTACAAAAATATTCAGAGCAGAAAATAAATGCGGATATTTGGACTTCATGTCCGCTTCTGCTTCATGTAGCCTCTTCCACCTTGTGGTTCCATCATGGAACCTTAATTAAAGCCTCATCCTTGGTTCGTAACCAACAAACCTGCCAATCTAGTAACTCAATCGGGACCTCTTCATAAGACTGAGAATTTGAGATACCCAATCCTTCTAAAGAAACCATCGAAGAAGGATCACCAAGACACTTTCTCAACATTGAGACAAGAAATACTGGAAGAATGGAGCTCAATTTAGAAGGCAACTCCAATTCATACGCCGCGTTACCAACCCTCCACAAAACCGCATAAGGACCAACATATCGGGGAATGAGCTTTCCCTTTTTACAAATTGCATCACTCTCTTCATGGGAGATACCCTTAGGAATACCTTATCCCCAACCTCAAACTTGAAGTCTCTACGCCTTACATCTGCATAGGACTTTTGGTGACTTTGGGTATAATTAAGCCTATCCCGTATCACCTTTAAATTTTCCATGTACTGATAAACTAAATCCAGACCAAACATATCCACCTCACCAACCTTGCACCACCCGATAGGAGATCTACACCCTCTACTATATAATGCCTTAAAAGGGGCCATGCCAATGCTAAAATGATAGCTATTGTTTTAATCTAACTTTACCAAAGGTAGATGCTTAACCCAATTTCCACCATAATTAATCACACACGCATAAAGTATGTCCTTCAATGTCCAAATAGTCCTCTCTTCTTGACCATCTATCTACAAATGAAAAGTAGTACTTAGACTAACCTTAGTACCCAACCCCTTCTAAAAAG
The DNA here is from genome assembly GCA_030864215.1 of Capsicum pubescens. Lineage (NCBI taxonomy): Eukaryota > Viridiplantae > Streptophyta > Magnoliopsida > Solanales > Solanaceae > Capsicum > Capsicum pubescens. The sequence continues at coordinate 182,361,150 of CM061538.1, forward strand.
ACAGCCAAAAGTGAGATGAAAATTGTGTACCACCATAAGAAATAATCAAAATAGGTACCTCATGCAGAATTACAGTCTCCTAAAGATACAACCTCTCAGTGTCCTCAGCCAAAAAATTAGCCTACACCGACAAGAAGTGAGTAGACTTTGTTATCATATCCACGATGTCCCAAATCAAATTAAATTAATTTTGAGATCGAGGAAGACTGGTAACAAAATCCATATGATTACCTTCCATTTCCATTTAGGCAACTCAATTCCTAATACAGACGTGCTCAATATTTACTTGTTGGCACACCATACACCTGGCCACAAAATAAGCCACATCCCTCTTCATATCACTCTACCAGTACATCTTCTTGAGGTCATGATACATTTTTGTTGAATCGGGATGAAAAATATAGAGTGATTCATGTGCCTAAGACAAAATCCTTTGTCTCAAACCATCGGTGTTAGGAACACATAATCGCCCTTGGTACCACAAAGTACCATCATTTTTTTCCCACCTATATCACCCTTGATTTTCATCAAGATAGGATTTAGTATTTGCTTCTCCTTGATCTCTGCACCAAGAGACGACCCAACTACCTCCTAAACCATCATACCAACATCTTTGAACTCTAAAAGATGGACCCAAAGATTAGCCAAGTGGTGAATATCCTTCACTAACTCCCGCTTCTTTTTTTCCACATGAGCCAAACTCCCCATGGATAACCTGCTAAGAGTATTAGAAACCATGTTAGATTTACCTAGGTGGTAATGAAGACTCATATCATAGTACTTGAGAAGATCTAACCATATTCTATGCTTGAGATTAAGCTCCTTTTGAGTGAACACATACTGTAGACTCTTATGATCAGAAAAGATGTCCATGTGCACTCCATAAAAATAATTCTGCCATATTTTTAATGAAAAAACCACCGCTAAAAGCTCCAAATCATAAGTAGGATAATTTATTTCATGTACCTTTAACTACCTAAAAGCATAGGTTATCACCCTCCAATGCTCTATCAAAATGCAACCATGTCCCACCCGATTCATCATAATAAACCACAAACCCCTCATTACCTTCAGGCAATATCAAAACTGGTGCAGACATTAGCTTATCCTTAAGCATCTCAAAACTCCCCCCAAAAGCATCTGACCAAGAAAAATTTACCTTCTTCTGAGTTACCTTAGTCAATAGGGAAGCTATCACCGAGAAACCTTCCACAAACCTCCTACAATACCCAGCCAAACTTAAGAAACTCTAAATATCAATAAGAGTTGCGAGTCTAGGCCACCTTTTAACCACAAACACCTTTTGTGGATCCACTATGATCCCCTCACTAAAAATAATATGACCAAGAAAAGTCGCAGCATTCAACCAAAATTTACACTTGGAGAATGCAACATACAACTGCTGCTCTTTCAAGGTCTGCAATACCACATGGAGGTGATTAGCATGATCCACCTCACTCATAGAATACACCGAGATGTAATCAATGAACACAATGACAAAAAGATCTAGAAACTGCCTAAAAATCCTATTCATCAAAACAATAAATGCCAACGGGGCGTTAGCTAAACCAAATGACATCACCAAGAACTCAAAGTGCCCATATCGGGTATGAAAAGCTGTCTTAGGGATATCCACCTCCCTAATCTTAAGATGATGATATCCAGACCAAAGATCAAACTTAGAAAAGAATTTAGAACCTTGCAACTGATCAAACAAGTTATTTATCCTTGGAAGAGGATACTTGTTGTTAACCGTCACCTTATTCAATTGTCTATAGTCAATGCACATCCAAAAGGAACCATCCTTCTTTCGCATGAATAACACAGGTGAAACCCATGGGGATACACTAGGATGGATGAAATCCTTATCTAAAAGATCCTTAAGTTGCTCCTTGAGTTCTCTCAACTCAGCTGGAGCCATTCTATAAGGAGGAATAGTTATTGGACGAGTGTTTGGAACCAAATTAATACCAAACTCAATCTCCCTATCCAGAGGAACACCAGGAAAATCATCCAGTAAGACCTTCGAGAACTCCTTCACTACCGGAACTGAATGTAAAGAAGGACCTTCTGCGTTAGAATCTTTAACCCAGACCAGATGATAGAGACACCTTTTGGAGATTAATCTCTGAGCTCTAAGATAGGAAATAAACCTCCCCCTAGGTTCTAGGGAACTACCCTTCAACTCAATAACGGGTTCACCAGGGAACCTAAAGATAACCTTATGAATTTGACAATCCAAGGATGCGTAACAAGAGTGTAACTAATTCATTCCCAGAATGACATTAAAATCCACCATGTCTAGTTCAAATAAATCCACCAAGGTCTGCCTACTACAAATGGACATCAGACCCTTCTATAGACTCTCTTAACAACTACAGAGTCTCCTATCGGGTTAGAAATAAAAAAAGGATCCAAAGTAACCTCAAGATCAAAACCAAAATACACAGCCACAAATAGGTTCACATAAGACAAAGTGGACCATGAATCAAGCAAACAATACATGTCATGAGAAAAGAGTGGTAATGTACCAGTCACAATATTAGGTGATGCCTCTGATTCCTACCAAGTAGCAAAAACATATAACCTATTCTGACCTGCACCGGTACTAGAAGCAAAAATAGAACCCTTCGATATGGGAGCAGAATATAAAGCATTCAAAGCCTTACTCGCTCCCAAAGAACCCTTACCAACTGATATGGCTTGGATAACCATATTTAAAATACCTATCCCTTATCTCATCACAAAAACTCCTATGTAACCTACCACCGAATCAATAAAAAAGGCATGATGAGGCTGAATGAAAACCACTTTCATGAGATTGGGCACCCTGTGCCAGAAAATTATTGCCACCCTGCTGACGCCTATTACCTGACTATTTTGGGTAAGGAGAACTAGTTGTAGAGAAGGAACCAGAACTCTCCCACTTCTTCTTTGTCCATTTACCACCATCTCGACCACCTTGTTGTTGAGCACCGCCCTGCTCTGATGACCTAAACTTCTTAACCTGTATTTCCCAAAACTCAAATTGCTTTCTCCTTTCTTCCTCCACCTACTGTATCTAAACAACTAATCTAGAAATATCTATATCCTTATTCAGCAATGCAGTCTTACTTTTAAGAATCAAATCACGAGATAGTCCACAAGTGAACTTTCTCATCCTTTCCATTCTATCGAACACAAATTCTAGAGCATACCTTGAAAGCTAATGAAATTTCAAGGCATATTCCTTGACAAACATTTTCCCTTATCTAAAATTGACAAATTCCTCTGCCTTTTCTTTTCTTAACTCCTGAGGAAAAAAATGGTTCAAAAAAGCATTAGAGAAAGTTTACCATATAGTCGACTCCTCAATATCACCTCTCACCCTATCTCAGTCCTCATACCATTGGTACGCTATATCCTTAAGCTGGTAAGAAATTTTTTTTACCCCTACCACATTCATGGACTGCATCACCCAAGAGATTTTCTCCATTTCATACAAGAAACCCTGAGGATCTTGCTCCACCTTTACACCAATAATAGTAAAATAATTCATCTTTATAAACTAGCAGACCTTTGTGTCCTCAGTAGATAAAAAAAACAGATGCATCCCACTCAGCCTGAGTAACAACCAAATAAGCAATAACATGAATCGATTGGCAAAATTCCATATTAGTCTCCTCACCCTGTGGAGGATTAGTAACAACCTATGGAACTTTAGAAATATCAAGAACTGGACCCCTAGACCGAGTATGGATCCCCTGAGTAGTATGTGTTCCTTAAATATTGTCCTCAGTTAGGATAAAAGAGTTACCTTGCATGTCAGATCGTCGAGGTATGATCTGAAAAGTGAATAAATAGGAATCAGAAAGGACCTTAGACCTTTTAGCTTAAAAATAGAAAACCAAGAAAGTGAAACATTCCTAAATGCCTTGTAGCCTTTCCCTTATAAGTATGGTGTGCTACACACCCCTAAAAGAGACTCTACTAGATATGGCTTTGTGGAATCCCAACTAACCATGAACCTAAAGCTCTGATACCAACTTGACATGACCTGACTCGGGGCCTTGTTGTAACGGGCATCCTAAGTCCCACCAGGATCGGAGAACACCCTCGATACCCAACCCAACCAACCATGTATAAACCCAGAGTCAGATAAATTTCAAACATATAACAAGATAACATATTTCATTCAACTTCCATACTCTGGTATAGGTCTATGACCGTGACCGACCTAAATGAGTTAACTATCCAAACCCAGCCAATAAATAATTACCAAACCAAAACCATAAGCCAACAACCAAATTAATAACCAAGTTCCTATCCATAACATAATACTAGACGATAGAACAATCTTAAATTTAACTAAATCGTATCAGCCCCAATACCAATGCCAATGCTAAGGATGACACCACTACCAATCCCGCCCATTCTAACCCATAGTAGTTCTATAAAACCTCTAACCAAAAGAAAAACAATATTCGATTGAGACATGCCCCCAACCATAGACAAAACCAATATCCATAAAATAATCAAAGTATGTAAAGACATCCATGATATGAGATAGAGCTTTCTAAATTATAAAAGCTCACCACTTCAATCCAATAGTTGATCCCGAATTTGATCACTAAGTAAGAGGAGTAGAATAGTCAGTTCCTATATTACATGGGGATATAGTCATATAAGGATGGTTTAGCGGGTGAACTCTAGCAAGAACCCATGATAAGGATAAAATTATGCCATCCAATAAAACTAAGTAAACTAACCATATGCACACAACCATACACACACATATATATATTTATATATATGCACCATATTGGGAAAGGGAGACGAGTTTTGAATGCCTTTGAAATCATTAGCCTAGGTATATATAGATTAACCATCATAGAACCTACCACGTGCTCTATGGGTCCTGTGTAACCCTCCTAAATGGGCCTCGATACGTGTAGCTGCACAAACTAGAGATACTATAAAAGTAGGGGATTCCTGAGTACCCTTTACTCTACATGATACATAAGTATAGTGTGCTTAGAGGATTCCCATGTTCCGCATAGTATCATATATGGTCACTATGACCAACTCTCTTGTCGGCAAACATAAGTTTCCAGTGTTCGTCCATTGGTCTCGCACCTTCACAGTTAGCTATCACACCCCGCTATTATTACCTGATTAAAACCATTACCATTTAACCAAACTATTATACCATTATTATTAACCAAGGCTATGAGTAGTGGTATTGTTATACCGACTATATCTTTCAAGTAATGTCCTTAGACAACCTTTTTATGTAAAAGGATTCCCATGTACTCATAGATTACATTATCAAGTGAAATTAGGGGAATCTCGTGTACCCACAAGTGTTCCATTATTAAGTTTACTTGGGGGAATCCCACGTACCCCACAAGTTATTCATTAACATATTTATTTATGGGATTCCCTTATACCCTATGAGGAAGTTTAATTAACCATAATCATGACCACCAAACCTTACCATTTTAACTATTTCAAGACCTTTAAACCATTTATTACATTTAGGGTTCCATTATCAAACCACACTATACAATAGTTCTATTAAAAGTCCAAAAATATAATAAAAACATTCTTAAGGCATTTTATCAAACATGTTGGGGGCATAGTGTTTCCAAAACAAATTCCAATTACCAATTAACCATTTCCATGCAAATAATATCCAAAAAACCATTAAATCATGTAAAAATATTATTAAAACATGGGATAACCATAACCAAGCATTTAATACCAAAATCCCAAAATATATTTGAAAATCCCAAAACCATACAATAATCATGCCATGAAAACATTGAATAACACATGTCTTTAGTTGGAATTAACAATGAAGGAGGACTACATGCCTTAGATTATGAAGATAAAGGAGATAAATCACCCAAAAAAGCCCTAAATTGATCCTCTATATGAAACCCTATCCTTTCTTTACCTAAGAGCCTTAGAGAGAATTTGAGAGAGTTTCTAAGTGTTTAAGATTATAATAATAGGGTAATTATATCCCAAAGGAGTTATAAGTCATGAGTACTTAAGTGGATATGTTGGGAAATGTCCAGATTACCCCCAACTTAAACTATATAAAATCCTTGTAAGTTGGTACGACTCCATCATACCAGTCGTACCCTCCAATACGAGTGGTACCTAACTCGTACCCTAAGCCTCCCTCTTGGACCCAACACAATCCATCATACGACTTACCCAAATGAAATCGTATCCAACCATACGATTAGTACCCCTAAACCATATCCTTGAAAGAATAAAATCAAAAGAAGTTTGAAAACTGTCTACGATATGAGTCAACGGTACAAATCGTATCCTATGTTATGTCTCATAGTGAGCCACTCACACCCAGATCCAACTTAAGTTACTAAGTCTTAGATTAAGTAAAGGAAAAATTCAGACCATATGATCCATCACCAACCATACGACTCATACTAACCAAGTTGTACCCATTCCAGAAACTAATCTAACCTACCAACCATCATTGGTTAGCATACGACTAAGGAATACCACTCTTTCCCCATCATATGACTGGTACACACAAGTTGTATGTTTCTTAGAAACTATAAATCCTGGAAATTTTCTAAGGTTCCAAAACCAATGGTGTTTCAGTTCATCCCTTGACTTAGTTTCTATAGTTCATAAGTTTCCTGATGTTTTCCCTGCTGATCTACCTAAACTTACTCCTGAGTGTGATATTGTGTTTGTTATTGATCTTGAGCCAGGCACTTGACCTATATCTATGACACCTTACTGTATGGCTCATGCCAAGCTTAAGGAGCGGAATTCTCAACTTTTGAACCTTCTTGGTAAGAATAAAGATTATAGGCACTTGAACTTCTATGTGGATTTCTATGTTGTTTCTTAAGAACAAAAATGGTTCCATGCATATGTATATTGATTATTGGTAGCTTAATAAGGTGACGGTGATGAACCGGTAACCTATGCCTCACATTAATGATTTATTTTACCAGCTTCAGGGAGCAATGGTGTTTTCTAAGATTAACTTGAGGTTTGATTATGATCAGTTGAGGATTCGGCTTGAGAATATCCTGAAGATAGTCTTTAGGACCTGTTATGGTCATTATAAGTTCCTAGTATTGTCTTTTGGGTTGATCAATGCCCCATCCACATTCATGGATTTGATGAACCACATGTTTATACCATATTTAGATTCCTTTGTGATTTTGTTCGTTCATGACATTTATATGTATTCGAGGAGTAGAGAGGATCATTTTCAATATTTAAGGATTGTGCTCCTGTGTTTGAGAGATCATTGACATTTTTCCAAATTCTCTACATTTGAGTTAAAGATTGAGTCGGTGACATTCCTTGGACATATGGTGTCTAATAATGATATTATTGTAGTCACAATGAAGATTGAGGATATTAGTGATTGGGCCAAGCCTAAATCTCTATCTGAGGTTTGTAGCTTTATTGGTTTGGCTGGTAACTATAGATGATTAGTTGAGATATTTGCCACTATTATAACACCGATGAAAAGATTAACTTGGAAGGAGGTTCCTTTCTGATGGTTCAAAGTTTATAAGTTGAAAGTTGGAAACCTCAAGAGATTTCTCACTTTAGCTCTTACATAGGCTATTTCTATTGAAAGGGGGATTCACCGTATACTATGATGCTTCTAGTGTTGGTTTGGGTTGTGTTGTAATGACTTGAATTTTTATAAAATATGTGAAATATGTGTGTCTATGTGATTTGAAAATTTTACCCCTCCATATGGTTTTGTTGTGGTATTATTGGAGTGTGGGGATGATTGGCATGGTTTTCAATGCATTTTGGTGTCATTTATGTGATATTATGGTTTTTGGTGGCTTTGAAAGTCTTATAGTTGACTTCAGTCAACAATTTTTGATTTATGTAATAGATGGCAGAATAGACTTCTCCAATAAATCCAAAACATTGAGTATAGGGTGGTAACATAGTTGGTGTGGTTTTATGACTTTTAAATCTCATTTTGACCCTCAGTTTAGAAAGTTGTAATTTTGGGTTTCGGGTGTCAACTTTGTAAAATGATGTGTTGTTGAAAATATAATATCTCCATTGAGTTTGGAGAATTGAATTTAATAGGGCATCATAGTTCATTTGTGTTCATGAGATTTTGGAAGAATCCCAAGGGGTCCACGGATACGTGGAGTACACCAAGTGCCCAGCTGGTGCACCCACGATTGCGCTGTTTCTATCACGATAATATTGGGGACTGTAGATATATGTTACTATAGAGACAAGTACTTATCTGTGATCACGATAACCTTGAAAGGCTAGGTACTCAATCGCGATACCTAGTCCACTATCGTGATGCCTGGGTATATAATACCTAGTTTTCACTATTTTTAATATTTTTTAGACTTGGAGCTTAGGGTTTCATGATTTTGAGGTATTTCTTCCACTTCTAAGCTTGGGTCATCTCCATAACACCCATTTTAATTATTTTCTTCAATCCTTATCATCTATTTTTTTTAAACTTGAATTAATTATAGAATTGGGGAATTTTGGCCTGTAAGGCCTACAATTGAAATTCTCAAATTTAAACCCCAAATTCTATCCTTTTCACTTGGCTGAGTTTCTAACCTTATAATTATTAATTTTTCCTCAATTTTATAATCAAAATAACTTCGATTCTTAATTTTAAAATAGATTTTTGAGATTTTTACTCTGTAAATCTTGAAAATGGTTTTTCTTTGACTTGAACCTTATTTTAACTCATTTTCTCTTGGGGTTTCAGCTGTAGACTCCTAAAAATATGAGAAAAATGTTTTTGAAATAAAGTTGCTATTTTTTCCTTTCTTTTCCAAAACTTATTTTGCGGGTCCATTTTGATCCTGACTTGAAACTAGGTAATATGGGTATCATTGGCTTTCTTTTGTTGTGTAGATTTTATATTTCCTTGTTTTTGTTGATTCCAATCCCATTCATGAGGAGTATAGTTTGTTTCAAAGAGGTTTTCGTCCTTCGAGGTAGGTTATGACTTAACTTCTTTTAGACTGGGCTGGATAGTTAATATTTATAAAAAAACATGTTAAGGATGTAGAAACTAATCATGAAAATAGCTATCCTAATCGTTGTTCCCATGTGGCGGCCTATATGTGATGTTATGTAGTGGTTTTGGAACATTATGTGTTATGTGTGACTATGTGGGGTCCTATGTGATATTGATAACCTTGTATAAAAGATGATAATTGTATCTTGTTTGATCAGAAAGTTTGTTGTAGTACCAATTGCGTGTTGTGATATAATTCATATTGTTTTGGCATATAAATCAGGTTGGTTTTAATGTATGGTTGGAAATAATGAGGGGATATTTGTCTCACATGATGATATATTGGTTAGTTGTGGAAATACTCATTATGGGTGGTGTTGGAAATGCTCATTGTCGTTGGTTGTGATCATTACATCCTCATACACATTCATGAAACATTGGTACCATCGTGTAAATACTGAGAAACACTAACAACACCTTTTTCTAATAGAAAATTTGACATCTTATGAATCCCTTCCTGAGAGATATGCCAAGGAGAACATATGGAAATATGTGGATTGTATATGGATTTTCGAACCCCCCATGGGACCTACATCTTACAGAATTAGCTTTGTAGGTGTATATGGAGATTGTGCAATGATCTTCGAGGCTGTGTGATGATCTCGAAGGTTGTGCAATAGTTTCGAAGATTGTGCGACAACCTTATGCATTGCATCATCATTATCATCATCATTATCATCATTATTCTTATTATATTTACTTTATTATTCTTGTGATGTGATTGTATATGCTGTTTAGATTGTTATATATCCGTTGTTCTATCTTCCCTTACTTGTATTTGATGTTACCATTTATGTTGTTCTATTTTCTTTGCTTATATATGGTATAAATGTATACTTTTATTATTTTTTGTGTTTTGCTATGTTATGTATGGATATTATAGAACTGCTAGTGCACGCGGTGTGAGCTACCATTGTGGGTATTATCAGTATTTTATTGAGCATTTTTCATCCATTGCAACTCCATTGACTAAATTGATAGAGAAGAGGATTTCTTTTTAGTGGTCTGATGCTTGTGAGGCGAGCTTCCAAAATCTTAAGGATTTGTTGACTTTAACTCCTACTAGACTTTGAACTAGGAGGGCATAGGTTTCACCATATTTTGTAATGCATTAGGTGTTGGGTTAGGTGCTGTGTTAATGCATGAGGGTAAGGTGATTGAGTATGCTTTTTGTTAGTTGAACCCATATGAGAAGAATTACCCTGCCCACGATTTAGAGTTGTACACGATTATTTTTTTGTTAAAGTTATGGTGGCACTACTTGTATGGAGTTTATTGTGAGATTTTATCAGATCATCATAGCCTTCAATACTTATTTACCCAGCGAGATTTTAATATAAGGAAGCATCGCTGGCTTGACTTTCTTAAGGATTATGACTTGACTATTCCCTATCTTTCGGGAAAGGCTAATATGGTTGCAGATTCCTTAAGCCAGAAATGAACTAGCATGGGTAGCTTGGCATATATTTTGACCCTGGAAAGGACTTTGGCCTTAGAGGTTTAGTCTTTAGCTAACTAGATAGTTAGGCTTGATATTTCGACACCAGGGTGTGTTTTGGCATTTGTGGAGGCTAGGTCGTCATTGATAGAGAAGATTCAAGCTCATCAGCTTAATGAAGCCTAACTTGATTTTGATGGTGTTTTGAGGATTGGGGGCTGAGTTTGTGTGCAGAGAGTGGGTGATGAGATTAGCTTGATATTTGAAAAGGCCCAATGTTCCTTGTATTCCATCATCCGGGAGTAACTAAGATGTAGCATAACTTGAGGTATAATTACTGGTGGGGTATTATAAGGAATGATGTAGCATACTTTGTAGATCATTGCCTATGTTGCTAACAGGTGAAGGACGAATATTTGAGACCTGCTGGACTGCTTCAGAATTACCCATTCTTGAGTGGAAATAGGAATAGATCACTATAGGCTTCGTGATAGGATTGAGTTGCATTTTCCATGGTTCTAATATTTTTTGGGTCATCGTGGACCGATTGACAAAGTCTGTGTATTTTATTTTGGTGGAGGTCTCTTTCGTGCTAAGTGGTTGGCCCGTATCTACATTCATGATATTGTACGACTACATGGTATGCCAGTGTCCATTTTAGATCAAGGTTCAATATTCACTTCTTACTTTGGAAAACTTTTAGGATGAGTTGCGTACTCGGGTTGATCGTAGCATAATATTTTAACCCCAAACTGTCGGGTAGTTAGGGAAAACTATCCAGGTTTTAAAGGATATGCTCCACGCTCGTTTGATGGATTTTGATCGCCAGTGGCAACAATAGTTAGCCTTGGTAGAGTTTGCATATAATAATGGCTACTATTCCAGTATCGATATTGCTCCTTTCGAGGCTTTGTGTGGTAGGGATTATTGCTCCCTAGTTAGTTGGTATGAGGTTTCTGAAGTTAGAACTCGAGGTACGAACTTTCTTCCTGAGTCTTTAGATAGAGTTTGGATCACTCATGATAGGATTTGAGCGGCTCAGAGTAGGCTGAACTACTATACGGACTGTAGATATTGTGCTTTGAGATTTGCTGTTGGTGATCGTGTTTTTCTTTGAGTTTCATCCATGAAGGATGTGATGAGGTTTGGGAAGAGGGGCAAGCTTAGCCCTAGGTATATTGGCCCATTTGAGATTCTTCGAACTGTTGGTGATGTGGCTTATGAGATAGCTTTGCCCCGAGTTTTATCAACTATTCATCTATTTTTTCAAGTTTTTGTGCTTCTCCATTACATTCTGAATGAGTCTTATGTCATTCATCAGGCGTCGTCGATTCAATTAGATGAGAAGTTCTCTTTTGTTGAGGAGACGGTCTCCATATTGGCTAGAGATGTTAGTTGGTTGTACCCTAGATTTATTCTATGGTTATGGTCTAATAGAGGCATCGACTTATAGATGAGGCTACTTGGGTGGTTGAGACTGATATATGTAGTTCTTATCCCCATCCTTTTGCTTATTCAAGTATTTCTCTTGCCTTTAGTTTGAGGACTAACTAGATTTTTAGTGGTGGATGATGTAACGGCCTAAAATTTTATGAAATATGTGTTTCTATATGCTTTGACCATTTTACCTCTCTACATGGCTGCATTATGGTGTTTTTGGAGTATGGGGATGATAGGTACGGTTCTTGGTGAATTTCGTGTGATTTATGCGATGTTGTGGTTTTTTTGTGGCTTTGAGAGCCTTATAGTTGACTTTAGTCAACATCTTTTGATCTGTGCGATGGATGGCAAAATGGATTGCGCCAACAGATCCAAAGTGTCAATTTTAGGGTGGTAACATGGTTGGTGTGGTTTTATATCTTTTAAATCTCATTTCAACCCTTGATTTGGAAAGTTGTGATTTTACTTTTTGAGGGTCAACTTTGTGAAAACGATACCTTTCCAAAAAATCTAATATCGTCCTTAAGTTCAGAGTGCCAAATTTAATAAGGTATCATAATTCATCTGCATTCATGGTATTTAGGATGAATATGACATATTTACAAGAGAAAGTGTGGAGTGATAATGGCACCTTATTTATTGATCCTTATCCTTTAGATATAGTGCACTACTGCAGGAGCATGATAGATATATTTTTGGAGCATAATGAGCGCATGCTAAAAACGTTGACGCCCTGGTAAAAGAAAAAGAGGAGTTCCATCAAAAAGTTGATAGGTTTGACTTTGATATTTGCAACTTACAAATAGAATTAACTGCAAAGTTTGAAGCTTGTAATGCCCAATAGTTTAGTCATAAGTTATGTGAGCCTGAAAAACTTCTTATAAGCCAAATGGAGCAGCTAAAATTGGAGGAGTCAACACTTAATCAAACTTTTGTGGAAGTTTTCACTATTTAGAAGAGAACATTAAAATTATTAGATGATGTAAAGGATAATTAAATTTATGAGTTGAGATGGACGGGACCATGCTCGAATCACTTTTCCATATTATGTTTGGAGAGTACGATATTAATTGAACCATTTGAGACTATGGAAAAGTGTGAAAAGGAGGAAAAATATGTCACTATTCTAGAATTTACTGTTCCAAAACCACAAAATTATATTCCTCACTTAAAGGCCAAGAATTGTAACATGCCACATCTATTGCTTGGTTTCTTTATTTTTATTCTACTGCCCCTTGAGCATAATAGGAAATAAGAAAAATAATTAGGGGTGATATTCATGAGTTCAAAGTGGAAAGAGAAAACTTGAGTCCAACTTTTGGGCTACCTTGATTAAGTCTAAGGAATCAAGGAACCCATAGGCTTATTGGTGAAGTCTGTGTAACCAACATAGCCACGTTATGCTGCGACATCAAATCAAGCGTTGCTTAGGAGGCAACCCGAGGTATTTTGTTATTTGTATGTGTTATTGTGATTGACATCAGATCTGCGCACCTATGGTGCCATAGGTATGTTTCTAACTCACTTGTTTTATAGTGGTCCAATGCATTGGGGATAATGTATGTCTTAAGTTTAGGGTGGGTCTGTTTGTGGTTCTTGATGACCTCTTGCGATTTTTGTTGTAGTGTCTCTTTCCCTCAGAGTCCTGTTCCTAGTAGAGGTGACATGTTTATGCATATTGTGTTTTGTTTCGTGATGTTTTGTATTTAACTAGGTTTTAAATAAGTATCTACGACAATTGATATAATGTGTTGAAAATTGATACCCCTTCAAAGCATTTGGTTTTAACTGTGTGATGTGCATATATGTGTGACTATCATGAATCTCATTATGGCATTAGGATTAGAGGCATAATAATCATAGCTAACAATTGCATGAACCGAATAGGTAGTAGCTTGTGATGTAACCCTATGCCATATGTGTGTGAGATACTACTTATTTTTCTTTGTGTGTTGAATCTAGAACTTGTTTGGTTAGTCTTTTCTAGGTTATAGGATAGCCAGTAAGGAACAGATCATAGGCCGTTCTTGAAATAAGTCCACTTAAAGCCTAAATGACCTTCCATTTTGTAATAAGTATCCCTCGATCCCTATTTTACGCATGTGTAGCTTGTTTTTCTTGTTACACCTTTCACTTTCCAATTTGTGTTATAATGAACCTGTTTTGGCCTTGGTCCTCATTGGACATGGCACGCTTTAACTCAGGCAAATAGCCAAAGTTGAGGGTGACTATCATAGCGGTGTGTAATGTAAATTGGGTATGCAGAAAGGTAAAATATGAGAAAAGAAGTAGGGCTGGGTGTGGTAGAAAAAGTAAAGAAAAAAGAACAAAAAGAAAGAATAAAAGAAACCTCACCCAACTTGAATGTGTAATAAAAAAAATAAAAAGGAGAAAAAGGGTGGAATGAAAGAAATTGGTTAAAAGTGAACCCCCAAAGTAAGTGCAGTTCTAAGGAGGTTTAGTCACTATATTTTCATATGTACCATACTAGTCCCCAAGCCCATATTACAAGTCGCGTAAAGTCCTATAGTGATCTTAACCCGACTATTTGAAAGATAAGGCAAAGAAATAAGGGCAAGCCTATGGTATTTGATGGATATTTTTGGAACTTCTCTTGTGAGTGTGAGTGTCTCTTGATACGTCCCTGCGTTGACATGTATGATTTCATATGAGTGAGTGAGAATTCATTATTGTGAGGCTCAAGCGTTGTGTTGCTATCTACTTACATGTGTGGGTAGAGTAACTTGTACATATGCATGGTTGTTTGTTTCTAGTATAATGCCATAGCTTAATTCCTTTGTGTCACATTATTGTGCTTCATAGATACACACAATTGGTTTTAAAGTATTGACCTTGGAGAGGTTAATGTGTTTTGAGCTAAATTTGTTGATTGATTGCCATAGGTATCTTAGGTTACTCTTGGTTAAGTATCATCGTATCTTATGTTGTGTTTTTTTGCCGGAGGACATGCAACGTTCTAAGTTGAGGGTGTTGATGTGCCATGATTTTATAGCACTTACGATGCTTAAACTTGGAGAATATACATGTACGTAAGGCTAGTTTGTTGGATTTGATATGTTTTTGGAGTGATTTTCTAGGAAACTAGGTGTTGAAAGCTAACCAGAAGAAAACATAATGAAAACTTGGAAAATGACCACTTACCTTGGCACCTGAGCCCCGTAGGTACTACCTACTATGCATACGTGGCTCCCTATGTGTCAGAATTTGAAAACTAGAGAGAAAAAATTAGGCACCAACTACGCCCCCCTAAGGGGGGTAGGTGCGACCTATGACCTGTAGATGGATCCGTTGATGATTGCCGACACACTTTTTCCGAATCATTTTGAATTTATTTCATAGGGTTTCTATGTAACCTAATTATGCTCCTATGATGTTTTTAGTTATTATTATGTGCGTTCAGTCAAGTTTTCCTATTTTATTTAGGATTTGATTTCTGGGGTTTTCATGTAATCTATAAATACCATTTTTACGTTGTTTAATTATGCTTAGTTAGACCCTTGGAGGCTACTTTATACACTTAAAAAACATCTTTTGATTCCAAGGTTGACTTATGATCTTGGGATCTTATTGTTCTTGGTTTCTTATTCAATTTGAGACTTTTAGTTTTCTTCTTTCATTACAGGTGGGATTGATTATATGATTTCGTCTATGAATTCCATGAATTGTCTTACAACTATGAGCAGCTAATTCCCTTAGCTAGGGTTGTGGGAAACACGACAGATTAACGAAGTAGAGAAAACGCCAAGTCATTCTAGTTAAAGATTCTTGCATGTATTGTAATTGTCTTCAATTTAATTGATTTCATAGCGGTGGCCAACGTTAAGAACTCGCCTATATTCACTAAATGCTTCAAAAGAGAGGTAGAGACTAGGAAAAGACATCACAAAAGTAATTTGAGACCCCGTTTCATCTAATAATCCCTGCCTTCTCATCTAATTATCTTAAGACCTAAAAGGAAATTTAATCTGGGATCCAGGGAAAAGGTTAGTAATGCGACACTCTGAGACTCACAAGGTAAAGAGTAAGATTTGACAATGAGTCCACAAGACAGTTGGTGATACCTAACTTTTCATATTCTGCATAAAAGATATTAAAATAGTTCGACACTGCATGATAAATCTCAGGAGTTAGAAGCCAGGAGGATATAAGGCTAGGTTTCATCTTAGATTGTTTACAACCAAAAACATCCAATTCTTGTTACTTTTTACCGTTCCAGTAAATCCCCCCATTTACTTTTCTGTATTTTTTGTTGATTTTAGCAAGTTTGAGTGATATATCTAGTCTATTCCTTATGGGATCGACCCCAACCTAGTTGGGTTACTAAATTTTGACACGACCACTTTATACTTCTAAGGAGGTGTGTTTGAGTAATATATAGGTGCATCGTGATCATGGGTGCAGAGACTTGGAGTGCACCAAGTCCCCAACTGGTCCACCCACGATCGCGATGCTCCTATCACAATCACGATTGGGGAGTACAAACATATGTCGCGATTACAATACCTTTGATAGGCTAGGTACTGCAATCGCGAAACCTAGTCCGCAATTGCTTTGCCTAGGTATATAAATACTTGGTTTTTATGATTTTTACCATTTTTGAGACTTGGAGGTTAGAGCTTTGTGATTTGAGCTATTTCTTTCACTTCTAATCTTGGGTAAGCTCCACAACACCCATTTCAATTATTTTCTTCAATCTTAATCATCTAATTCTTGTTTTTAAACTTGAATCAAGTATAAAATTTGAGGATTTTGGCCCGTAAGACCTAAAAATTGGATTTTTTGAATTTAAATCCCAATTTTTATCCTTTTCACCTAGATGATTTTCTAACCTTAAAATTATCAGTTTTTCCTCAATCATCTTCAAAACAACTTTGATTCTTGATTTTAAAATGGATTTTAGGATTTTTTACCCGATAAAGCTTGAAAATGACTTTTCTCGATTTGGACCTTGTTTTAACTCATGGTCACTTGGGTTTTTAGCTGTAGACTCCTAAAAATATGGAAAATATATTTTTGAAATAAAGTTACAATTTTGCCATTCTTTTTTAAAAAACCCGTTTCAAGGGTACGATTTGACCTCTACTTGAAACTAGGCAATACGGGTATTCCTGGATTTCTTTTAATGCGTAGATTTTATATTACATGTTTTAGTTGATTCAAAGCTCGGTTATGAGGAGTAAGGTTTTGGGATTGAAGTGTTCAGACAGGTTTTCAGCCTTCGAGGAGGTTATGATTTAACTTCTTTCAGAATGGGCTGGGTAGTTAATATTGATGTAAAAGCTTATTATGGGTGTGGGAACTAATCATGAATAGGTCTATATTAATTCTTTATTCCTATTTGGGGGATTATATGTGATATTAAGTTGTAGTTTTGGAACATTATGTGCTATGTGTGACTGTATGGGGTCCTATGTAAAAGTGATAGTCTTGTATAAATGATGATAATTGTATCTAGTTTGAAAAGAATATTGTGGTACCTATTATGTGTTGTAATATAATTAATTCTCTATTGGCATATGACTCATGTTGGATTACATGGATAGTTTGAAATAATAAGTGGATATTTGGCTCACATGATGGTATATTGGTTGGTTGTAGAAATCCTCATTGTGGTTGGTTGTGGAAACAATCATTGTGGTTGGTTGTGAGTATTACATCTTTATACTTATTCGTGAAATGTTGGTACCACCGTGGAAATACTGAGAAACACTAGCAACATTTTTTTCTGACAAAAATATGGCTTTTTATAAAACCCTCCCCAAAGGATGTGTTGAGGAGGATATATAGAAATATGTTGATTGTATACGTGTTAACAAACCTCCCATGGGTCCTACATCTTGTATCTTTAGCTTCATAGGTGTATACAAAGACTGTGTGACGTTCTCAATTGCTGTGCGACTCTCTCAGAGGTTGTGCAATAATCTTATGCATTGCATCATCATCATAATCATCATTCTTATTGTATTTACTTTATTATGCTTGTGATGAGATTGTATATTTTGTTTGGCTTGTTACCTATCCATTGTTCTATCTTTCCTTACTTGTACTTGATGTTCCTGTTTATGTTTTTCTCTTTTCCTTGCTTATACGTGGTGTAAATATATAGTTGTATTCCTTTATAGTGTTTTGCTGAGTTATGTGTGGATATTATAGAAATGCTAGTGTAACAAGTGTAGGTTACCATTATGGGACTTTGTTTGATAGCAGGTGACGTGCCCTTAGTATGTATTTTGAATGTTTTATTTTCTACTTAGGTCGATCGGCCTATGATACCTACTAAGTACAAATGGAACATACTCACTTCTACTATACCTTTTTGGTGCAGATTCAGGTTTGGATATTCCTCATGGTGTTTGATTTTGAGCGTTATTTGGAGCTTTTTAAAGTAGTGGTTGATTTCAAGCATTCGCATCCTACTTCTATCTTTGCTTATTAGACTATTGTATTTTAGAGACAGAGTTATATCCTATTTTGGATGTCTTTTGTATTTGACTTTGAGTTGTACTAGTTATGTTCTTACATCGTGACACAAAGTTTTAGGATTTGGTATTATTAAGTATATTTCTTTTTGCATTTTTATAATTGTATGGTTTGACTTTGTTCTAGAAGCCTTGCCTTAGGGTTATTTTTGTCTTTACTCCCTTGTGTATCGATTTGGATGGTGGGATTACTTGTCAAGGTTCACCGTGACAAGTACCATCATAACCTATGGATTTTTGGTCATGAAAAGCATTGATGCAACAAGGTTGAGTTATGCTTATGCATCAAGGTAGTTGAAGGTGCACGAACGCAATTACTCCGCTCATGATTTGGATTTGGCTATGGTAGTTTTTGCACTTAAGATTTAGAGACATTATCTTGATGGCATGCATTATGAGATCTTCAGGAATTATCGTAGTCTTCAGTATCTTATGACCCAGAGAGTGCTTAATTCGAGGCAGTGTAGATGGATAGAGTTTCTTAAGAATTATGACATCTCTATTTTGTATCATCTACTAAAAGTGAATGTGGTGGCTGACATCTTGAGCCGGAAGGTGGTAATTGGTGGTATCTTGGCTTCTATCTTAGTTTTCATAGGCCATTGACATATGTCTTCTAGTCTTTGTCCAACTTGATGGTGTGACTTGATTGGTTTGGCCGGTCATTATAGATAGTTCTTCGAGAGTTTTTCTACTATTACAGCGCCGATGACCATATTAACTTGAAAGGAGGTTCATTTTCGATGGTCAGAGGATTGTAATTCAACCCTTGGAAAGCTCAAGGGGTTTCTTACTTCAACTCCTATTTAGGCTCTTTTTTGGAGGGTGCGGGATTCATAGTGTATTGTGATGCTTATGGTGTTGGTTTGGA
This sequence comes from Capsicum pubescens, assembly GCA_030864215.1. NCBI lineage: Eukaryota > Viridiplantae > Streptophyta > Magnoliopsida > Solanales > Solanaceae > Capsicum > Capsicum pubescens. The sequence continues at coordinate 182,380,463 of CM061538.1, forward strand.
TTGTGTATTAATGGATTATGGTCATATTATTACTTATACATTAAGGTAGATAAAGGTGCATGAATGCAAATACCTCACTCAAGATTTTTAGTTGGCATTGGAAGTTTTCATGCTTAATACTTGGAGACATTATCTTTCTGGCTTGCATTGTGAGATTTTCACGGATCATCATAGTCTTCAAAATCTTGTGACCCAAAAATATCTTAATTCTTAGTAGCGTATATAGATGGAGTTTCTTAAGGATTATGACATCTCTACCTTGTATCCTTCGGGCAAGGCAAACATGATAATGGAGTTTCTTAAGGATTATGACATCTCTATCTTGTATCATTCAGGCAAAGCAAACTTGGTAGTAGATGACTTGAGTTAGAAGGCGGTGAGTATGGGTAGCTTGTCTTGTATTTCAGTTTCTCAGAGGTCATTGGTGTGAGACATTTAGTCTTTGGCCAAATTGATGGTGCGAATTGATAGTTCATACTGTAGGAGGATTCCTTCTAGTGTTGAGGCAAGGTCTTTGCTATTTTAGAATATTCAAAGTTTTCTGTCTGAGGATAAAAGACTTTGCGTCATCCTTGATCAAGTTTTGAGTGGTGAGTCCCAGAAGGCTACTACAGATTCTGAGGGTTTTGAATTTTGACAGCCACATTTGTGTTTGGAGGGTTGATGAATTTATTCATTTGATTCTCTATGAGGCTCACAACTTCAAATTTTTTATTCACCCGAGTACAACTAAGATGTATAAAGATTTGAGAGATAACATTATTGGTGGAGTGGAATGAAGAGAGATTAGGTAGATTTTGTAGCTTATTGCTTATGTTGTCAACAGGTGAAGTTCGAGCATTAGAGACCTCTTGGCTTCATTTATAGGTTTCCCATTCTCGAGTGGAAATTGGAGTGGATTACCAAGGACTTTGTTAGTAGTTTTCCTCAAACTTTCTATGGTTCTAATGGTATTTGGGTCATTATGGATCGATTGACTAAGTAAGAATATTTTGTTCCTATTCACATGTCCTTTAGTGTCGAGAGGTTGGCCTGTATCTATGTTCATGAGATAGCCCATTTTCACGGTGTGCCCATCTTTCAATTTTCAGACTGGGGTTCAGTGTTCACTTCTAGGTTTCGAAAAGATTTTTCGGGAGGAGTTGTGTACTTAGGTGGATCTTAGTACAACCTTTCATCCTCAGACCGATGAGCAGTCAGAGCGAACTATTCAGGTTCTCGAACATATGCTCCGAGTCTATGTTATGGATTTTGCAGGTCAGTGGGAGCAATACTTAGCTTTTACAAAGTTTAAGTTTAATAATATCTATCATTCGAGTATTGAGATGGCGCCTTTTGAGGTTTAATATGGTAGGCGATGTCGTTCTCCGATTGGTTAGTTAGGGACATAAAAAATTAGACCCTATGGTATTGACTTGCTTTAGGAGTTGTCGGATAGAGTCAGGGTGATTTAGGACTGGTTGAGGGCAGCTTAGAGTAGGTAAAAGGTTTATGAAAATTATAGACATCGTTAATTGAGATTTGGAGTTGGTGACTGGGTATTTCTCGATGTATCGCCCATAATGGTTGTGATAAGGTTCTAGAGGAAGGAAAATCCTAGCTTTAACAATATTGGCCCTTTGATATTCTTCACACAGTTAGTACGGTAGCTTATGAGTTTCCTTAACCTAGATTTTACTGCCATCTATTTGGTTTTCCATATTTCTATGGTGCGGTGATACATTCCTGATCCATCTCATATGCTTAGATGGGACTCAGTCTAGTTTGATAAGAAGTTGACCTTTGGGGAGGAGCCGATTCTCATATTGGCTAGTGATTTTAATTCAGTTTCACAATGAGGATATTCCAATATTTATGGTTTAGTGGAGGCACCGCACATAAGAGGAGGCTACTTGGGAGATTGAGAGCAATATGTGGACCCAGTCTCATCGCCTGTTCGAGGCTTCAGGTACATCCTAATCCTTTACTTTTGTAGATGAAAGTTATTTTAGTAGTGTATATTGTAACAACCCTCTGGATTGTTTTCTGTATTTTCACTCATTTGCACCATTTAGAGTTTCCTATAGCTTCCCCAAGTCATTTATGACTTGCTAGAACTGACAGTTCATTTTCTGGGTAGTTCATTTGATTTTTAGAGTCAATTTCCTATTTTGAAGTCTTTGCTGGTTCAAATAGGCTACCAGGCAAAAATATCAGCCAAACGACTTCATATGCCAATTCTGATAGTTCCAACAGCTCTAGAATGTTGATTTTAAGGTAGTGGACCCTTCATTCGGGTCCCAAACTTCTGTAATCATTTTGGGCTATTGGTTGGAAGTTGAGAAAAATGGTAAATAGTTGTGGGACCCATTATTTATCAAAATATACTCAAATTGAAATTTTGACTGCGACATTGAGTCTAGAACATCAAATTTGAAAGGGTAGCATAGTCTTTTTACGTATATGGGATTTTCAATGAAATTCGAGGGATTGGCGGAGACATGGAAAAGTTTCAAGTCTCAGTTGGTGCTGGTGCATTGCTTTAGTGCCCTTTCGGGACACTAATTCGAAGGGGGCGCTAAAGCGACCAACCCGTCGCTTAAGCGAACACGTCGTCCCAGTGGAGGTCCGCTTAAGTGGATCACTTACCGCTTAAGTGACAAAGGGACCGCTTAAGCAGTACCTGTACAAAAACTAAGTGATTCTAAAGCGACACTAGGCACTTTAGAGATGACTGCTTAAGCAGCCTAGTTCCCGCTTATGCGGTACCCAAGCACCTGGAGAGGGTATAAAAACTCAAGTTAGACCCAATTTCACCATTTTCATCCATTTCCTAGAATATTGAACACTATAAGAGGGAAAACTCATTGGTGGGTATTTGGGAACTTTGTGAAGTTAAATTACATATTTCTTCTTAGATTTGGGTAACCTTCCATTAATTTATGGTTAATTCTTCCATCTATTTCCAAAATCCCAATAATCTTGGTGGCTTGATTGTATCACCCTTAGAGCTCAGAATTCACCCATTTTTGAGGATAAATATTCCATAAGTGTAGAGAGTGGTTTATTAAGTGTAACTTTGCAAATGGGCCCATAAGAGATTTTTACATAATTTTGGACCCGAAGAACCATAGTGAAATATGGGCATCATTTTTCTTATTTTGATGAGTAGATTATGGTTTTGACAGCGTGGCATCTTGCTGAAGCTTTTCAAAAAGAAAAATTATTGGTTTAGCAGATTCTTTGGGCTTTTCTTTGGTGTCTAGATGAGCTAGGTTTACTGTCTTCATAGTTTGAGCTATTTCATAGTATGGTTATGATATTATGATACATATGGGATGGAATCTAGGTGTTGGAGGTATGATTAAAAATATAAGGGTTAGTTGGACTATTTAGGTTATCTTGAAACCTCGTAATTTAGGCATAATTGACTTAGTTGCTCAGGTTTTAGGTAGAATTTCTGTCCTAGGGCTATTTATGTCTTATTTAACTTCAATAAAGAGTGAGAGAGATAAATTTAAGTAGGACAACTAAGTTAACATTATTGATGGGAGTACGTAATCATCTTCGATCATTTCAACCTGTGCTTGAGCAAGATATATTACATTTTCCCTAACAAAGTTAATTAGGAAATGTGTCAAGGAATAATGATGATTAACTAAGAATAGAATTATATATATATATATATATAGAGAGAGAGAGAGAGAGAGAGAAAATAATAAATAACACAAGATTTTAATGAGATTTTACCCCGTCTAGATTCTCGAATCAAAAACACCAAAAAGTTTTTCCATTATTAACTTAAACATAGATTTTGGGATAAGAAGTAGGCCCGTACGGCCCACCTTAGGTCAAGACTTGTGTTAGTTTTGTAGACCTCTATATGCTTATTATACACTTTGAAATGCTTTTATTGGGACTTAGAGGAGAATATATACTAAATGATCATATTGGTTTTCTATTTGGGAGTTGATGTTAATTTAAGTAAGACTCAATAGTTTATTGATATTGAGTTCTGAATCAAGTCCGACGAATGATTATATGATAATATTGAGATAAGTTTTGATCCTTGTCCAGCAACTGATGATGATATTAATATGAGTTCTGGTTCAAGTACAGAATTTGATGATGATAATGATGATATTGATGTTCGGTTCAAGTCCGACAAATAATAAAAATAATGATGCTATTGAGTTCCGGTTCAGTCTAGAAAATGATAATAATGATGACGCTATTGAGTTCCGATTCAATTCCAAAATTAAGAGTTATTTATGATGTGATACAGTATGAATGGATTCTTGGTTATGGCATGATAACCGGTAATTTATGATTATTCAGTCATTTACTTTCCTTTAATTTCACCCTCCGGTCTTATGGCGTCCAATTTAATAGTTATAATTGTGTAATCTTTATGTTACTATTCTGGATTTATTTATTTATTTATGTACAGAGGTGTTGGAGATAATTTCTAGGTTTTCCCTTTTACCTTGACTTAGATTACTTATCTCGCATTCTGTAGTATTGGTATCATGATTTATCTCATCGACTGATGATGCCACTGAGTACTCATTATTTTAGTACTCATACTACACTTCTGTACCTTTTTGGTGTAGATTTGAGTACTAGTAACCGCTGCTGACATGATGATCGTGCTGAGTTGATTTTGGAGATAGGATGAGCTCTTAGGAGTTGCCCCCTTTTTCCTTTCATTATCTATGTCTAGTCTTTCATTTTTTTAGATAGATTGTATTTAACTACTTCAGTATTTATGTACCATTATAGTAGTTCTTGTACCGACACTACTAGGTTGTGGGATGGTTGTTTATGCTTTATCTTTATTTTAGATCCTATTTATTATCTTATTATTATTATTGTATGCCTTAAATGGTTGATTTACGGCCTTTTAGGCCATTTTCACCAAATTAGTCCATTGCTTATAGCTTCGGGCTACGTTTGTCTTACCTTCTGGCCGGATAAGGTAGGTTCCATCATGACTCATAAATCGGGCCATGATAAATAAATCCACACGTGGGGGTACCATAGATGATGGTTGTACCCCAGAAGCAGGAATACCATAAGAAGATGCCAACACTGATGGTGGAACATCCCTTGTAGTCAGAGGAATACTAGGCACACTCAAGGAAAACCCTCCAAACAACTCAAGAGATGAATTGAGAGACCTTGAAGCACAAAGGTATCAACTGAACCATGTGGGACTTAGGCTGGCCCCAAATACCATATTCATAATCATACCTAGAATACCCAACCTCAAGCATGGGAGAGGTCTCCCTAGCACGTTTTATTACTGGGGAAGCTCCACATGTCCGTCCGCTAAATCTGGTCCATCCATAACCCCTACCTTTCCTTGAAGTATGGGATCCATCCTTAGGTATTGGCTCATCCTTCCTAGCCTCTTGAGATCTAGTCCACACCATCTGAGTAGAAAAGAGTGGAACTCAAGTTAGAGCATTGGGTAATATCAACCCGCATGATAAGGAATCAAAATAAAGAGTTTTTTTCCTAAAGACATCTTATAGCCCCTCGAAGTTAGATATGGACGTCTATGTACCGATCCACGAGACTTTATTAGACATTTTGCACTTAAACTTATGAAATTGGTGAACTTGGCTGCTCTCATACCAATTTATTATGACACAAAAATATGTCATGGCTCAGACTTGATAAGTAAGACAATCACCCAAACTAATAAAGGAAAAATGAAATCAACAATAACACAAAACAAGGCGAGACTTCTAGAACAAAGATAGACCAATGCAAGACATAATTAAAATTGAAAACTCAAAAGATATATTATAAATCGCCAAAAATTCATTTCATACTAGAAGAGCATCTAGTACATAAATGATTTTGAAAATACATATCTGTATATGAAAATGAAATAAAAACATATGGTAAGATAAGAGGAGTTTCAGAGTCAGCTCTAAAATCCCTAGAGCGTCCTATACCTCAAACACCGCTCCAATCCCCATGTAATCAACTACCACATCATGTACTCATACTCAGATCTGCATCAAAAGGGCACATTAATATGTGTACGGTCCACTTGTGCTCATTAGGTATCATAGATCGAATGAGCAATGTAGGAAAAAATATAAGTAAATAAAACTATGAGCATATCACTTGCAAGTAGAAAAGTCCCAAATGGTAGCTTACACCATCTCCACTAATAGCTCTAATTCATACATACATACATACATATATACGTACATACATACATATATATATATGTATATATTAAATGGAAATAACACAGATATACATGAAAATACATTGAAACTAAGTACAAGTCAAGAAAACTAAAGAAATCATGAAGAATGCACATGCATTGCAATATGGATGGGATAAATAGTGAAATCCATCGTAAGACTTTCTAAATATGCATATAGAGAATGCAATTCCTAGGTAGGACCCATGGGGGTACATATCTATATCTCATATTGCAATATCAAATCATCTCCCCAGATCATGTTCATGAAGAGGATTTTCATAAAAGTGTCCCATTTTTTCTAAAAATAGTGTTTCCCAATGATACCAATATCTCATGAATATTTATGTATGGAATGAGGATGTATAAACTCAATATGATGATATCCAATCTATACAACACACACACAATACACACACAAAACACAAACACACATATATATAAGTATGTGTATATATATGTATGTATGTGTATATATATATAAATGAGCCTTGAAATCAACTTATGTACAAAATTCATGATCATCAACTCTAATTAGGAACTATTGAAATAAATATGCAATTATGAAATCATTAATATCATATCAACCTTTTACGGAGGTATTTTTATGTCTATAAAGGCAACCAATGCTCAAATAAGGCATATATAGGAAAAATAATCCCCCACACAAGAATTATATCTAGAATGAAGGCACCTAAATGCACAAATAAGGCCAAAGATTTCAAATAAAGTCCCCCACAAGAGTAATAAAAATTATCAAATATCATATGTCAATACAACAGTGTATAAGCCCCCACACGGTGTAAGACCCCACAAAATCCTAAGCTAAATTCAGTCCTTTAAGCTTGTCAAGGGGTCCCAGACTTAGAATATTTTAGCTAAGTACTCATACTTAGTATAATTTTAGCCTAGGAAGGTTGGCAGTCTTATTTTGTAATATTTACATCCATGAAATGTTGATGTTTAGGTTGATTCATGATTAGGAATGTTCGTAGGTGTTTTCGGATAAATTTTGGATTTTTAGAAGTTCGTTTGAAGCTCTTTTGGAATCCCAAAATAGTGAATAAACGCGATCTTGGCGCACTGCGTCGACTATCGCGTTGATTACTATTTTCCCCAGCTACCAGTTTCCAATTCCAGTGAATCGATATGAACATGGAATGACACATTGGCTATCGCATCGATGCCATCGATGTGCCGCACTGACCTACGCGTTGGTAACCCACTTTTTGGTCATTAAAAGACCGCGTTCTTGGGGGTATTTAGGTCTTTTACCCTCAACTCTCAGCCCCCAAAACACGAAATTAAACTCCCTAAATTGCAAATATAGTCATTCTTTCTTAAATTTTCTCAAGAACAAAACCCTAGAAGATCCAATTTCAAATCAAGAACTCAAGATTAACCATTAGCTTTCAGAAATTCTTCAACAAAGGTATGTGAAGTATTCATCCAAGGGTTCCTTCCATCCTTGGAGCCCAAGAATCTCTTTTGTAATTAAAGTAATTGATTTCATGATTTCCATGGTTGGAATTAAAGTGCATCCATGATTTCTATTTGGATTAAGTTCCTAATTCATGATTATATATATATCTCATATGAAATTGATCATTATATGTGTAGATTCATGTGAATCCATGATAAACCATTGACTTGTGAAATTAGAGATAAATTATGATGCTCGCTTGTTGTTCAATACTATGTGCATATACTATGCTCACCAAGTGCTTGATAAATTGTCCATAGGAACTATTAAGAGAATGAAATCATGTCAAGTTAGCTTATGTTCATGTTATATCAGGCAAGTGTTTGTCAAAATGCCCCAATGAATGAATGATGATCAAATTCATAGTTTGCATCTTTTATGTTATGCCATGTCTCTTAATTTATGCTATCGAGTCCTGGGGATACTTGTACCCGACAATTTAGCTGATTACCTAGAGCCATGGTCAGTCATAGAACAGTATCAGTCACAACACGATCAGTAGTACTTTCAGTCAGTTACAGAACTCAAGAAAACTCAGTAGAATCCATATTAGTCCAGTCTACTTCAGTATCCAGTTCAGACCTCAATAAACTCAGTCAGCTAACAGAATTCAGTAGTATTCCATCAGTCAATGGAACTCAGTGAACTCAGTTCATTTTAGCTAAATAGTAATCTCAATAAACATTTAGTCCATCCTAGTACAGGCTAGAAATCAGTCCAGTGTTTATTCAGTTGAGAGTAGTATTCATCACCGAGTTAACCCAGGGATGGGTGCATTCCTGTCAGCAGAGGGTTTGACCTTTAGCAGCAATTTCTGTGTTACAAAACTACGTAGCCAGCGTAGGTTGAGGTATCTTCCTGTCAGACATTATGAGGGTTGATACTTCTCATCTGAGTTATCCCGCCATGAGGGTTGATGAATGAGCTTCGTGTCGGAGAGGGTTAACTCACAGCTTGTCCTTACCCGTGGCACGACATTGACACCCTTCCAACTGGGATTACAGGTTGGACCCCAAATCAATTTGAGAAGGGGCATGTCGGTTAGATGATTACCTCCCACAGTTTTAGTTCCCATCTCATTCTTAGAATATAACTCAGTTTAGTTCTACAAATTCAGGACTATCAGACATAGTTGCTTAACACAACACGAAAGTCAGTATGGTTCCACAGTATTCAGAACAGTCAGATACAGTCATTCAGATAATCAGTAATATAGTATTTGTAAACTTAAATATCGGTTATCAGTATTCAGATTTAGTACTCAGTATTAGCACTACCTCAGTTACAGTCTAGGTATTCATGCATGGAATCTTACTCAGTCATACTCATATTATTCATTTATTATTGTGCATGCATATGAACCCATGTATTTTAGCCTACCTCACTAAGCATACCAGTACATTCATGGTACTAACGCATTTTTTTTTTTGCGCTATGATGTCTTATATCATAGGTTCAGATGCACGGTCTCTAGAGCACCCTTAGAAATTCAAATTCTTAGCTTTTCGAGTAGTGTGAGTCCTCATAGTTTGAGGACATACTAATTATTTACAGTACTTGAGTTTTATTTCAGTAGATAGAGTTAGTTGAGGGCTTGTCCCATCAACTCCATAGTTCAAACAGTTAGAGGCTTTTTCAGACTAAAGTATTTTCAGTTAGTTGTTAAGTTTTTCAGTACTTACATTCAGATTTATTTATAGATATAAACTTATGGCATATGTTTTTGCCTATTTTCACAATCATTGCAGTATTTATTACATAGTTATTGCAGTAGATACCAGTAATGTGTTAGCTTGTGGTCCTTCAGAATTGATACCATCATATAGCATTTGGGGTACAAACTCGGGGCTTTACAAACTTGGTATCAAAGACTAAGGTTCAGGAAAGTCCTAGGAAGTCTAAAAGTTATATCTAGTAGAGTCTTGTGCATGGGTGTGTTGCGCACCACACTTATGGACAAGAGGCTACGAGATGTTTTAGGAAAAATTTCCCCTCTTTCAGTATTCATGTCGTGCGAGTGAGCATGAGCTTCAGTTACACACTCTTTCTAATCCTAGATTCTCTTCCATTTACAGAATATGCCTCCAAAGATGACTCAGGAAAGGGGAATGTGAGATCAGTCAGCCCCTCAGCCCATCCATACAGATCCTTTGGGAAAGCATGTCTCCCATGCGGAGTTTAGAGCAGCGTTCACCACCCTAGATTATTTTATGGCAGCCTAGAATGAATGTCCAGCTGCAGTTCTGGCCAACCCAGTGGCCAATACTACTGCTTCCAGGATTCGAGACTTTACCCAAATGAACCCTCCATCATTTATCGTGTCTAATTCAGATGAGGACTTTCAAGACACATATTAGTTCAAGGATGTGGCTCACTTATGGTTTAAATAGTGGAAGGCAGAGAGGGCCACAGATGTAAGGTCCATAGAATGAGAGGAGTTTGCAGTTTCTTTTCTGGATAGGTTCTCCCGTTAGAGTTAAGAAAAGTGAAGGTTTTGGAGTTTATAAACCTAAATCAGGGCAATATGATAGTGCAGGAGTATTCTCTTAAGTTTACTCAGTTAGCCAGATACGCCCTGCCTGTTGTACCCGATAGCAGAGCAAAGGTGAGTAAGTTCGTGTCAGGAGTGTCTAGCAGTGTTGTCAAGGAGTGTAGGACCACAATGCTTATTACGAAGATGGAAATAACCAGGATCATGGTCCATGCTGAGCAGATAGACGAGGCCAAAAATAAAGAAAAAGAGAGGGAGAATAAGAGAGGAAAAATAGGTAGTTTCAATTTCGCTCATCCTAAGTCAGAGGGTGGGAATCAATCTCAGTTCTGCCTAAAATCCCTAGTTCCAGCTCCTTCCTCAGCCAGTGCTACTGTACCAAAATTCAGAGATGGTAACCGAGATAGGGCATCAGGCCCTAAACCCCAAGGCAGTGTTAGCAGTGCCCGAACCAATCCTCTTTGCCAGAAGCATAACAAAAACCACCAGGGTATTTGTAGAGCTAGAAGCAATGTGTGTTTTGGATGTGGAAAGCTAGGTCACAGAGTCAAACAGTGTCCTCAGGTGGGTTCGCAGATTCAGCATAACCATCCCCTAGCTCAGTCCGGTCTCCCAAATCAGAAGGGTGCCTCTTCAGTGCCACCAGTGGGCAGCGCCCAAATAGACTATATGCTTTTCAGTCCTGATAGGATCAAGAAAGTTCTCCTGATGTTTGTCACTGGTATGTTACAAGTTTTCCATTTGCATGTTTACGCTTTTCTAGATCTAGGAGCTTCTTTGTCTTTTGTTACTCTAGATATAATAGTTGATTTCAAAGTCAATCCTGAAATTCTTGTAGAGCCTTTATCAGTTTCTACCTAAGTGGGTAAATCTATCGTAGCTCGGCGGGTATATAGGAACTTTTTGGTTATGATATCTCAGAAAGTCACTTCATCAGATTTAGTCAAATTAGAGATGACTAATTTCGATGTCATTCTCGGCATGGATTGGCTACATTCCTGCTATGCCTCAGTCAACTACAGAAATATAATTGTCTAGTTTTAGTTTCCAAATAAACCCGTCTTAGAGTGGAAGGGTAGTACTTCAGCACTTGGGGGTCAACTTATTTATTATCTTCGAGCTAGAAAGATGATATAAGGGATGTATCTATCAACTTATTTGAGTCCAGTACTCTACTTCAGAAATCCCTATTCTTGAATCAATATTAGTAGCATGTTAATTCCCCGATGACCTTCCTGGAGTTCCTCACAAAAGGGAAATTGATTTCAAAATCGATCTTCTCCCAGATACTCACCTATCTCTATCCCTCCATACAGGATGGATCCAGCAGAACTCAGAGAATTAAAAGAATAGTTAAAGGATATCTTAGATAAGGAATTCATCAGACCTAGTGTGTCCCCATGGGGTGCACCAGTTTTATTCGTGCATAAGAAAGACGGTTCTCGCAGAATATGCATAGATTACCGTCATTTAAACAAAGTTACTGTCAATAACAAGTATCCACTCCCCAGAATTGATGACTTATTTGACCAACTTCAGTGTTCCAGTTATTTCTCAAAGATAGACCTCAGATCAGGCTATTATCAGCTCAGAATTAGGGAAAGTGACATCCTAAAAACAACTTTCCAAACTCGGTACGGTCACTTAAAATTTTTAGTCATGTCCTTTAGTTTTACCAATGCCCCAGCAGCCTTCATAGATATGATGAACCATGTGTTTAAGAAGTACTTGGACATGTTCATCATAGTCTTCATAGATGACATTCTCATTTACTCCCGTAGTGAATAAGATCATGTAGACCATCTCAAAATAGTATTGCATACTCTTAGAAACTATCAGCTATTCGCCAAATTCAGTAAGTGCAAATTTTGGCTAAAGTCAGTATCATTCCTTGGCCATATAATTTATGGTGACGGTATTAGAGTTGATCCCCAAAAAACTGAAGCAATTATAAATTAGCCCAGGCCCATCTCTCCATCAGATAACAGGAGTTTCTTAGGTCTCGCTGGCTATTATCAATGATTTTGTTGAGGGATTTTTTTCTATTGCATCCCCTATTTCCATATTGACTTAGGAAAAAGTCAACTTTCAGTGGTCAGATTCTTGTGAGAAGAGTTTTCAGGAGTTCAAGACTCGACACACTACAACTCTAGTGTTGACCTTACCAGATGGTTTCGATGGTTTTGTTATGTATTTTAATGCTTCCAAAGTCGAATTGGGTTGTGTACTGATGTAAAGAGGTAAGGTCATAGCCTATGCCTCTAGACAGCTTAATCCCCATGAGAAGAACTATCCTACTCATGATCTTGAGTTAGCAGTAGTAGTTTTTGCCTTAAAGATTTGGAGGCATTACTTGTATGGTGTGTATTTTGATGTGTTAGTTGATCATAAGAGCCTGCAGTATGTGTTCTCTCAAAAATACCTCAATCTCCATCAGAGAAGGTGGTTGGAATTATTGAAAGACTATGACATAAGTGTTCTGTATCATCCGGGAAAGGCCAATATAGTGGCTAACACCCTTAGTAGAATATCTATAGGTAGTGTTTCCCATGTTTAGAACAGTAATAAGAAGTTAGACCAGGAAGTTCATCAGGTAGCCCAACTAGGTGTTTTCTTAGTCGGTTTAGCAGAAGGTAGTGTATGGGTGCAGAGTAGCTCAAAATCATCCCTAGTTTCCAAAGTGAAAGAAAAGTAGGATAGGGATCCCAGTCTAGTCCAATTGAAGGAATCATTTAGAAATCAGATGATAGAGGTTTTCTCCCGAGGGGGAGATGGTGTTTTACATTGTTAGGGTCGTCTGTGGGTGCCCGGTGTAGATGAATTGAGGCAGCGAATTCTTGGAGAAGAGCATGGTGGATATTACTCTATTCATCCAAGGGACACAAAGATGTACCGCAATTTATGGAAGATCTATTGGTGGAGTGGGATGAAAAGAGACATTGCAGAGTTTGTGGCTAAGTGCTCAATATGTTAGCAGGTTCAGATTGAGCATCAGAAGTGTAGTGGGTCCATGCAGGAGTTCAGTAGTCCTACCTAGAAATGGGAAGAAGTGAACATGGAATTTGTGATGGGATTGCCTCATACTCATCGTCAGCATGATTCAGTTTGGGTCATTCTAGATAGGATGACCAAATTAGCTTATTTCCATCCAATTCATATCTCCAATTCAGCCGAGGATTATGCCAAACTCTATATTAGGGAGTTGGTCAGATCGTACGGTGTTCCATTGTCCATTATCTTAGATAGAGGTACTCAGTTAACCTCTTATTTTTGGAAAGCATTCCAAAAGGGTCTTGGTACCCGAGTTCATCTTAGTACAACCTTTCATCCTCGGATAGATGGTCAAGAATAAAAGACCATTTAGAACTTAGAAGATATACTGAGAGCATGTGCGATAGACATTAAAGTTAGTTGGGATGACCACTTACCGTTGGTTGAGTTTGCATATAACAACAACTATCATTCAAGTATTCAGATGGCTCCGTTTGAGGTGATTTATGGGAAGAGGTTTAGATCTCCCATTGGTTGGTTTAAAGTGGGTGAGACTGCATTGGTAGGGCCTGACTTGGTGTTTGATACCTTAGAGAAGGTCCATTTGATCAGGGAAAGGCTTAAGACAACTTAGAGCTGACAAAAATTGTACGCAGATGTGTGCAGAAATGATCTCGAGTTTGAGATTGGTGACTATGTGTATTTAAAGATCTCTCCTATGAAAGGAGTGAAGCATTTTGTTAAGAAAGGGAAACTCAGTCCCCGATATATCGATCCTTACTGAATTCTTAGCCATTTCAAAAAGGTAGTCTACGATCTTGAGTTACCTTCAGATTTATCTTCAACTCACCTAGTGTTTCATGTCTCCTTGCTAAAGAAATGCATAGGTGACCCATCAGTCGTAGTACCTATTGAGGGCATAGATATTCAGAACATCCGTTCTTATGAAGCTATCCCATTCAAAATTCTTGACTATCAGATTCGAAGAATAAAGAACAAAGAAGTTTCTCAAGTCAAAGTTCTTTGGCAGAATCAGTCCGTTGAGGGAGCTACTTAGGAAGCAGAAGCAGACATGCGAACCTAGTATCCTCATATATTCTCTTCTAATCCAGACTCAGTTCAAGGTAATAGTTTCCTTAAGCTTAATCAATTTCATATTCAGATTTCAGTTACAAACTTGGTAACAGTTACTATTGCAAGTTTAGTTATACGTTCATGAGCCAGTTCAGTCATATATCGATGCATTAGATATGCATGTTCAGTACATAGATATAGTTTACCAGTAATATCAGTCATATAATTATGTTCCAGATGATCATGTCCAGTAAGTCAGTCTCTTAGTATTCTCAGTCTCAGCCATCTCATTCGAGGATGAATCTTCCCAAAGGGGAAATAATGTAAGACCCCGCAAAATCCTAAGCTTAATTCAGTCATTTAGGCTAGTCAAGGGGTCCCAGACTTATAATATTTTGGCTAAGTACTCAGACTTAGTGTAATTTTAACCTACGAAGGTTGGTAGTCTTATTTCATGACCTTTACTCCCATTAAATATTGATGTTTAGGTTGATTCAAGATTAGGAATGTTCGTAGGTGTTTTCGGACAAGTTTCAGATTTTCCAGACATCGTTTAAAGCTCCTTTGGAATCCCAAAACAATGAATCAAGGCAATTTTGGTGCGTTGCGTTGACTATTGCATTGATTAAAATTTTCCCTATCTACCAGTGTCCAATTCCAGTGAATCAACATCATCGACACGCCGCGTCGACCTGTGCGTCGGTAACCCAGTATTCAGTCAATAAAAGACCATGTTATTGGGGGTATTTAGGTTTTTTTACCTTGACTCTCATCCCCTAAAACATGAAATTACACTCGCTATAGAGTAAATATAGTCATTTTTTTCTCAAATTTGCTCAAGAACAAAACCCTAGAATATTCAATTTCAAATCAAGAACTCAAGATTCAACCATAACCTTTTAGAAATTCTTCAAAAAAAGTATGTGAAGTGTTCATCCAAGGGTTCCTTCCACCCTTGGAGTCCAAGAATCTCTTTTGAACTTCTAGTAATTGATTTTATGATTTCCATGGTTGGAATTAAAGTGTATCCATGATTGCTATTTGGATTAAGTTCCTAATTCATGATTATATACATTTATCTCATGTGAAATTGATCATTACATGTGTAGATTCATGTGAATCCATGATAAACCCTTGACTTGTGAAATTAGAAATGAATTATGATGCTCACTTGTTGTTCAATACTATGTGAATATACTATGCTTACCAAGTGCTTGATAAATTGTCCATGTGAACTATTAAGAGAATGAAATCATGTCAAGTTAGCTTATGTGCAAGTTATATCATGCAAGTGTTTGTAAAAATGGCCCAATGAATGAATGATGATCAAGTTCATAGTTTACATGTTTCATGTTGTGCCATGTTTCTTAATTTATGCTATCGAGTCCCGGGGGTACCTGTACCCGATAATTTAGCTGATTACCTAGAGCAATGGTCATTCATAGAACAGTATCAGTCATGACACGATCAGTAGTACTTTCAGTCAATTACAAAAGTCAGGAAAACTCAGTAGAATCCATATTAGTCCAGTATAATTCGGTATCCAGTTCAGACCTCAATAAACTCAGTCAGGAAACAGAATTCAGTAGTATTCCATCAATTAACAAAACTCATTGAAATCAGTTCAGTTCTGCTAAACAGTAATATCAATAACTGTTCATTACAACCTAGTACAGTCTAGAAATAATTTTAGTGTCTATTTAGTTGGGAATAAGATTCAACACTGAGTTAACCCAGGGATGGGGGCATTTCTGTCAGAATAGGGTTTAACCCTTAGAAGCAATCCCTGTGTTACAGAACTATGTATCCAGTGTAGGTCTAGGTATCTTACTGCTAGACATTATGAGGGTTGATACTTCTCGTCCGAGTTATCCTACCCGCGAGGGTTGACAAAAGAGGTTCCTGCTAGAGAGGGTTAACTCACAAATTGTCCTTACCTATGGAACGATATTGATACCTTCCAACTGGGGTTACAAGTTGGACCCCAAATCAGTTTGAGAAGGGGCATGTTAGATAGATAATTACCTACCATAGTTCCTGTTCTAGTCTTAGTCTCAGAATAGAACTCAGTTCAATTCTACAGATTCAGGACTATCAAACATTGTCACTCAGCTCAGCACGAAACTCTATATGGTTCCACAGTATTCAGAACTGTCAGATATAGTTATTCAGATAATTAGTAATACAGTATTCATAAATTCAGAAATCGATTATTAGTATTCAGATTCGGTACTCAATATTAGAACGATCTCAGTTAAAGTCTATGTATTCATGCATGTACTCTTACTCAGTTATACTCATGTTATTCAGTTATTACTATACATGCATATGAACCCATGTATTTTAGCCTACCTAATTAAGCATACCAGTACATTCAAAGTACTGACGCATGCTTTTTTGTGCTATGATGTCTTATATCATAGGTTCAAACACACGGGCTCAAGAGCACCCTTAGTAGTTCAGATTCTCAGCTGTTAGAGTAGTGGTGAGTCCTCATAGTTCGAGGACATGCTTATTATTTACAGTACTTCATTTTTATTTTGGTAGATAGAGTTAGTTGGGGTCTTGTCCCATCAACTCCACAGTTCAGACAGTTAGAGACTTTTTCAGACTAAAGTATTTTCAGATAGTTGTTCAATTTTTTAGTACTTATATTCAGATTTATTTACAGATGTGAACCTTATGTTATATATTTTCACCTATTTCTGCAATCATTACAGTATTTATTACACAGTTATTGCAGTAGGTAGCAGTCATGGGTTAGCTCGTGGTCCTTCGGGATTGTGAGCACTGTGTAGCGTCTGGGGTACAGACTCGAGGCGTTATAAATGGGCACACAACAGTAATAATATTTTCTAAATATAAACCCCAATGTTATTTTCTCCAACGCATAGCATGCTTTACTTATTTATAAACTACCTAGTTCAATCTTAAAGATGTTAAGCATAAACAACCTTGAAATGATGAAATTCTAGTCTAAAGTTCTTCAACATGGAGCCTTCCCATAACAAATGGCCTTAAACTCAGCTACAACATTCAAATATAGTACCTGCACATTAAAATAAAGCTAACGATATCCATACAACTCACATTTGGGTAGGGTCTAAAATGGATTCAAAAAACAAGTTTGAAAACAAAGGGTAAAACTAAATTTTTGTTTTAAAAACACATCTCCAATGTTATAGAAGTCTACATGAGAAAATTCACGTGAAAATGGGTTAAAAGAAGATCCAAATCAAATAAAACCTCTTTTTAAGATTTACTGGTAAAACACCCAAATTTTCCATTTTGGAATCATAATTTAAAGGTATTTTGATGATATAATCAATGAAAAATATTGGGAATAAGGTTTTAGAGCTTACTCAAGCTTAAATGGTAAATAAACCCTCAATAAATGCTTAGAGGTAAAAATATTAACAAAAAATGTGAAAATGAGTTCTTACATAAGCGATGGCTTTTTAAGAGACTAATTAGCCACTTAAGAGACCACCACTTAAGTAGTTAAAAGATCAGTAAAGTGGCCAAGCAAGTTAGACCAACCTTCACTTAAGCGGTGCATGGCCGTAAAAGCAGCTGTCAGTTAGGAGATACTTGGCTATTAATAAGAGTACTACTTAAGCGATGCTAGGCTGCTTAAGTGGATGCTGCAGCTTAAGCGAATGCACCAGATAGAAACCTAATCAATAATTTGTCTAAAATGCCATGTTTTTTATTGGACCTTTAAGATTCATTCAAAATCTTATGAATGCAAATGAAATATGTTGCTAGGATATTTACAATGTTATAGACTCAATGACAATGTCAGATTTTCTAAAAAAAGACTTTTTTCCCCAAATTGACCCTCGAAACCCCTTTTCACTACTTTTTAAATAAAGGGTCAAAATACATGATACAAGTCCTCAACCAAAACCAACCATACTACTAACCTAAATTTGACATTTCGGATTAGGCGATGCAGTCCAAATTTCCATCTAGCACTCAGAACAACAAATGTTGAACAACGTCAACTATATGTCTTGTCAAGCCTCTAAAAACAAGCTCATACAAATCTTTTCCAATCGCATCCATGCCAACAATTTTTTCCAAATCCCAAAATCAACATATAATAAATATGGAGAAGGAAATTTTTTTCAAAGCATATAACAATAGTAACTCACAAATTTAGGTCATTACACATCTGCAACTAATGTAGATGACTTAGCAAAAGGGGTCATGGTACAAATTCTGCACTCAACCTATAGGGATCTAAGAAGGAAGTAAATTTTGTCATAGGAATAAATCTATAAAATTTCTCAAAGGTACTTAATTGTCACCAGATGCGAAAGCCTCTTAAGCCTTTAAAATAAAAGCTGCCAAATTCTGCTTAGTGGATGGAGACCTTTAAAAAATGTATTATTTTGGCCTATTTGCAAAATATATTAGCCATATGGCACCAACTATGTGATGAAGGAGTTATATAAGAGGGTATACTCCAATCACTCTTAAGCAAACTCACTTGTACTTTAGATAATAATGGCGAGATATTATTAGCCTCGTATGGTGATACAAGCAAAAGAGTTTATTGTAAAATGCGATAAGTGCTAGCATTTTTAAAAAAATATCCATTAACTAGATGATCACATACATTAATTAGCATCCCTATCACTATTCATTTAATAAGGATGGATATCGCCGGACCATTACCACCGCTCTGAGATAGGTAATTTTTTTTTTACATATAATGACTGACTAGTTCTTGAAGTGGATCAAAGTTGGTGTGATTAAGCAGATCTAAGAATGGGAAATGATAGTTTCACGACCTGAGGCTACCCCCTAGTCATAGCACGGTGCTTAGAACCATATGTGGTCTCAAACTAACCCATGTATAGGCATGATACTTGAGAAACCAATTTATAATGTACATACAAGCTAAATTTTCTAAGCAGAAACATGATCATGAGAAAGTCTGAATAAATATTATACTGATTAAGTTTATGACTCAATAAATTTGAAGAAAGAACATAAATTACATAGCATGACATTGATTCACTATCATGAGGCCTCTACTAAATAGACTGTAGATAGATGGGACATGCCTCCAACTACCACTAATTAAAACATATGTATAATCAAAATACAACACAGTACATAAACTACAACTAACTGGAGTTTCCGAAATAAGAGAACTCATCACCTGCTGGTTAAAAGTTGAGAACTATCTGACCATGGTATATGAGATACATCTGGTACCTACATTATAAAGAATGTAGCGACAATGCATATATGTGGTCAGTATATTAATATGGACTAAATTTTCACAACCCAAGGCTACCTTCTAGTCGTAAAAATGGTGCTTACAACTACAAGTGACCATAAGCTAACCCATGAGATAGTACCTATTATGAGCATTGAGTAAAATGATAATAAAACCACATGCTCGGAAGATAAACTTATAAGATACTGTCATGAGAAATACTAAAATACATAAAATGTTAGTTTCTAAAATATCTTGTAACTACTACAAATCAAACTGTCTGTATAAAATAACTGGTAATACTAAAAACTAAATAACTAACTAACTGACTGTCTGAAAACCTCTAAACATCATGAGGAGTTGATGGGACAAACCCCCAACTAACTCTTACTGACCGAACATAAGGAAATACTGAAAAAACTACAAAAATCCCATCATATCCTCAATGGATGAGGACTCACCACTACTGCTGCTGGATAATACTAAATTATCTAAGACCTATTGGGAAACTGAGTGTCCATACCTATGTTATAAGACAACATAGCGCAAAGGAAAAGTATATGATCAGTACTTTGAATGTATTGGTACGTGAGATAAGGACTAACTAAAATGCATGAGATAACTGAACATGAATGCATGAATATATAAGGTCTCAGAATGCAAGACCAAGTAAAAACTTATTTTTGAGGTAATCTGTAATCTGAAAGACAGAAACCTGTATAACTGAATAACTAAAAATCTGTATGCTTGGTCAAGAAAACCTTAGCTGAGATACACTGAATACTGACTGGCACTGTGGGAGGTATCATCTAACTGACATGCCCCAATCTGAGCTAATCACGGTCCAACCTATAACCCCAGTTAGAAGGGTACGAGTACCTAATCATGGGTACTAACACATGATTTGTGGATCCACTGAATTGGTGTATCGAATGACTAGGGAGCTACCCTCTACTAGCAGGTGCCCCTAAGAGAATGTCAACCCTCTACTGGAAAGAAGACCTCTCATAACCTATGATGGCTACGTAGTTCTTGAGCTCAAGGAATACTATAAAAGATCACACCCTCTACTGAAAGGTGAGACCTCATCCCTGGGTTGGCTCTATGCTAAATCCCACTCCCAACTGAACTGACACTGATACTGAAATAAAGTAAATTTGACTGAACATTATTTCTGATAGTGCTAATCATGATCATAAATATCTGAGTATACTGATAAGATTCATGGCTTAACTCTCTTATTATTTGAAAATATGAAATCATATGAAACATATAGGTATCGGGTGTTCATAAACTTCTAGCATTCAATGATCTTAAAATACGATATCAAAGCATAAAACTGTAGTATGGAATCATAGTTTAAAGAACCAAAACATAAACATTTCCCCAAATAAGTGAGAAATATGAACTTGAACATGGGAATGTGTTTAAAATGTGAAAACAACATATTTACATGGGTTAATTCATAATTTGAAGAGTTAATATGAAATCAACGGAATATGACATGGAAATTGGGATTCAAAACCTAAAATAGCTTAATTCACATGGAAACACATGTACACATGTCTTGTATTTGAGTTAATAAGAAGTTCATGGCTTTAAATTCATGAGTTTCATGGATGGTTCCATAAAATAGGATAATATTCACACTTGTAAATAAAAATTGAGTTTTTAGGCTCAATGGGTGAAAGGGACCCATTGATGAATATCCCAAATACCTGAAGTAGACGCTTTGTGGAAATTTATTAAAGTTGTTCCTATTCTTGAGAAAACCCGAATTGCTTGAGGGAGAGGAAGAAACCACCTTTTTTATTTATTTCTGATGAATTGATGTTTAATGTTGTGAATTTGGGATTTTAGGACTTTTCTACCACCATTTATGAAGCCAAAACAACATGGGTTTGGCTTTTAAGGGAGTGGGGAAATACATAAAAATCCCTGGAAGAACATGCAGAAAAATGCATTTCCAGTCGATACGAGCCGACTGTATGACTCGTATGCTAGGGTACGACTGGACTGCTTTGACCCGAAATCTGGGCAGAATAGAAATGGTATACACTAGTCATCATATGAGTGAAACTTAAGACTCGTAGACTAGAATACGACTAGTACCAATTCTTTTGTATCCTGAACAGAACCTAAAGGCATCTACACTGATTTCCCTACGACTAAATTTATACGTACCCCTCTTAATGACTCATAGGGGTCAAGTTACACATACAACAGAATGTTCACCATGCTACACTGACTTTGGTATAAGTCCAACATATGACTCGTATGCTGGCTTACGACTCTTAGGCTGAGTCGTATGTTATCTAGAGACTAGAAAAGATAAGGGGTATTACAGTATCTCCTCCTTGGGAACATTCATCCTCGAATAAGACTGGTTAGACTAAGACTACTAAGGAAACTGAGATCATATATTGAACATACATTACTTGGAACATGATTAAATAATTGATTCTGATGCATGATAGATGAACTAAACTGATTTCGTGAATGAATGAAATGATATGAGAATGGTTGTTTAGCTGAAACAAAAAATGAAAAAGATCAATCTAAGGAAAATCGTTACCTCAAGAAGAGTTCGAATTTGTAGAGAAAAGATGAGGGTACATGGCTTGCATATCTTCTTCTACTTTGGCATCCCAAGTAGCTCCCTCAACAGACCGATTTAGCCATAGAACATTCACCAAAGGAACCTCTTTGTTCCTTAACCTACGAGTCTGATGGTCAAGGATCTCAACTGGGATTTCTTCATAGGAGAGACTATCTTTCACCTCCACAATCTCTAAGGGCACTACTAAAGCTGGGTCGCCAATACAGTTCCTTAACAAAGAGACATGGAACACCGAATGCACTGATGCCAAATCTGCAGGCAACTCTAACTCATAAGCTAACTTCCCAAAATTACTCTATATTCTATATGGGCCAACATAGCAGGGACTAAGTTTCCTCTTCTTGCCAAATCTCTTCACCCCTTTCATATGCAAAAATTTCAAATAAACCAAATCACTAACATCAAACTTAAGATCTCTTCTTCTCACATCCACATAAGATTCCTGACGACTTTGGGCTATCTTCAGCCTCTCTCGAATTATCCAAACTTTCTCCATTACCTCAAACACTGAATCTGTCCCTATCAAAGCAACATCACTAACTTCAAACCAACCAATAGGAGATATACATCTTCTCTCATAGAGATCATCAAATGAAGCCATCTAAATACTAGAGTGATAACTGTTGTTGTAGGAAAACTCAATCAAAGAAAAGTGGTTATCCCAGCTACCTACAGGCCCTCAATATGTCTTCTAAAGTCTATATGTTCTATTCTACCTGACCATCTATCTGAGGATGAAAGTTGTACTGAGATGAACTTGGGTACCAAGGCCCTTATGAAATGCCTTCAAAATGTGAGTGGTAAACGGAGTACCTCTATCCAAAATGATAGACAATAGAATCCCATGCAACTTAACTAACTCACTGAGATAGATTCTAGAACAATCCTCAGCTGAATACAAAGAATGAACTGGCAAAACATGAGATAACTTGGTCATTCTATCTACAATGACCCATATTAAATCATACTGACGATGCATACGAGGAAAATCTATCACAAAATCCATATTCACCACCTCCCACTTCCAAGTGAGGATGCTAAACTCGTACAGTATACCACTAGGTCTTTGGTGCTCAACCTTAACCTGCTTACAATTTGAACACTTAGCCACAAAATCTTTAATATCCTTCTTCATATTTCTCCATTAATAGATTTCCCATAAATCACGATACATCTTAATGGCTCCTGGGTGGATATAGTATCGTACACCATGCGCCTCAGCTAATATTTGCTGTGTCAGACTATCAACACACAGAACACATAGTTTTCCTTGAAAACAAAGCACACTATCTCCCTCTTTGGAGAAAGCCTCCACCTCCTAATTTCTAACTGCCTCTTTTAACTTAACCAAATTAGGATCACTATCTTGCTTTTCTTTTACATTGGAAACTAATAAAGATTTTGAACCATTTTAAACCCATATACTACCTTTGTATGAATTACCTAACCGAACTCCTAACCTAGTAAGATGATAAACCTCAGGGGCTAACTCCTTCTTATCATCCTCAACATGGGAAACACTACCCATAGATATCCTACTAAGGGAATCCGCCACTACATTGGCCTTGCCTTAATGATACAACATACTCATATCATAATCTTTTAGCAATTCAAGCCATCTTCTCTGACGAAGATTTAGATCTTTCTGCATGAATCGATACTGTAAACTTTTATGATCCGTGAACACATCAATATGAACCCCATAAAGATAATGCCTCCAAATCTTTTGGGCAAAGAAAACAACTGCCAGCTCAAGATCATGTGTTGGATAATTCTTCTCACGTGGTTTAATCTGCCTAGAGTCATATTCTATGGCCCTACTTCTCTGCATTAACACCCAACCAAGACCAACTCTAGAAGAGTCACATTAAAATATAAATCCCTCTAAGACATCTTGTAAAGTTAAGACTGGGATGAAATTGAGTCAAGTCTTTAACTCTTAAACACTGTTCTTGCATAAATCTGACCCCTAAAATTTGACCTTCTTTTGAGTCAATCAAGACATGGGGGAAATAGTAGAAGAAAAACATTCAACAAATTATTTGTAATATCAGTCAAACCCAAGACACTTCTGATATCTAATGGAGAGATCGATCTATGACAATTTATCACTACTTTGATCTTTTGAGGGTTAACTCAGATAATATCATCGAGAACTATATGGCCAAGAAAAGCTACTGATCTCAGCCAAAATATGCACTTACTGAACTTAGCAAATAATTGATGATCTCAAGGGTTTGCAACACAAATCTCAAATGATTTGCATGATCATTCTCATTATGGGAATAAACAAGGATATAATCAATAAAAACTATGATTAACATGTCCAAGTACTTCTTGAACACCCCATTTATTAAGTCCATGAAAGCTGCAGGGACATTTGTTAGTCCAAAAGACATAACTAGGAATTCAAAGTAACCATATCGAGTTCTAAAAGTTGTCTTTGGAATGTCACATTCTCTGACTCTAAGCTAATAATAGTCAAATTTGAGGTCTATCTTAGAGAAATAACTGGCACCCTTAAGTTGGTCGAACAATTTATCAATCCTGGGGAGTGGGTACTTATTCTTGATTGTGACTTTTTTCAACTACTGATGGTAGTTGATGCACATTTTGAGGAAATCATCTTTCTTATGCATGAAAAGGACTTGATCACCCCATGTACAAATGCTAGGCCTCATGAAGCCCTTATCTAAGAGATCTTTTAGATGCTCTTTCAATTTATTAAGCTCAACTGAAGCCATTTTTTTATGGTGGAATTAAAATAGGCTGGGTGGCTAGAAGGAGATCGATTCCAAAGTTGATTTCCCTCTCGGGAGAAACTCCAGGAAACACATATGGAAATTTGTTTGCTACTGAAACTGACTCAAGACTTAGAGTTTTACAATTGGAGTCCTTGACACGGATGATATAGTAAATACACCCCTTGAATATTATCTTTCTTTCTCAAAGGTAGGAAACAAATTGACCTTTAGGTAATGAAGTACTACCTCTCCAATCAATAACTGGTTCATTAGGAAACTAGAACTAAACAACTCTATTACTATAGTCAACTAAGGAATAACATGAGTGGATCCAATCCATGCCAATAATGACATCAAAATCAGTTATCTCTAACTCCACAAGATCAGCTGAAGTGATTTTTTAAAATACTATGATCGGGAAATTTTTGTTTACCCGTCTTGCTATAATAGATTTACCTATTATGGTAGACACTGGGAAAGGCTATGCTAATATTTTAGGACTGACACCAAAGTTTATATCTATATAAAGAGTCACGAAAAGAAAGTGATGCTGCGGGGTCTAATAAGACATAAACATGAAGATAGAAAATATGCAACGTACTCGTAACCACGTAAGGATAACTTTCTTGATCATGTCAAGTATGGATATCATACAATCTATTCTGGAATTGTCCAGTGGTTGCACTGGAAGTGGCACCCTACTGAGTCGAGCAACCTGCTAGAGCTAAAGAACGATTGGAATGACCCTGCTGACCAGTCTTCGGGCAATCATTGGCCCTGTGGCCTATCTTACCATATCCAAAACAAACATATCTACCCACTCTACACTCACCCTGATGATTTCTACCACATTTCCTGCAAAACATATTAGTGCGACCACTATTTACGCTACCTTAGGACATAGATCCCGGCGCTCTATCCCAACTATCTTGCATGAACTTAGGCTCTGGCATACTACTGAAAATGGAGCTGGGGATGAAAATTTCTAGAAAAACTAAGAACAATTACCACATTAGACTTTAGCTGAGAAAAGTTGAAAATACCTATTCTGGTCCTCTTATTCTCTCTCTCTTTCTCCTTAAGATTCTCCTCCTAAATCTTCTGAGTATGTACCACAAGTCTAATAGGTCTATCTCTTTAATGAACATGGTGGTACTACACTCCTTGACCACACTATTAGATACACCAAATACAAACTTACTCATCCTAGACCTAGAGTTTACCACATGGTAGTAGCATACCTCGCCAATTAGTGAACTTGATCAAGTACTCCTTCACACTCATACTACTATACTTCAAATTTATGAATTCCTAAACCTTAAGTTCATGAAAGCGGCCCTAAATTTGGTGTGACAAATATAGTCATTCGGGGGATCTTCCTAAACAGGTGGTGGTGCGAGTTGTTCCCCATTCTTTCTTTCGTTGTTTCTTTTGGGAGGCATTTTTCATAAATAAAATAAAGGATGATTTAGAAAAAAAGACTCAATAGAACTTATGTTTTTTTGCATAATATGAATACAGAAAGAAGGGAAACTTTTCCTAAAAATATCTCGTAGACTCTTGTCCATAAGTGTGGTGAGCTTCACACCATTCAAAAGACTCTACTCGATATGGATTCCAAACTCCCTAGGACACTTTAAAATCTTAGGCACTGATACTAAGTTTTGTCATGACCTGAGGCTGCCCCCCTAGTCGTGACAGCGGTGCTTATTGCCACAAGTGACCACAAGATAACCCATGAGCTAGTACCTGCTGTGAACACTGAGTAAAATTATAATAAACCTTATGCACGTAAGATAAACTGATAATATAGTATCAAATGATATACTGAAATACATAAAATATCAGTTTTTGAAATATATGATAAGTACTGAAAATCAAACTGGATTTCTAAAATAACTGATAATACTAAAAACTAAATAATTGTCTAACAGTCTTTCTGAAAACCTCTAACACCGTGAGGAGTTGATG
Source organism: Capsicum pubescens (assembly GCA_030864215.1). Lineage (NCBI taxonomy): Eukaryota > Viridiplantae > Streptophyta > Magnoliopsida > Solanales > Solanaceae > Capsicum > Capsicum pubescens. The sequence goes on from CM061538.1 coordinate 182,407,275, forward strand.
GGAAAACCCCCCAACTAACTCCTACTGACGTAACATAAAGGAATAATGAAATAAATTCAAAACTCCATCATGTACTAGATGGATGGGGACTCATCACTACTACTCCTAGATAATACTGAACTATCTTAGAACGGTCGAGAAATAAAGAATCCGAACCTATGTTATAAGTTAACATAGCACAAACAAAAAGTATGTGAGAAGTACTTTGAATGTACTGGTACGTGAGATAAGGACTAACTAAAATGCATGAGATAACTGAACATGAATGCATGAACGTGTAAAGTATGAGAATGCAAGACCAAGCATAAATATATTTTAGAGGTAATCTGTAATCTGAAAGATTGAAACCGGTGTAACTAAATAACAAACAATCTGTATGCTTGGTCAAGAAAACCTAAGATGATTTACACTGAATACTGACTAAAACTGTGGGAGGTATCATGTAACTTACATACCCTAATTTAAGCTAATCGGGGTCGAACCTATAACCCAGTTGTAAGGGTGTTCGTACCTTGCCCCATGTACTAACACTGGTTGTGTGGATCCACTGAACTGGTGTCCTAAAATACTAGGGAGTCACCCTCTACTGGCAGGTGCCCCTCGGAGAATATCAACTCTTTACTTGAAAGAAGATCTCTCAAAACCAACGTTGACTAGGGAGTTCTGAAACTCAGGGAATGCTACTAAAGGTCACACCCTTTATTTGCATGTGCGCACCCAATCCCTGGGTTCGCTTGGTGCTAAATCCTACTCTCAACTAAACTGAAACTGATACTGAACTGAACTATATTCGACTGAACATTATTTCTTATAGTGCTCATCATGATCATACATATATGAGTATACTGATAAGATTCATGGATTAACTGACTAATTACTTAAAAATCTGAAATCATGTAAAACACATAGGTATTAGGTGTTCATAACCTACTAGTACTGAATAATCATAAAATATGATATCAAAGCTTAAAACTATGGTATAGAAGCATGGTTCAAAGACCCAAAACATAAATGTTTCCCCAAATAAGTGAGAAGTATGAACTTGAACATGGGAATGTGTTAAATGTGAGAAAACTATTTACATGGGTTAATTCATAATTTGAGGAGTTAACACAAAATTAATGGAATATGACATGGAAATTGGGATTCAAACCTGAAATAGCTTAATTCACATGGAAACACATGTACACACGACTTGTATTTGAGTTAATAAGAAGTTCAGGGCTTTAAATTTTCATGAGTTTCATGGGTGATTTGAAAAAATAGGATATGATTCATTCTTGTAAATAAAAATAGGGATTTTGGGCTAAATCAGTGAAAGGGACACCTTGATGAATATCCTATATACCTAAAGTAGAAGCTTTGTGGAAATTTCTTAAAGTTTTCCTTGTTCTTGAGAAAATCCTAATTTCTTTGGGGAGAGAAAGAAACCACCTTTTTTAAATTTATGTTTGATGAATTGATGTTTAATATTGTGAATTGGGTATTTGGGGCCTTTTATACCACCCCTTATGAATCCAAAATGACATGAGTTTGGCTTTTAAGGGAGTGGGGAAAGACATAAAATCCCCTGGAAAAATGTGTAGAAAATTACATTCCCAGTCAGTACGAGTCAACCGTACGACTCGTATGCTAGGGTATGACTGAACTGCTTTGAATCGTAATCTGGGCCAAATCAAAATGGTATATACTAGTCATCATAAAAGTGGAACTTATGACTTGTACCCTAGAATACAACTAGTACCCATCCATTCATATACTGAACAGAACATCAAGGGATCAACACTGATGTCCTTACGACTATATTTATATGACTCGTACCACTCTTGATGACTTATAGGGGTCAAGTAGCACTTGTAACAAAATGTCACCATGCTACACTAACTTAGATACAATTTCAACATACGACTCGTATCATGGATTACGACTTATAGGCTGAGTCGTATGTTGTCCAGAGACTAGAAAAGATACGGACATTACATTAACATATTGATACATGCACTGAAACATGGAAATGTTTAAAACATGATTAAAAACTGAGGACAAACATTATTTACTGAAACATATATTTAAAACATGGCTATGTGTGAAAACTTTAAGTCATAGTAAGATTTATAAATCATGAGCTGAAAATATTTTTGTAAGCTGGGATGCGGTAAAAACATGAATACTGTATATAAATATCATGTAAAGTTGAATATGCTATATAAATTGTACTGAGGATCATGTATGAATACTGAGCATGAAAACATGAACATGTAAAACTGAGAATGCATGACCAAGCATAAACATGTATAAAAATAATCTGTAATCTAAATGACTGAATCACTATTATCTACATAACTGGATAATTGAGATCAATATAAATGAATAACTGATTGCTGTACACTTGGTCATGCAAACCTAATCTGACCTACTCTGAATACTACACTGAGACTGTGGGAGCTATATATAATGGACATGCACCAATCTGAGCTATCAGGGTCCAACCTGTGACCCCAATTGGAAGGGTGTTGGAACCTTGATATGGGTACCAACACATGACTGATGATGTGGATCCACAAGTCTGATGTCCCAAAGAACGAGGGTGTCATGACTAATTAACGTGGGACACCAAATAATATATTATGGCTTCGTAGGTATGGAACTTAGGGACTGCTACTAACGACTCATGCCTAACTGATCGGGGAACGTCCATTCACTCAGTGCTAAGTGTTACTCCCAACTAAATGATACTAGTAAATTTATTATTTTAACATGATATGATACTGTACTGATAAATTATCAGCATAAATATGCTAAACCGAGTTTGATAATAAAATCATGGTTTGACTGGCTTTTTACTTGAAACAAAAATATTTAAAACACATAGGTATCGGGTGTTCATAACCCGTCAGTACTGAATGATCACAAAAATACTATAATAATACTTAAAATAGTGCTATGAAATCGTTGTTCAATGACCCAAAACATGAGATAAATATTTTAATAATTGAGTGAAATACATGAACTTGAATATGAGGATGAGTTAAGTTTGAAAGGATATCATGTTTACATGGTAAAATACATGAATTTGACAACTTGAAATGGTATTAACCCAACATAACGTGTGAGCTTGGAATTTAAATAATATAGAATCATAATTCACATGAAAAAGCTAATAGCATGGCTTGAATGTACAAATAATGGAGAAACATGGATGAATTTCATGATTTACATTGAACTTGATCATAAATTAGAGTATAATTCGTTATTTAACCAAAAGAGGGTTTTGGTATCAATGGGTGAAAGGTAACCATTGATGAATACCCCACATACCTCAATTGGATGAATTATTAAAGAAATCTTGAAATTAGAACTTGAATCCTTGAGTTCTTGAGAGATGAAACATGAATTTTGTTCTTGGGAAGAGGGGTAGGGTTTTGAGTCATATACTGATGTTTTGGGATTAGGTAGGTTGAAATAATGTGTTTTAAAACCCTTTAATTAGTTTAAAGATGATTAAAAATGGTTTAGGGGTGTGAAAAGACCTCAATGCCCTTAATTTAATGGAGCAACTTTTGGCACTTTGCTATTGTTGTGCAACGCATGCCAAAATCACACTGAGGTTGTTAAGAACATGCCAATATCACACCTCATATAGTTGTTATTTACGATTTCCATACGATGCACGACATTAGCATGGTCATAACTTTTCACTCGGACATCGGATTAAGGCAAAATTGATATCTTTAGAAAGATAATTCAATTATCTAAAATTTGGTGGGTCTTGAGATGAAAAATTTCGTATACATCAAAAGGTATACACGTTGAAATCTGACCCTTGTAGAATTAAATACCAAAATTTGGCCTAATCTAAGGCCCTGGGCTTAACTTTGCTCTAAGCGATTCCTACAAAAATCCCCCCCCCCTCAAAAGCACTCTTCAAACTAGGCTAATGATAATGACACATGTATTCAAATATAAGCCATGGGATTAAAGTTTCCACATGTAGGAACAATAGTTTGATTTCTATCTAAAAAATGCGAGGTGTTACATTATCTTCCCCTTTGAATCATTTATCCTCAAATGATGGGTAGGAACTTATTGAAACTTCAGAAATATGGAATAAGTTACACATGACATGTCTGCTCATGAAAGATATAGCTGAGCTGAAATATTAAAACTTCTATCATGAAACTAATTTCTGAGATGACTCAACTTTATTAACTGTTAGGAGAAAATTCATGCTATGAGTTTAGAACTCACTTTAAATGTTCATGATACAATCATACATATAGAACTGTAAGCGATAACTGATACAACATAATACCAAATGTTATTGAGGTTTGAATAAAGTACACAACTTCTCATTAGTAATTATCCCTCAATAAAACACATATAGGAATCAAAATGAAAGGGCTTCATGACATCGATAAGTACATTATCTAAGAACGAATCAAGAGATAAAAGGACTAAGGTCGTACAAGGTATATTACAATGTTTGAGCTGGAATATTTAGAAAACTGAGATCATTCACTGAGCACTTATGAGCTGAATCATGACTAAAATATCTGAATTGTAGACATGATGCATGGACTGAACTGAATTCGTTATTTGCATATATGCAAATATTTTACCTCATAAAATAGCCATACTCATGAAACTTTGGATAGTAAGGCTAGATGGAAAGTTGGAAACCATAGGAGCTTATATGTTTAACTACTAAGCTGAATTGTTGGCTATACAGACTAAATCATACTGAAAGTTTATACTCAACCGGAGTATTTCTTCATCACTTTTGCTAAGAAGTGCTAATAACATTAGCAAGCAAGGAATCTTCAGCATGATCTGAATAAGGAATCTCAATATGGCTATAACTCTACAACATGGAACATATGCCTATAAAACATAAGCTATAATAGAATTACAAGGTCTTAGACAATGCAACTGCTAATTTTCAAGATTACACACACTTATCAAATACTTCCTCAACTGTACTTTTCCCCTTAAATATCATGCTCATTTGATTCAACTTATAACTTTATATGGGTATAGATAACTACTTCAGCCAAAGTCTGAGTTAAGCTACATACACCCGCCATGTTCAAGCCTAACTCAAAATTATAAAGTGCAACACACAACACCATAATACTAGTCTAAGCCATGAATTATTACCCCATGTGTGTTTGACAGATCGCATCTCAAGAATAATTCATTTTACCACTTCAACAACTACATTTAACCTCTTACTATGGATTCACTATAGCTCAATGCACCCATCCATTTATATACCAACATGACGTTCAAGCCTATATTTATAACCATATATGAACTTCTAGGCAACCGATCCACTAAAGCATCTTTCCTATATTCTCTAATACCTCTAGTAATAAAAACTTCCATGCACTGTCCCCAAGAAAACACATGAAATTTCAACTAACCATGACATATATCAAAAGTACTACCTCAATATTCCTTCAAACTTATAGCCTTACATAGAATAAGCAAACAAAAATTATTTCATAATACGAAATATTTACTCTCTCCCATCTAAACTAATGTTCATTACTACTATCTTTCCATAACAAGAGGCCACTAAAAGGTTAGAACATAAGGACCTAAAGCATGAAAGAGTACATGCATAACTTGGAAACTTAATTGAGGCCTGAAGAATAGAATATCAACATCATGGATTCATCAAAAAGATCTAATCTGAGGACATACATGACGTAATCTGAATTTCACTTATCATTAAGAGGTAGCATGAGTACCTGGAACAAAACATACTATAAAACATAAGTACATGAGTTATGAGGTGCATGACCTGAGTTTGGAGTTCATAAATTCATTGAATAGGAGTCGTGCTTATGAGTGAACTGTCACTACTTACCCTAGGAACTGGAAGCATACATGATTTTATTGTAATTGCATATATATGAGCTATGATCATGGATTTTACTTGTGAGGCTTGAGTAGATGTCGTGATAACTGAAGTACAAAAATTGTACAGAAATAAGAATGGGTTAGGAATCTTTATCCCCTAGTGATGTTCTACAACACACTAGCATCACTACTAGAATTTGAGAACCTGACTTGGTTCCTTGTTCTATTATCTCCCCCTTAGCTTCAAGACATCACTCTAAGTCTGTGACCCTTTTAATAAACACTAAATTGAACTGAGACCACTATACTGTAGAGTTTGAGATATAACAATACACATAAATAATAAACTCACCATGAAGGACTACACTTGAAAGTGTAAAACCCGCTGCTAGTACTTTCTTTTGAGATACATCCCTTAACTTTCTATTGCCCCAATAGTCATCATACTATAACTTAAACACTTACTAACTTAGAATGTTTGGGATTATCACCACACCTTGAGTTCACACCATCTAGAACTTCAACTCTTCTTTCTATTAGCCCAATCATCCAAGTTTCAAACTTAGATTCTAACACTTAACATGGATATTCCCAAACTTTTAATGAACCGTACTAACTTTCTTCATAGCCTACTAATATCACACCTCTAAACATATATTTTTCCCTAAACCACGAGAATTACCATTACACCAATATACCCAACATCATCAACCTGTAACCCATAACTTAGATGGTAAGAACATCATATACTACATAACTAGCCTTATTTGCACTTATCAACTCAAGGGTACTATATAAGCACACAAACTGTAAGAACTTAGAAATAATACAATCCCATATTACCCTGGGCACACCTCTAAATCGTACCAATACCATCATTCTTAACTTTGAATCAATAAAATTAATTTCTTACATACACTGTTTCAAGCCTTCTAATTCACCTTTCATACAACTAGCCCCATGGATACATAATCTACTAAATCCAGATAAACACTATCCCACTTAACTACTATTAATCTTCTAGGTTCATGCTTTTATCTCTAGATCATATGCTGTCATAGGAGTCTAAGAAGGGATTTGAGGGAACATATAACTTCGGCTTAATGCATGATTTTTCATGATCATGAATGGAATTTTCATACTTTAGAAAATAAAGGCACTGGTGGGATACTTTTTGAGACAACATGCAATCCCATAACTGCCTGTGAGGACTATTTGAGTAAACTCGATTAGTAGTAATTTAAGCATGACTATTTATGTTACATCAAAACTAAGGCAGAGTTGGCATGAATGGAGCAGGATGAGAGTTTGTATAAGTTTCTTATAGAACCTTTCTACAACATGATCTGAGACATAAAATAAGGGAAATATTTCCTAAATTCCCTATAGCATCTCAATGAAAAGCACAGACATCTCTGTACCGTTCCACAAGACTATAATAGACACAACTTTATAGACACCCTAGGACACTTGAACCTTATTGTCTGATGCCAAGCTTGTCACGATCTAAGGCTACCCCTAGTCGTAATAAGATGCTCAGAACTACAAGTGATCCCAAGCTAACCCATGTACTAGAATGATACTTGATCAACTTATTTATAATGTACATACAAGATAATTTACTGACTAGAAATATAATCATGAGAAAGTATGATTAAATGTAATACTGATAAAGTTTACAACTAGGTAAATTTGAAGAAAGAACTTAAATTACATATCATGACTTCGACTGACTATCTATGAAGCCTCTAGTATACTGACTATAGATAGCTGGGACATGCCTCCAAGTACCACTAATCAATACATATGAATAATCAAAATACAACATAATACATGAACTACAACTAACTGGAGTTCTTGAAATAGGAGAACTCATCACCTGCTGGCTGAAAGCTGAGAACTATCTGACCCTGGTATATGAGCTACATCTGGTACCTACATTATAAAGGATGTAGCCACAAAAGCATATATGTGGTCAGTACATTGGAATGTACTGAGCATATTGATATATGCATTAAACCATGGAAATATTTAAAACATGCTTTAAAACTGAGGACATACATTATTTACTGAAACATATATTTAAAACATGGTTATTTGTGAAAACTTTAAGTCATAGTGAGATTTATAAATCATGAGTTGAAATATTTCTGTAAGCTGAAGCAGTAAAAACATGAATATTATATATAAATCTCATATAAAGCTGAACATGCTATAAAAATAATACCGAGGATCATGTATGAATACTAAGAATGAAAACAAGAATGTGTAAAATTGAGAATGCATGACCAAGCATAAACATGTATTAAAAAAATTTATAATCTGAATGACTGAATCACTATTATTTGCATAACTAGATAACTGAGATTAGTATAATGAATAATTGATATCTGTACACTTAGTCATGTATACTGAACTGACCTACTCTAAATACTGCACTGAGACTATAGGAGCTAGCTATAACCAATATGCCCCAATCAGATGTATCGAGGTCTAACCTATGACCCCATTCTGAAGGGTGTTGGTACTTTACCAGGGGTACCAACACATAACTGATGATGTGGATCCACAAGGCTGATGTCCCAAAGGATGAGGGTTACTTGCCTAACTTACAGGGGACCCCTCATAATCTATGGTAGATCCGTAGGTCTGGAACTTAGGGACTAATACTAATGACTCATGCCGAACTGACGGGGGATCCATCATCCCTGTGTTCACTCGGTGCTAAGTGTTACTCCCAATTGAATGACATAGGTATTATATTAGTTCAAAATGATATAGTACAGTACTGATTAATGTTCAACATGAATATTATAATCTGAATCTGATAATAAAATCATGGTTTGACTGACTTGTTACTTGAAAACAAAAATATGTAAAACACATAGGTATCTGGTGTTCATAACCCGCCAGCACTGAATGATCACAAAACTATGATAACAATGCTTAAAATAGTGGTATGAAATCATTTTTCAAAGATCCAAAACATGAGACAAATATTTCAATAATTGAGTAAAATACATGAACTTGAACATTGGGATGAGTTAAGAGGACATCATGTCTACATGATTAATACATGATTTTGACAACTTGACATGGTATTGACCCAACATGATGTGTGAGTTTGGAATTTAAATCATATAGAATCATAATTCACATGGAAAAGCTAATATTGTGGCTTGAATTTAAAACTAATGGAGAAAAATGGATGACTTTCATGTTTTACATTGAACTTGAACATAAATTAGAGTATAATTCATAATTTAACCAAATAGAGGGTTTTGGAATCCATGGGTCAAAGGGACCCACTAATGAATACCCCACATACCTCAATTGGACGAATCTTAAAGAAATCTTGAAATTGGAACTTGAATCCTTGAGTTCTTGAGAGATAAAACTTGAATTTGGTTATTGGGAAGAAAAGAAGGGTTTTGAGTCATATACTGGACATTTTTTGGTTTAGAGGGTATAACTAATATGTTTTAAAATCACTTAATTCATTTAAGGATGATTAGAAATGGTTTAGCGGTGTGAAAAGACCTCAATGCTATTAATTTAAGTCAAAACAGACCAAATTTTTGCACTTTGCTATTGCTGTGTGGAGCAATACAAAAGCACACCCGAAGCTGTATGGCGTACGCCAATACACACCTCATCCAGTGGCTATTTTTAATTGGCATTCCACGCACGAACTTATCATGGTCATAAGTTTTTGCCCGAATATCGGATTAAGACAAAATTGACATCGTTGGAAAGCTAATTAAATTATCCACAATTTGGTAGCTCTTGAGATGGAAAATTCTATATATGTAAAAAATTAAACACGTTTAAATATAACTTTGTAGAATCAAATATCAAAATTTGGTTTAATCAAAGGCTCTTAGCTCAACTTTTTTCTAATCAATTCCTACGAATGTTTTTCCACCTCATAAGTACTCTTCACACTAGGCTAATGATAATGGTACATGTATTCAAATATAAATCATTGGATTAGAGTTTACACACGTAGTAACAATAGTTCGATTTCTAACTAAAAAATGTTGGGTGTTACAAATAGATTTCTTATGGTGTCACACAGTTTACCATTTTTGAAGACCAATAGAAATCTTTGGTGATAATGTCCAACATTATAGGAGCTAAGGTGAGTGAATTACTGGCTAGAATGGATATTGAATGGATCACCTCCACTTTATATTATCTAAATACAAATGGACAGGCTAATTCAACCAACAAAATAGTGCTTCAAAACATATAAAAAAGATTGGAGACCTCAAAGTGATGCTACATAGAAAAACTTCCAAGAATGATCTAGCATATTAGACAACCAAGAATTCAAGCATAAGTGAAAACCCATTTTTTCTAGTATATGGGATTGATTACCTGATCTTAGTAGAGGTAAGGAAGCCTAATATTTATTTTCTAGGAGCAGATTATGACATGAATAATAAAGTAATAAAGAAGCAGTTAAATATAATAGACATACATCATAAAATAACTCTCATCCAAATAGGAGCTAATAAACAAAGAACAGAAAGTTACTACAGCAACTGGACCAAGCTTTAATATTTCAAAATAGGATTTAGTGCTTCAAAGAGTGTCTCTAAGCACTCAAGATCAAAATGAAGGTAAGCTTGGTGCTGGTTAGGAAGAAACCTATAAAATAGCTAGCATATCCAAAAAGGGTTCGTACTAGTTGGTTGGACTTGATGGAAATCCATTCCAAAACAACTAGAATTTCAACAATCTCAAGAGGTTCTACTATTGAAAATAATGTCATCAGTAGAAAAGATATCCTTTTTACAACAACATGTTGGACACTTCTTGTTGCGTTGTCCAAGTTTTTTCACCCCTAAGAAGAAGGTTTATACTCACAAGGTTCTTAATTAGATGAGAATCAAGCATGTAGAAAGGAGGAAAAGTGCCTGATTCAAAGACTCAAATGTCCCATAAAAAATTATTAAAGGCTGTCATCAGGAGTCATCACGAGTAATAGACTATAGACTGTCGAGGCATCTTGCTATACATAGGAGTGAGCATGAACCCAACCTAAGTTAGTGGTGATGCCCAAGATACACCTCCACTCTAAAGATGATACGATCGCGTCCAAATATAGTAACCCAATAATGGTTGGGGTCGATACCCAAGGAAACACATGGAATTGTGGCTCTAAGCTATTATAATCAACAGACGGAACTAGTAAAGTAAATAAGAGATTAGAGTATCAACGTCGAACTAGTAGAAAATATCAACTTCAATTGTATTCAGTTGTAGGTTAACACTAGGATTGTTCCCCCCCAGGATTCTCATCTCTATAGTCTTATCGTGATTTATCAAACTAACTCGATGCCTTGCATGCAGAATCGATAAGTTATGTACCTTCTACAGTCTTTTGGACGAGCAGAAGGATTTCACCCTTTACTTTTTGAGTCTTTGGATATCACCATACTAACCCTTATCTTAATCTAGTTAACTATTACCTTTTGAGTCTCTAGTTAGTAGATAAAATCTAACCTTCTTACTTAGATAATACCTAGTAGCGTGGATCGATAGTTAAACTTTAAATTAATGTTGTCATTATCTTTTCGTAGTCACTACTCCTCTTTTGGAGTAAGTAGCAATAATCTAGGCTGGATCCTAATGTTTGCAACTGCTAAGATAAATATTAAAGTGAAGATAATACAATGCATGCATGGGTATGGGTTTAGAACAACAATAGCTTTTCCCTTACTTTGTCAATCTGCTAGGGTTTTCATAACCCTAGCTAAGGGTTTTTAGCCGCTCATGCTTGTGAAGTAATCAACAACATCATGATTGAAAGCACAAGATGATATAATAATAATCACAAGTATAAACCCAAAACCATAATTGAAATAATCAACTGAAATCAATACAAGAGAATTCCAAGACCAAAATCGAATATCAGAATCAAAATATGTTTGTGAGTATCAAGAGTGCATAACTTTTACATAAAACACATTAAGGGGTATTTATAGTACATAAGGAAACCTTAAAACCAAAGCCCAAATGAAATGGGAGAAAAAATAGTCGGTGGCTATGTGTGGTCACCACGTGCGGCCTGGCCTCAGGCACATGTGGTACATATGGTCTGCAGGCTGGGCATATGAAGTGAATGCATGTGCCCATACCAAAATTTCCCGCTGGTTTAGCTCTCGAGATTTTGGACTTCTGACACATGCTTTGCCCACGTGCAGTCCACATGTGCTACATGCGGTCCACATATGCTACATGTGGTCCACATGTGCTACATACGGTCAACATGTTGACTTGTATGTGCCGAAAGTTATTTTTTAGCTCTTCTTTAATTCCCACACATATTTTGATTTAGAACAATCCAAAAAGTGTTTCGAACATCCATAATTGCTCCCATAAGTACCCAAAAAGAAATTTTTCATTTTTTTCATGAAATTGGCATAAAAAACATGATTTCCTGTAAAACATACCCAAAACACATCATATCTAAACCAAACAACCTCAGAAACTTGTATATTTCCTCGTGTTAAGCATCAAAAGTATTATATTTCTGTAGCATATCAACACTCTCAACTTGGAATGTTTGTATGTCCTCAGTCAACAAAAGAAAACACAACAAAACAAAGATAAACACAACACTTAACTTGGAGAATCTAAGATACTCAAGGCATTCAGTCAACAATTTTAGCTCAAAAAATAACACGCTCTCCAATCTCACTTTTCAAAACCAACTGTGTAGAAAGACGAAGCACAATAATATGAAACAATGGGATCAAGGTATGTCATTGAATTAGCATCAGACAACCACGCATATGTACAAGTTACACTACCCTAAACAAGCAAATAACTAGTAATATGACTCAAGTTCCCTTATAACAAAGATGTCACACTCACTCATATCAAATAATACATGTCAATGCAGGGACAATCAAGAGACACTCACACTTAGAAGAGAAGTTCCATGCAATGTGGATCAAATACCATAGGCTTGACATTATTTTCTTTACCTTATCATTCAGACAGTCAAGTTAGGATGACTATAGGACTTTTCTCGGCTTGTAATGTAGGATTGAGGGTTGGTATGGTACATATGGACATATTAAGTGACTAATACTCTTTTACACTACACTAACATTGGGGTCGTACTATTATCCATTTTTTTATTTTATTCCACCCTCATTTCTCCATTTTTATTCTTTATTGCACATTCATGTTGGGTGTGGTCTGTTTTTTCATAAATTTCTTTTTCTTTTTAAGTTTTTTTCTACCACACTAAGGCGTACTAACTTTTTCTCTTATTTTACTCTTCACATGCCTACTTTATACAACGCACCCCTATGATAGCCACCCTCAACTCAGGAATTTTGCCTGAGTTGATGTGCATAATGTTCAAGGAGGACCATGGCCAAAATAGGTTTATTGTAACACAATGGGAAGGTGAATGGTGAAAACAAAGAAATAGGCTACAAGGCTCAAAATAGGGATAAGGGATACTAGTTTACACATGGAAGGTCATTTAGGCTAAAATTGGACCAAAATAAAAAATGGCCTATGATCCTTTCCTAACTGACTATCCTTCAGCCTATGTAGGACTAATCAGGCAAGTTCTGAATTTAACACACAATGGTAACTATGTAGCATCTCACACACACATAAAATAGAGTCAATAGTACAACCTACTACTTATCTGGTTCATGTAATTGTTAGCAAGTGATTATCATGTCCCTAATCCTAATGCCATAACAAGATCCACAATGTTCACACACACATATATATATATATATATATATATATATATATATATATTCACACAGTTCTAAAACATAATTTTTAAAGGGAAATCAATAATCAATCAAAACATGACTAATTCCATAAACACTTAAAATACTCCTAATTACATAATAACACAACACAATACAAAATTTTAAAAATACAACACAAATTATCCAAGACATTTCGATTCTACAACTATACCGCGGCCTACAGGAAAAGAAGCACGATAAAAAAAACTTGTGGTGGCTATTACATACCCTACCACAAACTAAAAAATGTGAATTTTCATCAATGCACGAAAATAGTACAAAATAAAGGAAAGTGAGAACATACCTGGGATGCACTAAGCGTTTCTGTCATGAGCATCCCCATGGTGGTGGAGGTGCACTATGATAAGATGCACCCACAAATAGCTCATCATGCCTCTTCCTATCAATAAATGAAGTCTCCATCGAATCATTGGTGGCCCTTTTCAAGGCTTGCTCATATGGCCTGTTTGGATTTTGCAGGTCCCCCTCTCGGCCTCTCTTGGTCCTAACTACAGGGACCATAACATCATCCTCTACAAATAAATCAAAGTTTCTGGGACTATGAAGATGTGATGGTTGAATAACTGGGGATACAATATAAGAGATAGCTAATATGTGGCTCTCAGTGAGAGAGTGTACCTCTGCTTAAGTAGGTGCTCCTATCTAGTATCTTTTATATTTGACATATCATTTCTACTAAATTAGGCTAATACTCGACCCTCAAAAGCATCTATTTGTTAGTGCAACTTAGCTCGTTGCTCTGACATAGAAGCTCGATGCACAGACTGTAGTCTAGACTAAGCCATCTCTTGTGTAGTCCAGACCTATGGCAAGATCTGCTCATAAAATATCGCCACCTTGGTCTCAACAATCGGTAGTTGAGGGGAAATCGCCTTTATTATCTCCTCAATACCTGGTATATGTGGCATACTAACCTCTGTAACAATATCCTTATCAATAGTTTATATCATAGATACCATTCGAATATTATCTGGATGCTGTACTATCATGCATACGTTTAACACTATTTTCTCATTGTTACATTTGAATGTGTGATCTTGTCCAAGTCCATATCAATCAATAACAAGAAGGTCCTACCCAAGATAATCAGAGCTCCAGCATCCACTTCATAGTCTGAAATTATGAAATTGCTAGATAGGTGAATGATGTCATCCTCACTTCGATGTTTTGCAAAATACTCACTGGCTCTTTTACAAATGAATCATCCATCAATAGTGTTACAGGTTTAGGATTTAGTTATCTTAACCCACACCTTGTATATCACAAATGGTATTACATTTATTCCTACTCCCAAGTCATATTGAGCCTGAATAATTTAATAAGTCCTAATAGAACATGGGATGGTGAATACACCTAGGTCTTCCTTCTTTTCTACTAATAGTGAATGAGAATTCATGCTAAATGGCTACACTATATCTTAAACTCTTCAAAAACCTAGTCATCATCGTAATCACTCTAAAAATCATCATCCTTACAAGTCAACTTCTCAAACTGAGCTTTAGGTGGCTTATCCACAACATTCTCCTTCTTCGGCTCATTAGCAGTAGGAAAAAAATGCTCATCAGGTGGGGAACCACTCCTAGTGTTAATATCCAAACAATGAACAAGTTTCAGAGGATTCTACACAGTTTCACTAGGAAGGGCACCTGTTTGTCTTTGGGAAAAAGTGGCAGAGATTTTCCTATACTACCGCTCCAACTGATTGATAGCGGTTGAATGTGACTCAACATTCTAGGTCAATACTAAAATATCAACCTTGAGTTCCTTAAGTCAAGTTTATTGGCTCTCTTGATCCTTCATTTGTTTAGTCAACATTTATTCTATTCTTGATTTTACATCTCATCATCCAGGTGGAATGTATTTGTCTCTATCATCATAATAGTTCAAATCTTGATTTCCTTTCCCTTGGGCTTGGAAACCCACCAATTGATGATCCATATACTTTGCATCCCCCTCTAACTCAGACTCATATACACTAGAAGGTTTACCCTGTGTACCTACTGCATTAATCTTTGCAAAATTTATTATTGTAAATTATTTGGAAAACTCACCATTATCAATCCTTAATAGTGCAATCTCCTGAGCTATAGCATCCCAGTCACTCTCCGTTCATCGAGATATCCAATGGAACAAGTGTCAGAACCTCTCCTAACCTCCTGAGTTTTCCACCCTTGGTTAATTAATATGCTGGGATAATATAATCTAGGCAGGGTCCTAGATCTTCTTCATCATCTATATATGGATACACATACTTATATGCTGGGATAATATAATCTAGGCAGGATCCTAATGTTTGCAACTACTAAGATAAATATAAAAGTGAAGATAATACAAAGCATGCATGGGTATTAGTTCAGAACAACAATAGTACTTCCCCTACTTTATCAATCCGCCTGATTTTCCACAACCCTAGCTAAGTTTTTTTTTCCTCTCATGCTTATGAAGTAATCAACAAAATTCATGATTGAAAGCATAGGATTAAATCAAAATAATCATAAGTAAGAACCCAAAACAATAACTAAAACCAATACAGGAGAATTCTAAGACCAAAATCGAATCTCGGAATCAAATATGTTGGTGAGTATCAAGAGTGTGTAACTTCTACTAAAAACAAATAAAGGGTATTTATAGTACATAAGGAAACATTCAAAACCAAAATACGAATGAAAAAAGAGAAGAAAGGGTCGGTGGATACATGTGGTCACCATATGCAGTTAGAACAAAATTCATGTTTCATCTCTCAAGAACTCAAGGATTCAAGTTCTAATTTCAAGATTTCTTTAATAATTCAACCAATTGAGGTATGTGGGGTATTCATCAATGGTTACCTTTCACCCATTGATACCAAAACCCTCTTTTGGTTAAATAATGAATTATACTCTAATTTATGATCAAGTTCAATGTAAATCATGAAATTCATCCATGTTTCTCCATTATTTGTACATTCAAGCCATGCTATTAGCTTTTTCATGTGAATTATGATTCTATATTATTTAAATTCCAAGATCACACGTTATGTTGGGTTAATACCATTTCAAGTTGTCAAATTCATGTATTTTACCATGTAAACATGATATCCTTTCAAACTTAACTCATCCCCATATTCAAGTTCATGTATTTCACTCAATTATTAAAATGTTTATCTCATGTTTTGGGTCATTGAACAACGATTTCATAGCACTATTTTAAGTATTGTTATAGTATTTTTGTGATCATTCAGTACTGACGGGTTATGAACACCCGATACCTATGTGTTTTAAATATTTTTGTTTCAAGTAAAAAGCCAGTCAAACCATGATTTTATTATCAAACTCGGTTTAGCATATTTATGCTGATAATTTATCAGTACAGTATCATATCATGTTAAAATAATAAATTTACTAGTATCATTTAGTTGGGAGTAACACTTAGCACTGAGTGAATGGACGCTCCCCCATCAGTTAGGCATGAGTCGTTAGTAGCAGTCCCTAAGTTCCATACCTACGAAGCCATAATATATTATTTGGTGTCCCACGTTAATTAGTCATGACACCCTCGTCCTTCGGGACATCAGACTTGTGGATCCACATCATCAGTCATGTGTTGGTACCCATATCAAGGTTCCAACACCCTTCCAATTGGGGTCACAAGTTGGACCTTGATAGCTCAGATTGGTGCATGTCCATTATATATAGCTCCTACAGTCTCAGTGTAGTATTCAGAGTAGGTCAGATTAGGTTTGCATGACCAAGTGTACAACAATCAGTTATTCATTTATATTGATCTCAATTATCCAGTTATGTAGATAATAGTGATTCAGTCATTTAGATTACAGATTATTTTTATACATGTTTATGCTTGGTCATGCATTCTCAGTTTTACATGTTCATGTTTTCATGCTCAGTATTCATACATGATCCTCAGTACAATTTATATAGAATATTCAACTTTACATGATATTTATATACAGTATTCATGTTTTTACCGCATCCCAGCTTACAAAAATATTTTCAGCTCATGATTTATAAATCTCACTATGACTTAAAGTTTTCACACATAGCCATGTTTTAAATATATGTTTCAGTAAATAATGTTTGTCCTCAGTTTTTAATCATGTTTTAAATATTTCCATGTTTCAGTGCATGTATCAATATATTAATGTAATGTCCATATCTTTTCTAGTCTCTGGACAACATACGACTCAGCCTATAAGTCGTAATCCATGATACGAGTCGTATGTTGAAATTGTATCTAAGTTAGTGTAGCATGGTGACATTTTGTTACAAGTGCTACTTGACCCCTATAAGTCATCAAGAGTGGTACGAGTCATATAAATATAGTCGTAAGGACATCAGTGTTGATCCCTTGATGTTCTGTTCAGTATATGAATGGATGGGTACTAGTTGTATTCTAGGGTAAAAGTCATAAGTTCCACTTTTATGATGACTAGTATATACCATTTTGATTTGGCCCAGATTACGAGTCAAAGCAGTTCAGTCATACCCTAGCATACGAGTCGTACGGTTGACTCGTACTGACTGGGAATGTAATTTTCTACACATTTTTCCAGGGGATTTTATGTCTTTCCCCACTCCCTTAAAAGCCAAACTCGTGTCATTTTGGATTCATAAGGGGTGGTATAAAAGGCCCCAAATCCCCAATTCACAATATTAAACATCAATTCATCAAAAATAAATTTAAAAAAGGCGGTTTCTTTCTCTCCCCAAAGAAATTAGGATTTTCTCAAGAACAAGGAAAACTTTAAGAAATTTCCACAAAGCTTCTGCTTTAGGTATATAGAATATTCATCAAGGGGTCCCTTTCACTGATTTAGCCCAAAATCCCTATTTTTATTTACAAGAATGAATCATATCCTATTTTTTCAAATCACCCATGAAACTCATGAATTTAAAGCCATGAACTTCTTATTAACTCAAATACAAGCCATGTGTACATGTGTTTCCATGTGAATTAAGCTATTTCAGGTTTGAATCCCAATTTCCATGTCATATTCCATTAATTTTGTGTTAACTCCTCAAATTATGAATTAACCCATGTAAATAGTTTTCTCACATTTAACACATTCCCATGTTCAAGTTCATGCTTCTCACTTATTTGGGGAAACATTTATGTTTTGGGTCTTTGAACCATGCTTCTATACCATAGTTTTAAGCTTTGATATCATATTTTATGATTATTCAGTACTAGTAGGTTATGAACACCCAATACCTATGTGTTTTACATGATTTCAGATTTTTAAGAAATTAGTCAGTTAATCCATGAATCTTATCAGTATACTCATATATGTATGATCATGATGAGCACTATAAGAAATAATGTTCAGTCGAATATAGTTCAGTTCAGTATCAGTTTTAGTTTAGTTGAGAGTAGGATTTAGCACCAAGCGAACCCAGGGATGGGGTGCGCACATGCAAATAAAGGGTGTGACCTTTAGTAGCATTCCCTGAGTTTCAGAACTCCATAGTCAACGTTGGTTTTGAGAGGTCTTCTTTCAAGTAAAGGGTTGATATTCTCCGAAGGGCACCTGCCAGTAGAGGGTGACTCCCTAGTATTTTAGGACACCAGTTCAGTGGATCCACACAACCAGTGTTAGTACATGTGGCAAGGTACGAACACCCTTACAACTGGGTTATAGGTTCGACCCCGATTAGCTTAAATTAGGGTATGTCAGTTACATGATACCTCCACAGTTTTAGTCAGTATTCAGTGTAAATCATCTCAGGTTTTCTTGACCAAGCGTACAGATTGTTTGTTATTTAGTTACACCGGTTTCAATCTTTCAGATTACAGATTACCTCTAAAATATATTTATGCTTGGTCTTGCATTCTCATACTTTACACGTTGATGCATTCATGTTCAGTTATCTCATGCATTTTAGTTAGTCCTTATCTCACGTACCAGTACATTCAAAGTACTTATCACATACTTTTTGTTTGTGCTATGTTATCTTATAACATAGGTTCAGATTCTTTATTTCTCGACCGTTCTAAGATAGTTCAGTATTATCTAGGAGTAGTAGTGATGAGTCCCCATCCATCTAGTACATGATGGAGTTTTGTATTTATTTCATTATTCCTTTATGTTACGTCAGTAGGAGTTAGTTGGCGGGTTTTCCCATCAACTCCTCACGATGTTAGAGGTTTTCAGAAAGACAGTTAGACAATTATTTAGTTTTTAGTATTATCAGTTATTTTAGAAATCCAGTTTGATTTTCAGTACTTATCATATATTTCAAAAACTGATATTTTATGTATTTCAGTATATCATTTGATACTATATTATCAGTTTATCTTACGTGCATACGGTTTATTATAATTTTACTCAGTGTTCACAGCAGGTACTAGCTCATGGGTTATCTTGTGGTCACTTGTGGCAATAAGCACCGCTGTCACGACTAGGGGGGCAGCCTCAGGTCATGACAAAACTTAGTATCAGTGCCTAAGGTTTTAAAGTGTCCTAGGGAGTTTGGAATCCACATCGAGTAGAGTCTTTTGAATGGTGTGAAGCTCACCACACTTATGGACAAGAGTCTACGAGACATTTTTAGGAAAAGTTTCCCTTCTTTCTGTATTCATATTATGCAAAAAAACATAAGTTCTATTGAGTCTTCTTTTCTAAATCATCCTTTATTTTATTTATGAAAAATGCCTCCCAAAAGAAACAACGAAAGAAAGAATGGGGAACAACTCGCCCCACCACCTGTTTAGGAAGATCCCCCGAATGACTATATTTGTCACACCAAATTTAGGGCCGCTTTCACGAACTTAGCCAGTTAGGCCTCAGGCCACATGCAGCCTGCAGGCTGGGCGCATGAAGTTACCGTTTTTACCCAGACCAAAATTTCCTGAAGGTTTAGCTCTCAGGATTTTGGACTTCTGACACATGCTTTGCCCACATGTGGTCCATATGTGGTACATGTAAGTGTCAGAAGTTATTTTTTTAGGTCTCCTTCAATTTTCGTACATGTTTTGGTCACGAACAATCCGAAAAGTATCTTGAACATCCATAATTACTCCCATAAGAAGCCAAAAATACCTTTTTTCATCTTTTTTACGAACTTAGCATCCAAAACATGATTTCTTACAAAACATACCCAAAATGCATCATATCTAACAATACAACCTCAGAAACTTACATATTTTCCTCGTTTTAAGCATCGAAAGTGCTATATTTCTATAGCACATTAGTTAACCTATACCATCTAGTGGTACAAGATCTATAAAGCATTCATTGTGATAATATTCTAACATGAATGAATTAAGTCTTCTCTCTTAATTAGTGCATCTTGTCAATTCCTATCTAGTTGCAGTTCCTTTTAATATAAACATGAGAACTCTCGCCCATGCACACAGTTTACCATAAATATGAGATGTACTAAAAGCATATAAAGAGTTTCATTGCATAAAATTATGTAATAAAAAAATATGAGGTTGTCTTAATCAGAGCCTCTAAAATTCATACGACACACTTAAACAAAAACTTTCGTACATTATGAAGATCCCGAAGAGCAGATAGCTTATAAAGAAAGGGCACTATAAAAAAATGGTTGTTATTAGTTCCTCCCATCATATCTAGAATATTTTTTTTTTATCAAATACGGTTACATATACTTGTAGATATCAAAAACACAAATAAACAAAAATCAAATTAGAAAACAACTCTAAGATGCCACAACTTCTAGCAATCAAAAAAGGTTCCATAAAAGAATTACAGAATGGCAATAAAAAGAGTGTAAAAGGAAGAGCAAAAGGCCTAAACTTCCTAAAAAATGTTTGGGGGCAAATTTAATTACTCATCCTCGCTGCTCCCCTAGAACATATTGTCCAAAGTTAAGCCAATTTTGTAGGATCTAGAGAAAGGCAGTTTATGGCTACAATAACTCTATGAGTAGTCTCGATCTTATTTCTCATTATAGCAGGATCATATTGGAAATTTTCAGGGACTTTCAAATACTCTCTCTAGATGCAACCACAATATAGGGACGCAAGATGATACCACATAGTAGAATGCCTACCCCTGCTTTCTAAGATCGTAAGTAAAGCTCAGATCTTGTTTTTATTCCAATGCAATGCCTCATTTAATTAGTCAAGATCTTATACTTTTCTTATAATGAATCTTACCTTGGTTTTAGTAGAAAGAAAATTAGCAGAAAACTCTTTGAGTTGAGTTAGAAAGTTCCCTGCTTCATAACTGGCCTGCTTCAACCTTCAAACAGATTTTCTCCTCCCCTACTCAATAATCTTAATTTTCTCATCTTGACTATTGAGTTAAGCGTGAAGATTGTAGGGGGTCCTTAAAATCCCGAATGTGGTCCTCTAGGATGGCAATATTCACTTAAAGTTAGTCCCCTTCCTACTTCGTTAGATTTTCCTCATCGATGGGATGGGACAACACAGTGGACTTACAATGGTTTCCCTACAATTTAACATAACAATCATATGAAATGTGAAAGGATAAAAAACAAAAGGGTACCAGAATAAGTGTTATGGGTAAGGTAAATACCTCAGATAGGCAAATGAGAGCTCGATTGAGAAGATCGTAATATTTATCAAGTGATAGAGTTCTCAAAAACTCTACATAGACTTGTGAAGATGGATGAGGTAATAATCTCTTCCTTTCTTTAATCATTGTACAATGCGAGGGCTCCTAAAAATCACCAGGGGATGGAAAGAAGTCTTATTGGGTGGGGAACCCTGACACTAAGGAACCTCTGATAAATGTATTGAGTTTGAGTTTCTCTTAATTTGCCTTTTTACTTTCCAAAAAATTCACCAGGGTTTCTCCACTCAGCCACCAGAATAGAAAAATCCAATGAAGAATAGTTTTTTCGCTCAAGAGCTGATGGCAATTCAACAAGAATGACTTATATTGATGTTGTTGACCACTTACTTTTATTTTACTTTTTATTTAAAGAAAGTGACTCACCTTTTGGGATTTTTCTCTATTTGATGTTCTTAACCTGAGTTCCCTTTTCTCTTTCTACAATAGGAGGAGGTATACAAATCTTTCATAAGAAATAAGGAAAGTATTCCATTGATCCTCGCCTATACCTATTTTTTCCCCTAGATTAAAGATAAGCCACATTAATTAATTTGGTGAATAATCAAAAAATTGAAAAATAACTACCACAGTAACTATAATGACTATGCAGGTCATTTTCTTAGGTTTTTTGTATTTCCTATATTTCAAGTTTTCCCTCTATGGGTATAGGTCACTTATTACATACTAAATTGTTAGTTCGATTATCGTATAGTCTATTTGGGTTTTAACCTAATTTACATATTTTTGAGCTATCATTGTTTAGAAATTTTTATCATATCAGAACTCATAGAAATGACCTCAGATGAGAATTCTGACTGTGCCATCAACACCAAAATGTTGATTTTAGGCCAGGAGGACCCTTGGTTTAGGTCCTAATTCTTCCAAACTTATTTTGGTCATTTGGATTTTATGAAAAAATAGAACTATAAGTATGGGCCCCACATTTAGTTGAAACAATCTTGGATGAAACTTTTAATGGTTCTATTGAGTCTAGAATGTCAAATTTTGTATGGCAGCATAGTTTATTTACATGAACGAGGTTCCAACCAAATCTCAAACACTAGATCAGAGTCCATTTACGCTTAGCTAAGTCTGGTGCCTGGCATCAGCTGGTGCAATTTCTTAAGTAGACCTTTTGTCTCTAAGTGGTAGTCTCTTTAGAGAGATTAATCCACTTTAGTGGACTTGGCTGTTTGGATATGGACCTCTTAGGTGCTTTTTTTCATCTTTAGCGGACGTCACTTTAGTCGGCAGGATGCAACTTTAGAAGCCTCCACCTGACTTTTCCCGACCGCTTAAGAGCGCATATGTCGCTTAATATATAGTTGTGTAAGAGACCCAGTGACCGCTTTAGCAACACCTGGGATGTTAAATCCCACCCTTTTCACTCCAATTTTTCATTTATTTTGTGAATTATTTTACCTGATTTTTGGGAGCTTGGACCATGGTAAACGTAGGGAATCATCCGTTCAAGTTAAGTTAAGTTATCCTGACACTCCTTGGTCATTTTTTCCATTATTTTTCCCATCAAAATTTTCCATATTTCATTGTAAATTCTTAGAAATTAGATCTTTAAATCCTTAGACTTTAGGGGCTAATTTGGGCCTAGATTTGTGTGCTATTTGTGATCAACTTTTAAGCGCACATTCCTTGTGTCACGACCCAAACCAGTTCCTGGACGTGACGGGTATCTCAAAACCTACGTGGGACGGAGATCACCCCCTGCACCTAACCAAACCAAACACAATAACCCCCAAGTTTGGATGAATTCCGAACATATAACAAGAAACATGCAATAAACTTAAGAAAATTCAAAACATGTTTATAACCGAAGACTGGTGACCGGCCAAACAACCGACCATCTTTTCCCAATATTCACAGTAATACAAATAAAGCCTTCTAAACAAAGAACCAAAATCAGTCTTGGTGGGGACATGTCCCTGACTCTGATAGATGACAATGAGAATGAAAGTGATAATATTAATGATAATGAAAGTAACTATGAACTCAAATCTACAAATGAAAGATAGAGAAATACCTAAGCTTTCTGGGGATGAAATCTCACCACTTTACCACAATGCAATGAACTGAGCTGACAGACCTAACTCTGTGTGGGAAAAGTAGAAGTCTCTTCGGTGCCTACATCGCGTAGGGATACATCATCTGTAGATGGTTAGTGGGGTGAACACTATTACGTAAATCAACGATAAGGATAACATAATGCCATGATAAATAGTTCAAAATCATTCAAAAACAATGCACATAATTAAATACATATGCATATATATATACATCACATGCCAGAATAGGGAACAAGTCTTAACATGCACTTTAAAACTTTATCCTGGATTGTATAGCTCAACTGTATTAATATACATAGGCACCTAAGGGCTATATGGTCCTAGCTCTCCCCCATCTGGTAGGGTCCTAGTACGTGTGGATGTAAGAACTAGAGGGTATACATATGCACTATGGGAGACTCGAACCTCCTATCAATTCAAGGTGACACAAGCACCAAATCATGTAATGTAATATAGGGGACTCAAACCCCCCAATAATATGATAACAATAGTAATAAAGGGGACTCGAACCGATCATATAGACCCCATATCAGCAACTGCGATTTACAGAGTTGGTCCCTCGAAACCTCTACTTTCATGACTCAGCTGCATAACCCTCATTAAAGACCAATTAAAACAAGTATCCCACATTTCCATTAATTGAACCACATTACACATTAAGGCATACATTGTCCATATCGACATACCAACTACACTTGCAAGGTAATATCAACATGCAAAAAAATTATCGTCATTTGGGGGAATTTACAACCCCTTGGTTCAATTATGCAATAAATCATGAAATCACGAACCCACAAGGTTTAATTTAATGCAATAGTTCTAGAATAGTTCAATTCCCACATTCCTCATAACTAAAACCACTTTTACAATATGGTGTTGGGGTCATAACCACTTCAAAAGTCACAAGTTTGGAAAAATCATAATTCCTTAGCTCATTCACCATACCTATGCATTCATAAGTTCAAAAATCATAATTAAAGCATGAATAATCATGTGTAAACCATAGGTAAACATTGTTTAACAACAAGTAATCAAACCTCTCAACCCTTTATTTCAAATTGATATAAATATATCATGAAGAATACTTTAAAATATATGCTTTATATAAATTAACAATGAGGGAAGAATAACACGCATGAAATACCAAGTTTCATAGAAGGATTTAAACCTTGGAGCCCTTGGATGACCTACTTCTTGAAAGCCCTAAGTATGTCTACTTGAGATAATTCGAGAGCGGTTTTGAAGTGTTCTAGTATGTGAAGGATGAAATATAAAACCATTAAGTGTTTTATAGTCATGGGGTTTTGATTGGGTGAGAAGGAAATTGTCCAAAGTGCCCTCAATGTAAAAACTAAAATTTAGTCTTCAATGACTATGGGTCACTGTACGACTCGTAAGGATGAATTACGACTCATCACAAGGATTCGTAGTCAAGACAAAACCCCCACGACCCCATATTGGTCTGGCTATGATTCACTCCACTGACTCGTGACCATACTTAATGAATCATAACCACTTCTCATAATCAAGATAACAACTATTTTGGATGACACACAGGACACCCTACAATTGGGACATAACGACTTATCATGAGTCTTTACAACTCATGGAGTCAAGTCATAATGAAGATAGTATCTTGGGCCAAAATTTTTGGACACCTTACAACCCGTAAGAAGTCTAGATGACTAGTTATGATCCACCCATACTACTAAGAGTAGAATACTAAGCCACTTGCTCTGATTAAGTTATGATCATATCACTATGACCCCTTAAGACTCCCTATGACTCAACAGGGAAGTCGTGGTCAGACTGTGAGGATAAAATTCCAAAAATTATTCAAGGGCCAAGAACCCAGGGCATTATATACTCCCCCTCATAGGAGCATTCGTCCTCAAATGATAGGACAAAGCATTTATTAGCATGATTTGACTCCATATACAACTACTCTTACATTTATAAAAGACAGAAAACAAACATGCTAAGGAAATCACCATATCCTTTAACAAAGTCAGAAAAAAATATGTTAAGAAATACACTTACCACAAGCATGATTATCCATAATGAGAAACAAGAATAGATAATTGGACTTCATGTCCTCCTCGGCTTCCCACATGGCTTCCTCAACCTTTTGGTTCCTCCAAAGAACCTTTACCGAAGACACATCCTTAGTTTGCAATCACGGACTTGTGGATCCAAAATATCAATCAGGACTTCCTCATAAGATAAGGAATTTGAAATACCCAACTTTTCCAAAGGAGAAACCATTGAAGGATTACCCACACACTTTCTCAACATGAAAATAAGAAACACCGGATGAATGGAGCTCAAGATAGAAGGCAACTCCAATTCATATGCAACATTACCAACCCTCTTCAAAACCAAGTACAGACTGACATAAAAAGAAATGAGCTTCCCCTTCTTACCAAATAGCATCACTCCCTTCATGAAGGACACCTTTAAAAATACCCAACACTGAAGTCTAACTCCATTCACCACTTATCCGCATTGGATCTTTTGCGACTTTGAGCGGTCTTAAGTCTATCCAGAATCATCATCACCTTCTCCATGGCTTGTTGAACCAAATCAGGGCCAAAAAACTTATTCTCACCAACCTTAAACCACCCAATAAAAGACCTACACGTTCTACAATTTAAGGCCTCAAATGGGTCCATACCAATCCTAGAGTGATAAATGTTGTTGTAGGCAAATTCTATGAGATGGAAGTGGTCAACCTAACTACCACCAAGATCAAAAGCACAAGCATGTATCATATATTCCAAGGCTTATATTATCCTTTCCACTTGTCCATCTATCTGCTGGTGAAAAGTGGTACTAAGGGTCACCTTAAAACCCAAGCCTTGGTGGAACAACCTCTAAAAGTGAGATGAGAATTGAGTACCCCGATCATATAAAATGGAAACTAGATTACCATGCAACTTCACGATCTCCTCAATGAACAACTTGGCATAATCTTATGAAGAGAAATTACTCCTTACTGGCAATAAGTGAGCATTCTTAGTAATCCTATCCATAATGACCCAAATTGAATCAAACAGCTGGCAAGACTATGGAAAACTGGGAACAAAATTTATTTTAATTATCTACCACTTCCATACCGGCAACTCAATTTATTGAGTCAACCCACTGAGCCTCAAGTACACTACCTTAACTTTCTGACACACAATGCACTTAGCCACAAAATTAGCCACATGCCTCTTCATATAATTCCACCAAAAAATATCCTTAAGACCATGATACAATTTGGTTGAACTAGGTGAATAGTATAAAGTGACTCATGAGCTTTGGCCAAAATTTTTCTTTGCAACCCATCAACACCGGGAATACATAATCTTCTTTGGTATCTCAAGATCCCATCACCATTAATCTCTAAAATCATCACCTCTACTTACCAACCTCCTTGTTAATTTGTGTCAAAGTAAGATCTAACACCTGCTTCTTTTTCACCTCAGCCCCAAGAGATAACCTTGCCACCTCTTGAACAATAACACCACCATCCTTGAAATCTAAGAGAAAGACTCTTAGATTATCCAAATGGTGAATATCATTCACCAAATACCGTTTTTCTTAATCCACATAAGATAATCTTTCCATGGATAACCTGCTAATAGCAACAATAACCACATTAGTTTTACCTGGGTGATAGTAAAAACTCATGTCATAGTCTTCGAGCAGCTCAACTCATCTCCTTTGCATGACGTTTAGCTTCTTCTGAGTGAACACGTATTGTTGGATCCTATAATCAAAATAAATATCAACATAGATCCTACACAAATAATGTCGCCAGATCTTTAATGCAAACACCACGGCTAATAATTCTAAATCATGGGTTGAATAATTTTTCTTATGAACTTTCAACTATCTAGAAGCGTATTTAACCACCTTGCCATGCTGTATCAACACATAACCCAGACTTACCCTCGATGCATCGCAATAGAAAACAAAACCATCAGTACCCTCAGGTAGAGTCAAGACTGAAGCCGAAGCCAACTTATTCTTCAGCTTCTCAAAACTAGCCTCGTAAGCATCAGATCACAAGAATTTCACATTCTTCTGGTCAACTTAGTGAATAGGGCAGCAATAGAAGAGAAACTCTCCACAAACCTTCTATAATAATTGGTAAAACCCAAGAAGCTCTGAATATCGGATGGAGTCGTGGGTCTAGGCCACTTCTTAACCGCTGTAATATTTTCTGGATCCATCATAATCACTTTAATAGAAACAATATGTCCCAGATAAGTCACAACATTTAGCCAGAACTTACACTTAGAAAATTTTGCTTGAAACTGCTGCTCTTTCAAGGTTTGTAACATAAGGTGGAAGTAATCAACATAATCTGCCTCGCTCTTAGAGTATACAAAAATATCATCGATAAAGACAATCACAAAAAAATCCAAAATATGGTAAAAAAAACTTGATTCATAAGGTCCATAAATGCTCTTGGTGCATTGGTTAAACCAAAAGACGTCACCAAAAACTCAAAATGACTATATCGGGTACGGAAGGTAGTCTTAGGGATATCCACCTCCCTAATATTTAACTGATGGAAACCCGACCGAAGATCAATATTAGAAAAAAATTAGCACCCTAAAGCTGATCAAACAAATCATTAATCCTCGAAAGCAAATAGATAGTCTTCACGGTCACCTTATTCAATTAGTGGTAATCAATACACATTCAAAGGGAACCATCCTTATTACACATGAAAAAAATAGGAGAACCCCATAGAGACATATTAAGAAAAATAAAACCCTTATCCATAAGATTTTTCAACTGCTCCTTGAGTTCTTTCAACTCACCCAAAGCCATTCTGTAACGAGAAATAGAGATAGGACGAGTGTTTGGAATAAGATTAATCCCAAAATCAATTTCCACATCGATAGTAATTCCAGGAAGATTATCAGGAAATACCTCGGAAAATCATAGACCACAGGGTCGGTCTGCAAGGAAGGACCTTCAGATCTAGAATCCCTAACATCTACTAAGTGATAGAGGCACCCTTTAGAAACCAATTTCTTGGCCTAAAGATATGAAATAAACCTTCCTTAGGTACTAGGGAACTACTTTCCCATTCGATCACCAGCTCATTAGAGAAGTGGAAACTGACCCTTCGGGACTGACAATCAAGAGATGCATAGCATGAATACAACTAATCCATCCCCAAAATCACATTAGAGTCTAACATGTCTAACTCTATAAGATCCACCAAGGTATTCGTACCATGGACCGAAGTCACAAAATCCCTATAGACCCTTCTATCAAAAATAGAGTCACCCATAGGGGTGGACTTAGAAAAAGGATTCAAAATACACTAAGGACCAAAACCAAAATGAAAAGCTACATAAGGGGTCATATTAGAGAGGGTATACCTAGGATCAAGTAGACAATATACATCACAAGAGAAGATTCTAATCATATCAGTAACAACATCGGGGGACACCTCAAATTCCTGGCGAGTAGAAAAAACATACAGATGGTTCCGACTAGTACCGGAGCCAGAAACTGAAGTAGCACATTTTGGTGTAGGAGCTGATGAAATAGCAAAAGGAAACTTATTTGACCTAGAGAAAACTTAGAAGGACAATCCCTCTGCATATGACCAATGTAACCATATTTAAAACACTTGTTCCTCCCCTCTTCACAAACACCATGGTGCACCTGACCAAAGATTCTACAAGGAGGATACAATGGAGCTGACTGAGCCCCACTATCTTGAGGCTGGCTCTTGGTGCTCTAAACCCACTATTATATTCAGATTGACGATCACCCAATGACTTTGGACAAGGATCACTAGTCGTAGAATAGGAACCGGAATTGCCATACTTCTTCTTAGACTACATTCCACCATATCTACCACTCAAATGTTGACCACTACCAAGATTCAAGTAGAAAAATTTCTTATTCTTCCTTTAAATCATCTCTTCTTGCTTTTTTTCTTCTTCCACTTTTAGTATATACACTACAAGTCTAGGGATGTCCATATCCTTGTTCAACAAGGCAACCTTTCCCTCTAAGAACAATTTACGAGACAACCCAAATGCAAACTTCCTCATTCTAACTCTCATTCTAGACACTAATTCTTGACCATAACGAGACAACTGATGAAACTTCAAGGCATACTCCTTCACTGATATCCTACATTGCTTGAAATTCACAAACTCCTCAGCCTTAACCTCCATTAACTCCTAAGAAAAGAACCAATCAAGAAAAGCATTTGAGAAATTACCCCCTAAAAGAGAATAAGTACCAAATTCTACACCCTCCACATTAGTAGCATTCATTATATGGAAGATATTTTCCATCTTATTAATGAAATTTTAAGGATCCTCCTTAACTTTAGAACCAGTGAAAGTCTGAGGACTCAACCTTATAAGTTGGCCAACTCTAGTGGCCTCAGATAATGGAGCAACAGAAGCAACACACTCAGTATGGCAGGCCATAAACTATGTAACCAAATAAATCGACTAGAAAAAATTGGCATTAGACACGCCAGCCTTGGTTACCTGAGGAGGGATAAGGGGAACTAATGGAGTTCCATTAGGGAAATTAGAAGCAGTGACCCCTAGATCAGGTTTGAACTCCTGGAGTTGAATAAGCTCCATCTATAATTTCCTCAGGCAGGATAGAAGGATTTTCACGGGCATTAGATCTTATGGGAGGCATGATCTGAAAAGCAAACATACGGGAATTAGAGGAGATTCAAGACCTTAGACTCTATGGTTCAAAAATAGAACAACCAAAAGGGGAAATATTCCTAAATTCATCATAGCATCTCCTTTATGAATGTGGTATGCTACATACCCATAAATGAGTTTCTACTTGACACGGCTTTGTTGGACACCCAATTACACCAAACCTAGGCTATGATACCATCTTTTTCATGACCTAAACCAGGGCATGTCGTGAAAGGTATATTAAGTCCCATATGGATCGAAGATCACCCCTTGTACCTAACCAAACTAAACATAATCGACCAATATTACCCAATATTCATAGTAATCCAAATAAAGCCTTCTAAACAAAGGACCAAAAATAGTCTTAGTCGGTGCATGTCCTCGAATCTGACAAATGACAATGAGAATGAAAATAATAATGCTATGATAATGAAAGTAACTATCGACTCAAATTTAAGAATGAAACTAGTGAAATACCTAAGACTTCTAGGAGATGTAAGATCACAACCTCACCATAATAAGGATAACATAATTCCATAATCAACAGTTCAAAATAAATCAAAACCAATACACATAATCAAATGCACATAAATATATATACATATACATATATATATATACATATATATATATAGATATATATTTACATATATATATATATATATGTGTATACATCACATTCTAGGATAGGGAACAAGGCTTAACATGCCCTTTAAAACTATAGTCTGGATTATGTAGCTCAATAATCATAAAATATAAAGGCACGCACGGGCTATATGGGTCGAGCTCTCCTCTAGATGGTAGGACCCTAGTGCGCGTGGTCGCACAAACCAGAGGGTATACATTTGAACTATGAGGGACTCGAACCTCCTGACATATCAAGGTGACACAATCACCAAATCATATAATGTAATAGAGGAGACTCAAACCTCCTAATTGTATAATAACAATTGTAATAAGGGAGACTCAAACCTCCCAGTCATATAAACCCCTACGTCATTTATCACGGTTTCCAGTGTTGGTCCCTCAGGACCTCCACTTTCACGATTCATCTACACAACCCTCATTAAATCCCAATTAAAACAAGTATCATACATCCCATTCATTGAACCACATTATACATTAAGGCATACATTGTCAATATCATACCAACTACACTAGCAAGGTAACATCAATATACCAAAATAATCTCATCACTTGGGGGAATTTTCAACCCCCTTGGTTCAATTAAGAAATAACTCATGAAAGAAGCACGAACCCATATGGTTCAATTAAAAATCATAATGCAACAGTTCAAGAATAGTTCAATTTCCACATTTCTCATAACTAAAGCCACTTTCACAATATGGAGTTGAGGTCATAACTACTTCAAAAGTTAAAAGTTCGAGAAAATAAAAATTTCTTGTAACGCTCTAAATCTGATACCTGGAATGACACATGGTGCTCATGACCCCGAAGGACCATAAGCTAACCCATGACTGATATCTATACCTGAACACTGCACAATATACTGTATAGATGCGGAATAAAGGCCAAAAGGCCATAAGGTTCATAAATGTAACATAATTGATAAAATATAACATTTGGATGGGGTATCAAATACCCAAAACAACTGAAATAAACTGTCTGAAATATGATAGTCTGAAAAGCCTCTAACTGACTGAACTATCTAAATAAGGAGTTGATGGGAAATGTCCCCAACTAACTCCAACTACTAAAATTAACTAAGTAATAAAGAACTAAAGTAATGATCATGTCCTCGAAGGATGAGGACTCACTACTAAATTTGGCTGCTACTGATGCTCTGGAGCTTGTACTTCTGAACCTATGGTATAAAACACCATATCACAAATGCGTCTGTATGATTGAATGTACTGGTATGCATGTGAGGTAGGTTGAATTCAAAGGGGTTCACTTGCATGCACTACACTAACAAACTGCATAACATGAACATGAGAATACATGCATGAATACATAATAACTATAACTGAGTTTGTGATAACATGATTACTGAGTTTGAGTACTGATAACATGGGATTCTGATAACTATATAACTAAAATAAATTATAATAAGCGACTGTATCTGACAGTCTAGGTTCTAATGGAACTAGATGAGTTCTATACTGTTCTGAGTTGACTGTATCTAACAGTCTTGAATTCTGTAGAACTATCTGAGTTCTATTACTGAGACTGAATGACTGTATCTGATAGTCTTGATTCTATAACTAAAACTATGGTAAGTAGTCATCTAACCAACATGACCCAAATAACGCAATATAGCTAAGCTGGGGGTCCAAT
Source organism: Capsicum pubescens (assembly GCA_030864215.1). Classification (NCBI taxonomy): domain Eukaryota; kingdom Viridiplantae; phylum Streptophyta; class Magnoliopsida; order Solanales; family Solanaceae; genus Capsicum; species Capsicum pubescens. The sequence goes on from CM061538.1 coordinate 182,440,567, forward strand.
CTGTAACCCCAATTGGAAGGGTGTCAATACTGCACCACTGGTAAGGACACGCAGTGGGTAACCCTCATCTGACAGTGTTCCCAAAAAAGAACGGTGGGGTTCTCATCTGACAGCGCTTATCCACCTCATCAACCCTCATCTGACAGTGTTGATGTCTCAACCTATGTTGGCTACATAGTTCTGAAATGCAAGGATTGCTTCTAAGAATCATACCCTCAACTGTCAGTGTGTGTCCTCCTCCTTGGGTTCACTCGGTGCTAAATCCTACTCCCATCTGAATAGACACTGAACATGATTAACTGAACTGATCTGGACTAGGTTAACTGAGTTCCGTTGACTAACAGAATACTACTGAGATTACTAAATTATTCAGCTTTCTTGAGTCACATGACTAACTGAATTCTATGGATCATGGCTCAACTAAGAGTATCTTGAAAGCATGACACTGATTCTAGGCACACAACTAAATTTTTGGGTACAAGTACCCCTAGGACTCGATTAGATGAAAACTGACAAGGCATGACATTCTTGAATACATGACCGACATCCACAATCCATAATACAGTAAGTTGGGGATTTCATGAAGCATATGATTATCATAATAACATAATAATAGATACACATATAACGATAATCCATTGACTAAGAAATTTCATCAAACACTTGACATGCATGAAATTGTATATGAATGGCGATTTCATATTATCATACTAGTATGACACTTTTCCTTCACAAAGGCATTTAATCAAACACATAGTGAGCATAGTATATGTAGACAACATTATACAATAAGTAAACATCATGATTCAATTCAAATTCCACCATTCAAGGGTTTAATCATGAGTTCACATGAATCTACACCTATAATAGTTAATTTCACTTAAAATTTATCACCAATCATGGATTAGAATTCAATTGGTCATTATCAATATGAACAAAATCAAACTTATCATGGAATTCATAAGAATTCATATACTTGAACTTTGAAAAGAGATTTTTGGGCTTCATGGACGAAAGGAGTCCATGAATGAACACTCTGCATACCTTAGAATGTAACTCCGTAAAGATCCTTGGAGAGATTCTTGATCCTTACCCTTGAATTTTTAAGATTAGAGTTTCTTGGCTTGAGAGAGAATAGCTCTATTTGGGGAAAAGTTAGATAAGTAATGATATGACCATGTAATTTTATGGCTAAGTACGTGCTTAAGCTGATTAGGTCCATGGAAAAATATTTAAATCCCTTGACATTAAAACTCAAAACTGATTAAAAAAAATTCTGATTTTGGGACCCGGCGCTAGCTCCGCATCACTAGAAAGTGACAACTGGGAAATTGGGAGATGGCGCGGTGCGATGAAATCGCGTTGAAATATTGGATGGGACATGGAAGTTTGGCGTGATGCGGAGACATCGTGCAGAGACACTGGGAAAAGGACAATTCTGAATTTGATCCCTGGCGCAATGCGCCATAATCGCAGAGACTCACTGGATTTTGACAAATGCCTTTTTCGCTTGTGGCGCGGCATGCCACTGACTAACATGACGCTGTTTTACAATGGAGACTTGAAATAGTCATAACTTCTTACACGGTTATCGGATTTTGGCAAATTTTATATCGACGGAAAGTTTATTGAATTTCCCATATGACAAAAAGTGAAAATCTTTAAAATTCCCCATGCATAAACATCATTCAATTTAGAAGCTAATATTTAACATTCTTGGGACGAAATTAGTTAGGAAATTTTGGGGTATTACAATTCCCTAGTTCATTAACTATACCCATGTACCAAGAATTCAAAATCATTATTAAAGCCTGAATACTTATGTGTAAACCATGGGAAAACATTTTTTAACAACAAGCAATAAAAACTCTCAACCCTTGATTTCAAACCGATATAGATATCTCATGAAAAATACTTTAACACATATGCTTTTTAAAAATTAACAACAAGTAAAGAGTAGCATGCCTGAAATACCAAGTTACATGGGGGAATTTCAACCTTGAGCCCTTGGATGTCCTACTTCTTGAAAACCCTAAGTATGTTTACTTTAGAGAATTTGAGAGAGATTTTGAAGTGTTTTAGTACGTTATGGATGAAATATAACCCCCTTAAGTGCTTCATGGATGTGTGGTTTTTATTTGGTAAGAAGGGAATTGTCCAAAGTGCCCTTAATTTAAAAACTAAAATTTTGTCATCAGTGACTACGGATCACTATACGACTTGTAAGGATATATTGATGTGTTATAGAAATATAGCTCTTTCGACACTTAAAAGCAGGAAATATGCAAGTTTCAGAGTTTTTTTGTTAGATATGATGCGTTCTGGGTATGTTTTATAGGAAATGATGTTTTGGATTCTAAGTTCTTGAAAAAGATGAAAAAAGTATTTTTGGCTACTTATGGGAACAATTATGGATGTTCGGAACACGTTTTAGATTTATCGTGATCAAAGCATGTGCGGGAATTGAAGATAAGCTTAAAAAATCACTTCCAACACTTTCAAAGTCAATATGTGGACTACATGTAGTATATGTAGACTGCATGTAGGCAAACCATATGTCTAAATCCCAAAATATCAAGAGTAGAGCTACAAGATTTTTGTGTCTAGGCACAATCGGTCACTACATGATCCTACCCTTTAGGCTCTATTTGCCACATATACCCAAGGACAAGGCCCATGTAGGGACCATAAGTAGCCACATATATCCAAGGACAAGGCCCATATAGGGATAATAGTAATTGGTAGTTAACCGTTGATCCACACTACTAAGTTTTATTTAAGTAAGATGGTTTGGTTTTATCTTATAACTAGAGACTCAAAAAGTACTAGATAACTGGGATCAAGTTAAGTGTTAGTCAGGTGACATCCTGAGACTTGAAAGGTAAAGGGTAAACTCCTTCAACTTATCCAAAAGACTGTAGAAGGTACATAACTTATCAATTCTACATAGAAGGTATAGGGTTGGTTCAATAAGTCATGATAAGTCTACGGAGTTGAGAATCCATGGAAACACTATACTAGTGTTCACCTAAAACTGAATACAACGTAAGTTGATATTTGTTACTATTTTAACATTGATACGCAAAACCCCCATTTGCTTTTCCAGTTCCTCCCATTGATTACAATAGTTGAGAACCATGATTCGAAGTATTAAATTGGGATTCGACCCCAACCTTTATTGGGTTACTAGATTTGGCAACAACCGTCTCATCTTCAGAATGGAGGTATAGCTTGGACATTCCAAATTTTAGGGCCGTTGTTGAGGTATACAATGTAGATTTGTGAATTAAAATTGTTGTAGCTTTTGGGTTTTTTATTATTATTTTTGTTCTTATTTAGGCATATGCCAGCGTATGTCCAACAAAATGAGTAGAGGTAATCCATTACTCCCAGTGAACTAGAATACAGAACGGATCTAAAGAACACTGAGTAAGATGGTGGAATAGAAAAGAGATAATATTCTTAAAGAGGTTCATGATGATATACTTCCCGTACACTTAAAGGAGTACAGGGTATTGTTGACCAACAAACTATTGAGCATTTTGTTCAAGATGAAAACAAGCGTAGGTCAATGGAAGAAGCTCAGTAGGTAGATAGGGAGGCAGAGCTAGTTGAGCAAAGACAAGAAGAACATTATGTTCTATAGAAATATAGAAATTTTGATACTTAAAATGAGGAAAATATGCAAGTTTCTGAGGCTATTTTGTTAGATTTGATTTATTTTGGGTATGTCTTGCAGAAAGCCATGTTTTGGATACTAAGATCATGAAAAAGCTGAAAAATGTGTTTTGGCTGATTTTTGGAGAAATTATTGATATTTGGGATGTTTTCTAGCTTGATCGTGATCAAAGCATATTTGACAATTGAAGAAGAGCTAAAAAGATGACTCCCGACACTTTTTATTTCAACATGTGGACCACAAGTAGGACTTATGGACAACAGGTAAGCGCAGCAAGTGCCAGAAGTCCAAAATCATGAGAGCTGAACTTACAATTTTTTTATCGACTACCTGTGCCCGGTACTTGCACCCAGTGTCAAGACCATAGGTACTACCTACACCCAGGGCCAGATCGTGTGATAGTCCATATGTGGCCACCTACATTGTTTTCTCCTATTTCATTTAGGATATGGTTTTATGGTTTCCTCATGTACTATAAATACCCATTATGTACTTTTTATTAGGAGTTATGAACTTTTGATACTCACAAATATATTTTGATTCCAAGGTCCAATTTTGATCTTGGGATTCTCTTATATTGGCTTCAGTTGATTAATTCAATTTCGATTGTGGGTTTTTACACTTATTATTATTATTATTATGATTTCATCTATGCTTTATATTATGAATGTTATTGATTTTTCACAATCATGAGCATCTAAAATCCACAGCTAGGGTTGTCTAAACCCTAGCAGATTGATAAAGTAGGGGAAGTGTGATTGTTAAGCTCAACTAATACCCATGGCATGCATTGATTTATCTTTATTATACTATATTTATTAATAGGTTCACACATTAGGATCTTTCCTAGATATTACTACTTAATCCAAAAGAGGAGTAGTGACTAGGAAAAGATAAAGACAATAGTAATTTGGAGTTTAACTGTCGATCCACACTTCTAGGTCATATCTTAGTAAGATTGTTAGTTTTCATCTAATAAATAGAGACTCAAAAGGTAATAGTTAACTAAGATTAAGACAAAGGTTAGTAAAGGCATCATCCTATGACTAAAAAGGTAAAGACTGAAATCCTTCTACTCATCCAAAAGACTGTAGAAGGTACATAACTTATCGATCCTGCATGCAAGGTATTAGGTTGGTTAAACAACACACGATAAGCCTACGAAGTTGAGAAGCTAAGGGTAACTCAAGCCTAGTGTTCACCTATGACTGCTTACAACAAAACTTAATATAACTACTTGCTCGAGATTACTACTCAATCTAGGGGTAACCCTCCCATATTTACTTTTCTTATTCTGCATGTTTACTACAACCGCTGAGATTTAAAAAGCAACGTGTTCCCTTAGGATTTGACCCCAACCATTGTGGGTTAATATATTTTGAAAGAAACCATGTCATCATCTAATAAGAGGTGTTTTTAGACATCGTCAAAATTTTGGCGTCGTTGCCCGGGAACATGGTGTTAATTTGTGATTTAATGATGTTACAGTTTTTGAGTGTTTTTTGTTTTTGTTCTTAGTTGGGCATATGCCGGTATATGCCTAGCACATGGATTAGAGTAAATCCATTACTCCTAGTGAATCTGAATCCAGAGAGGATCCTACAAACACCTAGTAGGATATCTGGGTAGAAGAGACATGAAACCCCTGAAGGGGTTCGTGATGTTGTAACTCTCTCTCTTCTTGACGGAGTACAAGATATTATTGACTGATAGACAATTAAGATGATAGCTCAGGTTGAATACAAGAGGAGGGAAACTAAATAATCTCAGAGGGTAGCTAGGGAGGTAGAACTAACTACCAGAGACAAATAACAAATTATCGAGCAACACTCTGTGGGAATCAGACTAGAGCTAAAGGTGGTCGTGTTCAAGTAATCCTAAAATATTAATATGTGTAATCATATATAGGTGAAGAAAATTTTTTAAGATACGTTGAACCGACAAAGACTTGAGCTGTAGTTCCTTTTATTTTACCCCCAGATATAAAGTTTAATATTACGATCGCAATGATCCAGCTTCTAAATCTAAAGGGTGTGTTTGCAGTCTGCCTACATATGATGAAAATTTGCTCATTTCTAATTTTCTTGGGATCTGCAGTTCATGGTGAATCAAAAAGCACTTAGAATAAGGATTTTCCCCATCTCACTAACATGACAAGCAACTTTATGGTTGGGGTAACTGCTAAGAGGCTCTATCTGTACATGGAACGAGTTGCAAAGGAAAATTCTTGAACAGGTTCTTTCCCTCATCTAGGATATTGCAGCTTAAGGATAAGATCTATTATTTCAGGCATCTGCAGTCAGAGTCTATGTACGAAGCATAGTTCTGGTTCACGAAGAAGCTGAGATGGTGACAAACCATCAGTTTCAAGGGATAAGCTTATTGGATATATTCTACAAATCCTTGACCATCAGTTCCAGAGCCATGAAAGACACAATATCTGTAGGAGCTTTTATGAGACTACATTGGAAGGTAGTTTTAAATATGTTAGATTAGATTTAACTCACTAACCAAAGGTGGCAGACTAGGGAGGCTGAGAGGGGATCTGACAGATATGCTATTAGTGACTTCTATGACCATAGAGTAGATGATAATTCTGTACTGTAAGAGATTGCGTTACTAAGTATTGATCTAGGGGTACAAGCAAAGAAGCTTATAGTGGAAAATTCTGAGAAAGTTAGTGCAGTAGAAACAAAAAGGTCAGCTTTCATAGCATATGAGTTAGAACTTGAGGAGGAAACTAATTATCTAGATTGTCAAATAGCGAGTTTTTGAGTCCAAGGCCAAAGAAACCAAAGTTGGAGCTACTCTGATAGATACATAGATCATAGTAGAGAGTGAGATAGTGATTGGATAAAGAAGTGACTAAGAAAATAAGGATTACTATAGAGAGAATAGAAATAAGTACTTACCACCTGGCAGACGAGATGCAGAATCCAGAATGGAAGAGATTCTAGCTAAGCTGGTGAAGGGTCAAGAAAATTAGGATATGAACCTTAAGGAGAGTAACACCAATATTTCAGGATTGACCCAGAAGGTTAAGTCACTTGCCACTACTATTAAGCAGTTGGAGCACCAGTTTAGGTAGATGTCAGCAACTCTGTACCAGAGGCAGCTAGGTACCCTTCTGAGCAACAAAGTGCAAAATATAATAATTATGGTTATATACTTAATATTACCATGAGGAGCGGTATCACTACTATGGATCCCCCACTACCTGCTGCAAAGGTTTTTGATGATGAGATACTGACTGTTGAGTCCGATAAGGTAACAGGTGATAAAGGTAAAACTACTGAAGAAAAAGTTAAAGGTCTAGTCATTGAGCCAGAAATTAGAAAAATTTTGAGACCACTCCACCTTTTCCTTTATGATTAAAGTAGAAGAAAGAAGAAGGTAAGTTCTAGCAATTTATTAAGATACTAAAAAAATTAAGCTTGAACATACCTCGTTTTGAGGCATTGAAATAGATGCTCGATTACACCAAATTTATGAAGTAATTAGTCACTAGGAAAAAAGAGTGATAATTGAGGATGTTGATGGTATGCACCACGACAATGCAGTTATGACTAGTTCTTTGGTATAGAAAAAGAGTAATCCTAGAGCATTCACTATACCATGCGTTATTTGGTCATCCAAATTTGCTAGAGCCTTGTGTTACTTAGGGGACACCATTAATTTGATGTCGCTGGCCATATTCAAGCGGTTGGATTTGAACCCTCTAGAACCGACTTTGATGCGATTGTTGATGGCTGACCATATAGTGAAGTAACATATGGGAATCTATTTTGATGCGATTGTGAGGGTTAATAACTTTATATTTCGACTGAGTTTTTCATCTTGGATTATAAGGTTGACACCGATATGCCCATTATATTGGCGAGACCATTTATGGACACAGGTAGAGCAATGATTAACGTGGAGAAAGGCGAGTTGAAATTAAAAGTCAATAGTTAGGAGGTCACATTCATAATCGGAAAGTTAATGAAACAACCAACTGACATGAGGGTTGTGTTGGTGATTTATTATATTGATGACACTGGAGTACACTCCTATGAGTGTCTTGATGAATTATGAGTAGTCAAGATACCCGCATCATGTTGCAACATTAAATCGAGAATTTCATGGGATGCAACCCATGGGTTTATTGGTGAATTCTGAGTAACCAACATAGCCACATTATGCTGTGATGTTAAATCTAGCATTGAGTGGGAGGCAACCCACTATTTTAGTGTTCACGTTTTTGTTATTTTTGTCTTTTTGTAGGTTTTTAGGTTTTGGACCTTACTTGGAGTACGGTAAAAATTGCTACATTCATAAATTTCCAGGTAAGTGGACTGTGTAATAAATCCATCCTGGTCACATGTCCCACATTGTAAGTTAAGTAATAAGTAGAAAATTTGAAATTTTTAGGATGGAAAATGGTAAGTAATGGACTTGGCATCTAATTTTACTTTTGGGACCTAAAACATAAGTTGTGGGACCATAAGTATCAAAAAAATATCAAAATTCTAAGTCTAGTTTGCAGGAAATCAATCTAAAATTTTTGGCCTAGCAAATGTGCCCAACACCTGCAGGCCGTAAGGGGCACCTGCGCTCGAAGCCTGTCCACTGGTATAATCCGCAACTATGTCAAATTTGGGACAACTTTTTAATTTAAATTTTTGTCCCACCAACACATATATGACCTAAAATATCCCCCAATCTATATAAAAACATTCTTAACCTTATTCAAACTCATTCTAATCCTCAAAGATTCACTTTTCTCTTTGAATTCAAACTTCTCACTTAGAATACAAACTAACCCCACACTTAAGTAAAGGCTAAATTGACATTTATTTGAGATACCAACTTTTCCCAACATGTTACAAACAAGTTACAACTTCGGTTTTACTTGACTACTTCATTATTCACTTCCGGTTCTTCATATAAAACGTAACCTTCTCAGCTCCTAATAGTTATATATTAATTTATTCATTCTTTAAACAAGTTGATATGTGTATTCCATTTAAAAATATATATAATCTATCATGCTTTTATGGATCCTTGAAGTAGCCTAAAATCATAATGCAGGGCCTTGTTTTGAATGAAATTCTAAGTTTCGGCCCTAACCGGAAGTTGAACTTGAATGAATAAAGTACTACCACAAGTTGAACATGTTTACTTGCTTTGAAATTCATTATTCTTGATTAGTGTGTGAACATTGGACTTGTTGGGATTTCAAATAGGTCACATGGGTAAGAAAATTGAAGAAATATTCGAACTTCTCAAATTTTGAGTTTTTCTCTAACTGTTGCTATCCCTTATTTTTGTTAGAAATCAACAATTGGTTTTTCAGGTACATATGTGAAACATCTTGGGCTTTGACCCTTAGAAAATTTACTGTAATTCCATTCTCCAGACCTAATATGACTCATGGGTACGAGCAGTATATTAGGGTATGAGTGGTATGGTCCTATCATATTATGATCAGTGTTAGTTTGTGGGATTGTTTTGGTCACTAGAATTGGTATGACTCAGGGGTATGAGTCATAAGGTCTTGGTACGAGTTGTATCTGGGACTCATACGTTAGGTAGTGTTTGATCCTCCAGGTATTTCATTATGCCAGCAATACGGGTCATGGATACAAATCGTATGCTGTGGTTATGTCTGGTTTGGATGAGTCATATATAGTATAGTGTCTGATCCAAGGTTTGGGCTTGGATATGAGTGGTTGGTACCAATCATATTGGGAGGGTACAATTTGTATAGGTCAATCGTATCCCTATGATTGGTTTTCAAGTGACTTAAGTGGGGCTATTCTGGATATTTACCTAGTTAGTCTAATTAGGACCCATAACTTCAAATAAACTTTGGAGGCTATTTACCCTATTATTATAATCATAAACACTTAGAAACTATTCTAAAAAATCTCATAACTCTTTCAAGAGATTTTGGGGCAAGAAGGCTTGGGTTTCATCTTGAGTATTTTTTTGGGGCTTGCTTTGGTGATTTCTTTCCATTAATTCTTTGGTAAAAGGCATGATTCTTTTCCCTTATTGTTATTTCAACTAAATTCATGGTTTTTATGATTGGTTTTATGGTTTTATTATTTCATGATTATGGCTTTCAACTATGATTTGGAGGTTTAGATATTAAATGCTTGGTTATGGTTCCCTATGGTTTTAATTATTCTTTTGTATGAATTAATGGTGGTTTTGGACAGTTGGATTGCATGTTAATTGTTTAATGGTCATTGGAATTGGTTTTGGTTGTATTATGCCCCCAAGGTGTTTGATAAAATGCTTATAAAGATATGTTCATTGCATTGAATTCTTTCAATGGAACTGTCGCACGTTTTAAACTTACTAAAGGAAATTTTCATGGTTTAAATAGTTTGAAAAGACTAAATACTAAATGGTTATTCTTAAGGATAACATGGAAGTCTCCCAAGTAGTTTAATATGGTATACGAGAAGGCACTTGAAAGTCCCCTTAAACTAAATGGTTTGGCTATGGATATTACTTGTAAGTAAGAGGTGGTATGACTATACCACTAACATTGGCCTTGGTTAATAAATGGATAATGGTTTGGTTATTAGGAAACTAGTTTTTATTGGGCATTAATGGTGAGGTGTGTAGCAAAGTCGTGGAAGTTGGCGGCCTCGGGGGGACCAAAATTGGAAACTCATATTTATCAATATGAGGATTGGTCTTAGTGGACCGTGTGAATGATGTCACACTATTGGGGGATGCACTATTCATACTATCGGATACTTCTTTGGTCGTATGGATACACGCACTGGGGCCCTTTCAATAGGGGGAGCTGAACCCATATTGCCCGTGGGTAGTTTAGGATGGCCAAGTTACACAACGTAGGTAAATGTTTTTAATGCATACTAAAGTCGGTTCCCTTTCCCAGCACTTATAGATATGTATGGTTGTATGAATTATTAATGGTTTTACCTGGTTTTATAATTGACATTATTTTATCCTTATCTTGAGATTCATGGTAGCGGTCACTCGCTAACCCTGTTTACTGGCGGCTGTATACCCATGCTATGCAGGAATCACCCATTCTACTTCTCCTATTTAGCATGCATATTCGACATAAGAATTTGGACTAAAGTGGTGGGCTTCCATTCTTTTGTTACATATCATTTCATGTTATGAATTTCTTTAGACACTTTTCTTTTATTTTGGATATTAGTTTTAGCCATGGTTGGGTAATGTCCCAACTGGATTTGTTTACTCTATCAAATAGAGACTTTGGGGTACTTCTAGGGATTGGTATGGATGGATCGGTATTGGTGTTTACCTTGGCATCGACATTGGTATTGGGGCTTACACCCTTAGGCGATATTGTTGGTTTTTAATCCAATTACGTTTTGGGATTAATCATATTAAATTTTTCCTAACTTATTTGGTTATGGATTATGGATTGGTTTGGTGTGGTTGAGAGGTTGGTGTGATACGATTGAACTCTATTGGGTCGGTCTCGGTTATGACCCTATCCAGAGTCTTGATGAGAACATTCATACTATCTTGTTAAATGTTCGAAATTCATCCCATCTAAGGTTGAATATAGGTAGTTGGGTTAGGTAATAGGGGGCGGTCTCTGGTCCTAGTTGGACTTTGGATGCCTATTATGACAAGTCCCAGGGTCGGGTTGGGTAAATAAAGGAAAGGGATGGTAGTTCGAGGAGATGAGCAGAGTCTCTAAAGCCTACTAGTTCAATGGTGGAATACCCAAAGAAGCAATGTAGAGACACTATATTAGAGGTGACATAAAGAGTTACGAGAGGACTAACTCGTCGGGCTGCTCAAACAGCTGAAACTCATCCAAGGTTGATGTCAGCAAGGATGTCACCTCTATACACTTCTCGACCTAATGATGATGATGAGGAGGAGCAGGAGACAGAGTCTGAGTTAACTCCATAGGTTATTGCTCAGGACCCCCTAGTCTGAGAAGGGTTCCTAGGTTTAATCTGATAAGGTAGAGCAGGAGAAGTCATTAGGGTGCCCTAGTCTAAGGAGGGTACCACAACTCATGTACAATAGACAGATGTACCCCAGTCTGAGAAGGGTACAAAACAGCCTTCCTATGATGCATCAGTATAACAGAGTCTCGATCTGGTACATGCCTTAGATGCACCTCCTGAGGAGGGACATCTGTGGTGGTGTGTGTAAGGGATGTGGGAGATACTATATTGAAGTCCTAACAGGTACATTTTGATGAGTTCCAGATTGACCTATCGAGTCTAGATCGAGTACCATAGTTACGGGCGACATTTGATAGATATCAACTAGAATGGATGACTAGGCCACTTGGTTCCTACATTCCGACTATGGTATGGGAATTATATGCATCCTACAGAGATACTACAGTCATTCCTATGTGCAGACATCCACACCTGGTGAAATTTGTGAGGAAGGCACAACTTGATCATACACTGGTTAGAGGGGTCAGAGTTCATATTTTGACCGTGACTATCCATAGAGTTATCTTCTGCCCAGATTACATTGCTCTTGTATCTATAGATGAGTGTGACCATATATTGAGGGTCGTTTATGATCAACATTTTATGCGGGAGGCCGAGCATCGATGTAAGAAGGTTGAGATGGCTAGGTTGATATCTAGTTATATTTCATCGTTGGGTGATGCAACACCATGGATTGAGCCTATGAACAAAAAAGGACCATTGACATTTGAGGCCAAGTTCTGGTGGTTGCTTATTAGATATTGACTGATACCCATTGCTTCTTATAATACATTAATGTTGGTGGGAGAAAAACTGGTTGCTTATCTGATGGATGGATATGATGTTAATTCTAGTGGTATTCTTTAACATGAGTTAGATGATAGAGAATTTAGGGAGTTGTCTAATATTCCCTTCCCTTGCATGATTAATAAGCTATGTGATGAGTCCAGTGACCCTGAGATATTGGGTGTAGATAAGAGGGTAAATATGATGGTGAATTTACAAATAAAGACTATAAAGATTCTGGCATGTCCAGGCACTTCTAGGATATCAAGATAGAAGGCACCATTACCATAGGCCCAAGATGAGGGCCCAGTAATTTCTATAAAGCCTAATGAGGAACATCGAGGTGATGTGGGTATTAGTATTAAAATAAAGATAAGGGAGCAAAGAGAGGCTCTATATTTGAGTATGAGGTCAAGGGGACACCAGCTACTTCTTTAACCCCAGCTTTGACCTCAGAACCGGTGGGTGTACCTTTAGAGCTGACTCACCCATCCACTGTAACTCCTGCTTTAGGTATGATTACTATATAGAGAGAGTTTTTATTGATCTTAGTGGATATCCAGAGGGCTACCAATACTAGGGTGAGGGTCATTGAGACTAAGATAACTACCCTCTATTAGAAGATGAGATCAGGGGTTAGGAATACATTTGAGCAGGTAGAGGCTAGTTGGAAGGTCGCAATGAGCACTGTACTATTCGAGATATATGCTGATTTCCAGACACAACTGTATGATTTTAAGAGATGGGTTATAGCTTAATATACAGATACAACTGCACGAAATATAGCCCAGATGATGGAGAAGTTTGATATACTACGAGTAGAGGTACACTCTCTCATAGAGAGTCGTGTTGTAGCCACTCTCTCAGTTATACCATAGGTGGTCCAGATATTGCCTCCAGGTGCACCAAGATAATTAGAATTTTTCATGGAGGATGTTGAGGAGGTCCCAATAGTTGGGGACTAGAGAGGTCATATAAACGACTCACAAGATCCTTATATACCAAATGATTAGGACGTTAAAGGTCCAGACATAATTCTATGGAGACTGTATTTATTGATCGGTAGAGGTGCATATCTATAACAACGGGTGCATCCACTAGTAGTGCACTACCACCACCACCACCTCTGCAAGTTGATAAGCCCTCATCTAGTGATGCTCATGAGTCAAGAGCCTAGTGCATCCCAGGTATGTTCTCACTTCTCTCTCTTTTTATTTAATTCAGAGCATTAAGGACAGTGCACAATTTTTATTTAGGGGTGGGTATACCATGGCACTGCGTATTTTTGTTATCATGTTTGTTTTCCTATTGGTCGTGGTATAGTTGTAGAACCGGCATGTCAAAACTAATTTTGTGTCATATTGTGTTTTATTTCATATTGTGCTTTCTTTTTGTGTAATTAGGAGATTTATAAGTTTTTAGGGCAGTAGTCATGTTTTGATTGAGTTTTGATACCCCTCTAAAATTTTGTGTTGTAGAATTGTATGAATGTATATATGTGTGAACTGTGTTGATCTTGTTATAGAATTAGCATTAGGGACATGATAATCACTTTCCAATAATTGCATGAACTGTATAGGTAGTAGTTGGTAAGATTGACTCTGTGCCATGTGTGTGTGAGATACTACCTAGTTCTCTTTTTGTGTTGAATTTAGAACTTGCCTGGTTAGTCTTGCCTAGGTTGAAAGATAGTCATTTAGGAAAGGATCATAGACAATTTTTTATTTCCATCCAATATTAGCCTAAATGACCTTCTATGTGTGAATTATATCCCTTGATCCGTGATTTGAGCCTTAGAGACTATTTTTCTTATTTCACCATTCACCTTCCCATTTCTATTATAATGAACCTGTTTTGGCCTTGGTCCTCCTTGGACATTATGCACCTTAACTTAAGCAAAATGCCAAAGTTAAGGGCGGCTATCATAGGGGTGTGTAATGTAAAATTGGATATAAAGAAGGATAAAATAAGAGAAAAAGTTAGTGAAACTGGGTGTAGTAGCAAAAGAAAAAGAAAAAAGAGAAGAAAAATTATGAAAAAGAAAGAATAAAAGACTACACCTGCCTGAATGTGCAATAAATAACAAAAAGGGAGAAACAAGGAGGAAATAAAGTAAAAATTAGCTAGTATGTGAGGCCCCAAGTAGTGTAGTGCCAAGGAGTCTTAGTCACCTTTAATATCCATATGTATCATACCAACCCCCGAGCCTATATTACAAGCCGAGAAAATTCATATAGTGATCCTAACTTGACAATCTGAATGCTAAGGTAAAGAAAATAAGGTCAAACCTATAGTACTTGACATGCATTGATTGGAACTTCATTGTCGAGTGTGAGTGTCAATTGATTATCCTTACATTGACATGCATTATTCATTGAGTGAGTGGAAATATTTGTTGTAAGGGAACTTGAGTCATACTACTAGCTATTTGCTTGTTTTGGGTAGTGTAACTTCTATATATGAGTGGTTGTCTATTGCTAATATAATTGCCATACCTTGATATCTTTGGGTCACATTGTTGTGCTTCATGTTCATACATAGTTGAATTTTGGAATAGTGAGATTTGAGGGGATGTTCTATTTTAAGTGTTGACTGACAGCCTTGAATATCTTAGATTCTCCTAGTTAAGCATCGTATTTATTTTTGTTATGTTTTGTTTCCCGAGGACATGAAAACATTCTAAGTTGAGGGTATTGATGTGCTATGGAAATATAATACTTTTGAATCTTAAAACAAAAAAATATGCATGTTTATGAGGCTATTTTGTTAGATATGATCTGTTTTGGAGATGTTTTGCAGGAAACTATGTTTTGGATGCTAAGTTCATGAGTAAGGTGAAAAAGTATTTTTGGCTACTTTTTGGAGCATTTATGGATGTTCGGGATGTTTTCCAACTTATTTGTGATCAAATCATGTTTGAGAATTGAAGAATACTTGAAAAAATAACTCTTAACACTTACTAAGTCAGCATGTGGACCGCATGTAGGACCTACGGAATGCAGATAGGCATAGAATGTGCCAGAAGTCCAAAATACCGAGAGTTGAACTTGTAGGATTTTTTCATCCGCTACCTGCGACCGGTACCTGCGCTCGGTACCTGCACCCAGTGTCAAGACTGTAGGTACTACCTTCGACCAGGGCCAGACCTCGGGTACAGACCATATGTGGCCACTAACCCTACTTTCTCCTATTTCATTCAATCTTTTGTTTTAGGGTTTCCTCATATACTAAAATACCCCTTATTTACTTTTTAGTAGCAGTTATGCACTTTTGATACTCACAAATATATTTTGATTCCAAGATCCGATTTTGATATTCGGATTCTCTTGTATTGACTTCAGCTGATTAATTCAGTTTCGATTGTGGGTTTTACATTTTTTATTATTGTGATTTCATCAATGATTTCTATTATGAATGTTATTGGTTTTTTTACAATCATGAGTAGCTAAAAACCATAGCTAGGGTTGTGTAAAGCCTGGCGGATTGACGAAGTAGGGGAAGTGCGATTGTTAATCTAAATCAATACCCATGGCATGCATTTCTTTGTCTTCCTTATAATAGATTTATTAATAGCTGCACACATTAGAATCCCTCCTGGATATTGCTACTTACCCCAAAAGAGGAGCAATAACTAGGAGAAGATAAAGACAACAATAATTTGGAGTTTAACTGTCAATCCATGCTTCTAGGTCATATTTTAGTAAGATGGTTATGTTTCATATAATAACTAGGGACTCAAAAGGTAACAGTTAGCTAGGATCAAGATAAGGGTTAGTAGGCAACATCCTGAGACTCAAAAGGTAAAGGGTGAAATCCTTCTACTTGTCCAAAAAACTGTAGATGACACATAAATTATCGATTCTACATGCAAGGTATTGGTTTGCTTCAACAATGCAAAACAAGATTATAGAGTAAAAAAGCCTGGGGGAACGCAATCCTAGTGTTCACCTATGATTGATTATAACCAAATTTAATATAGCTACTTGCTTAAGATTACTATACAAAACCCCTTATTTAATTTTCTTGTTCTAACCGTTGAATACAAATGTTGAGATTCACAAAGCCACGTGTTCCCTTGGGATTCGACCTAAAAATTTATTGGGTTAGAATATTTTGAAAGTGACCATATCATCATAAAATAGGAGGTTTTTTTTGAACCTGATCAAAATTTTGGCCGTCGAGTAGTACTCGGTATAAACCTGAATTAAGTTAAAGATGCTCGTGTTCAAGTGATCCTAGCATATCAGTATGTGAAACCATATAAAGATGATCAAAAAGATCTGGGATATGTTTAGCTGGCAGTCACTGGAGCCATCATCCCTCCTACTTTACCCCCAGATGTTAAGTTTAATATCTCCAGTGCTATGATCCAGCTTTTATACTTAAAAGATATGTTTGTGGGATTGCCTAAAAATGATTCAAATATGTATCTGACAAATTTTACGGGGATCTACACTTCATATACCATACCTGGGGTAGATCAGGAGGCACTGGGCCTGAGGTTGGTTCCCTTCTCGCTTACTGGAGAAGCATCTTTATGTCTAGGGGAACTTCTAAAAGGATCTATCATTACATGGAATGAGTTACGCAGACAATATTCTTGAGCAAGATCTTTCCTCTATCTAGATTATTAAAGCTCAAGGATGAGATTTATAATTTCAAGAAACTACAGACCAACTCTATGTATGAGCCATGGTTCCAATTTAAGAAGAGGCTTAGCATGGTGCCCAACCACCTAATTTAATTGACAACCTTGTTGGAGATATTCTACAGAGCCCTAACTATTAGTTCTTAAGTAATGGAATCTCCAGAGGATCCTTTATAAGATTACGACTGGATATAACTTCTAGTATTGTAGATCAGATTTCATTAACTAAACGAGGGTGGAAACTTTAAGAGGTTGAGAGAGATTGCAGCATTTATGCAATTAGATCTTTCGGTGAGCGGTGAGTAATTGAAGGTTCTTTAGCTCAAGATATTTCACTATTGAGGATGGATATTGGTGAATTGGACAAATAATTTGCAATAATAAATTCTTCAAAGGTTGATGGAGTAGGAGCATAGGGCACAACTTTTAGGTTATAGGAGTCTAAGTTATAGGAGGAAGCAAAGTTTGTGGATTGTTAGTTGGCGAATTTTCGAGCCCAAGGTCAAGGAAATAAAGGTCAAAACTATTATGATGATAGAGATAAGTAAATTCCTCCTGGCAGATGATATTCAAAATCAAGAATTCAAAAAATATTGACTAAACTGATGAAGGGTCAAGAGAGACAATAAACTTGACTTAAAGAACTTAAGGCTGATATTTAAAAATTGACCCAGAAGGTTGAGTCACATGCAACATTATAGGAAAATCTCCTCTACTTTGTCCCAATGATAGACATGTTACCTTCCTAGTGACACTATGTAGAATGAACCAACAATTATTCATTGTCTGGATATTCATACAAGGAGTAGTTTCCTACCTGATAAGCATTTTTGTCCTACTGCTAGTGAGCCAAAAAAGGATAGTATTATTATGGATGAGGCACCAGAAGCTGAGTTTAAGAAGATGACTTGTAGTGATGATGATTTTGAGAGTTATTATGGTGATGTCTGTGTTGAATAAGAGCTCCAAGATATCGTGCATCAGTTTAGCATGAATTCTTATGAACTATTAGTAGAAAAAAAGGGGGACCAAGGTGCAGTCACTATCTCATGTTCTACTGGTCCTTATGACATTAATCAGACTCTTTTTGACTTGGGAGGTGGTAGGGTTAGGAGAACTAAATTCTACATCTGAAAGGCTATTGATGGCTGATTTCCTATAAAGGAGCCATTGGGTATTTTGCAGAATGTAGAAGTAAGGGTGGCATCATTCATTTATCCGACAAATTTCATGATTTTAGATTGTAAAGTGGATTCTCAGTCCTCAATTATCTTGGGTAGACCCTTCTTTTCCACCTATCGGGTGGTAATTGATATAGACCTAGAGGAGATCACATTCAAACTAAATGATGAGCAAATAGTGTTAAATATATGCATGACAATTCAGCAGCCAAATAATATGATTGTGGTGGCAACAATAAATGTAGTGGATGATGTGTGGTTTTAGTGGATATATCTATTAAGGAAAGACTAGGGCAGAACCATTAGCAACAATGATTATAAACTTTGACAGTTATGGGATAGATGAATATGATGAGCTGGTTGATGCACTACATAGAATAGGTTCTTACAAATATGCCCCTAAGAAGCTGGATCTCAACTTGAAGAACAGAACTACACCTCATGCAACAAAATCTATTGAGGATCCACCGAGAGTGGAATTGAAGGCCCTCCCCTCTCATTTGAAGTATGCATTCTTAAGGTTCAACAAACCTTACCAGTGATTATTATGGTAGAATTGGCAGGAGCACAGGTGGAGGCTTTGACATCAATATTGCAGAAATTAAGAAATATATTTGGTGGACTATTATAGACATTGTGGGGATCCCATTAGGTTTATGCCCTCATAAAATACAGCTTATGCCAGACAACGCTTCTAGTATCGAGCACCAGAGATGACTAAATCCTCCTATGCAAGAGGTACTGAAAAAAGAGATAATCAAGTAGTTAGATACTAGGGTGTTTTTTCTTATTGCAAGAAACAAGTGGGTAAGCCCGGTTCAAGTTCCAAAGAAAGGGGGAATCACAATGGTTCCAAATGAAAAGAATGAATTATTACTCATGAGGATAGTGATCGGTTGGAGAATATGCATGGATTACAAAAAAATGAACAAGTGGACACAAAAGGACCATTTCCCTATATCATTTATGGATCGTATGCTGGATAGACTAGCAGGTAGTAGTTGATACTATTTACTTTATGGGTATTCAGGTTACAATTAAATCATGATTGCACCCGAAGACCAAGAAAAGACTACTTTTACTTTCCCCTATGGGACCTTTACATTCAAGAGGATGTTGTTTGGACTATGCAATGAGCCTGCCACTTTTTAGAGATGTATGATGTTCATATTCTTTGATATGGTGGAAAACACTATCAAAGTATTGATGGATGACTTTTCGATGGTTAAGGAATTGTTCAATGACTATTTGGTCCATTGACTAGTGTACTACAGATATCTGAAGAGTGCAATTTGATGTTAAACTAGGAAAATGTCACTTTATGTTGAGAGAAGGCATAATGCTAGGGAATAAGATCTCTAAACATGGTATAGAGGTGGACAAAGCGATGATTGAGGTGATTGAGAAATTGCCCCCGTCGGTGTCAGTTAGAGGCATACGGATCTTTTTAGGTCATATAGGATTTTATAGGAGGTTCATCAAGTACTTCTCTAAAATTGCAAATCCTCTGTGCAAGCTTTTAGAAACAGAGGTGAAATTTTTGCTTGATGATGCTTGTCTTAAGGCTTTCAAATGGCTAAAGTAAATTTGATTCAACGCCCATCATTGTGTCTCCCGAATTGTCTACACCTTTTGAGGTAATGTGTGATGCAAGTGGAGTGGACTTGGGTGCTTTCCTAGGATAAATAGATAAAATATCATGCATCCCATCTACTATGCCAGTAAAGCTTTAAACACCGCATAGAAAAAAATATACAATTATAGAGCAAGAGCTACTTACAGTGGTTTTTCTTTTAAAAATTTTGATTTTATTTGATTGGGACTAAGTTCGTAGTACACATTGACTATGTACCTTGATATACATGATGTTTAAGAAATATCCAAACAAATACTAATTTGTTGGGTTCTCTTTCTACAAGAGTTTGAGTTTAAAGTAAAGAAGAGAAAAGGGAAAGAAAATCAGGTTGCAAACCACTTGTACAGACTTGAGGATGAGTCCATATTGATAAAAAGGAATGATATTGATATAGATGATGATTTTCTTGATGAGCATGTATTGGAAGCATCTTAAGATCTGATTACCTGGTTTGCTAATTTTTTATACTATTATTCAAGTGCTCTTATCCTAGAAAACCTATCCTTCCAGCAGTGAAGAAGATTTATGCATGAGGTAAGGATGTTCTTTTGGGATTAACTATAACTATATAGGATTTTTTCTAATAGTGTGATTTGGAGATGCATTCTAGAAGTAGAGATGATGAGCATTCTAGAGGCCTACCATTAATCACTAGTTGGGGATAACCATAGTGGAACATGGAAAACCCACAAAATTCTACAGTATGGGTTTTACTGGCCTAAATTTACAAGGATGCGCAAGATTTTACACAAGCCGGTGACCTGTGTTACTGTCAAGATAACATTTCATGGTGCAATAAACTACCCATGACATATATTCTGGAGTTAGAGTTGTTTGATGTGTGGGGGATCAACTTTATAGGCGTTTTTGTGAGATCTTATGGAATGAGATACATAATGGTAGTGGTTGATTATTTGTCAAAATATGTGGATGCAGTTGCACTTCCAGATAATAAAGGTAGAAGGGTCACTGCCTTTTTGAAAAAATATCTTTTCTTGATTTGGCACTCCATGTGCTATTATAAGCAATGGTGGATCTCACTTCTGAAATCGCTTGTTCAAAGATCTACTTTATAGATAAGGTTTGAGGAATAAGGTGGTGACACCTTACCATCCTCAGACTAGTAGGAAAATTGAAGTCTCCAATAGAGAGATAAAGTCCATATTGGGAAAGACTATGAATATTAATAGGACTGACTAATCTAGAAAGTTAGATGATGCATCGTAGGCCTATTAAACAACCTATAAGACCCCTATAGGTGCCTCTCCATATCATATTGTATAAGGTAAAGTATACTATTTACCGGTTGAGCTTGAGCATAAGGAACTATGGGCGTTGAATTGGCTAAATTTTGAGTAACGTGATACAACAAACCTGAGGTTGAGAAAGGTGAATGATTTTGATGAATTTTTACCCCTTCATTATAGGAGCTCATCTATATACAAAGAAAGAATAAAGTTGTATCATGACAGAAAAATTAAAAAAAGAATATTTTAATTTGGTGATTTGGTCTTGTTGTATAATTCAAGATAATGCTTGTTTCCTGGCAAGATAAAATCTAGATGGAATAGACCATTCAATGTGGTTAAGGTATTCCCACATGGGGATATAGAAATAAATCTTGATGGTGATATCCCATTCAAGGTAAACGGGCAGCGAGTGAAGCACCATATGGGAAACCTGGAGAAAGTCAGAGTCTGTGTTTAGATGGACCTTGGAAAAGTTTGAGTAGCCAAGAGAAATGAGTTATGCCACAATGGTAAATTAGGTTCTGCTTAGGAGGAAACCTTAGTGTATCCCGCGTATTTTCTCACTTTCTTTTATTTCATATTATTTTGGTGTATTAAGGATAATGTGTAGTTTTTAGTTGGGGATGGGAACAATAGTCATCACAGGTTTTTGTTGTTGTGCTTCTTTTCCTATTGGCCGCAACATAGTTATAGAATTGGCATGTCTTGGATAAATTGTGTCGTATTGTGTTTTGTTTCGTATTGTGTTGTGTTTTTGTGTAATTAGGAGATTTTCAAGTATTTAGGGCAGTTGTCACTTTTTATGGATTTTTGAGAAAAATGATACCCCTTTAAAACTGTGTTTTATAACTGTATGAATGTATATGTGTGAACATTGCGGATCTTGTTATAGCATTAGGATTAGGGACATGATAATCACTTGCTAATAATTGAATAAACAAGATAGGTAATAATTTGTAATATTGACTCTGTGTCGTGTGTGAGAGAGATACTACTTAGTTCCCTTTGTGTGTTGAATTTAGAACTTACTTGATTAGTCCTGCCTAGGTTGAATAATAGTCAGTTAGGAAAGGATCATAGGCCATTTTTTTATTTTAGTCCATTTTTAGCCTAAATGACCTTCCCTATGTGAAATAGTTTCCCTTGATCCCATTTTTGATCCTTGTAGCGTGTTTCTTTGTTTTCATTATTCACCTTCCCGTTTGTGTTACAATGAACCTATTTTGGCCCTGGTACTTGGATATTATACACCTTAATTCAGGCAAAATTTTTAAGTGTCTATCATAGGGTTGCATAGTATAAAGTGGCTATGTAGAAGGGAAAAATAAGAAGAAAAGTTAGTGGGGTTGGGTGTGGTAGCAAAAGAAAAAGAAAAGAGAAATTTGTGAAAAAGTGAAAAATTGAAAAAGAAAGAATAAAATACTACACCCAACCTGAATGTGCAATATAGAATAAAAAAGGAGCCTAGTTATACGTCATGTTTAGTTTTGTTCTATTTTGTTGTGCCTTGTTGCCTAAGGACATGAAAACATTCTAAGTTAAGGGTGTTGACGTGATATAGAAATATAGAAATTTTAATGCTTAAAACGAGGAAAATATATAAGTTTCTGAGGTTGTTTTGTTATATATGATGCCTTTTGAGTATGTTTTGTAGGAAATCATATTTTGGATGCTAAGTTCATCAAAAAGATGAAAAAGGTGTTTCGTATACTTATGGGAGAAATTATGGATATTTAGGACACTTTTCAAATTGATCGTGATCAAAGTATGTGCGGGAATCGAAGATAAGATAAAATATGACTTTCAGCACTTGCTAAGTCAACATGCAGACCACATGTAGTACATGTGGACTGCATGTAGGTAAAGCATATTCTAGAATCCCGAAATTCCAAGAGAAGAGCTGCAGGATTTTTAGGTCTGGGCACATAGGGTCACTGCATGATCCAAATCTTCAAGCTACATATGCCACATGCGCCCAAGGATAGGGTGAATGTAGGGACCACAAGTAGAAACCGACCCTTTTTTCTCTTATTTCATTTGAGATTTGGTTTTAGGGTTTCCTCATGTTCTATTAATACACCTTATGTGTTTCTTAGTAGTGTTGCATGCTCTTGATACTTACAAACATATTTTGATTTTGAGATTTGATTTTAGACTTGGAATTCACTTGTACTAATTTCGGTGTAATTATTTCATTATGTTGTAGGGCTTTTACTTATGAGTATTGTGATTTCATCTTGTGCTTTCAATCATGAATTTTGTTGATTACTTCAAAAGCATAAGAGGCTAAAAATTCCTTAGCTAGGGTTGTGAAAAACCTGGCAGATTGATGAAGTAGGGGAGGTGCTATTGTTTTTCAAAACCGATACCAATGCACTGTATTATCTTCACTCTAATAGTTATCTTAGCGGTTGTAAATATTAGAATCCCCCCTAGATTTTTGCTACTATCTCCAAAAGAGGAGTAGTGACTAGGAAAAGATAATGAAAATAGTAATTTGGAGTTTAACTATCGATCCACACTACTATGTTTTATCTAAGTAAGATGGTTAGGTTTAACCAAATAGCTAGACACTCGAAAGGTAATAGTTAACTTGGATCAAGACAAGGGTTAGTAAGGCAACATCCTGAGACTCAAAAGGTGAAGGGTGAAATCCTTCTACTCGTCCAAAAGACTGTTGAATGTACATAACTTATCAATTCTTCCTGCAAGGTAACAGGCTGATTCAACAAAGAACGATAAGCCTATGAAGTTAAGAAGCCAGGGAGAACACAATCCTAGTGTTCACTTACGATTGAATACAACTGAAGTTGATATTTGTTACTAGTTCAACTTTGATACTCAAAACCCCAACTTACTTTTCCATTTCAACCCATTGATTACAAAAGATGAGAGCGATGATTCCAAGTATTCCCTTAGAATTAACCCCAACCTTTATTGGGTTACTATATTTGGCAGTGATCGTATCATCTTTAGAATAAAGGTGTAGCTTGGATGTCACCATATATTATGATTCATCACAAGGATCGCAGTTAAGACATAACCACCAAGACCCTATATTGGTATGTCTATGATTCATAGAATTGAATTATGTCAATTTCTCATACTCAAGACAACAACTATTTGGGATGAAACATTAAACACCCTACGATTGGGACATAACGACTCATGTTGAGTCCTTATGACTCGTGTACTCAAGTCTTAATAAAGACACTGTCTTGGGCTAAAATTTTTGTATACCTTATGACTTGGTCCTTATGACCCATTAGAAGTCTTGATGACTACTTGCAAGACACTCATACTTAGATCAGAATACTAAGCCACTTGTTCTGATTAAGTTATGGCTGAGTCCCTATGACCTATTAAGTGGATGAGTCCCTATGACCCGTTAAGACTCCCTATTATTCATCAGGGGAGTTATAGTCAAGATAGTAAGGATAAAATTTTAGAAATTTTTCAAGGACCAAAAACTTGGGGTGTTACAGCTTATCCTTCTAGAGACCTCATGATGGATTTAATTTTAGATTCTATTTGTGGGCCCCACGGGTCTGTTCTTGACCCAAATTCCAATGTGACCCTTTATATAGAAATATGAATCTTATTTTACTCCTAATGATGTGCAAATTATTATTTTAATACTATGGTGACATTTCAAGATTGGAGTATAGATGAGCAATTTATGGATGATTCAAGGATTATGGTTTGGCATCGAGGTAGTCTTTGGTCTACCACTTCTCTGCGAGATGGTGTATGTGTAAATTTCATGTTAGGTAGAAACTATAATATATAATTATGTCTAGAATATGACGACTTGGTATAATTTAGGAGTTTGGGGAAAGAAAGGTTAACCGACCCTTAAGATAAAATACTTATTATCGCTATAGAATCTTATCATCCTAGAATATGAGCATGTTTACCATAGTTTGATGCTAAGTCTCCTTTAGTATAAGGTTTAATATTTGAATTAATGTCTTGGATCATAATTTCTCATATTTTTGTATTAGTATTATACTAGTTATATACTGTTAGTCCTCAGATCATGATTTTAATAAAGTGGGGCTCTAGGTTAGTATTCTACCCTTAGAAATGGGTGTCATTCTAGTTCAGAACTTAGGTGGCTATTGTTGTAATGTTTGGATATTGGTGATGGAATGCGTACTTTTATGTGTAGTCATGCTTACTTAGTGGTACAATTCCAACCAAAACCATGATTTCACTATTGTTTTCTAAAAAAGGGATTTATTCCCACTTTTCACTTTTAAAGCAGATTCATTTACAATAGAATCATACCACCTTATTTAATGATTTATGGTATTTTAAACTTAAGATGACTTTTATGAAATTAGATCAAGATTAATTCCAATCCATGGTTTATCCACTCTTTTACCACTATAATTTACTTTGGTCGAAAGAGATTTCAACCTTTTCTACATTGTTATGATGATTTAGTCTCACAGTTGATCTCGAGCAAAGGATTTACAAACTTACACCCTTTTAGTATCAGTTTGACTTTGTGCACTTATTATATATATCTCTTCGGAACTAGGTGGAGTATATTGATGATTGGAAATCCTAGATTAGGACAAGGTAGTGTATACAAATATTTTCTTAAATATCCTATGGCCCCTTCATCTGTGAGCCATAATGCTGAAGAAGAGAGGTCGTCGTAGGTCTTGCCTTTTCAAGTTGTTAAGCGGGAGGAGGTATTTACACTTAGTACATTGTGGCACTGGGATCAAGTATGGTACTTTGGATTTACTTTGCATCCATTCATTCTTATTCTATCACTAATATATTGTTTGTTTCTTATATATATTGGACTTATAGGGGATTGTATAGGTATAGGTTATGATTGCTAAGTGATGATTGAATCTTCTAGCCTTATAGAAGCTCGGTTAGGTATTGTTTATCTAGACTAGTCGGTTAATTCATTATTGTTATTATGGTTAGTTTATGGATGGTAGATTATAAATGGGTATTGATGTTGGAGGTATGATTCTGATCCCTTTTCATTTTATGGTAAATTTCACTATAGATAGTTCTCTCATAGTTAGACATTATGATTACAGACCCTAATTATGCCGACACCAGCTTTCCTACTTATATAGAATGCCTTGAGATGTTAAGTTTGTTCCTTAGGGTATTCTCTTGAGTTAGCCATATATATATATATATGGCATCACTGTATATCCCTCTCTTTCTTGTTTATGCATATCGTATATGCATTCTTGGCCTTTGATATGAGGTGTTTTTATGCACCATAGTGTTGTTATTCTAGCTTATTGAGCCTTGTTTTGAGTACTTCTCGTATTCTTAATGAGTTAATAATGATATTATTGAGCATCTAAATGTTTAAGTATGTGATTACAATGTTTATGAGGTTTTTCAAACAACTTTGTACTTAATTTGTTCACTTAGAGTTTAAACGAGAAAACTAGTGTTACTAGCTTGAGCTAGGTGTTGTTCTAGTTGATCGCGATGGTTCTAACATGTGTAATGAGTTCCTAAGGTTATTATTGTGTGATTATATGTGGAAAAATTGTTTATAGTGTTCAAATTACAATTTAATTAATCCAATAGTCAAAATATTAAGTTAAAGATTAATAGGACGACACTAGCTCTTAGTTTCAGTTTCTAGTTCACCGTTCATTATGTTGTGTTGTTTTGAGCTCTAATAAATGGTATTTTATGATAAAGGATACTTGGTGATTTGATTATTATGATATATGGATTATTAAAAAGCTGGAAATCAAGGGTAAATAACACCACAAGGCTTGGGATGGAAAGACAAAGGCATAAGACGAGTGAAGAAGCTAAAAATGCAATTTCTAGTGAAGCCTCGTGATAGAGGGGCGACGCACCCCTTAGTACAGTGGAGAAAGCAACTCTCTTAAACCCTTATTCCAATGGATCAAGAAATTAAATGTACCCCTTTTTCCGTGGGATAAAGCAACGCGCGACGGACCTCATTCCCACACCAGCCAAATGTTCCTCCGATAAATTAGACACTTGTACATATTGTTAAATACCTTAGACGTGTTAGAGGCTTGAAGAGGGGATGGAAAACAATTCAAATAGGGTTTTTATTCTTGTACTTTAGTTTATTTATGTATTATATCTTGAATTCATTCATTTTGATTATGATTATGTCCATTAACGGCTAAACGCCCCGTTTCCAGGGTAAAGGCCAAGAACATGTTTTCTATTGCTTTGAATTGAGTTTGTTTGGATTTCTTATCATATTTGGTTTGTTATTTATATTTTTTATAACTATTTTAAGGATTCAAAACCCTTAGAATACATCATCTATTGACTTTGTGAGCTCGGGAGGGGGAATAAGAAGCTAGAACGTGGGGATAAGTAGAGTAAGATTCTTATTCTTTTATAAAATAAGAAATTTGAATTAGCGTCAAGGATAGGGATATACCTTGAAGCCTTGAATGGCTAACTTATAGGATTACATCTCAATGTATTTCAAATGGATTATTACATCCCTACTCAACGATGTAGCTGTAACGTCCAGTTAGGTAGAAGGTTAGAGGTCGGGAGACCATGATTATGTGATAAACCCTGCGAATCAGCAACCAAGATAAGTAATCTACGAATGAAGTTCAAAAGCATAGTGTCATTGTTCAAAGTGATTTAACTCTGAGTTATTATCCATTTATAGTCCAAAGTCTTTACTTTTAATTATAAACTCTCAAATTCTTTTAGTTACTTTTACACCAATTTGATCTTAGTTGTAAAATAGAATTGGAAATTTGTTAACACAAGTATCTAAGGGATCGATATTTGGCCTTATTTAAGGCCACTGTATTACTTGGTGAGACCATGTACACTTGCGTGTGCGCTTGGGCGCAACAGTTTTTGGCATCGTTGTCGGGGACTTGCAATATGGCAACACTTTTATTTTTATATTTACTTTGTACATTTATTTGGTGATTTACACTTAGTCTTGGTATTGAATCTGCAGGAAATAGGTTTACAGGCTAATAAGCTCGCAAGGGATAGGGAATTGGTTGATCTAAACCCCGAAACCAAGTAATTCTTTCACCTGTTGAGGATGGAAGCAGTCCATCTCAATCAGATCCCACAAATTCTAGATGAACAAGATAATCTTACTCTCATGGCTGAAGATCAACCAGCCCATAGGATAGTTGGTGAAGTGGCAATCCCATTTCTGACAAATTTGACCTCTACATTTTAGAAACTGGCAGCTAGAGGGAACTCTGAGCTTAAACAGAATATCGTGCAACTTTATATAAGTAGTGGATAGTTTATGGGGCTATCACATGAAAATCCATAACTCTATTTGTGGAACTTCCTTGAGATAAATGACACATGTATCCCTCCTGGTGTGTCAATTGAATATATTAGGCTGAAACTATTCCCCTTTTCACTATTGGGTGGAGAAAAGAAGTGGTTTAAAGATGAGTTGGCAAGTTCAATCACAACCTAGGATGATATATCATAGAAATTCCTCACCTGATTCTTTCCATCTAGCAAGACTATAAGACTGCGCAGTGAGATTGTGCGCTTCAAACAGAAGGTAGATGAGAACTTATATCATGATTGAGAGAGGTTCAAAGAACTTCTTTGGGATTCTTTACATCATTAGCAATCCACCGAGGTAATTGATCACACTTTTGTTGAGGCACTTGATCACGTCACAAAATTTTTTCTAGATTCAGCTGCAGGTGGTCAAGCATTAGAATTAATATATGATGAGCTATATACCTTGTTGAACCACATCGCACAAGAGAATCCTAAGTGGAATTCTAACTTAAGAAGTGCTACAATAAAGGTTACAGGTGTCTTGGAGATGGACCAATCAACTGCTATATCTTCTCAGATTGCTGTACTACAAAATTAGTTAATGACTTAGTTCAACAATATGAAATTGAGTGTTACAAAACCTGCAACAACAATTAATACAATTCATCAGACGATTACTTGGTGTGAGGTTTATGGAAATAGTTGTCATTCTGCAGCTATGTGTGCTGCAAATCCTTTGTTAGTAATGTTTGTGGGCAATGCTCAAAGTTTGAATTACAGGAACGCCTACAATCTAAAGTGGTAGACTCATCTACCAAATCCATCATGGAACAACCAACAAAAAAAGTTTCAGCAGCAGTAGGTTCTAGTGAATCATACCAATAGCAATATGGAAGAGATGCAGAATAAAATTTTAGCTACTCAAGCACAATTAGCAGTAGATATAAAGAGCCAGCAAGTGGCTACAAAGAACTTGGAGATGCAGGTTGGGAAAATGTAACAATAATAAAATTCCAGGCCTCAAGGTGGTTTTCCAAGTAATATTAAACTCCTAAACAACTAATGGAAATCACATTGAGAAGTGGTAAAGAGCTAACTAAAGAACCTCCAAAGACAACTAAGGAGGTAGATGCGAAGATAGTTCCTCAACCTGTAGCTGACAAATTGGCTAAATATTCAAGAAAGCCTGAGTACTTGAAAACAAAAGTTGCTGAACAGGAAAGGAGAGACCACCACCACTGTTCCCACAGAGGCTTAGAAAAGCAAAGGAGAATACATGCTTCAAAAATTTCTTTGAAACATTCAGAGATCTTTACATTAATCTTCCTCTTTTATATGTTTTTCATGGAATGCCCAAGTATGCTAAGTACTTAAGGGAAGTGGTAACTAATAAAGTTAAGCTGCAGGATGTTGAGACAGTAGCACTCACTAAGGAGTTTAGCTCTATAGTGATGCAGAAGATGCTCAAAAATCTCAAAGACCCTAGGAGTTTCATGCTCTCTATAAAAATTAGCAGCAGTGAGGTGGTCTACACACTTGTAATTTAGGGGCAAGTGAGGTGGTCTACACACTCGTATTCCTCCCTCTTCAAAAACATTGAAAAATCATATGACATCTTTTGTCATAACATGCATAACATTCTGACCTACTTTCTCAAGAAGAGATGAATAATGATGACTTCTTTTTTTATTCAAAAGGACATCCTGTCCCTTATTTTGATGGGTTGTAAGATGATTTTTAACACGCTATCTATAATAGTATTTTTCTCTTCCTAGTTAATAGATTATATATTTGTTGATTGTCTACTATTTCATTTGGATATTCTTTTTTACTATGCTAAAAAAGGGAGAAATATAGAAATATCAGGAAAAAAGGAAGCGTAAACCAGTCAAGTGGAGCAAGTCAACTATCGATAAATCAAAGTCGATTGATACTCAAAAACCTTGGAAAAACAAAAATGTGTACTAGTCAGAGGGAGAAAGATAACAGACAGGGAAGTCAATTGATGTTTACACTCATTTGTCATTATCTAGAAGGGGGAGATTGTTATCCTCCTATGTTTACGTTTTAATAATGACAAACTAATGAGTGAATCTTTGTAGGGTATTGGAAGACTATTAATGCTGAAAGAAGTCAGCTCCGAGAATAGAAGGAAATCAAATCATGATCTACAGAATCTAATAAAATCAATCAAAACAAAGATAAAAATGAATGAAAAACTTAGTCCCAAAATCACAGCCGATCAAATAACTAACAGCAAAGTAGAAGAAAAAAAAGATCACGAACAAAGTTGGAAAAGCATTAATGATTACTAGAGCAAAAAGAAGAAAATATAATGGATGTATCTAATATGGACGTGAGTGAAAGTCGTGTATGGACATATCTAATATGGACATACCATATGGTAATATTTCTCAATCGAGGAATCAATTCAAATCCTTGATTAAGAAGAAATCTCTTGGGTTTGCTTACAAAGAGTAGTGTGGCTGGAGACTATAAAAGAAGAAGACTAAATATAGACAAGAGTTATGCTACTTTAAGAAGAAATCTTAAAGTGTCTCAATATTTAGCTCATAAAGCATTATAATCTGTAGCTTACAATTGTTATATAAAAAGTAGGATCGAGTCAACTTTGTAATATAAACTGAAGCTGTGTCACAAGATCTGAAGAATAAAAAAAGTTTTCAGAATTTGTTTCTCATCATTGTACTTGAAACAACACTAAAAAATCTAAGAAAATGTTGAAACTCAAGGGGACTGGAAGTAGGCACCACAATGGTGTTCCGAACCAGGATAAATCTTTATGTTCTCTACTTTATATTCAGTTATTTATTTATGTGATTGACTTAATTCTAACTTATTTTGTGAAGTATACTGATTTGCAGGAAAGTCAACTGTGAGAAGTCAATAGTCGACTCACATAAATTTTTAATTCACCCCCCTCTTGAATTTTAGGTTAGTCCAGTATAATGCGTTCCGAAGAAAGACGGTATTTCTATTGTCCTAATGAGAAAAATAAGCTAGTTCCAATGAGTCCAGTCACATGATAGAGAGTATTAATGGGTTATAGAAAATTGAATACATGGACTCAGATGGATCATTTTCCCATTCCTTTCATGGACCTGATATTGGATAGACTTGTGGGCAGAGGATTTTACTATTTTTTGAGTGGGTACTCAGGCTACAACCAAATCACTATTGCATTTGAGGACCAAAAGAAAATGACCTTTACTTTTCCTTATGGGACCTTTGCATTCAGAGGTATGCTATTTGTGTTACGCAATGCTCCATCCATATTTCAGAGACACATGATGTCAATCTTCTTTGATATGGTAGAATACACCATCAAAGTGTTTATGGATAATTTCATGGTCATTGGTATTTCTTTTGATGACTTCTTGGTTCACCTGTCAAATGCTCTTTGATGGTGTAAAGAATGCAGATTAGTACTTAATTGGGAAAAATGTCATTTTATGGTTAAAATAGGTATAGTGCTTGGACACAATTTTAAAAAGTGGTATTGAGGTAGATACAATGAATATTGAAGTGATCGAGAAATTACCTCCACCAATTTATGTGAAGGGTGTTCGTAGCTTTTTGGGACATGGTGGGTTTTATAGGTGGTTCATCTAGGATTTCTCCAAGATTGCAAACCCTCTTTGTAGGCTTCTTGAGAAAGGTGAAATTCGAGTTTACTTAAGCATGCTTGAAGTTTTTTGAATGTATGAAAGAGAACTTGATGACTGCTCCTATTATAGTATCCCCAGACTGGTCAATTCCATTTGAGATTATGTGTGATGCAAGTGGATTGGACTTAAGGGATGTACTAGGCCTACAAAAAAAGATCCGTCATACTATATACTACGCTCAAAAGAACTACACCATCAATGAACAAGAGTTGTTGCCAGTGATTTTTGCCTTTGAGAATTTAAGGTTTTATTTGATTGGGACAAAGATGATTGTACAACCTAATCATGCAGCATTGAGGTACCTAATGGCTAAAAAGATACAAAGCCTAGGTTCATTAGATAGGTACTCTTGTGCAAAAGCTTAATTTTGATGTCAAGGACAAAAAAGGCACAGAGAATCAAGTTGCGCATTATTTGTCTAGACTTGAGGAGGAAGCTATGCAGAATGTTGGAGATGGGCTCAAGATTGATGAAATTTTTCCAGATGAGCAGTTATTGGCAGCTTCCCAAGATCTAATTTAATATTCTACGGACTATGCAAATTATCTAGCAAGTGATTTAGCCCCAAAAGACCTTTCCTTCAAAAAAAGAAAGAAGTTTATGCATGAGGTAATGAAATTTTTCTAGGATAATCTTCATCTACTCAAAATTTTTATGGATTGTATTATTCATAGATGTATACTTTAGGTCAAGATGATGGGCATTCTTGAAGCTTGTCATTCTTCACCAGTAGGGGGTTATCAAGTAGGGACCCACATATCCTACAAAATCCTACAATGTGGGTACTATTGACCAATAATATACAAAGATGCATATGATTTTGCTTCAGCTTCTGATCAATGTCAACGCTAAGGTAACATCTCGAGAAGACATGAACTTTCTATGACTCCTATCTTAGAATTAGAATTGTTTGACATAGGGGGTGTGGATTTCATGGGACTTTTCATGAGTTTATTTAGCATGAAGTATATTCTTATGGATATGGGATTACTTTTTGAAATGGGTGGAAGAGGTTGCTATCACCAATAATGATGCACGTAGTGTCACCGCATTCTTAAAAAAAGCATTTTCTGTTGATTTGGCAAGCCACATGCTATAGTTAGTTATGAAGGCTCACATTTTTGTAATCATCTATTCAAGAGTCTGCTTGAGAATTATGGATTAAAACATATGATGGCAACACCTTATCATCCACAAACTAGTAGACAGGTTGAGGTGTCCAACAGATAAATCAAGTCGATCTTGGCAAAGACAGTTAATGTCAATGGACTGATTGGTTAAGAAGATTAGAGATGCATTAGGGGCTTATCACACAGCTTTTAAAACTCCCATTGTTTCTTCACCTTATCATCTAGTGTATGGAAAGGTTTGTTACTTGCCTATTGAGCTTAAGCATAAGGAACTATGGGCATTGAAAAAGATGAATTTTTAATGGCAGGATACAGCTAAGTAAAGGATGAATATGATGAATGACTTGGATGAATTCTGAATTTGGTCATGTGAAAGTTTGGCACTTTACAACAAAAAATATGAAACTAAATTATGATCACAAGATTGAGAAAAAGATCTTTGAAAAAGATGACTGAGTATTGCTTTATAATTCTAGATTTCACTTATTTCTAGGTAAGTTGAAGTCTATATTGTATGGTCTATTTAAGGTGACAAAATCTTATCCATATGGTGCTTTGGAATTAAAGAGGGATGGTGAAGCCCCGTTCAAGGTGAATGGGCAAAGAGTAAATCACTAAATAGGTAACACTAAATAAGTAAGTGTGATCTCTGAGATGGACCTTTGTGAAGTCTGAGTAACCAAGGCAATTACATCATGCCGCATGTTAAATCAAGCGCTACATGGGAGGCAACCCATGAGGCTAGTTGGAGAAATCTAGTACCTAACTTAACAACATCGTTCGTCAATGTTAAATCAAGTGTTGTGTGGGAGGCACCCTATGTTTTTGTACTTAATAATTTATAGGGTAATAAGTGTGATCAGTGTGCAGGATTAAACATTGTATAAAAGATCCAGAAATTCCAAGAAGTTAGGTCATACAAACACTTCACGAGTTGAATCTTAAAGTAACGACTCATTTGCAAGAGTTGTAAGGACCTGGGAGTTAAGTCGGATCCATGTAAATATTTCTGGAGTCTTTATAACTCTATGAATGAGTTGTAACCTTAAGTTATGAACCGTCTCACTAAGTCATATTGACTTCAGAACCAGGTGAGAAATTCCCAGTCTTTACGAGGGAGGAAAAGAACCATAAGCTTTGGCTATGAGTCATACATATGACTCGTAACCAATATTACCAGTTCGAGGGTCACAGACCAACTCAACTCAATCCACTGGTTTCAAAAAAAAAGAGGGCACCCAATTCGTGTACCCAACACATCGAAACACAACCCACCCTCATTGATTACAATTTTGAAGCTCTAAATGCATGATTTCTCTTCAAAACACACACACAAACAAGTTTGGTTCTCTTACCTTGCATGAACTTCACAAAAAAATGGGGAAGAACTATGATAACATCAAAGAAACCTAGAATTGAACCAATTAAGTAAGTCTTTGAACTTGAATTCTATATATTTTAAGTTGAATTGGAAAATGTGTGAGATTTTGAACTTTCATTGGGTTGAATATAATTATGTATGAATATTGGTAACCCTAATTCTTAGAAATTGAGTTCAAAATAGGATGTGAGAATGAACTTGAAATTTGTGTATTGTAAATTTGGATCTTGGATTTATATGGGGTAGAAATAATGTACAATTGAAGGGTAAATTAGGAATTGCCTGTTGAAATCAACTCTCAAACTGAACTCTTCTTTTGCAGTGGATATGGGGCTCTTGACAATTCTTACCTATAAGAAATGAGTCATTATGAGACTCGTACCCACTGACTATATAGAAAATTAGAAGAGTGTAGATTCTTGTATTGATACAACTTGACTAGGTAAGTCGTATCAAGTCCTTACGACTCATAACCAAAAGTCGTAATGACCTGGGGAGGTAACACATAATGAAGTTTTGTTTCTGGTCAACTTATGAGAAATGGTAAGAATTCATACATTATGCTTACGATTGGTTAGGAGAATGCGTAAGTTGACCAGTGAACATCTATATATGCACTATTTATCATACGACTCAATCATATGACTCGTACTTAGCTTATACTACTTGAACCCCTCAATCGTAACAAGAATATAATATGCACACTAACATAAAAAAAATTATATATTCCTTTCCCATTATTTATATATTAATAATTTTTCTTTTGTAATAGGTATTCATGGCTCCCAAAGGCTCTTCCGCTTTAAAACAAGTAGCAAAGAAAGGAATTATGAAGAAACCTACCTCAAAATTTGATAACCAGTTAGTGACGAGTCCATAAAGTCATTTAGTAGTAGTGGTGACCTCATTAATTACCCAAAGAAAGGGAAGGTTAGGGAAAGAGACCAAAGATTGGCAAGAGAAAAGAAAGTAACTACACAGAGAACACACCTCTAAGGGGCCCCAAAAAGAAGAACCCCTGCACTTCACCTCCTTAAATATTGTCCCAATCTGAAGAAGACAGTGGTAATGATAATGAGGAAGCTGAAAATATTGTATTTAAGAGTGAATAAGGGTAAGAAAATTCAAGCTCATATGAATTATAGTCGTCAAGTGCAAGTGGGGAAGAATTAGAAGAAACTCCAATTGACAGAAAGGACCCACCTTTAGCCATTACACCTGGTCAGGTGCCCACCGTTGAATGGTGGTGGTAACCCTATATGCAAGAGTCATACAATGATGGTTTGAGTAGACTCCCTAATGGAAGAATCAAATTGAACCTATATCTTTAAAGAAGGTTGACCACTACAGGCATGTATGATTTTCCTAGGTTCGAGGCTTGATTCAGGCAGTATAGATTCGAGTTGATGAGTACATCACCAAGAAAATTCATTCCTACATTTGTGCAGGAGTTTTATATAGTGTATAAGGGTTAGTTGAAGAAGTAGTATCTGTAGGGTAACTTAATGAGAGGTGGTGATCCCATTGCATCATTAACCATTCGGGGAGTGTGGGTGAATAACTCCTCACTTACTATTTCACAGTTCTTGAATGGACTAAATTTCTAGCCGCCAGTAAACATAGATGTGATGTATTACTGCATGGATGAACTACGGAAGATTACGAGGACGCCTTTGGGGCCAGAAGATAAATAAGACACTTCAGTGGATTACGAGTTTGCATTGAATGACAAAGATGCATTTTGGGTGGTAGGTGGCTCGAGAGTGGTCTCATAGAAAATAGAAAAGCATCTGCTAAATTTTGAGGTCAATGCATGGTGGACACTTTCCAAACCCAGACTGTGTCCCTCTACTGGGTATAATGTGCTAAGTCTGGTTCATGCATCACTTATAGCATGGTTTATGGTGGGGTATGAGTTTGATGTAGGAGAATTCTTAACTCAAAAAATAAGAGATCGAGTTATGGGTGGAGAGAAGCTACTGCTAGCATTGATGTGTAATATTAGCCAAATATATTTGGCAGCAGTGGTGCAGGAAACTCAGGGATTGATCACCTTGATGAACTGAAAAATACTATAGATATGGGGTTGATTAGAAATGCAGCAAACGTAATAGTCGGAAAAGCGAAAAGAGGAGCTGAGCTTTTCGTTGAGATATTGAGAGGACAAACCAAGACTGGTGAGGTTTCTATGACTTATAAAACTAGAGGTGGATGTATGCAGACTTAGCCACAAGTTTTATATGCATCGGGTACATCTAGTTCCCTTCCCCCTACCCAGTCTATACCACCTAGACCCACCTCTGCGAGAACAATGCCGGATGGTTTAATAGTGATATTCAAGGTTATATGGGATGAGATGATTAATATTTTATCCACTTCAGAGACAAAAGTCTGATACATGGAAGGAAGTGTGAAGCCCTGGGTTTATATTAGGCTAGAAGACTAAAATAGATGGGTGTAGGGTCGATTAGATATATTTGACCTGAGGATGACTTGGAAGTTGGGAAGTTCCCAGATCCTGAATATGAAGAAGGTAAAAATAGAGGTGGTCGAGATTAAGAAAATGGTAAGTGAGTTATATGATAGGCCATTCATCCCAGCACTCGTGGTTATGAAGGTTCAGCCCAAAATATATGTTGAAAATATATAGGAGAGATTTTGAAACTAGAGAAGCAAGAAATATGAGAGAGAAATAAAAGGAAGCACCGAATTACTGAGAAAGATGATTTGAAGAAGGCTAAAAAAGATAGCCTATAAAGTGAAAGGATTCGGTAGGTGAGGGTCGAAGAGATAAAAACTAGTGTTGGTAGCTCAAAATAGATAGTTTATGTTGTTGAGAGGGGCATTGAGGTACCCCCGACTATAGATTTACCATTGAGAACACTAGCCACAACCGGTGCGACTATTGTTTAGACAGTCCCGACAGCTGATGGGACTCTTGTTGATAGTAGTGGGACTCAAATAGAGGGCCCACATGATGATACTACATAAGATGGTTCCTTAAGCTCCAAGGTTTATTCTCAATACCTTGTATTTCATTATTATATGCACTGGGATAATGTATAGTCTATAAGTTAGGGTCAAGGATGTATGTAATACCCGTACTTTTCCTAGCTTGAAATTTTTCCCCAAGAATGTTAGAAGATTTATTTGAAAGATGAATCCACTTTTATAGATGTGGAATTTATAATATTTTCACATTTTTTCATGTGGGAAATTCAATAAGCTTTCCATCAATATAAGATCCGCCCAAATCCAAAAAACTGGGTAATAAGTTATGACTATTTCAAGTTCCCATCGTAAAACGCCATATTGGTCAGCGCTGCACCGCACCACAAGCTAAAATGACAATTGTCCTTTTCCAGTATCTCAACGTGATTTCCCCCGTGTCATGCCAAACTTCCAGGCCACATACAAGGTGGCAATGCGATAGCTCCGCATCGCGCCACCGTGTAATTTCTCATTTGTCACTTTCCAGTGATAGTGGCGCGTCACGCCAAGGATGAAAATTGAGAAATTTTCTCAAAAATTAAAGATGTGTCCAGGGTTAAAAGGGTCAAGTTCCTACCCTTATATATACCCAATAACACATGATTTAGTAATTCTTTACCCAAAATATACTAGTTTCTCTCAAGAACAATCTAGGGTTTCTATTGGGGATTCAAATTCCAGAAGGTTTAACCATCAATCTTCATGAAATCACGAACTATGGTATGTGTAGAGTTCATTCACGGAATCCTTTCATCCATGAAGCCCAAGAATCTTTTCTCTAAGTTTAAGTTTATGGATTTCTTCATGAATTTCATGTTGGGTTTGTTTTGTTTATGTTGAGAATGATCAATTGAATTCAAATCCATGTTGGGTGATCAATTTTATGTGGAATTAATTTGTATATATGTATATACTTGTGAACCTATGAACAAACCCTAGGATGAGGAAATTAGATATGAATCATGATGAGTAATTGTTGTATAATGTTGTCTACATGTGCTATGCCTACCATGTGTTTGATTAAATGCCTAGATAAAGGAAAAATGCCCAACTAGTATGATATCATGAGATCTCCATGTATGTACAAGCTCATGCATATCACATGTTTGATGAAGTGCTTTAATATATGAATTATGAATTGTGTTGTTGGTCATGTGTTCAAGTAAGCCATGCTATGGTAGTTTCTTCTCATCGAGTCCTGGAGGTACTTAAACCTGAACATTTAGCTGGGTGCCTAGAGCCATGTCATTTTTTCATGATCTCCTCAGTCAAGCTATGATCCATAGAACTCAGTCAGTTATGTGACTCAGGAAATCTCAGAAATCTCAGTAATCTCAGTAGTTCAGTAATCTCCATTATCTTAATACTTAGTAATCTCAGTAACCTTAGTATTCCCAATCAATCTTAGTAACTTCAGTATTATCAGTCAGTCCTCAAAACTCAGTACATTCCATCAGTCAACGGAACTCAATAAATTCAGTTTCGCTCTGCTTGATAATACCACTAATATCAGTTCAGTTCAGTTAATTAGTTTAGTTTAGTTAATCAGTTCAATGTCTTTCAGATGGGAGTAGGATTCAACATCGAGAGAGCATAGGGATGGGGAATCACCCGCTAGATAGGATGGAGATCCCTAGAAGAAATACCTAAGTTCTAAAGCTATGTAGCTAGCTTAGGTATGAGATATCACCCATTAGAGAGGACTGACATACTCAGGGATCACCCGTTAGCACATTTAAATGTATAGGACTGATCCCAAGGGTCACCCGCTAGATTAGACTGACTTCACAGCAGTTGTCTTTACCAGTGGTACGGTACTGACACCCTTCCACCTGGGGTTATAGGTTGGACCCCAGTTATATTAGTATAGGGCATGTCGGTTAGATGAATACATCCTACAGTTTCAGTTACAGAATCAGGATCGTCAGATACAGTCAATTCAGCTCAGTAGTATAGATTTAGTACTGTCAGATACAGTCAATCCTTATCATTATGAATAGACCTCGGGATCACCCACAAAATAGGAATGATCTCAACTGTTGCAATCAGT
This sequence comes from Capsicum pubescens, assembly GCA_030864215.1. NCBI lineage: Eukaryota > Viridiplantae > Streptophyta > Magnoliopsida > Solanales > Solanaceae > Capsicum > Capsicum pubescens. The sequence continues at coordinate 182,480,221 of CM061538.1, forward strand.
ATCAGTATCATCATATTTAGAGATCACCCGCTAGTTAGGACTAATCTCAGATTTAGCTACTCAGATTTAGTATGGAACTTAGCTATTTCCATCAGATTTAGGACTGTCAGATACAGTCACTCATGTTATCAATTATTAGAACTTATGTTATTAGTATTCATCTTCAGGACTGTCAGATACAGTCAACCAGACCAGTTCTTTATAATCAGAACTGTCAGAAATAGGTATTCATGTATAAGTAACATAGTATCAGTCCCTCAGATATCAGTAATTCCATGTTATTAGTAAACTCAGTAGTCAGAACTTAGCGTTCAGTTCTATCACGATGTCAGACACAATTATGTATGCATGTATGTATTCTCACGCTTTTGTTAGACAATCATTTAGTATTGTTCATGCATATGAACCCATTGTATTCAGCCTACCTCACTTGTATATCAGTCTATTCAAAGTACTGACGCATTTTCACTATGCTGTCTTATACAACAAATTTAGAAGCACGAGCTCCAAAGCATTAGTAGCATCCCGGTTCAGCAGTCAGAGTCAGTTGTGAGTCCTCATCCTTCGAGGACATAATGATTACATTACTATTTCTGGTTTTGTTTATTTCAGTCGTTAGAGTTAGTTGGGGACATGTCCCATCAACTCCTTATTCAGTTCAGTTTAGAGGCTTCCAAACTATAGCATGCCAGACGGTTACTTCAGATTTGTTTTGGTATTTGTTATACCATTTTTAGACATTGTTTTATCAAATGTTCATTCAGTTTTAAACCTTAGGGCCATTCAGTTCATGTTTCCTTATTTTATGGTATATTATGCAGTATATAGGTACAGATATTAGTCATGGGTTTGCTTGTGGTCCTTCGGGGTCATAGGCACCGTTTAGCATTTCGGGTGCCAGATTCAAGTCGTTACAGTGTACCAAGGGCGCCACTGGTTATACTTGCCATGTTTTGAAACCCGTGGCCACAATCTAAAATGTCTGAGAACTGGCATGGTTTTTTATTTTTGTCATGTTTTTTGTTAGTTCATGTTTGTTTGTACTGGAATAGCTTAAATAGGAAGAAAATTTGAACTTGTGAAAGTAGATGTTGTTATGAATGATTATGCTGAAATTGCTGAAATTGTCTGATTTTGAAATAATTATGGTGAAAAAAATGATAGCCCTCCTAAATTTTGATGATAATTGTGTGATGTGTGTATATGTGTGAGAATATTGAGAATTTTATAATGGAATTAGGATTAGGGATAGAACAACTAGGTCAAATAATTTCATAACTAGATAAGTAGTATCGAGCTATATGACCCTGTACGAGTGTGTGTAAGGCATTACCAAGTTCCCGGTGTGTTGGAATCTAGAACTTGCCCTGCAGCTCTTACATAGGGTTTAGGATAGTCAATTATAAGATGATTATAGGCCATTGTTGTTATGAATCCATTCAAGACTAAATGCATAACCGAATGAAATATGAATCCCTTAATCCAAAAATTTGAGCCTGATTGAACTATTTTTGTTGATTACACTGATTTCACCATCTCGGTTCATTTACAGTGAACCTATATTGGTCCTGGTCCTCCTTGGACACTGTGCACCTTAACTCAGGAAAATCACATAAGTTGAGGGTGGTTATTGTAGGGGTGTGTAGCGAAAAATGAGTATGAAGAAATACGTGTGAAAAAAAAATAAAAAACGGACTAGTACAGTGAAAATAAAAGAAAACAAAGAAGAAAATTGCAAGAAAAGAAAAAGAAACTAAAAAGAAAGTGAGAAAAGAAAATAGTACCTGGTCTAACTTGTATATTCTTTAAAAGAAAAAGGGAGACATAAAGGCTAAAATTAAATAAAAGGAAGAAAAGGTGGAAAATAAGTGGACTCCAAATAAGGCATAGTGTCAAGGAGGCATAGTCACTGAAAAATTCCAAAAAAGATACCATACCAACCCTGAACATACGTTACAAGCTGAATAAAGTCCTTTAGTGATCCTATCCCGACTTTACAAAAACTCAGGAAAAGGGCATATGGTCAAGCCTATGGTATTCTGTATACAATAGTTGATATTTTTTTGTGAGCGAGAGCATCTTCTGGAAATATCCCTAAATATTATTATTGATCTAAAATGAGTGAATGGGATTTCTTTGATTGTGAGCAATCATGGGTCATTTTATTATGATGCTAGACTATTTGGTTACTGTGATTTGTTTATGGTTAGCTGTCTGTTACTAATGTAATGCCGTCATCGAATTCCTTTTTGTTTCTCTATGTATCAAATCAATTTACACAATTAGATTGGTGAAAAAGTTCAAACTAGGATGGGGAACGAAATTGTAGAAAATTAAATTGAAAAATCTCGACTCTTGTTTAAGCATCATTTTTGTTATGTTAGAGATGTTGATGCCATGTTTTGCCTGAGCACACCAAATTTTTCTAAGTTGAGGGTGTTGATGTATTATGGAAACACGACACTTTAAATGCTTAAAACAAGGAATTTATGATTAGACTTAGGATGTTTAAGTAGATATGATGTGGTTTTGTGGTTGTTGCAGGTAAAAATAGGTAAATAATCATCCTGGAATGAAATTAGAAGAAAAAACACAAAAGATGAAGTATGCATATGATACGAGTTAGCATACTAGTCGTCAACACTCCATACAGATCGTAGGCTGACTCGTAAGTACAACTGTGATGATGGCCAAGCAGAAAAGCTAAGTGAAGAATTGATACGACTGAGAGTAGGAACCGTAAGATATTGATATGGGTCATGACAAGAAACCATCAAGAGAACAGAAACTCAATCAATCATTCAGAGGTAAAGTCTCAGAATAAGACGATTCGGAAGTCTGAGTACGACTAGTATGAACCAACAATAAGCATACCAGTGTTCAAATCAGGGAAAGATCAAGTCCCAATTGTTAACGAGTGAAGACCATGATTCATCTAGTGAAGGTACAACTCATGAGGATGAGCCGTAAGTATAACAAAAATTTGAAACCTTAGAAGATCAAAAACTGGAGAACATATGAGAAGCATAGTACGACTCATAAGAATATCGTACGAGTGGACGAAGTAAGTCGTGCCTTATGCCGACATTACTTTTCCTATTCCATTTTAATTAGGATTTCTCAATTATTTTGAGATACTATAAATACCTTAGGTATATTCCAATATTAGGTTACATACTTTGACATTATATTGCGCACTTTTACAATACTTTTGCTACATTTTACATACTTTGATCATTGAGATATTATTCTTGATATTTTGGGTTTTGATTCAATTCGAGACTTCAGATTTTCTTCTTCTTATTCTTATGCAATTAATTGCATACTTTCTTTATAGATTATCATGGATTGTTTCACAAACATGAGCATCTAATTTCCATGACTAGGATTGTGGGAACCCTGGTGGATTAACTACGTAAAGTAAGTGGGGGATTTATTTGTTCTAAAGTAGTTGCATGTATTTGAATCTTTTTCATATTAATTGAAGTCAGAGCTACTTTAGAAGTTTGAGGATTGCCTGTATTCAAGATAGTAATTTGAGATTAACATCCATCTTATTATTCCGCCTTCTCATCTAATCAACTCAAGAATCAAAAGGTGAGAGTTGAACTGAAGTCAAATAAAAGGAGCAATAAGGGGACGCCTTAAGAATCACAAGGTAAAAGGTGATATGTATTAAAGCGTTCACACGACAGTTAATAATACAAAGCTTGTAGACTTTACATGTAGAGGAGAAAATAGGTGGGTTGAACATGAGAAATATACGGAGTTAAGAAAATAGGTGGAGCACAGTCCTTGTATTCGTCTTCTATTGTTTACAAACTCAAAGAATTCAAGTTCGGTTACTACTTAACAATTATTCCAAATTCCCCCATTTACTTTTCTACATTGCTCGTGGATTTCAGCAAGTTAAGCAATTGTTCAACATTTTCCCTATGGGTTCAACCCCAACCTAGTTGCTTTATAATATTTGGCATCTACCCCAACACATTTATTTGGAGGTTTGTTTTGGGAGACATCAAAATTTGGTGTCGTTTCCAGGGATTACGGTGTGAATTGTTGATTGAATTTGGTAAGGTTCCCGAGTTTTATTTTTGTATTGATTTGGCATACATCGATGTATGCCAAACACTCCTAGTAGAGGAAATTCCTTACTCTCTTTTGATCTAGAGCTAGAAGAATTCTTCAAACACCACGAAATATGTTAGAGCAAGTTCGTGATGGTGTTCCTGCTGGGGTTCGAGACCCTTAAATTGTAACCCCTCCTCCATCTGTTGATCCGAATGAAACACTTTTGTTTTCTCTCATTGATCCACAAAATATTAACTATAGACAAACGAAACACTTGCTTGCGGAAGAGCAAGCCCAACTGGATTAGGCTAGGTGACCTTAGTAAAGAGAAATAGTTAGGCCAAGACAAGTAGGTAAGCATCATGATAGAGTTCAGAGAGGCAGAGCCCTAGTGATCCTTGCATATCAGCATCTACACCCATATGAGGAAGAAGATGATGTGGGATGTGTTGATCCTGCTAAGACTAGAGTTATTATTCCTCTAGATCCACCCTCCAATGTGAAGTTTGACACTACTAGTGCTATGATCCAACTATTGAACTTATATGGTATGTTCTCAGGAGCAGTGATTCATGATGCAAACCTACATCTTGCTAACTTTACTAGTATCTACATATCATATACTATTTTTGGGTGGACCAGGAAGCTTTGAGGTTGAGGTTGTTCCCATTTTCACTGACTAAAGAAGTATCACTATGGTCAGGGGAACTTCTAAGAACAATCACTACTTGGTATGAGTTGCAGTGACAATGTCTAAATTGATTCTTCCCTCCTATAGGATTCTATAGTTGAGGGATTAAATTTATAATTTCAGACAGCTACCTGCAGAATCCATGTATGAGGCATGGTTTAGATTCAAAAAGATGTTGAGAATGGTGCCTAATCACAAAATCATACGGTCTAATTAGTTGGAAATCTTCTATAGATCATTGAATGTCAGTTCCAGAGCAAGGTTAGATACTATTTTCGGAGGTGCATTTATTCAACTTCAGTGGGAAGCTGCACAAGAGATGTTAGATGATATTTTGGCGACCAATCAAGGATGGAATACTATAGATGTTGAACGTGGTGTATATTAAAATACTATTAGAGAAGCTAGTGATTATGGAGAAGGTCATGATTTGGTAGCACAAGAGGTTGCTCAACTTTGAACAGACATCGAGCTTCTTATGTAGCAATTCACAACAATTAGTATTGAGAAAGTAAATGAAGTTGGGGAATAGGATTTTACTTTTAGGACTTTGGAGGAGGAATATGATAAGGAAGAAAATTATCTTGATCGACAATTGGGTTTTCAAGCCTAAGTGTAAGGGAATCAAGGTCAGAACTATTATAATGATAGATACAATAATAAAAGTAGATAGAGATGGTGATTGGCATTGGAAATATGATAAAAAGGAGAAAAGTAATAGGTATGTTCCACCAGGCGATTGTCATTCAAAATCAAGAATAGAGGCACTTTTTTCAAAAATAGTCAAAGGACAAGAAAGTCAAGAAAGCTGTCTTAAGGAGATTAAGGCAGATCTAACTAGGCTAAACTAGAAAGTTGAATCACATGCTACCATAATCAAATAGTTGGGGGTTTTGGTGAATGGTGATTTTATGACTTATTTGCACCAAATAATTATGCACACTACCATGTTTCAGATAAGAAAACAACACATCATTGTGATTTAAATTCACTAGTTTCCATACTTTGCAAGTATATAGTTGATGAGATGCGAGGTTGTGGATTGAAAATAAAAGAGATAAAATGCAAGCAAAAGAAGTGTAGTTGAAGACCTAGAATAGTTCAGACTCAGTTACCATAATTAAGGTCCTCAAGATGTGGTCGCAGTCAGTCAAAGCTAGTCAGGATAGTACGATTATGGAACACAACCGTGGTCACATTGGCTGTAATCGCGAAAAACCTCAAGCGATCGTGGCTAAGTGGGAGTATGACCCAGGGCAGTTTTATCTCTTGGACTAATACCAAACCTCATATAGGTAAAAACCCTTTTTTCTTTGGGTATTTGTTACCTCATAGATATTTTTTGAATTTAAAGCAAGAACCCTAATTGGGCAAGATTGTAACTAATTTTGAAGAGCTAAATTCTTAGTGTTTTGTGAAGAATGAATGCTTTGGATAATACTTATGGTATATCTCTCTTTAATTTCTTCATGAGTAGCTGAGTAATTTAGTCTTGGGATTATGTTGAACTAAAGTGTAATTGTGTTGGGGCATTATGGTGTTTGCATGATGTTTAGTTGTTGAGTATGGATTCAACCATTGTTTGGGTTTATTAGTTGGAATTTGTGGGGGAAAACCCCAAATCTTCAAATGGGTTTGATGGGTGTAAACCCTAAAATCTAGAAACCCTTCATCATCCTTGAAAAAGGGATGAAGGTGAACATATAGTAACCCATAACATCCATGAAAAAGGGTAATAGAGGGATAAAGAAATGGTGGATAATTGAGCCTATGGTCTACTACCTTTTACAATCTTAGAAATAAGTGTAATTGAGGGGTAAATCATGTTAAGAACATCATCCTAGAAATAGGGATTCTTGATTGAGGTTTTGTGTGATTACAAATTGCACACTTGTTATATACTATAAAAAACAACTTGTGAAATCCTTATCATTTTGTTAAAATGATAACCACAAAGACCTTCGACCTAGTCTATCCTTTACTCAACAACTGAGTTTCATGTTAGACTCTCAACAACCCATGCGCTCCTTCACTTTAGGAAGACATAATCCGAAGATTTTCTCAAATCCTAATTTTAAATCAAAAATACTAAATTAGTGTTGTGGTAACCAAAGATTGTTGCGAACAAAGCTTAAACCAATTTCCCCGACAATATTATACATGTCGTGTTTATTAGAATTTTGGGTAAACTTATAGTAATTAGCACACCGATAGATTTGAAATTTATAATTCATTCTTTGTTGATTCGACCCCAACACGAGTTGGGTTATTGACAACAACCACCTCACCCCTCAAACATGGGACTGAGTTGAGCATTATCAAAGTGGCATCATTTCTGGGGAGTGGAATATAGATTTCACTTGTGTGGTGTGATTTTTACTTGGGAATTCCTAGGGTGGTATAATTTACTTTATTTGTTATTTTTGAATTATTTTAGTTGATTGAAGTGTTAGCGGAACAATGAGTGGTAACGCAAACAACTTTGGCCCCTTTGATTTTCCCCTAGGTGATGTGGGCCAACTAAATGAAGCAGGCCAAACAAGTGCAATCTGTGTCCCACAAACTAATAGGAATGGAGTTTTCCATGTGACTAGCATCATGCTTCACTTATTTCAAATGATGGGAGTAAAGCCTTTGAGGACCCAAATATCCATTTGAAGAATTTCATAGAAGTGTATGGACAATTCAATATAGAAGACATCACTCAAGAATCCATCCAGCTTTGCGCCTTCCCATTCTCACTAATGGGCGAGGTGGTTTTATGGCTCCGCTCAATTCCACGTAACTCAATTAAATCTTGGGACAAGCTTACTACGTTGTTTCTTGATAGATACTTCCCACCATCTAAAATTCTTCAAAAGAAGGAAGAGATTATGAATTTTTGGCAACTGAATGGAGAATCATTATTTGAAGCTGGGGAACGGTTTAGTGGAATATTGGCCAAATGCCCAAATTATGATGTCATAGAGAAGATGCTTCTTGAGATCTTTTACTGGGCCCTTGATCCATTAAACAAAAAATGTTGGATAATACAACGGGTAGATCTGTAGTGAAGATGCACCACCATGCGTCCTTTCTATTGATAAGAGAAGTGTCAAAGAAAAATCGAGGTTGGCATACCTGGGATACCAAAGTTCCCAAGATTCCTTCCACTAATTCCATGGTTGATCATGAACAAAGAAAGTGGAATAAAAAGAAGGAGGAGACCATGGCGAAGATGATGACCCAACTTGAACCTTGACAAATCATATTATGGGTGCACCCGCGAAAGCGGTAAACACCGTAGCATCAAAATATTATGAAGATGATGAAGAAGAAAAGTAGTTGGATGAGGAAATCTAGTATTTGGCTAACTATTCGGGGGGTCCCTCCCTACCTATCAAAGACAATAGAAGAATCAATGTTGGATGGACCACAAACGGGATAGAGATTGGAGGGATAGGAAGCGTGATTATGACCATTATATTCCCCCTCATGATCGAGGTATGACCAAGGAGTAAAGTGCCATCAACCGAGAAAAATTCAAGATCGAGGATGTGTTATCAAGAATATTGAATAGAGTAGAAGGTGAAGACAAAATCATATGTAAGTTGAAAGGTGACTTCTCTCAACGATCGCAAACCATGGTATCTTACTCTGTCTCTGTCAATCAATTAGAAATCCAAATTGGGCAAATCTCCGCGCAACTAAATACTAGGCCTAGAGATAGACTCCCTAGTGACACAATTGCTAATCCAAAGAATGATACTCTAGTTATAGTAGTTGTCACAATGAGTGGAAAGACACTTAATGATCCCTCCAAAAGAGACTTTAGTAAGAATATGCCCAAAGATAAAGCAAAAGAGTTGTTACCACAAAGTCAAGAAGAAAATAATGAGAAAGAGACTGATGAAAGTGGAAAATAAATTGTTGTTGTTAAAGAGCCACAAAGTAAAGTAAGGCCCACTATCCAAGTTGTTTCCCTATTCCCTCAAATATTGCATAAAAAAGAGGAAGGATACAAATTAAGGAATTTCACGACAAAACTTAGAAATCTATCAATAAACATCCCATTGCTCGATGTGATCCAACAGATCTTGGGATATACTAAGTTATAGAAAAAGTTGATGTCCAAGAAGAATTTTGTTGAAGGTTACACCATTGAGGTAACTCATGGGTGTAGTTCTATCATGTATAGTAAGGTTGCAAAAAATAAAGATGACCCCAGAGCGTTCACCATTCCTTGTACAATAGTGATGCATGAGTTTGTAAAATCTCTATGTGACCATGTTGCGAGCATCAACTTAATTCCTTTTGTCATCTACAAGATTATTGGATATGATGATCCTACATCGACCTCTATGCAACTCTTAATGGTGGACCGATCTATCAAAAGACCGGTGGGAATTTTATTTGATGTCTTTGTTAAAATGGACAAGTTCATACTTTCAATGAATTTTGTGGTATTGGATTGTGAAATGGACCAATATGCACATATCATCATTGGTCTCCCTTTCTTGGCCACCGAAAAAGCCATTATTGATTTGAATATAGGGGAAATAAAGTTTAGGGTACGAGATGATGAGATCTCTTTCAAAATTTTCAAGACAAAGAAACAAACCACGAAACTTTAAATTGTGTCCTTGGTGGATGTTGAGGGTGAAAAGGTGAATGAGGAGGGGATTGAGGACCCACCTTGAAAATAAAAGAAGGAAGACGTCGTGACCTAATGTTAACTAAGGCGCTAGGTGGGAGGCAACCCACAAATGCCACGAAAGTGGCTTGCATCCTTTTTGTTATGTTTTTGTAGCATAGATTTTAGTTTTTGCATGTAATATCTCGATCGTTCCTTAAGTCTAAATCCACTTTTTGAGTATATAGAAATGACTTCCAAAGTGAATGATGATTGAACCGTGTAGAATTTACCTAATTTCCATCACTAATGAAAAAATCTTCATATAGAGCATTGAATAATCTTTCCATTGATACCAAATTCGCCCAAATACGACACTCGGGTGAAGAGTTAGAGTCATTTTAGTGACACAGTGTGCCACCTAGCACTTTAGCGCGTCTCGGAGCCAGCCATAATGGCAATTGACATTTTCCAGTGAGCCTCCATGATAATAACGCGTCGCGCCAAAGCTCAATATTAGTATTGTCAAATTCTAGTGCACCAATGCGATTCCACCGCGTTGCGGTGCCCTTCCAGGTCACAACCAAGATGACAACGCGATTTCTCTGCATTGCGCCACTGAGAAGTTTCCCAATTGTCCAAATCCAGTGAAAGACCGCGATCTTGGCATGTCACGCCAGGGCCAAAAATCGAGCTCCAGTTCTAGAATTTGCTCAAGGATATGTTGGTATTTTCCACCCGTTCCTACCCTCTCTATATATATCCAATTAGAGAAGAGAAATTCATTTATCTCCAATTCCTTTCTAAGAACATTCAAGAAGATAGGGTTTTCTCTCAACCCAAAAATCTAATATTCTCCAAAAAAATTCAAGAACCTTCCATAAATACCTTCAAGTGGTTCAATATTTAAGATATCTAAGTCAAGGCATCAAGAAATTTATCTCAAAAGTGCGAGAAAGAAGTTCCAATCAAGTTTCTTCATCTCAAAAATCATAATCAAGGTATGTAGGGCTTGAACAAGAATATCCTTTCATTTTTGTTCCTAAAGAATTGATTTTTACTATTGGAATTTCATGATCCTTGCAAGTGGGTTTACACCCAAATTTCTTTATTGATGATTTATGAGATTTGAGTTGAATAAGTTTGATATTTATGATTATTTTACCATCATGTTTCTTAAATTGTGAATTTATGCCATGAGTTGTATATTTTCATTTTGTATTGATGATTTCTAAGCGATTTAAGATAAGTGTCATGATTTATGCTTTTCCACGAGATGTTTGACTATTGAATATATATTGATATTGATCTTGAGAGTAAGAATGAATTCTATGATATTTTCTTAAAGTTTCTATTAGTTGATATGATTTGATAAGCAAGTGTACATGATGATGAGAAAGATTATTTTGAGATTGTGTCGAGTTAGGAATCCACAAGTTGATTATGATTCATAGATTAGATATATTTATTATTTCGGTCTCTATGATAGACCCTTGAGTTGATTAAGGTGGATTTCCTAACGCGTTCTGAGCTAAGTCTGGGAGAAGTATTTAGAACCGAGTAGGAAGTATCAGTTCAGAGCATCCTACTTCCCTAGAACTATATGCCACCATAGGACTGAGATTTGAGGTCCAAAGAGTCGAGTTTGTGATCACAGAGATGAGTTTGAGGTTATACTCCATGGAAAGAGTATAATGCTCCAGTCAATGTGGGGTTCCTTACTTAGGAGGGCAAAATGTTGGACTCCATGCGGCTCACATGGTTTATGTCGATTATAAGAAACTACCAAGTCCATAATAGTCTAAGTTTTTTGAGTTACCAAGTCACTCTAAGTCATTAGTCAAAGAGTTTGAGTTGATTCCAATGATTTATGAGATTTATGAAGCATGTGTTACTATTGATGATTTATGAGAAACTATATTAAAGTTTAATTCAAGCGAAGAGATTCATTATTGTCAGCATGCATGATTTTATTTTACACTGATGATATTATTTAAAAATGTTGCATACATCCCCGCATACTCAGTACATTACCAAAGTACTAAACCATATATATATGTATATATGCTACATTATCTCATAATGTAGGTACAAGTGGTAGCGCACATACCATAATCAGTCAGTTTGCAGCTTTCAGTTTGCAGGTGTTAGTCCTTTTGATTCAAGGGCTTGAGTTAGTTATACAGTTTGAGAAGTATTTTATTTTCTTATTTTAGTCATATTGAGATTGGATAGTTGGGAGTCATGACCAGGCTATCTAAAGTTAGTACCAGTAGAGGCTTCATAGACAGTCAGTAGAAGTTGATGTATTCAATTTCTGTTTCATTTTGTAAAGGTAGAGTTATAATCTTGTAAAGTTCATAATTGTATTGATCAAGTTCAGAAAAGTTCTATGTTTTCGCTGATTTTATATAGATTTAAACATTTTATTCAGTTGCATATGAGTTATGCCAGTAGGAGGGTTAGCTTGGGGTCACTTGTGCCCCTAAGCACTGTATGACATCTCGAGACCTAATTTCAGGGCGTTACATTGCATCTGAATAACTCATGCATTTATGGAACTATGTAGTGAATTGGATGAGCTTGGAAAGGGGAAAGTGTGCAAAATTTCAGTGAAAACTGTACAGGGAAAAATCTGCCAAAAATTAAGCAAAGTGTTGAACAGGGGGAAAATAGGGATAAAAGTTGCTCTCAGTTAGCGCGATTAAGGTCCCTAAGTGCGATCATGGTTACCTGCATGTCCGTATTCGTGGCCACCTGACCGCGGTCGCGTTCACTTCAACCACTTAATCCCTAATTTCCCCTCATTTCCCCACACACTCTATTTCATGTTTTATATTCTAATTGGACCAAATTTTGGCCAAGTTTGTGAGCCATCCAACAGCATCCTAGCATCCTCCTTGTATAACTATTCTAGTATGTATCATGAATCTATGCTTACAATCTTTGATAATAGGCCTTAGAATGCATGATTTAGAGAGGGCCTAAAGTTTTGATTCTTATGCTTCCATTTTGTCATAATTAATATTTGTGTGGTTTTGGATTTTTGAGTAAGGTGTGTTCAAAAGTGGAGAAGTCTTTAGTAACCAAAAATATTTGAAAAATGTAGAACAATGTAGTGTGCACACCAAGTGTTTGATAAATTGGCTAAATAAACTTTCAATAACTATTCTTACTGATTGAAAGGGTGCATTCGAACACTTATTAGCATCGTTCAATTTGTCTTCATGTAAATTCATATGGTAGAGCATGCTAGTGGCCTTAAAATATGGAAGGTTTTTGAACATGAGAAGCTAGTACAAAACCATCCTCAGGTATCGCAACTGCAGTCACGACCCATAATTGCGGTAACCAGGTCCAGTTTCCTGCCATGCCAAAATTCCTGCACTTCTAATTTTTAGCCAAGCACCACCAAGAACCCATTCCAATCAGAATTAGTGAACAATAGGCGTAATTTTTATATTAAATTGTCATTGGTTTATATCATGTATGCCAAGTGCTTTCACTATAATTTTACGGACAAGTATGATCAAATTCAATTCATGGCACCCGAGTGCCACACTTTCTACTTTAGTGATCTTCAGAGGACAAAGTTGCTCTTGAAAATAGGAATATTTTTGGAGAATGTGCTGAAGAAGCTACCGGCATTTCATGACAAACTTGAAGCCATGGTGCGGAAGTTCTTTTCCCTAGATCTATGCATTGCAAATGAACAATTAATTCGTGAATTTTATGCCTACATCATTGAAGTGTCTTTCTCGGACCCATTCAATGTGACTATTACAATTTGAGGAAAACTAGTGAGAGTTGGGGATGAGCAAATCAATGATGTTTATAGGATCCAACATGAAAACATGGCTGAATTCAAAGCAAAAGGGTGTAAATAGGGGAGTTGGTTGGCGCAACGGCTATGCCCCAAAAAAGAAGTCTTTTGGACAAAGACTAAAAGCATCATCTCTATAAATAACTTTATGTCTGAGGCTCGAATATGGTTGCACATTATTTTTAGCCGAATATCTTCTTGCACCCACATGAAAATAGTGCCAGACCTGCGTGCTCAAATGGTTTCTTGCATTCTAGACGTCATCTCTATGGATGTTGGTTAGCTCATGGTCAATAAAATGGATCATTTCAAGAACCAAGGTTGTACGCATCTATTCTTCCCCTATTTTACTATTGAGCTGTGTAGGAAAACAGAGGTTGATGAGTATGCTAGTGATACATGGGTGCACCCTAGTTGCCCCATCTATCCTGCTAGTGTTACATGGGAGCTCCCTGGTTCCCCCATCTACCCCGCTAGTGTTACATGGGTGCGCCCTGGTTCCCCCATCTACCCCTTAAGGATTCGAGGAGAGGTCGCACCTAGCAAAGACAAGAAGATAAAAATTGACTTTGAAAAGTTGGCATGTGTTGAGCCTGAGTCTTACGAACCAACCACCACTGGATCTATTGAGGAGATTGGAGTTGATATTACAGCCATTAGGGAGCTTGTGTCTAGTTATCCCCAAGGACCGATAGATCCTTTCGACATCCATCATTCATAGGTGTCACATGTTGATTATGAGAAGTACATGGAGGATTAAAATTAGAAGGAAGCTACTATTTCTAGTCTTGAGAAAGCGTACTCCTCTTTGGCGGAATCACACTGAGCCTTTTGAGTGCACATGAAAAGATGGTCATAAGAGAAAAGAAGAGGGTTAAGTCCTTTATCAAGATGTGGACGGGGGTAAAGGTCCTATGAAAGTTCCTAAAACCCTAAGAAAGACTTCATTCCACTTGGGTAGAGAGTAATTATGAGGACCCAGCCAAATGGTCTGATCTAGAGGAGAATAATTATGATGAAGAGTCCGAGAGTAATAACAGTCCTTGATGCGGTTTCAGGGAACACCTTTATCTCTTTTATCCTTGATTATTTATGCAGTGGGGAAACTTCTACTTTTATAGTTGGGATGTATCCTTATTCTCATTCATTTGATTTAGGCCTGTATTATTTTTATTTTAGGTTAGCTTCCCGGCTCTTTTGGTTGATTCTTATTTTTAGTTGGATTGTATATTCGGTAACTAAGATGGTTCCCACACTTTAATGGATTAGTTACTTTGTTAATAGATTTATGCTTTATTTTACATCTATTGTATGAGCTTTTCTCTATGATAGACTAAGTGATGACATTTTTAAGAGGAAAGCATCGGGTTTTTAACCATGGATACAGGGGAAGTCTAAGTATCAGTGGTATCATGGTCAATGTAAGGAAAGTCTGAGTACCTGTGGCATTAATTATTTGGGATCACATTCATACCCATTGGAAAAGTTTTAGTAGCCATATGGGTGGTTTTCCCATATTAGAGCCACAATGTGAGATAATATCTTGGGTTGTTGCCCTGATTAGCAAATTATGTGTTATACGAATGAAAATAAAATCCCCCCTCCATCAGAAAAATATAGCAAAGTTCAAAGGCATGGACTTGAGCAACCTTGTAATAAAACTTTGCCTCCTTTTATGACTCCAAATAGTGACTTCAAAAAATAGTTGGTACTCCATTTTTATCTCGAGCGGGTGGAACAATTTAACCCCCTTAATGATCTTCATATGCCATGTATGTGAGATTACTTGTCTACATCTCATGTGTTCTTGTACCATGTAGAACCTTTCCCATTAGTTTCTCACGGCTAAATTTTGATTATGCTTGGTTTGTAAAATGATCATAGGCCATCTAGTGACATTGGAAGCCCACTTTAGCCTAAAAAATCCTACCAATACATAGGAGTTACCCCTAGTAACCCTCTTTGATCCTTTGTACTTTACTTTGGCAAACACATTACAAGACTTGACATTTCTATTTTTCCTCTTTTGAACCCTACCCTCCTTGAACTTAAGAATACAATTTGAGTCTAAAATCCTAAGTTGGGGATGGTGTAAATTGAAAAGGGTATAGTTGGGCCATGAAATCATAAGAAAGTGCCTATAAGATTAATATAATAAAGAAAAATGATTAAAAGAAAAAAATATCCAACAAAGAAAAGAAAGGCGTGATTTATGCACTGAAAAAGAGAAAGAGGAAAATAGTAAGACCAAGAAAAGGCAAAGTATGCACAATAGTAAAGGAAAATAAGTGGCCCAATAGAAAAAATTGAAAAGAGTGTGATGTAGAAGTTCAAGGAGGGTTTAGCCTTATTGTCCTAAGTTGACATCCTACCCAACCTTAAACCTACATTACAAGCACAAAAAGTAATTTGTGATTCCCAACCAAGTGGGGTCAATGTAGTGTCGATTGAAAATAAGGAAAAGCCTATGGCATGGTACTTATTAACACTGAGAATTTCTTAAGAGAGAGTGTTTGCACTTAAACTCCTTGTTGCAGTGTTGGTAACTAGGTGTGTGAAATTTTATTTCTTGTAAGGAGACATATGAACAAGTTGATGTGGGTGATTTTGTCATCTTCCGCATAATGAGATAAAAGGAAGAATATTATGGTTGAGATCAACAAGTAAGTCATTTCCAGAGTGAGTAGTAATTGTCACATGGTTGCTCCTCAAATTCTATTGCGTCCTCCATTATCTCATTTTATATTGAGGGGCATCGTTAAAAATTATTTTGCCTATAAGTGAAGAACTTTTTATGGTAATAATCAAGTTGGAGTCATCATGATCAGTGGATAATAGAGTGTGGGCATACATGAGAAGTTGTCTTATAGAAAAAGGGTGAAGATGCTTGAGGAAAAGCAAGATTTTAAGTTGGGGGTGTTGATGAGTGGTGACTTTACCACTCATTTTCACCAAATATTTATGGACACTACCATGTTTTGTCTAATCAAATTAGTCATCACCATGATATAAATGCACTAATAGCCATATTTTGCAGGTATATTGTTGATAAGATGAAAGGCTGTGGATTGGAGCTAAAAAAAATCAAATGGAAGTAAAAGAAGTGCAGTTGAAGACCTGGAATACTTCAACTTCAGTTATTGTTATTTCGGTCATCAAGCTGCGATCGAAGTTAGTCAAAGATGGTCAGGATAGCTCAATCACGGAACACAACCGCGGTCGTGTTGGTCGTGATCACGGAAAACCTCAAGCTATCGCGGCTAAGAAAGAGTATAACCCAGGGCAGTTTTGTAATTTCTCTTGAAAGAATCCCAAATCTCATATAGGCAAAAACCCGTTCATCTTTGGGTATTGCTAACCTCATAGACATATTTTGAATTGAAAGCCAGAACCTTAATTGGGAAAGGTTGTAACTAATTTTGAAAATGAGATGAAGGTGAATATATGGTAACCCATAACATCTTTTAAAGAGGGTTATATAGGGACAAGGCAATTGTGGAAAATTGAGATAAAAGAGATAAAATGCAAGAAAAAGAAGTGTAGTTGAAGACCTGGAATAGTGCAGATTTAGTTACCACAATTACGGTCCTCAAGCTGTGGTTGCAGTCAGTAAAATCTAGTCAGGATAGCACAATTCGGGAACACAACCACGGTCACATTGGTTGTGATCACGGAAAACCTCAAGCGATCGTGGCTAAGTGGGAGTATGACCCAGGGAAGTTTTATCTCTTTGGTGAATCCAAAACTTCATATAGGTTAAAACCCTTTTTTCTTTGGGTATTGCATACCTCATAGATATTTTTTGAATTTAAAGCAAGAACACTAATTGGGCAAGATTGTAACTAATTTTGAAGAGCTAAATTCTTAGTGTTTTGTGAAGAATGAATGCTTTGGATAATCCTTATGGTATATCTCTCTTTACTTTCTTCATGAGTAGATAAGTAATTTAGTCTTGGGATTAGGTTGAACTAAAGTGTAATTGTGTTAGGGCATTGTGGTGTTTACATGATGTTTAGTTGTTGAGTATGGATTCGACCATTGTTTGGGTTTATTAGTTGGAATTTATAGAGGAAAACCCAAAATCTCCAAATGGGTTTGATTGGTGTAAACCCCAAAATCTAGAAACCCTCAATCATTCTTGAAAGAGGGATGAAGGTGAACATATAGTAACCTATAACATCCATGAAAGTGGGTTATAGGGAGACAAAGCAATGGTGGAAAATTGAGCCTATGGTCTACTACCTTTTACAATCTTAGAAATAAGTGTAATTGGGGGGCTCAATCATGTTAAGAACATCATCCTAGAAATAGGGATGCTTGATTGAGGTTTTGTCTGATTACGAATTGCAGACTTGTTAGGTACTCGAAAAAGACAACTGGTGAAATCCTTATCATTTTGTTAAAAGAATAACCACAAAGACCTTCGACCTAGCCTATCCTTTAGTCAACAACTGAGTTTCATGATAGAATCTTAACAACCCATGCACTCCTTAACTTTAGGAAGACATAATCCAAAGATTTTCTCAAATCTTGATTTTAAATCAAAAGTGCTAAATTAGTGTGGTGGTAACCAAATATTGTTGCAAACAAAGCTTAAACCAATTTCCCCGACTTTATTATGCATGTCATGTTTATTAGCATTTCAGGTAAACTTATAGTAATTAGCACACCAATAGGATTTGAAATTTATAATTCTCTCCTTGTTGATTTGACCCCGACACGAGTTGGTTATTTACAATGACCGCATTACCACTCAAACATGGGAGTGAGTTGAGCATTTTCAAAATGGCATTATTTCTGGGGAGTATAATATAAATTTCACTTGTGTAGTGTGATTTTTACTTGGGAATGCCTGGGGTGGTATAATTTACTTTATTTGTTGTTTTTGAATTGTTTTAGGTGATCGAAGTATTAGTGGAACAATGAGTGGTAACGCAAACAACTTGGGCCCCTTTGATTGTCCCCTAGATGATGAGGGCCAACTAAATGAAGCAGGACAAACAAGTGCAATTCGTATCCCACCAACTAATAGGAATGGAGTTTTCCATGTGACTAGTATCATGCTTCACATATTTCAAATGATGGGGGTAAAACCTTTGAGGACCCAAATGTCCATTTGAAGAATTTAATAGAAATGTATGCATAATTCAATATAGAAGACATCAATCAAGAATCCATGCAGCTTTGCATCTTCCCATTCTCACTAATGGGCGAGGTGGTTTTATGGCTCCGCTTACTTCCACCCAGCTCAATTACATCTTGGGATGAGCTTACTATGGTGTTTATTGATAGATACTTCCCACCATATAAAATTCTTCAAAAGAGGGACGAGATTATGAATTTTTGGCAAATGAATGGAGAATTATTATTTGAAGCTTGGGAACGGTTTAGTGGAATATTGGCCAAATGCCTAAGTTATGATGTCCCAGAGAAGATGCTTCTTGAGATCTCTTACTGGGCCCTTGATCTATTAAACAAAAAAGTGGTGGATAATACGACGGGTGGTTCCATAGTAAAGATGCACCACCATGAGGCCTTTCTATTGACAGGAGAAGTGTCAAATAAAAATCGGGGTTGGCATACCTGGGATACCAAAGTTCCCAAGATTCCTTCCACTACTTCCATGGTTGATAATGAACAAAGAAAGTGGAATAAAGAGAAGGAGAATACCATAGAGAAAATGATGACCCAAATTGAAATCTTGACAAATCATATTATGGGTGCACCAGCGAAAGCGGTAAATGCCGTAGCATCAAAATATTATGAAGATGATGAAGAAGAAAAGTAGTTGGATAAGGAAATCTGGTATTTGGCTAACTATTCGGGGGGTCCCTCCCTAACTATCAAAAACAATAGGGGAATCAAGGTTAGATGGACCACAAGCGGGATAGATATTGGAGGGATAGGAAGCGTGATTATGACCGTTATATTCCCCCTCATGATCGAGATATGACCAAGGAGTAAAGTGCCATCAATCGAGAAAAATTCAAGATCGAGGATGTGTTATCAAGAATATAGAATAGAGTAGAAGGTGCAGAAAAAATCATCTGTAAGTTGAAAGGTGACTTATCTCAACGATCGCAAACCATGGTATCTTACTCTGTCTCTATCAATCAATTGAAACCCAAATTGGGCAAATCTTCACGCAACTAAATACTAGGCCTAGAGATACACACCCTAGTGACAAAATTGCTAATCCAAAGAATGATACTCTAGTTCTAATAATTGTCACAATGAGTGGAAAGACACTTGATGATCCCTCTAAAAGAGACTTGAGTAAGAAAATGCCCAAAGATAAAGCAAAGGAGTTGTTACCTCAAAGTCAAGAAGAAAATTATGAGAAAGAGACTGATGAAAGTGGAAAAGAAGTTGTTGTGGTTTAAGAGCCACAAAGTAAAGTAAGGCCCACAATCCAAGTTCTTCCCCCATTCCCTCAAACATTGCATAAAAAAGAGGAAGGATACAAATTAAGGAAGTTTACGAAAAAACTTATAAATCTATCAATAAACATCTTATTGCTTGATGTGATCCAACAGATCTTGGGATATGCTAAGTTATAGAAAAAGTTGATGTCCAAGAAGAAGCTTGTCGAAGGTGACACCATTGAGTTCACTAATGGGTGTAGTGATATCATGGATAGTAAGGTTGTAGAAAAGAAAGACGACCCTAGAGCGTTCATCATTCCTTTTACAATAGGGATGCATGAGTTTGCAAAAGGTCTATGTGACCATGGTGCGAGAATCAACTTAATGCCTTTTGTTATCTACAAGAAGCTTGGATTGGATGCCCCTACATCGACCTCAATGCAACTCTTAATGGTGGACCGGTCTATCAAAAGGCCGGTTGGAATTTTATTTGATGTCTTTGTTAAAGTGGACAAGTTTATACTTTCAGCAAATTTTGTTGTATTCGATTGTGAAATGGACCAAGAGGTACCTATCATCATTGGCCTCCCTTTCTTGGCCACCAAAAAATCCATTATCAATTTAAATTTGGGGAAATAAAGTTTAGGTTACAAGATGATGAGATCTGTTAGAAAATTTTCAGGACAAAGAAACAAACCACGGAACTTTAAATTGTGTCCTTGGTGGATGTTGAGGGTGAAAAGGTGAATGGGGGGGATTGAGGACCCACCATGAAAATAGAAGAAGTAAGACGTCATGCCCTGACGTTAACTAAGGATCTAGGTGGGGGGAAACCCACAAATGCCATGAAAGTGCCTCGTATCCTTTTTGTTATGTTTCTGTAGCATAGATTTTAGTATTTGCATATAATATCCCGATCGTTCCTTAAGTCTAAATCCGTCTTTGAAGTATATGGAAATGACTTCCAATGTAAATAATGATTTAACCATGTCTAAATCTGTCTTTTTTAGTATATGTAAAGCATTGAATAAGCTTTCCATCGATACCAAATTTACCAAAATCTGACACTCGGGTGAAGAGTTAGACAGTGTGCCACCTAGCACTTTAGCGCGTTGCAGAGCCAGCCAAAATGGAAATTGTCATTTTCTAGTGAGCCTCTACGATATTGACGCATCGTGCCAAGTCTCAATATTAGGATTTTCAAATTCCAGTGCACCAACACGAGTCCACCGCATCGCGGTGACCTTCTAGGTCACAACCAAGGTGACAACGTGATTTCACTGCATCGCGCCACTGAGCAGTTTCCCAATTGTCCTAATCCAGTGAAGGACCGTTATCCTGGCACGTCGTGCCACGGCTAAAAATTGAGCTCCACTTCTAGAATTTGCTCAAGGGTATGTTAGTCTTTTCCACCCGTTCTTACCCTCTCTATATATATCCAAGTAGAGAAGAGAAATTCATTTCTCTCCAATTTCTTTCCAAGAACATTCAAGAAGCTAGGGTTTTCTCTCAACCCAAAATTCTAATATTCTCCAAGAAATTTCATGAACCTTCCATAAATACCTTCAAGTGGTTCATGATTTAAGATATCTAAGTGAAAGCATCAAGAAATTTAGATCAAAAGTGCGAGAAAGAAGTTTCAATGAAGTTTCTTCATCTAAAAAATCATAATCAAGGTATGTGGAGCTTGAAAAAGACTATCCTTTCGCTCTTGTGCCCAAAGAATTGATTCTTACTATTGAAATTTCATGATCCTTGCAAGTGGGTTTACACCCAAATTTCTTTATTGATGATTTATGAGATTTGAGTTGAATAAGTTTGATATTTATGATTATTTCACCATCATGTTTCTTAAATTGTGAATTTATGCCATGAGTTGTATATTGTCATTTTGTATTAATGATTTCTAAGTGATTTAAGACAAATGTCATGATTTATGCTTTTCCATAATATGTTTGACTATTGAATATATATTTATATTGAGCTTGAGAGTCAAGAATGAGTTCTGTGATGTTTTCTTGAAGTTTCTATTACTTTATATGATTTTATAAGCAAGTGTATTTGATGATGATAAAGATTATTTTGAGATTGAGTCGAGTTAGGAATCCACAAGTTGATTATGATTCATAGATGAGATATATTTATGATTTTGGTTTCTATGATAAACCCTTGAGTTGATTAAGGTTGATTTCCTAATGCGTTCTGAGCTGAGTGTGGGAGGAGTATTTAGCAACAAATGGGAAGTGCCGGTTCAGTGCATACTACTTTCCCAGAACTACGTGCCATCGTAGGATTGAGATTTGAGGGCCAAAAAGTCGAGTATGTGATCACAGAGATGAGATTGAGGTTACACTTCCTGGCAAGAGTATAATGCTCCCGCCAATGTGGGGTTCCTACCTTAGGAGGGCAAAATGTTTGACTCCATGCGGCTCACATTGTTTATTTCGGTTATAAGAAACTCCCAAGTCCATAATAGTCTAAGTTTCTTGAGTTACCGAGTCACTCTAAGTCATGAGTCAAAGAGTTTGAGTTGAGTCTAAAGTGCTAAATTAGTGTGTTGGTAACCAAAGATTATTGTAAACAAAGCTCAAACCAATTCCCCCCACTTTATTGTACATGTCGTGTTTGTTAGCATTCTGGGTAACCTTTTTGTAATTAGCGTACCCATAGGATTTTGATTTTTTAATTCGCTCTTTGTGGATTCGACCCCAACACGAGTTAAGTTATTGACAACGATCGACTCACCCCTCAAACATGGGAGTGAGTTGATAATTATTAAGTAACAATTGGTGAGATGTTAGCCACTGTAAACAAAAGAATCCTATCACTCTCCCTAGAAACAAAGTGGTAAATCCAAAGAATGATAGTAATGATCGTGATCTCGAAGAATCCTGTAGGAATGATCGTGTCCTCGAAGGATAAGGACTCACTGCTAACTCTAGCTGCAGAAACAGGGATTCTACTGATGCTCTGGAGCTCGTGCTTCTGAACCTATGGTATAAGACACCGTAGCACAAATACGTCATTACTTTGAATGTACTGGTATGCATTTAAGGTAGGTTGAATGCATGGGGTTTCTTATGCATGAACAATACTAACTGGCTGACTAACATAAACGTGACAATGCATACATTAATACATAATAACTATAAGTGAGATCGTTAAAACATGATTACTGAGTCTGAAAACTGATAACATGAAATACTGAGTACTAATATAACTAAAAACATAAGTTATTGTATCGGACAGTCCTGAATTTGATGGAACTAGCTGAGTTCTGTACTATTCTGAGTCTACTATATTTGACAGTCCTGAATCCTGTAGAACTATTTAAGTTCTATTACTGAGACTGATTTATTGTATCTGACAGTCCTAATTCTTTAACTGGAACTATGGGAAATAGTTATCTAACCAAAACACCCCAAATAACACATTATTGCTGAAGTGGGGTCCAATATGTGCCCTGATTGGAAGGGTGTCAATACTGCTCCATAGGTAAGGACAACGTGAGTGACCTTTATATAACAGCTTACCCTAATGAGAATGGCAGGAACCCTCATATAACAGGTTAAGCCACCTCATCTACCCTTATATAATAGGCTATGATGTCTTAACCTATGCTGGCTACGTAGTTCTAGAGCGCAAGGATTTGCTTCTTGGAATCACTCCCTCTAAATAACAGGTGAGTTCCCATCCTTGGGCTCACTCGATGCTAACTCCTATTCCCATCTGAATAGACGCTGAACATGGATTACTGGACTAAATTGGACTGAATTAACTGAATTCCGTTGACTGACTAAATATTACTAAGATCTAATAACTGACTGAGCTCATGAGATTACTGAGGTTACTGAATTACAGAGCTTTCCTGAGTCACATGACTGACAGAATTCTATGGATCACGGCTTGACTAAGTATATCGTCAAAAAATAACACTGGCTCTGGGCATACTATATTTTTTGGGTACAAGTACCCCAGGACTCGATAGAAGGAAACTGACATGACACGAAACTTCTTGAGTATATGATCAATATCAACAATCCATAACATCATAAGTTGGGTATTTCATGAAGCACATGGTTTTCATAGTTCTTTTACACAAATAGAAAAACATATAATCATGCTATAATTACATACTCTAATATCATGGATATTCCAACAACATTTAAACTGCTCCACACTAGCATGGGAATCATTTAACCATAAGAGGATATCATACATTTATCGTTAAGGTTACATTTAAGCTAAATTGCATGGTTTCTAGCCCTTTAAGCATTTCATTATCAAAAACCTTGCATGCATACTTTATGGCATAGGTATATTCATTAACTTAATAATTCACACCACTTGAAATTCATATATCTCAACTACATGCCATTCTAGTTTCATGGAAACACATAAAGATTCCATCTTGGAATCATTAAACACATAAACATGATAAAAAATTAAGTAATAACATGAATATCATGATATATAGTTTAGAATAGGGTTCTTGAGCTTCATGGATGGAAGGAGTCTATAAATCAACACAACACATACCTTAGTTCGTTAATCTCCAAAGATTAACGAATAGAATTTCTTGAACTTGAATCTTCTATGTAAACCCTAGCTTTAGTTATTAAGAGAATTGAGAGAAAACAACTATTTTTGGTGTAAATGGGGCTTAATCTAATGTTTTTTACTTATTTAGAGGGTGGGAAACTGACCCATTTACCCTTCAAAATACGGAGCTAAAATGCTGGAAATTTGGGTATACCACTCCAGGCATCGCGGCGCGATCCCTATTCAAGTTGACTGGTCATCGCGTCGCTGCCCCTAATCAATTTTACTGGGCCTCACGACGTGGGTCCATCATGACACATCACTGGTTTAAAAATTCAAACATGCCCTAAATGATTTTTTGAAAATTCCAAAACTCACCCCAAGTGTACTACTGACCTTCCCCATCATAATGCAACTATAAAATCACAAAACGGAGGCTGGGAAGGTCATCAAATAAATCCCTGAAGTTTGAAGGCTTAAAATGAGACTAAGTGTTGAATACTTAGTTAAGAATTATTCTATATGTCGGGTCATTTAAGAGTCCTAAGGAGTTGAATTTAGATGCATGATTTTGCGGGGTCTTACACTACTTTTATCTTTCCTATAGATTTTGTGATATTGGACTGTGAAGTGGACTTTCAAATTCTAATTATTTTGGGAAGACCATTCTTGGCTACAGGTAGGACATCTATTGATTTGGATCTAGGACATTTGATGGTGTGACTCAATGATAAACATATGCTATTCAATGTATGTAAATCCATGAAGTTTCCAAATGAGTTAAGACTGATATCCTCAATTGATGTGCATGATGAGAAGATGAATTCTTTCTATGATGTTGATTTAGTGACCATATAGGATGATGCTTCTGAGGTTTTTCTATTGAAAAGAGGTTGGGTGTTAAAGCTTTGGCATCTGTGATCATAAACTTTGACAGTGATGGCATTAATGACTCTGATGATATGGTATGTGCTCTCGATGGGAGTGGTTCCTATACCTATGCAAAAATGAAGCTTGATTTGGATTTGAAGAATGGAACCCTTCCACCCACTCACCCATCTATTGAGGAGCGACCCATCATAGTGTTGAAGGCCCTCCTTTTTAATTTGCAAAATACATTTTCAGGGGACAACAAAAATTTACTAATGATCATTGCAGCTGACTTAATAGATATATAAGTGGAAGCTTTATTATCAATACAACATAGATTAAAGAGGGACATTAGTTGGTCTATTAAAGATATTGTGGGTATCTCGCGTGGTCTTTGTAATAAAAAAATTCAACTTGAATCAGATTGTATACCAAGTATAGAACATCAACATCGACTAAATCTTCCTACACAGGAGGTGGTGAAAAAAGAAATAATCAAGTGGTTAGATGCTGGTGTAGTGTATCCCATATCTGATATTAAGTGGGTCAGTCTTGTACAATATGTTTTGAAGAAATAAGGAATTATTGTTGTGCCTAATAAGAAGAATGATCTAGTACCAATAAGGCCAGTCACAAGATAGAGAGTGTATATAGATTACAGGAAATTGAATGCATGGACTCAGAAGGACCATTTTCATATGCCCTTCATGGACCTGGTGTTGGATAGACCATCGGGCAGTGGATGGCACTATTTTCTTGGTAGGTACTCAGGCTACAACCAAATCACTATTGCATCTGAGGATCAAGAGAAAATGACCTTCACTTGTCCCCATGGGACCTTTGTATTCAGACGTATGCCATTTTAGTTATGCAATGCTCAAGCCATATTTTAGAGATGCATGATGTCAATTTTCTCTGATATGGTAGAAGACACCATCGAAGTGCTTATAGATTATTTCTCAGTTGTTGGTGATTCTTTTGAAGACTAGTTCGTTCACTTGGCAAATGCTCTTCGATGTTGTATAGAATACAACTTGGTACTTAATTGGGAAAATTCCATTTTATGGTTAAAGAAGGTATAGTGCTTGGACACAAAATTTCAAAAGGAGGGATTGAGGTAGATAGAGAAAAGATTGAAGTGATTGAGAAATTACCTCTACCAATTTATATGAAAGGTGTTCGTAGATGTGGACGAATTCTTAGCCTGAGAATAAGAGATTGAGTTATAGGTAGAGAGAAGCTACTGGTAGCATACCTGTGTATGATCCCTTAAATTTTTTTTGCTTTAGGGGTGTAGGAAATCCCATGGATTGTACAGATCGATAAGACAAAAAATACTACACATTACAGGCTGATTGGAGATGCAGCAAACCCAATGGCCAGACAAACGAGGAGAGGAGCTGAGATGTGAGATATATAGAGGAAAGTCCAGGACTATTGAGGTAGCTGTGACTTATAACACCACAGGTGAAGGTTTGCAGACTGATCCACAGACATCAAATACAGAGGGTACATCTGGTGCCGCTTCTCCTATACAATCTATAATACCTCGACCTACCTCTCTGAGAGCAATGTTGACTGGATTGATAGTGATCTTCCAGGCTATGTGGGATGAGATGATGAATAGACTAGCCACACTGGAGACAAAGGTCTAGTACATGGAATGAGGTTGAAGAACTGGTTTGATACTAGGCTAGAAGAATAAGACAGACAAGTGTAGGGTTGATTAGATGCATTTGAGAAGAGGATGACTCGGCAATCTGAAAGCAGCCAGATCCCAGATATAACAGAGGTACAAATAAAGGTGGCCAAGATCAAGAAAATGGTAAGTGAGCTATATGACAGACCATTCATTCCAGCACCCATGGTTACAGAGGTTAAGCCTAAAATAAATATTAAAAATATCTGGTATATTCTAAAATTAGAGAAGGAAAAAAGAAGAGAGATAAATAAAACAAAGCAATAATGTACAGAGAAAGAGGATCTAAAGAATGCTAGGATTGATTGCCTACAGAGTGAAAGGATTCGGCTGGTGAGGGTCGAAAAGATGATAGTTGGTACTGGTAACTCAAAATCAACAATTGATGTTGTTTGGGGGGGCATTGAGGTACCCCCAACTGTTGATGTACCATTAATCACACTGTCCATAACTGGTTACACTATTGATGAGATAGTCCTGGTAGCTGATGGTATTCATGCTTGTAATACCCCGTACTTATAACTATCTTGAAATCATCTCAAGAATGTTAGAAACTTCCTTTGAAAGATGAATCCATTTTTGTATAAGTGGAATTTTTAAGATTTTCACTTTTTGTTAAGTTGGAAATTGAATTAGCTTTCTAACGATACCAATTACATCAAAATTTTGTATCGGGGTAGAAAGTTATGACCGAAATGCAGAAATCAGTAAAAACTGCCCTGGTACAACGGTGAGAGACGACGGGCTTTTGAGCTAGCAACATACCATCGACCAAGCCGTTGTAGTGGAGGCAGTGAGACCAGTTTCTTCCTAAGAGAGACAACTCAGGCTGATAGACCGTCGAGCTACCGACGGACCGTTGTCTAAGTCATCGCAGCAGAGGAAGTGAACCCCTATTCTTCCCAGGTGCGATGCTCAGAACCGACAAACCGTAGACCAAGAAATGGATCATCACACCAACCATTGCATACCTCGTTCAACTATTTTAAGTCATTTTTAAAAAGGGTATTTGGGTCTTTTTTTACCATTTTAACCCCTAATTATATCAGACCAAGGCTCATAAGTTCATTATCCATCTACAACATCAAATTAGGGTTTTCTCTCAAAGATAATCCCCAAGAACAAGATCCAAGTACTACAAGAACCTCACAACCTAGGTATGTCATGTGTTGATTCATTGGTTTTTTTCACCCATGAAGCTCAAGAATATCTTTTCAAATTATAAGATTTGTGTATTTATGAATGTTCATGGTTTAAATAGAATTGAAATTCATGTTCATGATGTTGTGGGGGTTTTGATTCATGTTTTAAATTACATATTCCAATGATTGACCCTAGTATATGCAGATTTACATAATAACCATGATAAACCCCTTCAATTTACAAGTTGATTGATGTATCCATGATTATTATATGTGTTGATGATTGTATAACCAAATCATGCTCTCCATATGTTTGATTAAATGCCTATGTGAAGAAAAAGTGTCACACTAGTATAATAATATGAAATCCTTATTCATGTACAAGTTTATGCATGTCAAGTATTTGATGAAATGTCTTAGTCAATGAATTATGGATATATGTGTAGCCATTGTGGTTCTTTAGAACTTGTACTTCATGAAATCTCTAACTTATTGTATTATGGATTGTGATGTTGGTCATATGTTCAAGAAAGTCATGCTTTGTCAGTTTCTTCCCATCGAGTCCTGGGAGTACTTGTACCTAAAAAATATAGTTTTGTTCCTAGAGTCAGTGTCATGTTTTCATGATATCCTCAATCAAGACATGATCCATAGAAGTCACTCAATCATGTGACTCAGGATAGCTAAGTAATACAGTAATCTCAATACTATTCCGTCAGTCAAAACTCAGTTAATTCAGTCCAGTTTAGTTCAGTAATCCATGTTCAGAGTCTATTTAGATGGGAGTAAGAATTAGCACCAAGTGAACCCAAGGATGGGAACACACACTGTCAGATGGGGGTGTGATTCTTAGAAATCATCCTTGCATTCCAGAACTATGTAGCCAGCAAAGGTTGAGATATCAACACTGTCAGATGGGGGTGTGATTCTTAGAAATCATCCTTGCATTCCAGAACTATGTAGCCAACAAAGGTTGAGATATCAACACTGTCAGATGAGGGTTGATGAGGTGGATAAATACTGTCAGATATAGGTCCCACCATTCTCTTTTGGGGAATCTATTAGATGAGGGTCACCCACAACTTATTTTTACCAATGGTGCAGTATTGAAACCCTTCCAATTAGGGTTAAAAATTAGACCCCAACACATCTATAATATATTGTTAGGGGCATGTCGGTTAGATGACTACTTCCCACAGTTTCATGTTACAGAATTAGGACTGTCAGATACTTTCATTCAGCCTCAGTAATAGAACTCACATAGTTCTACAAAATTCAGGATTGCCAGATATAATCAACTCAGAACAGTATATAACTCAACTACTTCTATCAGAACCTTGAATTTCATATACAGTCACTCAGTATTAGTTATTTTAGTTTTACAGTTATCATTATATCATGTTATCAGTACTCAGGCTTAGTAGTCATGTTATCACGAACTCAGTTACAGTTATTATGTAATCATGCACGCATTATCACATTCATGTTATCCAGTCAGTTAGTGTAGTTCATACATGTGAACCCTTTGTATTCAGCCTACCTCATATGCATACCAGTACATTCAATCGTACTGTCGCATTTGTGCTATGGTGTTTTATACCATAAGTTTAGAAGCATAAGCTCCAAAGTATCAGTAGCATTCTAGTCTCAGAAGTAAGAGTTATCAGTGAGTCCTCATCACTCGAGTACATGACCATTACTTTATTATCTCATTAATTAATTTACTAGTTGGAGTTAGTTAGGGATATATTCCATCAACTCCTTATTCAGAAAGTTCAGTCAGTTAGAGTCTTTTCAGACTATCATGTTCATTCAGTTTATTTCAGTTATTTTGGGTATTTTTATACCCCACCCAGATGTTATATTTTTATCAGATATTATGTCTCAGTTTTAAATCTTACGTCCTTTCAGCCTTTATTTCTGTATTTATATGTATATGATGCAGTGTACAAGTGCAGATATCAGTCATGGGTTAGCATATGGTCGTTTGGGGTCATGAGCACCGTGTAGCATTTCAGTTACCAAATTTGGGGCATTACACTGCTGATGATAGTGGGACCCAACCTGAGGACCCATAAAATGATACTGTATGATCCAACACCTTGAGCGCCCAGGTATTCTCCCAATCCCTTGTATTTTATTATTAGACGCACTAGGAAAGTTCATAGGATTTATGTTAGGTTGGAGGTATACCAAGGTCACCACGAGTTATACTTTCTATGTTTCAAAACCCGTGGCAACTATCTGAAAAGTCTGAGAACTGGCATATTTTTTTGTTTTTTGTTCTGGTTTTTGTTAGTTCGTATTTGTTTGCACTGGAATAGCTGAAATAGGAGGGGAATTTAAACTTGTGGTAGTAGATGTTGTTTTGAATGATTATGTTGAAATTGTTGAAATTGTCTGATTTTGAAATAATTATGCGAAAAAAAATTTGATACCCCTCTTAAATTTTAATGATGACTGTGTAATATGAGTATATATGTGAGATGACTGAGAATCTGATAATTGCATTAGGATTAGGGATAGAACAACTAGATAAAACAATTGCATAGCTGGATAAGTAGTACCAAGCTATATGACCTTGTACAAGTGTGTGTAAAACATTTCCCAGTTCCTGGTGTGTTCGAATCTAGAACTTGCTCGGTTGTTCTTACCTAGGGCTCAAGATAGTCAATTAGGAGATTATAATAGTACATTATTGTTGTGAGTCCACTCAAATATAAATTCCTAACCAAATGAAATATGAATCCCCTAATCCAAAAATTTGAGCCTGATTTAACTATTTTTGTTTATTACACTAATTTCAACTTCTCATTTCACTTACAATAAACTTTTATTGGCCCTTGTGCTCCTTCGACACTGTTCACCTTATCTTAGGCAAATTACCTAAGTTTAGGGTGGCTATTATAGGGGTGTAGAGGAAAAAATGAGAATGAAGAAAGTCATGTGAAAGAAAAATGAAAAAAGGACAGGTGTGGTGAAAATAAAAGGAAAAAAAGAAGAAAATAAAAAGAAAAAAGATGTAAGAAAAGAAAACCATACCTGGTCTAATTTGTATGTGCTTTAAAAGAAAAGGGAGACATAAGGGCAAACATAAAATAAAAGGAAGAAAAAGTGGAAAATAAGTGGACCGTGAATAAGGTATAGTGTCAAGGAGGCATAGTCACTAAAACATCCCAAAAGGATACCATACCAGCCCTGAACCTATATTACAAGCCAAATAAAGTCTGTTAGTGATCCTATCCCATCTGTCCAAAAACTCAGGAAGAGAGCATATGGGAAAGCCTATGGTATTCTATATATACCATCCGATACTTCTTTGTGAGTGAGAGCCTATTGTGGAAATATCCCTTAATATCATTATTGATATAAAATGAATGAATGGGATTTCTTTTATTGTGAGAGCACATGGGTCAGGTTGTTAGGATGCTAGACTGTTAGTTATTATTATTTGTATATTCTTAGTTGTATATTACTAATGTAATGCCATAATCGAATTACTTTATGTTTCTCCATATGCCAAAATGACATACACAATTGAATTAGTGGAAAAGTTAAAACAAGGAGGTAAACAAAATTGTTGAAAACTCAATTGAAAAATCTCTATCGTAGGTATCTTAGGATCTTCCTACCTAAGAATTGTTGTTGTTGTGCTTGAGTTATTGATGTCTATTTTACCAGAGGACACGCAAACTTTCTCAGTTGAGGGTGTTGATCTGCCATGGAAACATGACAATTTCGATGAATAAAACAAGAAATTTATGCTTGGACTTAGGATGTTTTAGTAGATATGATGTAGTTTTTAGGTGGTTGTTGGTACAATAGGTAAATAATCATCATGGAATGAAATTATAAGAAAACCACTGGTAAAGATAAAGTTTACAGATGATACAAGTTAGCATACTAGTCATCAACACTCTATACGGATTGTAGGTTGACTCATAAGCACAAAATGACAAAGACCAGGCAGAAAAACTAAGTAAAGAATTGATACAATTGAGAGTACGAACAATACAATGTTGATAAAGGTTATGACAAAAAACCATCAAGAGAATAGAAACTCAATCAGTCACTCAGAGGTAAAGTATCAGATGAAGATGAGTCAAAAGTTAGAGTACTACTGGTAGTAACCAACCATAAGCATACAAGTGTTCAGAGCAGGGAAAGATCAAGTCCCAGGTAGAAATGAGCGAAGATCATGAGTTGTATCATCAAGGTATGACTCATAAGGATCAGCTATAAGGATAACAAAAAGTTGAAGCCTTGGAAGATCAGATATTGGAGAACATACTAGAACTATAGTACGACTCATAAGAATACCTTACGAGTGGACGAAAAAACTCATTCCATGTGACGATATTACTTTTCTTATTCTATTTTAATTAGGATTTTTGTGTTATTTTGAGATATTATAAATACCTTAGGGTTATTCCGTTATTAGGTTATATACTTTAACAATCTATGATGCACTTTGTCAATACTTTTACTACTTTTTACATACTTTGATCATTAAGATTATGTTCTTGATATTTTTGTGTTTTGATTCAATTGGAGACTTTGATTTTTCATCTTATTATTCTTGTGCAATTAATTACATTCTTTATTTATTGATTATCATGGATTGGTTCAAAAACATGAGAAACTAGTTTTCTTTACTAGGGTTGTGGGAACCCTGGTGGATTAACTATGTAAAGAAACTGGGAGATTAATCTGTTCTAAAGTAGTTGCAAGTATATTAATCTTCTTTAGATTAATTGACCTCAGAGCTACTGTAGAAGCTTGAGGATTGTATATATTTGAGAACATCCCCACAAAGGATTTTGAGATTGGTAAAAGGGGATTAAGATATTAATTTGATATTCACGTCTATCTTACTATTTTGCCATCTCATCTAATCAACTTGAGACTTAAAAGGTGAAAGTTGAACTGAAGTCAAAGATAAGGAGAAATAAGGCGATGCCCTAAAACTCATACGGTAAAGGGTGAGATTTATCAATGCGT
Organism: Capsicum pubescens; assembly: GCA_030864215.1. Taxonomy (NCBI): domain Eukaryota; kingdom Viridiplantae; phylum Streptophyta; class Magnoliopsida; order Solanales; family Solanaceae; genus Capsicum; species Capsicum pubescens. The sequence goes on from CM061538.1 coordinate 182,513,037, forward strand.
TTACAAGACGATTGATAATATTGAGCTTGTCGACTTTACATGCAGAGTAACAAAATAGGTTGGTTGAACACAAAAAATTTATGAAGTTAAGAAGCCAGGAGGAACACAGTACTAGTTTTTGTCTTCTATTATTTACAAACTCAAAGCATTCAACTTTGGTTACTACTTACTAATTACTTCTAAATTTCCTTATTTACTTTTCTGCACTACTCTTTGATTTCAGCAAGTTAGGAAATTGTTCAATGTTTTTCCTGTGTGTTCGACCCCAACCTAGTTGGGTTACTATATTTGTCATCAACCACATCATACTTCTTTGGAAGTTAGTTTTTGCAACATCAAGTCTCCAATAGTATGGGATGTTGTGATGAGTTCATTACTTTATGCACTAGTTGGCATATGGGAGCCAACATAGTACGTGTGTCTGCTTGTGGTTATGCTTTATGATGTGTTATAGTTCAAAATTATTCATTACTTATGCATGCTAGTATGGACATGTGTTGATGCCTTATGTTATCATATTATTCCAATTTAATACTTATTATATATAGTGATGATAGAGATAATTCAGGTTTGATTCTACACCTTAACTTAGTAATGATTATATTGAATTATATCATCATGATATCATGACTTTGATCAGTCAATTGATGATGCCAACTGAGTACCCATTGTTTTTGTACTCATACTACACTTCTGTACCTTTTTGGTATAAATCCAAGTACTAGTTACCACTATTGATTCAATTTTATGCGGTGTTGACATTTCAGAGACAGGGTGAGCTCTTGGAGTTTAGGTCACCTATTTCATTCTATGTTATTTTCCTTTAATATTTTTCTCCGAGATAGATATATTAGCTAGTTATAGACCATTGGATTGTATTTTTAATACTAGAGGCTCTTGTACTGACTATACCAGGTCGTGGGATTGGTATTCATGTTTGTCTGTTTATCTATATTAGAACACTATTTATTTATGACTTGTGTTCATTAATTTTGGCCTATGTTGGCATTTCTTACCCAATTAACCCTTTGCATTAGCTTTAGGTTATGGTTTTGTCTTACATACTGACGGGATTTAGTAGGTGCCATCTTGACCTATAAATCAGGTCATAAAAAATTGGTATTAGAACAAGGTTTTATCGATATTGTTGGTACAAGAGAAAATGTCTAGTAAAGTTCTACAAATAAGAATGTTGAAGTCTATTTCCTATCTTCGAGAGGCTATAGGACATTCTTAGGAGTTCTTTACTTTTTTCACTCATATCGTGCTAAGATTCTGAATTGGATTGTAGAATATTCCCTTGACTTTACTCTTTTATAGTTGGCTAGGACACGTGTTACCGCTACATGAGACAAGGGTTTTAAGATCGATCCTATAGATCGTTCTCCTATTTATGGATTACCTAAAGGTTGAGGACAACCTCGTGATGTGTCCCCAATTAGGCAATAGGATATTTTGCATTACTTAGGCCTTATTCCTATGCCTAATATCGAGATTCTTCTGCCACAACCAGTGGTGGGAAAATAACCAGCGCAGGCTCCACCATATTCTTTCATTTTTAATTTCTTAGAGATGATTTGATTTAGATTTTAAGGATTGGTTGTAGTATGTCATCTGATGGTGCACAGTCTACTAATTATAGTGTTACTGAGGTAGGGGTGCAACCTATAGCTGTGTCTTCTAGAGTTGAGGTTTCTCCTATAGTAGTAGTTGTTCAGCTGGTGGTTGCTCATCCAGTTATGACCCAACCTGCTATGTCTTCTAAGAAGTAAAAAATATTGGGTAGATTCTTGAGGTTGGCTTCTCCTAGGTTTTCTTTTGATCCAGGCGAGGATGCATATAAGTTTCTTATTGCTTGTGAGGACAAGCTTTGTGGTTTGGGACTTTTTGAGACTCGTGGTATGGATTACATCATATTTTAGTTGGGCTATCTGGTCATCATTGGTGGGGAGGTTACATGGATTCCAGACTAGATGGATCTTCTCCCTTATCATGGACTCAGTTTTCTAAGATGTTCTTGGAGACTTATAAGCCTCGCAACCTTAGAGATCGATTAAGAGATTAGTTCTCCAAAATGGAGCATGGCTCTATGATTGTTGTTTAGTATGGGGCTCATTTTCATAAGTTGCCTAAGCATGCAACTTTTATTTTAGACATTGAGTATGAGAGAGTTTGCTGCTTTGTTAAAGGGTTGAGATGCCCTCTTCGTATGGCTACTCAAAGGTTAATTGCTATGGGTAGGATTTCTTCTGAGGTTTCAGATCATGTTAGGATGATGAAGAAGATACACCACGAGAGTCATGAGGGTCGTGGTAAGAGGTCTAGGTCCCAGGGCAGATTCAGTGGGAGCAATAGTGGTTCCTATTTTAGAGGTGGTAGCTCTCATGTTGGGAATTCTACTCATTTATCTTTTCATCCTTAGAGTCAGCCTAGTTCAGCTCTTCAAATTACTGATGAAGATTAGTCAGTTGTTATTGGTTTCCCTGATAAGGATAGTGATTAATCTTCAAGTGGTTTATCTTTGGGTCATTCTAGATATGGTGGTTATTCTGGGTCAGCCGAATCTATCGGTTCTGGTTTTGCTCATGTTTCCTATTTTACTTGTGGACTTCCTAGTCACTATTCTTGAGATTACCCTAGTCTTGGGGTGATGGTTGTTTTAGCTCAGTGTGTTTCACCTATTAGAGTAGTTCATCCCTAAAGTAGAAATGGTTCTCATGGTTACAGGGGTGGTTACCAGGGTGCTCGAGGGGATTCTCGAGCAGGCAAGACAGAAGGTCGATCAAATGCCCAGCCAGGTGGCAAACGTAGTTACTTATATATAATACATTCTAGACCCGAAGAGGATACTTCAGATAATATCATTACTGGTATAATTTTTGAGTGCTATAAGTTGGCCCTTGATTTATTTGATCCTTTATCCACTTATTTCTATATATCTATTATCATATACTACAGTTCGAGTTGACTAGTGATTTATTCTCTGTGCCATTATGCGTATCTACCCCCGTGGATGATTCATTAGTAGTGGATCAATTATTCAAGCTATGTGTTATTACAGTAAGTGATGTTGATACTTGTGCTGAGCTTAATATTCTAGATATGTTATTTTTTTATGAGATCTTATGCGTGGATTGGTTATCCCACTATCATGCGGTCATGGATTATTTTTCCATGCCCAATATGCCCCCAATCATGGGGCAGGGAGTGATTAGTTATGAGCTGATAGGGATTATTTCTTATGTTCATGCTAGGAGACTTATATCGAGAGTTTTCGAGTCTTATCTCACTTATATTTTTTATACTATTATGGAGAGTTTTTTACTTGACTCTATCCCTATTGTTTGTGAGTTTCCTAATCTATTCCCTACCGACCTACCTGGCATTCCCCCTGTCTATGAAATTGAGTTTGCTATTGACCTCGAGCCTGGTACTCAGCCTATTTTTATGGCACCTTACCGTATGACTCCTGCCGGTCTTATGGATCTAAATTCTTGGCTTCAGAATCTTCTTGGTAAGGGTGTTACTAAACTGAGTGTGTCTTCTTGGGAAACTCCTATGTTGTTTGTAAAGAAGAAGTATTGTTCTATGCATATGTGCATTGATTATAAGCAGCTTAATAAAGTGACGGTGAAGAACCATTTTCTTATGCCTTGCATTAATGATTTGTTTAACCATCATAGGGTACAGTGGTATTTTCTAAAATTGTTTTGAGGTCTGGTTACCATAAGTTGAGGATTTGGGCTGAGGATATCTCAAAGACAATTTTTAGGACCCGTTATGGTTATTTTGAGTTCTTAGTGATGTCTTTCGGGTTGACTAATGCCCTAGTTATGTTCATAGATTTGATGAATCGAGTGTTTAGACCTTAATTGGACTCCTTTGTGATTATGTTCATTGACGATATTTTTGTTTATTCAAGGAGTAGTGAGGAGCGTGGGCAATATTTTAAAATCATGCTCTAGATATTCAGGGATCATTTGCTTTTTGCCAAGCTCTCCAAGTGTGACTTTTGTCTTGAGTCGGTGACATTCCTTGGATGTATGGTGACTAAGGCAGGTATTATCTTAGACCTGTCTAAGATTGAGGCAATTTATGAGTGGTAATGATGAGATTTGGATATGTTATTGGTTCAATGCCTTATTATTTCTCTTGGGTGTAATCTCTAGTAGTATGGGATACTGTGATGAGTTCATTACTTTATGCACCATTTTGCATATGGTTGCCAACTTTATACCTGCATCTGCTTGTGGTTATGCTTTATGATGCATTATGGTTTTTAATTATCTATTACTTATGCACGATGGTACTGGCATGAGTTGATGCCTTATGTTATAATATTATTTTGGTTTAATTACTTTTTATATATAGTGATGATGGAGATGATTTAGGTTTGATTCTATACCTTGACTTAGTTATGATTATCTTGCATTATATCATCTTTATAGCATATCTTAACACAGGTTGAGGATGTACTGAGTACCCATTATTTTGGTACTGATACTACATTTATGTACCTTATTTCTGTAGATCTGAGTTCTAGTTGCCACTGTTGATTCGAGTTTGTACATGTTGACATTTTAGAGATAGGGTGAGTTCTTAGAGTTTGAGTTTCCAATTTCCTTCTATCTTATTGTCATTTAGTATTTTTCTTCGAGGAAGATGTATTGTCTACTTATGGAACATTGGGTTGTATTATTAATACTAGAGGCTCTTGTACTAACTATACCAGGTTGTGGGATTGGTATTCGTATTTGTTTGTTTATCTATATTAGAACACTGTTTATTTATAACTTGTGTTCACTAATTTTGCCTATGCTGGAATTTCTTACCAAATTAACCCATTAAGTAAGCTCTGGGTTTTGATATGGGGCTTACCTAGATTTAGTAGGTACCCTTATGACCTGTAAATCGGGTCGTGACAAATTGGTATTATAGCGAGGCTTCACCGGTATTGTTGGTACAAGATCAAGTGTCTAGTAGAGTCCCGTGGATCAGAATATTGATATTTGTTTTCTATCTTCAGGAGGCTATGGGACATTCTTAGGAGTTCTTTACTTCTTTCACTCTTATCATACTAAGAGTCTGAGTTGGTTTGTAAAATATTCCCTTAACTGTACCATTTTGCATATTGCCAGGACATGTTCTACCATTATATGAGATAAGGGTCTTGAGACTGAGCCCGGGGATCCTTCTCCTATTTGTGGATGACCTAGAGGTCGAGGACATTTTATTGATGTGTCCCAAGCTAGGGGTCGGGGTAGGCCGGCTTCTCTAGACTCTATTCCTGCACCTGATCCTGAGATTCTTTTGCCACAACCAGCAGTAGGACAGGGACCGTCCAGGCTCCACCAGGTTTTATTCCTTCTTTATTGCCTAGATATTCTTTGATTTAGCTTTTGGGATTGTTGGTGGTGTGCTATCTGATGGTGCATTATCTACTAATCAAAGTGCTACTTTGAAAAGGGTGTAGCCTATAGCTGCGACTCCCAGAGTTAAGGTTCCTCCTATTCCGGTAGTTGTTTAGGTTGTAGATGCTCAGCGAGTTGTGAACCAGCCTGCTACGTCTTCTGAGGAGAAAAAGATGTTGGGTAGATTCTTAAAGTTGGGTCTGCTTAGATTTTTGGTACTCCAAGCGAGGATGCATATGAGTTTCTGTTGGCTTGTGAGGGTAGGATTCGTTGTTTGGGCCTTCTTGATACTTATGTATGGATTACACCATATTTCAGTCGGACTTGCTTGCGCATCATTGGTGGAGAGGTTTCGTGGATTCTAGATCAGCTGGATCTTCTCCCGTGTCTTGGACTTAGTTCTCCGAGATGTTCTTGGAGAAGTATATGCCTCACAGCCTTAGAGATTGATTGAGAAATTAGTTCACTAAGTATAAGACCCATTTTCATGGGTTATCCAGGCATGCGAGAGTTTTCTGCTTTGTTGGAGGGTAGAGACTCCCCATTCATATCACTACTCAGAGTTTACTTGTTGCAGGTAGGACATTTATAGAGGTTTCAGATTATGCTAGGGTGATGGAGGAGATACATTATGAGATTTGTAAGGGTCGTGATAAAAGGTATAGGTACCAGGGAAGATTCAGTGGGAGTTGTAGTGGTTCTCAATTTGAGGTGGTAGTTCTCATATTGGGTATTTGCCGTATCCATCTTTCCATCCTCAAAGTCAGCCTAGTCAACCAGTTTAAGAAGCTCTTCAGAATACTGAGAGAGGTTAGTCTGGTGTTAATGGTCACCTTTATAAGGGCGGTGATCAGTCTTAAAGAGGTTCCTCTTTGCGTCATTCTAGATATGGTGGTTATTCCAAGTCATCCAAATCTATTAGTTCTGGTTCTGCTAATGTTTCTTATTTTACTTTTGGACTTCTTGATCACTATTTATGGGATTTCCCTGGTCGTAGGACGATGAATGTTTCAGCTTTGGGTGATTCACCTATTAGAGAAGTCCATCCCTTGGGTAGCGGTGGTTCTCATAGTTGCAGGGGTGGTTTCCAATGGCTTGAAGAGGTTCTCAGGCAGGCAGGATAGGAAGTCAGTCAGGTTCCCAGCTAGGTGGTGGGCATGGTCTGTTATGTGCAATACCTGCTAGAACTGAGGCAAAGACTTCTTATGTTGTAGTTACAGGTATGATTTTATGTTCCGCAATTCGAACCTTTATTTAATTGATTTAAGATCCACTTATTCTTATATATATGCTTATTATGCACCACAGTCGGAGTTGAATAGTGATTTATTATCGGTACCATTGCAGGTATCTATTCTCGTGGGTGATTGTTTAGTAGTGAATCGAGTATTCAGATCATGTGTTTTGACAGTTAGTGATGTTGATACTTGTGCTAATCTTGTTATTCTAGATATGCTGGATTTTGATATGATTCTGGGCATGGATTAGTTAGCCCACTATCATGTGATCATGGATTGTTTTGTCATGACCATTACTTTATCCATGCTCGGAGTAGCCCCAGTCGTGTGGCAGGGAGTAGTTAGTTACGTGTCGATGGGGATTATTTCTTAAGTTATGTTAGGAGGCTTATATAGAGGGGTGTCAAGTCTTTTCTCAACTTATATTTGTAATACTCATATAGAGAGTTTATCGTTTGACTTTGTCCCATGTTGTTATGAGTTTCCTGATATGTTCCCTATCCGTGAGATTGAGTTTACTAGTGACTTTGAGCCTAGCACCTGACCTATTTCTATGGCACCTTACCATATAACTCCTGCCGATCTTAAGGAGCTAAATAGTCATCTTCAGGATCATCTTGGTAAGGGTTTATTAGACTAAGTGTGTCCCTTGGGGTGATCCTGTATTGTTTGTAAACAAGAAGGATGGTTCTATACATATGTAAATTGGTAATAGGTAGCTTAATAAGGTGACGGTGAATAACCGTTACCCTATGCCTCGTATTGAGGATTTGATTGACTAGCTTCAAGGTGCCTGGTGTTATCTAAGATTGATTTGAGGTCTGGTTACCATAAGTTGAGGATTTGGGATGAGGATGTCCTAACGACAGCTTTTCGGACCCTTTTTGGTCATTGTGAGTTCTTAGTGATGTCTTTTGCGTTGACTAATGCCCTAGTCGCATTCATGGATTTGATTAAACCGAATGTTTAGGCCTTATTTGAAATCCTTTGTGATTGTGTTCATTGATGACAATCTTGGGTATTCAAGGCGTAATGGGGAGCATCCACAATATTTGAGGATTGTACTCTAGACGTTGTGGGATCATTTGATTTTTGCTAAGTTCTCCAAGGGTGAGTTTTGGCTTAAGTCGGTGACATTCGTTGGACATGTCGTGTCTAAGGCTGGTATTATGGTACACCCAACTATGATTGAGGCAATTCGTAATTGGTTTAGACCTATGTATCCGATTGAGGTTCATAACTTCATTAGGTTGGTCGGTTACTATATATGCTTCGTCAAGGGCTTTACTACTATTTTAGCCCCTATGACCAGATTGACCTGGAAGGAGGTTCCTTTCTGATGGTCCGAGGAGTGTGAGTCGAGCTTTGGGAGGCTCGAGGATTTTCTCACTTCAGCCAATGTGTTAGCTCTTCCCATTGAGGGTGAGGGATTCACCATATTTTATGATGCTTCTGGCGTTGGTATTGGTTGTTTATTGATGCAGTAGGGTTGTGTCATTGCTTGTGCTTCTAGACAGCTTAAGGTGCAGAGCGCAACTACCACACTCATGATTCAGAGTTAGTGGTAGTAGTTTTTGTGCTCAAGATTTGGAAGCATTATCTTTATGGTGTGCATTGTAAGATTTTCGCCAATCATTGCAATCTTCAGCATCTTATGACCTAGCATAACCTTAATGCTCGGAAGCATAGATGGATAGAGTTTCTTAGGCACTATGATATTTCCATCTTGTATCATTTGGATAAGGCAAATGGGGCAACTTACGTCTTGAGTCATAAGGCAGTGAGCATGGGTAGTTTGTCTTACAAATCAATTTCTTAGAGGCCTTAGGCATGGGATATAAAATCTTAGCCAATTTGATGGTTCACCCTTTTATTTCAGATACTAGGAGGATTTTTGCTAGCGTGTAGGCAAGGTCCTCACTATTTGAGAAGATTTGTGATTGTTAATTTGAGGATGGTCAGCTTTGCTTCTTTCGATATTAGGTGTTGAGTGGTGAGTCTGAGAGGCACACCATAGATTCTAAAGGTGTCTTGAGGTTTGATGGTTGTACCTATGTCCTTCGGGTTGATGACTCAATTTAGTCTATTTTGCACGAGTCTAACAGCTCTTGATATTACATTTATCCCGGAAGAGTCAAGATGTATAGATATTTGAGAAAACATTATTGGTGGGGTGGCATGAAGAGAGATGTGGTAGACTTTGTAGCTTGTTTCCTATGTTGTCAGTAGGTAAAGGCCGAGCATCAGCATCCTAGTGGTTTGACTCAGAGGTTACACATTTCTGAGTGGAAATGGGAACAAATTATTGTGGACTTCACTAGTGGGATGCCTCATACTTCCCGTGGTTCGGATGGCATTTGGGTGATAGTGGATCGTTTGACTAAGTCAGCACATTTCATTTTTATTCAGAACCTTTAGTGCTGAGAGATTAGCCGATATCTATGTTCGGAATATAATCCATTTGCATGGGATGCCCATTTCTATCATCTAAGACTTTGGCTTAGTGTTCATTTTGAGGTTTTGGAGAGAATTTCAAGAGGAGTCAGGTACTCGGGTGGATTTGAATACAACCTTTCATTCGCAGACCAGTGGTCAGTCCAAGCGGACTATTCAGGTTCTCGAGGCTATGCTCCGAGCATATGCTATGGATTTTAGAGGACTTTGGGATCAACACTTAGCCTCGGCAGAGTTCATGAATAACAACAGTTATCATTCGAGTATTGAGATTGCGCTTTTTGAGGCTTTGTATGGTAGGAGACGTCATTCTCCGATCTGATGGTTTAAGACTTCCGAGGTGAGGCCCCATAGATTAGATTTGCTTCAGGACTCCTTGGATAGAGTCAGGGTGATTCAGGATAGGCTAATAGTAGCCTAGAGTAGAAAGAAGGCCTATGCAGACTATAGGCTTCGTACCTTTAGATTTGGAGTTGGTGATCGTGTATTCCTCCGTGTATCACCCATGAAGTGTGTGATGAGGTTCGGGAGGAAGGGTAAGCTCAGTCCTAAATATATTGGTCCTTTTGAATTCTCTGTGCAGTTGATGAGGTAGTGTCACAAACCAAACCAAGGCCTAGCCATGATGTGTATCTCAACCCCGCCGTGGACCGAATACCGCCCCCTTTACCTTGTCAAACAGAACACAATAGACTAATAGTGGCTCCATTTTAAACATATAACAAGATGGATAAATATAAGTTGAAGAAGTTGAAGATACATCAACAACCAATACGAAGTCCACATAATCCACTAAGCCTCTAATGAAACAAAACCAATCTAAGTCTGGACATGCCCCCAACGATAGCTAAAAATAAACCAAACAGTAGTTTATGATAAAATATTAACCATGAAGTAATGGCCTTATGGAAAAAGGAGTCTCACCACTTCAAGATGACTTCTGAACACTTTGAAATCCTATCATTGCAAAGGAAAAATAAAAGTACCATCAGACCCTGCATCGTGTGGGTATACAACATCCAGAGACGGTTAGTGGGATGTGCACTAGCATGTAACTCAAGGAATGGGTAAAGTACTGCCATGATCCAACATCTCAAATCCATTCAGAGCTAATGCACACATTCATGTACATATAAATATACCTTGACAATCCAATCTATTTAGCCAACTAGGACTTTAACCCATCGGTCAATAGGACTCCACCCCATTTAGCCAATTGGGACTCTATCCCATTAACCAATAGGACTTCAACACATTTAGCCATCTGGGACTCTAACCCATTAGTCAATAGAATTGCAACACATTTAGCCAACTAAGAATCTAACCCATTAGCTTATAGAACTTCAAGACATTTATCCAACTGGGACTCTAACCCATTAGCGGATACAACTTCAACACATTTAGCCAACTAGGACTCTAACCCATTAGTCGATAGAACTACAATACATTTAACCAGCTGGGACTCTGACCCATTAGAAAATAGAACTTCAACATATTTATCCAACTGGGCTCTAACGCATTATCCAATAGTATTTCAGAAGTTCTGATTCCTATCAATCCGTGACCATCAAGGCCGTTTTAAAGTTAATACATGTTTCATTATCCCTTGTTACAATGCAAAATTTCAAAATAGTCCAAGGTATATGGATACTCAAAATCAAAGCGAATTTCACAGGATTGGGTTGAGGTTATCATCAATTTATTTATCAAAATCCACATAATTGGGGAAATTCAAAACCCCTTAGTTTACTCACCATGCCCGTGCACCCCACACATTTCAAAAACCATCAATAATGTATGGAAAATTACATATAAGCCATAGAAATCATAATTACATCACCAATGTTTCAGAAACCCACAACCCACCTCAAAATAATCAATCAGATCACATGGTTATCATTATAAATGCATTATTTTGATAAAATAAGATTTGGGGAACAGTTACATTGCTGAGAGTATCACAACTATAGAGGGAAATCGCCCTTTGGAAGCTCTAATACCAGTTTTCTTGCAAACCCTAGGTGCTCTTGATTTTGGGGGCTTGGGAGTTTTTGAGAGTGCATTTTATTTTATTAAGAATGGGAAAACCCTATTTATTATTTTATAGACATTGGGTCTAAGTAGGAAAAAAGGGAATTTACAATAATACCCTTACTTAAAACACTGAAAATTGGATGCCCAGTAGTTTTGGGTAACCATACGACTCGTAGTGTCATCTTATGAGTCGTTATGCACACTTGTAGTCTAGACAGTAAACATGGGAAACCATATTGGTTTGTCTACGAGTCATACCATGCGACTCATACTCAGACATTATGACTAAAAGGGTCCAAGTTATACTCGGGATAGAATCTTTGGCACTCACACTGATGAGGTTGCGATTTACACTATACGACTCATATAAGTCTTAACGAATCATTTGGTTCAAACCATGATCAACATAGAAAATTTATCCAAACACACTGGCCAGGCTACGATTTGGATCCTATGTCCCATCTTAGCACCCTACGACTCATAGGGAGAGTCGTAGTCTGGGAAATAAGCTCAAAGGTCAAGAGTTTTTTTCAAGGACCAAAATCTGGGGTGTTACATTCTTCCCACTTAGGATCATTTGTCCTCAAATTATGAGTCAAGGCAACCATTAGCACGATTTAACATAGAACACAACCACAATTTCCATTAATAAAGACAGAAAACAAAGATATTAAGGAATACACATACCTTAAGCATGATTATCCAAAGCGGGGAACAATAATGGATACTTTGACTTCATGTCCTCTTTGCCTTCCCAAGTACCTTCCTCAAACTTTTGGTTCCTCTATAGGACCTTCACTAAAGACACATACTTATTCCTCAAATATCAAACTTGCCTATCGAAGATCTTAACTAAGACTTCCTCATAAGATAAGGAATCCAAAACACCCATACTTTCCAAGGGAACAATCAAGGAAGAATCACCCACACACTTCTTCAGCATCAAAACATGAAACACCAGGTGAATGGAACCCAAACTAGAAGACAACTCCAACTCATAAGAATGATTCCCAACTCTCCTAAAAATACAATACAGACAACCATAATAGGAACTGAGCTTACCTGTCTTCCCAAACTACATCACTCCCTTCATGGGAGACACATTGAAGAACACCAAATAATCTACATCAAACTACAAGTCCCTTTGCCTCACATCCGCATGGGACTTTTGGTGACTCTGCGTTGTCTTAAGCCTATCCCAAATCGCCTCCACCTTATCTATATCTTAGCAAACCAAGGCAGGACCATATAATCTATTCTCACCAACCTTAAACCACCCAATAGGAGAGCAACACCTCCTACCTTATAAATCCTCAAACGGAGCCATCTGAATGGTAGAGTGATAGCTAAAATTATACGTAAACTCTATAAGATGAAAATGGTCAACCCATTTACCACCAAAATCAATCACGCAAGCCCTTAATATATCTTCAAAAGTCTAAATGGTCCTTTCAACTTATCCATCCATTTGAGGGTGAAAAGCAGTACTAAGGTTCACCTTAGTCCCCAAATCTCTCTGAATTAAAAGGAAAAAGTAAGATGATAACTACATACATCGATCTAAGATGATAGAAAGTGGAGCATCGTGCAACTTGACAATCTCCTAAATGAACAACCTTGAGCAATCCTTTGTAGAATAATTAATCCTCACAGGCAAGAAGTTAGAAGACTTAGTCATACTATCATGACATCCCAAATTGAATCGAACTAACTACTAGAGCACAGAAGATTGGTAATGAAATTTATATTAATCACTCCTCATTTCCTTACGAGAAACTCAATTTCTTGAGACTATTCACTAGGACTCAAGTGCTCAACCTTCACTTCCTGACAAATCATAAACATAGCCAAAAAAATTGGCCACATCCCTCTTCAGGTAATTACATTAATAAATCTCCTTCAAATCATGGTACATCATTGTCGAACCAGTATGAATAGTGTACCTCGACTCATGAGCCTCATCCAAAATCCTTTTCTGTAGCCTATCGATATCGGGAACAAATAATCTCCCTTGGCACCTTAAGATACCATCACATCCAAGCTCGAAATCCAAGAATTTTTGCTGACCCACATCATCCTTAATCCATATCAAGATGGGATCCAAAACATGATTCTTCTTTACCTCAGTACCAAGAGATAATTTCACCACCTCTATCATAAAAATCTAGGAGACGAACTCCAAGATTATCCAACCGGTGAAGATCCTTCACCAAACCTTACTTCTCCTCATCCACAAAAGAATAGATTTTCATGGACAACATGCTAAGAGCATATGCAACCATATTAGCTTTACCATGATGATAATGGAAACTTATATCATAATCCTTGAGCAACTCAAGCGATCTCCTCCGCCTGAGATTCAACTTCTTCTGGGTGAACACATACTGCAGGATCTTATGATTTGAGAAGATGTCAACTTATACCCTATACAAGAAGTGAAGCTAGATTTTCAAGGCAAACACCACAGCCAACAACTCCAAATCATGAGTTAAATTATTCCTTTTATGGAATTTTAAGTTCATAGAAGCATACGCCACCACCTTTCCACATTGCATCAAAATACAACTAAGTCCCACACAGGATGCATCATAAGAAACGACAAAACCATCTGTACCCTCGAGTAGGGTAAAGACCAAAAGTGAAGTCAACTTATTCTTTAACTTCCTAAAATGACCCTAACATGCATCGGGCCATAGAAACTTTACCTTTTTTAGTCAACTTAGTCAATGTAGTGGCAATCGAAGAGAAACTCTCCAAAAACCTCTTATAATACCCTGCTAATCACAAGAAGCTCTGAAATCAATTGGAGTCATGAGTTCAGGTATTTCTAAACCACTGCAACTTTATATAGATCCACCATAATCCTTTCACTAGAAGCAACATGACCTAGAAAAGTAACAGTATTCTACCAGAACTTATACTTGGAAAATTTAGCATACAAACGCTGATCTTTAAGGGTCTGCAACACTATATAGAGTTCATTGGCATGATCTTTGTCACTCTTTGAATATACCAGAATATCATCAATACATAAAATAACAAATAAGTTTAGAAACTAATGAAATACCATATTCATAAGATCCATAAATGTCGTCGGTGCATTAGTCAAACCAAAGGACATCACCAAAAACTCAAAATGACCATACCTAGTTCGGAAAGCAGTCTTAGGGATATCTACCTCACTAACCCTAAATAAAAATAACTCGATCGAAGATCAATATTAGAAAATTACTTAGCACCTTGAATTTGGTCATAGAGATCCTCAATCCTAGGGAAAGGGTACTTATTTTTATCATCACCTTATTTAACTGGTGGTAGTATACACATCCCAAGTGAACCATCCTTCTTATGCATGAAAAGCACAAGAGCACTCCACGAAGACACACTAAGGTGAATAAAACATTTATCAAGAAAATCTTTCAACTGCTTCATTGGCTCTTTAAACTCAGCCAAAGTCATTCGGTAAGAAGGGATAGAGATAGGACGGGTATTGGATAAAATGTCAATACCAAAATAAATTTCTCTATCGGGAGGAATACCAGGAAGATTATCAAGAAATACTTTAGGAAACTCACAGACCGCAGGTACAGATTGTAATGAAGGAACCCTCGAGTTAGAATATTTAATCCAGACCAAATGATATAAACACCCCTTTGAAATCAATTTCCAGGCTCTTAGATAAGAAATTTACCTCCCCTTAGACATTAGGGAACTTCCTTCCCACTCAATCAAAAGTTAATTTGGGAATTGGTAACTGACCTTTTGGGTCATACAATCAAGAGAGGTATAGCATGAATGGAGCCAATATATCCCCAAGATAACATCAAAATCTAACATCTCCAACTCTGTCAAATTTGCCAATGTTTCTCTATCCCAGATAGATATCACACAACCTCTATAGACCCATTTTGCCACCATATAATCATCCATCAGGGTAGACACAAAAAAGGGATCTAAAATACTCTTGGGACAAAAACAAAAATAAACAGCCATACAAGGGGTCACATAATAAAGGGTAGACTCAGGATCAATCAGGCTATATACATCATGAGAGAAAAGTTGTAATGTATTATTGATGACATTAAGAGATGGATTGGAATCCTAATAGGTGGCAAGAGCATACAGATAATTTTGTCTAGTGCCGGTACCAGAAATAGCCTCTTTCAGTGTTGGAGCTGAAGAAGTAGTACTCAGGACCTTATTAGCTATAATAGTAACTCTAGTTGAAGGACACTCCCACTGCATGTGACCAAGATGACCACACCTATAATATTGATTCCTTTCCTATTCATGCTGACCATGATGAGTCTTTCCATATAAATGATAAGGAGGATATGATGGGTTGACTTGCCTACACTAGTCTAAGACTGGGAACCTTGTGCCTTAAACCAACCATCAGTTTGAAATTGACGAGCACTAGATGGCATAGGATACAGAACAATAGTCGTATAGTAAGATCTATAATTTCCTTAAGCCTTTTTCTTTCCCCATCATCCACCTTCTCTACCACTATATTATTGACCTCTACCTTATTCTAAATACCAAAACTTCTTATTTTGCCTCTCTTCTATATCAGCTTGCTTCTTTTTATCCTCCTTAACTTATTGCATATAAACCAAAAGTCTAAGAGTATCCATGTCCTTGTTCAACAAAGAAGTCTTTCACTCCAGCACTAAGTCTCAAGACAAACCCAAAGAAAACTTTCTCATCCTATTCCTTATTCTAGACACCAACTCGGGAGCATAATGAGACAATTGATTAAACTTTAAGGCATACACTTTTACAATTAGTCTGCCTTGCTTAAAGTTCACAAACTCTTCGGCCTATGTTTTCTTCAAATCCCGAGGAAAGAAATAATCAAGAAAGGCACTAGAGAAGTTATCCCACGTAGTTTTCTTCGTATAATCACCCTTAAGATTCTCTTAGTTGTCTTAATATAATCACCCCTAAGATTCTCCTACTCCTCGTACCACTGATATGCCACATCCTTCAACTAATATGCAGCAAATTCCATACCCTCAGAGTTAGAAGCATGCATCAATTAGAAAATATTTTCTATCTTACCAGTGAATCCTTGAGTATCCTTCTCAACCTTTAAGACAGTCAAGGTTGGAGGAATCAACCTTATAAATTAGCTAACTCTAGTGATCTCAGAAGATGGAGTAAAAGAAAAAACACATTCTGACTAGCGTGACTGAGATGTCACCAGCTGGGCTAATAGATGAATAGATTATAAGAATTTCACGTTAGTAATATCTCTTTGTGGTGACTAGGCATGAGTGTTACAAGTTGACGAAGGATTACTGGGGATCAGTAGAACTGCACGAGAGCAATCAGGAGTAGGTACCATAGATCGGGTTTAAACTTCGTAAGTAGTATAAGATCCATCTACATTGTCCTCGAGTGGGACTGAAGAGTTTCCTTAAGCATCATATATTTAAGGAGGCATGATCTAAAATGCATGTAAATCTGATATAGAGAAGATTCAAGACCTTAGTAAAAATTAGAACAACAAGAAAGGGAAACATTGTTAAATGCCTTGTTGCCTCTCTCATATAAGTTTGGAATGCTACACACCCATAAAAGAGACTTTACTTGAAATGGATTTGTGGACACCTAATTGACCATGAACTTATGCTTTAATACCAACTGTAACACTCTGTACTTTTGTGCTAGAATTTGAACTGTTGTTCCTACATGTATTAACTCAAATCCAATGGTTACTATATGAAAATAAGTGTCATGATTATTAGCCTGGTGTAAAGAGTACTTTTGAGTTTAAAAATATTCATAGTAAACACTTAGAGAAAAGTTGAGTTAAAAGCTTTTGATTCGACCAAATTTTTGAAATCAATCCTACAAGGGTCAACTTTAAATGTGTATAAATTCTGGAATATATGGAATTTTAGGGATCAAGACTCAAAATAGTATAGATAACTGATTCCACTTTCAAATGCACCCAATTTTTCCTTTATCCAATACCCAAGAAAAATATTACGTACATTTTCGTGATGAACCTATGAGGGTCCGCAATTTTAGCATGGCACAGACCCTGTGTACTGCGATGAGTAGCGTGGCACAGAGCTTGGTAAGATTCACAAAAACCCATTTTCTCTTTAGTTTTACTAGGGTAAACAAGTTACTTATATCCTAAACTATCCTATAACTAATAGTAATGTGAATTGATCATCCCATAACCCCAAAACATACCAATTACGCAATCCCTCTTCTCCTAAATCCTTAAGAACACTAAATAAGGGTTCTTCATCAAGAATTCAACGTCCAAGGATCCAAATTCATGCTTTATTTCAAGAAGTCAAGAAATTCGGGTATGTGGGATATTCATCAATAGGTTCCTTTCACCCATTGACTCTAAAAGATTTCCCTAATTCTCAAGTTTAGTTCTATTGTGATTTAGGGTTCCATGACACATATAAATTCCATGTTTTCCTCCATGTAATTCTTGAATTCTACCATGAAATATTGTTCCATCATAATTCCAAGTGTTCTTTTGTACTCTAATCATGGGTATTTGATACATTAATGAAATTGTTGTATTCTTGAGTTTAAGTCATGAAATTTTCTATCATGTCATTATAGTGAAATCATCATATTTAATTATATTATTTTCTATTCTAGTGGGTTATGAACACCGGATAACTAGTTGATCTTGCATGTTATAGTTTTAAGGATTTCAAGTTAATCATATCATGCTAATCGTATAAAGTTTAAACATTGTCGTAACGAGCACTTGCTAGTATTAAATCATGCTAAATACATAACTTTACATGTTTATGATTATTTTGAATTCTGCATGCACTATTATTTTCAAAATACCATGACTTGAGCATATTTGTTGTCAGTGCATGTACCAACTTATGTTTCAGTGTATTTCAGTAGAGAGTAGGACTTATCATCGAGCGAACCTAGGATGAAGGCTCACCCGCTTGTAGAAGATTGAGACCTTTATTTGAAGTCTCTAAGTTCCAGAACTATATAGCCAACATAGGTTAGGAGATGTCACCCACCAATAAAGGGCTAACATTCTTTTAGGGATCACGTACCAGTAGAGGATTGACACCCTAGTCCTTCGAGTCATTATTATAGTGGATCCACACAGTCAGCATCGGTACCCATGGCATTGTACTGACACCTTCCAACTAAGGTTACAGGTTGGACCCCGATTAGCTCAGATTTGGGAATGTTAGTTAAATGATAGATCCCATAGTTTTAGTTTAGAATTCAAATTACATCAGCTCAGGTTTACATAACCAAGTGTTCAGTTTTTCAGTTGTTCAATTTTACAGATTATATTAGCACATACTTTACTTGGTCTTGCCTTCATTTTATATATATTCATGTATTCATGCTCAGTATCATGTATGATCCTTGGTTTGATTTTACATCCTATTCAGCTTTAACTTTAGAATACATATAGCATTCATGTTTCTACTGCTTTCCAGTTTACCAAAACATTTTAAGCTCATGATTTCAAAATTTCAATTAGATTTATAGCTTCTACGTATAGTCATGGTTTAAATACATAGTTCAATAGATAACTTATGTCCTCAGTTTAATGCATGTTTTAACTATTTTCATGATTAGTGCATGTCTCATATACACAGTACATTCCAAAGTACTGACCACATATATACGCTTCTGTCTATATTCCTTCATAATATAGGTACCGGCTGTAGCCTACACACTAGGGTCAGACAGTTCTCAGCGTTCATCCAGCAGTTGATGAGTTTTTTCATTTTGAGGACTCAAGTCAGTTGCAGTTCTTATATTTTATTTTCATTATTCTTATATATTAATTTAAGATAGTTAGGGTTCATGTCCTGACTACCTATAATCAGTATAGTAAATGCTTCATAGATGGTCAGTAAGAGTTAGTATTTGTAATTTAAGTTCCTCTCTCTCTCTTTAAGATTTTAGTGTTGTAAACTTGGATCAGTTATGTATTGAAACAACTTATCTCATGATTATTATGCTTCTACTTAGATATTTATAATATATATATATATATATATATATATATTAGAAAGAAGATTTTAAAATTCTAGATGGTGTAAACTCCGAGTATGGTGATACTCTAGAAAGAAGAGTTTGTTGCGTTGCGATGGGGAAAGGTCGTAGTACATCTCGGGTGAGTTTCTGAATTTTTAGATGAGCCTAAGGTCATGTTTGGGTTGGCAAAATAGTAGCTAAAGGTTGTAGAGGGGCGCCACCCAGCTTAGCTAAGGCTCTGGGCAAGGCACCGCCCACCTTAGCAAAGGCTTCGGGAAAGGCGCCGCCCTTTCCACAGCCTTTGTGCGAAAGTTTTAGATTTTTTTCTCTGCCTCATTAAGGGTAAAGTAGGTATTTTCCCACTCCTTTATCATTCTTAACAGGAGATTACAGCCCAAAAATACCATATTATTCATACTTTCATCAAAAATCACCAAGAACATAGCTTAGGTTTCTACACAAACTTCAAGAGAACTCAAAAGTTAACCATCAGTTTTCAGTAATTTTTTGAGAATTGGAATCCCCATTCCGAGGGCAACAAGAAGCACCCATTAATTTTGATAATAGCAAACAAAAGTTATGAGTTCATTCAAAGATTCAATTTCAAGGTATATGAGGTTTGAACAAGAACATTTTTTCGTTCTTTTGCCCAAAAGTTTTTGTTTTCTTAAAGAATTTCGTATTTTCAAGATGAATTCATATTATTTTCTATATTTCAAGTTTATGAGATTATGGAATTATTTAAGTCTTGAATTGCATGATAATCTTGTTTAATTATGCTTTAAATTGAGAGTTCATGATATTAATTGCACATTCCTATATTGATATCATATATCCAAGAATTCCCAAGATTTGTTATCATGAATTGAGCTTTATTGTGAAAATGTGAGTCTTTCAAAATGAATTATTGATACTCCAATAAGTGTACTTATATTTCCATGTTGTTGAGATTTTAAAGCTTTGATGAAAAGTCTATCAAGATTTTAAGAAAAGAATTGAGTTTTGATCTTAAGCTAAGAAAGTAATCCACATCATTTTGATTTAAGATAAGGGGAAGCATATTGGCTCCCATTACATATTGTTGAATTGTTTAAGATAGATTTTCTTAAAATTTCTGAGCTAACTAAGGGAGTAGTATTTAGCACCTAGTTGGGCTTGATTCCGAGGTCTCATTCCCTAGAATTACGTGCCCCCATAGATTTCTAATTTACCCCAAGTGGGTTAAGCTAGTGATCACTAAAAGTAAAGGTTCTACTCTGATGACAAGGATAGAGCAACTCTTCCCAATACGGGCAAGATATTGGACTCCATGTAGCTCACATGGTTTATGTCGGTCAGAAAAAACTCCCAAGTTTTGTAGAGTCTCAAGTCTTAAAGTTCCAAAAGAAATAATTCCTTGAGTTTTAAAGAAGTTTCACTATCCTTGGTGTAAAAGTGTAAGTTTGAAGGTCTATGTATTTTTAAAGCTATTATTCTAATATTTCTAAGATTTTCAAGTGTCATGATGTTTAAGTCTTAAAGAAGTTACTTGTTCTCACGAGATTAAATCATATGTTATGAAAGTTGATATTTTAAGATTTAAGCTAGTTTATAAGTTTGAGAACAAAGAAAGAATACAGATTTAGAATAAAGTGAAATGACTCATGTGATTTCTATTATCTTTCTCCTATCCACAATTAATGAGAATTTTATTCAAGCTATGTGAGTTATCTATTATAGCATGTGTGTTTTCTATAAAGACTTATGATATTGATTATTTAATTGCATACACCCCCATATGCTCAGTACATTCCCAAAGTACTGGTCTATATACTTGTCTGTGTGCTACATTTTCTCATAATGTAGGTTCAGGTGCTCAGTCCCAGCCTCGTCAGTGATCCCTGAGTTCCTTTATCTACATCTCCACAGTGGTGAGTCCTCATGGTTTGAGGACTGATTATCTTCAGACATTCAGTTTATTTAGTAGTTTTTTATTTTTTTTAGTTGAGTGTGAGTAAGTTAGGGACCTGTCCCAATGGATCACTAGTTCTTGAGTAGTAGAGGCTTTATCAGACTAGTTGTCATATTGTTAGAATATTGAGATTTCTAGTGTTATGGTTGTTCGTACAAAGTATTTTCATCGTGTTTCTTATGATTTGATACAATAGTACCCATTATTTGTCTATTTTATCTCTAAGTAAGTTGTTATGTGAATGAGAAGGCTTAAAGGTTAGCTTAGGGCTACTTGTATCCTTAAGCACCGTATGACGCTTTGAGACCTAATTTTTTGGCGTTACATTCATCATAGTATTTCTCCATTGGGTTCATCAGTGTTGTTTGTGTGTAAGAAGGATGGTTTCCTTTGCATGTGCATTGACTACAGGCAGTTGAACAAGGTGGTAGTCAAGAACAAATATCCTTTTCCTCGGATAAATGACTTCTTCGACCAGTTGCAAGGTGCCATGTTCTTCTCTAAGATAGATTTTCGATCTTAGTACCATAAGTTTAAGATTAGGGAGGTGAATATCCCTAATATGGATTTTTGTTCTCGATATAGGGATTTTGAGTTCTTGGTGATATCATTTGTGTTGAATAATGCTCCTGCAAGATTCATGAACTTGATAAATAGAGTTCTTGGTCGGATGCTTATGAAGGGAGTTTTGATAAGTTGAAGGATAAGTTGACTTCGACTCTAATCCTAACTTTGTCGGAAGACAATGATGGGTTTGTTGTTTATTGTGATGCATCTCAGGTAGGGCTTGGTTGTGTTTTGATATAGCATGGAAAGGTGATTACCTATGCTTCTAGGCAGTTGAAGGTACCTGAGAGGAATTATCTTAATCACGATTTAGAGTTCTTGGAAGTTGTGTTTGCTTGGAAAATATAGAGACATTATCTATATGGTGTTTACGTGAATATCTTTTTTACCACAAGAGTCTTCAGTATGCGTTCACTCAGAAAGAGCTAAATCTTAGGCAAAGAAGATGGCTTGATCTTCTCAAGGATTATAATATAAATCTTTACTACCACCCAGGTAAGTCTAATATGGTTATTGATGCTCTTATTAGGTTGTCTATGGGAAGTTTCGCTAATGCAGAGGAAGGAAAGCGGGAATTGGTGAAGGATATTCACTTCTTCGCTAAGCTTGTGGTTTATTTCTTGGACTCTAAGGATGGTAGTGTGATGTTGCAAGAAGTGTTTGGATCATCTCTTGGTGTAGAGATTAAGGAAAAGCAAGTGCTGGATCCTGTTTGGATAAAAATCAAGAGTGACGTTGGTGGACAAAAGGTGGTGGTGTTTGAGATCAATGGTGATGGTACTTTATGATACCAAGGAAGGTTGTGTGTTCCTGATGTCGATGGTTTGCGATAAAGAGGTTTGGCTGAGGCGCATGAGTCGCATTATATTATTCATCCTGGCTCGACATAGATGTATCATAATCTCAAAGAGATCTATTGGTGGAATAGTATAAAGAGGGATATGGTTGATTTCGTGGGCAAGTGCATGGTGTGTCAACAGGTTAAGGTTGAGAACATGAAGCCTGGTGGATTGTATCAAGATATAGAGTTTCCCGAATAGAAGTGGGAGATAATCAATATGGATTTTGTTACCAGTATTCCTCGATCTCGGAACCAATTTGATTTGATTTGTGTCATCGGGGATAGGATGACTAAGTCTGCGCATTATTTGCCAATGCTAACTACCTTTTCGATGGAGGATTATGCAAAACTCTATCTTCGGGAGATTGTGAAACTTCATGGAGTACCTATCTTGATTATTTCTGATTGTGGTATGCAGTTTATGTCTCATTTCTGGCAGTCTTTCCAGAGAGGGTTGGGGACTTAGGTTAGTCTAAGTATTGTTTTTCATCCACATTTGGATGGGCAAGAGGAGAGAATTATTCTTACATTGGATGATATGCTTTAGTCTTGTGTGATTAATTATGATGGCAATTGGGTTGAGCATTTACCTTTGGTGGAGTTTGCTTACTATAATAGCTATTATTCTAGTATTGGTATGGCTTATTTTGACGCATTGTATGGTAGGAGGTGTGGATCTCCTATTGGTTTGTTTGAGCTTAAAGAGGCAGACTTATTTGGTCCGGATTTGGTTTATCAAGAGATAAAGAAGGTAATGGTGATTCAGGATAGTCTTAAAGCTGCCCAAAGTCACCAAAAGTTCTATACGGATGTTAGGAGTAGAGACTTAGAGTTTGAGGTCAGGGATTAAGTGTTTCTCAATATATCTCTGATGAAGGGAGTGGTACAGTTTGGCAAGAAGGTGAAACTAAGTCCTCGGTTCATTGGTCCTTATGTGATTTTGTGAAGAGTTGGCAATGTTGATTATGAGTTGGAGTTGCTATCTAACTTGAGTTTGGTTCATCCGGTCTTTCATGTTTCTATGTTGAGAAAGTGTATTGGTTATCCTTATTCAGTTGTTCCTTTGGAAGGATTGGGTATTTCAGATTCTCTGTCTTATGAAGAGTCCCGATTGAGATATTAGATAGGAAAGTTTGCCAGTTGCAGACCAAGGACGTGGTTTCGGTTAAGATTCAATGGCAGAACCATAAAGTGGAAAAAACTACTTGGTTAGCAGAAAAGGACATAAAGTCCAAATATCTGCATTTCTTTTCTGTTCCTGGGATTTATGCGGAAGGTATGTGTCTTCAACACATGTTTATTTTCTGAATTTGTTAAAGGAAAGATTAACATCTTTTCCTTTTTATTTTAAAACTTTGTAAATAGGATATTTGATAATGCAAATGACTCTGTGTGTTATTAACCCTACCTTGTCCATCATTTGGGGATGAATGTTCCTAGTGGAGAAGACTGAAACATCTTGGGTTTTAACCCTTAGAAAATTTCCTAGAATTTCGTTCTGCATACCCAATATGACTCATGGGTACGAGCCTTATGTGGTACAAGTGGTATGGTCGTATCGTATACTAATCAGTGTTAGTTGGTTGGATGGTTTTGGTAACTAAAATGGGTACAATTTAGGGGTATGAGCCATAAGGGCTTAGTATGAGTCGTATCAAAAACTCGCATGGTGGGAAGCGTTTGATCCTCCTGGTATTTCATCCTGCCAGGGATACGGGTTATGGGTACGGATAGTATGATGTGGTTATAGCTTGGTTGGATGATTAGTATACTGGACACTGTCTGATCCAAGGTTGAAGCTTAAATACGAGTGGTGGGTACCAATTATATTGGGAGGGTACAATTCGTATGAGTCATTCATATCCCTGTGATGGGTTTTTAAGGAACATAAGTGGGGGTATTTTGGACATTTACCTACCTACTCTAATTAGGACCCACGGATTCTAATACACTTAGGAGGATATTTACCCTATTATTCTATTAATTAACACTTAGAAACTATTCCAAAAATACTCCATAATTCTCTCAAGAGCTTTGAGGGTAAGAAGGTTAGGTTTTCATCTTGAGGATTTTTTTGGGGTTTGCTTTGGTGATTTTTTTTAATCAATTCTTTGGTAAAAGGCATAATTCTATTCCCTCATTGTAATTTAAACTAAAGACGTGATTTAGATATTGATTTCTTGGTTTTACTATTTAATGATTATGGCTTTCAACTATTATTCGGGGGTTTTGATATTAAATGCTTGGTTATGGTTCCCTATGATTTTATTTATCCTTTTGTATGTATTAATGGTGGTTTTGGACAATTGGATTACATGATAATGGTTTAATGGTCTTTGAAATTGGTTTTGGTTATATTATACCCCCAAGGTGTTTGATAAAATGCTTATAAAGATATGTTCATTGCATTGACTTCTTTTAATGGAACTCTTGCATGTTATAAACTTGGTAAAGGAACTTTTCATTGTTTGAAAAGGCTAAAGGCTAAATGGTTATTCTTGTGGAGAATATGGAAGTTTCTTAAGTGGTTTAATATGGTATATGGAAGGGCACTTGAAAGTCCCCTTAACCTAAATGGTTTGGCTACGGATATTACTTGCAAGTAAAGGGTGGTATGATGATACCATAAATATTGGCCTTGGTTAATAAAATGGTAAATGGATTTGGTTGGTTATTTGGAAATTCTTTTAACTGGGCATTAATAACGGGGTGTGTAGTAAAGACGTGGAAGATGGCGGTCCCGGGGGGACCAAAACTGGAAAATCATATTTGTTGATATGATGATTGGTCTTAGTGAACCATGTACATGATGTGACACTATTGGGGGATATACTAGTCATCCCATGGAATACTTCCCTGGTCGTACGGCTAAATGCACTGGGCCCTTTTAGTAGGGGGAGCGAAACACATATCGCTCGTGGGTGGTTTAGGATGTCCATGCTACACAACCCAGATAAAGGTTTTCAATGCATGGTAAACCCAATTCCATTTCCTGGCTCTTATATATATGTATGGTCGTATGCATTATGGATGGTTTTACTTGGTTTTATAAATGGAATTATTTTATCCTTATCCTGAGATTCTTGCTAGTGGTCACTCGCTAACCCCATTTACTGATGGTTGTATACCCATACTATGCAGGAATCAACCATTCTACTCCTCCTGTTGATACAAGACAAATATCTATTCTAGCTTTTGAAGACATCATTCGAGACCAACACGTAAAGAATCCAGTTGTGGTCACGTTGAGGGGAAGAGAGAATGCATGGAGAGACCATTTTGAGAATTCCATAGGGCAAAGCCATGTGTAAACAGTGGCTTGAGGGCTGCTTGCAGAACCACGACTTAAAGTTTTGAATTTTGAGGAACCACAAACTAAGAGTGTAGGACTTAGTGAAGGGCGCCTCTTATCACTAAGGGGTGTTTTAGGGATTTCACATGTTAAAAATGCAGTCCATGGCTGCCCACCATCATTAAGGGCATTTTGGACACTTTATGTTGTAATAGATTATAAATGGGCTCCTTTAATCTTATTTTCCAGAGTTTAGCCACTATGAATATTTGAAGAAACATTGTGAAACATCTCCTCTCTTTTGAGAGTGTAGTAAACCCAAAACTTGGGCGCAAGTATGGACTCACTTGTGTTATATCTTGGCTTAGAAATGTTGGTGCTTGAGGAGAGTGAGTTCCCTTTTGTGTCATGTAAGAGTTTGGTGTTACTCATATGAATCTTAGGGGTCTTAATGTCTGAAACATATTTTGGTTCTTAGGGTTTTTTAATAAGTTTATGTCAAGCTACTATTCTTTACATTATTGCATTTGTGTGTTGTTTGTTCCTTATCTTCTTATTCTTGATTTCTTGTGTTGCTGTCATTGTTGGTTTGTTATCTTGTTTTCTGCTAGTCTTGTTGTTCCAAGTTGATTTTAGTGTTCCGTAGTTCATTCCTTATCATTTTGTATAGGAGCATGGATTGATTTCGTTCCGACGAGATCAATCTTGGGATTGTTAACTTGAAAATTAAAAAAAGGTGTTGAAAAACCAAAAATCTCAAAAAGAAAATCATGTCCTATTTTTGTACCTAGGCCAAAACTTGAGGCTTAGATTTCTTGTGTTTTTTTTTTCTAGTGTTAGCTCATTGTTCCCTAACACTAATAGGGTCTAGATCTAAGATTTGAGCTTAATCCAGATTTGTTTAAGTTCTTCACCATTATTGGACTTGAAGGTTGAAGAAGCTTGAAAAGGTGATCTCGAAATTTGTTGAGGGTTGTGGCTTGAAAACGTGTTGTTGCTGTTTGGAAGATCAACGTGAGCAAAAACAAAAAATAGTCATTCAATTCATAGTTCATTTGGGTTAGGAACCATTTTAGAATATTCTTGGTGTTCTTTATGTTCTTCACAAATTCTTGAACAAGAACATTCAAGATGTGGTGTTTGATGTAAGATAGTGGAAAAAGAAATAGTGGTTTTTGTTTATTATGAAAGACCTAAGTCTAAGACACCAAAGAAGAAAGAGGACGAAGGGATTTTAAAGGTCTTGTCTTGCCAAAAGGGAGTAAGAGCAGTTTTCAACATTTGCAAAAGAGGAAAAAACCAACAAACCTTCAAAAAGTTGTCTTGCAAAAAGGGTGCAAGGAAGTCAAACCTTTTTGAATATTGAAAAGGGATCCAAGTCTTTTGTTTTTTCCCTCCGAAAGCTGATTTCCACTCTTCCAATTGAAGATTGATCAATACAAATTGAAAACAAGATTTTTATTTCAAATTTCAACAATTCCAACGCCAAATCCAAGGCTGCCATGTGGCTGCCACGCCATCACTTCCCAAAAATTACGTAAGGCTTAAATTTCAGATTTCTTAGTTTCTCTTATTTGTTTCCTTAGTTTCAACTTTTGATTCTAGTACTAATTGACAACTAATAATCACCTATTAGTTTGTGAGTTAGTTATTTGAATTCATTTCTTCATGTTTGCGTTTCTTTGTGTGCTTTTATCTTTTGTGATTCATTGTAGTTTCTTGGCTCAAGTCCAAAGAGATTTCTTTGAGTCTTCAAACAAAAATCCATTCCGTACAAGAGCAGAACTTATTTCTCAACTTCTCACGGATTATAAGCCAACTTTTGACACTTGTGAAGCCAAGTTTGCGGTAACCGAAAGTCTGAGAGTGCGGTGAGGATACTTTTTGAGCTAACTTATGTGTTGTTTTTATTGTTGTCTTTTATTAGGTACCATGTATAATGATTCTTTCAAGGACCCTTTTGAAGAATTCAAATGGAACCTTGAAAGGCTATGCCAAATTTTTAGTTCCCCAAATCTAATTCCTCCAATTACTCCTACTGACTTGGCCCATCTTGAAGATGGCAAGCGTGACTGTACAAGATGATAAAAGGAGTGGGTGATGTACAATCCACTTATTCAAAGATTCCTTTGTGATGAGAGCTTCCCAATGGATCAAGTGGGATACTTGTAGTAGCCAAGTGGGTGTAGTTGCTGGTTTACCTAGAGATAAAGTACGTGGGTCTTCCCTTTTTGATACTCTTGATATTTCTAGGTTGCATGAAGATCCAATTCTTATTGTAAGAATGCAAGCACTAGTTGATCCTATAGATAAGAAAATTGATTCTTCTCGTAAGAATGAATTGAGTCCACCTACTGCTAGCACTTGTAACTTGAATAAGGTCCTAATTCTAAGTAATGAGAGTATTCACACACTAGTTGACCCTTGTGAAAACCAAGGTGAGTCTATGTCGTCATAGGAGTTGCCAACAACTAGTGGCGTTGTGAATGATGATCAATTTACTCCTAAATGTAGTCCACTACTTGAGCATGTGTGGGGTGTGCTTGATGAGTCTTAAGTTAGTGATGATGCTGATAGAGTTGATCATAGATTGTAGAGGATTCTTTGAGCATGTTGCGTGATGAAATACTTTTAGTTGCTCATAGAAATCGTTGTAATAAAAATGTCGTAGAGTATGATCAATCGGGTAAAAATGATCTAGATTTTCTTAAAATTTTGTAAAATCCGAATGGTGCTTGTTCTTGTAAAAATGATTTTGATTATGATCCCTTTTATCTACGTGGTAGTTTGTATCTACGTGAAGATCTCCCCTTTGAAAGAGGAGGTGATGCATGTTTAGAAATTACATCTACTTCTTCTTTATGTGTTTCTTATGTTGAGCATGTTCATAGTGAAGGTCATGAAACTTATAGTGTGTGCATGCAAGAGAACACTACAATTGAAGTTGACTTACGGAACACCCTTCTCTACCCTCTTTTTGCTCATGATATTTCCAATGTTGATAAAGAGGGTATGCCTAATTTAAGGGATGACACCATGGGGGAAGTAAGTATGGCCAAAATCCATGTCCATGGCTACTTCTCTCATTTAACCCCGGTAACCTCTTGAAATGTGGAGATTGTTGTACATTCCACTTGATGCTTGGTCAAGACGACAAGCAAGGTTTGGTTGTGAATGTTAGAATCCTTCCCTATGATGGAGAGTCCTTCTTTGGGATCTACAATCCACTTGATAGACCCATGTTGTGCACGGGGGAAATTTTCGACAAAGTTAAGTGTTCATTAAAGAAGGGGAGTAATAAAGGGCTCCAAAGAGAGTTTACCTTTGAGTGTTTCCATTCTTAGCCAAGGTATCACTACATGTAGGTCAAGGAAAGAGTTACATCTTGAAAACACTTTGGGTGAATTCTATTCATATGATATCCTTCATTGAGACTTGATTATGATTGTGGACCCTAGAGAAAATGTGTCATTGCCTCTTTGGGGTATTTCTTATATACTTGCATCCATGTTTGCCACACTTGTGCTTAAGTTAAGTAAACAACAACTTATGGATGCCAAGTTGAATTTTTACTTATGGAAGAGTCCAAGGATACTAAAGAATTCTTGTCACCTTCATAGGCTTAGATAATTTAAAGTATCTTGTGGGACTAGTGGGAGTATGCTTAACTTCATTAATAGAGAGAAACAAAGTTCTTGGGAAAACTACTTGTCTTGGATTGGTTTGATGCATAGTATTTTCTCTATTCTCCCTAATTGTATGGCTCCATCGATGAGACTCCTTCCTTTAAGAAGTTTCTTGATAAAGAGAGGTCCTATGTACTTACCATGTCTCTTTCTCTCCTTGTGTGTTCCTACTTGTGAATACATCCTTGATGAGAATAGTGTCGTTAGGACATTTCTTTATTACCTTTATACGTATAATAATATTCATGATCTTGTTGAATCTATATCATATGTTGGAATAAATTATCTAAAGGGAAGAATCTTGGTGTGCCTAAAAGATTTAACTCCACCCCTGAGTGCACTGTTTGCTAGAACTTGTGTGGCTAATGGCATCCGTTCTGATAATAGCACTTTAGAGCAGACTTCCATGTTCAATTCCTTTCTATACTACCTCTTTTCTTTGGAAGACTTTCATGATAGTTATGGATTGGGTATATGTGGAGGTAGGATAATTGTTGGTTGGTCCACATGTTTAAGTGACATTTCTATATGTTTTCCATGGACTTTAATTTCAATTAAGGCCCCACTCTTGATGTGATCTTTTAAAGTGGTGATGAAGCAATTTTTTCTTATGGTTCCTAAGTTAAAGGTAATATTATCTCTTGTATCTAGTGATACGATTGTGACCATTGTAGATTCCTTACCTAATGGTGATCCCCTTAGCCAACTCCTTTGTGACATTTTTACTAAGCTTCTCTTGATTAAAAAAAATGATATGTGGTTATATTTAAAGTATGCACCACCTTGGCATGATGATGTTGTTTGTTGTACTAACCCTAACCCTCATGCCATGAGAATTTTGTTATTATTTGTCCTTTCTTTGATCTTTTAATGTATAGATTCGAGGTCAACTCCTTTTCAAGAAGGGTAGGATAATATGAGCCAAATGGCCATCCTAGATTTTGAAGACATCATTCAAGGCCAACATACGAAGAATCCAGTTGTGGTCATATTAAGGGGAAGAGAGTATGCATGGAGAGACCATTTTGAGTATTCCATAAGGCAAAGCCGTGTGTGGAGGCTGCTTCCATAACCACAGCTTAAAGTTTTGAAGTTTGAAGAACCACAACCTTGGAGTGTAGGACTTAATGAAGGGAACCTCTTCTCACTAAGGGGTGTTTTAGAGATTTCACATGTTAAAAATACACTCCATGGACACCCACCCTCATTAAGGGCATTTAGGACACTTTATGTTGTAATAGATTATAAATAGGCTCCTTTAGTCTTATTTTACTGAGTTTAGCCATTATGAATATTTGAAGAAACATTATGAAACATCTCCTCTCTTGTGAGACTGTAGTAAACCCGAAACTTTTGTGCAAGTGTGGACTCACTTGTGTTGTATCTTGGGTTAGAAACATTGGTTCTTGAGGAGAGTGAGTTTCCTTTTGTGTCACGTAAGATTTTAGTGTTACTTGTATGAATTTTAGGGGTCCTAATGTTTGAAACACATTTTGGTTCTTAGTTTTTTGTATAAGTTTATGTCAATCTACTATCCTTTACATTATTGCATTTGTGTATTGTTTGTTCCTTATCTTCTTATTCTCGTTTTCTTGTGTTTCTGCCATTGTTGTTTTATTATCTTGTTTTCAGCTAGTCTTGTTGTTCCTAGCTGATTTAAGTGTTCCATAGTTCGTTCCTTATCACCTGTGTAGTATGCGGATTTAGTATCAACATTTCGACTAAAGTGGTGTGCTTCCATTCTTTCGGAAGACCCCATTTCATATTATGGAATTTTTTAGGAACTTCTCTTTTATTATGGATATTGGTTTTGGCCATGGTTGGAGGCATGCCCCAATTGAATTTGTTTACTCTTTCGGATATAGACTTTATGGTACTTTTGGGGGTTGGTATGGGCGGGATCGGTATTGGTGTTTGCCTTGGCATCAACATTGGTGTTGGGGCTTACACCCTTGGACGATATTGTTGGTTGTTCCTTCCTATTATATTTGGGGATTAATTATATTAAATTTTGTCTAACTTATTTGGTTATGGCCAGGTTTATGGCTTATGGTTTGGTTTGGTTGGGCGTTTGGTGTGGTAAGGTTAAACTCGGTTGGATTTGTTACGGTTGTGACTCTATCTAGAGTCTTGTTGAGAACATTTACGCTATCTTGTTAAATGTTCAAAATTCAGCCCATCTAAGGCTAGATATAGGTGGTTGGGTTGGGTAACAGGGGGCGGTCCCCGATCCTAGTTCGAGTTATGATGCCCATTATGACAATACCAGGGGTCGTGTCGTGTCAATAACTTATCCACTTTCTATCTCAGATAAAATTATACATAGATTTCCTCATAAGTTATGTCAGTATTTATTATGTAGAATTATTAAAACACAACCAAACACTGTTAGGGTTATACAAAATTTTATACCAACCAAACAGTGTATATAATTAATATATGAAATGAATTTTAACCTATTTAAAAATCAAACATTGTATAAAATTAATACATGAATAACTTTATATTTAACTAGTAACCAAACGACCCTTCCCCTTAAGTGTAACGAATTAAAATTTTGATGAAATATGTGAAATTTGTGATTTTATGTGATTTGATTGTTTTAGCCCTTTCCATAGTTTCATTATGGTATTTCTGGGGTGTGAGTGATTGACATATTTTTCGATGCATTTTGGTATCATCTATGCAATATTGTAATTTTTGATGGCTTTGAGAGCCTTATTTTAGACTTATGGGGATATCTTTCGATCCTTTCGACGAATGGCCAAACGGACTTCCCCATCATCTATGGAATATCAATTTTAGGTTAGGTATACCTTTGGTTCGGGTCCCGATACACCCGAGCTTATTTTGACCTATTGATCAAAAAGTTGGAAAATCAAAGATATAGTTGTGGGACCCATATTTGATCGAAATGACCTCGGATGGAAAATCCAACTTCGACAGAAAATTCAGAATATTGATTTAGGGTGTTATCATGTTTGGTATGATTTTACAACTTTTAAATATCATTTTGACCCTCGGTTTGGAAAATTATAATTTCGGGTTTCGGGGGTCAACATTGTGAAAATAATGTTTGTTCGAAAATCTGACTTGACTAACGCAATTAGAACATCGAATTTAGAATGGTTTCATAGTTAGTTTGCATTATCATACTTTGAACGAATCTCGAACATCCGGTCGAAGTCCGGGTTAGACTTTTAAAAGAAAAAACTGTTGTCATAGCAGATTTTCAACAACATATTGCTGATTTTCTCCTCTTTTTGTCCATTTTGCTCATTTTTCATCTTATCTTTTGAGAGTTAAACCCTAAAATATTATGAGATCTTAAAAGTGAAGCTTGTGGGAGCTTGGAAAGATAGATTAACACCTAATTCTTGATTTTATAATGGATTTAAGGTAAGAATTCACCATTTAGTAATATCTTGATAAATTTCTCATAACTTCAAAAAACTTAGGGTTTGACTTTGAATTCCAATTTCACTTCTTTTTATTTGATTAATATTTTTATCTTATAATTACTAGTTTTTCATCAATTTAACCCTTAAAACAACTTTGATTCCTGATTTTAATCCGGATTTCAAAGATTTTCCCCGGTAAAGCTCAAAAATGGGTTTTCTTCAATTTGAACCTCGTTTTGACCCGATTTAACTTGGGTTTTCAGATGTATATTTCTAAAAATATGGGGAACATTTTTTTGAAGTAAATTTCTAATTTTTTCCTTCGTTTTTGAAAACTCATTTCGGGGGGTCCATTTTGACATCAAACCAAAAGTAGTCAATGTGGGTGTCGTTGGTTTTGTTTGGATGCGTAGATTTTATATTTGATGTTTTTAGTGAAGTTTGATATTGTTCGTGAAAAGTAAGGTCGTGTGTTTAAAGTGTAGCGTTCCGGTTTTGACTTTTAAGGTAGGTTATGACTAACTCTTTCAGACTGGGCTGGGTAGTAAACGATGATACAAAATGCATGTTAAGCATGGGAACTAATTATTAAAAGTAACTATTTATGTGTTGTGCCTGCGTGGGGGCATATATGTGATGTAATTGTTGAAATTGAGTTATTATGTGATATGTGTGACCGTATGGGGTCCTACATGATATTAAAAGCCTTGAATACATGTGAATAATTGTATTGTGTTATTACGATGCTTAATATGGTACCATTGGTGTACTTTGATTATATTCATACTTTATTTGACATATGAGACATGTGGAAATTCATGGATGAAAATGAAATAATGAGTGGATATTGGCTCACATTATTATGAAAATACATCATTGTGGTTGGTACAGAAAATACTCATTGTGAGTGGTTGTGAGAATTACATCGTGTTATCATATTCATTCATGAAACATTGGTACCACCATGGAAACATCTGAGAAACACTGGCAATTTTTTTTTAAAACCCTCCTCGAGGAATGTGCCGGGAAGGAGAAATTGTAACACCTTATAAAACATTTTTCAAGAGATATGCCAGAAAGAATATATAATATATGTGGATTTTATATGGGTTAATTAACCCCCATGGGTCATGCATTGGGAGGCTTTTCTTCGTAGGTGTATACGAGGATTGTGCGACGATCTCGAAGGATGTGCGACGACCTCGTGTATCATCATCATCATGTACATTGCACTTACATTATTGTGTTTTGTTGTGTTGCATTTCCATATTGACTGGTCAACTATGTATTTATTGTATCTTCTTTTACTTGTATTTGATGATCTTGTATATGCATGTTCCCAGTTGTTCTTCTTATATATGATATAATATGTACTTTTGTTCTATCTTGGTGCGATGTTGCAATATATGTGAGATATATCAGAACTGTTAGTGCAACAGGTGTGGGCTATCATTGTGGGACATTTTCTGATTGCAGGTGTCATGCCTTTAGTGTATATTTGGTATTCTTTATTTACTACTTTGCTTGCTCGTCCTATGATACCTACTGAGTATAAGTGGACCATACTCATGACTATTGCGCCCTTTTGGTGCAGGTCCTACCTCAAGTGTGCCTCAGCTTGATTAACTTGGGCGATTGTTGGAGCTTCCAAGGTAGCGGTTGGACATTTATGTCTGAAGTTCACCTCTATCTTTCTACAGTAGTTATGTCATTATTAGTATTTAGAGATAGATATTATTCCTTTATGGTTATTTTTCTGATGTATTTGACCCTTGGATTGTATTAGTAGTTCTTACACTATTGACACCCAGTTTTGGGCACGATTGATATTTTGGATAAGTTTTTTCTATATTGTTATGATTACTTATATGGTTTGACTTTGTTCTAGAAACCTTATCTTAGGATATTTCTTTTTTTTCCCTCTTTTTGTATTAGTTTGGGTGATAGGCTTACTTGTCAAGGTGCGATGCAACAAGCGTCTTTATGACCTTCGTTATTGGGTCATAATAAATTGGTATCAGAGCAGTCATATTTCATTTATCTCAATGTTGTAAGATTGGAATGTCTAATACAGTCTCACAGAACAGTATGTAAACATCCGTATCTATCTTCAAGAGGCTATAGTATGTCTTTAGGAAATTTTTCATATTCTATTCTTTATCATCCAAAGTTCTTTCATACCTTGTGTTTTGAGTTGTGGTTCACTCTTTTTGTGTGAATGGTGTGGCTTATACTACTATCAGTTGAGAGATACTGTGAGGGATTAGTGGAGATTAATACTTGGTTGTAGGCTTATTGATGCTCCTGAGTTGTCATGGGATGAGTCTGTTGATGCCTTTTTGGAGAGAGTCGTGCCTTATAATTTGAGAGATTAGATGTGGA
Organism: Capsicum pubescens; assembly: GCA_030864215.1. Lineage (NCBI taxonomy): Eukaryota > Viridiplantae > Streptophyta > Magnoliopsida > Solanales > Solanaceae > Capsicum > Capsicum pubescens. The sequence goes on from CM061538.1 coordinate 182,548,304, forward strand.
ATGAGTTGGATCATTTGGAGAAAGGGTCTATGACAGTTGCTGAGTATGAGGCATGTTTTCCTACCCGATCTAGATAATTCTATGATAGTACTTCCATTGAGTCTGAGAAGACTTAGAAGTTTATGAAAGGTTTGGATGTCTCCCTTTAGTTTGTTATGTCTCAGATGGTTGTGCTTAGGGATTTATTTCATAGTATGTGGATCATTCTAAGACTATAGAGGGTATTTTTCAAGTATCTCAGGGTGGCTCAAGAAGGTGCAACATTTTTCTGAGTTCAGAGGTTAGTATCCCCATAGTAGAGATTTTAGTGGTTCTCATGGATAGTGTAGACCTGTGCAGGCGGCCTTATAGAGTTCAAGTGTTGGACCTTCTAGTTCAACAATTTAAGGTGGCCGTTCGGTCATAGATGTGACCTCCTGTTGAGACTGGTCGTAGAGGTTGATATGTAGCTGATAAGACTATCCATGTCGCAAGGAACTGTCCTCATAGTGTATTTAGAGCTACTCCTACTGCAGCTGTGAAGGGTAGGGGTGCTACCAGCGGTGCGAGGGGCAGAGGTAGTTAAGCTCGTGGGGTGGCCGTGGGGCCACTTAAGAAGTTGGTGGTCGTGGTCAGTATTATTCTATACCATCTAGAACTGAGGCAAAGGCTTCTAATACTGTGATTACATGTATCATCCCCATTTGTTTTAGACCTGCATCTGTATTATTTTATCCCAGATCTCATATGTGTCTATGTATTTTGCTATCGATTTTGATTTTGTTAGTGATCCTCTTGCCATTCCTATTCATGTATATACCTTGGTAGATGATTCTTTCATGGTGAATCGGTCTCATTGATCTTGTGTTGTGACTTTTTCCATGTGTGAGACTTTGGTAGATTCGCTTTTAATACATATGGTCTATTTTGATATTATTTTAGGCATAGATGGTTGGCTTTTTATCACGCTGTCTTAGATTATTTTTCTAAGAGTGTGACTTTAGTTTCATCGGGTGTGCCAAGGATAGCTTGGAAGGGTGTACTTCATTCAGGTCCTAAGAGGGTCATATCTTATATTTAGGCTCGTAAATTGGTTGAGAGGGGATATTTATCTTACTTGTCCCATATTCATGACACCAGTGTTGTTTGCCTCCTTTCTTAGATTCTGTCCATGTTGTCCGTGAGTTTATGGATATATTCCTTATGGACTTGCCCGGTATGGCTCCAGATCGAGATATTGATTTCAGTATTGATCTTGAGCTAGCCACCCAGACCATTTCTATTGTTCCTTATAGAATGGCCCAAGTAGAGTTGAAGGAACAATTGTAGGAGTTATTGGATAAGGTATTTATCTGACCTAGTGTTTCACCTTGGGGTGTGCCTGTCTTATTTGAGAAGAAAAAGGATGTGTCATGTATTGATTATCAACAGTTAAATAAGGTGTCAGTTATGAATAAGTCTCTTCTTCTTCGCATTGATGATTTGTTTGATCATCTTCGGATATTTCGAAGATAGCTTTTCGAACTTGCTATGGTCATTCTGAGTTCTTGGTAATGGCTTTTGGATTGACCCATGCCTCTTCCATGTTCACGGAGTTGATGAAATGGGTGTTTTGATCGTATCTTGACTCCTTTGTTTTTGTATTTATAGATGATATCTTGGTGTATTCCAAGAGTAAGGTTGAGCATGAGGAGCATTTGCATATTGTGCTTTAGAGATTGAGGGATGGGAAGTTGTACGTGAAGTTCTCTAAGTGCGAGTTTTGGTTAAAGTATGTTTCTTTCTTGGATCATATGGTGACTAAGGAAGGTATTATGGTTTATCCAGCCAAGTATGTAGTAGTTTGTGATTGGGCTAGACCTACTTCGCCCACTGAGATTCAGAGTTTTGTTGGCTTGGCGGGTTATTATTGGCATTTTGTTGAGGGTTTTTCATCCATTGAAGCTCCACTAACTAAGTTGACTCAGAAGAAGATTTCCTTCTAGTGGTATGATGCTTGTGAGGGGATCTACCAAAAGCTTAAGGATTTATTGACTTCAACTCCTATATTGGCTTTGCGCAAGGAGAGCATGGGTTTTCTCGTATTTTGTGATGCTTCCGATGTTGGTTTGGGTGTTGTGTTGATGCAGGAGGGAAAAGTAATTGCATATGCATCTCGTCAGTTGAAGCCTCATGAGAGGAATTATCCTACCTATGATTTGGAGTTGTGCGCAGTTGTGTTTGCTTTGAAGTTGTAGAGGCACTACTTGTTTGGAGTCTGTTGTGAGATCTTCTCATATCATCGTATCCTTCAGTACCTATTTACCCAATGAGTTCTTCATATGAGGCAGTGCCGTTGACTTGAGTTGCTTAAAATTATGACTTGACTATTCTCTACCATCTAGGCAAGGCTAATGTGGTTGCGGATGCCTTAAGCTTAAAGTCAACTAGCATGGGTAGCTTGACACATATTTTGACCAGGAGATGACTTTGGCCTTAGAGGTTCAGTCTTTAGCTAACCAAATAGTTAGGCTTGATATTTCGATATCGGGGTGCGTTTTGGCATTTGTGGATGCTAGATCTTCTTTGATAGAGCAGATTCGAGCTCATCGATTTGATGATGTTGGATTGAGGTTGATTCCAAATAAAGTGTTGAGTGGGGAGGCTAAGGAAGAATCACTTGATTCAGATGGAGTTTTAAGGATTGGGGGCCGAGTTTGTGTGCCGAGAGTGGGTGAGTGGTTTAGTTTGATCTTGGAGGAGGCCCATTGTTCCAGATATTCTATCCATCTAGGTGTGAATAATGTGTATCGTGATTTGAGGCAACAATACTAGTGGGGTGGTGTGAGGCGAGTTATGGCATATTTTGTATCTCATTGCCTATGTTGTCAGTAGGTGGAGGCTGAGCATATGAGACCTGGTTGATTACTTCAAAGGTTACCCATTCCCAAGTGGAAGTGGGAATGGATCACCATGCACTTTATGACTGGTTCATCTCGCAAATCTCATGGTTCTGAAAGTCATCATGGATCGATTGACTAAGTCAGCTCAATTTATTTCGAGTCGGGTCTCATTTAATGTTGGTAGGTTATCCCCTATCTTCATTCGTGAGATTGTGTATCTGCATGGTGTATCGGTATCCATTATTTAAGATAAAGGTTCTGCGTTCACATCTCACTTTTGGAAGACCTTTTAGGATAAGTTAGGTACTCAAGTTGATCTTAGCATAGCATTTTACCCTATACTGATGTCTAGTCAGAGCAGACTATCCATGTTTTAAAGTATTCTTTGAGCATGTTTGATGGATTTTTGTGGCCATTAGGAGCAACATTTGGCTTTAGCAGAGTTTTCATATAATAATAGCTACCAATTTAGTATTGATATAGCTCCTTTTGAGGCATCGCATGGTAGGCATTTTCTCTCCCAAGTGGATTTATTTGATGTTTCAGAGATGAGATCTCAAGGTTCGAACTTGCTTTGTGTGTCTAAGGATAGAGTCCAGGTTATTCAGGATAGACTTAGAGTAGCTTAGAGTAGGCAAAAGTGCTATACTGATTGTAGACTTTGTTCCTTGAGATTTGGCATTGGAGATTGTGTTTTCCTTTGAGTTTAACCCATGAAGGGTGTGATGAGGTTTAGGAAGCATGGCAAGCTTATCTCCAAGTATAGTGGTCCATTTGAGATTTTGAGACTGTTGTTGATTTGGATAATGAGTTGGCTTTTCCCCTTGATATATCAGCTATTGATCCAGTTTTCACGTTTATATTCTTCGTCGTTATATTCTTTATGAGTCTTATAACATTCGTTGGGAGTCGATTCAGTTAGATGAGTAGTTGTCCTTTGATGAGGAGCTGGTTTTCATTTTGGCTAGGGATGTTAGGCCAATTGCGCTCTAGATTGATCCCTGTGCTTAAGGTCCATTGGCGACATCGACCTGTAGATGAAGCTACTTGAGAGGTCGATTCTGATATGCGTAGTTCTTATCCGCAGCTCTTCATTGATTCAGGTATTTCTTTGTCTTAGTTCGAGGATGAACTAGATTTTTAGTGGTGGATGATGTAATGACCTAAAAGTTTGATGAAATATGTGAAATTTGAGATTTAGTATGATTTGACTATTTTACCCCTCTCTATAAGTGTTTTTAGTATTTCTGGTGTGTGAGAGTGATTGACATGTTTTTCGATGCATTTTGGTATCATCTATGCAATATTGTGTTTTTTGATGGCTTTGAAAGCCTTATTTTAGACTTACGAAGATATTTTTTATTCGTACGATGGACGGCCAAACGGACAACATCTTTGGAACATCGATTTTAGGCTAGGTAGACCTTTGGTTTGGGTGTCGATGCACCCGAGCTCATTTTGACCTATTGATCGAAAAGTTAGAAAATTGAAGATATGGGTGTGGGACCCATATTTGATCGAAACAACCTCTTATGGAAAATACAACTTCTCCGTTAGATCCAGAATGTTGATTTTAGGCTATTAGCATATTTGGTATGATTTTATGGCTTTTAAATCTCATTTCGACCCTCGATTTAGAAAATTATGATTTTGGGTTTCGGGGGTCAACTTTCTGAAAAAAAATATTTTTTTGAAAATCTAACTTTGCCAACGCATTTGAAATGTTGAATTTAGTATGGTTGCATAGTTCTTTTACATATATCAAACTCCGAACGCATCCTGAACACCCTGTCCAAGTCCGGGTTGGACTTTTAAAAAGGAAAAACTGTTGTCATAGCAGATTTTCAGCTATTTATTGTTGATTTTCTCCTCTTTTTGTCCATTTAGCTCACTTTTCATCTTTTCTCTTGAGAGTTAAACCCTAAAATAGTATGAGAGCTTGAAATTGAAGCTTGTGGGAGCTTGGGAAGCTAGATTAAGACCAATTCTTGATTTTATTACGGATTTAAGGTAAGAATTCACCATTTTCTTAGTAATTTTGTAATAAATTTCTCAAAATTCCAAAAATCTTAAGGCTTGACTTTAAACTTCAATTTCACTCTTTTCCACTTGAATAGTATTTTTATCTTATAATTACTAGTTTTCATCGATTTAACTCTTAAAACAACTTCAATTCCTGATTTTAACCGGATTTCAATATTTTTACCCAGTAAAGTCCCAAAATGGGTTTTCTGCGATTTGAACCTCGTTTTTGAGTCGATTAAACTTGGTTTTCAGCTGTAGGTTTCTAAAAATATGGGGAATATGTTTTTTGAAGTAAAGTTCCTATTTTGACCTTTTTCAAAAATCTATTTTGGGGTCCGTTTTGACCCCAAATAAAAAGTAGTCAGTATGTGTGTCATTGGTTTTATTTTAACGCATAGATTTCATATTTGATGTTTTTAGTGAAGTTTGAGGTTGGTCATGAAAAGTAAGGTTGTGGTTTCAAAATATAGCAGATTGATTTCATCTTTTGAGGTAGGTTATGGATTAACTCTTTCAGACTGGGCTGGGTAGTAAATGATGATACAAAATGCATGTTAAGGTGGTAACTAATCATAAAAAGTGGCTATTTATGTTTTGTGTCATTGTGGGGGCCTATATGTGATGTAATTATTGAAATTGAGTTATTATGTGATATGTGTGACCGTGTAGGGTCCTATGTGATATTAATAGCCTTGATTACATGTGAATAATTGTATTGTGGTGTTAAGATGCCTAATATGGTATCATTGATGTATTCTGATTATATTCATACTTTATTTGGCATATGAAACATATGGAAATTCATAGATGAAATTGAAATAATAAGTGGTATTGGATCACATGGTTGTGGAAATATATCATTGTGGTTGGTTATGAAAATACTCATTGTGATTGATTGTGAGCATTACATCCTCATATCATAATGTTATACCCCGAAAAATCCAAACCAATATTAGAGCCATGCTTATAGCTTATGCATGGTACATCATGTTCTTTTATAGATTTATGAGTAGAGAAAAGACATATTTTCCCCCCTGAACTTGTCCTCCAAACTCACTTTAGCATTTAAAATTAACTTCCGTTTATTTACCTCCCTTAACATCTTTAAAGTCTATTTATTTCACCCCGAATGCTGATGTGGCATTTTCTTAAAAAAAGGGAGTGTTTATTTATTAAAAAAATTAATTTTAGTAATATTACATTTAAAATATAATAAAAAATAATTATTTTTTTTAAAAAAAATAGACACTTTTTTTCTTCTTCTTCTTCTTCTTCTTCTTGTTCTTGTTCTTGTTCTTGTTCTTGTTCTTCATCTTCTTCAAAACATCATCAACAACATTACTCAAATTTCTCCATTAACAACCTCTAATACATTCTTCACCACTTCTCTCCTTCAATTTTTTCATATTCCTCCAGTAAAACCACCAAAAAATAACCACTAAGACATTAAATTAAAAATTTTCCTCCATTAAACACCCAACTTTCATCTTGAAGATAAAGTATCAAATTTTCATTCAAATTTCTTAGATCCATTTTTTAAAGAAACTCTCAACATAATCTTTTCCTCACCTCATTCAGATTCATATGTTAAAGAAAAAATCTTTACAACTTTCACATGAAACTATCCTAAAAAATAATTATTTAAAAATGAAAACAAACTTTGCCTACATAATTATGCTTTGCATCAAGACTTTGCAGGGGTGGAGGATGGACCGACGGGGGATGGGGTGGGGGCAGATCTGAACAAGAAGGAGGGGGGCTGGGGGGGGAGGTAAAGTACAGGGAAAAAACGTGTTTGCCGGGACGGGAGTGGACGGGGTGGGGGTTGGATCGAGAGAAAGAAAGAACTGGTGTGGTTGGGGGGATGAAGGTGGGCTGGATTGAAGAAGATGGAGAATTAGGGGAGGAGTATTTTCTTTATTTAAAAATATTTTACATATATATTTAAATATATATATATAATATTTATATATATTTATATATTATATATATATTTTATAGATATTTTGTTTGTGTGGCTCTGACGTGTCACTAACGTGGTGCTAATGTGTGGGTGAGTGTAACACACTCTCCGTGTGAGAGTGGTATTATAATTAATGGGTGAAATAAATACACTTTAAAGATGTTAAGGGGGGTAAATAAACAGAGGTTAAGTTTAAGTGCTAAAGTGAGTTTAGAGGACAAGTTCAAGGGGGAAAATATGTCTTTTCTCTTATGAGTAATTTAGATGTATATTAAGGCTTTAAATAACTCCCAACTATCAGACGAATCAAAACATTCCTTACCGATTGAATTCTTGGGAAGGATATTGCTATAGTCAACTTCAAATGAGCATATATCTTGTTATACTAAGAATTTTTGAGCACATAACCTACAAACAAATAGATAATTAAATTAGCTTACCAACGATGCCAATTTTGCCCAAATCTGATATCGTAGCAAAAAGTTATGCCCATTTTACTCCACCTTGTCAGCCTGGAAACTAAGTGACGACCTGTCTGACGGCTTATCACATTTCTAACGACCTTTCTGATGGCTTATCACATTTCTGAAGACCTTTTTGATGGCTTATCACATTTCTGATGACTTATCAGCTAATGTCGTCAGCCTCAGGCAAAAACCCATCAATTTCAGGTCCTAGGTGATGACCTGGGCTGACGGGCTATCACAGATTTGACGGCTTATCAGCCTTGGTCGTTAGCTGAAAATTTCAGCAACTGGGAAGTGATTTCGTAGGGGTATTTTGGTCTTTTTCCTTACACTAAACCTCACCCCATGACATAAAACACCAAAAACACGTACTTAGCTATTGTAATTTAGTTTCAAAAGCTCTTAACCATCTTTGTTCCCAAGAAAAACTTAGGGTTTCTTCTCAATTTACTTCAAGACCCCATCACACTCTCCATAAGATATTAAGAATTAAGTTTCCGAATCCAAGAACATTCAAGAAAGGTCAATTTTCTTTCAAGATTCAATCACTAAGGTATGCGTAGTGTTCATCCTTGGATCCCTTTCATCCATGGATCTCAAGAATCAAGTTTTAAATCATGAATTGTGATTATCTTTTTGTGGTTTGATTATGTTCATGTGGATGGTTGTTATTTGGTTTTCAAGATGGTATCGTGATGTATTTTCATGAAGTATGTGAGAATGTTAGTTGAAATCCCTGAATTGGGGTGGGTTAAGATTGTTAAATTGATAAGTATACCTATGCCCAAAGTTGTGCATGTAAGGTGTTTGATAAAATGCCTAGAATGATAGAAATCATGTATTATAGCTTAGGGGTGAACTATATGATAAATTCATGATATTCTACTATGTCGAAATTGATCCCATACTATTGGTGTGCAATGTAAATGTTGTTGGGTTTCTCATGATGTTGAAGAATAAATCTATAGTATGACTATATGCATTCCATGTTATGTACAAGTTCATGATTATGAAATACTTCATAAATTATCCCCAATTATTATAGTATGAATGTATGACTCGACTATACACATTCCTATCCATGCTTATTATTATGATAACCATGTTCTCCATGAAATCCCCTACTTATGGTATTGTGAATTGTGAACATTGTTCCTATGATCAAGAATTGAGCAGACTTCGTCATCCTAACCAAGATGAACCAAATCGAATCAAATTAGTTCTGAGACCAAGGAAGATCGGTAACAAAATCCATATTAATTACTTCCCATTTTCATTTGTTCAAATCAATTTCTTGATACAACCCACAAGGCCTCATGTGCCTAACTTTGACTTGTTGGTACACCATGAACTTGGCCATAAAATTAGTCACATCCCTTTTCATACCACCCCACCAATATATATCTTTGATAGCTTGATACATTTTTGTCGAACTGAGATTAACAGCATAGCATGATTCATTCGCCTCAGCCAAAACCCTTTGTCGCAAACTATCGACATCAAAAACACACAACCTACCTTGGTACCATAAAGTACCATCGCTACTGATCTCGAATACCATTAGCTTTTTCCCACCAACATCACTCAAGATTTTCATCAATATAGGATCTAGCACTTACTTCTCCTTAAGCTCTGCGCCAAGAGACAGTCTAACCACTTTCTAAAACATTACCCCACCATCTTTGGAGTCAAAGAGACACACTCTAAGATTGGCCAAGCGGTGAATATCCTTCATAAATTTCCATTTCATTTCTCCATATGAGCCAAACATGCCATGAACAACCAATTAAGAGCATCAACAACCACGTTAGCTTTACCTGGGTGGTATTGAAGACACATGTCATAGTCCTTGAGAAGCTCCAACCATCTCCTCTGCCTGAGATTTAGCTCTTTCTGAGTGAATACATAATACAGACTCTTCTAATAAAAAATGATGTCTAAGTGCACTCCATACAAATAATGTAATTAGATTTTCAAAGCAAAAACCACCGCCAATAGCTTTAAATCATGAGTAGGATAATTCCTCTCATGCAACTTCAACTGCTTGGAATTATAGGCAATCACCTTTCCATGCTGCATCAAAACACAACCAAATCCCACCCGAGATGTGTTACACCCAAGCACACATGCAAGTGTACGTGGTCTCACCAAGTAATACAGTGGTCTTTTTAAAAGTCGAATAACAATCCCTTAGAGACTTTTGTCAACAACTATCTAATTCAAGTTCAACTATTGAGATTAAAATGGTTCAATGTAACCAAAAGAGTCTAGAAAGTTTGTATACTGAAAGTAAACTAAAATAATGCGAGAAAGTAACAACTTTGGACAATCAATGGATGAAAACCTGGGATAAAAGCACAATGAACAATCATACTATGCTATTGAACTTCATTCATTAGATTACTAATCTTGGTTGATAATTTGTAGGGTTAATTGCATGATCATGGTCTCTCGACCTCTAATCGTCTACCTAACTTGGACATTACAACTACATCGTTGAGCGGGGATGTAATAATCCAATTAGATACATGAAGCTATCATCCTACATATGAACAAAACAAGACTTCTAGGTATATCCCTATCCTAGTCTCTAATTCAAATTCCTTATTTTATAAAAGAATAAGAACCCTTTTCTATATATCCCCATGTTCTATCTTCTTATTCCCCCTCCCGGGCTCACAAAGTCGACAATGGATATAACCTAAGGGTATCTAATACTAAATATAGTTATAAAAAGGATAAATAAAAAACCAAATATGATAATAAATCAAAACAATATCAATTCAAAGCAATAGTAATCATGTTTTTGGCCTTAACCCTGGAATAGGGCTTTTAGCCACTCATGGACATAGTCGTAATCAAGAAAATTGAATATAAAATAAAATCCATTAAAAAGATAAATTAAAAGAGTAAAAAACCTAAATGAAGTGTTTTCCAACTACTCTCCAAGTTTCAAAGATGTCAAAGGTGTATAACATCATGTACAAGTGTCCTATTTATAGGAGGACAAAATTGCCGAATTTTGCACTAGGCCGTGTTGCGGGATTAATTTTGTGCGTCTAGATGCATGAAGAAACCTTATCATGGATACCCACTGTTTTGGGTCTATTAGGAAGATCCTGGTGTATGTAACACACCATTTTTTCCTTTCTTTGGTCCGCGACACTCCCTTGACATCCAAGGTGTCCAATCACGTCAAATTGTGCCTATTGTTGATCCATTCCAAGCCTTTTTGTGTTGTTTCCATCTGATTTGAAGCTTTTATATCCTTCATATATCATCATAGTAAACTAAACAATAATCCTATATAATTAAACATTATGGATTAGATCTCAAAACAATACAACATCCAAGATGACGAACTAGAAACTTAAGCTAAGAATACTAGTTTTGCCCCTTTTAATCTTTCACTTAGTTTTGACTTTTGGCTTGATTCAATTGCACTTTAAACACTATAAAAAAGTTTTTCAAAACATAATTACTCAATAATAACATTAAAAACTCATTATACACATTAGAATCCATCACGATCAACGAGAACAACACCTAGCTCAAGGTAGTAACACTAGTTTTCCCATATGAACTCTAAATGAACAAATTAAGTACAAACATGTTTGAAATACATCTTAAACATTATAATCAAGTACTTAAACACTTAGATGATCATTTATATCATTATTGACTCATTAAACACACTAGAATTCCTCAAAACAAGGCTAAGTAAGCTAGGATAACAACACTAAGGCATATAAATCCACCTCAGATCATCACCAAACACTTAAATCCTTGTTCGTCCTCGAACAACTCTTTACTCTAAGCATAATAAGCTATGGTGACTCCACACTTCTACTACATGCAAGAAACTCAAGCTAGTACTACAATGAATACATAGAATTCAAGTTTCTTTTCTATGCATGTTATGTACACAATTGATAGTTCAATAATACTACTCCAAAACATTCTAGCTCATGAATTGAGTCACCTAGTCAGCAAACTCATGAACCTTGTTCAATCAAAGACATCATATAATTCACCCAACATTCATCAAACATATGCCCTCACAACAAGTGATTTACCCATAATCACTCACATAAATGCTACTTTTAACCAATTGGGTACAATAATCAAATTTCGCTCACTTTCAAAAAGAATTCACAAGTTACACATAATGAACCATAATATTTCCCTTAGTGTAGTACTCAACTAATATCAGAATGATGAAGCTTAGGATCAAATAGGTCTTTAATGGTTGTAATGTAGGCTAAAGTATAAATAGGAACTATTTTGTCAAAGAATAGTGACTATCTTCCCTAAGCGCTTCAATACATCACATTTTTCAATTAAGACCAATCTCTAACAACCAACTTACACCACTTTTGTCTACCCACATCTATTGTTTTGCCCCATCTCATAAAGTGAATTAACATATACTATGGTGGGAGTATTCTATGTACACATCATTTGGTTTTACCCTTCTTTACACCCATTATATGTTACGCACCCCTATGATAGCCATCCTCAACTTAAGCAATTTCCATAGTTGAGGTGCAAAATGTCAAAGGAGGATAGGTCTAAAAAAGGTTCACTGTAACACGACTAGGATAAAAATGGAAATTTCTTTAGCACAAATTTCTCTAACTCCCAACCATAACACAAAATTTTTTACAAAACAATAACTATCACTTTGGGGCTTCAATTTCATCTTTTGCCTACTTGAATTTTCAATTCCTTAACTCAATTAAGTTTACAATAAAGCGCTTGGGAGCATGGATCAAATTAAGGTCAATTAAAGAAGGGGATTAGGCTACCTATGAGGTTGCCAAACAAAAATCTAAAGGCTCAATGGGGATAACTAGTATTATGTACAAGGGTCAGTCAAAAGAAGGTATGAAACACGACTATCAAAGAAATGCCTATATCATCTCCTAAACCCACACTCTTTATTTTTCTTTGAATATACACCAGGCAAGTTCTATACATCACATGTAACAAGAAATATACTACAACCTCACATCACACATTGCATATGATCAACTTAAGTTGGATCATCATAGACTCTCAACCAAACAATCACATGAATTCAACATAAAGACAACAAGTACAAGAGTCATAAACATGAGCTTGGAAGTCTTAACAGTAGCAATTCACATAATCAACATGCTCTTTAGAACCAAAAAAATTGTATCATGCACTCAAATATAACACCAACAAGAACATCCCACACTTATTCCTCACAAAATTTTTAAAATTACCCCTAAAAATGGGAATTTCCCCACCCCACACTAAAAAATCTACTTTGTCCCCAAAGTATACTTAAAAGTAGAGATAGAAATACTCTTTGAGGACTCTAGGCCTATCTAGTAGAATCTTTATACATCAATAGGGTCCGGGGGACCCCACACTTAGTCTTCCCCATGCTTCTTATCTTAGGTTTTCCGGTACTCAAACTTCCCATCAACTTATGACTCAACACTAATAAAAACTTGTGAAGTAAAAATTAAAACTACTGAAAATAAAACCTACTTTAGTTAGGTTGAATTCCAAGCAACGCCTGATTTAGTATCGGAACATGACCCAATCAACTTTTTCCTTAATCTTGAGGATATAAATCTTACCCCCAACATCGCATCCATATTTTTTCTTCGCTCATAGGGTGGTTGTACAAAAATTAAGGAACTGAGTAATGGGTGGTGCATGGTAAACCGCTCGACCTTAAAGTGATGTCTATTTTTACGTTGCTTATCTGGTGCAAAAATAAGATTATAGGATTCTTGTTCTTCCTCTTTGCACTCTCCCACTATTTTAGATGATTCCACAGACAAGACATCATCTAAACATAATGTAGAAAAATTCTTTGATTAAGGCCCAACCAATCCCACTTTAAAATTTACACTATACATAATACTATCACTCTTATTCACCTTCTTAATTTCAGTCTTAAAAGAAAGATGACAGTTGAATACCTAAAATTCTTGTGTTTGTTCCACAAATTAGATAGTACCCGCCTAATATTTTTATTTTCTTAGCATTTGTGGATAAGGTGGTGGTGGTATCTGCTTAAGTTGTTCAACAACTTTAGTTTTTTAGTACTCAGACTTTCTCAAATTATCAACAACTTTGTCTGCAACTAGTTGGGGAGTCAACTCTACATCTACTTTCTTAGTTGTCTTTTTACAATTGAACACAAACTTGACTGAATCAGTATTAACACCACACATATCTGCAGAGTGATACATATTTCCACAAACCAGACACAAACTTGTGGTCTTCTCCATAGGTTAGAAACAAGTAGGTCCCCTCTAAACGCTTCCATAAAAATATAGACAAAAAGCCTCTTGGTGGGGTCCTCCACAAAAACAACAAGAATCATCATCCCTCGAAAACCATCTATCCTAAGTTGCTATGTCAAGAAGTGTGATAACAGAAAGTAAAAAGGAAATAAAAAGAAAAAACTACTAAACTATGTACAACTTAATATAGTTAAACTAAATATAAGATAGTTCCCCAATTACAAGTCTCCGGCAATGGCACCAAAAACTTGTTGCGCCCAAGTGCACACGCAAGAGTACGTGGTCTCACCAAGTAATATAGTGGCATTTTACAAAGGCAAATATCGATTGCTCAGAGACTTTTATCAATAAATATATAATTCAAGTTCAAATATTAAGATTAAAGTGGTGCAATGTAACCAAAAAAGTCTAGAAAGTTTGTAAACTAAAAGTAAACTAAAATTATGCAGGAACGTAACGACTTTGGACAACCATTGGATGAAAGCCCAGGTTTAAAGAACTAAAAACAATCATACTACACTATTGAACTTCATTCATTAGATTATTTATCTTGTTTGATGATTTATAGGGTTTATCACATGATCATGGTCTCTCGACCTCTAATCGTCTACCTAACTTGAACATTACAACTACATTGTTGAGCGTGGATGTAATAATCCAATTAGATGTATGAAGCTATCTTCCTACATGTGAACCAAACAAGGATTCTAGTTATATACCTATCCTAGTCGCTAATTCAAATTCCTTATTTTAGAAAAGAATAAGAACCTTGGTCTATCTATCCCCACGTTGTATCTTCTTATTCCCACTCCCGGGCACAAAAATTTGAAAATAAAAGGGTAGATTATCCTTAAAATAGTTATAAAAAGGATAAATAAACAACCAAATATTATAATAAATCAACACCATATCAATATTAATCAATAGTAATCATGTTCTTGGCCTTAATCTCAGAACAGGGCTTTTAGCCACTCATGGACATAGTCATAATCAAGATAATTGAATAAAAGATAAAATCCATTAAAGAGATAAATTAAAAGAATAAATAACCTAAATGAAGTGTTTTACATACCCTATCCATGTTTCAAATCCTTCCAAGGTGTATAATATCAAGTACAAGTGTCTTATTTATAGGAGGACAAAACTACTGAATTTTGCACTGTGCCCCGTCGTAGGGTTAATTTTGCACGTCTAGCTGTGCGATGTTCCATTATTATGGATACCCACTATTTTGGGTCCCTTATGAATATACTGGTGTAATAAATGCACCATTTCCCCCTTTCTTTGGACCACATCGCCCCCTTGACATCCAAGGTGTCCAATTCACGTCAAATTGTGTCTTGTGCTTTTGTTGATCCATTCCAAGCTTTTTTTTGTGTTTTTTACACCTGATTTGAAGCTTGTATATCCTTCATATATCATAATAATATACTCATAAAGAATCCTATATCATTAAACACAACATATTAGATCTCAAAACAACACAACATCCAAGACGACAAACTAGAAACTTAAGCTTAGAATACTAGTTTTGCCCCTTTTAATATTTCACTTTGTTTTGACTCTTGTCTTGATTCAATTGCACTTTAAAAACTAAAAAAAAGTTGTTACACACATAATTAATCAATCATACCATTTGTAACTCATTATACTCATTAGAATCCATCGCGATCAACTAGAACAACACCTAACTTAAGCTAGTAACAATAGTTTTCACAATGAACTCTAAATGATCAAATTAAGTACACACTTGTTTGAAATACACCTTACTCATTATAATCAAGTACTTACAAACTTAGATGCTAATTTATATCATTATTGACTCATTAAACACACTATAAGTCCCCAAAACAAGGCTAAATAATCTAGGATAACTACACTAAGGAGCACAAATCCACCTTAGATCAGGATGCATCACAATAAACCACAAATCCTCATTACCTTGAGGCAATGTCAAAATTCAAGACAAAGTCATCTTGTCCTTAATCTTCTCAAAACGCCCTTCACACATTTCTGACCAAGAGAACTTTACCTTCATTTGAGTAAACTTATTTAAAGGAGCAACTATCAAAGAAAATCCCCTCCACAAACCTCCAATATTACCCAGACAAACCCAAGAAGCTCAAAATATCAGTTGGAGTCATGGGTCTAGGACACCTTTTAACCATAACCAACTTTTGAGGATCCACCCTTATCCCCTCACTAGAATTAATATGACAAAGAAAAGTTACATCGTTCAACCAAAACTCATACTTGGAGATCTTGGCATACAACTGTTATTCCTTCAAGGTCTGCAACACCACACAGAGGTGATTGGAATGATCCACCTCCTTTTTAAGATACACCAAGATGTATTCAATGAACACAATGACAAAAAGATCCAAGAATTGCCTAAAAACTCTGTTCATCAAATCCACAAATGCCGCTGGGGCATTATTCAAGACAAATAACATAACCAAGAACTCAAAGTTCACATACCAAATATGAAAAGCTGTCTTTGTGATATCCTCCTCCCTAATCTTAAGCTGATGATACAAGAACCAATCATTATCTTAGAAAAGAACTTGGAACCTTGCAACAGACCAAATAAGTCATCTATCCTTAGAAGAGGATACTTTTTATTGAACGTTACCTTATTCAACTTCCGATAGTCAATGCTCATCCAAAGGGAGCCATCCTACTTGTGCAAGAACAACACCAGTGCACCTTACAGAGATACACTAGGATGAATAAACCCCTTATCCAGAAGATGCTTAAGATGTTTCTTGAGTTCCCTCAACTTAACCAAAGCCATTATATACGAAAGAATAGATATTGGATGAGTATCAGAACCATATCAATACAAAACTCTATCTCCCTATCCGGAGGAACACCAGGAAGACCATCCGAAAAGACCTCAAGAAACTTACTTACCAGTGGAACCGATTGAAAAGAAGGACCCTCTGAGTTAGAATCTTTAACCGGGACAAAGTGATAAAGACACCCATTAGAGATTAATCTTTGAGCTCGAAGGTTAGAAATAAACCTCTCCCTAGGATCTAGCAAATCACCATCCCAGTCTATAATCGGTTCACCAGGAAACCTAAAGACAACCTTACGAGTATGACAATCTAAGGATGTGTAACAAGAGTGTAACAGATCCATCCCTAGAATAACATCAAAATCCACCATATCCAGCTCAAATAGATCTACCAGGGTCTTTTTGCTACAAACAGATACCACACCCCTCTATAGACTATTTTAGCGATAACCGAATCACCTACAGGTGTAGAAATAGAAAAAGGATCCGAAACAACCTTAGGATCAAAACCAAAACATTCAACCAGATGGGTTCACATAGGAAAGAGTGTACCTGTGACACCCCAACTTAGGAGAAAGAGTCCTACATTGGCAAAACACAAGAAGGATACTGGGTATATGAGTAAGCAAGCCTTACTACCTAGTGACATATTTTAAAGTCGTGACGTCCTGGGCCTAAAGTAGTCAATATCACTAGTGATTTAGGGAGTTACAAGGGTATCTTAGGCATTGATTTTGGGATGCCCATCGCTTCCAATACACATCACGAGAAAAGAGTTGTAACATACTAATAAAGATATCAGCTGATGCCTTAAATTCCTTTCGAGATGCAAGAGCATATAATCTATTCTAGCATGTGTCGGTATGATAAGTAGCAGCAGATGTAAAAGAATCACCACTAGGTGTAGG
Organism: Capsicum pubescens; assembly: GCA_030864215.1. NCBI lineage: Eukaryota > Viridiplantae > Streptophyta > Magnoliopsida > Solanales > Solanaceae > Capsicum > Capsicum pubescens. The sequence continues at coordinate 182,565,618 of CM061538.1, forward strand.
AGCAAAAAATAAAGAAATCGGAGCTTTGATCGCTCCCAAAAACCCTTACCAACCGGATAGTTTTTAAGAATATGTCATGGTTGGCCACATTTAAAATACCTATCCCTTTCTTCATCGTAAAAGCCCTGATGAAAAAGAATATAGAACCGGTAAGAAGGACAGTAAAAAGCTGACTGTGCCCCACTCCCCTGAGATTAGGCACCTGTGCCCAAAAATTATCACCACCCTATTGATGCCTATCATCCGAATGCTTAGGGTAATGAGCGCTAGTGTAGAGAAGGAACCGGAACTCCATCACTTCTTCTTTGACTATTTACCATCATCCCGATCACCCTTATACTGAGCACCACCCTGATCGGAGAACCTGCTCCTCATACCATGCCTTTCCCCAAACTCTTCCTATTACTGGCAATCAACCTCGCAATATCCATATCTTTAATCAACAAATTTTTTTTCTTTCAAGGATCAAATCCCGATATATCCTAGAACTAAACTTTCTCATCCTCTCTCTCATATTAACCACCAAATCTGGAGCATACCTTGACAACTGATGAAACTTCAAGGCATCTTCCTTGATAGACATTCTTCCCTGCTTAAGATTCACAAACTCCTCCATCTTTACTTGCCTCAGATCCCAAGGAAAGAAGAAATCCATAAATTTATTAGAAAAGGCCTCCCATAAGGACAACTCCTCAATATTGCTTTTATCCCTATACCATTCCTCGTACTATTGGTACACAACATCCTAGAGCTAATAAGCTGCAAAGTTTGCCCCTTCCACATTCATGGCCTACATCACCCTGAATATCTTATCCATTTCATCCAAGAAAGCCTGAGGATCCTTCTCCACCTTCACACCTTTTAAAAGTAGGATGATTCATCTTCATAAATTATCCAACACTTGTGGGCTCAATAGATACAACACCAGATGTATCCCGCTCAGCCTGAGAAACAACTAACTGAGCAATGACATGAATTTATTGGTGAAATTTTTCACCAGTCACCTTACCTTGGGAAGGACTAGTAGCAACCACAGGAACTCCTCAATAATCAGAGATAAGACCCTGAGATCGAGTATGAACTCCAGGTGTAGGGCATACCCCATCAACATCATCCCTAGATGGGATAAAAGAATTTTTTTATGTTCCAGTTCACCGAGTCATGATATGAAAAATGAACAAACAAAGATTAGAGGAAATTCCAGGACTTAGACACCAAGTTTGAAAATAGAATACCAAAAAAGTGAAACATTCCTAAATTCCTTGTAGCATCTCTCTTATGAGTGTGGCGCGCTACATACCCCTAAAAGAGACTCTACTAGACACGTCTTTGTGGATTTACAATTGACCATGAAACTGAAGCTCTGATACCAACTTGACACAACCCAACCTGAGGCCTTCTCGTAATGGGCGTTCCAAGGTTGACCGAGATCTGCGGCCACCCCCATTACCCAATCTAACCTATAACCGCCTGCCCTGAGTTGGCTAAATTTCAAATATATAACAAGATAGTATTATTACATAATCCAAGACTCTAGGATAGGTCTATATCTATGAACACCCAATTGAGTCCAACCGTCCGATACCTAATACAACCCAAACCATAATCCAAACCATAACTATATAAGTTCTATAATAATTATATGTAATCCCAAAATAAAGCTGATGGAACAACCACCAATACAGTCAATCGGTGTCATCCTCAATACCAATACCAATACTAAGGCATACACCAATACTAATCCCACCTATACCAAACCATAGTAGTTCCACAAAAGCCTCTAACTAAAAGAATACCAAAATTTGTCTGGGATATACCCCCAACCATAGCCAAAACCAATATCAATAAATAAACCTAAGTATGAAATAACATCCATGAAATTGAGTCTTCTAGAAAGATAAAAGCTCATAGAAAAATAGATCCAATAGCTGATCCCAAAATCCTATCGCTAAGCCGGAGGAGTAAAACGACCGGTTCCTGCATTATGGAGGGATAATACTACCTGAAGACGGGTTAGTAGGTGAATGCTAGCATGAACTCAGGATAAGGATAAAATAATGCCTTTTAACAAAACCAAGTAAACCATCCATTTGAATACAAACCATCATACATATATATATAACCATGTCGGGAAAGAGAATCGGGTTTAGCATGCATTTGAAACCATTTACCTGGGTATGTGTCTTAACCATCCTTAACCTCCCATGAGCTATATGGTTCCAGTGTAACCCCATATGAACTGGATTTACCATTAGAGTAAGGGATTCCCAAGTACCCTTACCCTCTATGATACAGATGTAAAATATACATAGAGGATTCTCGTGTACCTTATAGTATATTATAAGGTAGCCATGACCTACCCCTTATGTCGGCAAAGATGAGTTTCTAGTGCTCATTCATTGAACTCCCACATTCACGATTAGCTATCACACCCTCCATTATTTCCCATTTAAAACTATTTCTAACTAACCAAACTATTGTTATTAACCGAGGCTATACATAGTGGTATCATCATACCGACTATAACTTTCAATTATTGTCCTTATCTAAACCTTTTTGAGATCAAGGGATTCCCATGTACCCATAGGTCATATTATCTAATTAACTTGGGGGAGTCCTATGTACCCCATAAGTGTTACATTAGTTTGATTACTTGGGGATTACATTGTACCCCACAAGAATGACTGTTAAACTCAAAACCAATAAAATCTTGACCATTCCAAACCATTTAACCATTTAGATCCTTTACTAAGTTTAAACCATGCAGATGTTCCATTAAAATCCAACAATGTAGTGAAACCATTCTCATAGGCATTTTATCAAACATATTGGGGGCATAGTATTTCCAGAACCAAAGCCAACTGCCAAATAACCATTCTCATGCAACCAATTATACAAAAACACTGTTAAAACATATAAAAACATAATTAAAACATGGGAAAACCATAACAAAGAATTTATAACCAAAACCCCCAAATTATATTTGAAAACCTAAAACCATATATTAATCAAACCATGAAAACATTGTATAAAACTATACCTTTAGTGGAACTAACAATGAGGGAAGAGAACATGCCTTAAACCATGAAGATGATGGAGACAAACCACCAACACAAGCCCCAAATTAATCCTTAAGATAAACCCTAGCCTTTCTTTACCTAAAAGCCTTAGAGAGAATTGTTGAGTGTTTAAGAGAAGTTTCTAAGTGTTAATGAATAAATAATAGTGAAAATAACCTCCCAAGTAAGTTTAAAGTCATGGGGCATTATTAGGTTAAGTGGGGAAATATCCATATTGCCCTCACTTAAACTACACAAACATCCCATCTTATGGCTCATGGTGAAACACTCGTACTCAGATCCAACTTAGTGTACCAAGTCTAAGATTGAGTAAAGTAAGAAAACAACCCGTATCCACCAACATGACTCATACCACCAAAATCGTACCCATTCTAGAAACAAATCCAACCTAACAACCAACACTGGTAAGCATATGACTAACCCATATCACTCGTATGCCAATGTACGAATCATTTCCCCTAGTCATATCTTATCCTGGGAAAAGAAATCTAGGAAGTTTTCTAAGGTACAGAAACTCAGGGTTTTTCAAAACCATTGTCCTCTCGGTGCTCAATAATTCTTCCAAAATATATACTAGTGCTCTGTAACATAGTAGAATCATAAGTTTTAGTTTGTACTCAACACAACTATAAAACTACACTGTTGTGAGCCTAATATGATCCTAATCTAGAAACTAGGATAAAAATGCATAAGTAACATAAGAGTGAGAAAGAGAAGAAATTGGAGATAAGAAGTGAAGAAAGCAGGGTCTGATTGAATTTACAATTGAACCAAGGGAGAATAGAACTTGATTATCTAGGATAATACAAAAACAAATTTAAATCCACAAATGAGTGAATCAATATGAAAAATCAACAAAAATAGTTTTTGATCAACAATAGGATTCCACCCAGATCTATCTCACTCTGCTAAGTTAATCCTAAGCTAAACTAAGGGATCCTCCCTATATTCTCAAGAGTATTCTTTAACTCAATATCCTAAATAATCTCAAAATAATCTAAGTTCAAAATAAACTAAGGCACCTATTTATAGTATTGTCTATGACATACAAGGCGTAAAAGGGGCCATTAAAATATAGCCCCAATATGGATATTTATCACAGATGCTCTCCCAAGTATGGCGACACATCACCAAATTACTCTCTATTTTGGTGATGTGGCATTGTGCTTTGCCAAAGTGGATAGAATATTGTCTGTTCTTTTTTTACAAGCTGTCTCCCATAGTTTGACCTGATCCACATGTAGGTCTTTAATCTCATTCCTCTAACTATCTATCATAGGTTGAATGTTCCCTCACATGTGCCTTCAATGTCCTCCAAGGACTCTATCTTCTTGTTCAAGGAGTGTATATCTTGAAGATATGTACTTGAGACTCTTTGTAGTACCTTCCAAGCTCCTATTTGCATTTTTGAGGTGAGTACGGCTCAAATCCCATGACTATACCTTGAAACATAGGTCTAGCATGAATTAAGATAATTGTGCTCGTATCAGAGTTTTATCTCAATTTCATCTCATGAATCATATGTATAAAATTTTATGTCTAAAAACATGTATTTTTAACATATTTTCCATTATTCATAAAGTGATTCTTAAATCATGAGTTTCAATGCATAAATAAGAATTTTGTATGGATATCATAAGATCATAGAAATCCTTTTCATTGAAATCAAGTAAAGAATAAAAAAATCAACTTTAAAGGTTTGGACATGAACCCTAACTTTGAACAATTTTTAATAATATCTGGCAAGTACTTGGGCATGAGGATGAAATGAATGCATCAGTGAAATATTGTGTACCTAATGAAGACAAACACTATACAATAAAAATATTGATTAGCTTGCAAGAAGAGGATTTCTAGATTGGTTAATTTGTCTTAGATTGTTCTTGACTTGTTCGTGAGAGATTAAAGAAGAAATTGACTTAAGGATCTGATATTTATATCTTTTAGTATTCAAAGCATTGTGGGATAGGGTAATAGGATAAGGAAAAGTTGGAATCTTCCTTTTAATAACATTGGTCAAATTTCTGGAACATGGATCTATGAGCCACATCACAACTCGTGGTCCTAGTCATGGTTTGTGACCCTTTTTATCAGTCTTCTAGAATACTTCCAAGACTTCTCAATATGACTTATGAATTCTTTCATGATCGTGCTAATATTGGTGGATTAGAGGGGATTTTATCAACCATCAGGCAGAGTTTCATGAGTCATACCATGACATGGGAACTACTCCATGAATCATACTATGAGTCGTGATACATTGAGAAATTAAAACATGAGTGGCTTGACTCTTCGAGTTGGTCCATGGTTTATGAATTGGGTTATGAACCGTGGACCCTCTCATGATAACTAGAATGATACAAGGGAAGGTTCACTATATTTAATCAAGTAGATAGATTACTTAATGAGAAGACAGCTACAACAGAAAAGGGAATATGTATAGGTAATTATCTTATTATTCTAATAAGAGAGGAATAAGGAGTAGAAGAAACCCATAATAGGATTCAAAAATGAAAAAATAGATACACTAGTCAGAGATATAAGCTCTAAGAACTAATGATAAGAAGGTTAAGCAAAGTAGATCTTTATGTGAAAATGAAAAAAAATTAATAATCTCCATTCTTTCACTAAAGAATAGATATCAAAACCAATTGCCAACAATCAAATGAAAGGGTCTTGTTCCAATTTGAACCCTTCAAGCACACATGTGGAACAAAAATAGAAAGTTTGACAAGAAACCAGGGAGCAGAGAAAGGAAAAACTAAAAAAAATACAAATATAGGATTGACTATAAACTCAGGCATGGAGAATATAGATTCTGTAGAAATTAATACTAATATAAGTATGAATAGGTCCTCTACAAAACAAGGTAAAGGTAGTATGTCATGACCTAATTTATGAGTCATGATGGAACCTACTTTATCCCACTAGTAGGTATGTTGTATCATAGTCCGGAGCTATGACCAATGGGCTAATTTGGTAGAGAAGTCATCAAAGCCAAAAATTTGCAAGTTAATATTTACGATAATAATTCAAGTAATAATAATAGTTTGAAAGATAAATTAGGTAGAATTAACATCCCACGACCTAGTAGTGTAGGTACAAGAGCCACTAGCAAAAAGGAACATAAGTATTGTAATAGTCCATATACACCAGTCTTGAATAATGAAATGCTAAGCAAGGATAAAAGAAGGAGAAAAGGGAAACTCCTACTCTGAGAGCTCACCCTGCCTCCAAACTCTAAAAAACAAGATCGTCACATCACCCGCCGCAACTAGTACTTGAATCTGCACCAAGAAGGTACAGAAGTGTAGTATGAACACAAAAAACATGAAGACTCAATAGTCATCATCGTTCGACTGAACTAAATCATGATATAAGCACAATAAATATGCAAGAAAGATAAGCTTAAGTCAAGGTAGAAGGGTAAACTTATAATAATGCTCCAAATTCTCTAATTAATTAAATAAATAATTTTAAATATTAAAGTAAAGCACATACAACTATCACTACAAATTTTTCCCCCATAAGCCAATAAGTATAGAAAAGTAAATAATCTATGGAGGGCTCATATAATCCTATAGGGTGAAATAAAAGATAACAAGTAATAGAATTTTACTAAATAATTGCATCTCAAGACATAAATAAAAATCCTTTCATACCAAAAACCGTGGATTAGAACCAATTCCATAATCGTCATAAACAACCCCTCAATGACGATATAATCAAAACTCATATAATCAAATGTCGGACTTGATATGGAACTCTTATTATGAATAATGTTGGAATCAAACCGGTCTTAAGATCATAAATTGTCGGACGTTAAACAAAACTAGTATCAATTCCCAAGCACTACTATCATAAGTATTATGTAACCAACCTCTTAAATCTACCAAATATACAATATAAAGGATAAAATACACCTAAATTTAAAAGGATGTAATAATAGTCTTGGCCTAAGGCGGGCCAGATGGGCCCACTTCTAATCCCTAAAATTTTTTCTAAGGAAAGTTCTACACCTGTAATGTCTCTATAGGTCATTTCCTTAATTTACAAGCATTTCCAGCAATTTGAGCCTTTCCACAATGGCTACAAGTCATTTATGACTTATTGAAACTATTAATTTTGTTATGGAACAATTCATTTGGATTTTAGGCGTAATTTCCTATTTTGTAGTTGTTATTATTTAGGATTGATCTCGGACAAAAACTCCTAGTAGATTACCTCGAGTAAGAATTCTGGTAGTGCCATCAGTACAAAGAAGTTGATTTTAGGCTAGAGGGACCCTTTATTCAGGTCCCAAGGACTTCACACTCATTTTGGTTTATTTGGCGGATTATTGAAAAATAGAACTACAGGTTTGGGACCTACATTTTGGTGAAACAATCTCAAATAAAAATTTTGATAGTTTTATTGAGTCCAGTATGTTGAATTTGATATGGTAGAATATTTCATTTCCACACATGGGGTTTCAAACAAATCCCAAACATCTAGTCGGAGTCCGTTTTGGACATAGAGAAAGCAGGTGCATCAGGTTGCTGATTTGACAACTTAAGCAATCATATGACCACTTAAGCAGTCTTTGGGTAATAAACATAGTTTCACCTAAGCGACCTTGATCATTTGGTCAAGGGACGTTTAAGTGATGGTGTGTTTTCTTAAGCAGCCTGGGAGTCGCTTACGCGATGCCCGACCCTTGGTGCCCTATTTTCAAGCAATTGTGGAGCCACTTAAGAGGATATCACTTAAGCGACACTGTGACTGCTTAAGCGGCACCTGGTAGATATTTACCCCCTTTTCTCCAACTGATTTTCCACCATTTTTTCCACTATCTTCAAACTAAGTTGAGATCTTAAAAAGTGGAAAATTTGGGAAATCATCTATATAATTTAAGGTAAGCTAGTCTAACACTCCTTTGTCATTTTTCATTAATTTTTTCTTTAATTTACATCCTAATTCATGGTAAATTCTTAGAAGTTAGGTCTTAAATTTCTAAAATTTAAAGGTTGATTGAGACTCAATTTACGCTCCATTTGTGCTAAAATTTTAAGTATGCATTCCTTGTACTTAGAGAAAGCTCATGATAGATTCAATTTTGAATTCCATTTGTGGGTCTCATGGGGCCCGTTCTTAACTCGAATTTTGACCTTACCATAAATAAGCAATATACGTATAGTTTACCCATTATGTCATCTTGATTACTATTTTGATAGCTTGGTAACATTTTGGAATCATGGATCAATGACAAATAATTTGTGGGTGATTCAAGGACTTGTAGTTTGGCATCACGGTAGGGTTTTGTCCCTTTTTTTCATGAGATAGTGGATTATATATATTTTTTGTTTGATAGGATTGTTAGGATGTGATATTGGGTGGAACACTGTGACTTTACCTGATCTATGAGTTTGGGGCTATAAGGATAATTGACCCTTAAGTTTAAATACTTATCATGCTTTTTGGATCCTGTTCCCTAGGTTGATAGCATGTTATATATAGTTGAGGATAATGAACCTTTAATATAATGTTTAATACAATACTTAGAGGATTATGATGGTTTTATCGAATTATGATTTTTGGTTATTTTGGATATATGCATTATTGGATCCAAGGTCGTGATTATGATATTGGTTGGATTCCAAAAAGTGTTTTATCCTTGTAAAGGATGTGTTCGTAGTTTATAGACATTCGGATTCTTATATTCATATTGTTTGGATGTTGGTGATGGTATTCATAGATTCGGTACATTTATGCTTACTAAAACTGTAAAAGGTATGATTGTAGCTAAAAAAATGGTTCTACTACTATTTATCCTAAAAAGGATTTATTTCCACCTTTCACTTTTAAAATAGATTCCTTCATAATGGGAATCTCACCATCTTAACAAAAACTTATGAGCCTTTGAGACTAAAAAACATGTCTTTGACCGAGATAGATTACTGTCCACAGTTTTACTACTACTATTTACCTTGATCAAGAATGATTTCGGAATCTTTCTACACATTTATGATGATTTATCCTTGGAATTTCCTTGAGAAACAGATTTATATATTTACACACTCTTCTAGCCATAGTTCAAACTTGTGCATTTATATACATTTATAAATATACGTTACTGTATAGTAGATGACAATTATGATGGTTATTGGAAATCCTGAATAGGGACCAGGTCGGAGTATATGGGTACTCTCAAATCCCCTATGGGTTCCTTTATCTGTGAGCCATCGTGTTGGAGAAGAGAGGTCACCTTAGGTCCAGCCTTTGTGAGCCGTCAAGCTAGATGAGATATATACACTGAGCAACATTATGGTTATAGGACCCTCAAAATTTCCATCATTTTACTCATAACCTTCTTGTGTTTGAAATATCAAATTTTCACTTAAATTGTGTTTAGGGATGTTAAAAGTTTATTTTGAAAAAGTTTCAAAATTTTAAAAAATGGTTCAGGGATATTTTGGGATCTCGAGGTAGTATGGCATTACGATATCAATGTGCCATGGAGGTTAACCTCCGCATTATCATTTTTCATGGAGACTAACCTCCGTGATATTGAGTGTAATAAAGGATAGTGTTTGTGATATTGGCGTGCCACCCAAAGGCATAAATTTCATGCAGTTTTTAATTTTCTTACTTGGGGTGAGGGGCTTTTGGGTCTTTTCACCCTTTTACTACCCTTAAACATAAAATAAGCTTATTTTCTCCAATTTTCAAAGATTAAATTACTCTCTTTCACTCTGAAACTCAAAACCCAAGAAAACTTAAGAGTTCCATAGAGAATTCATCATCCGGGCTCAAAACTTCAAATTAATTTCAAAGTCTTGTATGTTTCAGTTATGTATCTCTTCCCCAAACCTTGATTTTACATTGTTACATTGATTAAATGGTTTTCCATGTTATTTAGTTTATGGGTTTTGAAATTGGGTTGAGGGGTTTTGGTTGTTAGTGATTGAATTACTTGTCCTATGATGTGTATTAATTATTCATGCTTTAAATCGGTGTTTTTGGAACTGAATTAGTGCTTTAATTAACTGGTTGGAATGAGGAACATGGGTTTCCCCAAATTGGATGAATTTTGGCTTGGAATTGTATGAATCTCAACCCACTTTATGAAATTGATTTAAATTATGGAAGATTGCACAATTAAAATTTTTTTTGAACTCAATGCATTTCACTAATGGATAAATTATTATTCAAATTGGTTTTGACAGTCCTTAGTGGCCATGGATTGGATTTTAATGGAACTTGGAGTTCAAAGCGGTTGTGTAATTTGATTTGACATGTGTGATTTAGTTTGCAAGTGTATTGGTTTGACGATACCAAGTGATTAATGCCTTAATGAATGAATTTCAGATTAATGACTAGAATAAAGTGCAAAATGGTTTTAATTTGGGCATAAAGGGGGCTGTGTAGCTCGTTATGGAAGGTGGAGGTCTCGGAGTGACCGATACTTGAAACCACATTTGCCGATATGGTTGTAGCCTTTATGGCTTTGGACCTTCCTCAAATTTTCATGGTTTATGCAGCTAACACGCACTAGGACCCTTTTAGTAGGGGAGATAAATCCATATAGCTCATAGGTACCCTTAGGAAGGTTAGAGCTACACAGTTAGAGTTAATGATTTTAAAATATCATGCTTAAACCTTGATCCCCATCCCAACCTCTTATATATGTATATGAATGTGTACATTTTGTTATTATTTTCCCTGAGTTAAATGCTAGTGATCACCCTCTAACCATCTTAGGATGCTACATTGATTCATAATATAGGTTCCAAATACATTTCTTTTACCGTTGTGCAGCGTTAGGTGGATTAGAATGTGCATTGAGTAGCTATGAAGTGGTGAGCCTCCATCCTCCGGAAGGCCTTACTATTTCCTTATTCCTTTATTTTTACTCAGTACTTTTGGATTCTTTTGGTAATGGTCAGGGGCATGTCTAGACCTATTTGGTATTTTGGTTTTAAAGGTTATTGTGGATAAATGTGGGTTGGTTGGTTATTATTTTGACTCTTAGCTTTATTGAGTCATTTATTCATATTTGTATTATTAATTATTGGATTCCGCATTATTATTATCATTATTATTGTGCTCTTGAGGTTGGGTTAAGGGGGTGGTCTCTGGTCCATGGTGGACTTGAACTACTAGTCACGAGCAGGCCCTGGTTTGGATAGTGACAATGGTACTTATTTCGGTTATGGTAGTATAAATTATACTTTGAATTCATCCTTGCATGCATATTGGCTATTGCGAATATGTACCTATATCTATCAGCCTTATGGGGTGGGTTTGGGGTGGGGGATTGCATAGGTATAGGTGATGACTATTGCTTGTTGTATGTTATGTGTTGATTGGAACTTTAGTGTTATGATGCCTGGTTTAGGTATTATGTGTCTAGCCTAGTTGGTTACTGTATTGTGATATTGTTGTGGTTAGTTCATGACAGGTTAATTACTAGACCGGTATTGAGATTTGAGGTTTGATTCTGATTCCTTTTTTTATGGTTGCTTTATTATGTATAATTATCTCATCTTTAGACGTATGGATTAGAGACACTTATTAAGTTAGCACTAGTTCCTACTATGATTAGGAGGTATTGAGATTCTAGTATGACTACTTTAGGTTGTGCCTTTGGGATAGGCTTGTCTATGTGTTTATATATATATATATATAAAGTCATACTGTATATCCCTCTCTCCCTTCATTCAATATTGCACATCTATCACAATCTAATTTTTACAGTCATAATGGCACCTACTATAACCTAGCAGTAGGTAAGCCAACCCATAGTCTTGAACAACTAATAGTGGACTACCAAGAGAAATAAAGGAAGAATGTAGAATAAATGTAGGGAAAGATTAAAATACATAATATAGTCCAAAAACCTGTTTGAATTAGTACAAGACCTTCTAATGTAATAAGACTACAAAATGAAGTACTAAATAACTATACTGATACAACCCATATTTGAATACAACATAGAGATTAGTCTAGTATATAGGAGGGATAATAGAAATACTCTGAATCCCAGGAGCTCATCCTACGTCTCCTAACCATAGGTTCTCTACACGACAACGGCAAGAACCCATAATCTAAACTACAGGATGCAAAAATATAGTATGAGTATCGAACATGTGGTACTTAGTAGGCATCTTCTAGCTGAGCTCCAAGGATAATGCATTATAAGTAACATGCAAGAAGGAATGTAAACTACACCCAGACATACAGGAAACTAGCATAGTAAGTGTCACGATCCGATGTCGGGCATAGCCATGACGGGTATCTCAAGCTCACCGTGGCTGGAGATTACCCCTATAGTCTGTACAATACAAACATGATATAGTATAATAGGGGAAGTGATCCAAACAAACATATGAAAGATAATGAAACCAACAAAAAGGTTCTAAGATTCCAAACAGACATCCCAATCCATAATTATCCAAAAAATCCTCTAAAATAATTTGAATACCAAACTAATTTGGGGCATGCCTCCAACCATGATAGTCACAATTACAATGATAATGTTAACATGAAATCTGTAATTTAAAATTATGGAAAGAAGCCAATGGAATGACTAAGCATTTCAGAGGATGGAAGATCACCACTTCACCGCGAACCAACCGACAAATCCAAATCACCTAACGCTACACGAGGGTAAAAGATGTTTCCTTGGACCCTACACTATGAAACAATGTAGCATCCTAAGAAGGTTAGTGAAGTGAGAACTAGCATGTAACTTTGGATAGGGATAAAATAATGCCCTTTCAAAAATCAAGTCCAAATCAGTTTATATGTTCACATACATGCATACATATATATAAGATGCTGAGATAGGGAACAATGTTTAGCATGAGATTTAAAATCATTATCCTATACTGTGTAGCGCTAACTGTCCTATGGGCATCCATGGGATATATGGGTCTGGTCCCTCACAACAAAAGGGCTCTAGTGCACGTTAGCCACACGAACTAGAGAAATTCAAGAAAAGACCAGGGAATCCATGACCCTACACAAAACCAAGGTATATATATCAAGAGTTAACTATGAGCACGGTCATGAAGAACCCCATACCAAAAAACATGGTTTGTAGTATCGGTTCACTCGGAACCTCCACCTTCCACGATGAGCTACATAGCCCACTTCAAGCCCAATTAAAACACTTACACATAAAACCATCCATTCATCCAAAAACTATTTATTAAGGCATTCATCATTGGTATCATCATACTAATGATATTTCAAGCTTATAGAATCATACCATTTGAATCATCCACCAACTTGGGGGGAATCCACAACCCCCAAGCTCCAATTTAAAAATCGAATCATGGCCATTAAGTCCTTTCAAAATCATTTATATTCCATTAACCTTTTATGCATTGAAATAGTTCTAAAACGGTTAATTTATGTATATAGCCATGTTTCAAAGCTATTTTCATAAGGAGGATTGAGTTTATTACTAATTCCAAAACCAAAATTTTATACAATTTGAGGGAATCCATAACCCCTTTTCCATTATTCATAATATTTAGGGAATCTATGAGCCCCATTCCATTTACCATACCCATTCACCCAATGAGTTCAAAAATCCATCAATAAAGCATAAAAAAATGCATGTAAGCCATAAAAATACCATTTAAACAATAATCATCCAAAACTCTTAACCCAAGTTCCAAAACCAAACGTTAAAACCATATGAATATAAAAGCCATTGCATGTCATGATAAAATATAGGTTTAGGGAAGAGATATATGCCTGAAAACACCAAGAGTTTAGAGAACAAATCATACTTTGAGCGCTAGATGAGTAACCCTTAAAACTATAGCTTTTGCTCTTGACCTTGAGGATTTGGAGAGAAGAGAGAAGTTTCTATGTATGTTAAATTGAAATACCCTGCATTTTAGTCCTTGAAATTCTTGACTTATAGGCTTACTTCCTAGACTAAGACTCACCCTACATGTTGTAGGGTGTCATTATGGGTTGTAGGACCCTAATCACAACCTGAAAAGTATATATCGACAAAGTTTCTATTTTTATGATGATTGGCTCCTAACAAGTCGTAAACAATCTATAAGAGTCATATAGTCCCATCTATAGTCAAACCAATATTTTATGCCAAAGTTTTTGTTAACACTACAACTAGGACTGTGGTCCCAATAGGAACTTTCCAGCCTACAACTATGTGTCACGAGTCGTAGGGTGACCCTACGAATTGTAAGTCCACCCGTAGAAATTGGGCAACAAATTTTCATTATTTTATTAAGTACAATATGGACATTTCCTCTCTTCCCCAAATTATGACTCATGACTTAAAAATATCTTTTGGGTATTATTATCACTCTGAAATAAATCAAGATAACTCCTCAATCTCTCTCAAATATCTAAGGTTAAGAACACTTAGGGTTACCAAGAAATTTATCAATTAGGGATCTCAAGGGTGATTTGTCTCCACAGTTATGATACATTCCAGCATGTTACTCTTCCCCAAATCTTACTTTATGAAAAATATGTACTTTAAATGCTTTATATGTATGATTTGAATGTGGGTTTTTTTATGGTTGAGGATTTTGGAATGAATATTTCTTAAAGTGTTTTCCCATGATTTTTTATGCATTGTTCGTCTTTACATATGGTTTTAAACTTGTGGGGTGTAGGGGCATGGTGAATAAACTAAGGGATTGTGATTTATCAAATTTTATGAATATCGACAATTGAATTGGTAGTAACCCCAATCAAATTTTGCGTAGTGGTTTTGAGTAAGAGTATAATTGCATTAATTTACTTTCAGAACAATTGCATGATATAATAAGGGTATTGAAACATGATCATTTGATTTAATGAAAAAAGGAAGTTGGTGTTCCCCCACCTTGAATTAATGAACAAAGGGAGTTTTTTCCCCTAATTTAATGGAATTATAATGCCATGATGATATTACCTTATAATTATTTTTGATATAACAATACCAACACTGTATGACTTGAGGTATGTTATGTTTTAATGAATAAACATATGTGAAAAGTGTTTTAAGTGGTCTTAAAGAAGGTATATGTAGATGGACCATAAAAGTAGAGGTCTTGATGGATCAATATGGGAAACCCTAGTTGCCAACATAGGGGTCTTAATGATTGGGTTGTTCGAGTCCCCCTTATTATATGATTGGGTGGTTCGAGTTCCCCATGTTAAATAACTTGACACTTAAGTCCCCTATGGTGCATATTTACATATGATTATTCTCCAGTTCATGTAGTTACATATACTGTGGACTTTTCAGATAGGGGATAGCTGGAACCATATAGATCATGGGTGCCTTATTATGATGGTTATGCTACACAGCCCAAGTTGAAATTTTTAAATATATGCTAAGATTTGTTCCCTATCCTAGCATTTTAAATATATATAGATATATGTATGCATACATGTATATGAATATGTACATTAGTTTGAACTGGATTTTGGATTACCATTACTTTATCCTTGTCCCTGAGTTACATGCTAGAGCTAAACCCACTAATCATCTCCGAACTCTATATCCCTTCGTGATGTAGGATCCGAAGGCAATCCTACTTTTTCTGTGTAGTGTTAGGTGGCTTGGCTTAATTCATCGATCATTTATGATGAAGTGGTGAGCTTTCATATTCTACAATACTTGATTATTCCATCTGTTTCCCTTCCCTAAATTAGAAGTGAACACTTCACATTTACATTTTCATTGTCAGGGTCAGGGGAATAGTCTGACGTAGATTATATATGGATTAGTAAAGGCTTTTTAGATTATCGTGGATAGGTTTTAGTTTTTTACATTCATAGATTTTTAAGTCACTATTTACTCTATCTTGTTATATGTTCAGAATTCATCCATTTCCATATATTAATGTGGTTCTGTAGCGTCAGGCTAAGGGTATGGTCCTCGGTACTTGATTGACTTAGGATGACCGTTATGGATAGGCCCTTGTTTGGGTCGTGGTAAAGTTTGTATTAGAGCCTAGGTTTGGTGTCATTGGGTGTCCCCAAATCTGTGTCAAGTAGAGTCTCTTTTATGGGTATGTAGCGCACTACACCTAAGGGAGATGACATAATCCATTTAGGAACATTTCCCTTTCCTTGTGATCTAATTTCGAGCTATAGGGTCTAATTTTTTTAATCCCCTTTAATACCCATTTGTTTGCATTTCAGATCATGCCTTCCTGAAGATTTGATGTACGTGGAAACTCTTTTATCCCATCTGAGGACAATGTCAATAGAGCTCATTCAACTTATAAAGTAAAGACCCAGTCTAGGGCCCCTGCTCCTAATTTCTCTTGTGGTCTTCCACTAGTTCCCATTGATCTTTCCCCAATTGGTGACACTCATGCTCTATCACCTCAGGGAGATATTTTAAATACAGAATTCCATTGCTTTATTAATGTATTAACTCAATTGATGAACTCTCAGTTTCGCCTGTTTGAGCATGAGGGTATTATTTCTCCTTCTTCTGAGACAACTCTGGCCAATTTATGAGGCTTAAACCTCCAATTTTCACTGGTTCTAAGGTTAAGGAGGATCTTTAACATTTTATTGATGAGATGGAGAAGATATTTCGTGTAATGCATGTTTTTAACTCTGAGGATGTTTATTTTTCCCTATACCAGCTGAAGGATGTGGCCTATTAGTGGTATGAGGAGTGGGAGAAGATGAGGAGAGATGTTCTTAACAAGCTATGTGGGATTACTTTTCTAGTACTTTTCTAGATCGCTTTCTTTCTCAAGAGTTGAATAAGGCAAAGACATAGGAGTTTGTGAATTTAAAATAAGGCAGAATGACAGTGAAGGAGTATGCCTTAAAATTTCATTAGATGTATCGCTATACTCCTGAGCTAGTGTCTAGAATAAGGGATAGAATTCAGAATTTTTTTCTGGATTGTCCCATAATATATTTTTGGAATGCAAGGCCAACTTGCTGAACAAAGATATAAATATATCTCAACTTGTGGTATATATACAATAGGCTAAAGAGGATAAGAAGAATTAAGAAGATATAGGGGAAAGACCAAGTAAGAAGTTTTGGTGTTTAAATCTGGGTGGAGGTCAATAATAGAGTGGAAAAGATGGTGGAAAATGGTCTAAGAAGAAGTGGGGCAATTTTGGTTCTTATTCTACGGCTAGTGCCCCATACCCTAATCCATCTGGTGATCATTATTTTTAGAGTAATAGTATATTTAGGGCATGGTGTACCCAGTCTCAAGCCAGCGGAGCTCAGTGTGCCTAGTCCTATCCCCTTTATCATTATTATAGGCAGGTGCATCATGGGGTATTAGATAGGGGGGGAATAAATGTTTTAAGTGTGGTTATCTTGGTCACATACATTGGGATTTTCCTTCTAGCGTCACTTCTAAAGCTAAAAAGGTTCATGTTGCTAATTCTTCAACTCCGGCACTAAAAGGTGCTGTTTCTGGCTCCGACACTAGTTGAAATCATCTTTATGCTCTTACAACTCATTAGGAATCTGAGGTTTCTACTGATGTTTTCACTGGTATTCTAAAACTCTTAGCTCATGATATTTATTATCAGCTTGGTCTGGGATCTACTCTTTCATATAGGACCCTTTATATGGATATTCATTTTGGTTTTGCTCTTAAGTGTATTTCTAATCCCTTTTCTATATTTACCCCTATGGGTGACTTTATTGTGGTTAGAAGGTTGTATAGGGATTGTGTGGTTTCTATATATGGTAGGGAGACATTGGTAGATTTGATAGAGTTGGATATATTGGACTTTGATGTGATCTTGGGGATAGATTAGTTGTACTCGTGCTCTATCCCTCTTTAGACTATCGAACCTGTAAGGTCAGTTTCCAATTCCAAAATGAATCGGTGATTGCGTAGGAAGGTAGTTCCTTAGTGCCTAAGGGAATGTTTATTTCCTATCTTAAAGCCCGAAAGTAGATTTCCAAGGGGCGTCTCTATCACTTGGTCCTAGTTTAAAATTCTAATTTGGAGTGTCTAGCTCTGTAATCTATCCCTGTGGTCTGTGAATTTTCCAAAGTATTCCCTAATGATCTTCCCAGTTTTTCTCCCGATAGGGAGATAGCTTTTGTGATTGATCTTCTCCTGAAAACATATTTTATCTCTATCCCTCTCTATAGAATGGCTCTATCTGAGTTGAAAGAACTCAAGTAGAAGTTGAAAGATCTTCTTAAAAAAGATTTTATACTCCCTAGTGTTTATCAGTGGGATGATCCTATTCTCTTCATGCGTAAGAAGGATGGGTCCCTTCATATTTGTATAGACTACTGCTAATTGATTAAGGTGACAGTAAAGAATAAGTATCCTCTTCCTAGGATTGATGACCGATTTTATCAGCTAAGGTTGCTTAGTACTTTTCTAAGATTAACGTTCGGTAAGATTATCATCGATTGATGATTAGTGAGGTGGATAACCCTAAGGATGCTTTCTAAACCAAGTATAGTCATTTCATGTTTTTGGTGGTGTCATTTGGATTGACTAATTCCCCAAGGGCATTTATTTATCTTATGAATTAAGTATTTAGTTAGTTTCTGGACTTGTTCGTTATTGTGTTTATTGATGATGTCTTGGTTTACTCTAAGAGTGAGATGGATCATAATGATCACCTCCGCGTAGTTTTGCATACCCTTAGGGATCAACAGTTGTATACTAAGTTCTCAAAGTGTGAGTTCTGGTTGAATGTTGTTACTTTTTTGGGTCATGCTATTTCTAGTGAAGGGATCATGGTGGATCATCATAACGTTGTGGTGGTCACAAAGTGGCCTCGACCCTCGACTCTAATCGGTATTAGAGATTCTTTGGTTTAACCAATTATTATAGGAGGCTTGTGGCTTATTGTGATGCATCCTATATGGAATTGGGTTGTATCCTGATGCAGCAGGGTAAGGTGGTTCCATATGCTTCTAGACAGTTGAAGGTCTATAAGAAGAATTATCCAACTCGGGATTTTGAGTTGTTGGTTGTGGTATTTCCTTTGAAAATCTAGCATCACTACTTATACGGAGTATATGCTGACATTTATTCTGATCATGAGAGCTTGCAGTATGTGTTCACCCAGAAGGATCTGAATCTCAGGAAACAAAGATAGCTTTAGTTGCTCAAGTATTGTGATATGAGTCTGCACTATTATTTTGGTAAAGCTAATGTGGTTGCTGATACTCTTAGCAAGTTGTCCATGGGGATCTTATCTCATGTTGAGGAGAACAAATGAGGTTTGGTGAAGGATATTCACTATTTAGAATATCATGGGGTTTATCTCTTAGACTCCGTGGATGGAGGTGTGATTTTGCAAGAGATGGTGAAGTCACTTCTTAGTACTGAGGTAAAATAGAAACAGGTTTTGGATCCTATCTTGATATAGATTAAGGATAAAGTCGGTCAGTATAAAGTGATGGCTTTTTAGGTTGGCGGTGATGGTATCTTAAGGTACCAGTATAGGTTGTGTGTTATTGATGTTGATAGGGGTGAGTGAGAGGATCTTGGTTGAGGATCATGAGCTGAGGTATACTGTTCATCCCAGTTCAAAAAAGATGTACCATGACTTAAAGGAGATTTACTGGTGGAATAGCATGAAGAGAGATGTGGCCAATTTTGTGGCTAAGTGCTTGGTGTGACAGCAAGAGAAGGTGGAGCACTTTAGTCCTAGTTGATTGTTTCAAGAAATTAAGTTGCCTGTGTGGAAGTAAGAGGTGATTAATATGGATTTAGTTACCGATCTTTCGTGATAACATAGTCAGTTTTACTTGATTATGGACATCATGGATAGGATGACTAAGTATACTCATTTCTTACCTATGAGGACTAATTACTTTGCTGAGGTTTATGCAAATTTGTTCATTCAGGAAAGCATCATGTTGCATGGTGCACCTGTTTCTATTTAATTTGATCGTGGAACATAGTCTTATCTCACTTTTTAAATTATTTTCAAAGAGGTATGGCAACTAAGGTGATCCTTAGCACCGTTTTTCACCCTCAAGAAGATGGACAAGTGGATAGGACCGTTTAGATACTGGAGGATTTGCTTCAGGCTTGTGTGATTGACTTTGGTGGTAGTTGGGTTGATCATTTTCCTCTTATTGAGTTTGCTTATAATAATAGTTATCACTCTAGGATTAGGATGGCTCTATTTGAGGCTTTGTATGGTAGGAGATGTTGATTTCCTATTAGGTAGATTAAGTTTGGCGAGGCTAGGATGTTCGATCCTGACTTGGTTCACCAAGCCATGGAAAAGGTAAAGATGATTTGGGATAGGCTTAAGACCACCCAAAGTCGCCAAAAGTCCTATACGAATGTGAGGCGATGAGAGTTGGAATTTGAAGTTGGCAATAACGTGTTCTTGAAGATGTCTCCCACGTAGGGAGTAATGCAGTTTGGAAAGAAAGGGAAGCTCAATCCTTATCATGGGGTCATTAATTGATTTCAAAGATAGTGAGTAATGCGGCTTATGAGTTAGAGTTGCCTCCTTGTTTAGGTTTCTTTCACCCAATTTTTTATGTTTTGATGTTAAGGAAGTGCATGGGTGATCTTTCGTCAATGGTTCCATTGGAAAGTGGTGGTGTTATGGACTCCCTGATGTATGAGGAAGTCTCGGTTGAGATTTTGGACCGCTAATCCCATCTTTTCTTAACTAAGGATATGGATTTGCTGAAGGTTCTATAGAGAAACCAAAATTTTTAGAAGCTACTTTGGAAGATGAAGAGGATATGAAATCCAAATACCCATTTTTGTTCCCCATTTTGGGTAATCATACTTAAGGTATGTGTTAATCTTGACATCTTTGTTTTTTGCCTTGGTTAAAGATATGTGTGGTTGTATTCCGTGTTAAATCATGCTAAGGGATACCTTTTCTCATCATTAAAGGATGAATGATCCTAAGGGGGAAAATAAAAGACCCCAGAATTTGGTCCTTGAAATTTTCTTGACTTATGGGCTTAGTGCCTAGACTACGACTCACCCTACGAGTCATAGGGTATCATTATGGATTGTAGAACCCTAATCGTAGACTGACCAGTATGGATTGGCCAATTTTCTATTTTGATTACGATTGGCTCCTAATGACTCGTAAAGACTCTATAAGAGTCATATAGTCCCATCCATAGTCAAACCAATATTTTATGCCAAAGTTTCTGTTAACACTACAACTCAGACCTTACAAATCGTAAGGTCCCTTGATGATTCATATGACTCAGTTGTTACCAAACTAGTGTGGATGCCTATGGGAACTGTCCAGCCTACGACTATGTGTCACAAGTTGTAGGGTTACTGTACAAGTCGTAAGGTCACCCGTAGTGACTGGGCTGCAATTTTTTAGTATTTCATTAAGGGAAATTTGGATATTTTCCCTCTTCCCCAAATCGTGACCCACAACTTATAAACCCCTTTAGGGTATTAGTATAACTCTGAAACAAATCAAAATAACTCCTCAATATCTCTCAAATCTCCAAGACCAAGAACACTTAGGGTTTCCAAGAAGTTGATCAATTAAGGCTCTCAAAGGTGATTTCTATCAATATTTGTGATACATTCAAGCATGTTACTCATCCCTAAATCTTACTTTATGAAAACCATGTGTTTTAAATGGTTTATGTGTATGGATTTGAATGTGGGTTTTGTTATGGTTGAGTGTTTTGGAACGAATATTTCTTAAATTGTTTTACCAAGATTTATTATGCATTGTTCGTGCTTTGTATATGGTTTTAAACTTTTGGGGGTGTATGGTCATGGTGAATAAACTAAGGGATTATGATTACTCCAAATTTTATGAATATTGACAATTGAATTGGTAATAACCCCAACCCAACTTTTGAAAGTGGTTATGAGCAAGAGGATAATTGCATTGAACTACTTTCGGAACAATTGCATGATATAAAGAGGTATTGAAACATGATGGTTTGATTTAATGAACAAAGGGAGTCGGTATTCCACCACCTTGTACTAAAGCAAGTGTAGTTGGTATGACGATACCAACAATGTCTGTCTTAAGGTGTGTTGTGTTTTGATAAATGATAATGTGTGAAAAGTGTTTTTATTGAGCTTAAAGGAGGGATGAGTAACCGATACGTGAAGGTGGAGGTACCGAGGGTCCAATAATGGAAATTGTGGTTGCCAATATGGGGGTCTAAATGACCGGGTTTTTGTGTCCCGTCTATTATAGATTTGGTGGTTCGAGTCCCCAATGTTAACTAACTCGGAGCTTAAGTCACCTTTGATATGTGCTGTGAATTTTGGAGTCCCCCATGGTGCATATGTACATATGATTATCCTCTGGTTCGTGCGACTACATGCATTAGGGCCCTTTCTGCTAGGGGAGAGATGGACCCATATAGCCCGTGGGTTCCTTATTATGACGGTTATTCTACATAGCCCAAGTTAAGATTTTTAAATGCATGCTAATCTTTGTTCCCTATCCCTGCATTTTATATAAGTATATATATGCATATATGTATGTGAACATGTACATTGAATTTAATTGGATTTTGGGTTGTCATTACTTTATCTTTACCCTTATGTTACATGCTAGTGCTCAACCCACTAACCATCTTCGGACGCTGTATACCCATGTGATATAGGGTCCGAAGGCAACCCAACCTTTCCAATGCAGTGTTAGGTAGCTCGGTTCGGTTCATTAGGTCGTTTTCGGGGAAGTGGTGAGCTTCCATACTACAGAAGACTTGATCATTCCATTGGTTTCCCCTCCCTAAATTAGAAGTGAATACTTTACATTTATATTGTCATTGTCTGACCCAACCCGACCTGGGGCCTTTTCGTAATAGGCATCCCAAGTCTGATCGGGACCAGAGACCACCCCTATCACCCAACCCAACCTCCATCCGTCTTCCCTGAGTTGGCTAAATTTCGAACATATAACTAGATAGTGTAACTGGACAAGGACTAACTTTGGGATAGGTCTATTCCAAAACCAATTCTACAAAGTCATCCCGTCCACCAAACCGTACCAACCCAACCACCAAGTAAAACAAATACTGAACCCAGGTCCATAAACCAGGCCATAACCAAATGAGATCCAAGACATAATATAATTAATCCCAAAATGAAATACGATAGAACAAACAACAATATTGTCAACTGGTATCAGCCCCAATACCAATGCCAATGCTAAGGATGACAACAATACCAATCTCGCCCATTCCAACCCATAGCAGTACCACAAAGCCTCTAATCAAAAGAGTAAGAATATTTGGTTGGAACATGCCCCCAATCATAGCCAAAACCAATATCTAGAAATAAATAAAAATTTCTAAAGATATCCATATCATGGAACAGAGCCTTACAGAAAGATGGAAACTTACCAATTCAATCCAACAGTTGTCCTCGAGTCAATCACTATGTAGGAGAAGTAGAACGGCCGATTCCTGCATAGCGTGGGTATGCAGCCTCCCGAAGACGGGTTAGTAGGTGAACGCTAGTATGAGCTCAAGATAAGGATAAAATAATACTATTTATAAAATCAAGTAAAAGCCATCCATAATGCATACAAACTATACATATATATATGTATGTATATATATATCTATGTCGGGAAAGGGAATCGGGTTTAGCATGCAATTAAAAGCTTTACTTGGGTTGTGTAGCTCTGCCGTCCTAAACCACCCACGATCTATACAGGTTCAGCTCTCCCTGTGGAAAGGGCCCCAGTTCGTAAAGCCGCACGACTAGGGAAGATAATCTGGGATGACTAGTACATCCCCCCAATATAAAATGTGACATTATGCACATGATCACTTGGACCAAACCTCACATCGGTAAACATGAATTTCCAGTTTTGGTCCCCCGAGGACCTCTACCTTTCACGTCTTTTCTACACACCCCACCATTGTTTCCTAATTAAAATAATTACCAGGCAACAAACCAATCCATTAACCTTTATTAACCAAGTCCATTAGTAGTGGTATCGTCATACCAACTACACTTGCAAGTTTTGTCCATAGCCAACCATATATAGGTTTAAGGGATTCCATGTACCCTTCCATTAACCATATTAAACCACATGGGGGATTTCCATGTACCCATTAAGCGTAACTATTTAGCCATTTTACCTTTCCAAACTATTTAAACCATGCATAATTCCTTCACCAAGTTTAAAACAAGCAAAAGTTCCATTAAAAATAGTAAATGCAATGAAAACATCCTTATAGGCATTTTTTTCGAACACATTGGGGGCAAAATGTAATCAAAACCAATTCCAATTACCATTTAACCATTACCACACAATAAAATTATCCAAAAACACCAATAAAGAACGTAAATACATAGTTAAAACCATGGGAAACCATAACCAATCATTTAAAATCAAAACCCCCAAATCATAGTTGAAAACCCAAAATCATACAACAATGAAATCATGAAAAACCATTCATAAAAACCGTGCCTTTAGTTGAAACTAACATTGAGGAAAGAGAACATGCCTTAATTCACAAGGTAGAAGGATAGAAACCACCAACAAGATCCCCAAATTCGTCCTCTAGTTGAAACCCTAGCTTCCTTACCCAAAAGCTCTTAAAAGAATTATAGAGTGTTTATGAAGAGTTTCTAAGTGTTACTAAATAGAATGATAGGGTAAATAGCCTCCCAAGTGAGTTAGAAGTCATGGTATCTTATTAGGGTAGGTGGAGACATTTCCATACTACCCTCACTTAAGTTGCACAAAAATTATGTCACAAGGGTACAACTGCCCCTCACGAGGCGTACCCTTCGATATGAGTGGTACCCACCACTCATATCCAAAGACTCAACCCTTAGATCTAACACTGTCTAGTTTACAAATCATCCTACCCAATTCGTATTGAAAACATACGATCCATACCCTTCATCTGTATCCCTGATAGAATAGAATCCATAGGAGGTTTAAACACTAACCGCCATACAAGTCCTAGGTACGACTCATACCCTAGCTTACAGCTCAAGGTGAGCCACTCATACTCAGATCCAACTTAAAATCCAACTTAAGTTACCAAGTCTAAGATTAAGCTAAGGAAAACCAAACCAAACGATCCATATCCAGCCATACGACTCATACCATTCAAGTCGTAACCATTCCATTATCCAAAATCCATCCCACCAACCAACACTGGTCAGCTTACGACTGGACCATACAATTTGTACACCAACATAAGGCTCATACCCTTGAGTCATATTGGGTCAAGAGATCAGAATTTCAGTAAATTTTCTAAGGTCCAGAATCTAGGATCTCCCCCACTAGGAATATTCATCCCCGAATGATGGACAAGGTAGGGGCAACCACACGCATGAGTCATTTGCATTATCAAATATATTTCTAATCTTTAAAGGAGTTTGAAAACAAAGAGGCAAGGATATTAATCTTTACTTTAACAAACTCAGAAAATAAAGATGTGTTGAAGACACATACCTTCCGCATGAATCCCAAGAACAGAAAATAAATGCAGATACTTAGACTTTATGTCCTCCTCCGCCTCCCATGTTTCATTTTCCTTCTTAAGGTTTCGCCATAGAACCTTAACCAAGGAAATACCCTTGGTTCGCAATCGACGAACCTGCGTAACCAAGATCTCAACCAGGAGCTCTTCATAGGACAGAGATTTTGATATATCTAACCCCTCTAAAGGAACAATTGAAGAAGAATCACCGAGACACTTCTTCAACATGGAAACATAAAATACCGGATGAATGGAGTCCAAAGTAGAAGGCAACTCCAATTCCATAAGCAATATTTCCAACCCTCCATGAAACCACATATGGACCAATATACTGGGGACTGAGCTTCCCTTTTTTGCCAAACTGCATTACTCCCTTCATGGAAAATACCTTGAGGAACACCTTATCACCAACCTCTAACTCTAAGTCTCTATGCCTTACATCCGCATAGGATTTTTGGCAACTTTAGAAAGCCATAACCCTATCTCGAATCACCTTTACCTTTTCCATAGCCTGATAGACCGAATCCGAACTGAACATATCTGCCTCACCGAGCTTGAACCTACTAATAGGAGATCTATGCCTCCTACCATACAATGCCTGATAAAAGGCCATACCAATACTAGAATGATAGCTATTATTGAAAGTAAACTTTACCAAAGGTAGATTCTTAACCCAATTACCACCATAATCAACAACACATGACCGGAGCATATCCTTCAACATTTAAATTGTTCTTTATGCTTGCCCATCCATCATAGGAAGAAAAGCAGTACTCAAACTAACCTTAGTACCCAATCGTTTCTTAAAAGATTGCTAGAAATGAGATGAAAAATGTGTACCACGGTCATAGATAATCAAAATAGGCACCCCATGCAGCTTCACAATCTCCTGAAGATATAGTTTCGCATAATACTCTGCCGAAAATGTAGTACTTGATGGAAAAAAGTGAGAAGACTTCTCATCCTATCCACGATGATCCAAATCAAATCATATTAATTTCAAGACCGAGGAAGACCGGTAATGAAATCCATATTGATTACGCTCATTTCCATTCGAGCAAAACAATCTCTTGTTATAACACTCCAGGCCCCATGTGTTCAACTTTAACTTGTTGACACACCAATAAATTGGCCTCAAAATCATCCACATCCTTCTTTATACCTGTCCACCAATGCATCTCCTTGAGATCATGTTATATTTTGGTAGAACCGGGATATACAATGTAGAGAGATTCATGCACCTCAGCTAAGATCATTTTCTACAAATCGTTGATATCAGGAACACATAACCTCCCTTAGTACCATAAAGTACCGTCACCACTTACCTCAAACACCATTACCTTCTGCATATTAACAATATTCTTGAGTTTCATCATTATAGGATCTAGAACTTGTTTCTCCTTAACCTCTGCTCTAAGAGACGACCAAACAACTTCTTGTACCATTATACCTCCATCCTTGGAGTCCAAATGGAAAACTCCAAGATTAGCCAAACGGTGAATATCCGTCACTAATTCCCACTTTTATTCCTCCACGTGATCCAAACTCCTTATGGATAAACTCCTAAGAGCATCAACAACTACATTAGCCTTACTTGGTGATAGTGAAGAATTATGTCATTTGTTTCAAAAGCACCAACCATCTCCTCTGCCTGAGATTTAGCTCCTTCTGAGTGAACACATACTGTAGACTCTTATGATCAGAGAAGATGTCTATATGTACACCATACAAATAATGTCGCTAGATTTTCAAAGCAAAAACCACCACTAGTAACTCCAAATCATGAGTAGGGTAATTTCTCTCATGCACCTTCAACTTCCTAGAAGCATAAGAAATCACCTTCCTATGCTGTATTAAGACACAACCAAGACCTACTAGAGATGTGTCACAATTTACCATGAACCCATTATTGCCCTATGGAAAAGTCAGGATTCGAGCCAAAGTTAGTTTATCTTTCAACTTAACGAAACACCCCTCACATGCATCTGACCAAGAAATCTTTACCTTTTTCTGAGTAAACTTAGTCAAAGGAGAAACTATCATAAAAAAAATCTCCACAAACCATCGATAATACCTAGACAAACCCAAGAAGCTACAAATGTCGATTGGAGTCGTGGGTCTAGGAAACGTTTTAACCATAACCACCTTTTGCGGGTCCACCATGATCCCCTCGCTATAAATAATATGACCAAGAAAAGTCATAGCGTTCAACCAAAACTCACACTTGGAGAACTTGGCATACAACTACTATTTCTTTAAGGTCTACAATACCACATGGAGGTTATTTGCATGATCCACCTCACTTTTGGAATAAAATAGGATGTCATTAATAAAATCAATTATGAAGAGATCCAAGAACTGCCTGAAAACCCTGTTCATTAGATCATAAATGCCACCGAGGTATTAGTTAAATCAAATGACATCACTAAAAATTCAAAGTCCCCATATCGACGCTGTCTTAGGGATATCCTCCTCCCTAATCTTAAGTTGATAGTACCTAGACCAAAGATCTATCTTAGAAAAAAGCTTGGTACTTTGCAATTGATCAAATAAGTCATCTATTATCGTATTTAATTGCTGATAGTCAATTCACATATGAAGGAAACCATCCTTCTTGTTCCTGAACAACAATGGTGCACCCCACGGAGATATACTAGAATGAATAAACCCTTATCCAAAAGATCATTAAGTTGCTCCGTGAGTTCCATAAACTCAATTGAGACATTCTATAAGGAGGAATAAATATTAAATATATTTTTGTAACCAAATCAACACCAAACTCTATTTCCCTATCCATAGGAACACCAGGTTGATCAGCTGGAAAGACCTCAGGAAACTCATTTACCACTGAGAGTGATTTTAAAGAAAGACCTTCCGAGTTAGAATCTTTAAATCAAACCAAGTGATAAGGACAATCATTAGAGATAAACCTTTGAGCTTTAAGATAAGAAATAAACCTCCCACTAGGATATAGGAAACCACCCTCCCACTCTATAACTAATTCACTAGGAAACCTTATAGGTTTGATAATCGAAGGATGCATAAAAAGAGTGTAACCAATCAATCTCCAAAATAACATCAAAATCCACTATATCAAGTTCAAAAAAATCCACCAAGGTATGCTTACCACCAATAGATACCACACCCCCTATAAAATCTCTTAGTAATAATCAAGTCACCTTCTAGGGTAGAAATAAAAAAAGATCCGAAACAACCTCAAGATAAAAACTAATAAATACAGCCACATATAGGGTCACATAAGAAAGAGTAGACCCCGAATCAAGTAGACAATACATGTCACAAAAAAAAGTTGTAACATACAAGTAATGACATCAGGCAATGCCTCAGATTCCTTTTGCGATGCCAAAGCATACAACCTATTCCGACCAACACTAGAACCGAGAGTAGTGACAGAAGTAGATGTAGAACCACCAATTGTATGAGAAGAAGATGAAGCCACTGATACCTTATTTTTACCTTTAGCAACCTTATTACCTAGAAAATACATGAGCCGATGGACTGCCTGTCCACACTTTAAGCATTTGTCCCTCTCTTTATCATAAAATCCCCAATAAGGACGACCATAAGACTGAAAAAGTAGGCATGAAGGAATTGAATGACCCCTACTCACCTGATATTGGACACACAATACCTAAAAATAGTAACCACCCTGATGGCGCTTATCAGCCGACTGCCTTTGGTAAGAAGCGCTAGCTGTAGAGAGTGAATCAAAACTCCCCCATTTCTTTTTCATCCATTTGCTGTCATACCAACCACCCTGAGACCGCACACTTCCCTGATCAAATAACTTGCTTCTTTTACCCTTATTATCTCCAAACTTTGCCTATTTTCTCTTCTCATCCTCCACCTACTCTATCTAAATAGTCAACTTAGAAATGTCCATATCTTTAATCAGCAAAGAATTCTTGCTTTCAAAGATCAAATCCCAATTTAACCTTGAAGCAAACTTTTTTTTGTTTGATCTCATGTCAGCCACCAAATCAGGAGCATACCTTGAAAATCAATGAAATTTCAAGGCATAATTCTTGAAAAAAATTGAACCATGCTTAAGATTCACAAACTTCTCTATATTCGCTTCCATCAACTCTTGAGGAAAGAATGGATCTAGAAAAGCACAAAAAAGCATGCCATAAGGATGACTCCTCCACATCACCTCTATCTCTGTCCCACTCTTTGCACTATTGGTATACAATATCTTTTAGATGATAAGCTGGAAAGTTTACACCTTTCACATTTATGGCCTGTATCACCCTTAATATCTTCACCATTTTATCTAATAAACCCTAAGGATCCTCCTCCACCTTCACACCAGTAATAGTAGAAAGATTTAGTTTCATAAAATAACAAACCTTTCAGGGCTCAATAGATAACCTACCAGATGCATCCTGTTTAGCCAAAGCAACAACCAATTGATTTATAGTATGAATAAACTAGAGAAATTCTGTATTAGTCACCTCACCCTGAGGAGGACTAGTAGCAATTAGAGAAACTCAGGTACAATCAGTGATAGGACCCTGAGATCGAAGACGAACTCCAGACATAGGACGTACCCCATCAACATTGCCCCCAGATGGGATGAAACAATTTTCTTGTGTTCTAAATTGTCAAGACATGATTTGAAAAGTAAACAACCAATGATTAGAGAACATTTCAAGGACTTAGTCTCCAAGCTTGAAAATAGAATACGAAAGAAAGTAAAACATTCCTAAATGAGTTGTAGCCTCTCTCTTATGAGTGTGGTGGGCTACACATCCCTAAAAGAGACTTAAATAGACATGACTTTGTGGATTCCCAATTGTCCATGAACCTAAAGCTCTAATACCAACTTGACATGACATGACCTGGGGCCTTGTTGTAATGGGGGTCCCAAGTCCAATCAAGATCGAAGACCACCATCGTTATCGAACCCAACCTCCAGCTTTCAGCCTTGTTTAGCCAAATTTCTAACATATAACAAGATAGCATAATTGGACAAGGACTGACTTTGGAATATGTCTATTCAAAAACCAACCCTACCAAGTCATCTTGTCCATCAAACCATACCAACCAAATCACTAAACCAAACTAAAATCGAACCTTGGGACATAAACTAGGACATAACCAACTAATATCCAAGACATAGTATAATTAATCCCAAAATGAAATACGATAGAAGAACCAATAATATCATCAATCGATAATAACCCCACTACTAAAGCCAATGCTAAGGCTGACACCACTATTGATCCCGCCCATTCCAACCCATAGTAGTACCATAATGACTCTAACCACTAGTGTAATAATATCTGGTTAGGATATGCCCCTAACCATAGCCAAAATCAATATCTCGAAATAAATCAAAATATATAAAAATATCCATAACATGAAATAGAGCCTTCCCAAAAGATGAAATCTCACCACTACAATCCAACAGTTGTCTTTGAGTAAATTACTATGTAGAAGGAGTAGAACAGTTGGTTCCTACATAATACAGTCGCCCAAAGATGGGTTAGCGGGTGAACGCTAGAATGAACTCAGGATAAGGATAAAATAATGTCATTTATAAAGCCAAGTAAAAACCATTCATAATGCATACAAACTATACACATACATACACACACACACATATATATGACGGGAAAGGGAACCACATTTAGCATGCCATTAAAATCTTTACCTGGACTGTGTAGATCTACTGTCCTAAACCACCTATGGGCTATATGGGTTCAGATCCCCCTACTGAAAGGGACCTAGTGCATGAAGCCGTACGACCAATGAACAAAACTTGGGATGACTAGTATATCCCCCCAATATAAAGTGTGATATTATGCACACAGTCACTTGGACCAAACCTCACAATAACAAATACAAGTTTCCAGCTTTGGTCCCCCTGGGACCTCCACCTTCCATGGATTTGATACACACCCCTCCATTATTGCCCAATTAAAACCATTACCAAGAAACCAACCAATCCATTAACCATTATTAACCAAGGCCATTAGTAGTGGTATTATCATACCAACTATACTTGCAAGTTTTGTCCATATCCAACCATATATACATTTAAGGGATTCTATGTTCCCTTCTATTAACCATATTAAACTACTTGAGGGATTTCCATGTACCCCACAAGCATGACCATTTAGCTTTTTTACCTTTCCAAATCGTTTAAACCATGCATAATTCCTTTACCAAGTTTAAAACAAGCAAAAGTTCCATTAAAAATATTAGATTCAATAAAAACATCCTTATAGTCATTTTATCAAACACATTAGGGGCATTGATGTTAGTTGTATTTATGCATTCTAGCATTGCTATTCTAGCTTATTAAGCCTTATTTTGAGGAAAAATCATGTGATTTATGTGTGATGATGATATAAGTAAGAATTTAAGTGTTCAATTATATAATTTTAATGTTTAGAAGTGATTTTAAATATGTATGAGTTCAAATAGATCATTTAGAGTTCAACCGATAAAACTAGTTTTACTAGCTTAAGCTAGGTGTTGTTCTAGTCTATTGAGTTGGATTCTAATGTAATTAATGAGTTTCTATTGGTATTATTGTGTTATTATAAGGGTAAATACTTTTGTATAATATTCAAAGAGTGATTGAATCAAGTCAAGAGCCATAGAAAAATGTTAAAGATTAAGCGAGCAAGCTTAGTTTTAGCTTATGTTTCTTGCTAATCGTTAGAATGTCTTGTTGTATTGATCTCTAATACATGGTGTTTGATGATGTAATATTCTTGTTGAATTGATTATGCTGATTTATGAATGTTTAACTAGATGGAAATTAAAGGGAAAACAACACCAAAATCTTAAAAGGAAAGACAAATAATGTCACAAGGCTTGGATGAAATGGATGGACGTTGAAATACTTAACCAAATATTTTTGATCAATTTCCAGTATCACCATGAAATATGCATGTAATTACTTGTCCATAGCATGCCTCGTTGCCTTAGAGAAAATGTGAGATGCAAATTCCAGTAAAGGCATGAAGATGTGCCCCCGCTGCCTCCTCCATTGTAGTGGAGTTGAGCCCGTGACTCACTCCCTATTGTAGTGGAGTCAAGCATGCATAACTATTTAATTCCAATTCTTCAATTCCCACTTTTTTTGTGCTATCTCAGTGCTCAAATGCACAAGTCAAATGTTAACACAAAAGTGGACTTCATAGGGGAATGTAGATGAGCATGCGTAGCGTACTCCATTTCGGTGCTCCCAATCCTGCACAACATGCTCAACTCCCATGATTAATTTCATGTGAAATCAAACTCAAACACGGCTAAGGATTGGCTAAATATATATAGACACATTGTACACTTTATTATGTACTTTTGGATGTCCTTGAACTGGAGAGGAGGCTGCTACATACGTTTTAGGGTTTATATATTTTTTATTTATTTTTTTAATAGATTATAACATGTATTCAATTATTTTGATTATGTTTATATCGATTAGTGGCTAAACGCCCCCTTTCTGGTGTTATGGCCAAGATCATGACTACTTTTATTTTGAATTATGTTTGTTGAATTGCATATCATTATGGTTGTTTATTTATCCTTATTTTAACTATTTTAAGAATTAATTACCCTTAGAATATATTCATTGTCGACCTTATGATCTCGAGAGATGGAATAGGAACATAGAACATAGGGATAAGAAAGGTAAGGTTCATAGTATTTTATAAAATAAGGATTTCAAATTAGCATCTAGGATATGGATGTACCTAGAAGCCTTAATTGAATCACATGTAGAATGATAGCTTTAAGAACCTAATTGGATTATTAAATCCCCGCTCAATGATATAGTTGTAATTTCCAAGTTAGGTAAATGGTTAGAGGTCGGAAGGCCATGATCATGCAATTAACCCTATGAATCAACAACCAAGATAAGCAATCTAACAAATGAAGTTCAACGATGTAGTATGATTGTTCGTGAGACTTAACCCTGGATCTCTATCCATTGATTGTCAAAAGTCATTACTTTTCCATATTAGTTTAGTTTACAATTGTAAAACCTTATTGTTTACTTTTTTTCAATAGTAAAACTATAATCGGATAGTTCGTTAACATAAGTCCCTATGGGATCGATATTCGGATTTCATGAAGGCCACTATATTACTTGGTAGACCACGTACACTTGTGTGTGCGCTTGGGCACTATCAAGTATAATGTAACCAAAACCTATTCCAATTACCATTTAACCATTCACATGCAATCCAATTATCCAAAACCACCAATTAAGCATTTAAATACATAATTCAAACCATGGGAAACCATAACCAATCCCACAAATCTTAGTTGAAAACCCAAAATCATACAATAATGAAATCATAAAAAACCATTCATAAAAACCATGCCTTTAGTTGAAACTAACTGTGTGGGAAGAGAACATACCTTAATTGATAAGGTAGATATAGAGAAACCACCAACAAGATCCCTAAATTAGTCCTCTAGTCGAAACCCAGCTTTTTTTCCCAAAAGATCTCGAGAGAATTATGAAGTATTTAGGATGAGCTAATTGTTAATGAGTAGAATAATAGGGTAAATAATCTCCCAATGAGTTAGAATTCATGGGAACTTATTAGGGTAAGTGGGAAAATGTCCAGATTACACTCACTTAAGTTGCCCAAAAATCCCATCATAGGGTGCTACTGACCCTTACGATTCATACCTTTTGATACGAGTGGTACCCACCAGTCGTATCCAAAGACTTAACCTGTGGATCTAATACTGTCCAGTGTATGACTCATTCGACCCAATTCATATTAATAGCATATGATTCGTACCCTTTACCCGTATAACTGGCATAATAGAATCCACATGAGGTTTGAACACTGATTGTTATACGAGTCCTGGGTATGACTTGTACCCTAGCTTATGGATCATGGTAAGCCACTATACTCAGATCCAACTTAAGTTACAAAGTATAAGTTTAAGATAAGGAAAACCCACACCAAATAATCCATATCAAACCATACAACTCGTACCATTCACGTTATTCCTATTAAAGTGAACAAAATCTATCCCTCCAACTAACACTTGTCAGCATACGACTGGACCATACCATTCATACCCCAACATACAACTCATACTTATGATTTGTATTGGATCCAGAGATTAGAATTCCAAGAAATTTTCTATGATCCTGAAACTAGGGTGTTTCATTATCAGGGTTAGGGGCATGTCCCAACATAGATTGTTATTGGATTCGAAGAGGCTTTGTGGATTACTATAGTCGGGTTTTTTTTTACATTAGTAGTCTTTAGAGTCACTATATACTCTATCTTTTTATATGTTAAAAATTCATTTTCTGTCATGTGTTTGTGTCGGTTCTGTATGGTCAGGCGAAGAGGATGGTCCCCGATCCTCAGCAGACTTGAGATGCCCTCCACATCCAGGACATAACTTGAGTCATGAAATAAATAATGAAAATAATGATCCTTAGGTTTTTTATGGTCGTGGTTTATAGCTCGTAAAGGAGAGTAATGACCAAAGTTGCCCTAATTAAAAATATAGGAAAACTATCGTCAGTGGCTATGGCTCACATCACGAGTCCTGATGGCTGGTCACAATTCATCACCACAACTCATGGTCTTTGTAGATACTTGGGGAATTAGCATTATTTGGGTCACAAGTCCTTCATTATGATTTGTGACCACACAATACAACTCGTGGTGTCCATCATGACCATGATAATAACCAAAGGATATCTCACTAGTAGGACTATGAGTCCCTCCATATAACTCGTATTGAGTGACCACGAGTCATAGGGTCCTAGAAATGACAACCAGAGAAACTTAGGGCAGCTACACTGGTTTGACTACAATAGGAACTATACGGCTTGTTAAGAGTCTTCACAACTCATCCCCTGAGTCATAGCCTGAGCAGTGACAACAAGAGTTTGTAAGAAATTAACAAAGGCCAAAACCTAGGTTATTATATTCTTCCGCCTTAGTATTATTTTTCCCCGAATGTGGATTCAAGGTTCCTATTAGCATAATTAATCAAAAATAATATGCACACACTCTACTGACATTTTAAATGGACACAAAAAAAGAACGGGAGCCATACTGTAAGCATTGTCATCCAATACGGGGAACAAGAACGAATATTTGGACTTCATGTCCTCTCCGGCTGTCTAAGTAGCTTCTTCCACCTTTTTATTTACCCAAAGGAATTTCACCTGAGATACCTTCTTATTCCTCAACCTATGAATTACCTATCCAAAATCTTAAATAGGACTTCCTTATAGGACAAGGAATCTAAAATACCAACACTTTCTAAAGGGACAATCAAATAGGTATCATCCACATAGTGTAACACCCCAATTTTTTGAACCGGAATGCTACACAGTACCTATGACCCCGAAGGACCACAAGCTAACCTATGACTGATATTTGTACCTGTACACTACATAATATACATGAAGAATACAGAAAACATGAACAATAGGCCATAAGGTTCAATTGAATAAAGAATCTATCAAAACATAACATCCATGTGGGGTAACAAATACCCAAAACAACTGAATCTAAATCAAAACTGAATACAAATCTAAACTAAATCTAAAAGCCTCTAAGTACTGTCTGGATAAGGATATGAAGGAACATGTCTCCAACTAACTCCATAAAACTGAAAGCTAACTGAGATAATAAATAAATCAAATCATATCATGCTTGAATGAAAAGGACTCACTGCAACTCTATATACTGGAATGCTATTGCTACTGCGGATCTGGAGCTCAAGTCTCTGGACCTATGGTGTAACATGAAAAGAAAGCACCAAAGCATAAATAAGTCAGTATGTGGGGATGTACTAAGTATACGAGTGAGGTAGGCTAAATGCAAAAGGGCTTACATACATGAGCAATGCTAACTGACTGACTAATATGAATGTGAGAGTGCAAACATTCATACATAGTAACTGAGATCGTGAATGCGTGATAGCTAAATATGTACGCTAATACATAGTTTACTGAAAACTAATCATGATTGAAACTGTAGTTCTGATAACATGGGTGACTGTATCTGACAGTCCTGAATCTAATGGAAATATCTATGTTCTGTATTGTAATTAAATTGACTGTATTTGACAGTCCTGATATACTGAAATCTGAAGAACTATCTGTGTTCGTTTACTGAGACTGATGCTAAAAATATTGGAGGTAGTTGTTTAACCGATATGCCCCATATGTGATATTATGGCTAAGCCGGGGTCCAATCTCTGCCCTAACTATAAGGGTGTCAATATCGCGCCACTGGTAAGGACAACGTGTGAGCAACCCTTATATAATAGGTAACTCTAGTGAGAGCAATGGGATCCCTCATATAACAGGTTAAGCCACCTCATCTACCCTCATATAATAGGTTATGATGTCTCAACCTATGTTGGCTACATAGTTCTAGAACGCAAGGATGACTGCTAAGAATCACACCCTCATATAACATGTGTGTTACCATCCTTGGCTTCTCTCGGCACTAACTTCTACTCCCATATGAAGAGACTAAACATGAGTAACTGACTGTACGTGGAATGAACTTACTAAATTCTGTTAACTGATAGAATACTTGTGATATCTGATAAGTGATTGAGATCATGAGGTTTCCTAAGTCACATGACTGACTGATTTCTATTGATTCACAGCTTGATTTTGGAGATCTGAAATATGACAAGGCTCTAGGCACACAACTATATTTTTTAGATACAAGTATCCCTAGGGCTCGATGGAAGGAAACTGACACACATGACTGACTTGAGTACGTGACCAACATCAACAATCCATAATATCATAACTCGTTGAATTCCATGAAGTGCATGGATATCATAAATTTTGTACATAAGTAGGATTTGGAAGTAAGCATGGCATAATCTCATAAAACTAGTTCATGAACATCCCAACAACATTTACAAGACACAATATCAACATACAAATCATTGGAACATAGGGGCATATCATGAATCCTTCACTTAGTCACAATTTATCTATATTGCATGATTTCTAATTCCTTAGGCATTTTATCAAACACCTTTCATGCACTCTTTTAAGGCATAGGTATATTGATCAATTCGACCATCTTAATCCATCCAAAATTTATAGGTTTCAATTAACCTATTCACATGCTTCATGAAAAAACATCAAGATACAACCTTGAATCCAAACAACAATCATCAACATGAATATAGTCATAATATGAGAAGGAAATCACAATTTATAATTTAAAACATGATTCTTGAGCTCCATGGATGAAAGGGACCCATGGTTGAACACTACGCATACCTTAGTGATTGAATCTTGAAAGAGATCTAATGTTTCTGAAGGTTCTTGAAGAATTCCTTAGTTTTGCTCTTGAGGAGATGATCTTGAGAGAAAACCCTAATCTTGTGGTTGAGAGTGTATGAGAGAGCTTTTTGAGATTTTAAACTAAAGACAATGGAAGATAATACGCTCCTTGAGGGTTATAAGTCATGAGAAGTGAAGGGAAAAGACCAAAATATCCTTACTAAAATGTCCCTCAATTGATGGGAAAAATAGCTAACGACATTCGTGACAAGCCGTCATACTGGTGATAGGTCGTCACGAATTGTCGTCATAAAAAGGTGAAATATTGGTTTTATGGTTAAGGTTGATGACATTGGTGATAGGCCATCACGGGCATGAAGTCTTGTCACAAAATGTCATCACTGGGGGTGAAAATCTTCCCAGGGATGAAAACATTGGTGATAGGCCGTCACGGGTATGATGGCTTGTCACGAATGTCGTCACTTAGTTTTCCAGCCTGACACGCAGGAGTAAAATTGGCATAACTTCTTGTTCCGATATTGGATTTAGATGAAATTGATATCGTTAGAAAGGTAATTAAATTATATATCTGTTGGTGGGTCATGATATCATAGATTCATATCATAATGAGAGATATGCTCATTTGAAGTTTATTCTACCAATATCCTTCTCAAGAATTCAATCGGTAAGGAAATGTTTTGATTCGTTTATTAGCTAGGACACTTTTGACGCCTTAATATGTATCAACCTTGATCATAGAACTACCAAATCACTAAAATTTATTACTCATGAGTTTAAAAAATAATCCTAAAAATATCTAAACTTTTTGGGTATTACACATAGTTCTTAAATATCGACACATGGAAAATTAGAAGAATAGAACCCAAGTTTGCAGGTAAATCCAATTCATAGGTAACATTCCCCAATCCCTTCAAAATTTTGTAAGGACCAACTAATAGGTATTGAGCTTCCCTTTCTTCCAAAACCTCATCACTCCTTTCATAGGAAATACTTTCAGGAATACCCAACACCAACATTAAACTCCAACTCACTTTGCCTCACGTCCGCATAATACTTTTGGTGTCTTTGGGAAGTCTTAAGTCTCTTCCCAATCACCTTCACATCTCCATGGCCTAACGAATTAAGTCAAGACAAAATAATCTAGTCCCACCAACCTTCAAATACCTTGGATTTGAACCAAATTGCCTAAGTTGGAGATTTTGGATAATATACGACTGGAAGGTACTAGTCGTATGTTGGTGTAAGGGTTGAGGTCCTTCTCTTATATGTTCAGAAGTATGTTTGGGTGTTTATGCCCTAGGTACAACTAAGCATCATACCAATTGTATGACAGTTTACGAGTGGTATGTTGCCAAGTTGTATTGTGTCTTAAATATGGTCTAGATAATTCTACCCAAGGTATGACTAAGATGGGTACTACTAGTATATTAAGATATGACTTGGTTAGGAGTGGTTGTATGTTGTTCAGTATGGGGGTCCAAGGGGAGGTTTAGGGCACGAGTAAGGGTTCCACTCATACCTTACGGTATGGGTCAAGGGGGTGAGTCGTACCTTCATGCATGTGTTTTTCATCTTTTAAGCTAGGGATATTTTAAACATTTCCCACGCCTAAAACTTTATGACCCACAACTTATAACATTGTATGGAACTTTCTTATTTACTTGGACAATATTAAAATTTTTAAAAACACTCTCCAAAAACTTCTCTAACATGTTTGGGGATAGGGTTCATAAAGGATGCCATCTAGGGGCTTGAAGACAAAGAATCTCTTTGTGAATCTTTGTGTATAAAGCATGTGACTCTTCCCTAATTGTTAGTTCTAAAATATCATATGATTTAAACATACTTTATCATTTTTTAATAGTGGTTTTGAAATATTAATATTGAGGGTTTTGTTTATATGGTTGTGTATTATTTACTCTTCCTTTAACTTGTGTTTGTACATATTTTTGGTGATGGTTTTCCATGTGAGTTCTTGTGTATTATGGTTTACTAAACGGATCTTGAGTTACCCTAGTCTTTATGGTTTTTACTTTGGTTTTGGTCATGGGAAAGGTAAGCCCCAGGGTGTTTGTGAAAAAGTGTAAGGAAAATAACTAATCACATGTTAATGGTATTTTGAACTAAGGAAATGGATTAATGAGATTAAACGGTTGGTAAATGGTTTGGTAAAGGCCTTGTTGGCCATTTAATGAGTTAATTTGGTAACCTTTGTGGTTTTATTTGGTTAAAAAGGTTTTGAGTCCTTAAACATGAAAATGAATTATGTTTTAAACTAAGTTTTGATATAGAAATGCTAACAAAAGATGAATGGTTTTGTAAAGGTCTTGATGACCATAAATTGACTTTAATGGTGGTTTGAATTAAGGTATTGGCTATTAAAGTAATTGATTGATGCATGTTTTTGTAAGCTTGAGGTTAGAGTCCACTTGCTTAATATTAGTGGGAGGTTATAGTCCTCCATTCTATGTTTCTGGAGTTTGAGGTTAGAGTCCTTCACTCCAAGTTCTTTATCTTGATGTTAGAATGCACGTTCTTAAATATGAGCTTGATGTTAGAGTTCACTTTCTTAAATATGAGCTTAAGGTTAGAGTCCACTTGCCTAAATATGATCTTGATGTTAGAGTCCACTTTCTTAAATATGGCTGGAAGGTTCAAGTCCACTTACTTAAATATGAGCTTGAGGTTAGAGTCTACTTGCTTAAATATGCGTGGGAGGTTAGAGTCCCTTAATTCATGCTTCATGATTGAGTGCTTCTTAATGCATTCTAAGCTTGGTTCCCTTAATCAACATTATATATGTATATATACATGTGGTGGCATATGATGTTTTAACTTGGTTGAATGATTTCTCTATTTTATCCTTATCCTTGAGTTACATAA
Organism: Capsicum pubescens; assembly: GCA_030864215.1. Lineage (NCBI taxonomy): Eukaryota > Viridiplantae > Streptophyta > Magnoliopsida > Solanales > Solanaceae > Capsicum > Capsicum pubescens. Next base: position 182,606,295 of record CM061538.1, read on the forward strand.
TAGCATTCCAATCACTAACCATCTCCGGATGCTGTATCCCCATGTAATACATAGGCTGGAGCTTCTTCTTCTCTTTCTGTGTTGAGACCTAGTTTTTAAGCGGTTCGTGTCTTAACATTGACTTGGTGAGATTCCATAATTTGGAAGGCATACATTTCATGGTCTTTCTATATTATGTCATAGACTTTTTTTACACTTGGATTTCGATTATTTTTGGGGACATGTCCCGACACTTTATAGGTTTTAGATTTGTAAAGTCTTTGTGGATGTCTGTGTACTTAGGTAGATTGATTTTTTTTATGTTGACATTAATGGATTGATTAAACACTTCTTAGGTTATGATAATTAGACTTGTTTCCGCTATCTTATTATATGTTCAGAGTTCATCCGATACTTGTTGTTTGATGTGATGGTCAGGTTAGGATAATGGGGTGATCTTCGATGCTTTTTGGGATTAAGATTCTAATTATGACAAGGTCTCAATTTGGGTTGTGTCAAGTTGTTAACAGAGAGAGGTTCATAGTCAGTTGGGTGTCCACAAAGTCATGTGAAGTAGATCTCTTTTATTGGTGTGTAGCGCACCACACTTATACAAGAGAGGCTATAATACATTTAGGAATGTTTCACTTTCTTATTGTCTTATTTTGAGCTATAGAGTCTTTGGTCTTGGACTCCTCTGATTTTTATTTTCTACTTTCTTAGATCATGCCTCCTCAATGATCTGAAGCTCACAAAAACTTCTCTTTCCCAATTAGGGAAGACATTGATGGGACACGTACTACTTATGGTTTCCAGACCCAGTCTGGGGGTCCGATTCCTGATGGTCTTGGAGTTCCATTGGTTCGCTCTAGTCCTTCTCCAGTTCCTCAGGATCATGTGACAAATATTGAGTTTTATCAGTCGATTCTTATAATTTCTTAGTTAGTAGCTTCTCAGGTTGAGCGTGGTTCATCTACTACTCCATCATCTAAGGCATAATGGTTGGCCAGTTTATGAGGTTCATTCCTCTAACCTTTCTAGGTGTTAAGGTGGAGGAATATCCTTAAGGTTTTATGGATGAGATAGAAAAGATTTTTAGAGTTATGCATACCATTAATATGGAAAGGGTGGAGTTTACTGCCTTCTAGCTGAAGGATATGAAGTACAAATGGTTCGAGGAGTAGGACCAAACAAGGGATGATATTGATGAGTCATCTTTGTGGGAGGATTTCACTAATGCCTTTCCGGACCGCTTCTTTTCTCTAGAGTTGAGGGAATCAAAGGCAGAGGAGTTTGTTGATCTAAGGCAAGGAAAAATGTCAGTCAAAGAGTATGACATGAAGTTTCGCCAGTTGTCTAGCTATACTCTGGAGATAGTGTCTGATATGAGGGCGCAGATAAGAATGTTTGCCTCGGGACTATCTCATGAGTTAATCCTTAAAAGTAAGGCTCCTTTCTATTCAAGGAAATGAATATCTCTAGGTGGGTTATGTACATGCAACAAGTGGTAGAAGATAAAAATAAGCATGCAAAGTTTGGGGAGAGGCAAAGTAAGAGGTCTCAATTTTCTGAGCAAAGTGGATGCCAATAGTTTAGTGGTAAATGGTCTAAGAGTAAGAGTTAGTAAAGTCCTAAATATTATTATATGGCTAGTGCTCCCTACTCGTAGCTGTTGGGAGATAGAAATTTCCAGAGTGGTGATGCTTCTGGGACACAAGGTACCAAGTCTCAGTCTTGAGGGGCCCAATCAGCACTAACCTACATTCTTTGTTAATTTTGTCATTAGCATCATCATGGATAGTGTGATAGGGTAAGAAACAAATATTTTAGATATGTTAAGAATAGGCACATGGAATGTGAGTGCCTCTCTCTATTGCCCCCTTGGAAAATAGGGTCTCGATTGCTACATTGTCTACGCCTGCACCGAGGAGTGCTATTTTTGCTTTTGATTCTATGTTTGGAACTGACATTGGCCAGAATGTCTTGTATACAGTTTCTAATCACCAAGAGTCAAGGCATTTCCATATATTGTTATGTGTAGGTTGAAAGTTTTCTCCCATAATATGTATTGTTTGATTGATCTAGGGCCCTCTTTCTTTTATATGACCCTATTTGTGGATGTGCATTTTGGCTTTAGTCATGAGTGTCTGTCGTTTCCTTTTTTTATTTCTACCTTGGTAGGAGACTTTGTGATTGTAAAAAATATCTATACAGGGCGTGTGATAGCTGTTGATAATAAAGAAACTCTGGTAGATTTGATAGAGTTGGATATAGTTGATTTTGATGTTATTTTGGGGATGGATTGGTTGCACTCGTGCTATGCTTCCTTAGATTGTCGAACCCATAAGGTCACGTTTAAATTCCCTAATGATCCGGTCATTGTATGACAAGGTGGTTTCTTAGTGCCTAAGGGGAAGTTCATTTTATATCTTAGAGCCCAAAAGTTGATCTCCAAAGGGTGTTTGTATCATTTGGTCCAAGTTAAAGATTCTAACTCAGAGGGTCCTTCCTTAGAATATGTCCCTATGTTTAATGTATTTCCTGAGGTTTGACCTAATGATCTTCCTGGTATTCCTCCCGATAGGGAATTTTTTTAAGATTGATCTTATTTTGGACACTCATACTATATCTATCCCTCCTTGTAGAATGGCTCCAGATGAGTTGATGGTACTTAAGAAGCAATTGAAAGATCTCTAAGATAAAGGTTTCATCCATCCTAGTGTGTCCCTTGGGCTACTCCTATGTTGTTTTTGCGTAAGAAGGATGGCTCCTTTCTAATGTGAATTAATTTCCCAGTCCTCTCATACTAGGGAAAGGTCCTCTCAATGCTCTAACGGTGTGATCGTCAGTTGAACAAGGTGAACATAAATAATAAGTATCCTCTTACTAGGATTGATGATTTTCTTGATCAGCTTCAAGGTGAAAAGTGTTTCTCTAAGATTGATCTTAGGTTGAGTTATCATCAACTTAATATTAGGGAAGTGGATATCCCTAAGACTATATTTAGATCCTGGTGTGGTTATTATGTGCTCCTAGTTATATCTTTTGGGTTGACCAACGCCCCTGCAACATTCATGGACTTGATGAATAAGGTCTTCCATCCATTTCTTGATTTATTTGTCACTCTCTTTATTGATGACATCTTGGTCTACTTGAAGAGTGAGATGGATCATGTCGATTGCCTTTGTGTTATGTTGCAAACCTTAAAGGATAATTATTTGTATACAAAGTTCTCTAAGTCTGAGTTTTGATTAAAGGCTATGACTTTTCTTGGTCATGTTATCTCTAGTGAAGGAATCATTGTGGATCCACAAAAGGTTGACGTGGTTAAGAAATGGCCTAGATCCATGACTCCAACCAATATTCGGAGCTTCTTGAGTTTAGCCGGTTACTATACGAGATTTATGGTGAGTTTTCCAATGATATCTTCCCCATTGACTAAGTTAACCCAGTAGAAGGTCAAGTTCTTGTGGTCGAATCTGTGTGAGGGTAGTTTTTAGAAGTTGAAGAATAAGCTGATTTCAGCTCCAATTTTGGCCTTGCCCGAGGGTAATAATGGCATCGTAGTATATTGTGATGCTTCTCATATTGTTCTTGGTTGTGTATTGATGCAACATGGTAGGGTGATGGCCTATGTTTCTAGGTAGTTGAAAGTTCATGAGAAGAACTACCCTACTCATGATTTGGAGTTATTGGATTTGTTTTTTGCATTGAAGATTTTGCATCACTATCTCTATGGAGTTTATGTTGACATATTATGTGGTCATAAGAGCCTATAGTTTGTATTTACTTAATAGGAGTTAAATCTCAAGCAAAGGAGATGGCTTGAGCTGCTGAAGGACTATAATATGAGTCTCCACTACAATCCAGGTAAAGCTAACATAGTTGTTGATGCTCTTAAAAGGATATCCATGGGATGTTTAGCTCATTTGGATAAGCATAAGCGAGAGTTGGTGAAGGACATTCACCGTTTTTCTAGTCTTGAAGTTCGATGACAAACTCTGGGAATATGGGTGTGTTCATGCATTTGATATCGCAGTCATCTATTGTTGTTGAGATAAAACAAAAGCAATTATTGGATCCTGATTTGATGAATATTAACAAAAATATGGGTCGGCAATAGGTCATTGATTTTGTGATTGGGGTGATGGTATGTTGAGGTACCAAGGTAGGTTATGTGTTCTTGACATTGATGGTCTGAGGGAAAGCATTTGACCAAAGCTCATAGGCCTTGTTATGCTATCCATCCTGGGTCTACAAAAATGATTGATGATCTTAAGGAGTTCTATTAGTGGAATAATAAGAAGCGATATATGGCTAATTATGTGGCTAAGTGTATGGTGTGTTAACAAGTGAAAGTTGAGCACTTGATACCTGAGGGCTTGTATCAAGATATTGATTTAACCGAATAGAAGTAGGAAGAGATTAGCATGGATTTCATTACCGATCTTTCTCGGTCTCGAAATCAATGTGATTCAATTTGGTCATTATGAATAAGATGACCAAGTCCACTCATTTATTACCAATGAGGACTAGTTATTTGGTGGAGGATTATGCTAAGTTATTTCTTGTGGAAATTGTGAAGTTGTATGGGGCTTCGGTTTCTATCATTTTGGATTGTGGTACTCCATTCTCATTGCATTTTCAGTAGTCATTTGAGAAAGGTTTGGGAACTAAGGTGTAACTTAGCATCACTTTCCACCCGCAGTCGGACGGACAAGCAGAGAGGACCATTCAGACATTGGAAGACATGCTTTGTGCTTGCATGATTGGCTATGGTGGTAATTGGTAAGACCATTTTCATTTGATTGAGTTTTCTTATAATAAACGTTACCACGCTAGCATTTGTAAGGCTCCTTTTGAGTTCTTTTATGGTAGGAGATGTAGATCTCTTGTAGGGTGGTATGAGGTTGGTGAGGGTAAGTTTTTTGGCCCTGATTTGGTTCACCAATTCTTGGAGAAGGTGAAGGTGATTCATGATAGATTGAAATCCACTCAAAGTTACCAAAAGTCCTATGCAGATATGAGATGTAGGGAGTTAGAGTTCAATGTCGGTGATTGGGTATTCTTAAAGGTGTCTCCAATGAAGGGAGTATTGTAGTTTAGTAAGAAGGGAAAGTTGAATCCTTGGTATGTTGACCCGTACTTGGATTTCAAGATGGTTTGCAATGTTGCTTATGAATTGGAGTTGCCTCCTAGTTTGAGCTCCATTCATTTGGTTTTCCATGTCTCTATTTGAGGAAATTTGTGGGTGATCCTTCATGGGTTGTTCCTTTGGAAGGGTTGGGTATCTCAGATTCTTTATCTTATGAGTTAGTTCTGGTGGAGATCTTGGATCATCAAGTTCGTTGATTTCAAACCAAGGATGTGACTTTGGTAAAGGGTTCTTGGAGGAACCATAAGGTTGAGGAAGCTACTTGGGAAGCAAAAGAGGAAATGAAATCCAAGTATCCGTATTTGTTCTACGTTATGGAAACTCGTGCTTAAGGTATGTGTTGTTATTAATATCCTTGATGTTTGTCTTTGTTTTTCTAACTTGGTTAAAGGTTCGTTTTGCATGTATTGATGTGTTAACTCATGATTGTTCTTTCTTTCACCCATATTCAAGGACAAATGATCAATGTGGGGAAGGATTGAAACATCATAGCTTTGAACCCTTAGAAATTGCCTAATTTAGATATTTTGGACAACATACAACTCGATGGTTCTAGTCGTAAGTTGGGGTATGGGTTTGGGTACCTATCTCATATTTTGGGCAGTATGTTTGGGTTGGTTTCTTCCCTAGGAATGACTAAGCATCATATCAATCATATAATAGTGTATGAGTCGTATGTTGCAAAGTTGTATGGTGACTTAAGTATGGTCCATATGATTTTGACCAAGGTACGATTAAGATAGGTACTACTCGTATGTTAATATACGACTTGGTCAGGAGTGGTCATAAGTCGATCAGTATGGGGGTCAAATGGGAGGTTTAGGGTATGAGTAAGGATACCGCTCATACCCTAGGACACGGGTCAAAGGGGGTGAGTCATACCTTCCTGCGTGTGTTTTTTAGCTTTTAAGATGGGGACATTTTAGACATTTACCACCCCTAAACCCTTATGACCTATGACTTATAACATTGATTGGCCCTTTATTATTAACTTGGACAAGATCAAAACATTCCAAAACACTCCTTAAAAACTTCTCTAACAAGATTGGGGCTAGGGTTCATCAAGAAGGCCATCTAGGGGCTGGAAGACCAAGAGTCTCTATGTTAATCTTTGTGTATAAGGCATGTGAATCCACCATCATTGTTAGTTCTTAAATATTATGATATTGTAACATAGTTTGTAAATTGTTAATTGTGGTTTTGAAATCAAAATATTGAGGGTTTTTTTACATATGGTTGAGCATTGTTTACTCTTGGTTTAACCTATGTTTATACATGTTTTTTGTTATGGCTTGTGGATTGTGGTTTTTGAAATGGGTCATGAGTGATGCTTGTCTTGATGTTTTTTACATTGGTTTTGGTCATTGAAAAGGTATGCCCTCAAGGTGTTTGTAAAAATGACTAAGGGAAATAACTAGTCAATGTTAATGGTGTTTTGAACTAAGGAAATGGCTTAATGTGTATAAATGGTTGGTAACTGGTTCTGTAAAGGCCATGTTGTCCATGTAATGAGTTAATTAGTAACCTTGATGGTTTGATTTGGTTAAAAAGGGTTTGAGTCCCTAAGCATGAAATTGAATTGTGTTTTGAACTAAGGTTAGGTATGGGAATGCTAATGAAAGTTGAATGGTTTTGTAAAGGTCTTAATGACCATAAAATGACTTGAATTGTGGTTTGAATTAAGGTATTAGAATATTCCAGTAAATGATTGATGCTTGGTTTCATGACCTTGAGGTTAGAGTCCACTTTCTTAATACCAATGGGTGATTAGAGTCCTTCACTCCAAGATTCTTGAGCTTGAGGTTAGAGTCCACTTGCTTAAATATGAGTTTATTCCACTTTCTTAAATATGAGATTTAGGTTAGAGTCCAATTTTTAAAATGTGAGCTTGAGGTTAGAGTCCACTTGCATAAATATGGGCAGGAGGTTAGAGTCCACTAGATAAAATATGAGCATGAGGTTAGTGTCCATTTGCTTAAATATGGGTGGGAGGTTAGAGTCCCCCAATTCATTCTTCATGATTGAGTGCTTCTTAATGTATGCTAAACTTGGTCCCCTTTTCTGACATTATATATATGTATATACATTTGGTGGCATACGATGTTTTAACTTTTCTGAATGGTGGCTTTGTTTTTCCTTATCCTTGAGTAACATGATAGTGTTGCAACTGCTAACCATCTTCAGACGCTGTATCTCCACGAAATAAAAGGGTCGGAGATTTTTCTTATCTTCCTGTGCAGTGACCAGGTGTTCGATCGGTTCATGTTTTACTTCGAAGTAGTAAACTTCCATACTTCGGAAGGCATACATTTCATGGTCTTTAAATCGTATGTCATTGACTTGCTTTGGACTTGTTTTTTTGGATACTGTCGGGGCCATGACCCAACACATGATTGGTTTTGGATTTGTAGAGGCTTGGTAGATGATTGTGGACTTAGGTTGATTGGATTTTGTATGTTGACATTAATGGATTGATTAGACACTTCTTAAGTTGTGATTATTATACTTCTTTCTGCTATCTTGTTATATGTTTGGAGTTCACCTGACACTTATGGTTTGATGTGATGGTTAGGTTAGGCTAATGGGGCGATCTCCGATCCTTGTTCGGCTCGAGATTCCCATTACGACAAAGCCCCAATTTGGGACGTGTCAAACCTCAAACCACCTAATGTAAGACCTGCACCCCCACCATAAAGGGATTCCAAAAGAGCTATCCCAATACTAGAGTGATAACTATTGTTATACGCAAACTCAATAAAAGGTATGTTATTAACCCAACTTCCATTAAAGTCAATCTCACAAGCCCTTAGCATATCTTCCATAGTCTGAATAGTTTGTTATGCTTGTCCATCCATTTGAGGGTGGAAAGCAGCGGTAAGGTTCACTGTAGTCCCCAAACCTCTCTGAAATGAATGCAAAAAGTGAGAAGAGAATTACGTACCCCGATATAAAATAATGGACACAGATGCTCCATGAAATCTAACTATCTCCGCAATGAATAACTTAGCATAATCCTCTCTAGAGTAGGTAGTCCTCACAGGCAAGAAATGAGCAGACTTGGTCATATAATCCATGATGACCCAAATCAAATCATACTAGTTGCGAGACTTCAGAAGAACTATATAATAAAATCCATATTAATCATCTCCCACTTCCATATAGGCAACTCTATCTCTTGAGACATGCCACCCGGCCTCAAGTGTTCTACCTTTACTTACTGACAGACCATATACTTGGCCACAAAATTAGCCACATCCATTTTTATATTGGTCCACCAATAAATCTCTTTCAAATCAAGATATATATTTGTCAAACCTGGGTAAACAATATACCTCGACTCATGAGCCTCAGTCTTAATACTCTCTCTCAACCCATCAACATAACGAACACACAACCTACCTTGGTACCTTAGAATACCATAACCAACAATCTCAAAGGCCATAACCTTTTGCTATTACACATCATCCTTAATATGCATAATAGTTGTGTCCAAAGTTTGTTTTTCCTTCACCTCAACACCAAGAGATGATTTAACCACTTCTTGAACAATTACTCCTCCATCCCTAGAGTCCAAAAGATGAACTCCCAAGTTACCCAACCAGTGAATACCCTTTACCAATCCTCGCTTCTCCTCATCCACATGAGATAAAATCCCTATGGAAAAGCTACTAATAACATCAACAACTATATTAGATTTAACTAAATGATAGTGAAAAATCATATCATAGTCCTTTAGTATCTCAAGACATTACCTCTACCAAAGATTCAACTCTTTTTGAGCAAAGATATGTTGTAAGCTCTTATGATTTGAATAAATTCCTACATGCACTCCATTCAAATATTGGCGCCAAATCTTCAATGCAAAACCACAATAGCCAACTCCAAATCATGAGTCGAATAATTCCTTTCATGAACCTTAAGCTGCTTAGAAGAATAGGCCACAACTTTACCATGTTGCGTCAACACATAGCCTAGTCCCACACAAGATGCATCAAAATAGACAATGAATCCATCAGTACACTCGGGAAGGTTCAAAAATTTCACAAAAGTCAACTTATCTTTTAACTTCTCAAAGCTACCTTAAAGAGAATCAGACCACAAGATCTTAACCATTTTTATAAGTCAACTTTGTCAATGGAGCAATAGTAGAATATAAGCTCTTCTTTAACCTCCTATAATTCAAACCAAGCCCAAGAAGCTCCAAATATCGATTGGAATCAGGGTTTTACGCATCCTATTAACCACCAAAAATTTCATTGGATCCACCTTGAACCCAACACTAGAAACAACATTCCAAAGAAAAGTCACAATATTCAGCCAAAACTCACATTTGAAAAATTTAGCATACAACCTTTGATCCTTAGAGTTTGTAACATAATTAAGAGGTGATTGGTATAATCCTACTCACTCTTAGAATGTACCAAGATATCATCAATAAACACTGTTACAAAAAGATCCAAAAACTATCTAAACACCTATTTATTAGATCTATAAAAGCAACTAGAGAATTAGTCAACCCAAAGGAAATAACTAGGAATTCATAATAACCACATTATGTACGAAAAAAAGTGTTATGAATTTAAAATTTTCAAATCATCAACTGATGAAAACTCAAGCGAAGATCAATCTTAGAGAAACATCTATCACCCTAAAGTTTGTAAGAAAGATCATAAATCCTAGAAAGAGGGTACTTATTCATCACAGTCATCTTATTCAAATGTCGATAATCTATACACATCCGAATAGACACATCTTTCTTTCACAAAAAAAGCATAGGGTCACCCCATGGAGAAACACTAGGATGGGTGCAACCCTTTGTAATACCCCATGTTATCAAGTTCTAAACCCCTCAAAATATATCCCACTAATTTAGATTTCCAATGCCACAAGTCTCGCCTAAATCTGATATTGTGGCGAGAAGTTATGCAATATTTTCTTAAGTGTTTGTCAGCTACCAGTGGCTATGACTCCACTCCATCACTTGTAATCAGTGACTACGAGTCATCAGGAGGGACTAGTAGTCACAATAGACTATAATCAAAGAATCCATTACAGTGGTTACGAGTCCAATATATGACTCATAGTCAGACATTATGAGTCATTATGTGGACTCATAGCACGACTTGTAAAGGACTTAAGAATCAAGCCACAAACCACGACTCCTCTCACAATTTATAGTAAATCATAATGAGTAATTAGGAGGAAGTCATATTTATAGAAGAAAGGATCCCAAACCACAGGCTTCTAGGTTATGACTCATATTAGGACTCGTGACCAGTCATAAGGTGAGTCGTAACGACTGGTAGAATATTTTCCTGGGTTATTTCTAAAAGACTTCTAAGTTTTTTCCCACTTTTTCAAAAGACAAACCCACGTCATTTAGGATTCCCAAAGAGTGGTATAAAATACCAAAAACCCCCAATTACATATAAAGTTCATAATTCAACTCAAAGAAACCAAAAAGGGTAATTTTCTATTCTCCCAAGAAGCAATTAAGGTTCTTCAAGTTCAAGTTTAATTCTAAGAGATTCTCCAAGGTTTTACCTCTTAGGTATTTGGTATTTAATCAATAGGTCCATTCCACCCATTGAGCCCCGAGAATTCCCTAAATTTATAAATATAAATCATTTTCCTCTTTTTATGGCTTTTCAAGTGAAATATGAATTTTATCAAATCTTTCATAATAGCTTTAGTTATACGCCATAAAAAAAAATTCCTTATGAGAATTGTGTTTCCATATGTTTTATGATATCCATTGTCCATATCATAATGAGTTATTGGAATATTGAGTACTATTTATGATTTTCCCATACTATATCAGTTTTACCATTTTCATGATCAATTGCATTAGTCTATGTTGGGGTTTATGAACACCTAATACCTAGGGATTAAACATGCATCAGTTTATAAGTTCATGATTTATTTAGTTTATGTATGAAATATTGCTTTCAGAACCTCATGACTTGAGCATACCAATTATCAGTTTATGTTTAAATTATACTTCAGAGTCAGTCAATTGGGTGTTACACTTTGCACTAAGTAAATGCAGGAATGGTGGCTCTCCCATTGGTTAGGCATGATTTGTTAGTAGCAGTCTCTAAGTTCTTAAACTATATTGGAACCATAGGTTATAAGGAGTCACCTGTTAATTTAGGCTTGGCACCTTAGTCCTTCGGGACATTATATTAGTTGATCCATGCCAGCTAGTATTGGTACCCTTGGAAAGTTACTGACACCCATCCAACTGGTGTTACAAGTTGTACCCCAGTTTGCCCATATTGAGGTATGTCGGTTGTAGTTAGCTCTCATAGTTTCAGTTAGTATTCAAATTATGTTAGGTTCAGGTTTACATATCCAAGTGTTCAGTATATTTGTTATTAAGATTTTTTTTATATATCTTTATACTTGGCCTTCCATTCAATTTCACGTCCATGCATTCATGCTTAGTACACTCATGTATATTAGCCACCTTCTATACCACATACCAGTTCATTAAAAGTAATAATCACATACTCTCTTTTGCACTATGTAATCTTATAATGTAGGTTAATATGCCAGTTTCTAGATTGTGTTTAGTCCATTCCTATGCCACTCAACTATAGTATTGGTAAGTCCTCATCAGTCGAGGATTGGTTATTTTATTAGTTATTCCTTTGTTTTTGTTTCATGCTATTTAAGTTAGTCAGAGTTAGTTGGGGACTTGTCCCAAAACCTCAACAGGTCTAGAGTCTTTCAGACAGTCAGTCAGTTTGGCATATTTTGTAGTTGATGTATTTCAGACATTATTTATATTCTTTTAACTTTTACATACTTTTAAAATAATTTTGTACAGTATTTTATTACTTTCTCTTAGGAATTACAACTTCAGCCAGATCATGAGGTTAGCTTGGAGTCACTCGTGGCCTTAGGAATTGTGTTATAAAAAGGGTAGTCTCGATTTATGACAAACTTGGTATCATAGCACAAGGTTTAAAGTATACCAGGGTGTCTGAAAGTTGCGTTAAGTAGATTCTTATTCATAGGTGTGAAGTGCCACACTTATAGGAGAGAGGCTACAAAATATTTTATGAAAGTCTTTCTTCTTTCAATATTCACATCGTGCAATAGAGCATAAGCTCTATTAAACTCTTTCTTCTAATTCATTGTCAACTCGATATAGAAAATACCTTCCAAAAGGGATAAAATAAGGAGGAATGGAAACTCTCTCATATCACCACCTATTACTAAGGACCCAGAATGAGAAGTTCTCTCATGATGAATTTAGGGTTGCCTTATTTAATTCCCTAGGTTTTTGTTCCTCAAATTTTTTTTGAGTTCTAAGCTTTCTTCCTTAGTAATGAATCATGTGGTAAGTTGTAGGATGTCACGTAGGGTTAGGTGACCTTAGTCGTAAGGTGTCCAATAAGTGGTGTTTGAGTTTCTATCTTGGGTACGACTTGAGGGTACGAGTCATAAAGACTCTTGATGATTTGTTAGGAGTGAATTGTAACCAAAGTAGAAATTTAGTGGAAAAGTTCTTTTTTGAGTACGAGTGGATCACCATGAGCCATAAGGACTTGTTATGAGTCATTGGGTGCAAATTATAGGATGTCTATTGTTTACCCAATTGGGTTCTATGTTGACTATGATTGGACCCTACAGGTCATTGGGTCCCATTATGAGTGGTACTTATGAATCATAGGGTCAACCATGTGTGGGGATCCTAGAGGTTATTTTAGTTATGACTAATGGTGATGAGTCATAATTAGTAGCTACGAGTCACTGATTGATCCATAGTCAAGGGAGAAACTTTTTTAGCTTTTAATATAAGGACATTTGAAATTTTCCCCTCTTACCCAAATTAAAAACCCATATCTTATAACCCATTTAGGGTGTCATTAGCACTCAAAAACTATCTAACTAAAGGAGTATGATGTCATGTTAGTAAAGGAGTATGCCTTGAAGTTTCATTAGTTATCGTGTTATGCCCCTTAATTGGTATCTAGTATGAGGGCTAGAATGAGGAAGTTTTCTTTGGGGCTGTCTCATGATTTGATTGTGGAGTGCAAGGCTGCCTTGTTGAACAAGGATATGGAAATCTCTAAACTTATGGTGTATATGAAATAAGTGGAGAAATAAAAGAAGAAGAAAGATGAGATAAATGAAAGGTAGAGGAAGAAATTTTTCCATTCGGATTAGGATGGAGGTTAAGTAGAAGAGTGAAAGAGATAGTTAAAAGTGGTCTAAGAAGAAGTGGGTCAATTCTTATTATTACTCTACGGATAGTTCTCCTTATCTGAAGATGTTGGGTGATCATAGTTCTCAGTATGATAGTGGGTTTAGAGTAGCAGAAGCCTAGTTACAAGATAGTGGGGCTCAGTCTTCTCCAACATATCCTCCTTATAGATTTTGCGGTCAGATGCATCATAGGTTTTGTGAGGAAGAAAGGAATAAGTGCTGTAAATATGGTCTGATTGGTCATCTTCCAAAGGATTATCCTTCTAAGGTTGCTTCTGGGGTGAATAAGATTCCTATTGCTACTTCATCCACTTCTTCACCAAAGGGTGCAACTTCTATTTCTGGTTTCATCGCTTGTCGAAGCCATCTGTATTCTCTCTCCACTCGCTAGGATTTTGAGGCATCCCCCGATGTTGTTATTGTTATGCATAAACCTTTTCTTGTAATACATATTATATACTTGATCTCGTGTCTACTCTCTCTTATGTAACCTCTTATGTGGCTATTTATTTTGACTTTGATCCTGAGTGTATTTTGGACCTTTTCTCTATTTCCACCCTTGTGGGTGATTCCATTATGGCTAGAAAGGTCTATCGGGGTTGTGTGATATTGGTTCATTTTAGGGAGACATTGGTGGATCTAATAGTGTTGGACATATTATACTTTGATGTGATTTTAGGGATAGATTGGTTGCATTTGTGCTAAGCATCTCTCGATTGGTAATCCCTAAGTGTTAGTTTCTCTTTTCCAAATGAGTCCATAATCAAATGGGAAGGTAGTTCTCTAGTTCCTAAGGGAAAGTTTATTTTATATCTTAGACTCCGTAAATTGGTTTTCAAAGAATGCATGTCACTTAATGCATGCTAAGGATTCTAGATCTGAATGTCCTTCTTTGGAGACTGTCCTTGTGGTGTGTGAATTCCATAAGGTGTTCACCAATGACCTTTCTAGTGTATCTCCCGATAGGAAAATTGATTTTGGGATTGATCTTTCTTTGAAAACTCAATTTATCTCTATTCCTCCTTACATGATAGATCTAGCTGAGTTGAAGGTACCTAAGGAGTAGTTAAAATATTTTCTCAATAAGGGTTTTATCTACTTTAGTGTGTCTCTATGGGGTACTCCTGCTCTCTTCGTATGTAAGAAGAACGTTTCCTTTGATATGTGTATTAATTACTGCCAACTCAATAAAGGAATCGTGAAGAAAAAATATCTACTTCTGAGTATTGATGATCTTTTTGATCATCCTCAGGGTGCTAAATTCTTTTCCAAGATTTATCTTTAATCTAAGTACCATCAGTTGATGATTAGTTTAACTAGTGCCCCGATCACATATATGGATCTTATGAATTGGGTTTTCCACCAATTCTTAGACTTGTTCGTGATTGTCTTTATTGATGATACTTTGGTAAATTCTAAGAGTAAGGTGGATCATGCTAATTACCTTTGCTTTGTGTTATAGACCCTAAAATGTCAATGGTTGTATGCAAAGTTTTCTAAGTGTGAGTTTCAATTGAATGTTGTGACATTTGGGTAATGTTATTTTTAGTGAAGGGATCATGGTGGATCCATACAAGTTGTGGTGGTTAAGAAATATCCTAGACCCACGACTTCATTGGATATTCGGAGCTTATTGGTTTGAGCCAGCTATTATAGAAAGTTTGTGGAGAGTTTCTTCTTTATTGCAGCCCCATTGACTAAGTTGACTCAGAAAATAGTCAAATTATTATGGTCTGATGCTTGTGAGTGTAGTTTCGAGAATCTAAATGATAAGTTGACTTTAGCTCTAGTTTTGACTCTTCTCGAGGGCACTAATGGTTTTATTGTCTATTGTGATGCATCTCGAGCAGGATTGGGTTGCTTGTTGAAGCAGTATGGTAAAGTAGTAACTTATGCTTCTAGATAGATGAAGGTTCATAAGAAGAATCATCTAACTTATGATTTTGAATTATTATCTGTGGTGTTTGCATTAAAGATCTGGAGGCATTATTTGTATGGGGTTTATGTTGATATTTATTCTGATCTTAAGAGCTTGAAATATGTGTTCACCCTAAATTTGTTCAAGGACTATGACATGAGTCTTCCTATCATCTAGGTAAAGAAAACGTGGATACTGATGCTCTTAGTAGGTTATCGATAGAAATCTTGTCTTATATAGATGAAGAGAAGCGAGATTTGGTTTAGGATATTCACCATTTGTATAATCTTGGAGTTCGTCACTTGCATTTCGAGGATGGTGATGTGATAGTTTAAAAAGTGGAGAAGCCATCTCTTGGTGCTTAGGTAATGGAGAAACAAGTGTTAGATCCTATCTTGATGCAAATCAAGAATGATGTAGGTAGGAAGAAAGTTATGATTTTTGAGATTTGTGGTGATGGTATCTTAAGGTACCCAAGCAAACTGTGTGTTCCCAAAGTTGATGGGTTGTGAGGAAGAATTTTGGTCGAAGCTCATGAGTCACATTATACTATTCATCCTAGTTTGACGAAAATGTATCATGATCCTAAAAAAATTTATTAGTGGAATAATATGACTTGGGATATGGCTAATTTTTTGGCTAAGTGCATGGTGTGTCAGCTAATGAAGATAGAGCACTAGAGGCATAGTGGGTTAACTTAAGAGATTGAGCTTCTGGTGTGGAAATGGGATATCATTAATATGGATATTGTTACCGGTCCTATGCGGTGTTGCCAGTAATTTGATTTGATTCGGGTCATCATGGATAGGATGACTAAGTTTGCTCACTTCTTGCCAAGGAGGACAAATTTCTCTTCTGAAGATTATGACAAGTTATTCATTGAGGAGATCATGAAATTGCATGGCACTCAAGTTTCCATCATATCTGATCAAGGTACTCAGTTCTCATCTGACTTTTGGAGATTATTTCAGTGAGGTTTGGGGAATGAGATGACCCTTTTCATTGCTTTCCACCCACGAACAGATGATCAAGCACAATGTACAATTCAGGACTTGAAAGATATGCTTTGTGCTTATGTATTTGATTATGGGGGTGATTGGGTTGACCACTTGACCCTCATAGAATTTTCACTCAACAACAATTGTTATTCTAGAATTGATAGGTCTCTGTTTGAGGAATTATATGGTAGGTGGTGTAGGTAACCTATTGGGTGGTTTGAGGTTGGTGAAAATAAGTTGGTATACCCTGATTTGGTTCACTAAGATATGGAGGCTTAATGTTTGGTTCATTCAAGAACTTGGAGATAGTGATTGCGGAGATGTTGACTCACACACCTCGAATAATCAATGAGGTAATGGGGTCACCACCTCTCCATAAATTCCCCTTGGATACTGTCGCTGCAGCTCACCCTTTTATGCTGCATAAAACTACTGGACTACAGTTGCACTATACTTGTCTGGCACCCTGGTCATCTACTTGAATCTATACTGCCTGAATCAAGCCTCAAATTTGGGAAAATCAATCATCACAGTAATACTCAATCTCCTCTAGAGGTAAAGACTCCATTTTATTTTTCCATTCTAAAGTCTGCTCAAACCATCATTATATGTGTTTTGCATACTTTGGTACCCCCACCCTTCAACGATGAGCATCGTAGCAGATGTATGAGATTAAGAGTCGTATGGGCGGGTAGGACTCATATAACCTAGTCGTATGCTAAGCAGTGTGTATACGATTGTTTACTGGTCTGCTTAAGAGTCCTTCTATCCAGTTGTAAGGACATGTTATGACTTGTTACCAATACTCGCAAGCAGTTCAGAAACAATAATCTAGTATATGACAACTTCCAGGTCAGTACAACTTAAGTGTACGAGTCTTATGGTTTTGATATGACTCAGATAGGCAAGTCATACCCACACCAGAATCTATACTCACTTAAATTTCTACGTTGTCAGTGGGTATGAGTTTAGTTACGATGTCGTTAGTTGTGGGTACGAGTTGTAAGGTATATCATATCCACTGCAACATAGAAGTTTAATTTATGAGTTGATTTCCATATACAATGTCCAAACTACCATTTACTACCTAGCATCATCAACCTATATCAGTCCAAAAACATGTATTTTTAGAATAAAATTTCAAGTTATCCCCAATTTCCATTTTCCCTTCAAATCCTAAGAACTAGGGTTTACATTTTTTACACACAAGTTATTTAACTCGAAGAAATACCAAAAGTTCAACTTACTAATAACTTCAAGTCGAAATGTAATAAATTTAAGTTCAAGAAAACTTACTTGAATTGTTGAGAATACAAGATACTTGATTTCTTAACTTTTCTCCTCAATTTCTTGCTATTTTGTGCAATGTGATAGAATTGATCGTATTTGTAAGTATTTTGGAGTAATTTTTGCCTTAGAAGATTACGATTTTGGTTAACAATGAAGTAAAATTTCTTTGGAAGTGATTCGGATCTCGGGTACCCTTATCGAGTGCCCTATTTTGGTTTATAATCAAGTGCTCTAGGCTGGGTTGACCCTTGACCCCCGACCTGGTAAGATTGGGTTTGAGTTATGTAAACGGATAGTACCCAGGCTTACGGGTGTTTTCCTCCACTCGTAAAGATCTAGAACCTTACCTGGATTCTAGGGTTGATACGACTCAACGTGACGAGTCGTACCTTAAGGGTGTGACTCATTCTGTGAGTTGTAAAGACTCCAAAAAATATTACCTGATTCTAAATTATCTCCCAGGTCCTTATGGATCTTTCTCATGCATCGTAACCTTAAGATCAACTTGTGAAGAGTCCACATGACCTAACTTCCTCGAATTTTTTGGCTTTTTTTTGCAATCTTTAGTCATGCACACTAAACAAACATATTACCCTATAAATAAGTAAGTACTAAACATGGGTTGCTCGTCATGGCATGTCGTGGATAAGCTGGTTACTAGATTTCACAAACTAGCCTCATGGGTTGCCTTCCATGCAATGCTTGATTTATAATCGTGGCATGGCATAGTTGGCTTGGTTACTCAGACTTTACAAAGGTCAATTTCAAAAAGAAGACTCACTTCTTCGTTGTTACCCATATAATTCTTTACTCTTTGCCCATTCACCTTGAACAAGTCTTAACCATCCTTCTTCAATTCCAAAGCACCATATGGATAAGCTTTTGTAACCGTGAATGGACCATACCACCTAGACTTCAATTTATGAGCAGGAGTCTATAAGATGAGTTAGTAATAATCATTTCCTGCATTATCTATTGTGCATATAGTTTTCTTGATTTGCCTTAACTCTTACTTTTACGTGACATAATATGTTGCCAAACCGATCCGATGCATGTATAAATGGTGATCAACCACCCCTCCACGCCAACTCTCTTAATAAGAATGTGACTCATGCTTAATTTTGTTCTACCTTCTAAGTGTTGACCCAAGCTGTGAATACCCATGTTCAAGAAAACTAACAAGCAACAGTCCCACTTTAGCAAATGGTAATATAGTTGCAGCCAGAATTTGGGAATTTATGAGGATGAATCCACTTGAGTTCCATGGGTTAAAGGTGGATGAGGATCCTTAACTCTTTATTTATGTGGTGAGAAATATTACTCAGATTAAGCATGTTACTAAAGAGGAGAGTGTCGGGCTGGTATCCTATAGGCTCAAGGATGTTGCTTATGATTGGGTCACTATGTGGAAGGATAGTAGAGGTATGAATGCAACTCCTATGAGTTGGGAGGTATTTCAGAATAGGTTTTTGAACACGTTCTTACTGCATGAGATAAGGGAGCCTAAGGTTGAGGAGTTCATGAACCAAATCCAGGGCTCTATGGCAGTGAAGAAGTACTGTCTTAAGTTCACTCAATTGTCTAAGTATGCTCCCAAGTAGTTATCTAACTCTAGAGATCATATGAGTAAGTTTATTTTGGGGTATCTGATTTTGTGGTCAAGGAGTGTAGAACGGCCATGCTGACTGGGGATATGGATATTTATTGGTTGATGACTCATGCTCAACAGATTGAGGCAGAAAAATTATAGAAAAGCGAGAAAAGAAACCATAGGGATAGGACTGGACAGTTTGAGATAGTCAACCGAGGTTAGGGGGAAGCCATTTGCAGTTTCAGGGTCACTCATTGGTAACTGCACCATCTTCAGCCAGTGACTCTACATGCAAGACCCAACAGGAGAAGTAGTATAGGAATTTAAATTCTAGAACTTTGACCAATATAATAGGGAGTCCTAATTAGCCGACAAATACAAAGTGTGGCAGTACCTATCCTGGTCAGTGTTTGATGGGAAAAAAGGGTTGCTATGGTTGTGGAAAATTGGGCCACGGGATCAAGGAGTTTTCAAATACAAAGCAGGAAAGCAGGGATATTCATCCTTAAACTAAAATCCATCATCTCAACCAGGATGTCCAGTTCTTTTAAAAGACGCATCATCCAGTATTAGTGGCAGTCAGCGCTAGAATTAATTCTATGTTTTACCATTTTTTTTAGAGCAGGAGAGTTTACCAAATGTTTTCACTGGTATGATTTGTGCAATTCACCTTGATTTATATGTGTTTTTTGACCCAGGATCAAATTTCTCTTATGTAACTCCATTGGTTGCTAAAAAATTGTGGGGTAGGTCCTACAAATTTCCCCATGACCTTCTCTAGTTCTACCCCAGTCGGTGAATCAGTTGTTTCTAGGTGAGTCTATAGGAAGTGTCCTATTACCATCCTCCATAAGATCAAACTAGCAGACCTAATAGAGTTAGAGATGGTGGATTTCGATGTTATTCTAGGCATGGATTAACTCTATTCATGTTATGCATCAATAGACTGTCACACCCATGAGGTGAAGTTTTAGTTTCATAATGAATCAGTTTTTTAAGTGGGAGGGTAGTTATGTGTCTCCAAAGGTCATTTCATCTCTTATCTTAAGGCCAAAAAGATAATATATAAATGGTGTATCTACCATTTAGTTTGAGTAAAAAATACTAAGTCTGAATCCCCGACAGTTTAGCCAGTCCTGATAGTATATGAGTTTTCAAAGGTTTTCCCTGATGATCTTCTTGGGGTACCTCCAGACAGAGAAATAGAGTTAGGTATTGATCTTCTACCTGATACTCAACCCATATTTATCCCTCTATACCGTATGACTTCGTCTGAACTTAAAGAGTTAATGAAGCAGCTTAAGGACCTTTTAGATAAAGGTTTCATCAAATCCAGTGTTTCTTCATCGGGTGCTCCAGTCCTTTTCGTGCACAAGAAATATGGAACTTTTAAAATATATATAGATTATAGACAGCTAAACAAGGTCACCATCAAGAAAAAGTATCCTATTCCTAGAATCAATGATTTGTTCAATCAACTTCAGGGTGCCCGATGGTTTTACAAAATTAACCTTAGGTTGGGATACCATTAGTTGAAAGTTACGGAACAAGACAAGCAAAAAATAGCTTTACGAACAAGGTGCGAACATCTTGAGTTTGTGCTTACATAGTTTGGACTAACGAATGCTTTTTCAGCCTTTATGTATTTGCTAAGCAGGGTTTTCAAATAGTACTTGGAATTTTTTGTTATTTTCTTTATGGATGAAATATTGGTTTATTCTAGTAGTGCGGAGGAATATGCAAACCATTTGAGAATAGTTCTACAGACCCTCAAGGACCGTTAATTATATGAAAAGTTTGGTAAATGTGAATTCTTATTAGAATCTTTTATGTTTTAGGGCAAGACATTTTAGGGGATAGTATTCAAGTAGATCCTTAGAAGACTAATGCACTGAAGCACTGACCTAGACCCATCACTCCATTTGATATCAAGAACTTTTGTGGTTTGGCTAGATCTTATAGAAGATTATTTGAAGGGTTCTCCTCTATAGAGTCACCATTGACTAATCTAACCCTAAAGAAGGTGAAATTCATATTGTTAGATAAATGTGAGAAAAGTTTGCAAGAGTTGAAGGATAGATTTACTTTGGCACCGGTGTTAGCTCTGCCTGAAGGGTTATATGGATTCATATTATATTATGATGCTTTCACAGTTTGGTTAGGTTATGTATTGATGAAAAATGGGAGAGTGATAGCATATTCCTCTAGTCAACTTATGGATCACAAAAAGAATTATCAAACTCATTTAAAGTTAGCTGTTGTGGTTTTTGCCTTGAAAATTTTAAGGCACTACCTTAGTGGGAGTTCAATCTTTGTCAAAGAAGGTGGTTAAAGTTATTAAAATATTATGACATAAATGTACTTTATCATCAGAGTAAGGCCAAATTTGTGGCAGATGCACTGAGTAGGTTTTCCATGGGTAGTGTAGTCCATGGCAAGAAGGAAGAACAAGAGTTGGCTAAATAAGTACATAGGTTGGCCCGTCTGGGGGGTATGTTTTCTCGACACTGATGATGGGGGGTAGTAGTTCAGAATAGTTTGGAATCATCATTGGTAGTGGAAGTAAAGGAGAAACAATGGAAGGATCCTATACTTATAGCCAAATATTAGAAGCAGTACGACAACAAAATTTTTAGGTTTTCTCCCAAGGGGGATATAGTGTACTTCATTACCACAATAGGCATTATGATCTAAATATAGACGGGTTGAGGGAAAGGATAGTAGACGAGGCTCATGGTTTGAGGTATTCTATTCATCCAAGTTCTACTAAGATATATCGTGACTTACAAGAAATTTATCAGTGGAATGGTATTAAAAGGGACATACCTAAGTTTGTATCCAAGTGTCCTAATTGTCATCAAGTTAAGGTTGAACACCAAAGATCGAGTGGTATTTTGCAAGATATTGGTATCCCTACATTGAAGTGGAAAGTAGTGAATATGTATTTCATCACAGGGTTTCCTCGTACAAGGTGTCAGCATGATTCAATTTGGGTTATAGTTGATCGAATGACTAAATTAACTCATTTTCTACTTGCCATGACTTCAGATACCGCAGAGGATTATGCCAGAATATATATTCGTGAGTTAGTGATATTTCATAGGATACCTCTCTCCATCATTTCAGACAAATGTATGCAATTCACTTTATAGTTTTTGCAGTCTTTCCAAAAGGGCCTTGGTACAATGGTTAAGTTTAGTACTATTTTTCATATGAAGATAATGGACAGGTCGAACGTAAAATTCTAAGATTAGAAGACATGTCGAGGTCAAGAGTTGTAGACTTTAAAGAAAATTGGGATGACCATCATCCTTTGATTGAGTTTTCTTATGATAAAAGTTATCATGCAAGCATTTAGATGGCTCCATTTAAAACATTGTATGAGCTTAGGGGAAGATCACCCAGAGAATGGTTTGAGGTTGGAGAAATGGTGTTTATTAGGCCTGATTAGGCTCTTTAAGCTATGGCAAAGGTTTAGGTGAGTCATGAAAGATTGAAGTTTGCTCAGAGCCATCAGAAATCATATCTTGATGTAAGCTGGAGAGAGCTCAAGTTTGAAGTTGGGGATTGGGCATTCTTGAATGTGTCACCTATGAATGGATTTTTGGGAAGAAAGGGAAGTTTATTCCCTAATTTGTTTGTCCCTATGAGATAGTGAAGTATGTTGGAAAGGTTTCTTTCAAATTAAATCTTCCATCAGAGTTAGTTGTGGTTAACCTAGTTTTTCATGTCTTGTTGCTTAACAAGTGCATTGGAAATCCCTCAGTAGTAGTTACCTTAGAGAGAATTAGGGTCAAGGATGGCTTGATATATGAGGATATTCCTTTGGAGATACTTTATAGGCACGTCCAAAGTCTAAGGAATAAGGAAGTAGCATCAGTAAAGGTTCTTTGGAGAAACCAACTGTTAAAGAGGCCACGTGGGAAGCTGAAGAAAACATAATGACCAAGTGTCCTCATCTTGTTTCTTCCAACTCAATTCCTACCAAAGTTAAATAGTTATTTTCATCCAAAACTCTTCCTTTTTAAGTCTGTTTAAGAATTCTCAAGTCATATCGTATGTTGTGGGTAATTGAATCCTTGTGATAGATGTAAGCTTGGATATGTTTGGTGTAGGTGTGTTGGTTTTCTTCCAAATCCTAGATAAATCACATTGGATAAGGAATGTTTACGAGGGGGAGATATTGTAATGCTTTGTGTCAAAAATCTTCTGTGTATCATACAACTTAGTCCCTTAAGTCGTACATACTTCATACGAGTCGTAGGTAGTGATTAATACCCATGTCAGTGTGGGGTGATTTAAGTTTTCCTTAAGTTATGAGTTGACACTAGATGTCATCAACCATGTTACTAGTCATGTGAAGTGTAGCCGTGAGTTCAGCAGTGTGGTCCCCCTAAGATTATGTCCAAGTTACGAGTGCGAGGCTGCAAGTCGTATGGAGATGTTACTAGTCATAGGTTTAGATTTGTATGTTAACAAATGTATACTCTTTTAGGTCCTTCCAAGATTACGAGGTTAGAGGCTTCATTGTATCTTCCCTATATGAGTTGTATTTTCACTCATGAAGACTGATGATCAACTTCTGTGAAGTACAGTTAAAGGGCCCTTAGGTCTTTTCCCCTCTATTAACTCCCAACCTATGACCTATAAACCCAAAGAAGCACTATTTTCCTCCACTTTCAATCACTTAACAATATTATCTCTCCTTCCATATTTAAGAACATCAAGATTAGGGTTTATCTCGCCAAGTGACCTTTCAAGCCCCAAAGTTCAAGCTACTTTCATAAGTTAAGAAATTCCAGGTATGTGGGGTTTATGAGAAAGGTAATTCTTTCAACCTTGTGCCCAACAATCATGATTTTAAGATTTGAATTCACTTTTTTGAATTAGGGATCATACCTAAATAACAATATTTTTGAAGTATGACATTATCATTTTATAGAATGCTCCAAGTGTATCAAGGTTTACATATATTTATGTTTTGACTAGTAAGATTTAAAATATGGTTTTAAATTCTTTATCTTGACTGGGATGTTGTTGAGAGATTTCAAGATGATTATTTAGCATGATTTTTTGTTATGAATTTCTATGAACTAAAGAATGAATTCCAAGTCCTTTGTAAAAGCACTGAGTTTACATGAAGTTTATGCTCTTAAGATCTACTGACATGTTCTATAACATGATTTAAAGAAAAGCATGATCTTCTTATCTAAAGCTAAGACATGCAATCTACAACTTGTTCATCTTGACTATAATTTAAAGTAAAAAGAAACATAACTTGTTTTTATTCTATAAACCCTTATGCTATTTTAAGGTAGATTTCTTAAGTATGAGTATATATGTATTCTAGGAGTAGTATTTAGCACCGAGAAGGTAATGCGGATGAGTGTATCCTAAATTTTTGGAAACTATAAGCCACCATAGGTTATGCTTTTTCCCAATATGGATGATGTATAGTGATCACTTAAGGTTCTATTATGATGGCAAGGGTAGAATAGCTCTGCCCAATGTGGGTAAGATGTTGGAATCTATGGTAGCTCACATAGTTTATGTCGATTAGAATAATCTCCCATAAGAAAGACTCAAAGTAAAGATTTTAGAAACTAAGTGTTATGGCTCACTATGGTTATTCATTTGCTTCATTGTTTTATAATTTTGCATTTGTTACTTAATACTCAAGTACAAGGTGAGTGATTTACCCTTAGCATTCATCATTTGAAGTGCACATATATATATTCATTCCTAGTTTTAACTTTGAGTTCATCTGCACATAATAAGTACATTCCAGAGGTACTGACCCACATATATAGATGTGCGACATTGTCTTATAATGTAGGTTCGAGTGCTGTTTCTACCAATATGATTGCCTATAAGCATCATCACCTACACCCTAACTTTTAGTGATTCCTCATAGTCCGAGGATCCATCTTATCAGACATTTAATCAGTGATGCAAGTATTTTAGTTATTTGATTTCCATTTATGTTCAGGTCAGCTGAGATTTATCCTAGTGGCTCTCTAGGTAGTAGTAGAGGCTTTTTAGACTGTGTATGTTTTAAGATCAACAAGTTTGGTTAAACTTTCCAATTTAAAGACTTTCATTAAGATATGACATCACTTACCTTCAGTTTCTAAATAAGTTAGTTCACTTTTCATGTCAGTTTCAAGATAATTAGGTATCATGGGTTAGCTTAGGTATATTCGTAGTCTTAAGCATTGTGTGATATCCAAGGGGTACTTTTGGGATGTTACACTCACCCCAAACACACAATTGATGAATTAAAACCCTCAGAAGGGTATCAATTGCCCCATTATCCATTAGTTATCATGTGTAAACTCACCCCCTTTCTCAAGAACGTAAAATTCAAGCTTCTCTTCAAGGATCAAGCATTCTAGTTCAAATTCCTAGTTGTTTCTTCAAAAATTCAAGCAATTAAGGTATGTGGGGTATTCATCAATGGGTTCCTTCCACCCATTTAGTCCCAAAATCCCCTTTTGTTCAAGTATAAATTTCTTATCCTCTTTTATTAAAATATCAAGTTAATTATGAATTTAATCTATGTTTTCTTAGTAGTTTGGAATTTAAGCCATGTTAGTAAGTTTCCCCTTGTGAATAATGCACATTATACTTTAAATTCCAATCACTCATGTTATGTATTGTTGAAACTATGTTAACTTACCAATTCATGTATAAACCATATGATCATGTTATCCTCCTATGTTTAACGTATCCCCATACATAAAGATCATGGCTTCCATCATTTTAGTGAAATGTGTTATGTTTGGTTCTCTGGATCATGACTTCCTACCTGTGTTTTAAGTGATGTTATCCTATTTAAAGTGTCATTCAGTATTGGTAGGTTATGAACACCCGATACTTATGTGTTCTTAAATGTTTCTATTTTTAAGTAACAAGGTAAACAAACCATTTTATTATCATATTATGGTTATCATGTTCATGATGAGCACTTATCAGTATAGTACTATGTCATATTAAGAAAATAATAAGACTAGTTTCATTCAATTATGAGTAACACGTAGCACCGATCAAATACAGGGATGGTAGCTCCCTCATCAGTTAGGCATCAGTCATTAGTAGCAGTCCCTAAGTTCCATAACTACTGTGCCACTATAGATTATGAGTTTTCCCCTATCAGTTAGGCATGACACTCTCATCCTCTAGGACATCATCCTTGTGGATCCACATCATCAGTCATATGTTGGTACCCCTATCAAGGTACCAACACCCTTCCAACTGGGCTTGCAAGCTTAACCTCAATAGCACAGATTGGGGCATGTCATTTATTGGTAGCTCCCACATTTTTAGTTTAATATTCAGACTATATCAAATTAGGTTTGCTTGACAAAGTGTACAATTTTCAAACATTCAGTTAGTCATGTTATACAAAGTATCTTAGTTCATGATTTACTTGGTCATGCATTCTTTTTACATGTTCATGTATCCAAGTTTAGTGTTAACAAGTATTTTACTTAGCCTTTACCTCACATACTAGTACATTCAAAGTACTTACCACATACTCTCTTTTGTGCTATATTGATTTCACAATATAGGTTCAGATGCTCAGTTCTCCGATCTCCCTTAGCCAACTCATACCCATTTAGTTGCAGTAGTGGTGAGTCCTCATCCATGAGGATAAGTTTGGGTAAGTTATTTTCAGTATTTATATTTTTCAGTCATTCAGAGTTAGTTAGAGTTAGTTGAGGGGTTGTCTTATAAACTCCACGTCTTAGAGGATTTCTTACTAGATGTTAGATATTCAAATGTTTAGATATACATTTGTTTTCAAAATCTTTTGTCAGTAATTTAGACATGTTGGTATTTGTTTCATTATTCCACCTTGATAGTAATTATATCAAATCATCTTTCATGTATGAAACTTTATTATCATATTACTTAGTGCTCATAGTAAGTGCCAGATTATGGGTTAGCTTGGGGTCACTTGTGGCCTTAAGAACTATGTCATGAATAGGGGATAGCCTTGGGTCATGACAGGTAAGAAAAAGTTAGTTGGTGAGGTTCATAAGATGACAAAATCAGGTGTTTGGATTGTTGATTCAACCTAAGGTAGTGTATGAGTTCAGAGAGGTTTAGAATATTCTTTGGTTTTTGAGGTAAAGAAAAAAAATACAGAGAGATCCTATTCTGGTTAAGTTAAAAAGGCAAGTACAAGATCAAAAGGCTGAGGTTTTCTCCTTAGGCGGATATAGTGTACTTAGTTGTCAGGATATGTTATGTGTATCGAACATGGATGATTTGAGGCTGTAGATGTTAGAAGAGGCATATGGTTTGTGATATTGTATTCACCTAAGAGCCATTAAGATGTACTGCGATTTGCGGGAAGTCAATTGGTGAAGTGGTATGAAGAAGGATATCGCAAAAGTTTATGGCCAATTGTCCAAATTGTCAGCAGGTTATGGTTGAGAATCAGAGACCTAGTGGTACACTTCAGGAGTTCATCATCCTAATTTTAAAGTGGAAAGTTGTTAATATGTATTTTATTATAGGGTTATCTCATACTCATCGTCAGCCTAATTCGATTTAGGTCATTGTGCACAAAATAACCAAGTTAGCCTATTTCTTGCCAGTCTATACTTCATATTCAGCCATGGATTATTCTCAACTTTATATCAAGGAATTGGTAAATTTAGATGGAGTTCTGCTGACCATTATTTTAGATAGAGGTACAAAGTTTAGATCTTATTTTTGAAAGGCTTTCAAGAAAGGTCTTGGAATCCAAGTTTACCTTAGTACAACTTTTTACCCATAGACAGATAGTCAAAAAAAAGGACCACTTAGATGTTAGAGGATATGTTGAGGGCTTATGTTATCGATATCAAGGTTAGTTGGTATGGCCACTTGCCTTTGATTGAGTTTTCCCATAATAACAACTACCACTCCAGTATTCAGATGGACCCATATGAGGTTATGCATCGTAGAAAGTGTTGGTTACCTATTCGTTGGTCTGAGGTTGGTGAAGATACCTTGATAGGTCTATATATGATGTATGAGGTGATGGAAAAAGTTGAGTTGATTCAACATAGGCTGAAAATATCCCAAAGCCATCAGAAATCCTATGCAGGTGTGAGGAGGAGGGAACATGAGTTTTATGTTGGTGACTTGGAGTATTTAAAAATTTCACCTATGAAAAGGGTAAAGATATTTGGTAATAAAGGAAAGCTCAGTACCCTCTATGTTGGCCTATATAGGATTTTGAGCCATTTTGGGAAGGTAACTTATGAGTTAGAGTTTCCTGTAGAGTTAGCATTAGTGCAACCAGTGTTTCATGTCTCTTTGCTAAAGAAATACATTGGTGATATAGTTTTGGTAGTTCCTTTAGATAGTGTGGGCATGGATGTTAGCCTCTCCTATGAAGAAGTCTTAATTGAAATCCTTGATCAACAGATTTGTAGGTTAAAAAATAAAGAAGTTGCCATAGAGAAAATTTTGTGGAGAAAACAGTCAGCTGAGGGGGATACTTGGGAAGCAAAAGTTGATATGCGGGATAAGTACCCCTATCTTTTCTCTTCAAATCCAGATTCAACTTGAGGTAATAATTTACTTAATTACTTAATTCTCCCATTTTCTATCTCAGCCATCCATTCGTGTTCATCCAATAGAATTCATTTACGAATTTAATTTAGTCCATGCATCATGTCCTAGATTTACATGTTTAGTCATAATTCAGCTCATGAGTGTTCAGTGCATGATCTCAGTTTTTCCTAGTATTCCAGCTTAGACGGTTTCATTTGGGGATGAATGATCCCAAGGGAAATATACTGTAATATCCTATATTTTAAAGATCTAGACTCCTCAAAATATATACCACTAAGTTATCTTTCCAATGCCACAAGTCTTTCCTTAATCCGATATCGTGGTAAAAAGATATGCAATTTTGCCCTAAGTGTTAGGCACCTGCCAGTGGCTACGACTTCACTCCAAGACTCATAATTAGTGACTACGGGTAGTTAGGAGGGACTCATAGTCACAATAGTGTATAATAAAAGAATCCATTTCTGTGGTTTCGAGTCAAGCATATGACTCATAGTCAGACATTGCAAGTCGTCATGTTGACTCGTAGCCTGACTAGTAAAGGACCTAAGAATAAAGTTTCAGACTCTGAATCTATCAAAAAATTTGTAGTCAGTCATAATACATTATTTAGAGGAAGTAATAGTCATATCATAAAGGACCCTAGTCCAAAGGCTTCCAAGATATGACTCAGATCACGACTTATGACCAGTCGTGAGGTGAGTCATAACGAACGACATTGGGTTTTCCTACACGATTTCTCAGGGACTTTAAGTCTTTTCCCACTCTTTCAAAATACAAACCCACTTTGTTTAGACATCCCAAAGAGTGATATAAGAGACCCAAAGCCCCCAATTACATGAAAAATTCGTAATTCAACATAAAGGGACCGAAAAGAGCGGTGTTATCATCTCAAAGAAGCAATTAGGGTTCTTCAAGTTCAATTCAAGCAATTCCCTAGACTTTTACCTTTCAGGTATGTTGGTTCTTATCAATGGGTCCCTTCCAGCCATTGAACCCCAAGAATTCCCAAAATTTACTAATATAAATCCTTTTCTTCTTTTTATAGGTTTTCAAGTTAAATATGAATTTTTTCAACTCTTTCTCAATTGTTTTGGTTATGTACTATAAAAATATGTTCCCTCATGAGAATTGTGTTTCCATACGTTTGATAAACTCCATTGTCCATATCATAATTAGTTGTTGGAATATTGAGTACTATTTATGATTTTCCCATACTATGGTTAGTTTTACCATTTCCATTGCCAGTTACATTATTCTGTGTTGGTGGGTTATAGACACCCAATACCTAGGGCTTAATCATCCATCAGTTTACAAGTTCATGATTTATTTAGTTTATGTATGCATCCTTTGTTTCATAACCTCATGAATTGAGCATATCAGTGGTTAGTTTATGTTTAAATTATATTTCAGAGTTATTCAGTTGGGGATAACACTTAGCACCGGGTGAACACAGGGTTGGCATATCACCCGTTAGTTAGGCATGAGTTGTTAGCAGTAGTCCCTAAGTTCCAAAACTATGTTGCCACTGTAGGTTATAAGGGATCACTCACCAGTTTAAGATTGACAGCCTAGTCCTTTGTGATATCATATTAGTGGATCCATGCTATCCAATGTTGGTACCCTTCATAAGGTAATGACACCCATCCAATTAGGGTTACAAGTTGAACCCTAATTTTGCTTAGATTGAGGTCTGTCAATTATAGGTAGCTCCCGTAGTTTCAGTTCAGTATTCAGATTATGTTATGTTCATGTTTACATGTCCAAGTGTTCATATATTAGTTATTCAAATTATTTCAGTACATGTTTATACTTGGTCTTGCATTCGATTTTCATGTCCATGCATTGATACTCAGTACCTTTATGTATATCAGCTAGCTCCTATCTGTAATGACCCAAGACTACCCCTAGTCGTTACATAGTGCTCATGATCCTGAAGGACCACAATCTAACCCTCTACTGATATCTGTACCCGAACACTGCATAATATATAGATAATAAATGCAGAAACTGGCCATAAGGTTCAAAACATCTAAAAATACTCAAAACTGAAAACTGAATAATGATACATCTATCCAAAAAGCCTCTAAACTATCTAAGCTGTGGAGTTGATCGGACATGTCCCCAAATAACTCCGTCTACTGAAAATAAACTAAGTCTGATGTGATAATAAATAAAATAAGGATCATCCTCGACCGAAGAGGACTCACTGCTATGTCTACTGCTTCTGTCTGGGACTGAGCTGCTAAGGGTACTCTGGATCTCATGCCTTTGAACTATGGTGTCAAATAAAACACCATAGCGCAAATGCGTAAGTACGGGAATGTACTGAGAATGAAAATGAGGTAAGGCTAAATGCAAGGGCTTATGCATAAACAATTACTTAACTGAATAATCATGAGAGTACTGAATGAGAACACATGCATGAATGAACAAACCATAACTGAAATCATCATGACTTGAAATACTGAAACTCAGATACTACTTTACTGCTATCATAACTTACTACTAATGCTTGAGATACTGAACAACTGAATCATTGGATACTGATAATTGAGTATTGGATTTGAAATCAGTCTTATCTAGTGAGTGATCACGAAAATTGATGGTACTGAAACTAATTAACTGAATCTACTCATATCAATGACTGAATTCAGAGATTTCTACTCTCAACTTACTGCATCTGAGATCAAACCTCTCTAACGTATGACTCTGAAATCTACTATCAATCATAAGAAAAGATTATATCTGAGATCAAACCTTTCAAGTAGAAGATCTCTAAATTTGATAATGAGAATAATTACTAAATCTGAGAATGAGATCAAGCCTATCTGATGGGTGATCTCTAGATCTAATAACAAGAATACTCAACTAAATCTGAGACTGAGATCAAGCCTATCTAACGGGTGATCTCTGGATCTAATAATGAGATTACTCAACTAAATCTGAGACTGAGATCAAGCCTATCTAGCAGGTGATCTCTGGATCTGATAATGAGATTACTCAACCAAATCTGAGACTGAGATCAAACATATCTAATGGGTGATCTCCAGATCTGATAATGAGATTACTCAACTGAATCTGAGACTGAGATTGTAACGCCCCAAAATCGGGTCCCGAGACGTCACACGGTTCTTAGGGTCACCAGTGACCCCAAGGTAACCCTTCTACTGGAATAGCTCATAAGCAACTGAATAAAATGTATAAATCCATATAAAATCAGCGAAAACATAAAACTTCTCTGAACTTGATCAATACAAATCTGAACTTTACAAAGTTACAACTCTTCTTTTACAAAATAAAACTGAAACTGAATACATCAACTTCTACTAATTGTCTATGAATCCTCTACTAGTACTGACTATAGGTAACCGGGTCATGACTCCCAACTATCCTAACTCAATACAATTGAAATAGGAAAAATAAAGAAAATACGATACTTCTTTAGAAATATAACTGACTTAAGCCCTTGAATAAAAAATGACTCATCACCTGCTGACTGGATGCCGCGAACTGACTGGATCTGAAGGTGTATACTATACCTTGTACCTATATTCTGAGAAAATGTAGCCCACATACGAATATATGGGTCAGTACCATGGAAATGTACCGAGCATATAAGGGTGCAATGCATATATAAAATAATATTTTAATATCATCACAGTTTATAAAATTATGCATATTGGTATAAATGACTAACTTAACTTGAATTAAAATTCTAAAATATAAACATCATAAATCATGAATAATGAAACTTGTACCATAACTCTCGTGAGTCATTATACTTAACTCAAAAATTAGAATTTCTTCTTTTATTCTCAAAACTCGAAGGCTAAAGAAATTTGTAAACAATATTTCCAAAACGCATACTTTTAGCTTAATTAGGAGTGAGGGACAACTTCGGGAGTTTCTTTTAACCGACATAAACCATGTAAGCTTATCATGGAGTCCAACATTTTTTCCTACTAAGGAAGAAACCTCACGTTGGGAAGGAGCGTCATACTCTTTCCAGGGAGTATAAGCTTAACTCAGTTGTAATCCTATGGTCTATCATATTTACAATCCATCAACACATCCTCCTTCTACACATCATTACTATTCACTCATCTATACACCTAACTTCTTTTATATCTCTATAAGTTTCAACTAACTCCCCTTTTGCAATCTCTTTGTCGCCTAAGTTAACAACACTCATCCACCAAGTAACTTCATCAATAACCTATATTTTTCTTGCACAACAACCCTGTCAACAAATCTCTTCATACTTTAAGCATTCAATAATTCACCTTAACTAATAACTCCTTCTCTACCCTCTAACGCATAAGAACATATCACTTCATTACTAACTCAATCGTATGCAAAAGGTTCGACTATACATATATTTAATAAATGGCACTTATCGCCCTTCTTATCACTACACCTCTAAACTCACTATTCCAGCCAACACAAGAATAACATGATAAACAACAAGTTGCTAGTGAATCAAAATAGGCCTCACACGGCTTCACTAGACTTTGATTTTGAGTTTTGAAAAAAATAAAATATGATGAATCACGAAGAAACTATGCTAGTGAATCGAAATAGTCCTCACACGGCTTCACTAGACTTTGATTTTTAGGAAAACAATAATAACAAGGTTACAAGATATAGAAACTTAACACACACTATTCAATGATCTAAGGATACACATCTTATTCTTTCTTAACTGAGAAACTCCTAAGAATGAGGGTATAACTTTAAATTTGAGGGACTTATAACACCCTAGAAGGCTCCTCTCAAGTCGATTTATGAAACTTTTGAAACTCCTCACTAGTAAATCTGAGAGTATTATCAAGGGAGGAACTGGAACTTTGTTGATCATGCTATCTCAAGACTAATACACATATATAGAAGTATAGCTAATCATTATAGATTCTGAGGAGAAATCTAAAAGCATATATGACTTGGGCTTAGTGCATAATTTTTAAATATGATAAATCACCTCAATCTTCGAAACTCAAAAGCACCGATGGGATACTTTCTAGCTCGCTTATAATCCCATGACTATCTATGGAGTGTATATCTAAGAAAGAACTATAGATAAAGATTCAAGCTTGATTGTTTCTGATATCTTGAAAGTAAGGAGGAAATGGCCTAAATAGAGTAAGATGAGAATCTGTATAAGTTTCTTAGAGAACCTTTCTGTAGCACGATCTGAGACTTGAAAGAATGGAAACATTTCCTAAATGCCCTATAGCCTCTCGAAGAAAAGTAAAGACGTCTCTGTACCATTTCGCAAGACTCTACTAGACACGGCTTCACAGACACCCTAGGACACTTGAACTCTATGCTCTGATACCAAGTTGTAACGCCCCAAAATTGGGTCTCGAGATGTCACACGGTGCTTAGGGTCACCAGTGACCCCAAGCTAACCCTTCTACTGGAATAGCTCATAAGCAACTGAATAAAATGTATAAATCCTTCTAAAATCAGTGAAAACATAAAACTTCTCTGAACTTGATCAATACAAATCTGAACTTTAAAAAGTTACAACTCTGCTTTAACAAAACAAAACTGAAACTGAATACATCAACTTCTACTAATTGTCTATGAAGCCTCTACTAGTACTGACTATAGGTAACCGGGTCATGACTCCCAAGTATCCTAACTCAATACAATTGAAATAGGAAAAATAAAGAAAATACAATACTTCTTTAACAATATAACTGACTTAAGCCCTTGAATCAAAAAGGACTCATCACCTGCTGATTGGATGCTATGAACTGACTGGATCTGAAGGTGCATACTATACCTTGTACCTATATTCCGAGAAAATGTATCCCACATACGAATATGTGGATCAGTACCATTGAAATGTACCGAGAATATGGGGGTGCAATGCATATATAAGATAATATTTTAATATCATCAAAGTTTATAAAATTATTCATGCTGGTATAAATGACTCACTTAACTTGAATTAAAATTCTGAAATATAAACATCATAAATCATGAATAATGAAACTTGTACCATAACTCTCGTGAGTCATTATACTTAACTCAAAAATCAGAATTTTTTCTTTTACTCTCAAAACTCGAAGGCTAAAGATATCTGTAAACAATATTTCCAAAACTCATACTTTTAACTTAATTCATAGTAAGGGACAACTTTGGGAGTATCTTTTAACCAACATAAACTATGTGAGCTTATCATGGAGTCCAACGTTTTGTCCTTCTAAGGAAGAAATTCCACGTTGGTAAGAAACGTCTTTTAATCTTGTCAGAGAGTTTAACCTTAACTCAGTGATCCCAAACTCGGCCTTAGGCCCACAAATCTCAATCCTACGGTGGAACGTAGTTCTGGGGAAGTAGGGTACGATCACCCATACCTCCCGCTCGGTGCTAAATACTACTCCCATACTCAAGCTCAGTCTTATTTAGGAAATCCACCTCAAAGTAGCGTTAGGAAATCCACCACAACATCACAAGGGTCTATCATAAAGACCAAATCAAATCTCTTTCTCATTTATCAAATCATATCAATTTGTGGATTCCTCACTCAACACATTTTAGATCAAAACATTTTAATCTTCCTCAACATCAACAAGGTATCAATGCATTGAACCATAATTGAATCGGCATATGGAAAAGGATATGAATACTTAATACATAATATTTTCAACAATTTAACTCATAAAAACCATCCGGAAAATACCAAGACTCATTGTAACTTCAATATCAACAATTCTCAATTTGCCATCCAACTCTCATTTAAAGGTACTTGAAACATCAACCCATAGTAGGGATATAGAATTTCCAATATTAATTATAAATTCATAATAAGGAAATAGTGGAATGATAGTATAAATCAAGGCTTAACAAATTAAATCATCATACTCTCATTTAAATACTTTTTGGACATAATTCCATCTCAACATCATACACATATCGGATGACATAATCCCATAGATCATGGAAAATAATATAAGATATAAAACCATATTTCCAATTCATGGTAAAACATATAAAATCTCATGTCAATGTAATTCAACAAAAATACCGGCCACAAGATCGAAAGGATAATCTTGTTCAAAGCCCCACATACCTCAAATTTGTGACTTTGGATGAAATTGCGATTCTGGAACTCTATTCGTAAGATTGGTAGGTGCTCCTTGTAGCTCTCGCAATGGGGATTCCGAATCTTGAATAAATTTTGAATTTCTACGGTTGAAACTCACCCGATATGTACTATGAGCTTGCTCGATCGTAACGCAACTTGAAAATTGAAAAATGGATGTCGGGAAGGTCATGAATTAATTCCCCAAAATTTAAAAGTTCAAAATAAACTAAGTGTTGAACACTTAGCTAAAGTTCTAAGTGTTAGGCTCCATGTGACTAGTTTTGAAAGCTCTAACGACAAGGGAACTTTTCGGGGTCTTACAGAGATCAAGCCTACCTAGCGGGTGATCTCTGAATCTTATAATGATGTTACTCAACTGAATCTGAGACTGAGATCAAGCCTATCTAGCAGGTGATCTCTAGATCTGATAATGAGAATAATCACTGAATCTGAGAATGAGATCAAGCTTATCTGACAGGTGATCTCTGGATCTGATAACAAGAATAGTAACCTAAATTTGAGGCTGAGATCAAGCCTATCTAACGGGTGATCTCTGGATCTGATAATGAGATCACTCAATAACTTTATGTGGGACCATGCCTATCTAGCGGGTGGTCCATGAGTCAATGGATCTATCTGAGTTCCTCAGTGAGATAGATGACTAAATCTGATAGTCCTGATTTCTGAGTTCTACTCTAAAGATTGATACTAAAACTATAACTATGGGAGTGCTCACCTAACCGACATACCCCAAATCTGAACCGATGAGGTCCAACCTGTAACACCAGATAGAAGGGTGTCAATACTGTGCCACGGGTAAAGACCACTCTGGTGAAGCCTCTCTAATGGGTGACCCTCGCAGGAAGTCAAGCCAATGGCATATAATAGTAGATCCTATCTAGTGGGTGGCGAGCCTTTTCTAACGGGTGACTCCTATATCCTGAGCTGGCTACACAGTTTTGGAGTTCAGGAATTGCTCCTAATGACTCTGCCTCTCTAACGGGGAGCCTCCATACTTGCACTCACTCGATTCTAGCTCCTACTCCCAACTAAAATACTCTAAAATGATTCTTAACTAAACATAAACTAAGCTGAATCTGATACTGATCATGTTTCTTAAATGATCTGACTAAGTTAATCTGAATTAACTTGGTTCTATATCTGATGGAATACTACTGAATCTCATTAACTGACTGAACGATACTGATCTTGGGATAGATGACTCGAATACTACTGAGGACTGAACAGAACACTTAAATACTACTAGATCTGAGCTGAGTATAGAACTGAGGCTAGATTACTAGAGATACTGAGATTACGAAGATTATTAAGATTCCTTAAGCTCTGTATCTTTCTAAGAGTACAGAGTTCTATAACTCACTGAGTTCTAAGAATCATGGCTTGACTGAGATTATTGGGAAAATTGACACTAGCTCTAGACTGTAGCTAAATTGTCGAGTATAAATACCTCCAGGACTCGATAACATAAAATTAAAGTATAACCATTCTTGAATAATCAATACCACGGACATTCATTCACCATCACAATCACTAAAGCATCTCTTCAAGTATTTAGGAGTCATAAACATGTGATAGTATAGGGAGACATGATATTGGCTCATACTCCATTCAACGAGATCTTGCATCAAACAGTTAGCGTGTATTAAAGTCTTAGCATGTATCAAAGAGCACATAATTGGGGAATTTCATGCTATCATGTCAAAATTCATTAACTAAGGCTTTTCAACAAACACATGGCATGCATGGGCTTGCACACATTTGGGGATTTCTAGTCAACATGCTATAATGGCTCTAATTTCTTCACATAAGCATTTTATCAAACATATGGGGAGCATGCTTTGCTTATTAAACAATATCTACACCTAATTGACATGAACACATCACTTAACAAGCAACTTGGAGAGGGTTTATCATGAATATCACATGAATATCACATACTAGGGTCAAAGCTTTAAAACCTTCCAAACAAATATGAATCAAAACTCAATAATAGCATGAACATCAATTTCAACTCACATGAATCATGAAAACTCTTAAAAATAAAATTTTTGAAGTTTAGTAAAGGTTTCTTGAGCTTCTTGCATGAAAGGGACCCAAGAATCAATATCTGCATGCCTTAGTTTCTTGATTTTTGAAAAGTTAGCGGAGGAAATTAATTTAGGAACCCTAGCTTTTGTTCTTCAACAACTTTCACAGAAAACTAGTATTTTAGGTTAAAATGAGGCCAAATCCCATGTTAAGGAGTATATATAGGGGTAACAAAATGACCATTTTCTCCCTTGGAATTAAGCTAAAAAATCCTGATTTTACATGCAGGCGCGACGCGCCATAATCTCGCCAGCTTACTGGAAATTGTACAATCAGGAAACTGCTTGATGGCACGACATGGTGGAAATCGCGTTGCCACCTTGGTTGCGAACTGAAAAGGCACTGCGATGTGGTGGAATCATGTTGGTGCACTGAAAATTAACAACTCTGAAACTAAGCCTTGGCGTGATGCGCCGTAATCGCAGAGGTTCACTGGATTTTGACGATTGCCATTTTGTCTAGCTCCGCGACTCGCTAAAGTACTAGGTGGTGCACTGTCTCTCTAAAATGGCTCTAAATCTTTGCCCGAGTGTCGAATTTGGGCGAATTTGGTATCGACGGAAAGCTAATTTGATGCTCTACATGACAAAAGTCAATATTAGGGAAATTCTATATGGTTCAATATACTTATCACTTGGGAAGACACTTCTCAACCTTTTAGGGCCGGATTAACACTTTACTGAACAGGCTCAAAGGGTCAGACTACAAGAGAATTTTGCGAGGTCTTACACTATCTCACATACCAGTACATTCAATGTACTAATGACTTACTATCTTTTGCGGTATGTTTTCATATAACGTATGTTCAAAGACTCAATTTCCAGATCGTATTTAGTCCACTCCTGTTCCACTCAGTTGGAATATTAGTGAGTCCTCATTTGTCGTGCACTAGTTATTTTATTAGTTATTTATTTTAGTGTTTTTACTTTATGCTATTTTAGTTAGTCAGAGTTAATTTAGGACTTGCCCCAATAGTCAGTCAGTTAGGCATATTTTACGGTCGATGTATTTCAGACGTCATTGATATTTTTTTGACTATTAAATACTTCAAAATAATTTTTGTACAGTATTTTATCACCTTCTCTCAGCATTTATATCTTATGCCAGATCATAGGTTATATTGAGGTCACTCGTGGCCTTAGGCACTGTGTTAAGACTAGGTGGTAGTCTCGGGACATGACACTCTTATCAAGGAAATTCTTTAATAGATCCTTTATCTCTTTTAACTCAGCCAAATCCATTCTATCTAGAGTAATAGAGATAGGACGGGTATCCGGTAGAAAATCAATCCCAAAATCTATTTCCCTATGTAAAACCCCGTAAAGTTTCCTCATCATTAAAGATTTCAAAGCAAGTTAAAAGAATCTTAACACTTAGAATTTTAGCTAAGTGTTCCAACACTTAGTTCATTTTTGAGCCTTTAATCTTCGTTGAATTATTTTGTGACCTTTCTGACCTACGTTTCTTGATTTTTTTATTGCGTTACGATGGGTCAAGTTAAGAGTACATCTCGGGTGAGTTTCAAAATTTCTAGACAAACTTAAGGGCATGTTTGGTATACCATTCCAGTAGCAAAAGGTGATAGTGAGGCGTCGCCTGGGGTACTCCTCTGCTATAAGCAGGGTGCCACCCTGGTCCTTGTACCACTATAAAAAGGATACAGCCCAGGGTACTCTGGTGCTCTAGCCCCAGGCTAATATTTTAGCTTCCTATTCCATCTTATGAAGGGCAAATATGGTAATTTCCACTCCTCCATCCTCTTTAACACGGGATTAAAACCCTAAGACACCAAATTAAGTTCATTATCTCTCAAAATCACCAGGAACATTCTATATGGTTTCAACCTAAAATCTAAATATCTCAAGATTCAGCCATGAGTTTTTGAAAATTCTTCAAGATTCGGAATCCCCATTTCGAGGGCCACAAGAAGCACCCATTAATTTCAAGAATAGAAAATCAGAGTTATGAGTTCATTCAAAGCTTCAATTTAAAGGAGTTTGGTGTTTAAACAAGAACACTCTTTCATTCTTGTGCCCACAAATTTTAGATTTCCTTAAAGAATTTTGTATTTTCAAGATGAATTCATATTATTTGGTATATTTCAAGTTTATGAGATTATGGAATTTTTCCAAGTTTTGAATTACATGATTACCTTGTTTAAGTATGATCCAAGTTGATAATTCATGATATAATTTTCATATTCTTATATTGATACTATATTTTCAATGATCTCCAAGATTTGTTGTCATGAATTTAAACTTAGTGTGAAATTGTGAGTCTTTGAGAATGAATTATTGATACTCCTTAAAGTGTATTTATATTTCCATGTTGTTGAGATTTTAAACCTTTGATGAAAAGTCTACC
This sequence comes from Capsicum pubescens, assembly GCA_030864215.1. Lineage (NCBI taxonomy): Eukaryota > Viridiplantae > Streptophyta > Magnoliopsida > Solanales > Solanaceae > Capsicum > Capsicum pubescens. Next base: position 182,646,585 of record CM061538.1, read on the forward strand.
TAGATTTCAAGAAAGAATTGAGTTTTGATCCTAAGCTAACAAAGAAGTCCACATCATTTTGATTTGAGAGAAAAGGGAAGCATATTGGCTCCCATTTCATATTGTTAAATTTTTTAAGGTGGATTTTCTTAAAAGTTATGAGCTAAGTAAGGGAATAGTATTGAGCACCGAGTTGGGATTGATTCCGAGGTCTCATGCCCAAGACTACGTGCCCCCGTAGGTTTCTGATTTACCCCAAGTGGGTTAAGCTAGCGATCACTAAAAGTAAAGGTTCTACTCAGATGGAAAAGAGAGAACATCTCTACCCAACATGGTCAATATGTTGGACTCCATGTATCTCACATGGTTTATGTCGGTTAGAAGAAATTCTTAAGTTTCGTAGAGTCTCAAGTCATAAAGTTCTAAAAGTTATAAGTCCATGAGTTTTAAAGAAGTTTCACTATCCTTGGTATAAAAGTGTGAGTTTGAAGGTATATGTATTTTGAAAGCTATGATTCTAAGATTTCTAAGATTTTCAAGTGTCAAGATGTTTAAGTCTTAAAGAAGTTACTTGTTCACACGAGATTAAAGCGTATGTCCTGAAAGTTGATATTTTAAGATTTCAGCTAGTTTACAAGTTTGAGAACAAAGAAAGAATACAGATTTAGAACAAAGTTAAATGACTCATGTGATTTCTAGTATTTGTTTCCTATCCACAATTTATGAGAATTTTACTTAATCTATGTGATTTATCTATTATAGCATACATGTTTTCTATAAAGACTTGTGATATCAATTATTAAATTGCATACACCCCCATATGTTGAGTACATTCTCAAAGTACTGATCCACATACTTGTCTGTGTACTAAATTTCCTCATAATATAGGTTCAAGTGCTAAGTCCCAACCTCATCAGTGATCCCCGGATGCCTTTATCTACATCTCCACAGTGGTGAGTCCTCATGGTTCGAGGACCGGTTATCTTCAGATACTTAGTTTATCTAGTAGTTGTTTATTTCTTTCCAGTTGAGTGTGAGTCAGCTGAGTACCTATTCCAATGGCTCTCTAGTTCTTGAGTAGTAAAGGCTTTATCAGACAAGTTGTCAGATTGTTAGTATATTTAGATTTCCAGCATTATGGTTGTTTGGATAAAGTATTTTCACCGTGTTACATATGATTCGATATAATAGTACTTGTTATTTGCCTATTTCATCTCTAAGTAAGTTGTTATGTGAGGTAGAAGGCTCAAACGGTTAGCTTGGGGATACTTGTAGCCTTAACCATCGTGTTATGCTTCGAGACCCATTTTCGGGGCGTTACACCCTATCGGGAGGAATGCCAGGGAGATCCTCGAGAAACACTTTAGGAAACTCATTGATAAAAGGGACAAATTGCAATGAGTCCTGAAAATATCTCTGAGCCTATTCTAGTTTCTACTCCAGTAGGGGAGTCCATTGTTGCCAAGCAAGTACATAAAAAGTGCCCTATTACTGTTCTTTATAGAGTCATAGTTGTTGATCTGATAGCGTTGGATATGGTTGATTTTCATCTTATTCTGGGTATGGACTGGCTTCACTCTTGCTATGCATCTTTAGACTTCCGTACCCATATGGTTAAGTTTAAGTTTCCTGATGAGCCAGTCTTAGAGTGGTCCGAAAGTTCAGTATCTCCCATGAGTCATTTTATTTCTTACCTCAAAGGTAGAAAGCTTATATCCAAAGGCTACATCTATCACTTAGTCAGAGTTAAAGACACTAAGTCTGAGACTCCCACTATTCAGTTGGTCAACATTGTTAATGAATTTCCTAATGTTTTTCTAGAAGATCTCCTAGTGGTACCTCCCAATAGAGAGGTAGAATTTAGGATTGATCTTCTTCCTAACACTCAGCCTATTTCTATTCCTCCCTACCGTATAGCACCCGCAGAGCTTAAGGAGTGGAAAGAACAACTCAAAGATCTATTAGACAAAGGTTTTATAAGGCCCAGTTTATCTCCTTAGGGCGTACCTATTCTATTCGTGCGGAAGAAAGATGGTTCTTTGCGTATGGGGTTTGACTATAGTCAGCTTAATAATGTCACAGTCAATAACAAGTACCCTCTTCCTAGAATTGATGATTTATTTGACCAACTCTAGGGTGCAAGTTATTTCTCCAAGATAGACCTTAGATCCGACTATTACCAACTCAAAGTAAGGGAGTTTGACATCCCAAAGATAGACTTTAGAACCCGTTATGGTCACTTTGAGTTTCTTTTAATGTCATTCGGACTAACCAATGCTCCCGTAGACTTTATGGACCTCATGAATCGAGTGTTTAAGCAGTATCTTGATATGTTTTTCATTGTTTACATAGATGATATTCTTGTGTATTCACAAAGTGAGGACGACTAGGCAAACTACCTTAGAATTGTCCTACAGAATCTTAGCGATCATAAATTTATTCTCCAAATTCAGTAAGTGTGAGTTTTTGCTAAGGTCCGTAGCTTTTCTAGGTCATATTATTTCAGTCAAAAGTATTACAGTTGATCCCCAAATGACAGAAGCTATAAAAAATTGGCCTAGACTCATCTTTCCGTCTAACATTAGGAGTTTCTTGGGTCTAGCTGGCTATTATCATCGTTTTATTGAAGGTTTCTCTTCAATTACATCTCCTATGACCCGGTTGACCGAAAAGTAAGTTAAGTTCCTTTGGTCAGATTCTTGTGATAAGAGTTTTCAAGAGTTGAATACTCGACTCACTTCATCCCCTATGTTGACTTGCCTGATAGTACGGATGGTTTTGTGGTGTATTGTGATGCCTTTAGAGTTGGCTTGGGTTGTGTGTTGATGCAGAGAGGTAGGATTATAGCCTATGTCTCTAGATAGTTAAAGCCTAATGAGAGGAATTACCCAACCCATGATCTTGAGTTAGCTGTTGTGGTCTTTTCTTTGAAAATCATAAGGCACTACCTTGATGGTGTGCGTGAAGATACATTTACTGATCACAAAAGCCTGCAGTGTTTTTTTCGTAGAGGGAGTTGACCCTTAGGCAGAAGAGGTGGTTAGAATTGCTAAAAAACTATGATATGAGCGTGTTGTATCATCCGAGCAAGGCCAATGTAGTGGAAGATGCTCTTAGTAGGTTGTCTATGGGTAGTGTTTTGCATATGGAGGGGATAAGAAAGTCTTAGATCATGATGTGTATCTTTTGGCTAAATTGGGTGTTGCATTGCTCGATTCCACTTAGGGGAGTATGTTACTGCAGAGTAGTTCTGAATCCTCCTTAGTTAGGTTATTTCATATGCTAGATTGTATATTCGATAATTAGTCAGGTTGAACGGAGTTCCCATATCAGTCATTTTGGATAGGGGTACTCAGTTCACTTCTCAATTCTTGAGAGATTTTCAGAGGGGTCTTGGCACCCTAGTGCATTTCAGTTCCGCTTTTCATCTGAAGACAGATGGTCAGGCTGAGAGAACCATCCAGACTTTGGAGGATATGTTAAGGGCATGTACTCTTGATTTCAAAGGAAGTTGGGATGATCATTTTCCATTGATTGAGTTTGCTTATAATTATAGTTACCATGCTAGTATCAAGATGGCACCATTTGAGGGTTTGCATGGCAGAAGATGTAGATCACCCATAGGTTGGTTTGAAGTAGGTGAAGATACTTTGGTTGGACCTGATGTAGTATTTAAGGTGATGGAGAAGGTGAAATTGATTAGAGAAAGTTTGAAGACAGCTAAGAGTCGTCAAAAGTCTTATGACGATGTGAGATGTAGAGACCTTGAGTTCGAAGTTAATGATTTGGTGTATCTGAAAATTTTCCCCATGAAAGGGGTGAAAAGGTTTGGGAAAAAAAGGAAGTTTAGTCCCTGGTATGTTGGCCCCTATAGAATCCTGAGTCGTATTGGGAGAGTAGCCTACGAGATTGAGCTACCCGCAGAGTTGTTACCAGTTTACCCCGCCTTTCATGTGTCCATGCTTAAGAAGTGTATTGGTGAGTTTGTTGTTATAGATCCTTCGAAAAACATTGATGTTCGGGATAATATTTCTTTTGCTGATGTTCCAATTGAGATCCTAGATTACCAAATCCATAGGTTGAGGAACAAAAAGGTCCCCTTGGACAAAGTTTTGTGGCGGAACCAGCCAGTTGAGGGTGCTACTTGAGAAGCCGAGGCAGATATGCGATCCAAGTACCCGCACCTCTTTTCCGCAAGTTTAGATCAGGCCGAAGGTACCATTCACTCTTAAATCAGTCCCTTTTTAATAAAGTTGCAGTTGTGTAACCATTCTTATCTTAAGTTTATACCTTATTTGAAGAATCCGAAAGTTTAGAATGAAGTAAATTCAATTTTTAGCAAGATGTTTCAGCTGTGTATCCTTAATCTCTCTGCGCCCTCTTTGTTCTGAGCCTATCTAGCGACATTCAAGGACGAATGTTCCCAAGGGGAGATATTGTAAGACCCCTTAAAGTTTCCTCGTCGTTAAAGCCTTCAAATAAAGTTAAAAGAAGCTTAACACTTAGAATTTTTGCTAAGTTTTCCAACACTTAGTTCATTTTTGAGCCTTCAATCACTTAGATATTGTAGAATATTCCCCATGAAAGGGAAGCATACTGTCTCCCATTACATATTGTTGAATTGTTTAAGGTGAATTTTCTTAAAAGTACTGAGCTAAGTAAGGGAGTAGTATTTAGCACCAGTTGGGATTGATTCTGAGGTCTCATGCCCGAGAACTACGTTCCGCCATAGGTTCTGATTTACCCTAAGTTAGTTAAGCTAATGATCACTAAAATTAAAGGTTCTACTCCTATGGAAAGGATAGAACAGCTTCCCCAATATGGGCAAGACGTTGGACTCCATGTATCTCACATGGTTTATGTCGGTTAGAAGAAATTCCTAAGTTTCGTAGAATCTCAAGTCTTAAAGTTCCAAAAGTAATAAGTCCTTGAGTTTTAAAGAAGTTTCACTATCCTTGGTATAAAAGTGTGAGTTTGAAGGTATATGTATTTTGAAAGCTATGATTCTAAGATTTCTAAGATTTTCAAGTGTCATGATGTTTAAGTCTTAAAGAAGTTACTTGTTCTCACGAGATTAACGCATATGTCCTGACAGTTGATATTTTAAGATTTCAGCTAGTTTACAAGTTTGAGAACAAAGAAAGAATACAGATTTAGAACAAAGTTAAATGACTCATGTAATTTCTAGTATTTGTTTCCTATCCACAATTTATGAGAGTTTTATTTTATCTATGTGACTCATCTATTATAGCATACATGTTTTCTATAAAGACTTGTGATATAGATTATTTAATTGCATACACCCCCATATACTCTATATTTCCTCAAAATGTAGGTTCAGGTAATCAGTCCCAGCCTCGCTAGTGATCCCCGAGTGCCTTTATCTACATCTCAACAATGGTGAGTTCTCATGGTTCAAGGACCGGTTATCTTCAGATACTCAGTTTATCTAGTAGTTGCTAATTTCTTTTCAGTTGAGTATGAGTCAGTTGGGAACCTATCCCAATGGCTCTCTAGTTCTTGAGTAGTATAGGCTTTGTAAGACTAGTTGTCAGATTATTAGTATATTGAGATTTCCAGAATTATGGTTGTTCGGATAAAGTATTTTCACCGTGTTACTTATGATTCGATATAATAGTACCCGTTATTTGACTATTTCATCTCTAAGTAAGTTGTTATGAGAGGTAGCAGGATCAAAGGGTTAGCTTGGGGCTACTTGAAGCTTTAAGCACCGTGTGACACTTTGGGACCCGTTTTTGGTGCGTTACACACTATCGGGAGGAATACCAGGGAGATCCTCGAGAAATACTTTAGGAAACTCATTGATAAAAAGGACAAATTGCAAAGAGGAAACCTCAAATCTTTAAGATTTAACACGAACCAAATGATAAAGAAACCCCTTGAAAATAACTTCCAATCCCTAAGATAAGAAATAAACCTTCCTTTAGGCACTAAGGAACTTCCCTCCCATTCGATTACCAGTTTATTAGGAAATTGGAAACTGACCTTTTGGGTCATACAATCCAAGGAAGCATAGAATTAATGGATCCAATCCATACCCATGATCACATTGAAATCTACCATATCAAGATCTACAAAATCTACCAATGTCTCCCTATGAAAGATACACACCTGAAAACCCCTATAGACCTTCCTAGAATTAATAGAATCACCCACCAGGGTAGACACAGAAAAGGGTTTAGAAATTTTTTCAGGAACAAAAACAAAAACTACAGCCACGAAAAGGGGTCACATAAGAAAGGTTAGACCCCGAATCAAGAAAACAATAAAAATCTTGAGAGAAAAGCTTTAAAATACCGGTAACAATATTAGGAATTGCCTTAGTTTCATAACGGGTAACAAGAGCATAAAGATGATTCCAGCCAGTGCCAGTACTAGAAGTAGCATCCTTTGGTACAAAGGCTGGTGAGGTAGAAACCGGGACCTTGCTAGCTCCTATGGCCATGTTAGCTGAAGGGCAGTTTTGTTGCATATGCCCTAAGGAACTACAGTTAAAGAAACAAGTCCTCCCCTCATCATAATAAACATGGTGAAGCTGACCACAAAATATGCAAGGAGGATATAATGGGGCTGACTAAGCTTCACTAGCATGGGAATGGGCACCATATGCCTTAGGACCTCTACTAGCCTAAAATCGATGATTAGCAGATAGATTGGGATACAGATCACTAACCAAAGAATACAAACTAGAGTTTACCCAAGTCTATTTCTTTCTCCATTATCTACCATCTCTCTCACTATTTTGCTTATTCACATCATGCTCTTATACCTGAACTTCTTTTTCTGCCTCTACCCTATATTCACCTGTTTTTTCTTTTCATCCTCCACCTATTGCATATAAGCCAAAAGTATGGAGATATCTATATCATTGTTCAAAATTGCAGTCTTGCACTCCAAAACTAAGTCACAAGACAAACCCAAACCAAACCTCCTTATACCAGCCCTCATGATAGACACTAACTGTAGTGCATTTTGAGACAACTGATGAAATCTCAAGGCATACTTATTCACACTCATTTTGCCTTCCTTCAGATTCACGAACTCCTCTGCCTTAGATTCCCTCAACTCTCGAGGAAAGAAATAATCATGAAATGAACCCAAAAACTCATCCCACCTTGCCGTCTTAACATCATCACCTCTCAGCTTCTCCCACTCCTTATACCACTGATATGCTACATCTTTCAACTGACATGTAGCGAACTCCAAAATTTGAGAATCAGTAGCATGCATCACCCTGAATATCTTCTCTATTTCATCGACAAAGACTTGAGGATCCTCCTCAACCTTAGATGTAAAGGTTGGTAATTCAACCTCATAAACTGGCCAACTCTAGTGACCTTAGAATAAAGATCAATAGAACTAACATGATTCGATAAACGAGAATAGGAGTTTACCAATTGAGTAAGAAAATGAATCGATTAGAAGAACTCCACATTAGAGATGTCACAATGAGGTGCTGGTAAATGAGTACCACCAAGTTGGGAATCCTGGGGAAGACTAGTAGGAACTGGTAGAACTCTACGAGGGGCAGCGCAATTGGGAGAAAGGATCCTAGACTGGGTCTGCACTCCATAAGTTGGTCGTGTTCTGTCCACATTATCCTTAATTAGGACTGATGGTATGGTAGAGTTTCTATGAGCATCAGATCTTTGAGGAGACATGATCTGAAATACTATTAAGGTAGAGATTAGAGGAATTTTAATACACCAGATGCTATATCCCAAAATAGAACAGAAGAAGGAGAAACATTCCTAAATGCCTCGTAGATTCTCCCTTATAAGTATGGCGCACCACACACCCATCAAACAGACTCTACTTGATATGACTTTTTGGACACCTAATAATACTGAACCTATGCTTTGATACCAATCTTGTGATAGCCCAATACATGGCCTATCCGTGATGGGTATCTCAGGCCAACATAGGTGAGAGACCACCCCCATAGTCTATCCAATCCAATGATGATATAGTGTACTAACGGAAGTGGTCTAAACAAACATATGAAAGATAAATGGACAAAGAAAAAGGTTCTAAGATGCCAAATGGACATCCCAATTCATAATTTTCCACAAAAGGCTCTACAAAAATTTGAATATCAGACAAGGTCGGGACATGACCCTGACCATAACAGTGACAATGAAAATAATAATGTTAATGTGAACTCTCCAATTCTAAAATAGGCTAAGAAACTTATGGAATGACTAAGTTTTCTGAAGGATGGAAGATTACTACTTCACCATGATCCAATCAGTGAACCTAGATTACCTAACGCTGCATAGGGGTAAAACAGGTATCCTTGAACCTTACATTATAAAACAATAGAGTGTCCTAGGATAGTTAGCGGGGTGAGCACTAACATGTAACTCAAGATAGGTATAAGATAATGCCCTTTCAATAATCAAGTCTAATTCAATGTATGTGTTCATATATGTTCATACATATATATAAGATGCTTGGATAAGGAACAACGTTTAGCATAAGATTTAAAATCATTAGCCTGGACTTGTATCTCTAACTGTCCTAAGGGAACCCATGGGATATATGGGTTTGGCTTCTCCCACCGGAAGGTCTCTAAGATGTGTTAGTCACACAAACCAGAAAAGTCCAAGGAAAAGCTAAGGAATCCACAACTCCATGCCAATCCAAGGTATATATATATACACATAAAGTGTGAACTATGCACACGGTCATAAAGAACCCCACGCCAGGAAACTTGGTTTCTAGTATTGGTCCCCCCCCCAGGACCTCACCTTCCATGACAAGCTACACAACCCCCTATAAGACCAATTAAAACACTTTCACATAATCATATCCATTTATCCAAGAATCATTTATTAAGGCATTCACCGTTGGTATCATCATACCAATGAGCTTGCAAGATTATAAAATTATGCCATTTCAATCATCCACATAATTGTGGGAATCCATGACCCCCAAGCTCCATTTTAAAAACCAAATCATAGCCACTAAGGCCTTTTAAAATCATTTATATTCCATTAACCTTTTATGTAATGAAATAGTTTAAAAAATAGTTAAGTTATACATATAGCCATGTTTCAAGCCAATTTCATAAGGTGGGATGAGGTTATTAACATTTCCAATAAAAAAATTTCATACAATTTAGGGGAATCCAAAACTCTCGTTCCATTATTCATAATTTTGGGGAAAATAACGACCCCCATTCCATTTACCATTCCCAGGCACCCAATGAGTTCCAAAATCCATCAATAAAGTATAAACAAAGGCATGTAAAACACGAAAATACCATTTAAACAATAACCATCCAAAGCCATAAACCCAAGTTCCTAAACCAAACATTAAAACCACATGAATATCCATCCATTAGAGAGAAGAGAGAAGTGTTTATATATGTTAAATGATGGGAATAAGGACCATTAGGTTTTTTATGGACGAGGTTTACAATGGGTGAAGGAGGGGAATGACTAAAGCTCACTTAATTAAAATTACAAGTAAAATGTCATTAGTGGCTTTGATCACATCACGACTCGTGATGACTGGTCATGACTCATGGTCTAGGTAAAGACTTGGGGAATGTATATTGTTTGGGTCATTAATCCTTCATCACGACTCATGAAAACAACATATGAATCGTGAATTCCATCCGTGACCACGATAGAAACCAAGGGCTATCTCACTGGTGGGACTACGATTTCTTCCTTACAACTCGTATTGAGTAAGCATGACTCGTAAGGTCCTAGATGTGACCACCATAGAAAATTTAGGTACCCACACTGGTTTGACTACTATAGGCAGTATACGACTCATGAGGATTCTTCATGACTCGGCACCCTAGCTGTACCCTAAGTAGTGATGACAAAAGTTTTTAAGAAATTAACAGAGGCCAAAACTTAGGGTATTAAAGTAAGGCAAAGTAGAAAATAATGATTGACAATCCTATTCCATCCATACTCAAGAACCTAAGCATTATATCATATATCACTAACAAATTTACAAATAAAGACTATAAGGAAAAAGAATGGATAAAAACATGACTAAATAAAGAGAGAGGGATGTAAAGTAATACCATAACTATATATATACACATATATATATGAATGAGGATAACTCAAAGGTACAATCTAAAGTAGTCATACTAGAATATCAGGGCCTCCTAACCATAATAGTAACTAGTTCTAACATAATTTGGGTCTCTAGACCATATATATAAACATGAGATAACCATAACCGATCAAAGTGACATATAGTAAGATGGTGTATACACCTCCTCCAGTACGATGGCTAAAAAATATTGGACATACGGTGACCTCTCTTCTCTGAAACAATGGCTTACAGACGAAGGGGTCCCTTGGATGTTTTGGAGTACCTGTATTTAATGACCTAGACGGAATCCAAGATTTCCAATAACCACCACCATCATCAATCTGCTCCATCTAGTACCATATATATATGTATGTATTTAATGACTCATGGATGAAGAGGATCTTTGGGGGTTTTGGAGTACCTGTATACATTGACCTAGTCTCGATCCAAGATTTCTAATAAACATCATCATCATAAATCTACTCCATCAAGTTCCATATATATATGTTTGTGTGAGAGAGAGAGACAGATGGCTAGAAACATAGAAAAAAAGTTTAAGTCAATAAATCCATTGCTCGGGATAAGCTTTGGGACTAGATCATCATAAAATTGTAGAATGGATCGGAGACTTTATTGATCAAAGTAAATAGTAGTAGAAAAAATACGGAGTGAAATATATCTCGGTCAAATATTAAAAACATCATTTTCAGTGTCAAAGACTCATAAATCATTCATTAAGATGGTGTGATTTTTGTTATGAAGAAATTCATTTTAGAAGTGATAAGTGGGAATAAATCCCTTTTTAGGAAAAAAAAAGTAGTAAAATCATATTATTAGTTGGAATCGTGCCATTTACCATGCTATTAAACATGAAGGTTCTTAATCTATGAATGCCATCACCAGTATTCATTCAATACAATTTTAAGACTCTAAATGTCTTTAAACTACGAACACATCCTTTATAAGTGTATAACATTTCCCAAAATCTAACAAATATCATAATTACAACCTTGGGCCCAATAATATATACAAACAACATTGCAATATAATCATAATCTGGTAAAACCATCACAATCCATTGAGTATCATAGTAAAAATTATACTAAATGTTCTTTATCCTCAACTATGCATAACTTGCAAGCAACCTAGTGTAATAGGATCCCAGAAGCATAATAAGTATTTCACCTTAAGGGTCAATTACCGTTCTAGACCCCAAACTCATAAATTAAGCTAAGTAACGGTTTTGTACCCAATATCACATCCTAACATCCCTTTCTATCACGCAACATATATAATACACCATCTCAATAAGAAGAGTAGACAAAATCCTACCTCGATGTCGAACTACAATCCTCAAATTTTCTACAAATAATTTATCTTCACCCCAAAATCCCAAATGGTCATCACTATATTAAAATAATAATATACATGTTGTTAAGAGTAAAAATAAGCCTATATTTATATATTAGGGACAGGTCAAAATTTGGGCCAAGAATGGGCCCGCAAATGGAATTCAAAATTGAATCCGTCATGAGGTCCCTGGAAAGACAAGGAATTTGTTCTCTAAAGTTGAGCACAAATGGATTGTAAATAAGGTTTCAAATCAAACCTTAAGGTTTATGAATTTAACACCTAATTTCTAATAATTTACCATGAATTAGGATGGAAATTGAAGGGGAAACTAATGGGAAATGACCAAGTTGAGGTAGGCTAGCTTACCTTAGCTTCTATTGATGATTTCCTACTTTTTCCTATCTTTGAGCTCACAATTTTTTTGGAAGAAATGGTGGAAAATCGGATGGATAAAGGGAATAAAAAGGTTATAATTTCCACTTAAGAGGACACCTGGGCCATAAAGAGACAATATAATCACATAAGTAGTTTGTCAATGGTAGAGGGTGCAACAAAAGCGAACTTAAGCCATTAGGATAGGATACTAAACTAACCCATATGTGCTAAAGCGCTGAGCTCTAAAGCCGAACTATCAGGTTCCATGCACTAGGTTTGTATAAATTTTAAAACGGACTTCGGCAGTCTGATTGGGATTCGTTCAGAACCCCATAAGAGCAAATGAACTATACTACCATACCAAATTCCATGTTACAAACTCAATAGAATCATCAAAACTTTTATTTGAGAATATTTTGACTAAATGTGGGGCCTACACTTATAGTCGTATTTTTCTCATAATTCACGCAATAGCCCAAAATAAGTCTGGAAGCCTTAGGACCTAAAAAAAAAATCCCCCTAGCCTAAAATCAATGTTCTAGAATTGATGATGCTGTCGTAATTCTCATCCACGGTCAACTACTAGGAGTTTTAATTCTCATCCATGGTCATCTACTAGGGAAATGAGCCTGGAATCTAAATGAACTGTCCAATACTGAAACCAATAGTTTTGGGAAGTTATAAATGAGTTAGTAGCTGCCGTGGTAAGGCTTAAAATGTCAAAAGTGCATGCAAAACAAGGAAATGACTGTAAGGGTCATTACAATATCTACTACTAAAATAACTTTTGTCTACGAAAGTCAAATGGATAAAAGAAGAACAAAAGCCCAAAATGGTATGGTACTAGGCCCGCATTCTTTGAGCATCACTACCTAAATAACCTTTATAAAGAGACAACACTTCCAAGGGATTTTGCTACGGGTATCCCTTTTTCAACCAACTTATGTATTTCAATCTCAAATAACCAAAACTTAGCCTAATCGCCATCTACCTCCAACTAAACTGAGGAAGGATGATGCACGTAATTTTAAACAACAAAACGTTGATACCACACCAATACCATTAAAGTCGACTAAAAACGCATCCATGTCAAAGGGAAATCAAGGCATGAGCCATACAACCAACTCTAATACCTAAATATATCCTCTTTTTCTTTCCAAACCTACTATTTACCCAAACCAAGAAGAAGATCACTCGAGTCCTGTCTGCAAAATCCCATCAAACCATCTTTGAAGAACGAAAAATGATCCAATAAAAATATATAATGTCAAGCATGAGAATAAGCTCCTAAGGTGCTACTTGGGCACATAAATGGAGATAACCAATGTTTGCAATCTATGTCGATGCATCAAATAGTCTGAATGACCATCAAAAATGGAATCTAAGAGTCTAAAACATAACTACTCATGGCTGGATGATCTTCTTTAGGATGTCCATCAACGGAGGATGAAGACATTCTGAATCTAACTTATGTATACTACCTTCTTTGAGTAGATCACCAAAAATTCTAGCGAAAAACAAAAAGCAAGGTCAAGACTAAGGGAACTAGCACTGTGTCCATGGACTATCATTTAAACACTTAGAAAGAATAATCTATCTTAATTGAAGGAGACCAAATAGGTAACCACAGAGAAGGCTTAGCCAGCCTATTGTAATACCCCAAACTTTTTTTTAGTCAAATCTAGTCTCCAGAAGAGTTAATGATGACTTTCTAAATGATTAATGTTTAAATCAGATGGAATTTCCTCAATTCAACTTTTTTTCATATGGTAAATTGAATTAGTTTTCCAACGATACCAATTTTGTCCAAATCTAGTATCATAGTAAAACATTATGGATGTTTTGAAGAGAACTGTAGGAACTGCTCAGAAGCTACGGTCAGGCCAATGGACCTTCGCCTGTACCATTGATACTAAGGAAGTAAGTCCCTATCCTTGTCCAAGTGCGACGGCTTGGCCGACGGACCATCGAGCCAGCGATGGACCATCTCATGAGCCGTCGCAGATCCCGTTAAGTGATTTTTGAGTCATTTTTAAAAAAGGTATTTGGATATTTTTCCACCCATTTTAACCCCTTATTATATAAGACCATATATCATAACTTCATTATTCATTCAAAATACTAAATTAGGGTTTCTCTCAAAGATCAATACCCAAGAACAAGAAAACCCTAGGTGTCTAATTCCAAGTCAAGAATTCAAGTTTTTCTCCACCAATCTTCAAGAAATCATCCACCCAGGTATGTCAAGTGTTGATTCATGGGTTCGTTTCACCCATGAAGCTCAATAAACCCTATTTGAAATATAAAATTTTGATTCCAGGGTATAAATTGAGTTACATCCATGTTTATGTTATTGTTTGATTTCCAAGTTGAAGTCTGTAAGGATTATCATGAAATTATGTTAGTATGTTGTAGAAATTCTTCCATTAGAAGTGTAAAATATTTCCATGATGTATTATTTCAATATTCATGCCTAAGCCTAAAGATATGCATACAAGGTGTTTGATAAAATGCCTAAGAGAATAGGAATTATGCCTTAAGACTCATTTGTGACAAAAATTGATGGATTCATGTTTTACCCTTATGTTCAAATGACTCCCATGCTATTGATGTGCAATGTAGGTGTTTGTAGGAATGCTCATGATATTAGAATATGAAATTAGGACATTGATTATATGTATTCCTACTATGTACAAGATTATGATAACCATGTACTTCATGAAATCTGTAACTTATTGTATAATGGATTGTTGATGCTGATCATGTATTCAAGAATGTCATGCCTTGTCATTTTCCTTCTATCGAGTCCTGGGGGTACTTTTACCCAAAAAATTAGTTGCGTTCCTAGAATTAGTGTCTTGTTTTCAAGATACTCTCAGTCAAGCCATGACCCATAGAACTCAGTCAGTCATGTGTCTCAGGAAAACTCAGTAAACTCAGTAATCCCAGTAATATCGGAAAGCTCAGTAAATCAGTAATCTCAGTAGTATTTCGTCAGTCAATAGAATTCAATGAACTCAGTCCAGATTAGTTTAGTTAATTTTGTTCAGTATCTATTCAGATGGGAGTAGAATTTAGCACCGAGTGAACCCAAGAATGAGGACACACAATGACAGATGAGAGTGTGATCCTTAGAAGTAGTCCTTGTATTCCAGAACTATGTAGCCAGCATAGGTTGAAATATCAATACTAACAGATGAGGGTTGATAAGGTGGACAAACACTGTCAGATGAGGGTCCCACAATTCTCTTTGGGGACACTGTCAGATAAGGGTCACCCACATCTTGTCTTTACCAGTGATGTAGTATTGACACCTTTCCAATTGGGGTTATAGATTGGACCCCATCTCATCTATATTGGTTTATTTGGGGCATTTCAGTTAGATGACTACTTCCCATAGTTACAATCTCAGTCTCAGTCTTAGTCTCAGTAATAGAACTCAGATAGTTCTACAGAATTTAGGACTATTAGATAC
The DNA here is from genome assembly GCA_030864215.1 of Capsicum pubescens. Lineage (NCBI taxonomy): Eukaryota > Viridiplantae > Streptophyta > Magnoliopsida > Solanales > Solanaceae > Capsicum > Capsicum pubescens. The sequence goes on from CM061538.1 coordinate 182,661,850, forward strand.
AGTCACCTAGTTTAGTATGGAACTCAGCTAGTTCCATCAGAAATAGGATTGTCAGACATAGTCATTCAGATAATAGTATATTAGTTATACAAAACTTATGTTATCAGTATTCAGGTTCAGTGATGTCATGATCTCAATCATAGTTTATGTGTTCATACATGTATTCTCACGTTCATGTTATTCAGTCAGTAGGTATTGTTCATGCATATAAACCCTTTGCATTCAGCCTACCCCACTTGCATAGCAGTACATTCAATCATACTGATACATTTGCTCTATAGTGTTTTATACCATAGGCTCATAAATACGATATCCAGAGCACCCATAGTAGATCAAAAGTTCAACAGACTCACTAGCAGTGAGTCCTCATTATTCGAGGATGTTATTATGTGATTATTTCATTCCTTCAGTACTTAGTTTATTTCAGTAGTCGGAGTTAGTTGGGGACATATCCTATCAACTCCTAATTCAGACAGATCAATTTTAGAGGCTTTTAGACTATAGTATGTTCAGACAGTTTATTTTAGTTTTTGTTTTGGTATAGATATACCATACTCTCAGATGTTATATTTTTATCAATTATTTGAACCTTATGGACTTTCAGCCTTTATGCCCACATCTATACAGTATATTATTCAGTGTTCAGGTACAAATATCAGTCATGGGTTAGCTTGTGGTTCTTCGGATTCATAAGCATCGTGTAGCATTCTGGTACCAGATTTGGGGCATTACAAATATGGTATCAGAGATAGGTTCAATAGTGTTCAAGGAAGTTTGAAAGCTGCATCTAATAAAGTCTTGTACATGGGTGTATTACGCACCATATTTATGTATAAGAGGCTATAAGGTGTTTTAGAAATAGTTTCCCTTCTTTTAATATTTATGTCGTGCTAGTGAGCATCAACTTAAATTTAACTCCCAGTCTAATTCATTTCTCCCTTTTATTTACATAACATGCCTCCTAAGAGGAGAACTGAAAATCAGTCAGCCCTTCAGCCCAAAGATCCTTTGGGCGAACATGTCTCTCATGTAGAATTCAGAGCTACATTCACTACTCTTGCTTAGTTAGTTGCTTCTAAGAATAAATGACCAACTATCATTCCAGCCAACCCACTGGCCAATTCACCTACAGTCAGGATTTGAGACTTCAGTCAAATGAATACTCTATCCTTTTTTGGGTCTAAGTCAGATAAGGACCCTCAGGAATTTTTTGATCAGGTTTAAAAGGTTATAAACATCATGGGGGTTACTCCTAGTAAGAGTGATTATCTAGCTCCATATCAGGTGCAGTATGTTGCATACACCTGGTTAAAGTAGTGGAAATCAGAGAGGTCAGTTGACGCAGGATCCATAGAGTGGGAGGAGTTTGTCACCGCATTCTTAGATAGATTCTTTTCCATAGAGCTGAGAGAAGCTAAGGTGTTAGAATTTATCAACCTCAGGAAGGGAAACATGACGATGAAAGAGTATTCTCTTAAGTTTACTCAATTATCCAGAAATGCTCCTCATGTGGTGGAAGATAGTAGGGCCAAGATAAGTAAGTTTATTTCTAGGATGAATGATAGTGTGGTCAATGAGTGCATCTCCGCGATGTTGAATAGTGACATGAACATAGACAGGCTTATAAATCATGCTCAGTGATAGAGTATCAAAATATTAAGATGAGGGAGAAGAAGAATAAGAGAGAAAAGATAGGTAGTTTCAACTTTGCTTAGCCTAAGTCAGAGGGAGGAAACCGTTCTCAGTTTCATCCTAAGTCATCAGTTCCATCTCCTTCTTCATCCAGTGCTCCATCTCTTATGTTTAGGGACAGTAATAGAGATAGGGTGCCAGGATCTAAGTCTCAGGGAAGTGTTAGAAATGCCCGAACTAATCTCTTTTGTCAGACTTATGGTAAGAACCACAAGGGTATTTGCAGAGCTGACAGTGTGTCTATTTCGAATGTGTCAAGATAGGCCACAGAGTGGGAGATTGTCCCCAGTCAAGTTATCAGGTTCATCATAATCATTCCTCAGCTCAGTTTGGTCATCCAAATCAGCAGGGTGTCACTTCTAGTGTTACTAGTGGGCAACACCCAAAAAGACTTTATGCTTTCTAGTCCTGGAAAGATCAAGAAAATTATCCTGATGTGGTTAGTGGTACGTTACAGATCTTTTATGTGCATGTTTACGCTTTGCTAGATCCAGGAGCTTAATTGTCTTTTGTTACTCCTTACATAGCAGTTGATTTTGGAGTCAGTCCCGAAATTCTAGAGGATCTCTTTTTAGTCTCTACCTAGTGGGTAAAACCATCATAGCCCGACGGGTATATAGGAACTGTCCGGTTATGATATCTCAGAAAGTCACCTTAACAGACTTAGTTGAATAAGAGATGATTGATTTTGATGTCATTCTCGACATGGATTGGCTTCATTCCTGCTATGCCACAGTCGACTGCAGAAACTGAATAGTCCAGTTTTATTTTCTAAATGAACCTATCCTAGAATAAAGGGGTAGTACTTCAGCTTTCAGAGGTCAGCTTATTTCCTACCTTTGGGCACAAAAAATGATATCTAAGGGGTGTGTCTATCATTTTGTCTGAGTTAAAGACACTAGTTCCAAAACTCCCAGTATTGAATCAGTCCTAGTAGTGAATGAATATTTGGATGTCATTCCCAAAGATATTCCAGTAATTCCTCCCAAAAGGGAAATAGACTTCGGCATTGATCTCCTTCCAGATACTCAGCTTATATCTATTTTGCCATATAGAATTGTGCCAGAAGAACATAGAGAATTGAAAGAGCATTTGAAGGATCTTTTATATAAGGGATTCATTAGACCCATTGTGTCCCCGTGGGTTTCACCAGTCTTATTCGGGAGAAAGAAAGACAGTTTTCTCAGAATGTGTATAGACTACCGTCATCTCAACAAAGTTACGATCAAGAACAAGTATCCACTTCCCAAAATCGATAAATTGTTTGACCAACATCAGGGTTCCGAATATTTCTCTAAGATAGACCTCAGATCAGGCTATCATTAGCTCAAGGTCAGAGAATGTGACATTCCAAAGAGAGCCTTTCGTACTAGGTATGGTCATTTCGACTTCTTAGGCATGTTCTTTGGTCTTACCAATGTCCCAGTAGCTTTCATGGACTTGATAAACTTTGTATTCAAGTAGTACTTGGACATGTTCATTATAGTCATCATAGATGACATTCTTGTTTACTCCCGCGGTGAGCGTGATCATGAAGACCATCACAGAATAGTATTAGACTCTCAGAGATCATCAGTTGTTCACCAAATTCAGTAAGTGTAAATTTTGTCTAAGGTCAGTAGCATTCCTTGGTCATATTATTTCCGGTGATGGCATTAGGGTTGATACTCAAAAGACCGAAGCAGTAAGAAATTGTCCTTGCCCTATATCTCCATCAGATATCAGGAGTTTTTTGGGTTTGGCTGGATATTACAGATGGTTTTAGAGGGATTTTCGTCTATTGCATCCCCTATGTCCAGATTGACTCAGAATAAAGTCAAGTTTCAGTTGTTACATATTTGCGAGAAGAGTTTTCAGGAGTTAAAGACTCGACTCACCTTATCTCTAATTTTTGCTCTTCCAGATGGTTCAGAGGGGTTTGTAGTTGTAATCCCCCGTATTTTCATACTAGAATTCTAATCGTCGTTCCTGCGCGTCTAAGATCTAATCTAAGTGATTCTCACATGAATACAAGTTGCATGATCATTATCCTAGTCTATGGAGTAGTTTATATGTGAAAAATGTTCATAGCAATGACCTAGAACAAAGTTGAGCTAAGACCAATTGATTCATCCAAAGTTTGACATTTGATTCTATAAGAGTCAACTTCAAACATGTATATCTCTTAATATAAATGAATGTTTTTCATCCCAAGAGCTATCAAATTATAGATAATTGAATTAGCTTTCCAACAATACAAATTTCACCAAAATCCGACACCCGAGCTAGGAGTTATGGCTTTGCGAAGTAGAGTGCGTCGCCAAACCAATCGCACAAGGCCACTGGAAAGCATATGCGATAGCATATGCAGCGCATATGTAAATATAGGCGATATCATATGCGGAACCTATGTAAATATAGGAGATATCATATGCGGCACCTATGTAAATATATATGATATAATATGCGGTGCATATCTTTTGGTTTCAAGTGACTTAAACACTCCGTTTTTGGGTTATTTTGAGGGAAATTAAGTCTTTTGGCACTCCTTACACACCCCTAAACTTAACCTTATGAATTTAATAGATTCTAAACACATCATAACCCTATTATCAGTCTAAGTTCATCATCCAAGAGCACAAAGGAGAAAAACAACTAGGGTTACACAATCAACATTGAGGGTCCAATCTTTCAACGAATCCGTTACCATAAAGGTATGTGGGGTTATGAACAAGAACACCCTTTCGTTCTTGTGCCCAAATTGATTTTTGTTTTATGAATATACATGATTTTACATGTTTTGATATGAATTTGAAGCATGAATTTATACCCTATATGGTTTTACATGAGATTATGATACTCTCTATGTTTTGGAAGTTGAATTGAATCAGAATGATGACATTTTTGTACATAAAGCTGAATTTTCCAGATTTTAAAGTAAGTTATATATATTTATGATGAAAAGCATGAATCTTGAGAAAATTTAATATGATTTAGATGTATGAGACCTTGAGTCCTAATTGGGATTGTACTTTGAGAAATAATGTGCTATAACCACATGATATTTGAATCCCAAAGATAATTTTCTTTACCAAGATGTATGATTATAAATCTGAAATTTTAAGTTTTAAGTTATTATTTTTATGTTTATGTCATAAAGTATAAAACTTTGGAAGGTTTTATGGTGATATTGATGTATGGGTTTTTGGAACCCTATTTGAGATTATTATTTTGAGAAAATCATGTATTATAAACACCTTGAGTTTAAATGATTTGAGATGATAAAGAAGCTTTGACCTTTTGGTCGTAAAAAGGGTTATTTTTGAAACCGAGATGAGAAAAGAAATCACCTTTTATTGATTTACTATGAAAGGGGTAGCATGATTGCTCCCGTTGTGAGTTGTTGGAAATATTAATTAGTGGATTTTCTTTTGAAAAGATCTGAGCTAAGTTCGGGAGTAGTCTTTAGCACCGAGAGGGAGGTATAGCAGGATTGGTACTTCCCTAGAACTACGTGCCCTTATAGGTTATGATCCTGAGGCTGATTTATAGATAGTGATCACAAGTGAATAAAAGATTAAGGTCCTACACCGATGGAAAGGATAGGACAGCTCTCCCAAATGTGGGTTGGACGTTGGACTCCATGTAGCTCACATGGTTTATGTCGGTTATGAGAGACTCCTAATGTGTGTGTGTGTATTCTCCAATCTAATATGAAAAGTTTTATTCTTCTATATAAGATGAAAACATATTTGTTTGAAAGACTGAGTTTGAGAAAGTCATTGTTTTCGAAAGATTTAATGAACATATATTCCAAGGATAATTGTTATGAGATTTGATTGCTTTGATGATTTGGAATTGAGATGGAAGTGAGTTGAGGTTTATTATGATGACTCACATGTTTCACCTGATATATTTTACTCTCTTGTGATTATGATGATTTTAATTCGAGCTAAGTGAGTCATTTATATCAGCATGCATAATTTAAAAAATAATGATGATATTAAGATATTATTTTATATATGCATTGCACCTCCATATGCTAGGTACGTTTCCATGGTACTGACCCATATATTTGTATGTGGGCTATATTTTCTCGGAATGTAGGTACAAGATATACTGTACATTTTCAAATCCAGTAAGTTCGCGGTATCCAGTCAGCAGGTGATGAGTCCTTTTGATTTAAGGGCTTGAGTTAGTTATACAGTTCGAGAAGTGTTGTATTTTCTTTATCCAGCCGTATTGAGTTGGGATAGTTGGGAGTCATGAACCAGCTACCTATAGTTAGTACTAGTAGAGGCTTCATAGACAGTCAGTAGAAGTTGATGTATTTCATTTCAGTTTTGGTTGTAAAGGCAGAATTGTAATTCTGTAAAATTCCATTTTTGTATCGATCAAATTTAGAAAAGAGTTAATTTCTACTGATTTATATGGATTTATATTTTTATTCAGTTGCTTATGAGTTATGCCAGTAGAAGGGTTAGCTTGGGGTCATTTGTGACCCTAAGCACCGTGTGATGTCTCGGGATCCAATTTTGGGGCGTTACAAACATGGTTTCAGAGCACAGAGTTCAAGTGTCCTTGGGTGTCTATGAATCCATGTCTAGTAGAGTTTTGCAGAACGGTATGGAGACGTCTATACTTTTCTTCTAGAGGCTACAGGGAATTTAGGAAATGTCTCCATTCTATCAAGTCTTAAATCATGCTATAGAAAAGTTCTCCAAGAAACATATACAGATTCTCATCTTACTCTAGTCATGCCATCTCGGCCTTATGTCCAAGGTATCAGAAATAGTTGAGCTTAATTATCCATAGAAAGTTATAGAATTGTAAGAGAGCTACAAAAGTATCCTATCAGTACTTTTGAGTTTCGAAAACTTAAGTGCTTTATCAGGCCTGTAGAAATCGTGAACTAAGCCCGAGTAAGATATGCTTTCAAATATCTACTTAGAATCCATAATGATAATCTATACTTCTCTATCTATGTACTATTCTTGAGGTAATATGTTCGTCAAGTTCCAATTTCCTCCCCAGATAACGCTCTTATATTTGCTGGCAGAAGTTTCATAATGCGGCTTAAGAGGAGCCTTCTAGTGTGTTATAATTCCTTCAAATTTAAGTTATGCCCTCATTCTTATGAGGTATTTAATTAAGACAGAGTAAGGTGTATTCATAGATCATTGGATATTGTGTGTGAAGTTTCTATCTCTTGTATTATGTAATCTTGTTATCATGATGTTTGTGAAAAATCAAAGTCTTGTGAAGCCGTGTGAGGCCTATTTTGATTCACTAGCATAGTTTCTTTGTTATTCATCTAATTTTCTTGTTCAAAATACAAAACCAAAGCCTAGTCAAGCCATGTGAGGCCTATTTCGATTCACTAGCAACTTGTTATTTATCTTGTTGTTCTGGAGTTAGTTGAAAATGTGGATTTTTGTGTAGTGACAGAAGTAGTAACGTTTAGTTGAAAGTTTTGTGTTAGTTCAACTTGTGGGTTTAGAAGTGTAGTGGCAAGAATGGTGGTAAGGGCGATTTATTGAATATGTATAGCTGAATTTTTGCTTATGATTGAATTAGTAATGAAGTGATATACCCTTTTTTGTTAGTTTAGCAAAGTTAGAGAAGGTCATTATTAGTTAAGGTGGATTGTTGTTTGCTTGAAGAATGAAAAGAGTTATTGATGGTATTTGTTGTACTAGGAATGTATAGGTTTTGATGGAAGTACTTGGTGGTTGAGTATTGTTAATTTAGGCTTTCCTGAGATTACAAGAGGAAGTTTAGTTGAAATTTATAGAGCTATAAAAGTAATTTAGGTGTGAAGCTGGGTAAATAGTAATAATGTGAAGAAGGATGATGTGTTAACAAATTATGAATAAGATAGTCCATATGATTATGATCGATTATCATTGTGTACTAGTTTTTCTAAATGCTATGTTCTATAGTTTTAAAGTGAAAATTTTGTGTGAGATTGGGTTGTAAATCATGTTTAGATCTAGACATTAAGTTTGAACAGTTGATGGTTTAGTTGTTGATACTAGTTATATGGAGGTGATCACGTAGGCCTGAACAGTGTATGGAAGAGTATAAGATCATGTGTTTGTTTTTAAGTATAGTGTAGAGGTGTGCCCAAGGTGCTATGGGGCTGCATTATTTTTTTGAGGATTATTGCATATTGTGTGGTTAGTAGTAACGTTGAGTTGCTAGGTGGAGAAAGGCTAGTTAGATAATTTATGTTGTTCTTGATAGCTAAGATAAGGAGTTATGAATGAAGATGTTGAGCCTTTTTAGTATGATTATTATTCTCATGTTTTAGAAAATATATATATATATATATATATATATATATATATAAGAATAGAGGTGTGATCTTGGTAGGTTATGATTATGTGATTAGAGATGTAAGTATGGTTGCAAATGAGAGTGTAAGTCTTTGATGATGATTCTTGAAGCTAGAGAGTTAAGGATGTCATATGGATGGGTTGTTCAAGAATAAAATCGGTAAGTTCGAAATTAGTTTATTCTTGTGAGTTTAGAATTTATGTGTAGATAATAGAATGATGAAATCATGGCTTAATATCGAGGATATGGAGTAGACCATCATACTTAGAATACCATCTTTGACCTAAGGGGGAGATGGTTAGTGAAGAACCAAACCGAGTTTAGAGAATTAGATTATGATACATGTCAATAATGAGATATGATGAGATAATGATCCCTTCTTACTCTAGAGTATTCCTTGGATTTCAGTCATTACGACACCAAATCCATCACTTGCTTGACAAATCCATGCCACAGGCCTATGCTTATACCTATCATGTATGCTCAAGCCCATTCTCAGCTTCTAGTAAGCATGTAACAACTTTACTCTGTGATTTGAGTTATCTCTTATGACTCTGTGAACTCCAGTCTTAGATTGAATAGCTCATGATAAGTATAAACTCATGTTTCAGAGTATGACCCGTTTTTAAACGCATGATACTAGTGAAGTTCGCATTGTGTCATGCATGTCATCAGCTTAGATTTATTTAATGAATCCATGCCTTTGATATATTATTCCTCAAGACAAAGATAAGTGTTAATGTTATGTATTGTAGTTTTTGTGCTTCTGGTTCATATGTGTTAGCCCTTCGGTGACCTCTTCCTATGTTAAGATAGTGGTGATAATAGTGGATAAGCAATGGTTTAGATGTGACAGAGTTGATGACCCTCATTAAGAAAGATTATTTATGCTTTTCTATCTATGGCTAAAGTGTGAAGTATGATTGAGGACAAGTCTTTGATACATGTCATGGTTAGTTAGAAATTGTGTGTATGTTTTTAAGAATAGTGCAAGAAAATTGTTGTTGATAAAGGTTTAGAGAATATGCGAAGTATGCCTTTAGGGGTATTTGCCTTAAAGTTATATGTGATTTTTAATGATAGGCTTGAATGTCATGTTGGGTGTAAGATAATGAATGCAATATGCACTAGTGAATCCATATCAAGAGTTTTAAATTAGTCATTGAAGTGGTAAGGCATGTTATGCTTAGGGTGTGAGCTCTAAGAAGATATAGAATCTTGAACCTTGTGGTTTAGACTAGTATTGTGGTTTGGCATATTGTATCTTGTGATTTAGTTTTAGGCTTGATCATGGTGACATAACATAGTTTAGTTTTGACCTTAGTATAAAGATTTCGCAGTGCTAATATGAGAATTATTTGTTGAATCAAATGAGTATGGTATTTAAGGGGAATAGTGTAGTTGAGAGAGCATTTGAGAAGTGATGCTAAGATTGAAAGTAAGAAGTTGTGTTGCCGACGGCCTAGCGATCCTATCCTAGTTTATGAGTTATATAATTATATTTCATGCTATAGAGTTATATCAATGTTGTAATTCCTTAGTAAAATGTCTTGTTCAGAGCATGCCCAAAATTCTTTACTCCGTAATGTCAATAGAATTTCGTAGAAAAGTGCTAAATAAATACTCCATTTGAGTATAGGTAGTTAGTATGATCCAGTCCATATAGCCTGTAATCTAGTTTAGCAAGCAAGGAGATAAGATCCTATAGATTCTTAAATTTCCATCTAGTCTTACTATTCGCAGTCTTATACGTATGTGCATTCCAAGATGCAATGTGTTTGTGTCCAATTAAATTATGAATTCAGCTCAGTTCATGCATCAGTTTCAGTTTCAGATATTAACTCATGATTTAGTTCGTAAGTATCCTGTGTAGTGTCGCAGTCTCTTCTTAGTATTTTCATCAAATAATTACCATTCGGGGACGAACGATCCCAAGAGGGGGATGTTCTAATACCACGAGTTTTGATGTCATAAACCTCTAATCCTTTCTCATGAGATCAGATCTAGTGCAAAGTAATGGTTACTCATAAGTTGATACTCACGTTTCTATCTTAGCCATATAGTTATTTTCCTTGAGTATTCATGAACTTGCAGACCAGTTCAGTAGCTCATTATTATTGAGATCCAGTGATTCATTTCTATCAGGTACACATGATGTCTTGAAGACTAAGATTCCTCTATGTTTCAGGTTAATTATCCACATTCGAGGACGAATGTTCCCAAGGGGGAAATAATGTAATACCCCGTATTTTCATGCTAGAATTCTAACCATCGTTCCCATGCATCTAATCGCTAATCCAAGTTATTCTCACATGAATACAAGTTGCATGATCATTATCCTAGTCTATGGAGTAGTTTAGAGATGAAAAATGTTCATAGAAATGACCTAGAACAAAGTTGAGCTAAGACCTATTGATTCATCCAAAGTTTGACATTCGATTCTACAAGGGTCAACTTCAAACGTGTATATCTATTAATATACATGAAAACATATTTGTTTGAAAGACTGAGTTTGAGAGAGTCATTGTTTTTGAAATATTTAATGAACATATATTCCAGAGAGAATTGTTATGAGATTTGATTGCTTTGATGATTTGGAATCGAGATGGAAGTGAATTTAGGTTTATTATGATGACTCACATGTTTCACCCGATATATTTTACTCTCTTATGATTATGATGATTTTAATTCAAGCTAAGTGAGTCTTTTATATCAGCATGCATAATTTTTTAAATTGTGATGATATTAAGATATTATTTTATCTATGCATTGCACCTCCATATGCTCGGTACGTTTCCATGGTACTTACCCATATATTCGTATGTGGGCTATATTTTCTTGGAATGTCGGTACAAGATATACTGTACATTTTCAAATCCAGTAAGTTCGCGGCATCCAGTCAGCAGGTGATGAGTCCTTTTGATTTAAGGGCTTGAGTTAGTTATACAGTTCGAGAAGTGTTGTATTTTCTTTATCCAGCCGTATTGAGTTGGGATAGTTGGGAGTCATGAACCAGCTACCTATAGTCATTACTAGTAGAGGCTTCATAGACAGTCAGTAAAAGTTGATGTATTTCATTTCAGTTTTGGTTGTAAAGGCAGAATTGTAATTCTGTAAAATTCCATTTTTGTATCGATCAAATTTAGAAAAGAGTTAATTTCTACTGATTTATATGGATTTATATTTTTATTCAGTTGCTTATGAGTTATGCAAGTAGAAGGGTTAGCTTGGGGTCATTTGTGACCCTAAGCACCGTGTGATGTCTCGGGACCCAATTTTGGGGCGTTACAAACATGGTTTCAGAGCATAGAGTTCAAGTGTCCTAGGGTGTCTATGAAGCCGTGTCTAATAGAGTCTTGCGGAATGGTATAGAGATGTCTGTACTTTTCTTTGAGAGGCTTCAGGGCATTTAGGAAATGTCTCCATTCTTTTAAGTCTTAAATCGTGCTATAGAAAAGTTCTCCAAGAAACTTATACAGATTCTAATCTTACTCTAGTCAGGCCATCTCTGCCTTATTTCCAAGGTATCATAAATAGTTGAGCTTAATTCTTCATAGATAGTTATAGAATTGTAAGAGAGCTACAAAAGTATCCTATCAGTACTTTTGACTTTCAAAAACTGAAGTACTTTATCAGGCCTATAGAAATCTTGCACTAAGCCCGAGTCAGATATACTTTCAAATTTCTCCTCATAATCCATAATGATAATCTGTACTTCTCTATGTATGTACTGTTCTTAAGGTAACTTGTTCGTCAAGTTCCAATTTCCTCCCCAGATAACGCTCTTATATTTGTTGGCAGAAGTTTCAGAAGTTTCATAAAGTGGATTAAGTGGAGCCTTCTAGTGTGTTATAAGTCCTTCAAATTTAAGTTATGCCCTTATTCTTATGAGTTATTTAATTAAGACAGAGTAAGGTGTATTCTTAGATCGTTGAATGTTGTGTGTGAAGTTTCAATCTCTTGTATTATGTAATCTTGATATCATTATGTTTGTGAAAAATCATAGTCTAGTGATGCCGTGTGAGGCCTATTTTGATTCACTAGTATAGTTTCCTTGTTATTCATCTAATTTTCTTGCTCAAAATACAAAACCAAAGTCTAGTGAAGTCGTGTGAGGCCTATTACGATTCACTAGCAACTTATTGTTTATCTTGTTGTTCTGGTGTTAGTTGAAAGTGTGGGTTTCTGTGTAGTGATAGAAGTAGTAACGTTTAGTTGAAAGTCTTCTGTTAGTTGAACTTGTGGGTTTAGAAGTGTAGTGTCAAGAATGGTGGTAAGGGCGATTTATTGAATATGTATAGCTGAATTTTTGCTTATGATTGAATTAGTAATGAAGTGATATACCCTTTTTTGTTAGTTTAGTGAAGTTAGAGAAGGAGATTATTAGTTAAGGTGGATTGTTGTTTGCTTGAAGTATGAAAAGAGTTATTGATGGTATTTGTTGTACTAGGAAAGTATAGGTTTTGATGGAAGTACTTAGTGGTTGAGTATTGTTAATTTAGGCTTTCCTGATATTGCAAGAGGAAGTTTAGTTTAAATTTATAGAGCTATGAAAGTAATTTAGGTGTGAAGCTGGGTAAATAGTAATGATGTGAAGAAAGAGGATGTATTAACAAATTATGAATAAGATAGGCCATATGATTATGATCTATTGTCATTGTGTACTAGTTTTTCTTAATGCTATGTTCTATTGTTTTAAAGTGAAAATTGTCTGTGAGATTGGGTTGTAAATCATGTTTAGCTTTATACATTAAGTTTGAACAGTTGATGGTTAAGTTGTTGATGCTAGTTATATGGAGGTGATCTAGTAGGCCTGAATAGTGTATGCAAGAGTATAAGATCATGTGTTTGTAATTAAGTATCGTGTAGAGGTGTGCCCAAGGTGCTATGGGGCTGCATTATTTTTTTGAGGATTATTGCATATTGTGTGGTTAGTAGTAACGTTGAGTTGCTAGGTGGAGAAAGGCTACTTAGATAATTTATGTTGTTCTTGATAGCTAAGTTAAGGAGTTATAATTGAAGATGTTGAGCCTTTTTAGTGTGATTATGACTCATGGTTTAGAAAATATATATATATATATATATATATATATATAAGTATAGAGGTTTGATCTTGTTAAGTTAAGATTATGTGATTAGAGATGTATGTATGGTTGCAAATGAGAGTGTATGTCTTTGATGATGATTATTGAAGCTAGAAAGTTAAGGATGGCATATGGATGGGTTGTTCAAGAATGAAGTCGGTAAGTTTGAAATTAGTTTATTCTTGTGAGTTTAGCATTTATGTGTAGATAAGATAATGATGAAATTATGGCTTAATCTCGAGGATATGGAATAGACCATCATACTTAGAATACCATCTTTGACCTAAGGGGGAGATGGTTTGTGAAGAACCAAACCGAGTTTTGAGAATTAGATTGTGATACATGTCAATATTGAGTTATGATGAGATAGTGATCCCTTCTTACACTAGAGTATTCCTTGGATTTAAGTCATTACGACACCAAATCCATCACTTGCTTGAAAAATCCATGCCACAGGCCTATGCTTATACCTATCATGTATGCTCAAGCCCATTCTCAGCTTCTAGAAAGCATGTACAAACTTCACTCTGTGATTTGAGTTATCTCTTATGAATCTGTGAACTCTAGTCTTAGATTGAATAGCCCATGATAAGTATAAACTCATGTTTCAGAGTATAACCAACTTTTAAACTCATGATACTAGTGAAGTTCGCATAATGTCATGCATGTCATCAGCTTAGATTTCTTTAGTGAATCCATGCCTTTGATATTTTATTCCCCAGGACAAAGATAAGTGTTAATGTTATGTATTGTAGTTTTTATGCTTCTGGTTCATATGTGTTAGCCTTTCGGTGACCTCTTCCTATGTTAAGATAGTGGTGATGATAGTGGATAAGTAATGGTTTAGATCTGACAGAGTTGATGACCTTCATTAAGAAAGATTATTTATGCTTTTCTATCTAAGGCTAAAGTGTGAAGTAAGATTGAGGACAAGTCTTTGATACATATCATCGTTAGTTAGAAATTGTGTGTATGTTTTTAAGAATATTGCAAGAAAATTGTTGTTGATAAAGGTTTAGAGACTTTGCGAATTATGCCTTTAGGGGTATTTGCCTTAAAGTTATATGTGATTTTTAATGATAGGCTTTAATGTCATGTTGGGTGTAAGATGATGAATGCAATATGCACTAGTGAATCTTTATCAAAAGTTTTAAATTAGTCATTGAAGAGGTAAGGCATGTTATGCTTAGGGTGTGAGCTCTAAGAAGATATAGAATATTGAACCTTGTGGTTTAGACTAGTATTGTGGTTTGGCATGTTGTATCTTGTGATTTAGTGTTAGGCTTGATCATAGTGAGAGAACTTAGTTTAGTTTAGACCTTAGTAGAAAGATTTCGCAGTGCTAATATGAGAATTATAAGTTGAATCACATGAGTATGGTATTTAAGGGGAATAGTATAGTTGAGAGAGCATTTGAGAAGTGATGCTAAGCTTGAAAGTAAGAAGTTGTGTTGCCTACGGCCTAGAAATCCTATCCTAGTTTATGAGTTATATAATTATATTCCATGTTATAGAGTTATATCAATGTTGTAATTCCTTAGTCAAATGTCTTCTTCAGAGCATGCCTAAAATTCTTTGCTCCCTAATGTCAATAGAATTTCGTAGAAAAGTTCTAAAGAAATACACTATTTGAGTATGGGTAGTCAGTATGATCCAGTCCATATAGCCTGTAATCTAGTTTAGCAAGTAAGGAGATAAGCTCCTATAGATTCTTAATTTTCCATCTAGTCTTACTATCCGCAGTCTTATACGTATGTACATTCCAAGAGGAAATGTGTTTATGTCCAATTAAATTATCAATTCAGCTCAGTTCATGCATCAGTTTCAGTTTCAGATATTAAGTCATGATTCAGTTAGTAAGTATCTTGTGTAGTATCACAGTCTCTTCTTAGTATTTTCATCAAATTATTACCATTCGGGGATGAACGATCCCAAGAGGGGGATGTTGTAATACCATGAGTTTTCATGTCATAAACCTCTCATCCTTTCTCATGAGATCAGATCTAGTGCAAAGTAATGGTTACTCATAAGTTGACTCTCACGTTTCTATCTTATCCATATAGTTACTTTCCTTGAGGATTCATGCACTTGCAGACCAGTTCAGTAGCTCATTATTCTTGAGATCCAGTGATTCAGTTCTATCAGTTACACATGATGGCTTGAAAACAAAGATTCCTTTCTGTTTCAGATTAATTATCCACATTCGAGGACGAATGTTCCCAAGGGGGAGATAATGTAATACCCCATATTTTCATGCTAGAATTCTAACCGTCGTTCCTGCACGTTTAATCTATAATCCAAGTGATTCTCACATGAATACAAGTTGGATTATCATTATCATAGTCTATGGAGTAGCTTAGAGGTGAAAAATGTTCATAGCAATGACCTTGAACAAAGTTGAGCTAAAACCAATTGATTCATCTAAAGTTTGACATTCGATTCTACAAGGGTCAACTTCAAACGTGTATATCTCTTAATTTACATGAAATTTTTTCATCCCAAGACCTATAAAATTATAGAGAATCGAATTAGCTTTCCAACGATACCAATTTCACAAAAATCCGACACTCGAGCTAGGATTTATGGCTTTGCGAATTAGAGTGCGTCGCCTAACCAATCACACATGGCCACTGGAAATCATATGCAGCGCCTATGTAAATATAGGCGATATCATATGTGGCGCCTATGTAAATATAGGCAATATCATATGCGGCGCCTATGTAAATATATACGATATAATATGCGGCGCATATCTTATGGTTTCATGTGACTTAGACACTCCGTTTTTGGGTTATTTTGAGGGCAATTAAGTCTTATGGCATTCCTTACACACCCCTAAACTTAACCTTACGAATTTAATAGATTCTAAACACATCATAACCCCATTATCAGTCTAAGTTCATCATCCAAGACCACTAAAGGAGAAAAACAACTAGGGTTACACAATCAACATTGAGGGTCCAATCTTTCAACGAATCCGTTACCATAAAGGTATGTGTGGTTATGAACAAGAACACCCTTTCGTTCTTGTGCCCAAATTGATTTTTATTTTATGAATATACATGATTTTAAATGTTTTGATATGAATTTGAAGCATGAATTTATACCCTATTTGGTTTTACATGAGATTATGATACTCTCTATGTTTTGGAAGTTGAATAGAATGAGAATGATGACATTTTTGTACATAAAGCTGAATTTTCCAGATTTTAAAGTAAGTTATATATATTTATGATGAAAAGCATGAATCTTGAAAAAATTTAATATGATTTTGATGTATGAGACCTTGAGTCCTGATTGGGATTATACTTTGAGAAATTATGTGCTCTAAAAACAATCATATTTGAATCCCAAAGATAATTTTCTTTACCAAGATGTATGATTACAAAGATGAAATTTTAAGTGATTATTTTTGTGCTTATGTCATAAAGTATGAAACTTTGGAAGGTTTTTTGGTGATATTGATGTATGGGTTTTCGGAACCCTATTTGAGATTATTATTTTGAGAAAATCATATTTTATAAACACATTGAGTTTAAATGATTTGATATGATAAAGAAGCTTTGACCTTTTGGTTGTAAAAAGGGTTATTTTTGAAACCGAGATGAGAAAAAAAATCCACTTTTATTGATTTATTATGAAAGGGGTAGCATGATGGCTCCCGTTGTGAATTGTTGGAAATATTTATTAGTGGATTTACTATTGAAAATATCTGAGCTAAGTCCGGGAGTAGTCTTTAGCACCGAACGGGAGGTATAGCAGGATTGGTACTTCCTTTGAACTACGTGACCCCGTAGTTTGTGAGCCTGAGGCTGATTCATATATAGTGATCACTAGTGAATTAAAGATTAAGGTCCTACTCCGATGGCAAGGATAGGATAGCTCTCCCCATCATGGGTTGGACGTTGGACTCCATGTAGCTCACAGGGTTTATGTCGTTTATGAGAGACTCCTAATGTGTGTGTGTGTATTCTCCTATCTAATATGAAAAGTCTTATTCTTCTATCTGAGATGAAAAATATTTGTTTGAAAGACTGAGTTTGAGAAAGTCATTGTTTTCGAAAGATTTAATGAACATATATTCCGAAGAGAATTGTTATGAGTTTGATTGCTTTGATGATTTGGAATCGAGATGGAAGTGAATTGAGGTTTATTATGATGACTCACATGTTTCACCCGATATATTTTACTATCTTATGATTATGATGATTTTAATTCGAGCTAAGTGAGTCATTTATATCAGCATGCATACTTTTATAAACTGTGATGATATTAAGATATTATTTTATATATGCATTGCACCCCCATATGCTTGGTACGTTTCCATGGTACTGACCCACATATTCATATGTGGGCTACATTTTCTCAGAATATAGGTACAAGGTATAGTGTACATCTTCAGATCCAGTCAGTTTGTGGCATCCAATCAGTAGGTGATAAGTCCATTTGATTCAAGGGCTTGAGTTAGTTATACAGTTCGAGAAGTGTTGAATTTTCTTTATCCAGCCGTATTTAGTTGGGATAGTCGGGAGTCCTGACCCAGTTACCTATAGTCATTACTAGTAGAGGCTTCATAGACAGTCAATAGAAGTTGATGTATTTCATTTTAGTTTTGGTTGTAAAGGGAGAATTGTAATCCTGTAAAATTCCATTTTTGTATCTATCAGATTCAGAAAGAGTTGATTTCTGCTGATTTGTATGGATTTATATTTTTATTCAGTTACTTATGAGTTATGCCTGTAGAAGGGTTAGCTTGGGGTCACTTGTGACCCTAAGCACCGTGTGACGTCTTGGGACCTGATTTCGGGGCGTTACAGTCGTGCATTGTGATGAATCCAAAGTAGGTTTGGGTTGTGTCCTCATGATGCATGGTAAGGTCATAGCCTACACCTCCAGACAACTTAAACTCTATGAGAAGAATTATCCTACTCATGATCTCGAGTTAGCAACCGTAGTTTTTTTCTTGAAGATCTGGAGGTATTATCTATACGGAGTTCATGTAGACGTGTTCACATATCATAAAAGACTTCAGTACGTATTATCTCAGAAAGATCTTAATTTTCATCACAGAGGGTTGTTAGAGATCTTGAAAGATTACGACATGAGTGTCTTTTATCATCCGTGCAAGGACAACATTGTAGTCGATGGTCTTAGTAGACTGTCCATAGGTAGTGTTGCTCATGTTGAGTAAAGTAAGAAGAACTTATCCCAGTAAGTCCATCAGCTTGCTAGACTAGGCGTCTTCTTAGTCAATTCAAGAGTGGGTAATATATGGGTTTAGACCAGTTTTGAATAATCTCTAGTATCCGAGGTGAAGGAAAAGCGAGATAAAGATCTCAGTCTTGTTAAGTTGAAAGAGTCGGGCAGAGATCATAAAGTAGAGGTTTTCTCCCAAGGGGGAGATGGTGTTTTGTGTTGTCAGGGTCATCTGTGTGTTCCAGGTGTAGATGACTTGAGGCAATAAATCCTTGCAGAAGCGCATGGTGCGCGCTACTCAATTTATCTAGGGACACTAAGATATACCATGATTTCCAGGAGATCTATTGGTGGAGTGGGATGAATAGAGATATTGTAGAGTTCATGGCTAAATACTCTACATGTCAGTAGGTTAATATAAAGCTTCAGAAGTCTAGTGGGTTCATGAAGGAGTTTAGTATTCCTACTTGGAAGTGGGAAGAAGTGAATATGGACTTTATGATGGGTTTGCCTCGTACTCATTGCCAGTATGATTCAATTTGGGTTATTGTAGATAGGATGACCAAATCAACTAATTTCCTTCTAGTCCATACCTCTAATTCAGCCGAGGATTACGCCAAACTCTACATCAGAGAGTTTGTCAGATTTTACAATGTTCCGTTATATATTATCTCAGAAAGAGGTACCCAGTTCACCTCTCACTTCAGGAAAGAATTTCGAAAGGGTCTTGGTACCCAAGTTCATCTCAGTACAACCTTTCATCCCCAGATAGATGGTCAAGCAGAAAGGACCATTCAGACTTTAGAAGATATTCTAAGGGCGTATGTAATTGATTTCAATGGTAGTTGGGATGACCACTTTCCTTTGATTGAGTTTGCATACAATAATATCTATCATTCCAGTATTCGAATGGTTCTATTCGAAGCTCTTTATGGTAGGAGATGCAAATCTCCAGTCGGTTGGTTCAAAGATAGTAAGGCCTCAGTTATAGGGCCTGACTTAGTATTTGATGCCTTAGAAAACATCCAGTTGATCAGAGGAAGACTCCGGGCTGCTTAGAGCCGATAGAAATCGTACGCAGATGTGCAAAAAAAAGATCTTGAGTTTGAGATGAGTGATTATATGTACTTGAAAATATCTCCGATGAAGGGAGTGAAGAGGTTCGACAATAAGGGAAAGCTAAGCCCCCGATATGTCGGTCCCTTCAAAATTCTTGGTCCTTTTGACATGGTAGCTTATGAGCTTGAATTGCCTTCAGATCTAGCCTCAGTTCATCTAGTGTTCCATGTCTCCTTGCTAAAAAAGTGCATAGGTGACCCATCAGTTATAGTACCTATAGAGGGCATTGACATTCAGAATAAACTCTCTTATGAAGAGATTCCAGTAAAAATTATTGACTACCAGACTCGTATACTGAGGAACAAAGAAGTCCCTCTAGTCAAAGTTCTTTGGCAGAATTAGTCCATTGAGGAAGCTACTTGGGAAGAAGAAGAATACATGCGTATCAAGTATCCTCACCTCTTCTCCTCTAACTCAGATCTAACTCAAGGTAACAATTCTCCTTAAGCTTTTCAGTTTCATATTCAGGTTTCAATTACAAGCTTGGTATCTATTTCAAGTTCAGAATTCCATTATAAACTTGGTATTAAATACCATTGCATATTCAGTCATGTATTCATGTATCAGTTCAGTCAAGAAATCATGCATCAGATATGCATTCTCATTGTGAGAAACTTAGTTCCTCAAAACACTTAGTCATGCATTCATGAATCAGTTACTCATGCATCAGATATGCATGTTCAGTATAATATATATTTTGTTTATCAGTCATGTTTCATTCATTCATGTTCAAGAGGTTCCTTAGTCTACCTCTTCTCCCCTCTCAGTCAGTCTCATTCGAGGATGAACGTTTCCAAGGGGGAGATATTGTAATACCCCAAACTTTTGTTTATCAGTCATGTTTCATTAATTCATGTTCAAGAGGTTCCTTAGTCTACCTCTTCTCCCCTCTCAGTCAGTCTCATTCGAGGACGAACGTTTCCAAAGGGGAGATATTGTAATACCCCAAACTTTTTTTAGTCAAATCTAGTCTCCAGAAGAGTTAATGATGACTTTATAAACTATTAATGTTTAAATCAGATATAATTTACCCAATATCAAATTTGTATCATGTGGTAAATTGAATTATCTTTTCAACAATACCAATTTTGTCCAAATCCGATATCAGAGTAAAACGTTATGGACGTTTTACAAAGGACTGTTCGAACTTCTCAGAAGCGATGGTCAGGCCGATGGACCATCGATATAGTGATGGACCATCACTCAATACGTCGATACTAAGGCAGTAAGTCCCTATCCTGGTCCAAGTGCAACGGTCAGGCTGACGGACCGTCGAGCCAGCGACGGACCATCGCACGAGCCATCGCAGATTTTTTTCTGCGATTTTTAAGTCATTTTTAAAAGGTTATTTGGTTCTTTTTCCACCCGTTTTAACCCTAATTATACCATACCATAGTTCATAACTTCATTATTCATTCAACAGACCAAATTAGGGTTTCTCTCAAAGAGTAATTCCCAAGAACAAGAAAACCCTAGGTGTCTAATTCCAAGTCAAGAATTCAAGTTTTCCTCCACCAATCTTCAAGAAATCATCCACCCAGGTATGTCAAGTGTTGATTCATGGGTTCCTTTCACCCATGAATCTCGAGAAACCTTATTTGAAATATAAACTTTGGATTTCATGGTATAAATAGAGTTATATACATGTTTATGTTATGGTTTGATTTCCAAGTTGAAGTCTGTAATGATTATCATGAAATTATGTTAGTATGTGGTTGAAATTCTTGCATTGGAAGTTTAAAATGTTTCCATGATGTATTATTTCAATATTCATGCCTAAGCCTAAAGATATGCATAGATCGTGTTTGATAAAATGCCTAAGAGAATACGAATTATTCCTAGTGACTCATTTGTGACCAAAATTGATGAATCCATGTTTTACCCTTATGTTCAAATGACTACCATGCTATTGATGTGAAATGTAGATGTTTGTTAGAATGATCATGATATTAGAATATGAAATTATGACATTGATTATATGTATTCCTACTATGTATAAAATTATGATAACCATGTACTTCATGAAATCTCCAACTTATTGTATTATGGATTGTTGATGTTGATCATGTATTCAAGAATGTTATGCCTTGTCAATTTCCTTCAATCGAGTCCTGGGGATACTTGTACCCAAAAATTTAGTTGTGTGTCTAGAATCAGTGTCATGTTTTCAAGATACTCTCAGTCAAGACATGACCCATAAAACTCTGTCAGTCATGTGACTCAAGAAAAATCAATAAACTCAGCAATCCCAATAATGTTAGAAAGCTCAGTAATTTAGTAATCTTAGTAGTATTCTATAAGTCAACGGAACTCAATGAACTCAGTAAAAATAAGTTTAGTTAATCATGTTTAGTGTATATTCAGATAGGAGTAGGATTTAGCACCGAGTGAACCCAAGGATGAGGACACACACTAACAAATGAGGGTGTGATCCTTAAATGTAATCCTTTCATTCCAGAACTATGTAGCCAACATAGGTTGAAACATCAACACTGACAGATGAAGGTTGATGAGGTGGATAAACACTATCAGATGAGGGTCCTACCATTCTCTTTTGGGGACACTTTCAGATGAGGGTCACTCATAGCTTGTCTATACCACTAGCGCGGTATTGACACCCTTCTAATTGGGGTTAAAGATTAGACCCCAACCCATCTATATTTCTTTATTTGGGGCATGTCGATTAGATGACTACTTCCCACAGTTACAGTCTCAGTCTCAGTCTTAGTAATAGAACTCAGGTAGTTCTACATAATTCAGGACTGTCAGATACAGTTACCCAGTTTAGTATGAAACTCAGCTATATCCATCAGAAATAGGGTTGTCAGACACATTCATTCAGCTAATAGTATATCAGTTATATGAAACTTATGTTATCAGTATTCAGGTTCAGTGATGTCAGGATCTCAGTCATAGTTCATGTATTCATACATATATTCTAACGTTCATGTTATTCAGTCAGTTAGAATTTTTCATGTATATAAACCGTTTATATTCAACCTACCACACTTGTATACCAGTACATTCAATCGTACTGAGGCATTTGTGCTATGGTGTTTTTACCATAGGTTCAGAAGCACGAGATCTAGAACACCCATAATAGATCAGACGTTCAGCATATAGACTAGCAGTAAGTCCTCATCATTCGAGGATGTTATTATTTGATTATTTCATTTCTTCAGTGCTTAGTTTATTTTAGTAGTTGGAGTTAGTTGAGGACATGTCCCATCAACTCCTCATTCAGACAGATCAGTATTAGAGGCTTTCAGACTATAGTATGTTCAGACAATTTATTTCAATTTTCGTTTTGGTATGGACATACTGTACTATCAGATGTTATGTTTTTATCAGTTATATGAACCTTATGGCCTTTAAACCTTTATTTCCACATTTATATAGTATATTATGCAGTGTTCAGGTACAAATATCAGTCATGGGTTAGTTTGTGGTCCTTCGGGGTCATGAGCACTGTATAGCATTCTGGGTAGCAGATTTGGGGCGTTACACCTATAGATGAAATCCCAACTATGATAAATCTAAAATAAATGTTGCACCCAATGTCTACAACTCCAAAATAAAATTTTGTCACCAAGGCTGAACTACTCAATCTCCACTACCTAAATCAATCATGTAGATAGGTAATCATCTACACTTCCAATCTATCATAACCTCTAAATCATTGATATCTCCAAAAGCTTCACCTTAGATTGAAGATAAAGCAGTCGATGCAAAATATGAACCCAACTCAGGTTGGGGTGGAACCCGTAAGGAATATGTGAACTATCTCTTAGGCATGCTGAAATCAACGGGCAGTACACGAAAGTAAATAGGGGAATTTGCTGGAATAGTAAAATAAAAAAAGAATTGAATGTTTTTATTTGTAAACAATCTAAGACGAACACTTGGCTTGTGTTCCCCTTGGCTTCTAACTCCATTAATTTATCGCGCACTATCGAGGTATTCCAATACCTTTCATACAAAATTTGACAAGTTAGGTATCACCAACAGCCTCTCAATACACTTTGGTGAATTTTACCAACCCTTGCCTTAGACCCTAGTTTTCAACTATATCCTCTCGACCTTAAGTTGATTATATAGAGATAATTATCTTAAGTATATGAAGATGATTATCTTATTTTGAAAAATAACTCAAAATCACTGTTGTGATTTTCTTTTGCCAATTTCTACCTCTCTATCAGGTTCATAGTGAATACAGAAAGATTCTTAATGTTGTCCACTGGGAAAAAACAAATTAAATTGTAGAAAACTACAATACATGCAAGAATCTTTACCTAGAAAAACTTGGCTCTTCCTCTACCTTATTAATCGACCAGGGTTACCACAACCCTAGCTAATGGAATTAGTCACTCATAGTTTTTAGTCAGTTCATGGAATCCATAAATAAAAACATAGAATTAATCTCAAAATAATGAAAGAATAAAACTCAAAGTCGCAGATCAATTATCCATGCAAAAAATAATATCACAAGAATCCTAAGATTACAAGTCAATATTGGAATCAAAAGATCTTTATGAATAGTATATATGATGTAAACTTAGACCCAAAGGGCATATATTAGCTTCAAAGGGCCTAAAATAGCCTCCTCTCCACTGAAATGTAAGAAGAGTATTTATATATTAGATGGAAACCAAGGAAATCAAATCCTAAAAAAAAAGAGGAAAACATTATTAAACGTACATAATAATGGCTAAAAACATCATATGAATGTATACTTTGTCCCTAAAGTAAAATTAAAAGTAGGGATGGAAATACTCCTTGAGGCCTCTAGACTAGCTTGTAGCATCTTCATACATCACGGGTGTTTGTGGACCCCACACTTAGTCTTAGCCTTGCTCCTTAGCTCAGGTTTTTGATACTCAAACTTTCCATCAACCTGTTACTCAACAAAAACAAAAACTACATGAAGTAAAAAATAAAAATATTAAAAATAAACACCTACCTTAACATGGGTTGCTTCCCAAGTAGTGCTTGATTTAGTGTCGTGGAACGATTCATGTTAGTATTTTCTATTTATATTTATCCTTTTCTCTCTCTTTCTGCTTGAAGGACATCTTCTCACTCATTTCTAACCTCTTGAGTGTATGCTCTCAAGGACAATAACTTTTTAAACAATAGCCATTTTAGGCTCATCAATCATCATCACTTCAAGATTAGGTATTGGTGGCTTAGGCAGCTCAATGAGAAAGTCAAAAGAGTTCTTTGGTGGATTAGGATCCACCACCCCAAACTCATCCATTTTTACCACTTTAATTATGTATAAAACTTTGTAATCGGATAGTGTGTTGAGTGGTTCGTAAATCTTAAAGACCTCCTCTTTATCGTCCAACCTCATTGTGAGTGTGCCCTCTCGCTCATCTATTAATGCTCCTCCCTTCACCAAGAATGGATGTCCCAAGATAATTGACACCATGCCATCTTCCTTATAATCCTAAAAAATAAAGCCAACAGTTATAATAAACTTTCCAACCTTGATGAGAATGTCCTCGATGATTCCTTCAAGGCAGACTATAGTCTGGTCTTCAATTTAGAATAACACAAATCCTGATCTCGGCTTCCCCAAACCCACGGTGTTGGACATTGATATGGAATCAAAATTGATACTTTCCCCCAAATCACTTAGTGCGTGGACCACCTCGCTACTACCAATATGAAAGGGGAGAGTGAACTTTCCAGGTTTATTATGATTTTTAGGCATCTTCTACATCACCACAGAGCTACACTCCTTATTGAGTTCTACTATATCAATATCCTACAGCTTAATTTTGTTAGATAGCACTTCTTTCAAGTACTTACATACTTGGGCATTCCCTACAAAATATCTAAAATAGGAAGGTTACTGTGAATCTCTTTGAGCATGGCAAAAACTTCTCAAAGTATTCATCCTCCCTTGCTTTTATCAACCTCTATGGAAGTGGTGGTGGTTGTATCTCCTTATCAGCTACTTTAGTTTTTGGGTACTCATACTTCCCCAAATAATCAACAACTTTGTCTGCAATATGTTTAGGAATCAGCTCTGCATCTACCTCCTGATTTGTCTTTTAAGGTCAGTCAATCAAATCTTTTCCACCCCTCAAATTGATTTTGAGTTCTTGTTTGGGAGGTTTATTATCACTTAGCAAACTGCCTTGAGTCCTGCTATTTTATTCTTGTTGCAATTGCCCCATCTGATGCTCCAACTTCTCCTGAACTACTTGCTGATTTTTGAGTTCAACAACCATCTGTTCTTAGCAGGCCATAATTTTCTTTAACATTTCCTCTATGTTATTGTATTGTGTGATTTGCAGCTGCTAATATTGATGATTATTGTTCCATGAATAATTTGGTGCCTGAGTCTATCGCTTTTTGTTGTAGGCATTACCATAATTTGGCCTTTGAGCATTTCCCACAAAATTGACGTATTCAGGATTTGCACCACACATATCTGTAGAGTGGACATTATTTCCAAAAACCTCACACCATGCCAGAGTCTACTGCACTATAGTCACTTGAGCCTGAGACTGTTGCATACCCAAATTGGTGAATTATGTCATCATTTGTTTCTACAGAGCTGATATTTGGGTGGCTAAGGCTGTAATACTATCAACTTCAATCATGCCTATAATCTTTTTCATTGATCCTTTAGAGTCATCGCCATGTGAACTAATATTTTGTTGTACAAGTTGGTTCAACAAGGTGTATAACTCATCATATGTCTTTTCTAATGCTTGACCACCCGCTGCTAAATATAGTAAAATTTTATGTTATGGTCAAGTACCTCAACAAAGGTGTGTGCTAGTATCTCATTGGACTAATAGCGATGTGGACAGTCCTAAAGAAGAGCTTTGATCCTCTAGCAATCATGATACAGGTTTTCATCTGGCCTCTATTTTAATCTCAAAACCTAACTGGGAAGTCTTGCAGTCTTGCCATATGGAAGAAGCGGATGAGGAACTTCAAGGATAAATCATCCCAAGTTGTGATTGAACCTGCCGACTTGGCGTTTAACCACTTCTTTTCTTTCCCTAATAATGAGAAAAGGGGAAGAGTGCCAGCCTTACATAATTAGTCGACACACCTGTAGTGATGAATGTATCACTGATCTGTAAAATATTTTGCAAGTGGACTTGTGGATTTTCATGTGAAAGCCCGATAAACTGCCCATTTTAGTGCAAAAACTTCACCATTTTCTGTTCAATACAAATCTACCTCCATGAGGTAATTTTTTAATGGAGTAGGTTAGATTAGTTGAAAGTAGGATTTCCACTTTGCAAACTGTCCTCCAGGATAGTGGATCTTCAGTAATGGGAGTAAGAATATCTTTTTCTTCATTGATTTGTGGGATGCGTTAGAGAAGGACTGTTTCTCAGCTCCTTTGGTGTAAGGATTATTCGGGCTCAGGGTTGGGTTCAACCAACTCCCTATCTCTTTCCAGCTTACTATCCTATAAACCTATTTCTTACAAAGTTAGAACCAAGACCAAGTGAAAAGTACCAAGGAAATCTAAAAATTAAAACTAAAAATAAAGCAGTTTCCAAATAATAGATCCCCGGCAACGGCGTCAAAAACTTGTTTCGCCCAAGCACACACGCAAGTGTATGTGTTCCTACCAAGTATTAATGGGACCTTTTACAAGACAAGTATCGATCCCATAGGGACTTGTGTTAACAGTTAGCTAATTCGAGTTTAACTATTGAGATTAAATTGATGCAAAGGTAACCAAAAGTGTTGGAAGTTTAAAACTAAAGTAAACTTAAAAGTACAGTAAATTAAAGTTCTTGGAAAATCAATAGGGAGAAACCTACGGTTAAGGTTCGAAGAACAATAATACTATGCTATTGAACTTCATTGGTTATGTTACTTCTCTTGGTTGTTGATTTACGGGGTTGATATTATGACTATGGTCTTGCAAGCCTTTAATCACCTATCTAGCTTAGCACCACAACTACATCGTTGAGTGGAGAAGGGGAAACTAAGTAAAATGCATTTGTATTTAATCCCATAAGTTAACCAAATATTTCACTTAGTTATTTTCCTATCCTAAATGCAAATTATAACTTTAGTTTGTAGAAGATTTCAATCTTATTCTACATATCCCCACGTACTATCCTCTTGTTCCTCCTTCCGGGCTCACAAAATGAATATTGATGTATTCTAAGCATAGATAGTCCTTAAAATAGTAAAAAAAATAAAAATAAAAAACCTAATATTATAAATAATTAAAACCAAATCAATTCATAACACGAGAAATCATGTTGTTTGCCTTAACCCCGGAGAAGGGTATTTAGCCACTCATGGATACAACCATAATTAAAATGATTGAATACATGATAAAATCCATAAACAAACCATATTATTTGAATAAAATCCCTAATTGAAGTTTTATCCAACCTCCGTCAAAGTTTCAATGTTGTCCAAGTTGTGTAACATAATGTTTAAAGGTCCTATTTATAGGAAGACATAAGCTGCCGATTTTGACATAGCAGTGTGCCATGCCCATATCGCGGTTCCTAGGGTTTGTGTCACGCCTTAATTGTATTGAAACAATGGATTTGGTCATTTACGATTCCCCCAATGGAGTGTCACTACCCTAAACCGGTGGCTAAGGTTTGTGGTATGCCAAGGACTCAAAAACACCTATTTTTTGTCAAATCTGTTCGCTTACTTTTGTCCATCCATTCCAAGATTGTGGTGATGTTTTTTCTTGACTTATAGCTTGTTTATCATACATATATCATAATTATCAACTCACAAAGCATTATAAATCATCAAATACCACGTATTAGAGCTCTAAAAAACACATATTCTAAAACAATGAACTAGAATCTTAAGCTAAAAATACTTGTTTTGTCCTTTTGATCTTTAACTTATTATTTTGTCTCTTGGCATGTTTCAATTGAACCTTAAATACTATAAACAAGTTAATCCATAAGTAAAAACAATAATACCATTAGGAACTCATTAGACACACTATAATCCATCGAGATCAATTAGAACAACACATAGCTGAAGCTAGTAACTCTACTTTTCTCATCTAAACTCTTAAGTGAACAAATTGATTCTAAACTTGTTTCAAACACACCTTAAACATTGTAATGTAGTATTTTAACACTTATATTCTCAATTATATCATTAACCACTCATTAATCACATAAGAAATCCTCAAAACAAGGCTAAACAAGCATATATAATGACACTGAGGTGTATAAATCTACCTCAGATCAGGTACCTTGATTACTCAGACTTCATCAAGGTAGACAAATAGTTGATCTCCAATTTTCTTTCAGTCGAGAACTTATGAATCACATCCCTAATTTTTTTCCAATTTTATACTATGCTCAAGGAGTGGGTGGTATGAAAATAAAGGAACCAAGCAATAGATGTGGCATGTTGGAACTCTTGAGTGAGGGGCGAAGTTTCTTGATTTTAGCACAACAAATTCAAGAACATAGACATATTTTTCACCCTTATTACACTCTTCCATAGGATCAAATGCTTGATTAGTATCTTACTATCCAAAAATAATGTGGAAAAAATGCTTAGATGAGGTCCAATATGTCCTAACTCATGAATTCCATTTTTACTTACATCTTTACATAATTCTAGTTATGAATAGTGACAACATCCATAAAAGTCTGATCAAGTTCTGACTTGTCAAATTTTAGTTCTGAATTTGTCTTATAATAAGTTTCTCAGCCTCATACAACTCCTAACTAAATTTTTGGGTGTTACACGCATTGACCTTTGCATCCAATTCTCCTTTTAATTTATGAATCTCCAAGCCAAACCTTTCGACTGGATTCCTCTTTTTATTTTGGGAGGAGTGTCAATGTACCTAGCATTCTCTCATTATGCTCGAACAATATATCAATCACACACCTGCAATAATGCACTATATCAAAAGCATAAGGATAAATAAACAAGGAGTCGGGACCAATAAATAAGGAGTCATCATCACTCCACCGTTCCTCTTGTAAATATGTCATATACAGAAGAATAACAAAGAAAATAAAACATGAAAACTTCAACAAATCTAGTTAATAATTCACACTGTATTCCCTATCAAAGACGCTAAATGTTTGATTACACCAAAATCTATAGCTGAAATTGAAGATAAAGTGGTCGATGCAAAATATAGTAACCCAACTCAGGTTGTGGTCAAACCCATAGGGAATACGTGAACTATCTCTTAGGCTTGATGAAATCATCTAGCAGTATAGGAAAGTAAATAGGGGAATTTTCTGGAATTTTTAAAAGAATCAAGAATTTAATGCTTTTGGTTGTAAACAATATAAGTCAAATGCTAAGCTTGCATTCCCCCTGCCTTCTAACTCTGTTAATTTATCGTGCATTATCAAACTATTCCAATACTTTGCATGCCAAATTCGATAAGTTAGGCATCACCAACAGCCTCTCGACACACTTTGGTAAATTTCACTCCTCTCCTCTCAATCTCAGAGTGTCACATTACTAACACTTGCCTTGGACCCCAATTTCAACTATTTCCTCTCAATCTCAAGTTGATTAGATGAAGATTATTTTCTTAAGTAGTTGAAGCTAATTATATTATTGTGACAATTAACTCTAAATCACTATTATGATCTTCTTTTCCTAATCTCTGCCCCCTCTCAAGTTTTTAGTGAATACAGGAGGGTTCACATTTACTACTACTAAGAAATCAATTAGACTAAAGGAAACCACAATACATGCAAGAAGATTTATCTAGAATGACTAGGCACTTTCTCTACTTTATTAATCTACTAGGGTTCCCACAACCCTAGTTAAGGGAATTAGCCGCTCATAGTTGCGACACAGTTCATGGAATTCATAAAAAATATCATAGAATTGATCTCACAATAATGAAAGAGTAAAACCAATGAATCAGATCAATTATTCACCCAAAACCCAAGAACACAAGAATCCCAAGATCATAAGTCAATCTTGGAATCAAAAGATTTTAATGAATAGTATATATGATGTAAACTTTGCCACAAAGCGCATATACTAGCCTCAAAGGGCTTAAAACAGCCTCGCCTCCACTAAAAATATAAAAAGGATATTTATAGATTACATGGAAACCATAGAAATCAAATCCTAGAAAAAAAAAGGAAAACTTGATTAAACGTATATAATGATGACTAAAAATATCATAGGAATGTATATAGGTTGCATGGAAACCCTAGGAAATCAATCCAAAATAATCAAAAAATTGTGAGTCAGCGACCACCTATGGACCCACCTACGGGGCGTAGGTGGTACCTATGCCCAGTAGGTGGGTGGTCGTATGTGGTGCCCCAAATTTAGATCTCAGAATTTTAGTTTCTTAAACCTATGCCACTACCTATGCTGATAGGTGGTACCTATGAGGCATAGATGCCTATGTAGGTAGTCACTTTTTAGCTTTTCATTTCGTTTTCTTCTGAATAGCTTCCAGCACCAAGTTTCCTTTGAATCACAATAAACACACATCAAATACAACTAAATAGCCTAAAGTACATGCAAATTCTCCAAGTTTAAGCATCGTAAGTTCCATAAAACCATGGCACATCAATTTCCATTCCAAGGTGTCATATCTAAAACTAAGCCAACAAGCTTTAACTAAGGCCAAATACTCAAATCGACCTTACTATCTAAATCAGATATACCCATACCGAGTCATGCCGAAGCCGAAATCAAAATGTAACTGAAGGACAAAATCACAATGGAGGATAACTCATTGACTGAAAACACAAGCAATCAACTCCATATCTGCTGGAGGGAATGAAATGTCAAAGCATACTAAAGAAATCATCAAGGCTAAAAACTATACTAGAGATAACAAAAAATTCTAGCAACTTGGAGAAGTGCATCGTTAGTCGAAAACTAAACAATCCAACACTCTATATCGACAACAAATATCTAATTTACTAACTTAAGAAGTAGTCATAAGAAAGATCACCTATCACCAACTCTCCAAACCATACTATGATGAGTATGCAACTCCACACTAATAATAAGAGCAAACTATCACCAGGAGATGAACTCAACAATGTGAAAGACAAATGTAAGACCTCTCGACATTAACATCCAAACCAGTACCAAACGATGAAATAGTCATATCCAAAGAATGAATCCTAACTTGCCAACCTCATAAATGGTCTACACAACCTAATTGTCGATATTGAACAATAATAGAGCTACATATGGCTAACTTACCTTCACTGCCACTATCCACTCCACAATCGGTCTATCATACCCAACAAATAAAAAAAACCACCAACCTCACCTTGCTATAATAGAAAAATCATCTAACCAAGCTAGCCGACCAAGCCAACGAATAAGAAACAAAAAGAAGATAAATTCTAACTAGATATTGCTAATCTAGTCATCTACTAAGAAAGGATTGAGAAACATCAAACAATACTATCAAATATTATTAGATGATGGACTTGAGTATCCCTTACATGATCAATAACCTGTGCCAAGAAAGGACCAACTGCTATAAAATGCTCCAATATTAAATAGAGTGGCAATGCTATCATGCTATGAAGGATATAACATAGAAATATGATTATCCCATTCAAGAAACCCAGTCTCGTACACTTAAGTTGACAAAGAACCCTGTTGAACACCAAACAAACTTAATTTTATCCTAGGGACTGCTTGATGAAATGAATTCCATCTTTGGTTGTGGGTTTCCACAAAAAGTCTTGGAATCCCTAATATTGAATCTCAAAAGGATGATGCAGTCATGAGCTCCACCAAAGCCTGGGTTAGCCCCAAATCCTTTGATCGACACTACAGATCTTCAACAACCATCCTTGACTTCCTGGTATAACGCTACATTAAAGCTATAGAAATACGTGCCAAACCTATCTGCATCTATCAACAACCTAGTATCATCTATCTAAGACAGAATAGAGTCAAGAAACATACTTGAGGCTGATAGAAATATGGCCAGATGATAAGGAGTCAAGAATAAAATTTCCTTAGAATTCCCCGTGGCCTCTTGAAGATAGGATATAGACGTCTCTACCCCGATCCGCATAACTTTACTAGGCACTTACCTTTTGTACCAACATATTGGTAAACCTAGGCTCTAATACCAATTTGTCAAGACCTAATTTCTGAGGTCTTGATGGCACCTACTATAACCCACCAATTGGATAGCCAACCTGTAGTCTGGAACCACTAGTAACAGACTACCAAGAGAAATAAAGAAAGAATGAGTAATAAATATAGTGAAAGATTGAAATACATATGATAGTCCCAAAACTTAGTGGAATCAGTACACGAGCTTCTAATGTAATAAGACTACAAAATGAAGTACTAAATAAATATACATATACAACCCATCTCTGAATACAACATAGAGATTAGTTTAGTACATAGGAGGGAGAATGGCAATACTCCAGATGCAAAGAGCGCACCATGCATTTTTGAAATATATCTGCTCCACCTGATACATACACTAATATAAAGAAACCATACTCTAATATGTAGGCTACAGAAATATAGAAAGAGTACCAAAAATATCGTACTTAGTAGGCAAATATAAACTAAGCTCCAAAAATAATGCAATATAAGTAACATGTAAGCAAGAATGTAACCTATACCCAAGTATACAGTAAACTAACATAGTAACGCTAGGTAGACAGTAAGGATTAACTATCCCATTATAACCATACTCAGGAACCTAAGCACTATGTCGTATATCATTGGTCAATATATTAATAACGAGCAAAAGAAGGATGTATAATGGTATACAAGGCCAAGGAATGGATATACAACATGATTGAAAAAAGGGAAAGAGAGATATATGGTAATACCATAACTACACACAGACATATATATATATGAATGAGGCTAACTAAAAGGTACAACCTAACTTAGTCATACTAGTATCTTAGGTCCTCCGAACGATAATACCAACTACTACTATTATAATAAGTCTATAGTCCATATGTCTAAACTTGATATAATTATTTACAATAAAGCGTCAGTAAAGAAAGAGATCAAAATTATACCTCGTATCTCAGTATCAGTCCAGTAATCAACCTGTCATGAACTAACCATAATAATAACACAATATAGTAACTGGCTAGCCTAGAAAAACAATACCTAAATCAGGTCCCATAACACGGAAAGTTCAATCAACACATAACACACTACAAGAAATACCCATCACCAATACTTATTTACCCTTCTATAAGACTGATATGTATTGATGTATAATGGTGATAGGCAATGCGCATGAAAGGATCAAGGGAAAGTATACTCCATACTACCATAACTAATCGAAGTGACATATAGTAAAGAATGTATAAACCTCCTCAAACTCGATGACTCAAAAAGGTAGGACCTATGATGACCTTTTTTATTTAGCATAATGATTCACGGATGAAGGGGCCCTTATGGGGTTTGAGAGTATTTGTATACACCAACCTAGGTCTGATCTAGGATTTTTTGTAACGGTCTAATTTACAGTGATTGTGGAACATAATTTATCCCTCCAATAAGTAAGTCAAATCATAGCCCAGAGCTATATGTAATGGGATAATTTAGGGGTAAAATGGTCTAAAAGCTTGAATCAACTATTTAAGGCTTGTAAATATAACAAGATAATAAATATAATCTAAAAGATAGATAAAGATTCAATGACCATCTGACGACCTATTTATGGAGGTACAGGAGCTACTACAAGTGAATATAATTACTAAAATAGTCAAATAAAATCTGTCTATGATAATAAAAGACTAGACATAGATAATAGAATGAAGAAGGGTCAATCCAACTTCGAGAGCTCACCCTATCTTCAAAATTAACTCAGCACGATCGTCAGACCAATAATAACTACTAGTACTTGAATTTGCACCAAAAAGTTACAAAAGTATAGTAGGAGTACCAAAACCATGAGTACTCAATAGGCTTCATTGGATGGCTATGCTAAATCATGATATAAATATGCTAAAATGCGAGATAAATAGGCTAAGTAAAGGTAATAGAGTCAACTTGGAAATAATCTCCAACACTGTTGTACATAAATAAATAAATAACTCTGAAATAGTAACGTAAAGATCACACGATTATAACTACTAAATTATCCCACCTCCATAAGGCAATAAGTGCAGAAAAGTGGATCAATGTGTCCCCCTGTAATCCCAAAAGGTGCAATCAAAGGCATTTAAATAATCGAGGAACAATAAATTATAAAATATGAGGCCATAACCATAAATTCATTCATACCGAATCTTATCATAAATAACTCTCAATGCTGGACTCGAATTGGAACTCAATAGCATCATCATCATTATCACCATTGTCGAACTTGAATTGAAACTCAATATCAATATCATCATTAATTAATAGGCTTGAATCAGAACTCATATTAATAAACCACCGGGTTTTATCAAAATTAGCATGAACTCCCAAATATCAAACCAACATAAATATCATGTGTCTAAAATTCCTAAAGGTTCCAAAATAAGGATTTCTAAGTGTGTAACAAATGTATAGGAGTCTACAAAAGCTAACACAAGTCTTGGCCAAAGGTGGGACGAAGGAGCCTACTTTTAATCCTCAAAATCCATTTTAAGGGAAATTCTACCCCATACTAGGCTAAGGTACTTAAATCCACTTATAGATGTCAAATAATTTGTAAATGGCCTTAAGATTGAAGATCTACCTAAAACATGAGCGACTAAGTCAATTACACCTAAATAACGATTTCAAAATAGCCAAAATATCCCAACTAATCCAAATACTATCAATCATAACTCCAACACCTAAATCCTATCCCCTATCTAGTATAATATTTTAATCATACTAAAAAATAGCTCAATCTAAGATGAGGGTAAATCTGGCCTACCTGGATGCCAAAGAAAAGTTTGAAGAATCTACTCAACCAATTATTTCCCTTTTTGAAAAGATTCCGGAAGATGACACACTAAATAATCAAAATTAACACATCAAAATGAGAATAATGATACCCATACTACATTATTGTGCTTCGATCCAAAATCACATAAGAATCCCATATGGGGCCCATTTGCCGAATTGTTTTTACATAACCAACACAACGTTCCACTATGCTCAAGGAACATTCACTCTTAAAAATGGGTGAATTGCGAGCCCTAATAATTCTTTAATCAAGACACCAAGCTTTTAGGAATTTTGGAAAAAGATGAAGGATTTAAATACAAAATTAATGGAAGCTTTCTATGAATTCAAAGAAGAAATGTGTAATCCAAGTCCAAAAATTCTTCAAAATCACACACCAATGGTTCTCTTAAGATTTCATACTTTTTAAGCTTTTATATATTTGAGAATGGATGAAAAAAGGACAAATCGGGCTAAGTGAGGATTTTTTATACCCTTCCCAGGTCCGCGGGTGTTGCTAAAGAAGATACTTGGCTGCTTAAGTGGTCACCCCTTAAATGACCTAGTGTCACTTTAGCGACCTTTAGTGTCATCTGACATACCTCTTAAGCGACATGTGGCTGCTTAATAGGCCATCGCTTAAGAGCCAAAGGTATCACTTATGAAACACTTGATGGTTGATGCCAGGCCGCTTATACGAATGCCATGCTGCTTAAACACTGCTAGGCCGCTTTAGCAGCATCGCTTAAGATACCCATGGGTACTTAAATGATGCACCAACATGAGCTGAGACTTGGAATTTCCACCAACCCCTCAGAATTTTACATTTCTGACTAAATGAAGCAATTAAAATTTCCATTCAAGGTCATTTTGGTGAAAAGTGGGTCCCACACGTATGTGCTATTTTTCTTAACTTTCAGCCAATAGCCTGAAATGGGTGCAAAAGTGGGTCAAACTAGCCTAAAATCAATGTTTTAGAGCTGTTAGAATAGTCAAAACTAGGATACAAGATTGTTTGACTGAAGTTTTTGCCAAGTATCTAGTTTGAACCAGCGAAGACTTCAAGATAGTGAATTGGCTTTAAAAACCAAATAAACTATTCGGTAACAAAACTTTCAGTTCCAACAAGTCATAACTGACTCAGGGAATTTACAGGAATTATCTAAACAACAAAAATAAGCATAAATACAGAAAATGACTTGAAAGGTCATTATAATATCCACTAGTAAATGAACTTTCATCAGCAAAAGCAAAGGATTAAGATATATCTAAAGCCTCGAACGGGTGAGGATATTGGGTCTGTATCTTACTCTCGATCTTTCAAGTAGCCTCATCTACTGGGCGCTTCCTTTACTAAACCTTAACTACTAGAATCTCAGAAGTGCGCAACTTTCTGACAACACTAGCCAATATGAGCACAGGCTCCTCCATGAAGGTCAACAACTCATCCAACTAGACTGTGTCCCATCTAAGCACATGAGACAAATTAGGAATATTTTTCCACAACATAGAAACATGGAAAACCAAATGGACAATATCATAATCTAGGTGTAAGGCTAACTCATTAGATCTCATCCACTATGCAAAGAATGTCAAAGGGTCTGATATATATGGGGTTGAGTTTTCCTTTCCTTCTGAACCTCATCACACCCTTCATGGGTAATACAAGGAGTAATACCCAGTCACCAACTCCAAATCTCAAGACATAAAGTCTATGATCTTCATAAGCCTTCTTCCTACTTTGAGCTTCCCTCGACCTATCCTGAATCACCCTGACGCTATCCAATGACTCCAGAAGCAAGTCATTTTAACAAGGTTTATTCTCAAAGGTCTCAAAGCAACAAATCAGATAAAGACACCGCCTACCATATAAAGCCTCAAATGTTGCCATCCTAATACTTGAATGGTTGTTATTATTATATGCAAACTCTGCAAAAGCTAAGTGTTTCTCCCACTTCCCTCCAAAATCCATAACATAGGCTTGGATCATATCTTTAAGAACCTGAAAAGTCTGCTCCTACTAGTTGTCAGTCTGATGATGGAAGGCTATACTAAGATCCACCCGAGTACCCAAATCCTTCAAAAAAGCTTTTTAAAAGCTATAATTGAATACTAAACCTATGTCTGAAATGATAGATATATGAACACCATGCAAATAGATTATCCCACAAATATAGATATGGTCTAACCTCTTAACAATTAATGACATCTGAATAGGAATGAAATATGCCAACTTCGTCAACCAATCCACAATAACCTAAGTACCATCAAAACCATAAGAGGTGTGAGGAAATCCATTAACAAAGTCTAGGGCACTCCTACTTTTACTCGAGAATGAGAAACCTCTAAATCAAGCCACCAGGTCTCTGATGATCGGCCTTCACCAGCTGACAAAATAGGCAATAATCTACAAAATCTACCACATCTCTCTTTATACCAATACACCAATAATGTTGCCTCAAATCTTTTTACATCTTAGATGTACCTAAGTGAATAAATTATCTAGAACTATGAGTCTCATACAAAATTAACTAATTAGGTCATAAACCCTCAAAACACAAATACAATATCAAATCTCAAAACATCCTTGAAATCTATGGTATCTCTCTAGGCCTCACCACTCAACACCTGATCACGGAAGATACAAAGTCTCATATTCTCAAACTGAAGACTTTAAATCTGCTCAAATAATAAAGTCCTCGCCTCAACACTAACAAAAATCCTCTTGGGGTGTGAAATATCAAGTACCACTATCAAGTTGGCTAAGGAATAAATGTCCCATTCCAATAACCTTGGAGAAACTTAGATACAAGTCTTGCTACCCATACTCACCGCCTTCCAACTCAAAGCATCCAATAATAAATTTTCCTTGCGTAGATGATACAAAATAGATATATCATAATCCTTAATCAACTTCATCCATCTGTGGTGCCTAGAATTAAGATCTCTCTGGGTCATAAGATGCTGAAGACTACGCTGATATATGAAGATCTCACAAAGCATGCCATAAAGATAATGTCTCCAAATTTTAAGCGCAAAAACTACCACCAACAACTAAAAATCATGAGTGGGGTACTTGTGTACATGTACCTTAAGTTGCCTCGATGGGTAAGTAATAACTCAACCCTGTTACATCAACACACAACCCAAACCAATACCAGAAGCATTAAAACTCATGGTGAATCCCTTACCATCAACAGGAAGAGTCTAGATAGGAGCTGAAGTAACAAATACCTTGAGCATCCATAATCTTGACTCACAATTCTCGGATCATTAGAAAGGAACCTCCTTTCAAGTCAATTTAGTCATTGGCACTACAGTAATAGGAAAACCCTTAATGAACCATCTATATTAACCAGCCAAACTAATGAAGCTATGAACCTCAGATAGAGATGTAGGCTTGGCCCAATCATGATAGCCTTGATCTTTGCTAGGTTTGCCAAAATCCCATTCTTAGACACGACATGCCCAAGGAATGTCACCAGCTTAAGCCAAAACTCACACTTAGAGAATTTTGTGAAAAAACATATTATCCCTTAAAGTCTACAACATAATCCTCAAATGCTTCATATGATCCTCTCTGCTCCGTAAATACACAAGGATGTCGTCGAAGAACACAATCACAAAAGTATCCAAATAATGTTTGAATAAATAATTTATCAAATCGATAAATGTGATTGGGGCGTTAGTCAACCGAAAAGACATCACTAGGAACTCATAATGACGATAACAATTCCTAAAGGTTATCTTTTGGATATTCTCACCCTGAATCCTCAACGGATGGTAACTAAACCTTAAGTCAATCATAGAAAATATTATTTCACCCTAAAGCTAGTCAAACAAATTATTAATGTGAGGCATAGTCTATCGGTTCTTCATTGTCACCTTATTAAGCTGCCTATAATCAATGCACATACGATGGGAGCATCCTTTTTCTTTATGAAAAAATAAGAGATCCCCAAGTAGACATACTCGGTCCAATGAAACACTTATACGAAGATCTTGAAGCTGAGCATTCATCTCCTTAAGCTGGGAAGGATCCATGGGATAATGTGTTATAAAAATAAGTTTGGTGCCCATCTAAAGATATATAATAAATTCAATATCATGGGAAGGAGTAAGACCAGGTAGATTGATAGAAAAACATTAGGAAACTCACAAACTATAGAAATAGAGTCAAACAACGGACTCTCCACACTATTATTTTGAATATAAGTGACATAAGACTCGCAACCCCTCGAAATAAGTCTCCTAGCTTAAATATAAGAAATAATCCCCATTGGCTCACAGATTTAGCTCGCTGCCACACAACCAGTGTTATGTCAGGCATGGCTATAGTAACGATCATGGCAAAACAATATAGGATCACATGATAGTGGGATAATTGGTTCATGTCTAGAATTACATCATAATCTACCATGTCTAATATAATAAGATCAACCTGAGTATCAAAGTCTTGAATAGTCATAACACATGATCTATAAACCGAATCCACTTCTAAAAAATCATCAACGGGATTAGATACACATAATGTCACAAAAAATAAATCTCAAGATAACTTTTATCGTGGGACATAATAAGTAGACACATAAGAAAAAGTAGATCCCGAATCAAACAAAGCAAAGTCAACTGATGGAACACCAAGATCGTATCTGTGATAACAAAATTTGAAGACTCAACTTCGGGTCTAGAAAGTAAGGCATTAAACTTACCATGCCTTCAACCTAACTGGGCTCCTAACCGATATCCTATCCTACCTTCCTGAGAACCTCCATGAGCACCCTAGGGACTACCCTTACGATCATGCATACAACCTTTAGTTTGGGGATGTACCACCCTAATTGGAGGAACACTCTAAGCTAAAGGAATAATCTATCCATGATTGGGCACTCTCTCAAGAAATAACCAAGAGCCCCACAACCATAACATGCCCCAGGTATTGTACCAAAGCCAAAAGATCCAGCATACCAAGATAAATACTATGACTAGAATAATAAAAGATGAACCCATTAACAACTGACCACTACCCTATCTAGGATGATCATTGAAACTGACATGACCTAACCCAGGGACTTGTCGTAATTAAAGTCCCAAGTATGAATAGGATCGAAGACCACCCCGTTACCCAACCCAACCTCCAGCCGCCTGCCATGGGTTGGCTTAATTTCAAACATATAACAAAATAGTGAAACTGGAAAATGACTAACTTTGGGATAGGTCTACTCCTACACCAACCTTACTAAGTAATCCCGTCCACCAAACTGTACCAACCAAACCAC
Organism: Capsicum pubescens; assembly: GCA_030864215.1. Taxonomy (NCBI): domain Eukaryota; kingdom Viridiplantae; phylum Streptophyta; class Magnoliopsida; order Solanales; family Solanaceae; genus Capsicum; species Capsicum pubescens. The sequence continues at coordinate 182,702,393 of CM061538.1, forward strand.
CAACACAAACCAGTACCGAACCAAGGACCATAAACCAGGCCATAACGAAATGAGTTCCAAAACATTATATGATAAATCCCAAAATAAAATATAATGGAACACCGAGAAATTATGTACAAAGATGTCATCCCCAATACCAATGCCAATATTAAGGTTGAAACCTCTACTGATCCCGCTGATTTCAACCCATAGTAGTACCACAAAACCTCTAACCAAAAGAATACCATAATTTGTTGAGACATGCCCCTAACCATTGCCAAAACCAATATCTATAAATAAATCAAAGTATGAAATAACATCCATAAAATGGAGACTTCCAAAAAGAGGAAAGCTCACCACTTCAATCCAAATTCTAACCAAGAAGTCTAAATCGCTAAGTAAGAGAAGTAGAACAGATAATTCCTGCATCGCGTGGGGATACATCGCCAAAAGATGGGCTAGCGGGTGAATGCTAGCATGAACTCATAATAAAGATAAAATAATGCCATTTATAAAAGTAAAAACCATCAATATACACACAACCATAAATATATATATATATATATAACACCATGTCGGGAAAGGAAACCGGGTTTAACATGCCATGTAAAACCTTTACCTGGGTTGTGTAGCTTTGCTATCCTAAATCACCCATGGGATGTATGGGTTCAGATCCCCCTGCTTAAAGGACCCCAGTGCATGAAGCCGCACAACCCGAGAAATAAACTTGGGATGACTAGTACATCCCCCCAAATATATAGTGTGAAATCATGAAAATGGTCACTAGGACCAAACCTCACATCGATAAATATGAGTTTCCAATTTAGATCCTCCCGGGACCTCCACCTTCTCTGACTTTGCTACACATCCCTAAGCCCAATTAAAACCATTACCAAGCAACCAATCATACCACTAACCATTTATTAACCACGACTATTTAATAGTGGTATGTCATACTGACTATAACTTGCAAGCCAACCCCAAGGTGATTCCAAAGTACCCCATGTGATTTCAAATTAAACCAAAACCATGGGCACCATGGATTTTTCAATCCATTCAAAACCATTTAAACCATTATATCATTAATGGTTCGACTACCAGGTTTAAACCGTGCATAAGTTCCATTGAAAAACCAATATTTTACTGAAGACATTATTATAGGCATTTTATCAAACACTTTGAGGCATAATATTTCCAAAACCAAATTACATTACCAAAGAACTATTTCCATGCAACCAATTATCGAAAACAAGAATTAATGCATATAAAAGCATAATTAAAACATTGGAAAACCATAACCAACAATTTGCAACCAAAACCCCTAAATCATATTTGAAAATCCAAGATCATACAACATTCAAATCAAGAAAACCTCGTATTAAACTATGCCTTTAGTTGGGACTAGCAATGAGGGAAGAAAAATGCCTTAAACTAAGATGATGATGGAGATAAATCACCAAGACAAACCCCAATTTACTCCTTAAGATGAAACCCTAGCTTTCTTTGCCCAAGAACTATAGAGAGGATTTAAGAGTGTTTTCCAAGTGTTTAAGAATAGAATAATATGGAAAATAACCTCCCAAGTGCAATATAAGTCGTGGTACCTTATTAGAATAAGTAAGGAAATGTCTAGATTTCCTTACTTAAACTTCATTAAATTCCTTTCATAAGGTACGACTAACCCTTATGAGTCGTACCCATCCTGTACGAGTGGTACCCACCTCTCGTACCCTAGGCTTTCCCCCTTGGACCTTACATTGTCCATGGTATGACACACCTAAACCCAAGTCGTATTCAAGTGTATGACTAGTACCCATAAACTGTACCCCTTGAAAAATTGAATCCATGAAATTTGAACACTAACCACCAAATGATTCCTGGGTACAACCTATTACCCTGGCTTACGGCTTATGGTGAGCCACTCGTACTATGATCCAACTTATGTTACCTAGTCTAAGGTTAAGTGAAGTAACCAATCAACCCGTACCCAACTATATGACTCGTATCACCAAAATCATACCCATTCCAGTAACTACATCAATCCTACCAACTAATACTAGTCAGCATACAAGTGGACCATACCACCCATACCCAAGTTTATGACTCGTTCCCCTAAGTTGTATCTTGCCCAGAAATCAAAAGTAAAGGAATTTCTTTAAGGTCCAAAAACTAGTGTGCTTCAGTCTCCCCATCTTGGAACATTCGTCCCCGAATGACGAACAAGGTAAGGGTAATCACATGCATGAGTCATTTGCATTATCAAATATATTTGCAATATTTAAAAAATTTTGAAAATAAAGAGGCAAAGATATTAATCTTTCCTTTATCTAACTCATAAAATAAAGATGTGTTGAAGACACATAACTTCTGCACGAATCCCAGGAGCAGAAAAGTGATTTGGATACTTGGACTTCATGTTCTCCTTTGCTTCTCATGTAGCATATTCCACCCTATTGTTCTTCCACTAAACCTTAATCGAATCCACATACTTAGTTTACAACTGACAAATTTGCCTATCCAAGATCTCAACTGGCACCTCTTCATAAGAATGAGAATCCGAGATACCCAACCCCTCCAAAGGAAAAATCAAAGAAGAATCACAAAGACACTTCCTCAACATAGAGACATGAAATAGTGAATGAATGAAGTTCAAACTAGAAGGCAACTCTAACTCATAAGCAACATTTCCAACCCTCCGCAAAACCACATAAAGTCTAATATAACGAGGACTGAGCTTCCCCTTTTTTCCAAACCGTATTACTCCCTTCATGGGAGAAACCTTGAGGAATACCTTATCCTTAACCTCAAACTCTAAGTCTATATACCTTACATCTGTATAGGACTTTTGGCGACATTGGACAGCATTAAGCCTATCTTAAATCACCTTCACCTTCTCCATAGCCTGATAAACCAAGTCCTGACCAAACATATCTGCCTCACCAAGCTCGAACCAACCAATAAGAGTTCTACACCTCCTACCATATTATGCCTCAAAAGGGCCATTCCAACACTAGAATGATATCTTTCGTGGTAAGTAAACTCTACCAAAGGTAGATTCTCAACCCAACTGCTGCCATAATCAACCACATATGCCTGAAACATATCCTCTAGTGTCTAAATAGTCCTTCAATCTTACCCATCCATCTGAGGATGAAAAGCAATACTCAAACTCACCTTAGTACCCAATCCCAGCTGAAAAGACTACAAGAAATGAAATAAAAACTGCATACCAAGATTAGAGACAATCAAAACAGGTACCACATGCAGTTTCACAATCACCTAAAGATACAACTTCGCATAATACTCCACCGAAAAGGTAGTCCTCAGAAGAAAGAAGTGAGCATACTTTGTCATTCTATTTACGATGACCTAAATCTAATCATATTGATTCTATGATCGAGGGAGATTGGTAACAAAATCCATATTAATTAACTCCCGTTTACATTTGGCCAAAATAATCTCTTGATACAAGTCACCAAGTTTCATATGCTCAACTTTAACTTGTTAACACAACAACTACTTGACAATAAAATCAGCCACATCCCTTTACATACCATTCCTCCAATACATCTCCTTGATAATAGGATACATCTTCGTCAAGATAGGATGTATAACATAACATGATTCATACGCCTCAGACAAGATCCTTTGTTGCTACACATCGACATCAGGAAAGCACAACCTCCCTTGGTACCATAAAGTACCAATGCCATTGATCTTAATCACCATTACCTTTTGTATACCCACATTATGCTTGATTTCATCAAGATAGGATCTAGCACTTGCTTGTCCTTAATCTATGCACCAAGAGACGACTGAAACACTTCCAATACCATCACCCCACCATCCTCAGAGACCAAAAGGTGAACTCTAAGATTAGTCAAGCGGTGAATATCTTTCACTAATTCTCGCTTCTCTTCCTCTACATGAGCCAAACTCCACTTGGATAACCTGCTAAGAGCATCAGAAACTATGTTATCCTTACTTGGGTGATAGTGAAGACTTATGTCATATTCTTTGAGAAGCTCCAACTATGTCCTTTGACTGAGATTTAGCTCCTTAATAGTTAACACATATTGTAGACTCTTATGATCAGAAAAGATGTCTATGTGTTCTCCATACAGACAATGCGGACACATATTCAACGCAAAAACCACTGCCAACAACTCCAAATCATGAGTAGGATAATTCCTCTTATGTACCTTCAACTGCCTGGAATCATAGGCAATCACCTTCCCATGCTGCATCAAAACACAACCAAGTCTCACCCTAGATGCATCATAATAAAACAAAAAACCCTCACTGACCCCAGGCAATATCAAAACCCGAGCCAAAGTTAGTTTATATTTCAACTTCTCAAAACTCCCCTCATAAGTAGCCAACCAAGAAAGCTTTACCTTTTTCTGAGTCAACTTAGTCAAAGGAGAAGTTATCGTTGAAAAGCTCTCTACAAACCACTGAGAATATCCAGAAAAAACCAAGAAGCTCTGAATGTCAGTTGGAGTCGTGGGTCTAGGAAACCTTGTAACCATAACCACCTTTTGTGGATCCACCATGATTCCCTCAATAGAAAAATATGGAGAAAAAAAGTCACAGCGTTTAACCAAAACTCACACTTGGAGAACTTGGCATACAACTATTGTTACTTCAAGGTCTGCAACAACATATGAAGGTGATTAGCATGATCCACCTCACTCTTGGAATAACCCAGAATGTCATCAATAAACATAATGATGAAGATATCCCTGAACAGCCTGAACACCCTATTCATCAAGTCAATAAATGTCGTTGGGGCATTAGTTAAACCAAATAAAAATATCAAGAATTCAAAGTGCCCATATCGAGTATGAAAAGTCATCTTAGGGATATCCTCCTTCCTAAGCTTAAGCTGATGATATCCAGATTGAAGATCTATCTTAGAAAAGAACTTGGAACAATGCAATTAATCAAATAGATCATCTATCCTTGGAAGGGGATACTTTTTATTGATTGTTACCTTGTTCAACTGTCGATAGTCAATGCACATTCGAAGGGAACCATACTTTTTGCGCACAAACAATACCGTTGCACCCTACGGGGATACACTAGGACAAATAAACCCCTTATCTGGAAGCTGCTTAAGTTGCTACTTGAGTTCTCTTAACTCAGTAAGAGCCATACTATATGGAGGAATGGATATTGGACGAGTGTCCAGAACCAAATCATTACCACACTCTATTTCCCTATCTGGAGAAACACCAAGAAGATCATTCAAAGAGACCTCAGGAAACTTATTTACCACTGGAACTGACTGTAAAGAAGGACCTTTAGAGTTAAAATCTTTAACCCAGACCAAGTGATAAAGACAACCTTTAGAAATTAACCTATGAGCTCTAAGATAAGAAATAAACCTCCCCATACGAGCTAGGGAACCACCATCCCACTCTATAACCAGTTCACCAGGGAATTTAAAGACTATTTTATGGGTTCAATAAGCTAAGGACGCATAAAAAGAGTAATCAATCCATCCTCATAATAACATCAAAATCCACAAAATCAAGTTTAAACAAATCCACCAAAATCTTCCTACCACCAACAGATACCACACAACCCCTATACTTTCTTTGCAATAATCTAGTCACCTATCGAGGTAGAAAAAGAAAAAGGATTTGAAATAACCCCAAGATTAAAACCAATACGTACAACCATAAATGGGGTCACGTAAGAAATAATGGACACCATATCAAGTAAATAATGCACGTCATGTGATAATAGTTGTAATGTACCAGTAATGACATCAGGTGATACCTCAGATTCCTGCCGAGATGCAAGAGTATAAAACCTATTTTGGCCAGTGCTGGTACCAGAAGAAGGAGCAGACACCAAAGTCGCACCATTATGTGCATTAGTAGAAGATAAAGCAATCGGGGCTTTCACCGCTCTCAAAGCTCCCTTACAATCGAAAAATTCTTGAGTATATGGCCTGGTAGGCTACTTTTAAAACACATGTCCCTTTCTTGGTCACAATAAACCCGACCAAGATGATGAAAAAATCAAAAAAATGTCATGGAGAAGCCAAATAACCCCCATTCACCTGATATTGGGACTTCTATGCCGAGAATTATCACCACCTTGCTGACGTATATCACCCGACTTCCTCGAGTAAGGAATGATAGCAGTAGAGAAGTAACCATAACTCTCCCACTTCTTTTTTGGCCATTTACCTCTATCTCGACCACCTCACAACTAAGCACGTCCCTAATTAGAAAACTTGCTTCTCTTACCATGCCTATTTCTGAACTCTGCATGTTTTCTCTTTTTATCCTCCACCTACTGCATATAAATAGTCAACCTAGAAATATCCACATCATTAATCAGCAAGGCAGTCTTGCTTTCACAGATTAAATCCCTAAATAGCTCATAAGTGAACTTTCTAATCCTAGCCCTTATATGAGCCACCAAATAATGAGTATACCTTGATAGCTGATGAAATTTTAAGGCATATTCCCTGACAGGCATTCTCCCTTGCTTAAGATTCAGAAGCTCCTCTATCTTTACCTTTCTCAGCTCTTGAAGAAAGAAATGATCCAGAAAAGGCATACCATAAGGATAACTCCTCCACATCACCTCTATCCCTATCCTACTCTTTGTACCATTTGTATGCATCATTCATAAGATAATAAGCTGTAAAGTTTACACCTTCCATATTTGTGGCCTGCATCACCCTTAATATCCTCTTTATTTCATCCAAGAAAACCTAGGGATCCCCCTCCACCTTCACACCTGTTAAAGTAGGAGGATTTATTTTCATAAATTGGCCAACCTTATGGCCTCAGTAGACAACCCACCAGACACATCCCGCTCAGCCTAAGCAATAACTAACTGAGAAATAGTATGAATAGACTGGTGAAATTCTGCATTAGTCATCTCACCCTGAAGAGGACTAGTATCAACTGAAGGAACTCCAAAGAGATAGGACCCTTAGATCGAAGAAGAACTCCATACATAGGACATACCCTATCAATATTATCCTTTGATAGGACTGAAGAGTTTCCTTGTGTTCCAGATTGTTGAGGCATGATCTGAAATGTGAACACCAAGGATTAGATAAGAATTGCAGGACATAGACTACAAGCTTTAAAATAGAATACCAAGAAAGTGAAACATTCCTAAATGTCCTGTAGCCTCTCTCTTATGAGTGTGGCGTACTACACACCCCTAAAAGAGACTTTACTTGACAAGGCTTTGTTGAATCCTAATTTACAATGAACCTAAAGCTCTGATGCCAACATGACACAACCCGACCCGAGCCCTTATCATAATGGGCATCCCAAGTCTGACCGGGACCAGAGAACACCCCTGTTACCCAACCCAACCTCTATCTACCTTTCCTGAGTTAGATGAATTTTGAACATATAACAAGATATTGCAACTAGACAAGGACTGTCTTTGAGATAGGTTTATTCCTAGAACAACCCTACAAAGTCATCCCATCCACTAAACCATACAAACCAAACCACCAAGCAAAATTAGTACCGAACCAAGGGTCAAAAACCAGACAATAACCAAGTGAGTTCCAAAATATGATATGATTAATCACAAAATAAAATGCAATGGAACAGTGAGATATTATGTTCAATAATGACAGCCATAATACCAATGCCAATATTATGGATCCCACCAATATAGATCCCGCCTATTCAAACCCATAGTATACCACAAAGCTTATAACCAAAAGAATACCAAAATACTGTTGGGACATGTCCCAAACCATATCCAAAACCAATATCCATAAGTAAATCAAAGTATGAAATAAAATCCATGAAATGGAGCCTTACGTAAAGATGGAAGCTCACCATTTCAGTCCAAATTTGACCTCAGAATTTGCATCGCTAAGTAAGAGAAGTAGAACATTCGGTTCCTAGATTGCATAGGGATATAATGCCTGAAAATGGGTTAGCAAGTGAACACTAGCATGAAATCAGGAAATGATAAAATAATGCCATTTATAAAACCAAGTAAAACCCATCCATATGCCCACAACCTTTACCTAGGTTATGTAGCTTTGTCGTTCTAAACCACCCACGAGCTATATGGGTTCAGCTCCCCATGCTGAAAGTGACCCAGCGCATGAAGCAGCGTAACTAGAGAAAAAAACCTGGGATAACTAGTACATCCCACAAAATATATAGTGTGACATCATGCACATGATCACTAATACCAAACCTCACATCGACAAATATGAGTTTCCAATTTAGATCCCCTGGAACCTCTACCTTCAATGACTTTTCTGCACATCCCTCTTTTAAGCTCAATTAAAGCTATTACAAAGCAACCAACAAAACCATTAATAATTTATTAAACAAGGCTATTAGATAGTGGTATTGTCATACCAACTATTACTTGCAAGTATTGTCCTTAGCCAATCCTTAGTGAATTCTCATGTACCCTATATAATTTCTAATTAAATTAAAACCATGGCCACTAAGTCCTTTTCAATCCATTCACAACCATTTAAACCATTCATATCATTTAGGGTTCCATTACAAGGTTTTAAACCATGCATAAGTTCCATTGAAAAACCAATATTATAGTGAAAACATTGATATAGGCATTTTATCAAACATATTGGGGCATATTATTTTTGAAACCAAAGTCCATTCACAAAGCACCATTCCCATGAAACCAATTATCCAAAACCACCATTAATGCTTATAAAAGCATAATTAAAACATGGGACCATAACCAAGCAATTTTACAAAATCCCCCAAATCATATTTGAAAACTCAAAATCATAGACTATTCAAATCATAAAAATATCATATTAAATTATGCCTTTAGTTGTAACTAACAATGAGAAAAGAGAAAATGCCTTAAACCAAGATGATGATGGAGAGAAATCACCAAGAAAAGCCCCAATTTACTCCTTAAGAAGAAACCCTAGCTTTCGTTTCCCAAGAACTATAGAGTGGATTTAAGAGTGTTTTTCGAGTGTTTAAGGATAGAATAATACGACAAATAACCTTCCAAGTTCAATATAAATCGTGGGACCTTATTAGGATATGTAAGGAAATGCCCAGATTGACTTCACTTAAACTGCATTAAATTCCTGTCAAAAGGTATGACTTACCCATATGAGTTGTAACCATACTGTACGAGTGGTACCTACCTTTCTACCCTAGGCCTTCCCGCTTAGACTCTACATTGTATAAGGTACAACACAACTAATCCCAAATTGTATTCAAGTGTACGACTAGTAACCATAAACCGTACCCCTAGTAGAAAAGAATTCGAGAGGCTTGAACACTGACCACCATACGAGTCCAGGATACGACTCGTACCCTGGGTTACGGCTCATGGTGAGCCACTCGTACTCTAATACAACTTAAGTTACCAATTCTATGGTTAAGTGAAGTAAATAGTCAACTCCTAACAAACTATATGACTCGTGCCACCAAAATCGTACCTATTCCAGTAATTGCATCCATCCCACCAACAAATATTGGTCAGCATATGACTGGACTATACCACCTATACCCAAGTGTATGACTCATTCCCCTAAGTCAAATCTTGCCTAAATCAATAATCAAGGAAATTTTTTAAGGTCCAAAAACTAGGGTGTTTCAGTCTCCCCCACTAGAAACATTTAACCCCGAATGAAGAACAAGGTAGGGGTAGTCACATGCATGAGTCATTTGCAGTATCAAATATATTTCCAGTCTTTAACAAAGTTTGAAAACAAAGAGGAAAATATATTAATCTTTCCTTTAACAAACTCAGAAAATAAAGTTGTGTTGAAGACACATAACTTATGCACGAATCCCAGGAGAAAAAAATAGTTGCGGGTGCTTGGACTTTATGTCCTCCTCTGCTTCCCATGTAGCTTCTTCCACCTTATGTTTCTGCCACATAACCTTAACCGAATCCACAACCTTGGTTCGCAACCGGCGAACCTACCTATCGAAGATCTCAATCATGACCTCTTCAGAACACATAGAGTCTGAGATACCCAACCCCTCCAAAGGAACGATCGAAGCAGGATTACCAAGAAACTGTCTCAATATAGAGACAAGAAATACCATATGAATGGAGTTCTAACTAGAAGGAAACTCAAACTCATAAGCAATATTTCCAACCCTCCATAAAACCACATAAGGACCAATATAATGGGGACGGAGCTTCTCTTTTTTGCCAAACCGCATTACTCCCTTCATGGGAAAAACATTGAGAAACACCTTATCCCCAACCTCAAACTCCAAGTATCTACGCCTTATATCTAAATAGGACTTTTGATGACTTAGGGAAGCATTAAGCATATCCCGAATCACCTTCACCTTCTCCTTATCCTGATAAACAAAATCCGGACCAAACATATCTACCTCAGCAATCTCAAACCAACCAATATGAGATCTATACCTCCTACAATACAATGCCTCAAAAGGGGTCATTCCAATACTAGAATGAATCTATTGTGGTAAGAAAACTCTACCAAAGGTAGATTTTCAACCCAACTACCACCATAATCAACCACACATGTACGAAGAATCCAATGGATTAATAGTCCTTTTGTCTTGCCCATCTATTTGAGGATGAAAAGAAGTACCAAGACTCACCTTAGTACCCAATCCCTTCTGAAAAGACCGACAAAAGTGAGATGAAAACTACGTACCACGGTTAGAGATAATCAAAAAAGGTACCCCATACAGTTTCACAAGCTCCTGAAGATATAACTTTTCATAATCCTATATCAAAAAGGTAGTCCTCACTGGCAATAAGTGAGCATACTTTGTCATTCATTCCATGATGATCCAAATCGAATCATATTAATTCTGAGACAGAGGAATATCTGTAACAAAATTCATATTGATTACCTCCAATTTACATTCATCCAAAACAATCTCTTGATACAAACCACCAAGTCTCATGGGCTCAACTTTAAATTGGTGACACACTAAGCACTTAGCCACAAAATCAGCCACGTCACATTTCATAGCATTCCACCTATACATCTCCGTGAGATCATGATACATCTTCATCAAGATGAGATGTACAATATAGCATAATTTATGTGACTCATCCAAGATCCTTTGTCACAACCCATCGACATCAGGAATGCACAACCTCTCTTGGTACCGTAAAGTACAATTTCCATTAATCTCAAACATCATTACCTTCTGCATACCCACATGATGATTGATTTTTATCAAGATATAATATGGCACTTTCTTTTTCTTAATATCTACACCAAGATATGACTAAACCACTTCTTGTACCATAGCCCCACCATCCTCGAAGTCCGAAAGATGAACTCTAAGATTAGGGAAACGGTGAATATCTTTTACTAATTCTCGCTCTCCTTTCTTTACATGAGCCAAACTCCCTATGGATAACATGCTAAGAGCATCAAAAATCATGTTAGCCTTACCTAGGTGATAGTAAAGACTCATTTCATATTCATTCAAAAGCTCCAACCATCTTCATTTCCTAAGATTTAGCTCCTTCTGAGTGAACACATACTGTAGACGCTTATGATAAAAAAAGATATCAACTTGCACTCCATATAGATAATGCTGCCAAATTTTTAAAGCAAAAACCACCACCAATAACTCCAAATCATGAGTAGGATAATTTCTTTCATGTACCTTCAACTTCCTGAAAGCATAGGAAATCACCTTCCCATACTGCATCAAAACACAACCAAGTCCCACACAAGATGCATCACAGTAAACCACAAATACCTCAATGACCTCAAATAATGTGAAAACTTAAGCAAAGTTAGCTAATCTTTCACCTTCTTGAAACCCCCCTCAAAGGTATTCAACTAAGAAAACTTTACCTTTTTCTAAGTCAACTTAGTCAAAGGAGAAACTATCATTGAAAATCTCTCTACAAACCACTGAAAATACCCAGCAAAACACAAGAAATTCCGAATGTCGGTTGGATTTGTGGGTCTAGGCCACTTTTTAACCACAACCACCTTTTATGGATCCACCATGATCCCCTCACTAGAAATAATATGACTAAGAAAAGTAACAGTGTTCAACCAAAACTCACACTTGGAGAACTTGGCATACAATTGTTGTTCCTTGAAGGTCTGCCACACCACTTGGAGGTGATTAACATGATCCACCATACTCATGGAATAAACTAGAATGTCATCAATAAATACAATGAAAAAAAGATCCAAGAACTGCATGAAAACCCTATTCATCAAGTCCATAAATGTCACCGGTGTATTAGTTAAACCAAATGACATCACTAAGAACTCAAAGTTCCTATACCGAGTATGAAAAGCCATCTTAGGGATATCCTCCCTCCTAATCTTAAATTGATGATACCCTAACCAAAGATCTATCATAGAAAAGAACTTGGCACTTTGCAACTGATCAAATAGACCATCTATCCTTAGAAAGTGATACTTGTGCTTGATTGTTAACTTATTTACCTACCGATAGTCAATGCAAATCCGGAGGGAACCATCCTTCTTGTGAACAAACAACACCATTGTACCCCATGGGGATATATTTAGATAAATGAACCCCTTATCAAAAAGATCATTAATTTGCTCGTTGAGTTCCCTCAACTCAGCCTAAGCTATTCTGTATAGAGAAATAGGTATTGGATGAGTGTCAGGAACCAAATCATTTCAAAACTCAATTTCCCTATCCGGAGGAACACTAGGAAGATCATCCAAAAAGACCTCAGGAAACTCATTTACCACCGAAACTGACTGTAAAATAAGGACCTTCATAGTTAGAATCTTTAACCCAGACTAAGTGATAATGGCAACCTTTAAAAATTAACCTCCGATTCCAAGATAAGAAATAAACCTCCCCCTAGGATCTAGGGAACCACCAACCCACTTTATAATTAGTTCACCAGGGAACCAAAAGACAACTTTATGGGTTCGACAATCCAATGATGCATAACAAGAGTGTAATCTATCCATCCCCAGAATAACACCAAAATCCATAAAATCAAGTTTAAACAAATCCACCAAAGCCTGCCTACCAACAAAAGATACCACAAACCCCATATATACTCTATTTACAATAATTGAGTCACCTACAAAAATAGAAACAAAAAAGGAATCGAAAAAACTTCAGCATCAAAACAAATACATATAACCACAAAATGGGTTCACATTAAAAAGAGTGGACCCGGGATCAAGCATATCATGCACGTCATAAGAAAATAGTTGTAACATACCAGTAACAACATTAGGTAATGCCTCAGGTTCCTGTCGAAATGCAAGAGCATACAACTTATTCTGGCCAGTGCCAGTACCAGAAGTAGGAGCAGACATTGAAGCCGCTCAACTAGGTTTATTAGTAGAAGATGAAGCAATCAGAGCATTGAATGCTCCCAAATCTCCCTTACAACCAGACAATTCTTAAGCATATGGCCTGGATAGATACATTTAAAACACTTATCCCTTTTTTCATCACAATAACCCCAACGGAAACAACCACAGATTCAGTAAGGAAGGCATGAAAAAGACAATGGATGCCTACTCTCCTGAGATTGGAACTTTTATGCATGAAAATTATCACCACCTTCCTGACGTCAATCACCCGACTACCTCAGGTAAGGAGAACTAGCAGTAGAAAGAACTAGAACTCCCCCACTTCTTTTTTATCCATTTAACTCTATGTCAACCACCTTGCGACTAAGAACCTCCTTGATCAGAAAACCTGCTCCTCTTACCCTGCCTATTTCTGAACTCCGCCTGTTTTTTTTTCTCATTTTCCACCTGATGCATATGAAGAATCAATAAATATCCATATTTTTAATCTGTAAGGTATTCTTGCTTTCAGACATTAAACCCTTAGATTGCCCAGAAGCGAACATTCTCATCCTCTCGCTCATATCAACAAAAAAATTAGGAGCATAACTTAATAGTTGATGAAATTTCAAGGCATATTCCTTGACAGATATTCTCCCTTGCTTAAGATTAACAGGCTTATCCATCTCTATTTTTCTCAACTATTAAGGATACAAATGATCGAGAAAAGACATACCATAAGGACAACTCCTCCAAATCACCTCTATCCTTATCCCATTCTTTGTGCCATTAGTACAAAACATCCTTGAGCTGATAAGCTATAAAGTTTACACCTTCCATACTTGTTACCTGCATCACCTTGAATATCTTCTCTATTTCATTGAAAAAACCCTAAGGATCCCCCTACACCTTCACACTAGTAAAAGTAGGAGGATTAAATTTCATAAATTGGCCAATATTTTGGCCTCAATAGATAACCCACCAGATGCATCCTGCTCAGCCTGAGAAGTAACTAACTGAGAAATAGTATGAATAGACTGGAGAAATTCTACATAACACCTTACCTTGAGGAGGACTAGTGAAAACTGGAGAAACTCCAGAACAATTAGTTATAGGACCCTAAGATCAAAGACTAACTCCGGACATAGGATGTACCTGATCAACATTGTCCCTTGATGGGATAAAAGAGTTTTCTTGTGATCCTAATCATCGAGAAATGATCTGAAAAGTTAACAACAAAGGATTAGATAAGAATTCCAGGACTTAGTCTCCGAGCTTGAACATAGAATACCAAGAAAGTGAAAAAGAGCCTTCCATAATGATGGAAGCGTACTACTTCAATCTAAATACTGAACCCAAAGTCTAAATCGCTAAGTAGAAGGAGTAGAATGAATAGTTCCTGCATCTCATGGGGATACAGTGCCTAAAGATGGGTCAGCAGGTGAATGCTAGTATGAACTCAGAAAAAGGATAAAATAATGCCATTTGTAAAACTTAGTAAAAACTATCCATATGCACACAACCACACATATATATAAAAAACCATAATGGGAAAGGTAATCCTATTTAGCATGCCATTTAAAAATTTTACCTGGGTTATGTAACTTTGCCTTCCCAAACCACCCATGGGCTATATGGGTTTAGCTCCCCCAGCTGAAAGGGACCCAGTGTGTGAAGCCGCACGACTAGTAAAAAATGGAATGACTAGTACATCCCCTAATATATATCATGTAACATCACACACATGGTCACTAAAACCAAACCTCACATCGGTAAAAATGAGTTTCCAGTTTAGATCCCCTAGTACCTCCACCTTTCACGGCTTTGCTACGTATCCCTCATTTATGCCCAATTAAAACCATTACCAAGCAACCAAAAAAACCATTAACCATTTATTAACCAAGGCTATTAGATAGTGGTATCATTATACAAAATATAACTTGCAACTATTATCCTTAGCCAATCCTTATGAGATTCTCATATACCCCATATGATTTTTAATTAAACTAAAACCATGGCCACCAAGTCCTTTTCAATCCTTTAAAAATAATTTAAACCATTCATGTCATTTAGGGTTCCATTACCAGGTTTAAACCATGCATAAGTTCCATTGAAAAATCAATATTATAGTGAAAACATTAATATAGGCATTTTATCAAACACTTTAGGGCATAGTATTTTTGAAACCAAAGTCCATTACCAAAGAACCATTCCCATGAAACAAATTATCCAAAACCTCTATTAATGCATATAAAGGCATAATTAAAACATGGGAAAACCACAACCAAGAATTTGTAACCAAAACCCCCCAAATCATATTTGAAAACCCAAAATCTTACAGTATTCAAATCGTGAAAACATTGTATAAAATTATGCCTTTAGTTGGAACTAGAAATAAGGGAAGAGAACATGTCTTAAACAAGATGATAATGGAGATAAATCACCAAGACAAGCCCCAATTTACCCCTTAAGATGAAACCCTAGATTCTTTTTCCCAAGAACTCTAGAGAGGATTTAAGAGTATTTTATAAGTTTTAATGGGTAGGATTATAGGGAAAATAACCTCCCAAGTGCAATATATGTCGTGGGACCTTATTAGGATAAGTGGGAAAATGTCCAGCTTTCCCTCACTTAAATTGCATTAAATTCCCATCATAGGGTACGATTGACCCTTTTGAGCCATACCCATCTTATATGAGTGGTACCCAACTCTCGTACTATAGGCTTTCCTCCTTGGACCCTACACTTTCCAAGGTATTACATTCCTAAACCCAAGTCATATTCAAGTATATGAATAGTACCTATAAAATGTACCCCTAGCAGAATAAAATCAAGGAGGTTTGAACATTAACCACTATACGAGTCTTGTGTATGAATCTTACCCTTACTTATGGATCATAGTGATCTACTCGTAATCAGATCCAACATATATTACCAATTATAAGGTTAAGTAAAGTAACCAATCAACCTGTACCCGACTATGAGTAGATAAATATCCATCTTGGGGTTATGCTTGATTAGGGTGTTAAGTTGTATGGTTGCTTATTGTTAGTCCTAGTTATTAATCATGAATGTTGGGTTTTGCTATTACTCTTTGATTGAAGTGATAATTGTGGGTGAAAGCCCCAATTTGACTTGGATCCCACATCATCCTTGAAAGAGGGATATGGGTGATGAGTAGTAGTGAGAAACTATTTTATAGTAATTTTTTCCTTAACATTATCTTAGAAATAAGGATGTTATGTTTGTAGCTATATCTATTGTCAACATCCTAGAGATAGGGATGTTTTATTGAGGTTTTGGATTAGTGAAATTGGCACACTCATAAGGTATTTGAAAGAATCCATGAGTGTAACTTGGTGTGTTGCTGCAAGGCTCACAGTAAGAGCTAAAATCTAGCCTACTTACATCTTTGACTATGAAAAAAACTCTCAATCACCCATGCATCTATGACCCCTAGGATAAGTATAACCCTAAGACTCTTCTCTCCTTGGATTGTAATCTATAATTGTTGCTTTTATTTAGTTTTGTAAGATAATTTTGTTCAACCACATTTCCACTCATACCCCCAACTTAATCTATGTTTTGTTTTAAATGTACATTGCGGGTCAACAATTAGTAACTTTCAAAATACAGAGAATTAAAAAACTAAATTACACTCCTCGTGGATTCGACCCCAACCAAAGTTGTGTTACTAGATTGATAATGATCTCCTTGCTCCAAAATAATGGATAAAGTTGAACGTTATTAATCTAGCCTCCCAAAGATAGAAATGAATGTCATTATTTCAATCCATGAGACTCTACTAGACACTTTCTCTTGTACCAACAATACTGGTGAACATAGGGTTTCATGCCAATTTGTGACAACCCAATTTATGATTCATGATAGAACTTACTTTGTCCTACTAATAGATAATCCAAATAGTAGCTCAGAGCTATAGTAATGGGCTAATTTTGTGAGAAAATGGCCTAAAATCAAAAAATCAATAATTCAAGGATTGTAATAATAACAAGACATAAATATACTCTAAAATATAGATAAAGCATCAACAACAATCCCACAACCTAGTAATGTTTCTACAAGAGAACATATATACTGAAATAGACAAATATAATCTTTTTCGGATAATGAAAGACTAGACATAGAAAATATCAAATAATGAAAGACTAGACATAGATAAAAGAAGAAAGAAGGGGAAACTCCGACTCTAAGAGCTTACCCTATCTCAAAAATGAATTCAATCATCACGTAAGCAATCGATACTAGTACTCGGATCTAAACCAAAAGATATAGAAGTGTAGTATAAGTACCAAAGCCACGGGTACTTAGTAAGAATCATCGGTCAACTCAACTAAATCATGATATAAATACGACAAAATACTAGATAAATATATTAAGTCAAGGTATAAGGGAATACCTTAAAATAAGTCCTAACACTATTGTACATAAATAAATAAATAAATTCAGAATAGTAACATAAATATAAAACAACTATAACTACTAAATCCCCCCCCATAAGCTAATAAGTGCGAAAAAGTAAATAACCCTATGTGGGCCACCATAAAAGGAAAGTAAATAATTGAGGAACCATAAATTAAAAAATATAAAGCCATAACCATGAATCCATCCATATTGAATCATATAAAAAATAAGTCTCAATGTCGGACTCGAACGGGAACTCAATAGAATCATCACAATTATCATCTTTGCCATACTTGAATCGAAACTTAATATCAATATCACCATCAATCATTGGACATGAAACGTAACTCATATCATCAATAATGTCATCAATTGTCATACTTGAATCAAAACTCATATTAATAAACCATCGGGTTTTACAAAAATAAGCATCAACTCCTAAATACCAAACCAATGTAAATATCATGTTTCTAAATTCCTCAAGGTCCCAAAATAAACAGTTCAAAGTGTATGACAGGTGTATAGGAGTCTACAAAAGCTAACACAAGTCTTGGCCTAAGGTGCACTGGAGGGGCCCATTTTTAATCCCCAAAATCCATTTTAAGGAAAATTTTACATTGATCTGGGGTAAGGTATATAAATCGACTTATAGATATTAAATAATCCGTAAATGGACCTAATATTGAAGTTCTACCTAAAACATTAGTGACTAAGTCAATTATGCCTAAATTATCATTTCAAGATAACCTAAACAGTCCAACTAAGCCAAATATTTTCAATCATACCTACAACACCTAAATCCCATCTCCTATATAGCATAGTATCATAATCATACTATGAAATAGCTTAATTTATGCAGAGGGCAAACCTAGCCTACCTGGCTGCTGAAGAATCTGCTAAACCAATGATTTCTCCTTCAAGAAGCTTCTGCAAGATGCCATAATATTAAAATCCTAATCTATTCATCAAAATGAGAACAATGATACCTATTTTGCACTATTATTCTTTGGATCCAAAATTACGTAAAACCTCATATTGGGCCATTTGTGAAATCACACTTTTGAAACAAACACAATAGATCTTTATGCTTAAGGCCCTAAAAAATGGGTGAATTCCGAGATCTAAAGGTGTTTTAATCAAGACACCAAGATTTTATGGATTTTTGATAAAGATAAAGTATTTAATCCCAAAATTGATGGAACCGTACCATGAATTTGATGAAGAAACGTGTAATCCAAGTCAACATATAATCCAAAATCACCCACCAATGATTCTCTAAAGTTTTCACAATTTTTAGCGTTTTATATTCTTGAGAATGGATGAAAATATGAGAAATCAGGTTAAGTGGGGTTTTTTTATATCCTTTCCAAGTCCATAGGTGTCGGTTAAGTGGACATTGGGCCGATTAAGTGGTCACCGCTTTAGCGACATCTGGTGTCAGCTTAGTTACTTCTTAAGTGACCTTAGGCTATTTAAGAAACCATTAATTGAGATTAAAAGGTATCACTTAAGCAACTAATAGGCCACTTTAGCGGCATTCGCTTAAGAGAACCCATGGTCACTTAATCAATGCACCAGCACCACTTGAGACTTTGAATTTTACAATGTCTCTACCAATGTCTCGAGATTCATCCGAAATCCTATATGAGCAAAAGAACTATGCTACCCCATCAAATTTGATGTTTCAGACACTATGGTGCAGTAGAAATTTCCATCCACGGTCTTTTCGGTAAAACGTGGGTCCCAAACCTATGTGCCATTTTTCTTAACTTTGGACCAATATCCCAAAATGAGTTCGGGAGCCTTGGGACCTAAATCAAGGGTCCACCTAGATTAAAATCAATGTTTTGGAGATTTTTGAACAACAAAAATTATCATACGAGGTCGTTAGACAAAAGTTTTTGCCCGATAGATAATTTGAACCAACAAAGACTTCAAAATAAGAAATTGTCTCTAAAACCAAAATGAACTCCTGGTAACTGAACTATCTGTTCCAGCGAGTTATAAATGACTTGGTAAGCTATACGAAAGCTCTAAATGGTAAAAATAAGAGGAAATATAAAAAATGACTTGGAGGGTCATTACATTTCAAATAAATATCATTATCCATATATATATATATATATATGAATGGGCTAGAACCATGGATAAAAGAGTGTAAATCTATAATTTTGTTGACTAGTGTACGCATCAAGACTAACTCATCATAAAAGTGCTGAAAGGGTCAGAATCTTTTACCAAAGTAAATAGTAGTAGCAAAAATGTGGACCGAAATCTGTCTCGATCAAATCTTTAAAATATTTGTAATATCAAAGACTCATAAGTCATTCATAATATTATACGATTCTCAACATGAAGAAATCTATTTTAAAAGTGAAAAGTGGGAATAAATCCTTTTTAGGAAAAAGAGTAGTAAAACCATGTTTTTAGTTGGAATTGTACCATGTACCATTTCAGTAAGCATGAATACACCGAATCTATGCATGGCATCACTAGAATCCAAACAATACAATTATAAGAAACTAAATGTCTATAAACTACAACCACTTTCTATACAGGGGTAAAAATTTCTCGAAACTCAACTAATATCATAATCATGGCCTTTGGCCCATTATTACATATAATAGACATACCCATATCATCATAATCTAGGTATACCATAACAAACCACAGTGTCATATAGTAAACCTTGTACTAAAGAGTTATTAGTTTCAACTATGTCTAAACATACTAGCAAGCTAGGGTAATAAGATTTTAGAAGCATAATAAGTATTTAACCTTAAGGGTCGATTATCCTTCTAGCCCCCAAACTCATAAATGAAGCTAAGTCATAATGTTTTACCAAATATAACATCTAAACATACATATCTAACATAAAAAATATATAATACACCATCTCATGAAGAAGAGTAGACAGAAGCCTACCTCGATTTCAAACCATAATCCTTGAATCACCTACAAATCATACATCTTCACTCGATAATATCAAAATATTGACATGCTATAAAAATAGTAATCTACATGTTGTTAGGAGTAAAATAAGACCCATAATTCTATATTAAGGGTCAGGTCATATTTTGAGCCAAGAATAGTCCTGCAGTGCCCACAAGTGGAATTTTAAGTTGAATTCATCACGAGATCCCTCAAAATTGTGTGCTTAAGAGTTAAGCACAAATAGATCATAAATTAGGTCTCAAATCAATCTTTAAAGTTTAGAAATTAAAGAACTAATTTCTAAGAGTTTACCATAATTTAGGATAGAAATTGAAGAAAAAATTAATGGAAAATGACCAAGGAGAGTTAGGCTAGCTTACCTTAGCTTCTATGGATGATTTCCCATTTCATCCTCTATTTGAGATCTCAACATGGTGTGAAAATTATGAAAAATTAGGTGGATAAAAGTGTATTAAAAGTCCACAAATGTCACTTATGTGGACACCTGGAGTTAAAACGCCCACCACTAAAGCAGAAACATGACAAATTAAGTGGTTTGGCAACAATAGTAGGTGCCAATAAAGCAACTCCAATGGCTCTAAAGAGCTTCCCGCTTTAGCGGCCATTGAATGCTAAAGTGGACCCAAACCATTCGGCAAGGTCTGCTAAAGAGACCTATGGGCGCTAAAGCACTGAGCGCTAAAGCAGAACAATAGGCACTTAAGTAGACCTATTAGGAGCCATGCACTAGATTTTTACCAAGTCCAAAATAAACTTCTATTTGGTGATCGAGATTCATTCAGAACCCCGTGCGTGCAAATAAACTATGCTACCATACAAAATTAGACATTTTGTACTCAATGGAACCATCAAAACTTTCATCCAAGATCGTTTTGACTAAATATAAGGCCCACACGTAAAATTTTATTTTTCACATAATCTACCTAATAGCCCTAAATAAGTTGAGAAGCCTCAAGACCTGAACCAAAGGTCTCCTAGACTAGAATAAATGCTCCAAAGCTGATAGAGTTGTTGGAATCCTTATCCAAGGTCATCTACTAGCAGTTTTGGTCTAAGACCAAGTCCGAAATAATAAAAGCTCCAAAATAGGAAAATGAGCCTAAAATCCAAATAAATTATTCGATCACCGAACCAACAATGCTAGAAAGTCATAAATGACCTCTAGCCATTATGGAAAGTATTAAAATTCTAGAGATGCATGCAAATTGAGGAAATAACTTGGAGGGTCATTACATTATCCATTCTTTGGACTTGTATACTACTATATATATCCTTATTTTGCTCTGCATTTGTATAATGACCAGTGATATATGGTATAGTACTTAGGTCATAAAGTATGTCTAGAATAGGATAGTTTATCCCTGTTGTCTCCTTAGCATAACTATTTATTTTCCTAGATATTTGGGTGTAATTTACATTCCTACCTGAATTTTATTTATTTATGCATATTTATGGATCTTAGTTGGCAGTTTCCTATTGTGTACCATGTGTTTGGTAATCATACTACACTTCTGTATCCTACAGATCATAGTATAGCAATTTCCACTATTGTGTGTCATATGGAGTAGCTATTATTTGGAGATATAAGGTAAGCTCCTTGCATTTGGAGTATTACTCTTCTCCCTCTTATGTACTATACGATTTACTGTTTAGTATTTAGAGATAGGTTGTATATTTATTCCTTTAGTACTTATATTTTAGGCTCGTTATATTAGAATCTCTTTTACTCATTTTAAAAGTAGTAAGAGGGGGGGTCAATTATTATTTTTTCGACTAGATAGTCGACTTCCTTTGATAGAAAGTCAACTATTGATTGTAGTAGTAAAAACTTAAGAAATTAAAATGTTCAAGTTAAATAACATAGTTTTTATTCTTCTTGGAACCTATAATAGGTCTTACTCCATCCCCATTGGGTTGCAAGGGATTCTACTAGTTTTTTTGTGAATTAAAATCAAAATACAAGATTGAGTTAAGGTTTTTGGTTTTGACTCACACTATCTTCTTTTCTCACACTTTGATACAAAGCTTAACCAAATAAATGTTTCTCTCCTCTCTTTTTTAGTACACAACAAACTTTGTAAGAGAAAAAAATGCTTGAATAAAGTAGAACAAAGAACTACAGAAGGTTGAGACAAGTGTATATCTCTTTCTTTAACTTCCAATGTTTATATTATAGTTATTAGACTACTCACTAGCCACTAGAACTTTGAAAGAAACCCAAAGGTTTTTTTTCTTAGGAAACTAAATAAGTAATATTCAATTTCCAAGAATAAGTAAAGACAAGATGAAAAAATTGAGTACGTATAATTTATACACAAGATGCAACAATCCCATGACATTAGTGATTCATTTAATGCAACAGATCTTGTTCCTTTCTTTTCATTCCTTTTGTTGCTCAATAGAATCTTCTGATAGGATTTATTCAATATATTTGGAGTAATATATCTTTTATTTTTTTTCCCATTCTCCTTGATTTTCTCTCTTGAAATGTAGAGCAATCCTGTTTTCATTCTTTTGAGATGTTTCTTCCTTTTTGAGTATCATTCAACCTATATTTCTTACAATTAATTCAAACTTAATGGTCTTTCATAAAAATCTTAGTTTTATCAATAATCTCCTTTATGATGGATAACAAAAGTAAATTAGGCTGTAAGAAAATTAGATTATTTCCCTGGATTACTATTCAAGTCCTCCCCCTAAATGATTTCTCCCCTGAAGGAGTTAATGGTTTTTCCTGTAAGGTTAGAGTGAATAATATAGCAATACAATATTTCTCCCCCTTTGGCATCAATCGTGAAGGAAGAAAGGTAGCACACGCGAACTATGTAGAAGTAAGTAGGGATCTATGGATCAAAAAGGTTTTGCAATTATGCCAAGAGATTTTCTTAGAGAACAAAATCTTTCTTCAAGAAGAGGTTTGTTAAAAATATCAGCTAATTGAAAATCGGTTCTCACAAAAGACTATTCAATATTACTTTTTAAAAGATAAACTCTAATAAAATAATGTTTAATATTAATATGTTTTGTTGTAGAATGATGCATAGAATTTTTAAACAAGCAAATAGCACTAGAGTTATCACAGAATATATTGACATGTTTAAAACATAGATCATAATAACTGAGTTGATGGGACATCCAAACAATTTGGGCACAAGACAATCCTAAAGTAACAAATAAGATTCATTAGTAGATATAGAGACACAATTTCAATTCTTATTTTTCTATGACACAAGGGATTATACCAGGAATTGGTTAGATCCACTAGTGATTTTTTGATCCACTTTGTCTCCTGCATAATCTACATCTGTGAAACCTTTTAAAATAATATCAGCAAACTAAAGATACCATAAGCCATAGGATCTTGTGGTAATAATAAAACACCTTAGGTTTTTGCCCATGGAAATTTCCTGAGCTTTGAGCTCACTGTCCTCGTAATGACTCACCATATGAGTCATATTATGTAGGTATAGGTCAGGTTACCCAACTCATTAGGTGTCCAATGAGTGAAGGTTGGGTTTTCATTGTGGTTACGACTTGGTGGTACGAGTCGTATGGTTTGCTGACGGTTGGTCCTTTATTTAATCTTAAACTTAATAGATTGACTTGGCTCTGAGTATCAGTGGCTTACTAAAAGCTGTAAGGATAGGTTATGAGTTATTGTTTGGAGTTGTATGTTGTACAGTGTCAATTCCTTGGGATTTTATATTATATATAACTAAGACCATATGAGTTGTATAGTCTGGTCAAGACTGGAGGTAAGGGATTTGTATATGGAGAGTGTGGGGGGGTCCAACTTATTATCTTGGTGATGATTTAATGGTATGAGTCATATGTTATGGTCACGAGTAACGAGGTTGACTTGTAACCACCTACGGTAATTTCTACAGATTAAGTTAGGGTTATTCTGGACATTTTCCCCTTGTAACTCCTTTGGATTCCACGACTTAAAATGCCATTTGAGACCTTATTAACCTATTATTTGTAATCAAACAATCTTAAGACTCTCTCAAACTCTTTGTTCAAGAAAGAGGCTAGGGTTTCCTCAAGGCATTCAATTAGGGGCTTTCAAGAGTGATTATTTTGTATTCCTTGGTGTCTAAGGAATGTTACTCTTCCCTCATTGTTGTTTTAGAAAGACCATGTGTTTTAATGTATGGTTTTTATGATATTATTATGGTTTTGAAACAAAGATTGGGGGTTTTGGTTGTCCATGTATGAATATTGTTTCTCATATTTTATGGTCTGTCCTTGTTTTAATTATGGTGTTGCACATATGGGTGCATGGGAATGGTGATTTAATTAAGTGTTCATAGTTGAGCCCCATTTTGGTTGATTTTGGTTTTTATAATGGTATGCCCTCAACATTTTTGTGAAATTGACTACGAAATAACTTTTGTCACATGGTTTGACTATACTTCTAAATCTTTTCAATTCATAAATGGTTAAAGGAACATGAATTGGTTATGGTTCATTTTAAATGGTTTGGAAAGGCATTGGTTTCTATGGTCTTGGTTTAATTGGAAACTTTGGAGTCAATTTGGTTTAATGCTTTTGGGATGGCATAAAATGACAGACTTGCAAGCTCTAATATTTGTCTGACAATACCAATGGTTAATGAAGAATTAAAAGAATCCTTGGAAAATTATTTGACTATTTGAAAAAAAGGGTTTAATTGGTATTAAAGGGGGTTGAGTACCAAAGCCGTGGAAGGTATAGGTCCTGGGGGGATGGACGTTGGTGATATTGGGTGTATTTATACGCCTAAGCACCATAATTTATCCATATTTTAGCTATGTTTAGAGAACAAAGTGCCTAGTTTCTTATGTTTTTACTCTACTTCTATGTAATTGAGCTAACCGATTTGATTAGCATGATTTCAGTCATTAATGAGGTAGATGAAGACATTATGGGACTATGAAATGCGGAATGGCATATGACACAAGAGAGAATAGCAATTCGGACAAAATGTGGCGCCTAGAAAATATGTCCAGGACTAGTTTGTCATTTATAATAAGTTCAGGGACTTAGAAGGCAATAATGAGAGAAAAGATTATTAAAAGGGTTAAATGCTGAATTTTTATTCATTATTCATTATCCTGCATTATTCTGAACAAGGAGAGTGGCGGCTTATCCTGGGAGAGAGAAAAAACGTTTTTCTCCTGTTCTCACAATTCGCACACCAAGATCATCTTCTAGTTTTTGGTATGAGGAATATTTCTATTGTGATTTCCATTTTATTCATAAGTAGCTAAGTTTATTAGTTAGGGTTATGGAAGCCTTGTATCATACAATCTATTACTTTTGGTTTTGAATTCATTATGCATTGATTTGTTTACATCATACTCTCTTCGCCTATCTTGAATTCTCGTGGTTGCAAACATAGAGGATATGCCTTAAAACACAACTTGTTCGAAAGAAAGGTTGATGTTTGGAAAAGAGAGTAATGACAAAAAAATAGGATTACCAACCCCTATTTCATAAGTTAATGCCTTAGCAGGATTAACTACTTGGAGATTTTGTATTGTTTTTGGTAAACGCTTTTGATTCGAGAGAACTAAAGTGAATTAGTCCTTGATGTTTGAGAAACACTAGGATTATGTTATTAAATACAATACGTTTCTCTGTAAGCACGATGCATGTATAAATTCATAAAGCCCATAGTTAGAAAGTATTGAAAACTACAAGGTGGACATAACCCTAGCTTGCTATTTCTCTGAATTTGAATACTACTACACGTATTTCATCTTGTTAAACTGAAACCATTAATTTGTAAAATGAATCAACTCCCCACTATTTATTTTATGGAAACGAACGATTAAAAGTCAACTAATCTGCATACAACTTAATTAGCACCATATTCCCTGTGGGATTCGACCCCAACTTAGTTGGGTTATATATTTGACAATGACCGCTTACTCTCTTGTAAGAGAGGTTTAATTTGAGTGTTATAAAAAATGGCGCCGTTGTCGGGGAGTACGGTTGTCGATTGAGTTTATGTGTATTAATTGACTGTTATTCAAGTTTCCTTATTTTACGTTATTTGTTGTTTTTGTTTGTTACAGGCTTATTGTTTATGCCACAAACTAGAAGTTCATGTAAACCATTATTACCCTTCAATCCTTAACCTCATCTCATTGAAAGAATGGCTAACCAATAGGAAGCTGAAAGATTAGACGCTTTGGCTAATGCTCAATTAAATCTACAGAATGTAGATAACCTAGGTCGGGTACCTAATCTTGATGAAGAGGACCTGGTAGATGATAATTTAATTGACCCAGTTAATAGGAGGCGTGTAGTAAGGGTAGTTGCACATGTAAATCAAAATCGTCCATTTAGAGGAAGACCAGAATGCCAAGATGCACAGTTTGATGTTGACAATGATGAGGATGATTTAGATGAAACTGGATCTACAGGGGCAATCATTCTACCACCACTAGCTCCTGGGGTGAAATTCAACATCACCAGTACTATGATCCAGCTACTGAATCTGAAAAGACTCTTTGGTGGATTACCTGTTGATGATCCAAATCTACATTTGGTGAATTTCATCAGTATTTGTAAGTCATTTGATAATCCTGGAGTGGGACAAAATATTATTCATTTAAGATTGTTGCCACTGTCTCTATCTGAAGAGGCAACTATGTGGTTGAATGAGCTGACTCCTAATTCTATAATAAACTGGAGGTAATTGAAAGGAGCTTTCCTAGAAAGGTTCTTTCTTCCCTCCAGAATGTTACAGTTGAGGGAAAAGATCAGTAAATTTAGGCAATTGGATAATGAATCTTTGTATGAGACTTGGGAGAGGTTTAAAAAGAAGTTGACTCAATGCCCAAACCATAAGATGACTGATGAACATTTGATGGAAATACACTACAGAGATTTGAACTCACTTATAAAGCCAATAGTGGATAATGCTGGAGGAGGAGCTTTTATGGAGCTCACCTTTACTGAGGTTGTGGACATATTAGAAAGAATGACTAAGACAAGTAGAGCTTGGCATACCAGAGATTTTGTGGTAGCAAGAAATACTGGGTCTATTGTAATATTAGCAGAGCGATGATGATAGGCGTATTTACACGTCTAAAGTACTATAATTGACCCATATTTTAGCTAAGTTTTGAGGACAAAATATATAATTCATGCACTTTTAGTCCTTTTTCCTGTAAGTGAGCTAACAAACGTGATTAGCAAGTTTTCAGGTATAAATGATGCAGATTTCAGCATATTATGGATAACTTGACGCCCAAAGAAGCTTCACGAAAGAAGGGAGAGAAAGCTTGGACGCCAAGGACTAAAAGTGACGCATGGAAAACCTATCCCGGGCAAAAATAGCATTTCTAAAGACTTTGGGGATCAGCAGTAACTTATTAGGATTAGGATAATGATGCAGTAACCTAGTAGGATTAGGTTAAGTAATGCAGTAGCTTAGTAGGAATAGGATATGGGTGTTATAAATACCCTATTTTCTTAGAGATTTTTTACATTCTGAATTTTACATTCTGAATTCTACATTCTACTTCTAGTTCCGAAAACAATTCTCTTTCAATTAATTACTTTATCTTCATCTATTCAATTCTTAATTTACACAACAAGAGAACCACTATTTTGTAAGAAATTCACACCACAAGAACTACCAAAGCACACTTCACGTTAGACTCTTATTTCGGTATAATGATAATGTCTATTGTGATTTCCGTTGCACTCATGAATAGCTAAACTTCTCTGTTGGGGTTATGGAAGCCTTATGAGATACTATCTATTGCTATGAGTTTGTGAATTCGTGACACGTATGCTGCTTATATCATTATTCTCTTCATCTTAATGCAAATTCTTGTGGTTGCAAACGTATAGAATACGCCAGTATAGCATTAACTTGTTCGAAAGAAAAGTTATATGTCTGGAAAAGAGATAATGTCAAGGTAATAGGGCACCAACCCCTGTTAAAAAGTTAGTGCCGTAACTGGATTAACCTCTTGGAGAATTTGTACCGTTAGACACGCTTTAAGCTCGAAAGAGTTAAAGTGAAATAATCCTTGATGGTCGAAAGACGCCTGGATTTACCATAGAATACAATTCTCTATAAACACATGCATGTCTGAATTCCGCATAACTCATAGCCAAGAGAGACGTATAACTCATAAGGTGGACATAACCCCAACTCTCAATTCTCATTGATTAACATCTTACTAAACACTCTTTCTTTTTACTTTGCTATTTTCCGTTTTCACTTTGTTACATTATTGCACGTTAAAATCCCCCTTTTACGAGACTTGCACCAAAATTCTAATAATCTTTGCTTACTTAGTGACCGGCTATTCTCTGTGGGATCGATACCCAACCCAGTTGGGTTATATATTTGACGACGACCGCTTACACTCTTACGAGAGCTGTAGTTTGAGCGTTATCAAATTTTGGCGCCGTTGCCGGGAATACGGTTGTTAACTAAGTTTGCGATAGTTACTAGACCCTTTGGTCAAAAGTTCTCAGATTTTACTTTTAGCTGTTGTTTTTGTTTTATTCAGTTTCTATTGGCAGGATGGAGGCACAACGTGACATTGATAGTAGGACTGCTCAACAGGAACAGGCTAGATTAGCTGCACTGGCAGCTGCTCAAGTGCATCAACAGAATATTGATAACCCTGGACTAGCAACAAATTCTAACGATGAGGATCTAGGTGATGATGAGTTACTAAACCCAAGGCGTGATGCTGAGATAGTAACACCTGCTAACAAAAGATATCGTCAAGCTAGGTTTAGAAAGGAACACCGACCCATGCAACCAGCATTCAACGATGATGATGATGATCTTGATGGAGCCGGAGCCACAGGAGCCATTATTCCTTCACCCTTGGCACCTGGAGCAAAGTTCAATATCACCAGCACCATGATTCAACTATTACAGCTCAAGGGATTATTTGGTGGACTTGCAGGCGATGATCCGAATATGCATCTGATCAACTTCATCTCTACATGCAAGTCATTCGACAATCCAGGCGTTGGACAGAATGCAATTCGTCTGCGCTTATTTCCATTGTCTCTATCTGGGGAGGCAACTCTATGGTTGAACGGGCTGACTCCTGATTCTATTACAAATTGGAGGCAATTGAAAGACGCTTTCCTAGAAAGATTCTTTCCGCCATCCAAAAAAGCACAGTTGAGAGATGAAATCGGCAACTTTCGTCAGCTTCCAACTGAAGCCCTACATGAAACATGGGAGAGATTCAAGAAGAAGCTTATGAGGTGCCCAAACCATCATATGACTAATGTTCACCTAATGGAGATACTATACAGAGCCTTGAATTCAATAACTAAACCAGTGGTGGATAATGCGGCTGGAGGATCATTTATGGACCTCACTTTTGGTCAGGCAAGCAATATGCTAGATTGGATGACGAAGCAAAGTAGAGCTTGGCATACCAGGGATTCTGAGGTAGCAAGCTCCACTTTATCTATTTGCATGACTGCAGAACAAAGGAGAAGAGAAGAAGAAAGTGATCAAGATATGGCGCACATGAAAACACAAGTGGATCTTCTTACAAAGCATCTATTATCAGGGAAGACCAAAAAAGTTAAAGCCATTGTAGCATATAGAAGAGACGAATTTGATTCGGAGGAAGAATCCAACTACTTGAATAATCAGGGGGGGTTTCCGAGGCAATGCCCAAGGAAACCAAGGTCGGAACTACTATGAGAAATCTGGAAACAAGGACCAAGGTAGTTGGAAGAACAATAATGACAATAGTGGTTTATATGTTCCCCCAGGAAGACGTGACACCACTGCATCTGGGTCAGGAAATATGGAAGAGATGATGGCTAAACTGTTGAAAGGAGTGGAAGCAACCAGCGCGGGAGTAACGGAGGTAATACATGATTTGTCCTCAATGAAGCAATTGGTTGACTCACATTCCACTTCAATAAAACAAATAGAGTAGAAATTGAGCCAACTTTCAGCAGCACTCAATCAAAGAAAGGCAGGCACTCTACCTAGTGACACTGTGCAAAATCCAAGGAACGACGGATCATGCATGGCTATTACTACCAGAAGTGGTAAGGTGCTGGAAAATTCATCCCAAAGCAAGCAAGTGGCCGAAAATAAGGAGGATGATGACGCCATAGAAGCTGACCAAGATGTCCATGACGTCACCCCTAGTAGGTTACAGCCTGAAATTACCGAAATACGGAAGCAATAGGAGAAGAAAGCCGTGGAGAAAATACTTCCCTTTCCACCACCGCCTTTTCCTCAAAGATTAAAGAAGAAAGCTGATGATACCAAATTCAATAAATTCATGGCAATGTTAAAACAGCTGACCATTAATGTTCCGTTGGTGGAGGCACTAGAACAAATGCCTGGGTATGCAAAGTTTATGAAAGATCTTTTGACAAAGAAGCGGGCAGCAAGCTATGAGTTGACAGACACTATTCATCATTGCAGTGCAATTGCTACCCGATCACTAGTTCAGAAGAAGGCCGACCCCGGTGCTTTCACTATTCCTTGCACCGTTGGATCTTTGAATTTTGCCAAGGCATTATGTGATTTAGGAGCCAGCATTAATTTGATGCCATTATCTATTTACAAAAAGTTGGGGTTGGGTGATCCTACTCCAACAGGCTCGTAATGGCGGATAGGTCGGTAAAATGACCTGTTGGTATTCTATGTGATGTATTGGTAAAGGTTTCTTCATTCATCTTTCCAGCAGACTTCGTTATTTTGGATTGTGAGGCTGACTCAGAAGTTCCCATAATCTTGGGGCGCCCTTTCCTTGCAACAGGAAGTGTGCTTATTGATTTAAGAGCTAATGAGCTTTTATTCCGGATAAATGACGAAGTAGTTCGCTTTGATGTGTGAAAATCAATGAAGCACCCCAAAGAGCTGAACGTATTCTCGGTAGAGGATGTTTATGTTGATGATGAGAAAGCATTATCTGAAGAGAAGCAGATTATTGACGACCCATTGGTGGATGTGCTCATGAATTTTGAGCGCAAGGATGCTGAAAACTATGAAGAAACTATTGGTGCTCTAACAGGATTTGGGTCATATCCTCATGCTCCCAAGAAGCTGAACCTTGATCTCAAAAATCGACCGACACCACCAGCTAAACCATCTATTGAAGAGCCACCCACGTAAGAGTTGAAGGAGTTGCCGAGTCATTTAAAGTATGCATTCTTGGGAAGCGGAAACACACTCCCAGTCATTGTGGCAGCAGATTTGGGTGAGCAGCAAGTTACAGCTCTCCTTGCTATTTTATGAAAGTATATAAGAGCCATTGGTTGGACCATCGCTGACATTATTGGTATTCCACCTGGGATTTGTACACAAAAGATTCAGCTTGAAGAAAATAGCACACCCACTATTGAGCATCAAAGGCATCTCAATCCCCCTATGCAAGAAGTGGTGAAGAAAGAAATTATTTAGTGGTTAGATGCAGGAGTTGTGTATCCAATCTCTGACAGTACATGGGTAAGCCCGGTACAATGTGTTCCCAAGAAAGGAGGCATGACGGTAGTCGCGAATGAAAAGAATGAGCTTATTCCACTCAGACCTGTTACAGGATGGAGAGTATGCATGGACTACCGAAAGCTGAATTCATGGACGCTTAAAGATCACATTCCAATGCCATTTATGGACCAAATGCTTGATCAATTAGCGGGGAAAGGATGGTTTTGTTTCCTAGATGGTTATTCCGGCTATAATCAGATTTGTATTTCCCCCGAACACCAAGAGAAGACAACGTTCACATGCCCATATGGTACGTTTGCCTTCAAACGTATGCCATTCGGGCTATGTAACGCACCAGCCACTTTTCAGCGTTGTATGATGTCCATTTTTTCTGATATGGTTGAAGACACCTTGGAGGTGTTCATGGACGATTTCTCAATCGTTGGTGAGTCATTTGAATCATGCTTGGCAAACTTAAGTATGGAATTACAAAGATGTGTTATATTCAACCTAGTGCTAAATTGGGAGAAGTGCCACTTTATGGTGAAAGAAGGTATTGTTCTTGGACATAAAATCTCAGAAAGAGGAATTGAGGTTGATAGAGCTAAAATTGAAGTTATCGAGAAGCTACCACCTCCAATTTCCGTAAAGGGAGTTCGTAGTTTCCTCGGTCCCGCAGGGTTCTATAGGCGGTTTATCAAAGACTTCTCCAAAATTGCTAGTCCATTATGCAAAATTTTGGAGAAAGATGCAAAGTTTGACTTCAATGAAGATTGTTTGAAGGCATTCGAATGCCTCAAAGGGAAGCTAATTGAAGCACCTATCATGGTAACACCAGATTGGTCCCTACCATTTGAAGTCATGTGCGATGCTAGCGGGGTAGCTTTGGGTGTTGTACTTGGCCATAGAAGGGAAAAGTTATTCCATCCAATCTACTATGCGATCAAGGTCTTGAACGAAGCCCAGAAGAACTATACTGTCACAGAACAAAAGCTCCTAGCGGTTCTGTATGCTTTTGAGAAGTTTCGTGCTTATTTGTTGGGAACCAAAGTGGTAGTTCATACTGATCATGCAGCTCTGAGATATCTAATGACAAAGAAGGATGTGAAACCAAGGCTAATTCGATGGGTATTGTTGCTGCAAGAATTTGATTTCGAGGTAAAAGATAGAAAAGGTTGCGAGAACCAAGTGGTTGATCCTCTATCTAGACTCGAGAACGAGCATATAGCGCAGCCTAATCTTGAGATTGATGACGCATTCCCTGACGAAGAGATCTTAGCCACAATAATGGAAGAGTTACCATGGTATGCAGACTTTGCGAATTTTGTGGTGAGTAATGTGATGCCTGCAAATCTATCTTTCCATCAAAAGAGGAAGTTCATGCATGATGTAAAACACTACTTTTGGGATGAGCCATATTTGTTTCGATGATGCGCGGATGGTGTTATCAGGCGATGCATATCCCATGTAGAGGTGCCGAATATATTGGAAGCATGTCATACTTCACAAGTTGGGGGACATCACGCAGGTAATCGGACAGTAAGTAAGGTATTGCAAAGTGGATACTATTGGCCTTCGATATTTAGAGATGCCTACGATTTTGTGAGAAGATGCGACCAATGTCAGAGACAAGGCGCGATTTCAAAACACCATGAGATGCCCATGTCGAAAATTCTTGAAGTTGAGCTATTTGATGTATGGGGTATTGATTTCATGGGACCATTCATAAATTCGTTTGGAATGAAATACATCCTAGTCGCTATAGATTATGTTTCAAAATGGGTCGAAGCAGTAGCGTTGGCGGACAATGAAGGAAAGCGTGTTGTAGCATTCTTGAAGAGAAATATCTTCTCTCGCTTTGGAGTACCACGTACTATCATAAGCGATGGAGGATCTCACTTTTGCAACAAGCTATTCAAATCCGTGTTGGCCAAATATGGTGTCAAGCAACATAAGGTAGACACACCTTATCACCCATAAACTAGTGGACAGGTAGAGGTTTCCAATTGCGAGATCAAGCAAATCCTTGCTAAGACTGTAAATGCTAATAGGAAAGATTGGTCTCGGAAGATGGACGATGCATTATGGGCTTATAGGACTGCATTCAAAACGCCAATTGGCATGTCCCCGTACCAGCTAGTTTATGGGAAGGCCTGTCACTTGCCCATTGAGCTCGAGCATAAAGCATTGTGGGTGTTAAAGCGACTGAATTTGAATTGGGATGATGCTATGAATCTGAGATTGGAGCAGTTGAACGAGATGGATGAATTCCGTCTACATGCATATGAAAGATCAGACCTCTACAAGGAATGGATGAAAAAGTATCATGATCAGCGGATTGTTCAACGAAACTTTCAAAAGGATGATATGGTACTTCTTTTCAATTCTAGACTGAAGCTATTCCCAGGTAAGTTAAAGTCCAAATGTCTGGTCTGTACAAAGTTAACCAAGTCTACTCGTCTGGAGTAGTTGATTTAGAAGACAATAATGGTGTTGTCTTTAAGGTGAATGGCCAACGAGTAAAACCATATATCGGTCCTCTTGACACGATAAACTATATGGCCACCATCTACCTCGACGAAGTCTAAGTACTCGAGGTAACTATGTCGTGCCGCGACAATAAATCAAGCGCTAGATAGGAGGCAACCCATCGTTTTTCATTCTTTCTTTCGTTCTATTAAGTGTTTGTTTTTATTAAATAAAAATCCAAAAAGAAGAGTCGTGCCACGACCAAAACTAAGGCACTTGATGGGAGGCAACCCATCGTTCTAATCGTTTTAGTTGTTTTTGAGTGAATGTAGGTGCAAGAGGTATAACGGAGGAGATTGGTTTCTAATGTTGAGTTGGAAGTATTACATGTTGAAGGTGGTAAGTTAGGAAAGAAGAAGCAAAATGCTATGGGTTAGGCACGGCCTATGTAAATCTAGGCCACGAACAAGGCACGGCATATGTAAATCTAGGCTACGAACAAGGCACGGCTTATGCTATGGCATAATCTCTCAGATTCTAGAGTGCCATAGCATAGGCACCGCCTATGCTCAACAATGCCATAGCATAGGCGCCGCCTATGCAAAGGCATTTGGTCTCAGAATCTAGTCTGCCATAGCATAGGCGCCGCCTATGCTCAACAATGCCATAGCATAGGCGCCGCCTATGCAAAGGCATTTGGTCTCAGAATCTAGTGTGCCATAGCATAGGCGCCGCCTATGCTCACTTTAGTGTCCAAATCCGATTTTAAATGGGTCAAACCCGACCCAAAGCTTGCCCTATAAATAAGAAACTTAGTCTTAGGCCAAAAATACATTGCAAACCTAAGAAAAGCGCCGCCTACCTCTCCAAATTCTCTCAAAAATTTTCCTTTTGCTCTTTTACTTCTCAAGAACATCTTCCAAAGGCATCAACCAAGTAAGTACTTCTTTGTTCTTCTTTAATATTCCGTAAGTACTACAATACTACGCCTACAATAAATTGTTAGATCTTGAAGTAGTGTTGGTGATTTGAATGTGGTTGATTTGTTGTGATACTACTAAGTGAGTGAAAGAGTACGTAAGGATGATCTTAACTTGTTTCCAACTTGTATTTGATTTTGATGCACTGTCATACTTTTGCTGAATTGACAAGGTTACGAAAATTGCATAATCTTGTAAATAGAAAGCTTACATGTTGGAATGACTTGTTCATCGAGATGAGAATCATGGTTAAATTACCAACTTGTGAGGTTGTGATTATTTCTAGATGCTATACCTTGATTCAATCTCTATGTAGTAGTCTTGATATATCAAACATGAAAGTATTGCCAAGGTTTCAAGAAGTATGACTGCACTGATTATATTGTTGGAATTTAACGCCTAAAACATATATCGATGAAGTCTGAGTAATCGACAACTTTCACTCCACTAGTTTGTACCAACAAAATAAGTGTGGGGTGGTGCCACTACTGCTTGTTTATTGATTGTATCCACTGATATGATGCTAACATGACTATTGTTTTAATCTTAGGTACAATGGCACCCAAAGCAAGACAAGGCAAAGATAAAGCAACCACTTCACAAAAAGGAAAGAAAAGAGGAAGAAAAGACCATGGAGAATCCTCATCGCTGCAAGTACCACACCGCATATTCGGAATTAAATGGGTCCTTGAGGAGGAAACAAAGGAGTGGTATAGGAACAATAAAGAGAAGAAATATGTTCATGTGGAGATGATACACAAGGAGAGCCTAGCACAGAAAGAACCTCGCATGTTGGCTAAGATAATGGCGTTACATCTTGATTTCATCTTCCGAGATATGGGAGAGTGCAATCTCGATTTAACATGAGAATTCTATGCCAACTGGTCACCGAAAACCACAGGGACTGAAGTCAAGATTCGGGGCCATGTTCTGCAACTAAATGCGGAGTTCTTCAACTCCTTTCTAGGCTTGCCATCTGTTGATCCCGCACCACTCAAGGAGCTGTACAATAGACCTCCGTATAGGGAAATTCAACACACATTGTGCGGAACAAGATCTATGGAACGATGGAGCAGACACAAGGACACCGGTCGGCACAACACCTTCCCATATGCTGCTTTGAATAGGGAAGCTAGGATATGGATGCGAATAGTCAACTCTTGCATCATTCCAGGGACACAGTACACAAAGATAACACGAGATAGAGTGTGCCTGGTGTACGCATTGATGACGAATGTCCCTATCAACATTGGGGCAATTATTCGATCTACAATGCGGAAAGCTAGGCTACACAAGAGGTCCCACTTCAGCTTTGGCAACCTGTTAACTACAATATTGAGGAAGGAAGACATCGAAGAGGAACCAGCTGATCATAAGCTTCCACACAACCCAAAGAAGGTT
The DNA here is from genome assembly GCA_030864215.1 of Capsicum pubescens. NCBI lineage: Eukaryota > Viridiplantae > Streptophyta > Magnoliopsida > Solanales > Solanaceae > Capsicum > Capsicum pubescens. Next base: position 182,739,303 of record CM061538.1, read on the forward strand.
GACCTCACAAAGGTTAAAGAAGCTGAATCCGCGCATGGCGTCAACCTTACCACGGCAGAAAGACATGCTCGGACGACAGCTTCTCCCACCATATATATAGCATGATGAGGTTTACCATGATGAGCGGGGGTCGTGTTCCAACTGCTGCAGAGCTCCAACAGTTGGACTATGACTACCCAATAAATGAGCATGCGAAGGCCATGTGTGGAGTAGGGGTATACTTTGAGGAACCTCTTGATGACGATGTGCCAACCGATGATGATCGCAGAATTCCAGACTCCGACATGGAGGAGAACTCTGATGACGACGACTCTGATGATGATTCCGACGCAGGGGGTATGACCCCAGACATAGAGGAGGAGTCCGACTAATCAGGTTCTTCTTATTTATTTTCCACTGAGGGTGGTGTGGCCCGTCTAAGTGTGGGGTGCTGGTATTTGCATGCTATACTTCTTTATCTGCATTTGCATTTATTTATGTTTGTTTGTTTTGTTTTTTTAGTAGTTAAAATTTTCTTGATGCATGAAATTGTTCTGATAGACGGCATGGTAGTATAACAGTAGTTTGTGCTAAATCATTACTATTGAGACATTTAGGCTCTACGTGTGACTCACTGTGTGATAATTGTGTGGTTTAATTCATTCATCTGTTGGGTCAAGAGTCTATACTGCTCCCAATAAAGTCGACCATGTGCCTTGTGTGTGTGAGGATATAGTATATTCTGTGTTTGTGGCTGATGCTAGAACTTGCCTGGTATGTATGTAAAGCGAAATAAAGAGTGCGAGTTTAGGAGATGATTTAGGCATTTCTTTGGCTTTGGCAACCTATACTTGTTTAATTTTTTTTTACCTACCCGTGGACATTATCCTAGTTAATCCCCTTTTGAGCCTTTAGCCTATTTTCTTTGACAGCCTCATATGTAAGCCTAATCAATTTTTTTCAAGACCATAATTTGATCCAAATTCCTAAGTGCTTTAAAGCGTAAAGTCATGTGACAAAATAAGAGGAAATTGGGTGAGTATGAAGCCTTAGAATGTATTGGTGCTTGAAGTTGTTATGAAAAAGAATTGCTATCATAAGAGGTATGTTATGAAAAGAATAAGGAAAAGAAAACTAAAAAGTTAGTTATGTTTAAAATTGAAAAAAAAAAAGAGGAGAGAAGGGGTGGTAGAATAAAAGAAAGTATAAAGGTTGTTTGAAAGAAGGTGTTAATGACATAATGTGATGTATTAAAGCGCTTAGGAACATAGTCACTATTTCTGGCCAAAATAGTCCTACCCGTCCCTTAGCCTACATTACAACCTGTAAAAGACCTATTTGATCCTAAGCTTAGCATTCTGATATTTAGTGGAGCAGTACACTAAGGGAAAGCCTATGGTCATCAGTTGCAAACATATGAATTCTTTGTGAGAGTGAGAGCAAGGATAATCCTATACCCATGTTCTGAAAATTGCAATACTTGTGAGTGATTATGGGTAATATCTTATGTGAGACACACATGGTTGATGAGTTTTGGGTAGTTGTGTATGATTCTTTGTGCCTTAACTTTTGGATACAAATTAACCATCATCACGAGTCTATGTTGGAGGCTGAATTGTTTCTAGAAGTGATTAGAAAACGACTCTTTGTTAAGGCACAAAGAATCATACACAACTACCCAAATTGTCTTGACGAATATTTTGTGTTGTTACTGTGAAACCCTAAAGTAGATGTTTAGATGGACATGATATTTTGTTCGAGGACGAATAAATCTTTAAGAGTGGGGTGTTGATGATAGGCGTATTTACACGCCTAAAGTACTATAATTGACCCATATTTTAGCTAAGTTTTGAGGACAAAATATATAATTCATGCACTTTTAGTCCTTTTTCCTATAAGTGAGCTAACAAACGTGATTAGCAAGTTTTCAGGTATAAATGATGCATATTTCAGCATATTATGGATAACTTGACGCCCAAGGAAGCTTCACGAAAGAAGGGAGAGAAAGCTTGGACGCCAAGGACTAAAAGTGACGCATGGAAAACTAGTCCTGGGCAAAAATAGCATTTCTAAAGACTTTGGGGATCAATAGTAACTTATTAGGATTAGGATAATGATGCAGTAACCTAGTAGGATTAGGTTAAGTAATGCAGTAGCTTAGTAGGAATAGGATATGGGTGTTATAAATACCCTATTTTGTTAGAGATTTTTTACATTCTGAATTCTACATTCTACTTCTAGTTCCGAAAACAATTCTCTTTCAATTAATTACTTTATCTTCATCTATTCAATTCTTAATTTACACAACAAGAGAACCGCTATTTTGTAAGGAATTCACACCACAAGCACTACCAAAGCACACTTCACGTTAGACTCTTATTTTGGTATAATGATAATATCTATTGTGATTTCCGTTGCACTCATGAATAGCTAAACTTCTCTGTTGGGGTTATGGAAGACTTATGAGATACTATCTATTGCTATGAGTTTGTGAATTCGTGACACGTATGCTGCTTATATCATTATTCTCTTCATCTTAATGCAAATTCTTGTGGTTGTAAACGCATAGAATACGCCAGTATAGCATTAACTTGTTTGAAAGAAAAGTTATATGTCTGGAAAAGAGATAATGTCAAGGTAATAGGGCACCAACCCCTGTTAAAAAGTTAGTGCCGTAACTGGATTAACCTCTTGGAGAATTTGTACCGTTAGACACGCTTTAAGCTCGAAAGAGTTAAAGTGAAATAATCCTTGATGGTCGAAAGACGCCTGGATTTACCATAGAATACAATTCTCTATAAGCACATGCATATCTGAATTCCGCATAACTCATAGCCAAGAGAGACGTATAACTCATAAGGTGGACATAACCCCAACTCTCAATTCTCATTGATTAACATCTTACTAAACACTCTTTCTTTTTACTTTGCTATTTTCCATTTTCACTTTGTTACATTATTGCACGTTAAAATACCCCCTTTTACGAGACTTGCACCAAAAGTCTAATAATCTTTGCTTACTTAGTGACCGGCTATTCTCTGTGGGATCGATACCCAACCCAGTTGGGTTATATATTTGACGACGACCGCTTACACTTTTACGAGAGCTGTAGTTTGAGCGTTATCAAGCGACATAGGAGAAAAGAGGAGCGTGATCAGGATATGGATCACATGAAAACCCAAATAGATCTGCTCACAAAACATTTTCTATTAGGGAATATAGAAAAGGTAAAATCTGTGGGGTCCCAAGGTAAGGGAGCTGAATGAAACACTGAGGAAGAGGCTAACTATTTACATAACCAGGGGGGTTTCCATACCGGTGGTCAAGGAAACCATGTTTGGAACCATCAAGGAGATTAGAAGAATAAAAGTGACAGGAGTGGACTATATGTACCTCCTGGAAGCCGTGATAATGCTGCAACCAGTTCAGGCAAAATGTCCATGGAGGACATGATGGAGAAACTATTAAAGGGAGTTGAGGCGACTAATTCTGGGGTGACTACTATGAAGAGTGACATATATTCCATGAGTCAACTAGTAAATTCGCACTCAATCTCTATTAAACAACTGGAGCAGCAAATGAGCCAATTATCCATAGCATTCAACCAAAGACAAAATGGGACTCTACCAAGTGATACAGTTCATAATCCGAGGAATGATGGATCATGTATGGACATTACCACTAGGAGCGGTAAGATGTTATCTAGACTAGGTTTGGGAGCATCCTCTTCTACTGATGAGGTCGAAATAAATTGGGAGATGGTTGATGAATCTTCAGTGGTGCCTGTGAAGTTGGAAGGTTCAGAAAAGAAGAGTTCAGAAATGGAACAACAACCTAAGCAGAATCATGTTAGTGATATGGAGAAAGGCATAAGAAAAGAGGTAGAAGTTATTCCAACTAAAATCCCAAGGCCACCACCCCATTTCCTCAATGATTAAAAAAAGAAGATGATTCCAAGTTTAGCAAATTTATGGCTATGTTGAAGCAGTTGACAGTGAATGTGCCCTTAGTTAAAGAACTGGAATAGATTCCCGGATATACTATGTTTATGAAAAACCTGTTGATGAAGAAAAGGATTGTAAGCTCTGAAATGGTGGACAATATTCGTCATTGTAGTGCTATTGCTACAAGATCTATTGTCCAGAAGAAAGCTGATCCGGGAGCATTTACTGTTCCATGTACGATTGGATTGCTAAAGTTTGAAAAGTCGCTTTGTGATCTTGGGGAAAGTATCAATCTTATGCCATTGACGGTTATCAAGAAACTGGGTTTGGGAGATCCTACGCCCAACAATATACGGCTTCTAATGGCGGATAGATCGGTAAAAAGGCCAATTGGGATTCTACATGATGTACTTGTAAAAGTTGCTGATTTTATATTTCCTGCCAACTTTGTAATTCTTGATTGCGAAGTGGACTTTGAAGTACCCATAATTTTGGGTAGGGCGTTCTTAGCAACTGGGAGAGTGTTAGTTGACATGGAGCTGAATGAGCTGAAATTTAGGCTCAACGAGAAAGAAGTTAGTTTTGAAGTATGTCGGTCTATGAAACAACAAAAGGAAATGAGTGTCTTCTAGATTATTGATGTATTCTATGAATATGAGCGAGATGTACCTGTTAGGGATAGGTCTGCTGTGGAGACTATAGATGGTTTGGTTGAACTTGCATGCAAGGATATAGGTGATTTCAAAGTGGTTGGACTAGGAATAAAGCATTTTCTTGATCCAGTAAATGAGGTACAAATGGTATCATCGATGTATCTTGACGAAATCTGAGTAGTTAAGATAATCGAGTCGTACCGCGACGTTAAATCAGATGCTACATAGGAGACAACCCATGATTTTATTTTCACTTTATCATGTTAAACAAAAATGCAAAAAGAAGAGTCGAGCCACGACCGAAACTACAGCGCTTGGTGGGAGGTAACCCATCTTTCTAATCATTTTTGTTGTTTTTGATTAAGTGTAGGTGCATGAAGTACTAAGGAGGAGATTCGTACCAATCTTTATTTGGAAGTGAGCCATGTCAATGGTGGTAAGTTTAGGAGTGATGGGAACATTACAGGTAAGTTGGAGTGGTCAAATGTGTAAGGCTCAAGTATGATTTGCATTAGAGTTGTGCCTCGAATTATGTCTATCCGACCCAAAAAGTTTTGCGGTACGACTTTATTGTGTGAGTTTCAATGAGGTCAGTGGTATGGACCTTTCTGACCAAGAGTGCACCGCATATCCCATCGCACATGCTCACTGGATCAACTATGCGATGCAAAATGCGCCGCATATCTTAAGGTGTGCGATTAGATATGCACCGCATTGTAAATCTCCTATACTCACTGCCTAAACTAGGCAATACCCTATGCACCATACATAAAAATATAGGCGATAGGGTATGCGCCGCATTTCCAATCACCTTGCTCACTGCCTAAACTAGACGATACCCTATGCGCCGGACATATAAATATAGGCGATATGATATGCGCCTCATTTCTAATCGCCTATGGCCACTGCCTAAACTAAGCGATACCCTATGCGTCGCACACGAAAATCTAGGTGATAGGGTATGCGCCGCATTACCAATCGCCTATGCCCACTGGCTGGTTACTTTGCTACTTGTGTTGTGATAAAATAGTACCAAATAACTTTGCTATTTTCTTCAATGATGATCTCCATGCAGGTGGCATGACTCCTAATGTTGATGAGAAGTACTACTAGCCAGGTTCTTTATCTTATTATTTGCACTGGGGACAGTGCTGAGCTTAAATATGGGGTGGCTGGGTACTTTGCTACTTGTTTTGCAAGAAAAAAGGACCTTCTCCTTAGTATACTTCTTGATAGGATTAGTTATTTTGTTTATTTCATTTTGTTAGTTATTTAGTCATAATTAGGTACTTTTCTCGATGATGGATGGATGACGATCGTCTTAAGAGAAAATTAGTCATTTAATTGCATGTAGCTATTCTTGTGGATCACATGACATTATAACATAAGTATATGATGGATCATTACATTTGAAACACCTAGGCTCTAGTTGTGACTCTTGTTGTGATTGTTGGTTTTATTTGAATTCATGTAATTGTTCGGTCTAGAATCTATAATGCTCCTAATTGAGTTGACCATGTGCCATGAGTGTGTAAGACTATTGTAAATTCCTTATTGCAACTGATGCTAGAACTTGTCTGGTGTGTATGCAAAGTGAAATAAAGATTATGAGTTTAGGAGATGATTTAGGCATTTCTTTGATAGCCATTGTTCATACCTTCTTTTGACGTACCTTTGTACATTATCTTAGCTAGCCCCATTGATCCTTTAGCTTGTTCTTTTGTTAGCCTCAAAAGTAGCCTAATCCGTTCTTTAATAGACCGTAATTTGATCCAAAAGCTCCTAAGCGCTTTAATGTAAAATCAATGTGAGTTAGGAGTTTGACAATAAGAGAAATAAGGTGAAATTGATGCCCCAAAGTCTAGTTATTAGCGTGAGCAATTGATGCGGTTGGGAGTAGCTAAAATTGTTGAGAAAGTTTAAAATTTTATCCCGGACATGTTACAATGAACCTGTTTTGGCCCTGGTCTTTCTTGGACATTGTGCAGCTCAACTAAGGCAAATTGGTTAAGTTGAGGGTGGCTATTATAGGGGTGCGTAACCTGAAAAGGGTGCCAAAAAAAATTTTTTGAAAGGGTTGCATACTCCCATCATAGTGTTATTAATTAAGCTTAATGAGTTAGGGTGAAAAGAAAATCTGTGAAGATAGAAGAAGTGGAAATTGGTTGTTAGAGATTGGTCTTAATTGCATAATGTAGTGTATTAAAGCGCTTAGGGAAGATAGTCACTATTTCTAGTCAAAATAGTTCCTACCCATCCTTTAGACTGCATTACAACCCGTAAAAGACCTATATAATACTAATCTTAGCATTCTAATATTAGTGGAGTATTACACTAAGGGAAATCATATGGTCATCAGTTGTAATTTGAAAATTCTTTGTGAGAGTGAGCGCAACTTAATTCTTGTACCCATTTTGTTAAAATTGCATGATTGTGAGTGATTATGGGTAACTTTCTTGTTGTGAGGGCACATGGTTGATGAAGGTTGGGTAATTTATATGATTTTTATTCTTAAATTATATGCATGAAATTGCCAACTTAATGAGTCTATTCTTGATTGTAGGTTGCCTCTAGTAATGATTCCTGAATCTACTACTTCTTCATAATTGTTGTGTGAGCCTATTTGAGCATCTTGCCTTCCTATTTGGGTGCTAAGGCTTGTGTAGTATGTATAAATGGATATGTTGTTCGAGGACGAACAAAGATTTAAGTGTGGGGTGGTGATCTTGGGTGTATTTATACGCCTAAGCACCATAATTTATCCATATTTTAGCTATGTTTAGAGAACAAAGTGCCTAGTTTCTTATGTTTTTACTATACTTCTATGTAATTGAGATAACCGATGTGATTAGCATGATTTCAGGTATTAATGAGGTAGATGAAGACATTATGGGACTATGAAATGCGGAATGGCATATGACACAAGAGAGAATAGCAATTTGGACCAAATGTGGTGCCTAGCAAATATGTCCAAGACTAGTTTGTCATTTATAATTAGTTCAGGGACTTAGAAGGAAATTATGAGAGAAAAGATTATTAAAAGGGTTAAATGCTGAATTTTTATTCATTATTCATTATTTTGTATTATTCTGAACAAGGAGAGTGGTGGCTTAGCCTGGGAGAGAGAAAAAATGTTTTTCTCTTGTTCTCACAATTCGCACACCAAGATCATCTTCTAGTTTTTGGTATGATGAATATTTATATTGTGATTTCCATTTTATTCATGAGTAGCCAAGTTTATTAGTTAGGGTTATGGAAGCCTTGTAGCATACAATCTATTACTTTAGGTTTTGAATTCATTATGCTTTGATTTGTTTACATCATACTCTCTTCGCTTATCTTGAATTATCGTGGTTGCAAACATAGAGGATATGCCTTAAAATACAAATTATTTGAAATAAAGGTTGATGTTTGGAAAAGAGAGTAGTGACAAGAAAATAGGATTACCAACCCCTATTTCATAAGTTAATGCCTTATCAGGATTAACTACTTGGAGATTTCGTATTGTTTTTGGTAAACGCTTTTGATTCGAGAGAACTAAAGTGAATTAGTCCTTGATGGTTGAGAAACACTAGGATTATTGTGTGCCTTGATATAGAGTTTATGATTATATGACTACCCCCATAGATTATTTATTTTAGTAGTGGATAGAGTTGGTCAGTATTGATATTTCCCTGAGAGTGTAGCATTTGGGTTTGACTCCTATTTACCTTGGCATATTAATTTTTTATGGCCTTATAGTGGTACTTTTTGTTAATTTAATTTTGGTACCGCCTATTCCCTATATTGATGTTGTTATTATTGTCATTATTTGATGTTAATTGATCCTCGCTTGGTAGACAACTAGACAAGCAGTATTTAGTTAGGATTTCCCTTCCTCGCAGTTCTTATTGGTTGGGTTGGGTGGCTAGATTAGTTGGATAATTGATTTCTTATAGTGAGATAAGGTTGTTTTCTCCTATTTATATTGGGTATTCTAGATCAGTTTTGGAGTGGATGATGGCATTAGAAGGTAACTTGACCTTCTATGATCCTATTATGGTTTTAGAGTCGGCGATTGGGTTATGTAACCTATTTCTAATGTTGTCTAGTTTTGGTTTCCATTCTTTAAATTTAGATAGTTTATCACTTTGTAGTGGTTTTGATATTGATTTCAAGAGGTATTGGATGCATCTTTTAGGTTTGTTAGGTTTGTCACCTGATGATAGTTTGTTATTGGTATTTTTATGAGTTGGATACTCTATTCTTGCCATGAAGATCTTTTTGGTCTAGTGGAGTTAAGAGAGTTGGAGATAGATAATATTTTCTATGACCGCTTCTTAAGTTGGTAAGTTGGACATTCATGGCCGAGATGGAGTATTGGATTGATTGGTTTTTGGCTAGGGTTGCATTTCTCTAAGTCACTTGGGTTTTGGCTATTACTGAGTATAGTTTGGAGCCTTCATGAGTTATTGAGTAGGTTTTGGTAGTTCATGCCATCCAACAAATATGGATTTGATTGCTTGTATTTTCAGTTGGTGATTTATCCTCTTTGGTGGTTTGTGCTTCAGCTAATATTTTGATTTTTTATCAACATGAAATAGTAAGGATATGGATGATTTGGATACCGAGGTTGATAGGTTATTTGGCCTTAGATCAGACTCATTAGCTCAGTGTCTGATTCGACACCTTAGAATAACAAATTTCTAGTGTGGATACTTACTCGTCTCTAGGTTTGGTTTGGGTGGTAGAGATTGAGCGATTCATCCTAGGTGTTGAGATTTCATCTTAGAGTTGTAGGGCTTACTGCCACCTTTATTTTTAGATTTATCTAAATTGGGATTCTGTCTATAGGATGGCTAAGCCTACCTCTTGTCTAACTTTTCTTTCTTTTTCAATTCAAATGGATTATGGTTGATAGGTGTTGAGATTATTTCCCGTGGACAAAATATTTGTTCCTTCATCTTTTTTCCTCAGTTTTTAGTTTTTGATTGAAATTTTTAATGATCTACTCAACAAGAGTAGTATACTTGAGTTGAATTCACCATGACTTATTCCTCAACTGGTGGATTACCTTGGAGAATATATTTTCTTGGTGAATGAGTGAGCTTAGGACTCCTAGATTTTCAAATTTTATATTCATCCAGAATAGTTGTAGCATTGGCATATATTATAGACCTTAGTTATCTCTATTTGTGTTCCTAGCTAGCACCTTATGGGGTTATTCTCATACTTTCTTGTATGGTTTTGTCAATGGATTAGCTTTAGATTTTTGAGGTTAGCATGGTCAAATTGCATGGATAGGACTCTGGTGACTTTTTTCTTGGTTTGGAGTGGGTACTAGGTTTGGAAAGGCAAAAGAAATTTATATTTGCATTATTGAGTTAGTTACATAGTTTATACCTAGATTTGACTTTGGATTTGATGTCTCTTGGTTGTGCTGGTACCTGGTATGGTATCAATATGTTGTTGTTTAGATTGTGTGCATCGTCCTTCCTTGGTTTAGTTAGAGGCCATTCGATGGTTGAGGTTGAGTTTGGTTGTTTGAGAAGTGAAGAAAGGAAGTTGGGATAAAAAAGGATATCTACGGCAAAAACACTTACAAGTGTTGTCACTTCTTGGAGGTTATCTAGGGATTCATGCTCAGAGCATGCAATCCCAGTGCCTCATTTTTTCGAGCTTTTAAGATCATTTTATCCATTGACTTTCACGGATGGAAGTCCTATTAGTAATTGATATTATAATGACCCTCTAGGTGATTTACTTAACTTACATGTATTTCTAGTGTTTCAAGACTTTCCACGGTAGCTATGGGTCATCTATGACCCACTGAAGTCAACAACTGGATTATCGCACGATTTATTTCGATTTTAGGCTCATTTTTTTGTTTTTGAGCTTGCGCTGTTTAGGATTTGGTCTCAAACCAAAATCCTAGTAGATGACCTCAGATGAAAATTTTGAAAGTACCATCAGTAATGGAATGGTGATTTTAGGCTAGTGGACCCTTTGTTCAGGTCTCGAGGCTTCTGCACTCATTTTGGGATATTGGGCAGATTATGTAAAAATAGAACTATAGATGTGGGGCCCATATTTAGTCAAAATGATCTTGGATGAAGTTTTTATGGTTCTGCTGAGTCTAAAATATTGAATTTTGTATGGTAGCATGTTTTGCTTACATGCACGTGGTTCTGAATGAATCCCTAGTATCCATTCGGGGTTCATTTTGGATTCAAAGAAATCTGGTGTATTAGGTTGTTGATGCGACCTCTTAAGAGATCATATGGCCACTTAAGTAGGCTCCGCATTGCAACATAGTGTCGCTTAACTGACCTTGACCATTTGGTCAAGGGCCGCTTAAGAGATGGTGTGTCCGCTTAAGCGGGCATTGCTTATGCGACCTGGGAGTAGCTTAAGCGATACCTGACACATTGTGCCAAATCGCTTGAGCGATCATGGAATCTCTTAAGCGGCTTTGCTAAAGCAACAAGGTAACTACTTAAGCGGCACCTAGTGGACATTTATCCCCTTTTTCTCCACCCAATTTTCCACCATTTTCACACCAAGTTGAGAGCTCAAAGATATGAAAAATAGGAAACTATCCATATAAGTTAAGATAAGCTATCCTAACACTCCTTGGTCATTACCATTTAATTTTCCCTTCATTTTTTGTCCTAACTCATTGTAATCTTTAGAAATTAGGTATTAAATTCCTAAACATTAAGGGTCAATTTTTAGACCCAATTTATGCTTCATTTGTGCTTAATTTTTTAGCATATATTCCTTGTCTTTCAAAAGACCTCATGATGGATTCAATATTGAATTCCATTTATGGGAATCATGGTCCTATTCTTGACCTAACTTTAACCCAACCTTTAATATAGTAATATGAGTCTCATATTACTCCTTGTGACACCTAGATTACTATTTTAATTGTGTGACGACATTTTGGGATCGTTGAGCAAAGCCGGACGATTTATAAGTGATTTAAGGACTTTGGTTCGGAATTGAGGTAGGCTTATGTCTACTCTTCTTCATGAATGGTGTATTATATATGTTAAATGTTTTATAGGGATGTTAGGGTATGATATTGGGTATAACACCATTTATGACCCTGGGGGCTAGAAGGGTAATGAATTGTTAAGGTGAAATTCTTATTATGCTTTTAGGATCCTGTTACCCTAGGTTGCTATCATGTTAGGCATAGTTTAAGCTAATGAACTTTTAGTATGATATTTACTATGATTTTCAGTAGATTGTGATGGTTTTTTTGGATTATTATGTTTGGTTATGTTGGATATATGCATTATTGGGCCCAAGGTCGTGATTATGATATTGGTTGGATTTTGGGAAGTGTTTTATCTTTTTAAAGGACGTGGCCGTAGTTTATAAGCATTGAGATGCTTATAATCATATATTTTAGATGTTGGTGATGGAATTCATAGATTCGATACATTTTACATTCATAGATTTGGTACATTCATGCTCAGTAAAACTGTAAATGATATAATTCTAACTAAAAATATGGTTTTCCTACTTTTTTCCTAATAAGAATTTATTCCCACCTTTCACTTTTAAAATAAATTCTTTCATAACGGGAACCATCTTGATGAATAAATTATGAGCCTTTGCGACTAAAAATTATGTTTTAGAGATTTTACCTAGATAGATTCTGATCCACGATCTTACTACAAAACCTCGGTCGAGAAAGATTCCTACCTTTCTACTATTTTATGATAACTTAGCCCCAAATTTTCCCCAGGTAATGGATTCAAAGATTTACACACTTATATATATATATAATGGTTGTTACGAATCTTGGATTAGGACTACGTCGATGTATACGTTTACTCCCAAACCCTCTAGGAGTCCCTTCATCCGCAAGCCATTATGTCATAAAAGAGAGGTCACCATAGGTCCTAACTTTTCGAGCCATTGCGCTGGAGGAGGTGTATACACTAGGTTACATTATGGTATTTTTTTTATAGTTGTATGGAATATACTTTGTATTCACCCTTGCATGCGCATTGCCTATCACTAGTATACACCTATATCTATCAGCCTTATTGGGGTTGCATAGGTATAGTGATGAGTATACTTATGGTATGTTGTGTGTTGATTGGACCTTCAGGGTTATGGGGCCTGGTTTAGATATTATGTATCCTGTCTTTTCTATTACTTTATTGTGTTATTATTATGGTTAGTTCATGGCAGGTTGATTACTGGACTAGTACAGAAATTCAAGATTTGATTGTGATTCCTTTCTTTATGGTTGATTTATTATGTATAATAATATTATGTTTACCTATATGGAATAGAGAACCTGATTATGTTAACACTAGGTCCTACTATGATTAGGAGGCCTTAAGATGCTAGTATAACTACTTTAGGTTGTGCCTTTGGGATAGAATTGTTTTTTTTTATGTGTATATATATATGTAGCCATGTCATTATAGTTTATCCTTCTCTCCCGTCATTCATGATTCTATTTCCTTTCCTTAGACTTGTATACAACTATATATATCTTTCTTCTATTCTTCATTTGTATAATGGCCAGTGATATACAGTATAGTACCTAGGTCCCAAAGTATTTCTAGAATACGATAGTTTATCCTTATGGTCTTCTTAGCTTTACTATGTTAGTTTCCTAGATATTTAGGTGTAGTTTACATTATTTTCTTGCATGTTATTTATATTTGCATTATCTTTGGAGATCAGTCAGTTGTTAGCTACTGAGTACTACGTGTTTGGTACTCATACTATACTTCAGCATCATGCATATTATAGTACGAGCTCTTGCCATTGTTGTGCATGTCATACGTAGCAGCTATGGTTCCAAGAAATAGGGTGAGCTACTGGCATTCAGAGCATTAATATTCTCCCTTTTATGTACTAGACTAAACTCTATATTGTATTCAGAGATGGGTTGTATTTGTACTTCATGTTTTAGTCTCATTATAGTAGAAGCTCTTATACTAACTCTACCAGGTTTTGAGAATATCTTGTGTATTTTAGACTTTTTATTATATTGATTTTGTATTCTTCCTTCATTTCTCTTGGTAGTACGTTACCAGTAGTTTCAGACTATAGGTTGGCTTGCCTACTTGTTGAATATAGTAGCTTCCATCATGACTTGAGGAATCAGGTCTTGACAATCCTAGACTAGGGGTATCTAAGTCACTTCTAGATGTTAAATGGGTTATATTAAGTCCTAAGATAGCAATTCTACCCTAAACAAGAGCAGTTAAGTCAATTATGCCTAAGTTACGATAACTTAATATGCTAAAATTCCCAATTTATACAAATCAAACCTCCAAGACCTAATTTCCAACCCGTATCTAACACATAATCATAAATATACTATGATTAAGCTCAGTCTACAAGAAAGGTAAACCTATCCTACCTTGACACCAAAGAATGCTTGGTGAAATCTGCTAAATCAATTAATTTTGCTTTTGAAGAGCATTCGCAAGATGCCATGCAATAAAAATCATAATCCACTTGTTAATATGAGAACAATGGTACCCATAGTGTATTTGTGTGCTTTATATCAAAAATTAGGTAAAATTTTCTAAGTGGGGCTCGATGGCGGAAACCTTCAAAACCGCCAATGCATCCCTCTATTCTCAAGGAACATTTACCCTTAAGAATGGGTAAATTTTGAGCTCAAATGGTGCTGCAATACACTCGCCACTATTCTATGGATATTGAAAATTAATAGAGGAATTATCCATGAAATGGATGAGAACCTACCATGAATTCAGAAAATAAACGAGAAATTCAAAATTACGAACACCCCAAAATCTCATATTAAAGTCTTTCGCAAGTTTCCACATGTTTTAGGTTTTATATTTTTGAAAGTATGTCAGAAATGGGAGAAAATAAGCTAAGTGGAGATTTATAAGGCTTTATGTGCCACTAAAGAGGACACTGGGTGATGTTGGGCGTATTTATACGTCTAAGCACCATAACTTACCCATGTTTTAGCTAAGTTTTGAGGATAAAATACATAAGTCTTGCACTTTTAGTCCATTTTTAGGTAAGTGAGTTGACCTATGTGATTAGCATGCTTTTTAGGTACTAATGAAGAAGATTTTAGCACTTTGGGGACCTGTGGACAGCAAAGGAAAACTTCACATAAAAGGGAAAGCAGCTTTTGGACTGAATGTGATACATGGGAACTTTTTCCCGGGCAAACTCAGTATTTTTAAATAGTTAAGGATACTGTAGCAATTTATTAGAGAAGGATGTTATTAAAAACCTTATTGCTGAATTTTTATGGGGAATTGACATTCTGTAAGGTTTGAAAACAAGAGAAAACGGCTTAGCTTGAGGAGAGAGAGAGAAATGTTTTTCTCTCTTATTTTTGCTATTCATCTTCTCCACCAAGATCGTTCTAAGTTTTGGTATGATGAATATTTCTATTGTGATTTCCATTTTATTCATGAGTAGCTAAGTTTATTTGTTAGGGTTATGGAAACCTTGTAGTATATACTCTCTATTGCTATGGGTTCTTGAATTTATGATGTGTTAATCCACTTATATCATTACTCTCTTTGTTATGATTGAATTCTCGTGGTTGCGAACATAGGGAATGTTCCATTATAGCAATAACTTGTTCGATAGAAAAGTTATTGTTTGGAAAAGAGTGTGTGACAAGAAAATAGGGTTTCCAACCTCTATTTTACACGTTAATGCCTTAGAAGGATTAACTACTTGGAGAGTTCGTATGATTGGTTGTACACTTTGGATTCGAGAGAACTAAGGTGAATAAATCCTTGATGGTTGAGAAACACTTGGATTTAGAATTAGAATACATCTCTCTATAAGTGCATGCATGTATAAATCCTTATTACTCATAGTTAATAGAGAAGTAGAAGCTACACGGTGGACATAACCCTAACTTGTCATTCTCTGTGATCAAATATTATTACACATATCATCTCATTGTTACACCGATAATATTATTGTGCACTTGAACCGAAACCCCTCTTTACTTTGGAACCTTCGATCAACAGTATAATAATAATCACAATACTTAGTGATCATAGTATTCCCTGTGGGATTCGACACCCAAGCCAGTTGGGTTCTATATTTGACCGCGACCGCTTGCACTTTCTAACGAGAATTGTAATTTGGGCGTATCATTGGGCCACTTTAGCGGTCAGCATTAAAGATCCCAGGTGTCGCTAAAGTAGTATCCATGCTTAGCTAGCTAGCCACTAAAGAAGACAAGCCAGCACTAAAATGGCTTGTGCTTTAGTGGCCAACTTGCCGCTAAAGTAGAACATGTTGAGTTGGATAGGGCCTCTAATTTCCCTACGCTAAAGCCCCCAAAGGGTTGCTTTGAATCTTTAGCAGTCTCACCTACTGAGTGCACCAACTAGAGACTTGGAATTTTTTTGAGTCACTATCGACCCCTCGGGATTCATTTGGAATCCCATAGATGCAAACGAACTATGCTACCTTATAAAATTCGATGTTTCAGACTCAATGGCATAGTAGAAATATCCATTTGAGGCTGTTTTGATGAAATATGGGCCCCATACCCAAGTGCTACTTTTCTTAACCTTCTGTAAAAACACAAAATGACTCTAGAAGCCTTGAGACCCAAACCAAAGGTCTGCCTAATTGATGTTCTGAAGCTGTTGGAACTTCTATATTTGGCATACGAGGTCATTTAACTAATGTTTTCATCCAATGACAAATTCTAACAAACAAAGGCTTCATAATAGAGAATTGGCTCCAAAAACCATATGAATTGCCTGGTAACTAAATTGTTAGCTCTAGCAAGTCAAAATGGCTAGGGCCTGCTATAGGAAAGCTCTAAACGGAAAAAATATATGGAAATACAAAAATGGCCTAGAGAGTCATTGCATAGTATTGGTTAAACAATTACAACAAAAGAGATACTATGTAAAACAAAAAACATAGAAAGACAAAAAGATTACATAGTTTTTACATATCTAAATAAAGAGAATATTTCAAAGAATCACATGGAAGTTATGGATATGCCTACTATTGTATAGTCAGATGAACCCCTATATATTTTAGGTCCTATAGAATCTCCTAACAAAGCCTTACTTGATATTCTTAATTATAAGGTTGAGAAAGCAGAAGGCTTAAGATAAGAGGAAGGAGGTGATAGTTTTTCATCTACAGAGCTGAATAATTATTAGAGTTTCGTGACAACCCAAAAACTAAAGGTCATGACGGCACTTGTCACAACAAGCCTTGACAAGTAAGTCTGTCATACAAACTGATACAAAAGGGAAAGTAATAACAATAACCCAAAGTAAGGCTTCTGGAACAAAGCTGAACCACATAATATGATAAAAGTGAAAGAACATAACAAAAGATATCGTGCCATAATCCCAAAACCTAGTGTCATAGTATAAGAACTAACTAGTACTACTCGAGATAAAAATACATAATATATCCAAACAGGATCAGCTCTAGTCTCTGAATGAAAAATAAAGAAAAAGTCTAAATAAAGAAAGATAGAAGATGACTACGAAAGCAAGAATTTAACCGCTACATCGAATAGCTCCAAAGTATCGCCTGAAGTCAACTGCCGTGAGGGGCACTCGAACTCGGATTTGCACCGAAAGGGCACAGTATGAGTGAGTACGGTCCACTTGTACTCAGTAGGTATCATAGGCTAACTGAGCAAAGCAAAAATTAAAACATACAAAAATACACACTAAGGGAACGTCACCTACAACTAAAAAATGTCCCAAACTGTAGCCCACACCGTCTCCACTAATAGTTCTATAATATTCACATATGACATAAAAGATAAAATGAAAGAATATAGGTAGATAGTTATAACACTTACTAGTAGCGAAGGAAGAAATACACATAGACAGATATCACGTCAAAAGGAAATAATGTATCACAAAAAAATACAAGGTAAATACTATGCAATGTAGATGATGATGATGATGATAATGATGATGTTGCCCGAGGTTATCGTACAACCTCTGTATGCACCTACAGAGTTAAATCTTCCTAACGTAGGACCCATGGGGGATTCATCAATTCATATACAACCAATATCAGATACCAATATCCATAACTCTTCTCCTCTACGGCACATCCATCAATAGAGGGTTTAAAAGACGTCATATTTTTGTCCAAAAAAGCTAGTTTTTCCAATATTACCCATATTTCCACAGTGGTACCAATGTTTCATAAATGTCTATGATATGAGGATGTAATACTTCCAACCAACCAAAATGAGTATTTCCATATCCAATCAATAAACCAACCAAGTGAGCCAATAATCCATTCAATATTTCCGACTATCCACAAATTTCAACATAAATTGTATGCCAAGAGAGTAGAATACAATTAAATTAAACCATTGATACCGTATTAGGATTTTACATTAACAATATACAATTAATTTCATGTATACAAGGCAAAAATATCACATAAGACCCCACATGGTTACATATAAGAAGTAATGTTCCAACAATCACAAAATACATTAGTATATAGACCCGGCCGCCACACGGGCACAACACAATAATTAAAGCTATTTTCATGATTTGTTCCCACACCCTTAAAATGCTTTTGTATCAGCATTAACTATCCTGTCTAGTCTGAAGAAAGTTAAGCCATAACCTACCTCGAATGTAGAAAACCATTCTAAACTCCTTCAATGTGAACCCTTACTCCTCACGAATGGACCAGGAATTAACTAAATCATACAAATATAGAATCTATGAATTAAAAGAAATCCAACGATACTCATTTGCCTATTTTTGTGCTGGATCAAAATCGACCCCCGAACTGGATTTTTAAAAAAGAAGGGTAAAATCGTAACTTCATTTTTGAAAAATATTTCCCATAGTTTTATGAGTCTGCATCTAAAAACCAAAGAAAAAATTATTAAAAACGAGGTCCAAATTGAAGAAAACCATGTTCAAGCTTTAACGGCAAATATCTCAAAAATTCATTTTAAAATTGAGAATTAAAGTTATTTTGAAGATGAAATCAAATGAAAAGTGATAATTATAAGGTTGGAAACTCATCCAAGTGAAAATGGGTTGAAATCAAGGTTTAAATTGGAGAAATATAATTTTAAGACCTTACACGCCAAAATCCCCGATTTCTACCTTTAAATATGTTTTTAAATAAGAATTATGTGGTAAAATCTGGAGAAAGTAGTTGAAGTAGGTGTTATAGAGCTTACCTAAGCTTAAAACTGGAAGAAATTTTTTGAAATCAAGAACCCCTAAGATCCAATTGTGAAAAATGGTGAAACATGGGTATATAAAGGACCTATGCATTGCATACGCGATCATCGGGTCGCGTACACAGTACCTAGCCTGATGGCATGATCGCATATCTATTGTTTCATTGAATTCATAGGGCTCGTGATTGTAATCAAGATGTCGTGTACATGACATTTGGTGCTGATCACCCGAGTCGCGTATGTAACTGGCCAATCGTGATTGAGGGTGCACCAGCGCCAACTAGAGACTTAGAATTCTCCAAGTCTCTGTGGATCCCTCGAGATTCATTCAAAATCCCATGAATGCAAACAAACTATGCTACACTATCAAATTCAACACTTCATACTCAATGGAGATATCGATTTTCACAATTTCACAACTTTACAAACCGACGGATAAATGAAGATGAAAAAGCCATAAAACCACACCAACCATGTTACCAACCTAAAATAGATAATCCAGATCTTCTGGCGTAGTCCGTTTTGCCATCCGACCCATAGATCAACAAATGTTGATTGAAGTCAACTATATAAGGCTCTCCAAGCCGCCAAAAATCATCATATTGCATAAATCACACTGAAATGCATTTGGAACTATGCCAATCATCCCCACACCCTAGAAATACCATAGTACAACCATGGGGAAGCATAAAATGGTCTAATCGTAAAATGAATATTTCACAAAGAGTATCAGAAATCAGGTTGTTACATCATCCACCACTAAAAATCTAGTTTGTCCTCAAACCAAAGGTAAGGGAAAATACCTCAAATAACAAAAAGTTGGGGATAAGAGCTACACGTGTCAAACTCGACCTCCTAAGTAACCTCATTTATAGGTCGATGCTTTCATTAGATCTTAACCACTGGAATAACTCTAGAACGCAACCATCTAATATACGTAGTTAAAATAGAGATAGGCTCCTCAACAAAAGAAAACCTCTTATCTAACTGGATTGAATTCCAATGAATAACATAAGACTCATCTAGAATGTAACGACGAAGAATGGAAACATGAAAAACTGGATGAGCAAATAAATTTAGGGGCAAAGCCTACTTATAATCTACATCACCAATAGTCTGAAGAATCTCAAATGGCCTAATCCACTTGGGGCTAAGCTTTCCCTTTTTCCCAAACCTCTTCATACCCTTTATGGCAGAAATTTAAAGAAAAATGCGATCACCAACACTAAATGTCAAAGAACAAAGTCTACAATCTACAAAGCATTTCTTCTTACTCTAAGCTACTAGAAGTCTATCCCGAATAATTCGAACTCTCACCAAATACTCACAAAGTAATTTCATACCTCGAGTTTTAACCTCAAAAACCTCAAACCATCCAACTGGAGATCGGAAAAGCTTACTATACAAGGCCTTAAAAAGAGAGATATCAATACTGGAATGGTAGTTTTTATTACACACAAACTCTGCCAAAGCTAGATACTGCACCCACTGGCCACCAAAGTCCATCACACAAGCGCAGAGTCTGTAGTTACTAAATGGTCTGCTTTGACTGCCCAGTCTGGGGGAAAATTATTATACTAAGATCAACCGAGTACCAGACTCATCCTGAAAGGTCTTTTAAATCTGAGATGTGAACACTGAATCTTAATCTAAGATGATAGACACTGTACACCATGAGGATGTATAATCTCACAAATATAGCTATCGACCAACCTCTCTTTTCTAAAATAGACCTAAACAGAAATGAAATTACCACATTTGGTTAATCGATCCATGATGACCCAAACACTATCAGAACAATATGATGTATGTGGCAACATGTCATGAAGTCCATAGTAATTCATTCCCACTTCTACTCATGAATGGGTAACCTCTAAAGCAATCTACCAGGCTTCAAAAGTTTGTCCTCACCTGCTAGCACCATAGGAAATGAGTATCTCTCCTTATACCATCCCTCTAGTAATGTTACCTCAAATCATGATATATCTTAGTAACTCCCAAATGGATGGAATACCTAGAACAATGTGCCTCCTCCAAAATCAATCAAATTTAATCACCCACTCTCGACACACAAACCCATCCTCCAATCCTCAAAATACCATCTGAATTGAGTGAGGATTCCTTAGACTCACCACTCAACACCATATCCCAAATTAATCTCTATCCAAAATCATCAAACTACTGAGCTCGAATCTGCTCCATCAAAGAAAACTAGCCTCCATGAATGTCAAAACACACCAAGGTGTCAAAATATCAAACCCAAATATCTAGTTAGCCAAAGACTGAACCTCTAAGGTGAAAGGCCTCCCCTAGATCAAAATACGCACAAAGATACCCATGCTAGTCGACTTTCTGTGCAAGAAATCTGCGACTATATTAGCCTTGCCCAGATGATAGAGAACAGTCAAGAAATAATCCTTTAGAAACTTAAGCTAATAAGGTTACCTCATATTAAGATCTTGATGAGTGAAGAAATACTAAAGGCTATGATAATCCAAGAAAATCTCACAATGGAATCCATACAAGTAGCGCCCCCATAACTTCAAAGCAAAAACAACCACACATAACTCTAAATCATAGGTAGGGCAATTCATCTCATGGAGCTTCAACTAAAAAAAAAGATACACAATCACCTTACCCTCTTACATCAACACAACACCAAGCCCAACACCTAAAGTATCACAAAAGACGGTAAAATCCACACCCTTCTTGGGCAAAGTCAAGATAGGAGTTAATGCCAATAAATCCTTGAGCTTTTTGAAGCTTGCCTCACAAGCATCGGACCACTGAAAAGAAACCTTCTTCAGAGTCCACTTGATCAATGGAGCTGCAATAGATGAGAAAACCTCAACAAAATGTTGATAGTAACCAACCAAGCCAACAAAAATCCAAATCTCAGTGGGTGAAGTATCCCTAGCCGAATCACAAACCGCTCAAATCTTAGTTTGATCAACCATAATACCTTTCTTACTCACTATATTACCCAAGAAAGGTACAAACTCTACAAAAACTCACAATTAGAGAAGTTAGCATATAATTTATAATCCCTCAATCTCTACAGCATAATCCGCAAATGCTCCTCATAATTGGCCACAATCTTCGAATAAACCAAGATGTCATCTATAAATACAATAACAAAAGATTCAAGATACAATCAAAACACTTGATTCATTAACTCCATGAATGTAGTTGGGGAATTAGTAAACCTAAAAAACATGAAAAAAACTAATAATGACTGTACTGGGTCTAAAAATCTATCTTCGGATTATTTGAAGCTCTAATCCTCCATTGATGATACTCGAATCTCAAATCAATCTTGAAAAACATTAAGCAACCCTAAATTTGGTCAAACAAATCATCAATATGAGGAAGAGGATACCTATTCTTGATTTTTACCTTGTTTAACTATTGATAATCAATATACATATACATAAACCCATCTTTTTTCTTCACAAACAAGACAGGTGCACCCCAAGGTGCTATACTAGGTCGAATAAATCCCTTATCCAACAACTCCTAAAAATAATATTTTAAATCTTTTAGCTCGACTGGTGTCATCCTATAAGAAGGAATAGAAATAGGCTTGGTGCCTGGATCAACATCAATAAAATTTCAATATCACAATCTGGAGGCATACCAGGCAAAGTCGTAGAAAAGACATCCACGAACTCGCGAACCACATGAAAAAAATCCAAAGATATAGGTGAAGCAACACTAGTATCATGAATATGATCCAAATAAGATAAATATCCCCTCTCAACCAAGTGATAATCCTGAATATATGATACAACCCTTTTGGGGTTTGAATGAAGACACCATTCTAATCTATCATTTGCACTCCTGGTTAAGCTAAGGTCGCGGTCTTAGCATAACAATTTAGGATATTATGGTAAGAAGCCAGCCTGCCCATACCGAAGATGACATTGAAATATAGAAATTCAATACAATCAGATATACCTAGATCTCCGCTCAGCAAAAATCACAACATAAGATTGGTACACTCGATCCACACTAAAGAGTCTCCTATAGAGGTAGATACAAAATAGGCATATAAAGAGGCTCACAAACAGAATCAAAACCTAAAGCAAAATATGTAGACACATAGGAGAAAGTTTATCTTGAATCAAATAACACAAATGCAAATCTAAAATAAATGGGTATGATACTTGTGATAACAATATCAGAAGCCTCTACCTCTAGTTTGGTGGGTATAACATAGCATTATCCATGACTATCAACTTATTAAATAGCCCCGTGACTACCACCACCAGCTCTACTACCTTTCCTTTGTACACCTTTGGTAGAGACCCTACCGCTCACAGCTAAAATAGGAGTATCTCTGAACACACAACGAGGATATTCCTTGGCCAAATAGGCAGTCTCATTATACACATTGCAACCTTGACAGTCTAACTCAATCGCAGAATGTAGAATTAGATCAAAGTGGCCACCCATAATTGCTAAACCAAAAGACCTACTAACTGAACTCTGCAAGGCTTCTTACACAGGTCTACCATGATAACCACAAAAACCTCTAGAATCCCTACTTCTATAAGTGTGACCTTTAAACTCACCTAGGCGATGCCCCCTCTCTGTGCCTCCCTAATATGGTCAAATAATACCCTCAGTCATCTTCCTATGATCTACTATACTCTAAAATAAAGCTCAAAACACTACCATTTGAGATGTGGCTTACTGAAGAGAAACATCCAACCCCTTCATGAATAGGAAAAACTTTATTTTTGAATGCAAAATAAAGACATAGTCTAAATAAAGAAAAATAGTTGTCAAATCGGGAAGAAGAATCCAACCGCTACCTTGAATAGCTCCAAAGTATTGCCCGAAGTAAACTACTGAGAGGCCTACATGAACCAATTTCTGC
This sequence comes from Capsicum pubescens, assembly GCA_030864215.1. Lineage (NCBI taxonomy): Eukaryota > Viridiplantae > Streptophyta > Magnoliopsida > Solanales > Solanaceae > Capsicum > Capsicum pubescens. The sequence continues at coordinate 182,762,940 of CM061538.1, forward strand.
ACTGTAAGGGCACTGTAAGGGTGAGTATATTCCCCTTGTACTTAGTAGGTATCATATACCACCTTAGCAAAGTAAAAAATAAAGCATACAGAAATACACACTAAGGTCACATCAGCCGTAACCAGAAAATTTCCAAAATAGTAGTCCACATCATATAAACTAATAGTTCTATAATATTTATATCTGACACAGTAGGTACAAGGAAATCATAAAGTAGACAGATATAACACATACTAGTATCGAAGAAAGAAATACACATAGAGAGATATCACAACAAAAGGAAATAATGCATCACATAGAAGTATAAGGTAAATATAATGCAATATAAATGATGATGATAATAATAATGATAATGATTCTCAAGGTTATCGCACAACCTCCGTATACACCTACGAAGCTAAAGCTTCTCGATGTAGGACCTATGGAGATTCATCAACCCATTTACGTATTAAATACCAATATCCATAACTCTTCTCTAGCACATCTATCAGTATACGGTTTTAAAGATGTCACATTTCTATCAGAAAAAGTCAGTGTTTTTTAATATTTCCACGGTGGTACCAATGCTTCATGAATGTGTAAGATATGAGGATGTAATGTTCACAACCAACCAAAATGAGTATTTCCATATCCAACCAATATACCAACTAAGTGAGCGAGTAATCCACTCAATGTATTCAACCATCCATGAATTACAACATAAATCATATGTCAAAAGCGTATAATACAATTAAATTACACTATTGATTCCGCATTTGGCTTTTTTGTTAATAGAATAAAATTAACTTCACGTATATAAGGCTAACAACATCACATAAGACTCCACACAGTCACACATAACAAGTAATGTTCCAACAACCTACAAATACATCAATGCATAATAATTAAATCCATTTTCATGACTAGTTCCCACATTCATAACATGCTTTTGGTTCAACATTAACTACCCAGCCCAGTTTGAAGAAAATTAATCCATAACCAACCTTGAATATCGAAAACCAGTCAAAAGTCTTTAATCTGAAGCCTTACTCCTTACGAAGGGACTCGGAATTAACTAAATCATACAAATATAAAATTTATGCATCAAAAGAAAGACAAAGATCCCATATTGCCTATTTTTATGTTAGAGTCAAAATGGACCCCCAAAATGAGTTTTTCAAAAAGAATGGTAAAATCATAACTTCATTGTTAAAATATATTCCCCATAATTTTTAGGAGTCTACAGCTAAAAACCAAAGAAAAATGACCTAAAAACAAGATCCAAATTGATCAATAATCATGTTTAAGATTTATCAATAAAAATCCCCTAAATTTATTTTAAAATTGAGAATTGAAGCTGTTTTGAAGATGAAATAAAAAAAAGTGATAATTATGTGGTTGGAAACTCATCCTTGTGATAATTGGTTGAATACAGGGTTGAAAGAAGAGAATTATAACTTGTAGGCTCTGCGGGCTAAAATCTCTAATTTCAACCTTTAAATTCACATTTGAACAAGAATTACATGGTAAAATTTTGAGAAAGTAGTTGAAATAGGTGTTATGGATCTTACCCAATCATAAAAATTGAATAAACTAGTCAAAATCATGAAATCGTAAGGTTTCAGTCTCAAAACTAGTGAAAATGGTGAAACGTGCGTATATAAATGTCCCAGGCATCACATACATGATCAACAAATCATGTACCCGGTACCTAGCCTAAGGGCAGGTATCGCATATGTGATCCTATTGTCATATTCATGGGGCTCACAATCGCGACCAAAATGTCACGTATATAATACTTGGTATTGATTATCCAAGTCGTGCATGCAATTGGCCAATCACAATTGATGGTGCACCAGCACCAGCACCAGTTGGAGACTTGGAAATCTCCAAATCTCGATGGACCCCTCAAGATTCATTCCGAATCTTTTGAACACAAATAAACTATGCTACTCTAATAAATTTGATTCTCCGGACTCGATGGTGATATTTGATTTTTGAAAAAATGTCATTTTCAAAAAGTTGACCCTTGAAACCCAATTTTACAACTTTTCAAACCAAGGGTCGAAATGAGATATAAGAGCCATAAAACCACACCAACCATGGTACCAACCTAAAATTGACATTTCAGATCTGGTGTTATAGTTTGTTTTGTCATCCTATCACAAATCAACAAATGTTGATCAAAGTTACCTATAAGGCTCTTTAAGCCACCAAAAACATAGTATCCCATAAATCACACTGAATTGCACTGAGAAATACACCAATTATCCCCACACCCCAAAATACCACAACGCAACCATGGGGAAGGTAAAAATAGTCAAATCACACAAAGATGAATATTTTACATAAATCATCAAAAAATAGTCATTATAATTTCAAAGATGAAAATATATCCATGGGTAGTCAAAGTAGAAAAATTAGCCAAGAAATGGAAGAAACAAGTCAAAAGGAAAGGTTCTCAACTTCTTAGAGTACAACCCAATAGGAAAGTAATATCCTAACAAGGTAATATATAATGAAAACTTTTATATGGATCATAAGGTCAGCCAAGTCATAAAAAGCATTCCAAAGAGTGCAGATGTTACATAATTCTCATAAGTTTGCTTTTATGATTTTATTGGAACCATTTTAGTATGTCAAAATATCAAAAGGTATAAAATAAGGTTAAAGATGCAAATAGTCAACCATAACAATAATGATTAGATATGGGTATTTCCAACCATAAGTACGATGTTACTCTGGTAAATAATTAAGCTCGATAACTCACTATAAAGATGCAGAATCAGTCTACAACTGATATATTTTATGTCACCCTAGTCTATGCTAAGTGTAACAAAAGTCTAAGGTTGGAGCTGTGGTATGAAATTGCTTATACCTAATGGGATGATTAACCCCCTAGTTGATAAGGGTGATTTTAATATTGTTCTAAATGGAGAGGAAAAAATAAGAGGCATTCCTTCTATTGATATTAATACTGATGACGTTAGGACTTATATTGAGACATGTGACCTGTCCTAAATGTAGTTTAAGGGTAAGCATTTCACCTAGTGGAATGGTAGTGCTGAAGATGATTGTATTTTTTAAAGAGTTGATAGATTTTTAGTCAATTTTGAACTTATATTCTTTTGACATAAAAAAGTGGTATATCTTTTAGGAAATAGTTTTGATTATGAACCTATACTATTGTCCTAAGAATATATACTACTACTTATAAAAGACCTTTAAATTCCATAAATTTTGGAATTCTCACGAGTCTTTTAAGAATGTGGTTAAAGTGAATAAGAATTCAAATACATCCTCTAATCCTTTATTAGATTTTAAGAGAATGATTAAGAATTTTAGAATGGTATTAATTTTGTGAAGTAGGGAGACATATGTGACATGTTTTAGCGATTGATAATAAGATAAGAGATCACAGGAATTAAAAAGAAGTTATTTGAAGAGACCCATTTTATTAAGAATAGAACATTTATGAAAAAAAACAAGATTGAGTATAACATATATCTATCTCTGAAGGAAATCTACTGGAAGCCTAAAGCAAGGTATGAATGGTTTAAAAATGGAGGTAGGAACACAAGATTTTTTAACAGTGTGGTTAAGGAGAAAAAATATAGAAGACCAAGATTTAAAATCATCAGGTTTGCTCATTGGATGATGATGGGGATATAGTTGATTGAAGAAATTATCTTTTTTTAAAATCAATTAAGGCAACATAAAGACTCTACATACTTTTCAATTCAATCTTACATCCCTGACGAGAATACATTATTGGAGGTCATTCCTAACAGTGTAGAGGTGAAGAATATTGTTTTCATACTTAACAGAGATGGTTCTTGTTGACCTGATGGTCTACTGGTAGATTTTAGAAATATTGTTTGGATTTTATAGGACCTAACATTATTAGAATGGTGCATGATTTTTTATACGTAATTCACTTTCTAAATCTATTAATTAAACTAATCTAGTCCTTATTTCTAAGAAAGTCAATGTACAAACTTTCTTGGATTTGTGGCATATTAGATTGTGAAACTTCATAAACAAAATCCTGTCAAGAATCATTCATGATAAACTAGAAAGTTTGTTTCCAAATCTTGTCTTTAATAACTGATCATGCTTTATCAAAGGGAGAAGTATTAATAAGAATGTCATGCTTACTCAAGAACTAGTTACTACTATGTGTTGTTTTGATGATGAGAAGCTAAACTATGAGTGACCAGGTCCCTAGATGTGCAAGATACAGTACAATCGGCATGTGTCTTCTGCAGAGTTTTGTCATCTTATGTAACAAACTTGTAGGTGTTATTTTCTACTGATTTGGAAATCTAGTACAATGATCTTTCAAGCCCTAACCATCACTCGTATATAAAAGAAAAGTGACACCTCTTCATCAATTGGTTTTTGCATAAATTACAAAGAGTAAAGACAGGCAGCAAAACCCTATTTCTACACTGCTCAAGTTCTTACCTAATATATATGCTTAAACTAAAATTGTTCTTGAGTGAGTGATGAATTGTAACTAAACTACTCATGATATAACAGTAGTGGTTTCTCTTTTATTGATAAAGGTGCTTAGGTATATCTTCCTAAGTTACTTGTTGATTAGGGTTAATCAGTGTAGAAGGACCTTGGTAGGATACCAAGATGAGCTTAAAGTAGAGTTGCTACTAGAGAAAAGAGCATAGAGGTAGGTTAGAATCTAGATTGTAATCAAGATTTTGATTACAGTGAATTTGGTGGTTCTTGTGAGGGAAATCCATGGTTTTTTACTTCCTGGGTCTCCATATAAAAATCTTGTGTTTTTACATTTCTGCATAGCCTTTAAATTTCTAGCATCTCCAAGTTACTTTACTGTTCTATTTCTTAAGACTTGCCTCATGGGACCTGGTACCTCACTGAGTGGTACAACCCCCACGGGCACCAATAATTGATATTGAAGTAAGGTTTACTCTAAAAGTTTCATACCTAGATTTTTTTGGTCATCATCATTGCAATAACTAAACTAAGAGAGGAAAGAGAAGAAGACACTAATGTTGCACGACTAGCAGTGAGGATTGTTAGATCTATAAGAAGGGGTAGTCAGTTTAAGTAAATTAAATTATAAAACTGAAGGGTGTCACAAAGGTGGATGCTTTGAAGAAATCATGAGAAACTACCCAGGGAAAAATAAGAATTAAAGACCTAAAATATCAAGAAGAAAAGATACAGATAGTTGTATAGTAAGAAAGGTGTTGGATGCATGGGAAGAATTTTCTATCAAATCTAGGAAAGATAAAGACTATGGAGATGATTTCATGCTGAAACAAGATGATAAGAAAATAACCTTAGGTTCCTGTCATTTTCAAATAGACGCATGGGCAGACTCCTCTAGTAATTCAAGTAAAAAAAAGAAGACAGGAGAAGTCTTTATACTAGCAGTAGAAGACAGTCTGGTTATCTATGATTCCATGTTTGCATTTTTTGCCAAAATAAAGAATGAATAAGAAAAGGAAGTAACACACTTTGATCTTAAGGAAAACTTAGATAACTACACTGCTATAAAGATAAAAAAATCTTGGTAGTGTGTTAATAGATTCTGTATATGAATTAAATGTTGAGGAGAATTCACTTTCTAATGGATTCAAATCATTGAAAAGAGAAAAGAGGAAGCTATCACTTCCTATATGGGCTAAGAGGAATTTTATCACATCATTATCTTCCTACTAGGAACTCAAACTTATGTAGGTTCCTAAATCCAATTTGTGATCATGATCTTAGGCATAGGAAAGGGGATTGCAATCAGGAATAGCTCATTAATTGAAAGTGTTTAAAGCTTAAAAATAAAAGGTTGTAATGTGTTCTCTCTCTCTAAATACACTTCAAGAGAAGAAGATTCTAATTTTGAAATAGATGATTTCAAAGGACCTGGTCACTAGGAAATTCATATCATCAATAGAGGCTTCACCAGAATGAATAACATGTGAATCAGTGTCTCTTCAAAAAATTCAGTTGTGTCAAGAAGAAAGGTATCCATGATAAAGTAGGTATATGATAATCTAACTCGATATCATCCTTAGCACGTATACCCTCAGTCACTAAAGTACTATACCATGTATCACTGGACAATATACAAATAAAGAGTAGAAGAAGGGTATATAATAGTATACAAGGCCAAGGAAGGGATATACAACATGAATAAATGAATAGGGGTATACACTATATTAGTTTATCTAGATACATATATACATATACATATATATAGGTATACATGACTAACTCAAAGGGGTATGACTTAAGGTAGCCAATCTAGCATCGCAAAGTGTCCTAATTAAGTAGAAAATTATTGTTGTCATAATCAGGTTCCCTAATCCAAACATCTAAACATGAGAAATCCTTAATAAATAATCATAAGAGGAAGAAATCAAAATCATGCCTCAAATCTCAGTACCAATCCATAATTATCCTATAATGAATTAACCATTAAAATAACAATAAAGTAACTAGCTAGTTTGGACTAAGAATACCTAAATCAGGACCAATAACCTAGAAGTCTCAAGTAGCATCCATAACACAACAAGAAAATCTCATAACATGTACCTATGCAACCTCTCATAAGGTCAATAGATATAGGGACCAAATAACATGCTGGTGATAGGCAATCTGTATGCATTAATGAATTCAAGTAAATTCATAATACCATAATCAATCCAAGTTCCATAATATAACATAGTGTATATACCTCTTCTAGTTCAATGGCTCATAAAGGGAGGCCCTATGGAGACCTCTTTTCTCTAGCAATATCTAATCATCATAATCATCAATCTACTCTGTCTAGTACGGAATAGATGTATACATATAATAAATGCATGGACTCAAAATTTGGCTAAAAGAGTGTAAAAAGGTCATAATCTCTCTCGACTATAGAAAATAATTATAGTAAAATAGTGGATCAAAGACTATCTTGTTCAAATCTGTAAAACATCATTTTTGGTGTCAAAGCTCATAAATCATCCATTTAGGTGGTACATTTCCCATTATGAAAGATTTTATTTTAAAATTGAAAAGTGGGAATAAATTCCTTTTAAGAAAATAGTAGTAAAACCATGTTTCCAATTGGAATCATGCCGCTAAATAAGCATGAATGTACCGAGCATATGCATGTCAGCATTAGTATCCAAATAATACCATTATAAGCATCCAAAAGTCCATAGACTATGGCTACATCCTTTACAAAGATAAATCACTCACCCAGAGTCTAACTAATATCATATCACGACCTTTGTCCCTATAATATTTGTATACAACATAACCATAATACAATAATCTGAGAAACCATGTCAACCCACCAAGTCAAGTAGTAAATATTAAACTATAAAAGTTATCAGCCTTAATTATGTCTAACATGCTAGTAAGCCAAGGTAATAGGATTCTAGAAGCATAATAATTATTTCATCTTAAGGATCGATTCACCATTCTATTGCTTAAACTCATAATTTAGGTTAAGTAGTGGTAATATACCTATAATCATATCCTAAAATTCTTATCTAATAAGAAATATATATAATACACTATCTTGTGAAGAAGAGTAGACAGAAGCCTACCTTAATGTTGAACCACAAGACTCGAGTCATCCACACCCTTCTTTGCTCGATGATCCTTAAATGTCGGCATACTAGCAAAATAGTAACCTACACATCATAAGGAGTAAAAACATCCATATTTATATTTAAAGGGTGGGTCAAAACTTGGGTTAAGAATAGGCCAAAAGGGTCAACAAATAAAATCCAAAATTGAATATGTCACAAGGTCCCTTAACGAACAAAAAAGATGTGCTCAGGAGTTGAGCACAAATGGTGCCAAATTAGCACCTAAAGTTTAAGAATTCTAAGACCTAATTTATGAGAATTTACCATAAAATAAGATAAAAATTGACGTGAAAATGAATGGAAAATGACCAAGGAGTGTTAGTCTAGCTTACCTTAGCTTCAATGGATGATTCTCCACTTTTTCCTCTCTTTAAGATCTCAAAATGGTGAGAAAATGGTGAAGGAAATACTATAAAATCAAGGGAAGAAAGGGATTTAAAATCCCCTAGGTGTTGCCAAAGCGATCAGCAAGCCGCTAAAGTGGATATAGCTAAAAAGGCATCTCAACCTCTAAAGAAGTCACCTTGGTACTAAAGAAGTGCCCACTTTAGCGGACCTTGACCGCTAAAATAGACCCCAACTCATAGAAAAGGATGCTTATGTGGATCATGGGCGCTAAATCACATGCCTCTAAAGTGGATGCATGAGCGCTAAAATTGTAAAACCCCACAAAGTTCCCTCGTAGTATGAGCCTTAGAGTGCATGTCAAGTGAAGTATAATTCCTTCCCTAAAATTTTAGGAAGTGACTTCCCAAGTTATTGATGTTTAAACCATAAAGAATTTTCTTAAATTTGACTTTCTGCTTTGTAGAGAATTGAATTAGCTTTCCAACGATACCAATTTCATCCAAATTTGGTATCGGGGAAAGAAGTTATGGTCTTCTTATGGAGAGTTGTCGGAACCACCCAGGTGCGATGGACAGGTTGATGGAAATTCGAGTGTGTGATGGACCGTCGCCCAGACAGTCGCAACCAAGGCAGTAACATTTTTTTCGGCCCAAGTGCGATGGATGATCCGATGGACCATCTAGTTTACGATGGACCGTCGCTGAGACTGTCGCATCGAGGCAGTGTGTCCTCATCCTAGACAATGTGCGATAGATCCGATGGACCATTGCTTCGACCATCGCATCGAGGAAGTGTGTTCTTTTTTGACCAACGTGCGATGGACGATCCGACGGACTGTCAATCTAGCGAAAGACTATCGCTTCGACCGTCGTAGCCCCCATTCAGTATTTTTAATTGATTTTTAAAAGGGTCTTTTCATTATTTTCCACTATTTTATCAACCAGATATATTTCATACAAAGAAAATGGCTTCATTCATCATCCAAAACACAAGAGATCTAGGGTTTCTCCCTCAAGATTAAATCTAAAACCCTTCTCCAAGAAATCCAAGAACTCACCATAGATTCTACAACTTGAGTTGAGATTTGAGTTCTCCAAGTTCAAGGGTTGAAAGAACCCTCTCTCAAGAGTAAGAAAAAGAGTTTAGAGCAAGCTTATTCATCCAATTTCACAATCTAAGGTATGTGGGATTTTGAACAAGGGTAATCCTTTCACCCTTGTGCCCAAAGGCTTATTTAAACTACAATTTTCTAAAGTTTATGAGATATTACATGAAATTGAATTGGGGGTTTTCACCCATTGTTATTGGTTGCAAGCTTTTGATGTTTCACATGAATTGAGAGCCTAATGGCATGATTTTTACATATTTTCTAGAGAAATTGAAGATGGGTTTATACCCTATGATTTTATTCCTTGAGAAGTTAATAGTTACAATGTTTGAGATATTGAAGTATATGAGTATGTTGAGATTTTGAGTTAAATTACTGTAAATTCTAGATTTCTATGTGATTTATGAATCTATATGCTATCTAATATGCATTTTTATGAGTTTTAACTTGAGATTGAATAATGGGTCCTTAAGCCCTACTTGAGACTTGTAATTTGAGTATTCTGAGATTATTAAGAAATGTTTTGACCTAATGGTCATAGAGCTTTAAATTCACTTCACTGCATGAGATTACAGATTTGATTGTTGGGTTCTTATTGAACAGTGAGATTATTTTCAAAGTTGGTTTCAATGAAATGAGAAAGATAAATTAAAGGGAGTAGTATTTATCACCGAGTTAGGTAAGTTACTATGGTTTCTTTCCCCAGAACTATGTACCACTATAGGTTTGATATTTTGGGCTTGAGGCTGAGAAGATTGGGCCCATGGCCGAGATAAGTGATCACTGAATTGAGGTTATACTCCCTGGCAAAAATATGATGCCTCTCCCCAACGTGAGATTTATTCCTTAGGAGGACAAGATGTTGGACTCCATGTTACTCGCATGGTTTATTTCTCTACCAATGCGAGTTGATCACCGAATTTTAAACCAAAGTTATATGATCTCAAGTTCCAAGTATTTGAGTTTAAAAGGGTTATAAGTTATTGAGTATTAAAGAAGTTTTAATCTCCATAAGATATATACATGAGTTGAAAGTACTGCCTAAAGTTTCCTTGAGCCTTTGAGTATTGAAAAGAAGAGAAGATTTCATATTTTAAATCTAAAGTATAATGACTCACGAGATTTGTGTTACATGCTTCATTCTACACGATTTATGAGCTTTACATTTTGACTTATTCAAGCCATGTGTGTCATTCCTAATTGTATGCATGATTTGATTAAAGAGTATTATTATTGTTTTATGTAAATTCATGCACCCCCATATACTCAGTACATTGCCAAGTGTTGATCCATATATACGCCTATGTGCTACATTGTCTTATAATGTAGGTTCAGGTGCTCAGTCACAGCCTCGTCGATAATTTTTGAGTACCTTTGTCTACGTTTCTCCAGTGGTGAGTCATCTTGGTTTGTGGACCTATCTTTAGAAATTTCAGTATTTGAGTGGTTATGTTATTACTTTTAGTTCAGTTTGAGTTAGTCGGGGACCTATCCCAATGGCTCTCTAGTTTATGGAGTAGTAGAGTCTTTGTCAGACTAGTTATCAGATTGTTGTTGTGTTGATATTTCCCGTATTGTAGTCATTTAGACCAAGTATTTTCTTTGTATTTCCTATCATCTGATATATCAATACTCATGTTTGGTTTATTTCATCTTGAAATGAGTTATTATAAGTAATGACAGGCTCAAAGGGTTAGCTTGGGGCTACTTGTAGCCTTGAGCACCGTGTGGAATCCCGAGAGGTGATTTGGGGTCATTACAAACTTAGTATCAAAGCCTAAGGTTTTAAGGAGTCCTTGGGAGTCGGACAAGCCGCGTTGAGTAGATTCTTAATCATCGGTGTATAGCGCGCCACATCTATGAGCCAAGGCTACAAGACGTTCTAGGAAAAGTTATTTCTTTCTTTCAGATTCTATCGTGTCTACAGTTGTCCCTCTCATCTAATAATTCATGCTCTTCTATTTTAGAGAATACCTCTCCAAAGAGTGAATGCCCATGGAAATGATAATGAGCAACCACAACCTGTTGATCCTTCGAATGATACGGTGTCTCATGCTGAATTTCGAGCGGCCTTTCAGGCATTAGCCAAAGCAGTCACTGCTAATGTTCAGGCCAATAACCAAGCCACAGTTGCAAATCAGCAAGGAGGTGAGGTATCCGCAGCTAGGATTCTTGATTTCATGTCGATGAATCCGCCAGATTTTTATAGGTCTAAGGCTAGCGAGGACCCACAGTTATACCTTTAGGAGGTGAGAAAGATCACACAGGCGATGTATGTTTCTGAGGAAAAAAGTGTTTAGCTGGCATCTTACAGGTTGAAAGACATTGCTTATGACTGGGTTGTATCTTGGAGGAAGGGTAGAGGTGGGGATGTTTCTCCTATGACTTGGCAGGTGTTCCAAGATGCATTCTTGTACAAATTCTTTTTGCTTGAGATGAGGGAAGAAAACATTGAGAAGTTCATAAACTTGAGGCAGGGCTCCATGAATGTTAAGGTGTACTGCTTGAAGTTCAACCAGTTGGCCAAGTATGCTCCTAATTTGATTTCTGACACCCGAGCGAGTATGAGCAAGTTCATGATAGGTTTTTCTGGTTTGGTGCAGAAAGAGTGTAGGACTGCGATGCTACATAGGGATATGGATCTATCTAGGTTGATGATACAAGCCCAGTAGATAGAGGCAGATAAGATTAGAGAGATAGATAGAGTAAGGGGTAACAAGAGGGCTAGATCTGAGCAGTATAAGTATAGTCATCCTAGGTTCTATGGAGGGAACCTCCCTCAGTTTCAGAGACGTATGTCTATTCCAGCGCCTTCATCAGCTAGTGTTCCCGTTCCTATAGGTAGGCAGGAGCAAGGGAGCAGGTCATTTATGTCTAGGCCACAAAACAGTGTTAGTAACAGGCCCCACTATCCTCCTTGTGCTAAGTGTGATAGGGTTCATCCCGATGAGTGTTTTGCAAATTTGAGGGGTTGTTTTGGTTTTACCAAGTGAGGCCACAGACTTAGAGATTACCCGCATGCTAGACAGAGGACCAGAGATGCCCGACCTTAGGCAAATACTACTACTGCACCAGCTCTTGTACGTCATCCTGCCCCTTCTCATGGCGCTTCATCTAGCACTGTTGGAGGTCACCACCAGAATAGATTTTATGCCTTACCATCCAATCAGGAGCAGGAGGATTATTCTGATGTTGTTACTGGTATGCTTTGTGTCTTTTGCCTTGATGTTTATATGTTGTTGGACCCCGGGTCAAGTCTCTCTTATGTGACTGCACTTGTAGCTGTGAACTTTAAAATGAGTTTCAAAAATATTCCTAAGCCCTTCCTAGTTTCTACACCAGAAGGGGATTCAGTCATTGCTAAGCAAGTATATAGAGATTGTCCTGTTACTTTTCTTCATAGAGTTGTACATGCTGACTTGACAGAGTTAGACATGGTGGATTTTTACCTTATTCTGGGTATAGACTGTCTTCATTCTTGTCATGCATCTATAGACTGTCGTACCCATATGGTTAAGTTTTATTTTCCTGATGAACCAGTTTTTGAGTGGTCCAGGAGTTCAGTATCTCCCAAGAGCCATTTTATCTCCTATCTCAAATCCATAAATCTAATATCCAAAGGTTGCATCTATCACCTAGTTAGAGTCAAAGACACTAAGTCTGAGGCTCTAACTATTCAGTTAGTTAACATTGTTAATGAGTTTCCTGATGTTTTTTTGAAAGATCTCCCAAGGGTACCTCCCGATAGAGAGATAGAATTCGAGATTGACCTTCTTATCGACACTCGGCCTATTTCTATTCTTTCATACCATTGGCACGTACAGAGCTTAAGGAGTTGAAAGAGCAACTCAAGGATCTTTTAGAAAAAGGTTTCATAAGGCCCAATATTTCTACTTGGGGCACATATGTTCTATTCATACAGAAGAAAGATGGTTCTTTACGTATGTGCATTGACTATCGTCAGCTTAACAATGTCATAGTAAAAAATAAGTATCCTCTTCCGAGAATTTATGACCTATTTGATCAGTTGCAAGGAGAAAGTTATTTCTCCAAGATAGACCTTAGATCCAGCTATCACCAGCTTAAAGTGAGGGAATGTTATATTCCAAAGACAGCCTTTCAAACCCGCTATGGTCACTTTGAGTTTCTAGTTATGTCTTTCGGGGTAACCAATGCCCCAGCAGCCTACATGGACCTCATGAATCGAGTGTTCAATCAATATCTTGATATGTTTGTCATTATTTTCATAGATGATATCCTTGTGTACTCCGGTACTGAGAACGACCATGCAAATCATCTTAGAATTATCTTGCAAACTCTTAGAGGTCACCAGTTGTTCGTCAAATTTAACATGTGTGAATTTTGGCTAAGGTCGGTAGCCTTTCTAGGTCATGTCATTTCAGCTTAAGGTATTAAAGTTGATTCCCAAAAGACAAAAGCTATGAGAAATTAGCCTAGACCTATCTCTCCATCTGACATTAGAAGTTTCTTGGGTCTAGCTGTCTATTATCGCCGTTTTGTTGAAGGTTTCTCTTCTATTGCATCTCCCATGACCCGGTTAACCCAAAAAAAAGTTAAGTTCCAGTGGTCAGATTCCTGTGACAAGAGAATTCAGGAGTTGAAGACTCGACTTACTTCAGCCCCTGTATTGACTTTGTCTGATGGTACAGATGGTTTTGTGGTGTATTATGATGCCTCTAGAGTTGGTTTGGGTTGTGTGTTGATGCAAAGAGGGAAGGTTATAGCCTATGCCTCGAGAAAGTTAAAGTCGCATGATAAGAATTACCCAACCCATGATCTTGAGTTAGCTGTTGTGGTCTTTGCTTTGAAAATCTGGAGACACTATCTTTATGGTTTTCATGTTGATGTGTTTACTGATCATAAGAGCCTACAGTATATGTTTACTCAGAGGGAGTTGAATCTTAGGTAGAGGAGGTGGTTGGATTTGTTGAAAGATTATGATATGAGTTTGTTGTATCACCCGGGCAAGGCCAATGTAGTGGCAGATGACCTTAGCAGATTATCTATGGGTAGTGTTACTCATGTAAAGGAAGATAATAAAGAGTTAGTTTGTGATATTCATCGACTATCTAGATTGGGTTCTAGGTTGCTTGATTCAGCTGAGGGAAGTACTTTGGTGCAAAGTAATTCCGAATCCTCTTTAGTTTCTGAAGTGAAGGAGAAGCAAGATAAAGATCCTAGTTTGGTCAGACTAAAGGAGGCAGTTAAGGACCAAAAGTTTGAGGTTTTCTCCCAAGGAAGAGATGGTGTGTTAAGATTGCAGGGTAGATTGTGTGTTCCGTGTGTTGATGATCTAAGGCAGAGTATTATGGCTGAAGCGCATGGTGCGCAGTATTTTTTTCATCCCGGTACTACCAAGATATACCGTGACTTGCGAGAAATCTATTGGTAGAATGGTATGAATAAGGATATAGATGAGTTTGTATCAAAGTGTGCAACGTGCCAACAGGTTAAGGTAGAGCACCAAAGACCTGGTGGTGTGATACAAGATTTTGGTATACCCATTTAGAAGTGGGAGGTGGTGAATATGAACTTTGTGACCGGGTTACCTCTTTCGCATCGTCACCATGATTCTATTTGGGTTGTTGTAGATAGGCTGACTAAGTCCGCGAACTTCTTGCCCATGCATACATCATATACAGCTGATGATTATACTAGATTGTATATCCAAGAGTTAGTCAGGCTATATGGAGTTCCCTTGTCTATCATTTCGGATAGGGATACTCAATTTACTTCTCAGTTTTGGAGGGCATTTCAATAGGGTCTTGGTACCCAAGTTCTTTTAAGTTTCGCTTTTCATCTGTAGATAGATGGTCAGGCTGAGAGGACCATTCAAACTCTAGAAGATATGTTGAAGGTGTGTGCTCTTGATTTCAAAGTTAGTTGGGATGAACATTTTCCATAGATAGAGTTTGCCTATAACAATAACTATAATGCTAGCATCGTGATGGCACCATTTGAGGCCTTGTATGGTAGGAGGTGTAGATTACCTATAGGTTGGTTTGAAATGGGTGAAGTTGCCGTAATTTGGCCAGATGCAGTGTTTGAAGCTATGGAGAAAGTTAAGTTGATTAGAGAAAGGTTAAAGACAGCTCAGAGTCATCAAAAGTCATATGCCGATGTGTGAAGAAGATATCTTGAGTTTGAGGTGGGTGATTTAGTGTACTTGAAGATTTCGCCCATGAAAGGGGTAAAGAGGTTTGGTAAAAAGGGAAAGCTTAGTCCCGGTTATGTTGGGCCGTATAGAGTCTTGAGCCGTGTTGGTAAAGTAGCCTATGAGGTTGAGTTTCCTGCGGAGTTGTCAGTTGTTCATCCTATTTTTCATGTCTCCATGCTTAAGAAGCATATTGGTGATTCCGTTGTGGTAAATCCTTCAGAGAGTGTTGATATTCAGAACGGTCTTTCCCTTAATGAGATTCCTGTTGAGATTCTAGATTTTTAGATCCGTAGAGTGAGGAACAAAGAGGTTCCCTTGGTCAAAGTTTCGTGGCGGAACCAGTCAGTTGAGGGCATTACTTGGGAGGCAGAAGCAGACATGCGATCCAAGTACCCACACCTCTTTTCCACGAGTTCAGATCAATCTGAAGGTATTATTCTTCCTTAATTCATCCCTCCTAATCTAAAGTTCAGCTATGTATCTATTCTTGCATGAGTTCTCGCAATTTCCGAAGTATTCAAGAGTTTAGAAAAGATTTTGAGCCGTTTAGAAAATTTCTTCATCTATGTATATTCTATTTTTCCTGTGTTCCTAGTCTAACTAGCGACATTCAAGGATGAATGTTTCCAAGAGGGAGATATGGTAAGACCCCAAAAAGTTCCCTCGTAGTCTGAGCCTTAAAGCGTGTCAAGTGAAGTGTAATTCCGACCCTAAAAGATTAAGAAGTGACTTCCCAAGTTATTGGTGTTTAAAATATAAAGAATTTTCTTAATTTGACTTTCTGTCATGTAGAGAATTGAATTAGCTTTCCAACGATACCAATTTCGTTCAAATATGGTATCAGGGTGAGAAGTTATAGCTATTTTACCAAGAGTTGTCGGAACCGCCCAGGTGCGATGGAAAAGTTGACGGACTGTCGATTGTGCGACAGACCATCGACCGGACCATCGCAACCAAGGCAGTAACTCATTTTTTGGCCCAAGTACGACGGACGATCCAACGGACCATTGAGTTTGCGATAGACCGTCACTGAGACCGTCGCATCGAGGCAGTGTGTCCTCATCCTTGCCAACGTGCAATGGATGATCTGAAGGACTGTCAGGATAGCGACAAACCATCAGGATAGCGACAGACCATCGCTTTGACCATCATATTGAGGCAGTGTGTTCTTTTTCTGACCAACGTGTGACGGACGATTCGACGGACCATCGCGTCGACCATAGAAGCCCCTGTTCAGTATTTTTAAGTCATTTTTAAAAGAGGATTTTCGGTCTATTCCACTCTTTTATCAACCAGATATATTCCAAACAAATAAAATGGCTTCATTCATCATCCAAAACACAAGAGAGCTAGGGTTTCTCCCTCAAGATCAAATCTAAAACCCTTCTCCAAGAAATCTAAGAACTCACTATAGATTCTACAAATTGAGTTGAGATTTCAGTTCCCCAAGTTCAAGGGTTGCAAGAACCCTCTCTCAAGAGTAAGAAGAAGAGTTTAGAGAAAGATTTTTCATCCAATTTCATAATCAAAGGTATGTGGGATTTTAAACAAGGGTAATCCTTTCACCCTTATGCCCAAAGGCTTATTTAAACTATAATTTTCTGCAATTTATGAGATTTTACATGAAATTGAATTGTGGTTTTTCACCCATTGTTATTGGTTGTAAGATTTTAATGTTTCACATGAATTGAGAGTCAAATGGCATGATTTTTAGATGTTTTCTAGAGAAATTGAAGCTGGGTTTATACCCTATGATTTTATCCTTGAGAAGTTAATAGTTGCGATGTTTGAGATATTGAAGTATATGAGTATGTAGAGATTTTGAGTTAAATTGCTTTAAATTCCAGATTTCTATATGATTTAAGAATCTATATGCTATCTAATATGCATTTTTATGAGTTTTAACTTGAGATTGAATTCTGGGTCCTTAAGCCCTACTTGCAACTTGCAATTTTATGAAATTTTGTGCTATAAGCACCCATGATTTGAGTATTCTGAGATTATTAAGAAATGTTTTGACCTAATGGTCATAGATCTTGAAATCCACTTCTCTACATGAGATTACAGATTTGATTGTTGGGTTCTTATTGAACCTAAAGATTATTTTCAAAGTGGATTTCCATGAGATGAGCGAGATAAACTAAAGGGATTAGTATTTAGCACTGGTTGGCTAAGTTACTACGATTTCTTACCCCAGAACTACGTGCCACCGTAGGTTTAAGATTTTGGGCCTGAGGCCGAGATGATTGGGCCCGAGGCCGAGATAAATGATCACTGAATTGAGGATATACTCCTTAGCAAGAGTATTATGCCTCTCCCCAACTGGGGTTTCTTCCTTAGGAGGACAAGACGTCGGACTCCATGTAGATCGCATGGTTTATGATGGTTAAGAGAACCTCTCTAAAACTAAAGTATTTTCCATTGAGATACAATACTTTCCCTAAATCTTTGAGATGAGATATTTTCTAAAATAAATGAATTGCTTTTGAGTATTTTCCAAAGAAGGAAGTATTTTTCTCTACTAATACGAGTTGATCACTGATTTTTAAACCAAAGATATATGATCCCTAGTTCCAAGTGTTTGAGTTCAAAAGGGTTATAAGTTATTGAGCATTAACGAAGTTTTACTCTCCATGAGATATATGCATAAGTTGAAACTATTGCCTAAAGTTTCCTTCAGCCTTTGAGTAATGAAAAGAAGAAAAGAGTTCAGATTTTAAAGCTAAAGTATAATGACTCATGAGATTTATGTCACATGTTTCATTCTACATGATTTATGAGCTTTACATTTTGACTTATTCAAGCCATGTGAGTTATTCCTAATTGCATGCATGATTTGATTAAAGAGTATTGATAGTGTTTTTTGTAAATGCATGCACCCACATATACTCAGTACATTCCCGAGTGCTGATCCACGTATACGTCTATGTGCTACATTGTCTTATAATGTAGGTTCAGGTGCTCAGTCCCAGCCTCGTCAGTGATTTTTTAGTACCTTTGTTTATATTTCTCCAGTGGTGAGTCCTCATGGTTCGAGGACCTATCTTTAAACATTTCAGTATTTCTGTGGTTATGTTATTACTTTCAGTTCAGTTTGAGTCAGTCGGAGATCTGTCCCAGTGGCTCTCTAGTTTATGGAGCAATAGAGGCTTTGTCGGACTAGTTATCAGATTGTTGTTGTGTTGAGATTTCCCGTATTGTGGTCATTTGGACCGAGTATTTGATTCGTATTTCCTATCATTTGATATGTCAATACCTATGTTTGGTTTATTTAATCTTTAAATGAGTTATTATAAGTAATGACAGGCTCAAAGGGTTAGCTTGGGGCTACTTGTAGCCTTAAGCACCGTGTGACATCCCGGGAGGTGATTTCGGGTCGTTACAAAAATGGTCATATCAGATAAAAAAAATTTCTATGTCCAAAAATGGACTGGAATCGGGTGCTTGAGATTTATTCAGAACCCCATATGCACAAATGAAATATGCTACCATACCAAATTTGATGTTTAGGAGTCAATAAAAACATTAAAACTTTCATCCTATAATGTTTCACCTAAATAAGGGGCCTACATCTTTAGTTCTATTTTTCATATAATCCACCTAATAGCGTAAAATGAGTTCAAAAATCTTAGGACGTGAACCAAGGTTCCTCCTAGTCTAAAATTAATGTTGTGGAGCTGATGACAGTGTTAGAATTCTCATTTGAGGTCATCTACTGGGATTTTTGTCTGAGACCAATTCTTTAACAACAAAAGCTCTAAAATACAAAAATGATCCTATAACCAAACTAAACTATCCAATAATCAAACCAACAATTTTGGAAAGTCATAGATGAACTGTAACTATTGTGTGGAGGATCTAAACACCAGAAATGCATATAAGCTAACAAAATGACCTAGAGGGTCAATACAAAAATTGAATGACCACAACTAGAAAATGCATCTCCTAAGAGTTAAAATGAGGGATTTTGACTAAAAAGTACATATTCGGAATGTAAAGGTTCTAATTAGGAACTACAGCTCCTACCCTTGAAACATAAAAGGCCCAAATTAGAAAGTGCGTATACTAGGGTTGAAAGATTTGGACTGGAAAAAGTGTTTTCTAGGAGTAAAGGTTCAAACTAGGAAATGTGTCTCATAGGAATGAAATGTGAAAGACAAAGACAAACAAGTATACCTTCTAGGGGTACAAGATGATAAGTTCTTACCATGATTTTAATCATCAAATCTATGTAGCAATATTGCCTCTTACTTGTGCAGAATTGTCCCTTTTGATATTTAAGCCTTGAAGCCCTTATTTAAAGGTAACATTTATTACTAATTCATTCAAAAAAAAACTTATGAGTATAAAAACATGGGGATTGGTTTATGGCTTTAGCTTTTGAGGTGATTACTCTTTTAACTAGTCATATTTAACTTGCTCCAAATTACCATTTTGCATTGATTTGTTGCACCACTGACTCAAAATCAGACTATTAAGATTGACTCTAACGCAAACACTTATTGGACCATTGAGCCAAACTCAAACTATTCAGAGTGACTCTAACGCAAACACTATACATCCATGTCACATTATATCCAAACTAAAATCTATTGAAACTTTGTATAACTAGAAGTTGAAAATTGTTAGTTGATAGGGATTCTTAGTTTGCTTTATTTTGGATCATTTTACCTTCATGTGTTGGGCTTTTGTCTTTCTTTGTGAAATTGAAGAAGTTGGTGGCAAGTTTTGAAGTACTTTCTTTCTTTCTTTGACATGGACTTGACTCAAAGACACGAGAAAAATGATAATGATTTTTACTTTGATAACAGACAAAATAAAATACAAATAAATCTAAAAAGGGAATAAAAAAAATGAGTGTCCCTTTCATCTGAGTGGGACAACATACTCCAATGATAACAACATGCATTTTGAATAGAACAACCAGATCTTTCTATCCCAACTATTCATCAACTCTTTCCAACTTGTTGAAAATGAAACTAAGTTTATTTGTTCAAGCCTATTGTATCTAGATCATAACGCCATTTGGATAGTTATTCCTAGAAGGGTTTTTGACATCATACCTCTCTTCTCACTCTTTGTTATTCTATCAACTTAAAATCGTATTATGGTGCCCGTGAGGGTTTTCACCAATAAGAGTCTCTCATGTTTGTTTTTCTCAACTCACAGTCATCTTACGATGCACTCGATGGTCTTCACCAATCTTACTCCCTCATTTTTGTTTTTTCTCAACTCACAATTTCTTTATTGTGCTCACAAGAGTTTTCATCGACAAGACTCTCTTATTTTTATTTCTCTCCTATTTCTTATTGATGGTGACCAGTAGTGCCAAAAATATAATGTCATATATTCATTACATTCTTAGCCTTGACATTCTAAAAGACTGATTTGAAGGTCTTTCTCTGGTTGTAATGAGGATTTTGAATAGGGTTAGAATGAAAGGAATACTTGAGGTTTAAATGAAACTTAAAATGTTGTGTGATTTACAACTTTTGGAATTGTCTCAATCAGTGAAAAAAAAGTTTTGCCGCAGTTTTTTTAAGAACTGGGTAATTTACATTTTTATTTGGTTGGACCGAACCCCGGAGTAGGGCTGCCTATGTATCTTGTCATAGCAAATCTGGTCAAACATCGTTTAGGAATTTTATTCTATTTCTTGATTTTCTTTTTATTTTTATTTTTCTCCTTTTTTAAGTCTAACTTTGACTCTTTATTTTATCTTTGACTCTGTTTCTCTTTCGGAGTTTTTCTTACTCTATTTTTCTTGACAATTATCTTTTTGTACTTTTTCTGACTCTATTTCTTTTTCATGAAACTTTTCTTTGACTTTTTTAGACTCTATTTTGAGAATTAAAGATCAAAAAGGGTAACCAAAGAATGACACAATAATTGGATAGCAGAATGAAATGTCTTGATCATATCAATTCTTAACAATACAAGTACATAACATGCAATATTAGAGTGAAAGATAAAGATAATTTATGACATCTTTTCCATATTTAACATAACTGAGCATATGTGTGTTCGCCATTTCTTTAATACTTGTGAAATAGATAAATCCATTTGTGTTGTGCATTCCTCTCAATGAGTGAGTCATACCTTTTTGGAGATAATTTTCTTTTGCTTCTCTAGAAAATAAGATTGTTCATCCTTTGATTGATATAATTAATTAGGCTTGAGAAACACCTTGTCATTGATGACCAAGTCATTCTTGTGTTTCTAAAAGTGATTTCATCAATCCATTCTGGTGAGGCTTCAATTCGGTCACTAATGACTCACACTTTATCTATTACCTCGTAATGCTCTTTTTATAATTTTCAAATTCTTGATTCAATGTTTAATGATTATATTGGATTTTAAGATCTGGCTGAATATTTCAGAAGTCTGTCATATCACTAGAATAAACATAAAAAGAACTGTGTAAACACAATAAAATCAAACAACTGAAATATATTAAATAAAAATAAAAAGGGACACTAAATTTTGTTGAGTAAAAAATAAAAGGGTTTGAACATAAACTATAAGTAAACAAGACAAGCTAAATCCCAAACTACAAACTTGAAATAATTTGGATAGCAGAAGGAAAAACAAAACAAACCACCAAAACTCCAGGAGTGGAGTGAACTCCCAATTGCTAAGCTTGACATCTTAGCCACTGGTTTTCACTTAGCATGACTAGATATTTCACCATTATTAAATATAATTCACTCAATATAAATGTTATAGGTCCCCAATGACTAACTCAGCATTTCCCATAAATTGTGTATATCGTGTGTTGGAAAAGAATTTTGTGCAACCTTGTAGTTTCAATATCCTACCCCACAATTAATTTATCTTGAATCATCCTTTATTTTTCTCTTTTAAAAGCACGACAATGATTGCACATCATATATTAGGATTCAAATTTCTTAAATATGGGCCAGGAGTATACCCACGGGAATAGTAATTATGCCCATTGTCTAAATTTCTATAACAAATTAATATAGGATTCCCAAATTGGTGTGAAACTATCCCTTGGCTTCTTCCTCTTTGCAAATTCTAGCTAGGGATAAAAAATGGATTTGGGGGTACCTTGGTAAATATGTGAGGGTAGAATATGATTTTGAGGGATCGGTCAACACAATTAAGATAATAAGAAGGATGAGCATATGGTTGTAGATTTTACAAAGGATACTGAGGAAAAGAAATGGAACATTTTGAATTTTGGAGAGAGAAACCTTGTTGCAGGTGAGTAGGTAAATATTGTGTATAGTCTTGGGTTGGAGATAGATGGTATTGGTGAGTTGGACCTCTTAAGATCTGTTAGGGCCATGGTACAACAATAGCTACATTTTTTTCTTATTCTTCCCTCTAATTTCACTCAATTGATTGTAATATCATCCTAGGTGTCCCACAGAATCATCGATCACATCATACTCCTTAAATTCTAACATCATAAAGCAACAACGGAGGTTAATATTTGGAAACATGCCTCGGTCCTTATATGAAACACCTTCATAACCCACAAGTCCCAAAAAAATTTCCACAACATCATCTAAACTCTTCATTTTTTTAGCCATTTCTTTTTGTTTTTTTTCATGCTAAGATTCTTGGTATCAAAATGAAATTTTGGTAGTTCAGTTAACTTAAATGTAGGCCCAGGGGTAGCAATGATCATAAAAAGAATTGCACGTAAAATCACTAGAAAATTGGGACAACACAATCATTTGATGGATAGCCTAACTAGGAACCTCAGTACTGTGGAACGACAAAAGTACAGACAATATGGAGTTGAAAATGTAGTAGATTTATACTGAGGAACTTAAAAATGAGTGGTGAATGTGTTTTGATGTTGTTAGAATGAGAGAACATTCTGATGCATGTTCTAGTGTGTAAGAAATAATATGAAACTTAGTCTGCGACATGGTGGAAACTAGAGGTATTTGTAGGATCAATAGAGGGGAATGAAGGAGGAGGTAACCCACTGGCCCAGGCTTGGTGTATTTCTATCATTTGTGGCCTTAGTTTCAAAAGCTCTTCTTTAAGCCTTACACCATTATTTTCGTGACTACAAGTCTGATCAATGATGCCCTATTTTCTATGAGGGTCCTGACTAGAAAATAAATTCCCATGTACAAGGGTGTGAACAAAATATAAAGTCCTATTTTCTAGAAAGATACTGATGTCACGACCCAAACCAAGGCCTGGCTGTGACTGGTACCTAAACTCTGTCGCGGAGCGGAGACCACCCCCTTTACCTTGTCAACAAAATACAAAACAGCTAACAGCAGATAATTTCCAAATATATAGTAAGATACAGAAATGTTGAACTCAGAATGAAATCTATGAAATCCAATAACAGCTCCCAAGTCCATAGTAAACCACAAAGCCTCTATACAGAACCAAATCAATCTAATTTGGGACATGCCCTCGACGATAGACAAAACTAGACCAAAGAAAAGTATATCACATAAGGAACCAAACCACAAAATGAGGTCTTTGCAAATATGGAAGCTAACCATTTCAAGATAACTCATGAGTTATCCCACAAACACCTAGTGTAAGGACCCGAAATCACCTCCTGGAACATCACATGGTGCTTAAGGTTACAAGTAGACCCAAGCTAACCTTTTGAGCCGGTTTTGACTAATAACACACATTTCAAGATGAAATAAGTCAAACACTAACATAGTAATATCACATGAAAGGAAATACGAAGAAAATACTCGGTCCAAACGACCACAATACTGGAAACCTTCACACTACCACAATATGATAACTAGTCTGACAAAATCTCTACTAATGCATGAACTAGAGAGCCATTGAGACAAGTCCCCAACTGACTCGAAATAAACTGAAAGTAACAACATAGTCTCTCAAATATTGAAATGTCTGAATATAGGTCCTCGAACTATGAGGACTCACTACTGTAGAAATGTAGATAGAGGTACTCAAAAATCACTGATGAGGATGGGATTGAGAACCTGAACCTACATTATAAGATAATGTACCACATAGACGTATATGTGGATCTATACTTGGGAATGTACTGAGTATGTGGGGGTGCATGCATTTATATAAAACAACATCATTACTCTTTAATCAAATCATACATGCAATAATTAACGACTCACATTGCTTGAATAAGCATAGAAATGTAAAGCTCATGAATCTTGTATAATGGAACATGTAACACAAATCTCATGATTCATTATACTTTAGCTTTGAAATTTGTACTCTTCTCTTATTCTCATTACTCAAGGCTAAAGGTATATTTAATAAATACTTTCAACTCATGCATATGTCTCATGGAGAGTAAAACTTCTTTAACGCTCAAGAACTCATAATTCTTTTGAACTCAAATACTTGGAATTCGGAATCACATAACTTTAAAACATACTTGAAGGCATTTCATTCACTTTAGGAAAAATATTTCATCTCAAGCTTTAGGAAAAATACTTATATCAAGGGAAGATACTTTAGTCTTAAAGAAATAATTTATCTCAAAGATTTAGTTTTAAGGAAGGTTCTCCTAACTAACATAAACCATGCGAGCTACATGGAGTCCAACGTTTTGTCCTCCTAAAGAAGAGACCCCCACATTGGGGAGGAGCGTCATACTCTTTCCTAGCGAGTATAACCTCAATTCAGTGATCACTTATCTCAGCCTCGGGCCCAATATCTTGGCCGTAGGCCCAATATTTATCTCATCCTCAGGCCCAACCTACGATGGCACGTAGTTCTGGGGTAAGAAAATATAGTAACTTACCCAACTCGGTGCTAAATACTACTCCCTTTAGATTGTCTCTCTCATCTCATGAAAATCCACTTTAGAATAATCTCATGTTCAATACGAACCCAATAATCAAATTAGTAATCTTATGTAGTGAAGTGGAATCCAAAACTCAATGACCATTAGGTCAAAACATTCCTAAATAATCTCAGAATACTCAAATCATGGGTTCTTATAGTACAATAGTTCATAAAATCTGAAGTCTCAAGTAAGGCTTAGTAATCCATAATTCAATCTCAAGTTAAAACTCATCAAAAGAATAATAGATAGCATATAGATTCATGACTCATGTAGAAATCTGGAAATTTCAGCAATTCGTCTCAAAATCTCAACATACTCATATACTTCAATAGCTCAAACATTTAAACTATTAAGTTTCCAAGGATTAAAATCATGGGGTATAGACCCAGCTGTAATTTCTCAAGAAAATATGTGAAAATCATGCCATTAGACTCTCAATTCATGGGAAACATCAAAAGATTGTAATCAATAATAATAAGTGAAAACCCCAATTCAAATTCATGTAAAATCTCATAGATTGCAGAAAATCATAGTTTAAATAATCCTTTGGGCATAAGGGTGAAAGGGTTACCCTTGTTCAAAACCCCGCATACCTTAGATTATGAAATTGGATGAATAAGCTTGGTCTAAACTTTTCTTCTTATCTTTGAGAGAGAAGGTTATGGCAACACTTGACTTGGGGAACTTGATTCTCAACTAAATTTGTAGAATCTATGGTGAGCTCTTGAATTTCTAGGGGAAGGGTTTTAGATTTAGCTTTCTTATGTTAGAGATGAGTAATGAAGCCATTTGCTTCGTTGGGAATGTATATCTGGTTGATAAAAGAGTGGAAAGACAAAAAATCTTTTTTTAAAATGAGTTAAAAATTGCTGAACGGGATCCGCGAAGGTAGGAGCGATGATCCATTGCATGTCCGAAGGTCCGTCGTGTTGTCCGTCGCACGATGGCTGGAAAAGGGACACACTGCCTTGATGCGATGGTTGGAGCGACATTCCTTCGCAAGTCCGACGGTCCATCGGATCGTTCGTTGATGTTGGGCGTATTTATACGTCTAAGCACTGTAACTTACCCATGTTTTAGCTAAGTTTTGAGGATAAAATACATAATTCCTGCACTTTTAGTCTACTTTCAATTAAGTGAGCTGACCTATGTGATTAGCATGCTTTTCAGGTACTAATGCGGAAGATTTCAGCACTTTGGGGACCTGTGGACAGCAAAGGAAAACTTCACATAAAAGGGAAGGCAGCTTTTGGACTAAATGTGATGCATGGGAACTTTTGCCCGGGCAAACTCAACATTTTTAAATAGTTAAGGATGCAGTAGCAACTTAGTAGAGAAGGTTGTTATTAAAAACCTTATTGCTGAATTTTCAGCCATTATTCACAATTCAGATTCTGTGATATTTTTTGAAAGCAGAAAACGGCTTAGCTTGAGCAACGGAGAGAGAGAAACACGTTCCTCTCTTATTGTCGCTAGTCATCTCCATTGCCGAGATTGTTCTAAGTTTTGTAATGATGATTATGTCTATTTTGATTTCCGTTGTATTCATGAGTAGCTAAACTTATCTATTAGGGTTATGGAAACCTTGTAGTATACTCTCTATTGCTATGGGTTTGTGAATTTATGATGTGTAATGCACTTATATCATTACTCTCTTCATTATAATTGAATTCTCGTGGTTGCAAACATAGAGAATGCGCCATTATAACAATAATTTGTTCGATAGAAAAATTACTGTTTGGAAAAGAGAGTGTGACGAGAAAATAGGCTTTCCAACCTCTATTTTACATGTTAATGCCCTAGCAGGATTAACTTCTTGGAGAATTCGTACCATTTGTTGTACACTTTAGGTTCGAGAGAGCTAAGGTGAATAAATCCTTGATGGTTGAAAAACACTTGGATTTAGAATTAATATACGACTCTCTATAAGTGCATGCATGTATAAACTCCGCATTACTCATAGTTAAAAGAGAAGTAGAAACTACAAGGTGGACATAACCCTAACTTATCATCCTTTGTGATCAAATCATATTACTTATATCGTCTCATTCGTTACACTAATAGTATTATTGTGCACTTAAACCAAAACCCCCTTATCTTGGAACCTTCGACCAACAGTCTACTAATAATCGCAATACTTAGTGATCATAGTATTCCCTGTGGGATTCGACACCCAACCCAGTTGGGTTCTATATTTGACTGCGACCGGTTACACTTTCTAACGAGAGTTGTAATTTGGGCGTATCATTCGTCGTACAATGGCCATGATGAGGACACACTGCCTCAGTGCGACGGTCCGTCGTCTTGGTCGTCGCACTTGTGCCAGAAAAGAGAGTTACTGCCTTGGTGTCGACGGTATGGGAGATGGCCTGTCGCACACTCGATGGTCGATCAACCTGTTTGTCGCCCCTGGGCGTTCTGACAACTCTCGATAAAACGACCATAACTTCTTACCCCGACACCGGATTTTGACAAAATTGGTATCGTTGGAAAGCTAATTCAATTATCTATATGAAAAAAAGTCAAATTTAAGAAAATTCTATAGGGTTTTAAACACCAATCACTTGAGAAGTCACAACTCAATCTTTTAGGGCCAGAATTACACCTCACTTAACATGTTCTAAGTCTCAGACTACGAGGAAACTTTGCGGGATCTTACAATATCTCCCCCTTGGGAACATTCGTCCTCAAATGTTGCTAGTTAGACTAGGAATATAGGAAAAACAAAGTACACATAGCTGAAACAATTTCTAAATGGCTCAAGATCTTTGTAACCTCTTGAATACTCCAAAATTGCAAGAACCCATGCAAGGATAGATACATAGATGAACTTTAGATAAGAAGGGCTGAATTAAAGAAGAATAATACCTTCGAATTGATCTAAACTCGTAGAAAAGAGGTGCGGGTACTTGGCTAGAATGTCTGCTTCTGCCTCTCAAGTAGCACCCTCAACAGACTCGTTCCGCCTCAAAACTTTGACCAAGGGAACTTCTTTGTTTAGTCTACGGATCTGAAAATCTAGGATCTCAATAGGAATCTCATCGACGGAAAGACTTTTCTGAACATCGGCATTCTCTGAAGGATCTACTACAGCGGAATCACCAATATGCTTTTTAAGCATAGAGACATGAAAAATAGGATGAACAGCTAACAACTCTGTGGCCAACTCAATCTTATAGGCTACCTTACCAACACGGATCAAGACTCTATACAGGCCAACATAACGGGGAATTAGCTTTCCCTTTTTACCAAATCTTTTCACCCCTTTCATGGGTGAAATCTTAAATTATACCAAATCACCCACCACAAACTCAAGATTTTTTCTCCTCACATCAGTATAAGACTTTTGATGACTCTGAGCAGTCTTCAACCTCTCCTTAATAAACATGACTTTATCCATAGAATCAAACACTGCATCAGGTCTAACTACGGCGGCTTCACCCATTTTAAACCAACCTATGGGTGATCTACACCTCCTACCATACAAGGCCTCAAATGGTGCCATCCCGATGCAAGCACGGTAACTATTGTTATAGGCAAATTCAATCAATGGAAAATGCTCATCCCAACTACCCTTGAAATCAAGAGCACGTGCCCTCTACATATCCTCTAGAGTCTGAATGGTTCTCTCAGCCTGAAAATCTGTCTGCGGATGAAAAGTGGAACATAAAAGGACTTGGGTACCAAGACTCTGCTAACACGCCCTCCAAAACTGAGAAGTAAATTAAGTACCCCTATCCGAAATGATAGACGAGGGAACTCCGTGCAGCCTGACTAACTCCCGGATATACAATCTAGCATAATCCTCAGCTATACAAGATGTATGCACGGGCAAGAAATGCGCAGACTTAGTTAGCCTATCCACAACAACCGAAATAGAATCATGATGACGAAGCGAAAGAGGCAACCCGGTCACCAATTTTATATTCACCACCTCCCACTTCCAAGTGGGTATACCAAACTCTTGCATCATACCGCCAGGTCTTTGGTGCTCTACCTTGACCTGTTGGCACATTGCACACTTTGTTACGAACTCATCTATATCCTTCTTCATACCATTCCACCAATAGATTACCTGCAAGTTGCGGTACATCTTGGTAGTGTTGGGATGAATAGAGTACCGCGCGACATACGCTACATCCATAATCCTCTGCCTCATATCATCAACACACAAAACACACAATCTACCTTTCAATCTCAACACGCCATCTCCCTCTTAAGAGAAAACCTCTACCTTTTGGACCTTAACTCACTCTTTCAGTTTGACCAAACTAGGATCCCTATCTTGCTTCTCCTTCACTTCTGAAACTAAAGAGGATTCAGAACTACTCTCCACCAACATACTCCCCTCAGCTGAATCAAGCAACCTAACAGCTAATCTAGCCAGACAAGAGATAACGCCCAAACTACAGCTCTCGTAA
The DNA here is from genome assembly GCA_030864215.1 of Capsicum pubescens. Taxonomy (NCBI): domain Eukaryota; kingdom Viridiplantae; phylum Streptophyta; class Magnoliopsida; order Solanales; family Solanaceae; genus Capsicum; species Capsicum pubescens. Next base: position 182,792,392 of record CM061538.1, read on the forward strand.
GAGTGTAAGCGGTCGCTGTCAAATATAGAACCCAACTGAGTTGGGTGTCGAATCCCACAGGGAATACTTGGTCACTAAGTGTTGCAATTATTAGTAGACTTTTGATCGAAAATTCCACAGAAAAGGGGGGATTGGATTGTGGCGTGAATTAATGCTATCAAAGTAACAACAGAATTCTTTGTTTAGTAAGATTTAATCACAGAGAAAAATAAGTTAGGGTTATGTCCACCTTATGAGTTCTACGTATCGATTAACTATGAGTAATGCGGAATTCAGACATGCATGTACTTATAGAGATTCGTATTCTAATGGTAAATCCTAGTGTTTCTCAACCATCAAGGATTATTTCACTTTAACTATCTCGAGCCTAAAGTGTATAACTAACGGTACAAATTCTCCAAGAAGTTAACCCAGTTACGGCACTAACGTGTAAATAGGGGTTGGTAGCCCTATTTCCTTGTCACACTCTCTTTTCCAAACATGTAACTTTTCTCTCGAACAAGTTAATGCTATAATGGCCTATTCTCTATGTTTGCAACCACGAGAATTAAATTAAAACGAAGAGAGTAATGATATAAGTAGCATACACATCAAGAATTCACAAACTCATAGTAATAGATAGAGTCTCATAAGGCTTCCATAACCCTAACAGAGAAGTTTAGCTACTCATGATTACAACGGAGATCACAATAGATAAAATCATCATACCACAACCTAGAATAAACTTGGCGATGGAGATGGTTTAGGCGTCAACTAGGGTTTGACGTTTTCCCTTCTCCGTTGCTCACAAGAGTCGTGCTTTCTCTGTCAGAAAGTAACGTGAATAATCCAAAAGTGGCGTCTCAATTATGAAAAACAATAATGAATGAATCAATGAATCAATGAATCAATGCTGAAAAATTCAGCAAATAAGGTTTTTATAATATCCTTGTCCTAATCCTACTAGGTTACTGTTGCACCCCTAAGAATTAAGAAATACTGATTTTGCCCTGGATAGATTCTCCATGCATCACATTCAGTCCACAAGCTTCCAAAAGCTGCCTTTCCTCTTATGCGAAGTTTCCCTTGCTACCGAAAGGTCCACAAAGTGCTGAAATCTTCATCATTAATACCTGAAAACATGCTAATCACGTTGGTTAGCTCACTTACAGGAAAATGGACTAAAAGTGCAGGAATTATATATTTTGTCCTTAAAACTTAGCCAAAATATAGGTAAATTATGGTGCTTTAGGCGTGTAAATACGCCCAAAATCAACACCCCACACTTATTGCTTTGTTCTTCCTCGAACAAAATATTACGTCCATGCAAACACCTAACTAGGATTTCACAGCAGTAACACAAAATATTCATCAAGACAGGCACGGCAATTATTAACAAAGAGTAGTTTTCTTGATCACTGCTAGAAACAATTCAACCTCCAACATAGACTCGTGATGATGGTTAATTCGTATCCACAAGTTAAGGCACAAAGAATCATATAACACTACCCAAAACTCATCAACCATGTGTGTCTCACACAAGATATCACCCATAATCACTCACAAGTTTGCATTTTTTCGAAACATGGGTATAAGATTCTCCTTGCTCTCACTCTCACAAAGAATTCATATGTTGCAACTGATGACCATAGGCTTGCCCTTAGTGTAATGCTCTACTAATATTAGAATGCTAATCTTAGGATCAAATAGGTCTTTACAGGTTGTAATGTAGGCTAAGGGACAGGTAGGACTATTTTGGCCAGAAATAGTGACTAAGTTCCCTAAGCGCTTTAATATATCACATTATGCCATTAACACTCTCTTTTAAACAACCCCTCTACTTTCCTTTCATCTACCACCCCTTTTCACCTATTTTGTTATTCAATTATAAACAGAACTAACTTTTATTTTTCTTTTCATTTCATTTTTTTTTCTTTTTTTTTTTTATAAAACACCTCTATGATAGCCACTCTTTTTTCATAACAAATTCAAGTACTAATACACTCTAAGGCATCACTCTCACCCAATTTCCTCTTATTTTGTCACATGACTTTACAATTTAAAGCGCTTAGGAATTTGGATCAAATCATGGTCTTAAAAAAAATGGACTAGGCTACATATGAGGCTGTCAAAAAAAAATAGCTAAAGGCTCAAAGGGGGTTAACTAGGATAATGCACAAGGATAGGTAAAAAGAAGTTAAACAATCACAGGCTGCCAAAGAAATGCTTAAATCATCTCCTAAACTCACACTCTTTATTTCGATTTACACACACACCAGGCAAGTTCTAGCATCAGTCCCAACACAGAATATACTATAACCTCACACACACAAGGCACATGGTCAACTTTATTGGGAGCAGTATAGACTCTTGACCCAACAGATGAAGGAATTAAACCACACACTTATCACACAGTGAGTCACACTTAGAGCCTAAACGTCTCAATAGTAATGATTTTAGCACAAACTCTTGTCATAATACCATGTCGCCTACCAGAACAAAAATTTCATGAAAAAAAATCTAAAAATCTAAATGTTTAACTACAAACAAGAATAAGTGCAGGCAAAGAAGTACAATACAGCATTCAAATACCCTCACCCTACACTTAGACGGGACACACTGCCCTCAGTGGAAATAAATAAGGAAAACCTGATTAGTCAGACTCCTCTTCTATGTCTGGGGTCATACCCCCTGCGTCGGAATCATCATCAGAGTCGTCATCACCAGAGTTGTCCTCCACATCATCAGTCGAGGTATTTGTAGAGAGGAGGACTTAGCTTGCTCTTTTCCCCCCTTTTCTGACCTTTCTATGAGGTGGACACTTTTTTTCTTTTCCTTGTCATCCTTTTGGGGCCATTCTACCTGAGATTAAAATATAGTCATGTTAGCTTCATCTCGGAAGATTCAATCGAAAAACAAACAGTAGTGGCACCACCCCACACTTAATTTGTTGGCACAAACTAATTAAGTGAATGATAACGATTACTCAGACTTCATCGACATACATTTAGGTGATATGTTCCAACAATATGTTCAGCACAGTCATACTTTCATGTCATCCTAACTATCATTTCCACTCTATTTCATGTAATCTTGACTATACTTTCATGTTTGGATTAATGCACCTTTTGAACAAAACTACTACATAGAGATCTTATCAAGTTATGGCATAGAAATAATCACAACATCTCATGCTTGTATTCAATCATGATCTTTACCTCAATGAACGAGTCATTCAAACATTAAAGCATTCAACTTTGAAGAGAATGCAATTAACTTCACCATTTTGATTTCACAAAAAGATGACAGTGTATAACAATCAAATACAAGTCGGAACAAAGTCAAGAACACCCACACGTATTCTTTCACTCAACTAGATGTATCATAACAAACCATCCACATTCAAATCACCAACACCACTTCAAGATTTAACAAATCATTATAGGCATAGTATTGTAATAACTACGGAATATAAAAGAAGAACTTACTTGGTGATGGATTCGAAAGATGATCTTGCAAGGTTAGATGAGCAAAAAGAAAAGTTTAGAGAGATTTGGGAAGGTTAGGCGGCGGCTATGCTATGGCCTAGTTGGGCATAGGCGGCGCCTATGCTATGGCATTGTAGATTCAGAGAGCGAAGGCAATGGCATAGGCGGCGCCTTTAGCTTTGCCTAGTTAAGCATAGGCGGCGCCTATGCTATGGCCTAGTTGGGCATAGGCGGCGCCTATGCTATGGCATTGTAGATTCAGAGAGCAAAGGCAATAGCATAGGCCTTGCCTTGTCCGTTGCCTAGATTTACATAGGCCTTGCCTTGTCCATTGCCTAGATTTGTATAGGCAATGCCTAACCGAAAGCCTTTTGCTCCTTCATTACTCACTTACTACCTTTAACATTGCTCACTTTCAAATTAAAATTTGAGACCAAGCTCCTCCTTTATACGTCTTCCCCTACACTTAATCAAAAACAACAAAAACGATTAGAAAGATGGGTTGCCTCCCACCAAGCGCCTTAGTTTTGGTCGTGGCTCGACTCTTCTTTTTGGATTTTTATTTAACAAAACAAACTCCTAGGAAAACAAAACGACTAAAAACGATGGGCTGCCTCCCATGTAGCGCTTGATTTATTGTCGCGGCACGACATAGCTATCTCGATTACTTAGACTTCATCGAGATAGATGGTGCATCGTTTTCTGAATAGATTCAGACGATGCTGATGCTTACTTGTAGGCATGCAATCTTCTTCGAGATGACTCTTGTGCATACATATCCCAGAAGGGATACCAATTATATCATCAATAGTCCAACCCATAGCTCTCTTGTACCTCTTCAGAGCAGAGATGAGAGCCTCAACGTGCTGTTCACCTAAATCAGCCGCAACACTCACCGGAAGTGTATTTCCACTTCCCTGGAACACATACCTTAGGTGACTGGGGAGCTCTTTCGATTCTAGCACTGGTGGCTCTTCAATGGAAGTCTTCGTTGTTGGTGAAGGTCGATTCCTAAGATCAAGGTCCAGCTTCTTAGTAGCATGAGAATAGGACTTTATTCCTGTTAGAGCACAAACATTTTCTTCATATTCTTCAACATCCTCATGCTCAAAATTCAACAGCACAGCAGATAATGGCTCAACAGTAAGTTGCTTCTCTACGGATAATCCTTTCTCATCCTTATAGTAAACATCAGCTACAGAGAACACATCCATATCTCTAGGCTGCTTCATCGATTTATATACATCAAAATGGACCACTTCGTCATTCAGCCGAAATAAAAGCTCATTAGCTCTTAAATCAATCAGCACACTTCCAGTTGCGAGGAAAGGACGCCCCAAGATTATGGGAACTTCAGAATCCACCTCGCAATCCAAAATAACAAAGTCTCCAGGAATGATAAAGGTGGAAACCTTCACCAACACATCATATAAGATACCAATAGGCCGTTTTACCGACCTATCTGCCATCACGAGACGCATATTGGTTGGTGTAGGATCACCCAACCCCAACTTTCTGTAAATAGATAGCGGCATCAAATTGATGCTAGCTCCCAAATCGTACAACGCCTTAGCAAAATCCAACGATCCAATCGTGTAAGGAATAGTGAAAGCACCAGGATCTGCCTTCTTCTGTACTAGCGATCTTGTAGCGATTGCACTGCAATGATGAACATTATCTGCCAGCTCATAACTTGCTGACCGCTTCTTTGTCAACAGGTCCTTCATGAATTTAGCATACCCAGGCATCTGTTCTAGCGCCTCCACCAACGGAACATTAATAGTCAGCTGCTTCAACATGGTCATGAATTTACTGAACCTGGTGTCATCAGTTTTCTTCTTCAGTCTCTGCGGAAAAGGTGGTGGTGGAAGGGGAATCGTTTTCTCCATCACTTCCTCTTTATCTTGATTCCGATTATCAACCTTTTCAAGAGTGTCATTAGCCTTCTTCTTCAGCCTCTGAGGAAAAGGTGGTGGTGGAAGAGGAATCATTTTCTCCACCACTTCCTTTTTATCTTGCTTCCGATTATCACTCTTTTCAGGCTGGTGACGTCTAGGTGTAACATCATGAGCACTCACTTCAGCTTCTACGGCCTCTTCAAACTCTGCTTCATCAACATTCTCTGTTATATCATCAACCACCTGCTTGCCTTTGGATGGATTTTCCAACACTTTACCACTCCGGGTAGTAATAGCCATACACGATCCGTCATTCCTTGGGTTTTGCACAGTGTCACTAGGTAGCGTGCCAGCCTTTTTTTGGTTGAATGCCACTGATAATTGACTCAATTGTTGCTCCAGTTGTTTTATTGCAGTAGAATGCAAGTCAACCAATTGATTTATTGATGACAAATCATTATTTACCTCAGTAATGCCCATATTGGTTGCCTCCACCCCTTTCAACATCTTAGCCATCATATCATCCATGGACATCTTTCCAGAGCCAGACGCCACAGCCTCACGGTTTCCAGGAGGAACATACAAACCACTCCTGTCAGTCTTATTCTTCCAACCACCTTGATCGCGGTCCTTGTATCCAGATTTATCATAATAGTTCCGACCTTGTCTTCCTTGGGCATTGCCTCGGAAACCCACCTAATTATTCAAGTAGTTCGCTTCTTCCTCAGAGTCGGATTCATCTCTTCCCTGTGATACAACGGCCTTAACCTTTTCGGTCTTCCCTGATAATAAGTGCTTGGTAAGAAGATCCATCTGCGTTTTCATGTGGGCCATATCTTGGTCACGTTCCTCTTGTCTTCGCCTCTGCTCTGCAGTCATGCCAATAGATATAGTAGAGCTTGCTACCTCAGAATCCCTGGTATGCCAAGATCTGCTCTGCTTTGTCATACGATATAGCATATCACTTGCCTCAATAAAAGTAAGGTCCATGAATGACCCACCTGCACCATTATCAACCACTGGCTTAGTCACCGAATTCAAAGACCTGTATAATATCTCTATCAAGTGGATATTGGTCATCTGATGATTTGGGCAACGCATAAGCTTCTTCTTGAACCTCTCCCATGTTTCGTGGAGAGCTTCAGTTGGAAGCTGTCGAAAATTACTGATCTCATCTCTTAATTGTGCTTTCTTGGATGGCGGAAAGAATCTTTCTAGGAAAGCGTCTTTCAGTTGCCTCCAATTAGTGATAGAGTCAGGAGTTAGCCCGTTCAACCATAGAAATGCCTCTCCAGATAGAGACAATGGAAATAAGCGCAGCCGGATTGCATTCTGTCCTACCCCTGGATTGTCAAATGCCTTGAATGTTGAGATAAAGTTGATCAGATGCATATTCGGATCATCACCTATAAGTCCACCAAATAACCCTTTGAGTTGCAACAACTGGATCATGGTGCTAGTGATATTAAACTTGGCTCCGGGTGCCAAGGGCGGAGGAATAATAGCCCCTGTGGCACCAGCTCCATCCAAATCGTCATCATCATCATCAAAAGGAGCCTGCACAGCTCGGCATTCAGGTCTCATTCTCGCTTGACGATCTCTCCTGTTCACAGGTGCTGCCACCTCATCTACACACCGTGGATTAAGTAACTCATCATCACCCAGGTCCTCATCATCAGGATTTGTTGCCCGACCTGGGTTATCAACATTCTGTTGATGCACTTGAGCAGCTGCCAACGCAGCTAACCTAGTCTGCTCGTGTAGAGAAGCCCTTCTTTCAATGTCACGTTGTGCATCCATTCTGCCAATAAGTTGTGGTTCAGGATTTATGGGTAATAATGGTTGACCAGAACTTCGTGTATTTGGCATGCACTCCAATAAACCTGAACAAAACAAAAACAACAAACAAAAAGTAAAATTCAAGAATCTTTGACCAAAGGGTCTATTAACTATCACAAACTTAGTTGACAACTGTATTCCCCGGTAACGGCACCAAAATTTGATAACGCCCAAACTACAGCTCTCGTAAGAGTGTAAGTGGTCGCTTTCAAATATAGAACCCAACTGGGTTGGGTGTCGAAACCCACAGGGAATACTTGGTCACTAAGTGTTGCAATTATTAGTAGACTGTTGATCGAAAATTCCACGGAAAAGGGGGGATTGGATTGTGGCGTGAATTAATGCTATCAAAGTAACAACAGAATGCTTTGTTTAGTAAGATTTAATCACAGAGAAAAATAAGTTAGGGTTATGTCCACCTTATGAGTTCTACGTATCGATTAACTATGAGTAATGCGGAATTCAGACATGCATGCACTTATAGAGATTTGTATTCTAATGGTAAATCCTAGTGTTTCTCAACCATCAAGGATTATTTCAATTTAACTCTCTCGAGCCTAAAGTGTATAACTAACGGTACAAATTCTCCAAGAAGTTAACCTTGTTACGGCACTAACGTGTAAATAGGGGTTGGTAGCCCTATTTCCTTGTCACACTCTCTTTTCCAAACATGTAACTTTTCTCTCGAACAAGTTAATGCTATAATGGCCTATTCTCTATTTTTGCAACCACGAGAATTAAATTTAAACGAAGAGAGTAATGATATAAGTAGCATACACATCAAGAATTCACAAACTCATAGTAATAGATAGAGTCTCATAAGGCTTCCATAACCCTAATAGAGAAGTTTAGCTACTCATGATTACAACGGAGATCACAATAGATATAATCATCATACCATAACCTAGAATAAACTTGGCGATGGAGATGGTTTAGGCGTCAACTAGGGTTTGACGTTTTCCCTTTTCCGTTGCTCACAAGAGCCGTGCTTTCTCTGTCAGAAAGTAACGTGAATAATCCAAAAGTGGCATCTCAATTATGAAAAACAATAATGAATGAATGAATGAATCAATGAATCAATGCTGAAAAATTCAGCAAATAAGGTTTTTATAACATCCTTGTCCTAATCCTACTAGGTTACTGTTGCACCCCTAAGTATTAAGAAATACTGATTTTGCCCTGGACAGATTCTCCATGCATCACATTCAGTCCACAAGCTTCCAAAAGCTGCCTTTCCTCTTATGTGAAGTTTCCCTTGCTACCGAAAGGTCCACAAAGTTCTGAAATCTTCATCATTAATACCTGAAAACATGCTAATAACGTTGGTTAGCTCACTTACAGGAAAATGGACTAAAAGTGCAGGAATTATATATTTTGTCCTTAAAACTTAGCTAAAATATGGGTAAATTATGGTGCTTTAGGCGTGTAAATACGCCCAACATCAACACGGCACATCGCGAGCTATCTCTTTCGTACCTTCCTCTACATGATCAATACTACCCACACACAATTTGCTAAGGGCATCCGTTACTACATTGGCCTTGCTTGGGTGATACAACACACTCATATCATAGTCATTCAATAACTCCAACCACCTCCTCTGCAAAAGATTCAACTCCCTCTAAGTAAACACATACTACAGGCTTTTATGATCAGTAAACATATCAACATGAACATCAAAAAGATATTGTCTCTAAATTGTCAAAGTAAAGACCACAACAGCTAACTCAAGATCATGGGTTGGGTAGTTCTTTTCATGTGGCTTCAATTGTTTAGAGGCATAGGGTAAAACCTTACATTTTTGCATCAACATACAACCCAAACCAACTCTAGAGGCATCATAATACACCACAAAACCATTGGTACCATCAAGCAAAGTCAACACAGGGGCGGAAGTAAGTCGAGTCTTCAACTCCTGAAAACTCTTCTCACAGGAATCTGACCACTGGAACTTAACTTTTTTTTGGGTCAACCGGTTCATGGAAGACGCAATAGAAGGGAAACCTTTAACAAAACGGCGGTTGTAGCCAGCTAGACCCAAGAAACTTCTAATGTAAGATGGGGAGATAGGTCTAGGCCATTTTCTCATAGATTTTATCTTTTGGGGATCAACTCTAATACCTTCGGCTAAAACGATGTGACCCAGAAAGGCTACAGACCTTAGCCAAAATTCACACTTACTGAATTTGGCGAACAAATGGTGATCTCTAAGAGCTTACAAAATAATTCTAAGGTGATTCACATGGTCATTCTTATCACGGGAGTACACAAGGATATCATCTATGAACACTATGACAAACATATCAAGATATTGCTTGAACACTGATTCATGAGGTCCATAAAGGTTGTTGGGGCATTGGTTAGCCTAAAATAAATGACTAGAAACTCAAAGTGACCATAGCAGGTTTGGAAGGCTGTCGTTGGAATATCACACTCTCTTACTTTAAGTTGATGATAGCCAGATCTAAGGTCTATCTTGGAGAAATAACTTACGCCATGCAACTGATCAAATAAGTTATCAACTCTTGGAAGAGGGCACTTATTTTTTACTGGGACCTTGTTAAGTTAATGATAGTCAATGGACATACACAAAGAACCATCTTTCTTTCGCACGAACAAAATAGTTGCGCCCCAAGGATAAATACTAGGCCTAATGAAACCTTTGTCTAAAAGATCTTTGAGTTTCTCTTTCAAATCCGTAAGATCTACAGGTACCATACGGTATGGTGAAATAAAAATAGGCCGAGTGTCGGGAAGAAGGTCAATTCTGAATTTTATCTCTCTATCGAGAGGTACTCCTGGGAGATCTTTCGGAAAAACATCTGGGAACTTATTACCACTATCGACTGACAGAATAGTTGGAGCCTCGGACTTAGTGTATTTGACTCTAACTAGATGATAGATGCAACCTTTGGCTATTAGTTTTATGTCTTTGAGATAGGAGATAAAATGACTCTTGGGAGATACCGAACTCCCGGACCACTCAAACACTGGTTCATCAAGGAATTAAAACTTGACCACACGGGTGCAACAGTCTATAGATGCATAACAAGAATGAAGCTAATCCATACTCAGAATGAGGTCAAAATCCAACATGTATAACTCTATCAAGTCCGAAAGTATAACTCTATGAAGAACAGTAATAGGACAATCTCTATACACTTGTTTAGCAACAACAGAATCCCCCACTGGTGTAGAAACTAGGAAAGGCTCAGAAATCTTTTTGGGACTCATTTTGAAATTCACAACAACAAGTGGGGTCATATAAGAGAGATTTGACCCGGGGTACAACAACACATAAAAATCAAAGAAAAAGATACAGAGCATACCGGTAACAACATCGGGAGAGTCCTCCTGCTCCTGATGGGATGGTAAGGCATAGAATCTGTTCTAGCACTGAACGCCAGCTGTACTAGAAGAAGCACCCTGAGCAAAGGCGGGACGGGATACAGGAGCTGGTGTACTAGCAGCCTGTGCCTGAAGATGGGCATCTCTGTTCCCCTGTCTAGCATGAACACAATCACTAAGTCTATGGTCGTACTTTCCAGAACCAAAACAACCTGTCAGATCTACAAAGCATTCACCGGGATGATCCCTACCACACTTAGAACAAGGAGGATAGAGGGGCCTATAACCAACACTGTTCTGTGACCTAGACATAAAAAACCTGCCCCCTTGCTCCTGCCTAGTTCTTGACGCGGGAGCACTAGCAGATGAAGGAGCTGGCATAGACGAACTTCTCTGAAACTAAGGGTGGTTACCTCCATGGAACCTAGGCTAGCTATACTCATGCTGCTCAGATCTAGCCCTCTTATTACCCCTCATTCTATCTCTCTCTAATCTTATCTGCCTCTATCTTCTGGACATACTCCATCAACCTAGATAGATCCATATCCCTATGCAATATTTCTGTTCTACACTCTTTTATTACCAAACCAGAAACTCCGGTCACGAACTTACTCATACCAGTCCGACAGTCAGAAATCAAATCAGGAGCGTACTTGGCCAATTGATTAAACTTCAAGCAGTATACCTTAACAGTCATGGAGCCTTGCCTCAAGTTCATAAAATCCTCAATCTTTGCCTCACTCATCTCAAGCGGAAAAAACATGTCCAAGAATGCATCTTGGAACACTTGCCAAGTCATAGGAGCAGCATTCTTACCTCTACCTTTCCTCCACGAAACAACCATATCATAAGTAATGTCCTTCAGTCTGTAGGATGCCAATTTAACACTTTCTTCCTTAGAAATGTGTATTACTTCTGTGATCTTTCTCACCTCTTCCAAGTACAACTGTGGGTACATTACCTCCCTGCTGATAAGAAACTGCAGCCTGGTTATTGGCCCAAACATTAGCGGTGACTGCTTGTGCTAACACCTGAAAGGCTGCCTGAAACTTAGCATGAGATACTGTCTCAATCAAAGGATCAATAGGTGGGGGTTCTCATCATTGTTTCTGCGGGCATTCGCTCTTCGGAGAGGCATTTTCTGAAAATAGAAGAGCACGAATCATTAGATGGGATGGACAACTGTAGGCACGATAGAATATGAAAGAAAGAAATAACTTTTCCTAGAACGTCTTGAAGCCTCTTGCTCATAGATGTGGTGCGCGACACACCGATGATCAAGACTCTACTCAACGTGGCTTGTCAGGATCCATATGACTCCTTAGAAACCTTAGGCTCTGATACCAAGTTGGTAACAACCCAAAACGCCTCCCGGACGTCACATGGTGCTTAAGGCTACAAGTATCCCCAAGTTAACCCTTTGAGCCGGTTTCTACTAATAACACTCATTTCAAGATGAAATGAGTCAAACACTACACAGTCATATCATATGAAAGGAAATACGGAGAAAATACTCGGTCCAAATGACCACAATACTGGAAACCTCAACACAACCACAATCTAATAACTAGTCTGACAAAGCCTCTACTAATTCATGAACTAAAAAGTCGTAGGGATAGGTCCCCAACTGACTCGAAATGAACTGAAAGTAACAACATAGTTTCTCAAATATTGAAATGTCTATATATAGGTCCTCGAACCATGGGGACTCACCAATGTAGGAATGTAGATAGAGGTACTCAGAAATCACTGACGAGGCTGGGACTGAGCACCTGAACCTACATAATAAGACAATGTAGCACATCGATGTATACGTGGATCAGCAATTGAGAATGTACTGAGTATATGGGGGTGCATGCATTTATATAAAACAACATCAGTACTCTTTAATCAAATCATGCATGCAACAATTAATGACTCACACGGCTTGCATAAGCATAAAAATGTAAAGCTCATGAATCATGTAAAATGGAATATGTAACATAAATCTCGTGAGTCATTATACTTTAGCTTTGAAATCTGTACTCTTCCCTTATTCTCATTACTCAAGGATAAAGATATGTTTAAGCAATACTTTCAACTCATGCATATGTCTCATAAAGACTAAAACTTCTTTAACGCTCAAGAACTCATAATTCTTATAAACTCAAATACTTGGAATTCGGAATCACATAACTTTGAAACATACTTGAAGGCATTTCATTCACTTTAGAAAAAATATCTCATCTCAAGCTTTAGGCAAAATACTTATATCAAGGGAAGATACTTTAGTCTTAAGGAAATAATTTATCTCAAAGCTTTAGTTTTAAGGGAGGTTCTCTTAACCGACATAAACCATGCGAGGTACATGGAGTCCAATGTTTTGTCCTCCTAAGGAAGAGACCCCACATTGGAGAGGAGCATCATACTCTTTGCCAGGGAGTATAAGATTAATTCACTGATCACTTATCTCAGCCTCGGGCCCAATATCTCGGCCTTAGGCCCAATAATTATCTCGACCTCAGGCCTAACCAACGATGGAACATGGTTCTGGGGTAAGAAACCGTAGTAACTTACCTAACTAGGTCCTAAATACTACTCCCTTTAGATTGTCTCGCTCATCTCATGAAAATCTACTTTAGAATAATGTCATGGTTCAATACGAACCCAATAATCAAATCTATAATCTCATGTAGTGAAGTGGATTCAAAAACTCAATGACCATTAGGTCAAAATATTTCTCAATAATCTCAGAATACTCAAATCATGGGTGCTTATAGCACAATAGTTCATAAAATCTCAAGTCTCAAGTAGGGGTTAATAACCCATAATTCAATCTCAAGTTAAAACTCATCAAAAGAACAATCGATAGCATATAGATTCATAACTCATGTAGAAATCTGAAAATTTCAGCAATTCGTCTCAAAATCTCAACATACTCATATACTTCAATATCTCAAACATTTCAACTATGAAGTTTTCAAGGATTAAAACCATGGGGTATAGACCCAGCTGCAATTTCTCAAGAAAAGATGTGAAAATCATGTCATTAGACTCTCAATTCATGGGAAACATCAAAATATTGTATTCAATAAGAATGGGTGGAAAAACCCAATTCAAATTAATGTAAATTCTCATAGATTACAGAAAATCATAGTTTAAATAAGCCTTTGGGCACAAGGGTGAAAGGGTTACCCTTGTTCAAAACCCCACATACCTTGGATTATGACATTGGATGAATAAGCATGCTCTAAACTCTTCTTCTTATCTTTGAGAGAGATGGTTCTAGCAACACTTGACTTGGGGAACTTGATTCTCAACTAAATTTGTACAATCTGTGGTGAGCTCTTGAATTTATTGGGGAAGGGTTTTAGATTTGATCTTGAGAGGGAAACCCTAGCTTTCTTATGTTAGAGATGATTAATGAAGCCATTTCCTTCATTAGGAATGTATATCAGGTTGATAAAAGAGTGGAAAGACAGAAAAGCCCCTTTTTAAAATGACAGGGGGTCTGCAATGGTAGGAGCGATGGTCCGTCGCAAGACCGAAGGTCCATCGGGTCATCCGTCGCACGATGGTCAAAAAAGGGACACACTGCCTCAATTCGACGATCGGAGCGACGGTCCGTCGCAAGTCCAATGGTCCATCGGATCGCCCGTCGCACGATGGCCATGATGAGGCCACACTTCTCAGTGCGACGGTCCTTCACACACCCGACGTTCCGTCGTCTTGGATGTCGCACTTGGTCTAGAAAAGGAAGTTACTACCTTGGCGTCGACGGTCCGTTGCACACTCGATGGTCTATCAACCTGTCTGTCCCCCTTGGGTGGTTCCGACAACTCTCGGTAAAATGGCCATAACTTCTCACCCCGACACCAGATTTGGACAAAATTGGTATCGTTAGAAAGTTAATTCAATTCTCTACATGACAAAAAGTCAAATTTAAGAAAATTCTATAGGGTTTAAACACCAATCACTTGGGAAGTCACTACAAAATCTTTTAGGGCCGGAATTACACCTCACTTAACACGCTCTAAGGCTCAGACTACGAGGAAACTTTGTAGGTTCTTACACCTAGTTACTGCATAGAGAAAGTAGAAGTATTTCTGGTTCCTACATCGCATGGGTATACAACATCCAGAGATGATTAGAGGATTGAGTGCTAGCATATAATCAGGTAAGGGATAAAATATGCCATAATCAATAGTTCAAAAATCAGTCAAATCCAAAGCAAATAATCCGATGCATATACATTAACATGGATTGTGTAGATTAACCATTATAGTAGTACCCATGGGATATATGGGCCCCAGTTCTCACCCCCTGGTCTGTCCCTAGTGCATGTAGCTGCACGAAATGGAGAATAATCATAATATATATGCATAGAAGACTCAAACCTCTGAATCATATACTAAGGGTGACTTGAACACTCATTCATGTAATAAGGGGGACTTGACCAATCTAGTCATTTAGACCTCCGTGTTAAAAAGAACAGTTTCTATTATTTATCCTTTTGGGGCATCTACAATCACGGTCTTTCTACACAATCCCTTTTAAGCCTAATGAAAGCATTTAGCACATAACCCATTCAAGGAGTCATTTATCTAGACATACCATAGGTATCGTCATACCCTTACACATACAAGCTTATTATTTTTTCAAACTAAACCACTTAGATAATGAGGACTCTAAGCTCTCAGTGAATAGACCATGATACTCTCAACCTATTTAGCCATTTGGGACTCTAACCCAATAATCCACAGGACTCCAACCCATTTAGTTAAATGGGACTCTAACCCATCAGCCAATAAGACTTCAAAATCTTTAACCAATTAGGACTCAAACACATTTAGTCAATTTGGACTCTAACCTATTTAGTCAATTGGGACTTAAACCTATTTATGTTTCTGTAGGCCTCTTATGGAATGCAATAGTTCAAGAATAGTTCAATGTGCATAATTTTATGTTCAAAACCAATTTCACAATATTGGGTTGAGGTTATTACCAATTCAATTGTCAACACTCACAAAATTGGACGAATTCATAACCCCATAGTTTATTCACCATACCCATGCACCCCATAAGTTCAAAACCATCTATAAAGCATGAAAAGTTACATATAAACCATGGGAACATCATTTAAGAAAATAATCATTCAAAACCCTCAACCCATGTTCCAAAACTAACATCAAAACCACATGAATAACAATTTAAAAAACCTGCTTTAAAAAAATAAAACATGGGGAAGAGTAACATGCCTGAGACATCAAGAATTACGGAGAGAAATCAACCCTTGATCCCTTAGATGAACAACTAGGAAAAACCCTAGCTTGATCTTGCCTTATAGATTTGAGAGAGTTTGAGAGAGTGTTTATGGTTGATAAGTGTTGAAAATAATTCCCCAAAGGTGTTTTATGGTTGTGTCTTAAGTAAGTAAAGAGGGAAATGTCCAAAGTGCCCATTATTAAAGGCTGCAAAATTATCGCTAGTGACTACGGGTCACTATACGACTCGTATGGACTCACTTTGACACTTCACCATGAGTCATCGTATGGACAATAGCTAAGGGTCCCCTCTATGGTGACCCTATGACTAAAATCATATGACTCATCAAGAGACCCTACAACTCGTAGGTTTCTAGTAATAACCAAGAAAGAAGCATTTGGGTAACACATTGGTCACTTGACGATTGACCTTACAACTCATATAGAGTTATTATAACTCATTTAGTCTAGTCATGATCAATGAAACAATTTTGGCAAACTTTACTGGTCAGGCTACGGTTTGGTACTATACGACTCTATAGGATTTACGACTAGTGAACCCTAGTTGTAGTCACAATAGAAATTTCAAGCTATCACTATGGTCTAGCTACGATTAGGGTCTTTAAGACCTGTTAGAGACCTTACTATTCATATAGTGAGTCGTAGGTTGGACAGTGAGCTCAAAGAGAAGGTATTTTTCAGGACCAAAAATCTGGGGTGTTACATTTTCACCACCTTGGATCATTCATACCTGAATGATTAGACAAGGCATCCATTAGCATGATTCAACATACAACATAACCACACTTTTCTTTAAAAAAGACAGAAAACAAATATATTAAGGAATACACATACCTTAAGCATAATTTTTTGAAGCAAAAAATAAGAATAGATATTTGGACTTCATGTCCTCTTCAGCTTCCCAAGTAGCTTTTTCAACCTTCTTATTCCTCCATAGGACCTTTACCGAAGCCACATCCATGGTTTGCAACCGACGGACTTGTCGATCCAAAATTTTCACTAGGACTTCCTCATAAGAAAATGAGTCTGAAACGCCAACACTCTCCAAGGGAACAACCAAAGAAGTATCACCCATGCACTACTTCAATATCGAAACATGGATGACATGAACCAACCTAGGTTCTTGTTGTAATGGGCGTCCCAAGTCTGACTGGGATCGGAGACCACCCCCGCTACCCAACCCAACCTCCAGTCGCCTGCCCTGAGTTGGCTGAATTTTGAGCATATAACAAGATAACATAACATCTCACATTAAGACTCTGGGATAGGATCATGACCATGACCGACCCAATGGAGTCCAACCATCCCATACCAATTATCCAACCATACCAAGCCAAACCCAAACCATAAATACGACCATAACCAAATAATTTTGATTAATAATTAGATATATACTCCCAAAATAAAAGATGATGAAACAGTGAGAAATTTTGTCCTATGATGTCATCCCAGTACCAATACCAATACTAAGGCTGACCGCAATACTGATCTCGCCCATACCCATAGTAATTCCACAAAAAACTCTAGCCAAAATAATACAAATAACTAGTTGGTACATGCCCCTAACCATAGACAAAACCAATATCCATAAATAATCAAGAGTATGAAATAACACCATGAAATGGATCCATTCGAATAGATGGAAGCTCGCCACTTCAATCCAAAAGTTGACCCCAGAATGTTCGAATGCTAAGTAGTAGGAATAGAATGGTCGATTCCTGCATCGCCTGGGGATACAGTCGGTCAAAGATGGGTTAGCGGGTGAACGCTAGTATGAAATCATGATAAGCATAAAATAATGCCAATTATAAAACCAAGTAAGACCATCTATATGCACACAAACAATACGTATATATATAACTATGTCGGGAAATAAAATCAGGTTTAGCATGCCCTTTAAACCTTTACCTAGGTTGTGTAGCTTTGCCGTCCTAAAACCACCCACGAGATATATGGGTTCAGCTTCCCATACTACAAGGGCCCTAGTACGTGAAGCCGTAAAACAAAAGAAAAACCATGGGATGACTAGTACATCCCCCAAAATATAAAGTGTGACATCATACACATGGTCACTAGGAACAAACCTCACATCGGCAAATATTAGTTTCCAGTTTCAATCCCCCCAAGACCTCTACCTCCACGGCTTTGCTACACCCATCCCCCTTAACCCTAATTAAAACCATTGCCAAAAAACTGAACCATTATACATTTATTATTAACCAAGTCCATTAGTAGAGCTATCGTCATACCGACTATAACTTGCAAGTATTGTCCTTAGCCAAACCTTTTTTATATCATGGGATTCCCATGTACCCATGGATCATGTTATTCAATTAAATTGGGGGATTACCATGTACCCCACAAGAATGTTTATTAAGTCAAATCATTCCAAAATAATTTAAACCATTCATTTCATTTAGGGTTCCATTACCAAGTTTAAACCATGCATAAGTTCTATTGAAAACCCATATTATAGTGAGAGAATTGTTATAGGAATATTATCAAACATATTAAGGGCATAGTATTTCCAAAACCAAAGTACATTACCAATAACCACTCCCATGCAAACAATCTTCCAAAACCAACAATAAAGCATATAAAAGCATAAATAAAGCGTGGGAAAACCATAACCAAGCATTTATAACCAAAATCACAAAATTATATTTGGAAACCCAAAATCATACAACATTCAAATCATGAAAACATTGTGTAAAACCACGTCTTTAGTGTTAACTAACAATAAGGGAAGAGAACATACCTTAAACCAAGATGGTGATGTAGAGAAATCACCAAGACATGTCTCAATATTCTCCTTTAGATGAAACCCTAGCTTCCTTTGCCCAAAACTCTAGAGAGGATTTAAAAGTGTTTTAAAATATTTAAGAATAGAATAATAGGACAAATAACCTCAGCAATATAAGTCATGGGGCCTTATTATGATAAGTTGAGAAATGTCTAGATTTCCCTCACTTAAACTGCATTTAGTTCCCGTCATAGAGTATGACTAACCCTTACGAGTTGTACCCATCCTATATGAGTAGTACCTACCTTTCATACCTTAGTCTTTCCCCTTTGGACCCAAAACTATCCCAGGTATGACACACCCAAAACCCAAGTTGTATCCAAGTGTACGAAGAATACCAATAAACCATACTCTTGGTAGAATAAAATCCCAAAAAGTTTCAACATTGACCACCATATGAGTCCTGGGTACGACTCGTACCCTGGATTATGACTCATGGTGAGCCACTCATACTTAGATACCACCTAAGTCACAAAATCTATGGTTAAGTAAAGTAACCAAACAACCCATACCCAACTATACAACGAGTACCACCCAAATCATACCCATTCCAATAACTACATCTATCCCACCAACCAATATTGGTCAGCATACAACTATACCATATCATCCGTACCCAAGCTTACGACTTGTCCCCTAAGTCATCTCGTGCCTAAAAACTAGAAATCAAGGAAATTTTCTAAGGTCCAGAAACTAGGTTGTTTCAATCTTCCCCCCAAGAAACGTTCTTCCCCGAATGATGAACAAGGTAGGGGTAACCACACACATGGGTCATTTGCATTATCAAATATATTCCCAATCCTTAACAAAGCTTGAAAACAAATATGCAAAGATATTAATCTTTCCTATAACAAACTCAAAAAATAAAGATGTATTGAAGAGCACATATATTCTGCACGAATCCTAAGAGCACAAAATAGGTGTGGATACTTGGAGTTCATGTCCTCCTCCGCTTCCCATGTAACTTCTTCCAGCTTATGGTTTCGCCAAAGAACCTTAAATGAGCCACATCCTTGGTTCGCAACCAACGAACCTACCTATCCAAGATCTCAAATGGGACCTCTTCATAAGACAGAGAGTTTGAGATACGCAACCCCTTAAAAGGAAAAATTTAAGAAGGATCACCAATGCACTTCCTCAATATGGAAACTTGAAATACCAGATAAACAGACCTCAAACCATAGGTCAACTCTAGTTCATAAGCCACATTACCAACCCTTTGAACAACCACATAAGGACCAACTTACCAGGAACTAAGCTTTCCCTTTTTACCAAATGACATTACTCTCTTCATAGGAGATACCTTTAGGAATACCCTATCCCCAACATCAAACTCCAAGTCTCTACGCCTATATCCATACAGGACTTTAGCTACTTTGGGTAGCCTTAATCCTATCCAAAGTCACGTTTATCTTTTCCACAGTCTGATAGACCAAATTCGAACTGAGGATATCCACATCACTAAGCTCGAACCAACCAATAGGAGATCTACAGCTCATACTATACAATTCCTCAAAATGGTCCATACCAATACTAGAATGATAGCAATTGTTATATGCAATCTCTATCAAAGGTAGATGCTCAACCCAACTGCCACCACAATCAATCACATATGCCCGAAGTATATCCTCCAATATCTGAATAGTTCTTTTCGCTTTCCCATCTATCTAAGGTTGAAAAGTAGTACTCAGACTCACGTTAGTACCCAATCCCTTCTAAAAAGACCTCAAAGGCCATTACTTTTGCTCACCAACATCTCTCTTGATTTTCATTAAGAGAGGATATAGCACTTGCTTCTCCTTAATCTCTGTACCAAGAAATGACCAAACCACTTCCTATAACATCACACCACCATCCTCGGAGTTCAAAAGATGAACTTTAAGATTAGGAAAGCGATTAGTATCCTTCACAAATTCCCATTTTTCCTTCTCCACATGAGCCAAACTCCTCATGGATAACTTGTTAAGAGCATCAGCAACCACATTAGCTTTACCTGGTGATAGTAAAGACTCATATGATGGTCCTTGAGAAGCTCCAACCATCTCCAATGGCTTAGATTTAGCTCCTTTTATATGAACACATACTATAGACTCGTAGGATCAGAAAAGATGTCTACATGCACTCCATAAAAATAATGCCGCCAGATATTTCCGCCAGATTTTTAATGCAAAAACCACCACCAATAACTCTAAATTATGTGTAGGATAATTTATCTCATACACCTTCAACTACCTATAAAGATAGGCAATCAACTTCCCATGCTACATCAAGACACAACCAAGCCCTACTCAATATGCATCGCAATAAACCACAAGCCCCTCACTGTCCTTAGGCGATGTCAAAACTGAAGCCAAAGTTAGCTTAGCATTCAAATTCTAAAAACTGCCCTCACAAGCATCTGACCAAGAAAACTTTATCTTTTTCTAAGTCAACTGAGTTAAAGGAGCAGCTATCGACAAAAAGCTTTCCACAAACCGCCGATAATACCCAACCAAACCCAAGAAGCTCTGAACGTCTGTTGGACTTGTGGGTGCCACCTTTTAATCACAACAACCTTTTGTAGATCCACCATAATCCCTTTGCTAGAAATAATATGACCAACAAAATTCACAGCATTTAATCAAAACTCACACTTGGAGAACTTAGCATACAACTACTGTTTCTTTAAGGTCTGCAATATCACGCGAAGGTGATTAGCATAACCTACCTCACTCTTGGAATAAACCAAAATGTCATTAATAAACATAATGACAAAGAGATCCAAGAACTGCATAAAAACCTTGTTCATCAAGTCCATAAATGCCACCAGGGCATTAGTCAAACCAAATAACATCACCATGAATTCAAAGTGCCCATACCGAGTATTAAAAGTCATCTTAGGGATATCCTTCTTCCTAATCTTACGCTGATGATACCTAGAACAGAGAACTATCATAGAGAAGAACTTAGAACCTTGCAACTAATCAAACAAGTCACCTATACTTGGAGGAGGATACTTGTTCTTGACCTTTACCTTATTTAACTACCGATAGTCAATGCTCATCCAAAGGAACCATCCTTCTTGTGCACGAATAACACTGGTTCACCCCATAGGAATACACTAGGATGAATAAATCTCTTATCTAGAAGTTTCTTAAGTTGCTCCTTGAGTTGGAGCTATTCTATAAGGAGGTTTAGATATTATACGAGTGTATGAAACCAAATCAATACCAAACTCTATTTCCCTATCTGGAGGAACACCCAAAAGATCATCCGTAAAGACCTCTGGAAACTCATTTACTACTGGAACTGAATGACAAAAAGAACCCTCCGAGTTAGAATCTTTAACCTAGACCAAGTGATAGACACAACCCTTAGAGATTAACCTCCGAGCTCTAAGATAAGAAGTAAACCTCCCCCTAGGAACTATGGAACCACATTTCCACTCTATAACCAGTTCACCAGGGAACCTAAAGACCACCTTATAGGTCCGACAATCCAAGAATGCATAACAAGAGTGTAATCAATCCATCCCCAAAATGACTTTAAATTCTACCATATCCAGTTCAAATAGATCTACAAAGGTCTGCTTACCACCAACATATACCACGCCCTCTATACAGACTCTCTTAGCAATAACCAAGTCACCTATCAGGGCAGAAACAAAAAAAGGATCTAAAACAACCTTAGGATCGAAATTAATACTTACAACCACATATGGGGTCACATATGAAAGAGTGGACCTCGAATCAATAAGACAATACATGTCACGAGAAAAGTGTTATAACATACCAACAACGACATCAGGTGATGCCTTAGATTTCTATCGAGATGCAAGAGAATACAACCTATTCTGGTCTGTGCCGATACCAAAAGAAGGAGAAGACACTTAAGCCACCCCACTAGGCATAGGAGAAGAAGATAAAGCAACTGGAGATTTGATCGCTCCCAAAGCTTCCTTACCAACTGGGTAATTCTTGAATATATGTCCTAGCTGGCCATATTTAAAACACTTGTCCCTGCCTTTATCATAATAGACATGATGAAGGTAACTATAGAATCGAAAATGAGAGAATGAACAAGGTGACTGACCCCCACTCACCTAAGATTAGTCATCCTGTGCTAGAAATTATCACCACCTTGTGGATGCCTATAACCCGACTGCCTTAGGTAAGGAGTGCTAGTAGTAGAGAAAGAACCAGAACTCCCCCACTTTTTCTTCAGCTATTTACCTCCATCCCGACCACCCTAATGCAGGCACCACTCTATTCAGAGAACCTATTCATCTTACCCATACTTTCCCCAAACTCTGCTTGGTTCTTCTTTTCTTCCTCTACCTGCTGCATGTAGATAAGCAACCTCGAAATTTCCATATCCTTAATTAGCAAATCAGTTTTCCTTTTGAGGAGAAAATCCTGAGATAGCCCAGAAGTGAACTTTCTTATCCCCACCCTCTTGTCAGCTACCAAATTAGGAGCATACCTTGATAGCTGATGAAACTTCAAGGCATATTCTTTAATAGAATGTTACCTTTCTTGAGATTCACAAACTCCTCTATCTTCATTTCCCTCAGTTTTTGAGGAAAGAAACATTCCAGAAAAGCATTAGAAAAAGCATCCCACAAGTACAACTACTCCACACCACCCATTTCCCTATCCCACCCCTCGTACCATTGGTATGCAATATGCTCTAGCTGATAAGCTGTAATATTTACACCCTCCTTATTTGTGGCCTGTATCACCCTGAATATCTTCTCTATTTCATCTAAGAAACCTTGATGATCCTCCTCCACCTTTACACCAGTAAAAGTAGAAGGATTCAGCTTCATGAACTGGCCAACCCTTGTGGCCTAAGCAGATAACCCACTATATGCATCTCGCTCAGCCTGAGAAGCAACCAACTGTGCAATAATATGAATAGATTGGCGAGATTGTGTATTAGTCACCTTACCTTGCGGAGGACAAGTAGCAATCAAAGAAACTCCAAAAAAATTAGGGATAGGACCCTGAGAACGAGTGTGATGTCCAAGTGTATGACGTACCCCATCAACATCATCCCCAGATGGGACAGAAGAATTTTCTTGTGTTCCAATTCATCAAGGCATTATCTGAAAAGTGAACAACCAAGGATTAGAGAAAAATTCCAGGACTTAGACTCCAAGCTTGAAAATAAAATACCAAGAAAGTAAAATATTCCTAAATCCTCTGTAGCCTATATATTATGCGTGTGGCATGTTATACAACCCTAAAAAGAGACTCTACAAGACACGGCTTTGTAGATTTCCAATTGACCATGAACCTAAAGCTTTGATACCAACTTGACACGACCTAACCCAGAGCCTTGCTGTAATGGGTTTCACATGTCCGATCGAAACCGGAGACTACCATCGCTACCCAGCCCAACCTCCAGCCGCCTGCCCTGAGTTGGCTGAATTTTGAGCATATAACAAGATAGTGAAACAACTCACATTAAGACTCTAGCATAGGATTACAATCATGACCAACCCAACCGAGTCCAACCATCCCATGCCAAACATCCAACAATAACAAGCCAAACCAAAACTATAAATCCGACCACAACTAAATAATTTCCATTAATAATTAGATATATAATCCCAAAATAAAAGATAATGGAATAGTGATAAAATTAGTCCAATGATGTTAGCCCCAATAAAAATACAAATACTAAGGTTGACCCCAATGTTGATCTTGCCCATACCAACCCATAGTAGATCCACAAAAGCCTCTATCCAAAAGAATACAAATATCTATTTAGGACATGCCCCTAACCATAGCCAAAACCAATATCCATAAATAATCCAGAGTATCAAAAAACATCCATGAAATGGAGCCTTCCGAATAGATGGAAGCTCACCACTTCAATCCAAAAGTTGATCCCCAAATGTTCGAATGCTAAGCTGGAGGAGTAGAAGGGCCAGTTCTTCCATTGTGTGGGGATACAGCCGCTTGAAGATGGGTTAGCGAGTGTAGCATGAAATTATGATAAGGATAAAATAATGTCAATTATAAAACCAAGTAAAACCATCCATATGCACACAAACTATTCGTATATATATAAATATGTCGGGAAAGGAAACCGGGTTTAGCATGCCATTTAAAACCTTTACCTAGTCTGTGTAGCTTTGCCACCCTAAAACTACCCACGGGCTACATGGGTTCAGCTCCCCCTGCTGAAAGGGCCCCAATGCGTGAAGCCACATAACTAGACAAAAGAACATGGGATGACTAGTACATCCCCCAAAATATAAAGTGTGACATCATGCAGACGGTCACTAGGACCAAACCTCACATCGGCAAATATGAGTTTCAAGATTCTATCCCTCGGGACCTCCACCTTCCACGGCTTTATTATACCCATACCCCTTTAAGCCTAATTAAAACCATTACCAAAAAATCAAACCATTATGCATTTATTATTAACCAAGGCCATTAATAGGGGTATCGTTATACCGACTATAACTTATAAATATTGTCCTTAGTGAAACCTTTTTGAGATCAAGGGATTCCTATGTACCCATGGATAATGTTATCCAATTAACTTAGGGGATTCTCATGTACACCACTAGCATGTTTATTAGATTCAAAACCATTTAAACCATTCATATCATTTAGGTTTCCATTACCAAGTTTAAACCATGCATAAGCTCCATTGGAAAAACAATATTATAGTGAAAGCATTGTTATAGGCATTTTATAAAACACATTGGGGGCATAGTATTTCCAAAACCAAAGTCCGTCACCAAATAACCACTCCCATGCAAATAATTATCCAAAACCACCATTGAAGAATATTAAAGAATAATAAAGCATGGGAAAAAGATAACCAAGCATTTATAACCAAAAACCCCAAATAATATTTGAAAACCCAAAATCATACAACATTCAAATCATGAAACCATTGTATAAAACTATGCCTTTAGTTAGAACTAACAATGAGGGAAGATAACATGCCTTAAAAAAATATGATGATGGAGAGAAATAACTAGGACAAGCCCTAATCTACTAACTTAGATAAAACGCTAGCTTTCTTTGCCCAAAACTCTAGAGAGGATTTAAGTGTGTTTTCTAAGTATTTAAGAATAGAATAATACGGAAACTAGCCTCCTATTAGGAATATAAGTTGTGGGTCCTTATTAGGATAGGTAGGGAAATATCTAGATTGCCCTCTCATAAAGAGCATTTAATTCCCATCATAGGGTACGACTGACCCTTACAATTCATACCCCTTCTGTATGAGTGGTACTGACCTCCCATTCCCTATGTTTTCCCCCTTGGACCCAACATTGTCCAAGGTACAAAACACCTAAACCCAATTCATATCCAAGTGTACGACTAGTATCCATAAACCGTACCCCTAACTGAATAGAATCCAAAAAGGTTTGAACACTAATCACCATAAGAGTCTTGGGTACGACTCGTACCCTGGATTACGACTCATGGTGAGCCACTCATTCTCAAATCCCACCTAAGTTACAAAGTGTAAGGGTAAGAAAAGTAACCAAATAACCTATACCCAACTATACGGCTCATACCACCCAAATCATACCCATTCTAGTAACTATATCTATCCCACCAACCAACACTGGTCAGCATATAACTAGACCATACCACCCATACCAAATCATATGACTCATTCCTTAAGTCATATCGTGCCCAAAAATTAAAAATCAAGGAAATTTTCTAAGGTCCTGAAAGAATGATGTTTCGAATGAAGATTGGATGAATGGAATCCAAACTAGTAGGATACTCCAACTCATAAGTGACACTACCTACTTACCTTACAATCAAGTAAGGGTCAGCATAACAAGGACTTAGCTTTTGTTTCCTTCAAAACCACATCACTCCCTTCATGGGAGACATCTTTAATAATACCTAATCACCAACATCAAACTTTGACTCCCTTCACCTCATATTGCATAGGAATTTTGGAAACTTTTGGCATTCTTAAGCTTGTCCTTAATCACTTTCATCTTTTCCAAGGCCTGATGAACTATGTCAGGACCAAAAAATCTAGTCTTACCAATTTCAAACCACCCAATAGGAGAATGATATCTCCTAATATATAAAGCCTTAAATGGAGCTATCTGAATACTAGAAATATAGTTATTATTATGCGCAAACTCTATAAGAGGAAAATAATCAGCCCAACTACCTCCAAAGTCAATCACACAATCCCTTAGCATATCATCGAGTCAAAATAATCCTCTCAAATTTTCCAATAATCTGAGGGTGGAAAGCGGTGCTAAGGTTCATGCTTATCCCCAAACCTCTCTGAAATAAACTCTAGAAGTGAGATAAGAATTGTGTACCTTAATCCAAGATGATAGAAACTAAAGCACCATGAAACTTGATGATCGCCTGAATGAACAACCTCACATAATCCTCTGCATCATAATTAGTACTCAAAGGCAAGACGTAAGAAGACTTGGTCATCATATCCATGATGACCCAAATCGAATTAAACTGACTATGAGACCATGGAAGACCAATAAAAAAATCCATATTAATCACTTCTCATTTCCACATAGGTAACTCAATCTCTTGAGACAAACCACCAGGCATCAAGTACTCTACTTTCATCTCTAAACAAACCATACACTTGGCTACAAAATTGGCCACATATCTTTTTATGTGGTTCCACCAATACATCTCCTTCAAATCATGATACATCTTCATCGATCTAGGATGAACCATATACCTAGACTCATGAGCCTATGCCACAATTCTTTCTCTCATCCCATCAATATTAGGAACACACAATCTACCTTGGTACCTCAGGGTACCATCACCGCTAATCTCAAAAGCCATCACCTTCTGCTGATCCATATCATCCTTGATTTGTATCAAAATAGAATCAAAAATCTAATTCTCCTTCACTTAAATACCAATAGAAGACTTAACCACCTCTTAAACAATCACACATCTATTTTTAGAGTCCAAAAGATGAACTCTAAGATTAGAAAATGATTAATATCCTACACCAAGCTTTGTTTCTCCTCATCGACATAAGATAATCTCCCGAAAGATAACTTGCTAAGAGAATCAGTAACCAGATATGCTTTACTTGGGTGATAATGAAGACTTATGCCATAATCCTTAAGTAACTCAAGTCATCTCCTTTGCCGGAGATTAAACTTCTTCTGGGTGAACACATACTGTAGACTCTTATGATCTAACAAAATATCATTAAGAACTCCATAGAAATAATGATGCAAGATCTTTAATGCAAATACCACGGCCAACAAATCCAAATAATGAGTTGGATGATTTCTCTCATAAACTTTCAGCTTCCTAGAGACATACGCCACCACCTTGCTATGTTGTATCAAAACACAACCAAGTCCCACATGAGATGCATCACAATAGACAACAAAATTGTCAGTACCCTCAGGTAGAGTCAAAAGCAAAGCAAAAGTCCCTTATCCTTCAACTTCTCAAAACTACCCTCACAAGCGTCAGACAATAAAAACTTTACCTTTTATGAGTCAACTTAGTCAATGGAGCAACAATCAATGAGAAAATCTCCACAAACCATCTATAATTCCTTGCTAAACCCAAGGAGCACTAAATATCGGTTGGATTTGTGGTTCTAGCCCATTTTTTACCACTGTAGCTTTTTGTTGATCCACTATGATCCCATCACTAGAAATGACATAACCCAGTAAAGTAAAAGCATTCAACCAGAACTTATACTTAGAAAACTTAGCATACAAACGCCAATCCTAAAGGGTCTGTAACACTATATGAAAGTGATTGGCATAATCCTCTTCACTTTTCAAATACACCAGGATGTTATCAATAAACACAATAACGAACAACTCAAGAAACTGATAGAATACTCGATTTATAAGATCCGTAAATATTTTCACGGTATTAGTCAAACCAAACAACATGACCAAAAACTCATAATGGCCATATCGAGTATGAAAAATAGTCTTATGGATATCCACCTCCATAATCTTCAACTAATGATAACCCAACCAAAGAACAATATATTAGAAAAGTACTTAGCACCCTAAAAATTGTTGAAAAGGTCATCAATCCTAGGAAGCGAATACTTATTCTTCATAGTTACCTTATTCAGCTATTAATAGTCTATACACATTCAAAGGGAACCATCCTTCTTATTCATGAAAAACACGGGAGCACCCCCACGGATAAACACTAGGGTGAATAAAACCCTTATCAAGAAGATCTTTCAACTGATCTTTAAGTTCTTTCAAGTTAGCTATAACTATTCTTTAAAGAGGGATAGAGATTTGATGGGTAACTAAAAGAAGGTCAATCCCAAAGTCTATTCCCTATTAGGAGGAATATTGAAAAGATCATGAGGAAACACTTCGGGTAACTCATTGACCACAAGGACATATTACAACGAAGGAACCTTAGAATCAGAATCTTTAACCCAAACTAGATGAATCAAAATCAATTTTTGGGGTCTAAGATATGAAATAAACCTTCCCTTAGGCACTAGGGAACTACCTTCCCACTTAATCACTAGTTCATTTAAGAATTGGAAACTAACCTTTTGGGTCTTACAATCAAGAGAGACATAGCACGAGTGAAGTCAATCCATCCCCAAGATAACATCAAAGTCTATCATATCTAACCCTATAAGTTCCACCAATGTTTCCCTACCACAGATAGACACCACACAACCCCTATAGACTCTTCTAGCAATAATAGAGTCACCCAATGGGGTAGAAACAAAAAAAGGATTAGATATAAACTTAGGACAAAAACCAAATGAATAGCAATATATGGGATCACATAAAAAAGAGTAGGCCTCAGATTACACAAGCAATATGCATCATGAGAAAAGAGTATTAGCATACCAGTGACAACATCAAGAGAAGCCTCAGATTTTTATGGAAAGAAAGAGCATACAGATGATTCCAGACTGTGCCAGCATAAGAAGTAGCACCCCAAGGCTAAAGTAGTAGTAATAGGGACCTTATTCTCCCCAGTAGCAACCTTATCTGAAGGACAATATCATTGTATGTGACCATGATGACCACAGCTAAAACACTAATTTATTTTTTTATTCCATATAAAAGAAATTAAGATCCAGATATGCCATCTGAGTAGGCCCTAAAAATGGCCACCCAAGATTATCATGAGACTGTATTTGTTCACAGGCAGAGATATAATGATATAGCATCGGGTGCCTCTTTTAGTAGTACACCACTGCCACCACCACCTCTTCCAGTAGATATACCCCATCTAGGGATGTCAATGACACAGACGCTTAGTGTATCCGAGGTATGTTCTCACTTTCCTTGTTTTACTTTATTTTTGTGCATTGGGGATAATGTACAGTCTTTTATTTAGGGGTTTAGAAAACCATAGATGTCATGAGATTTTGTTGCGATGCTTCTTTTCCAAATAGTCACAATATGTTTGTAGATCTGGCATATCTAGGTTTAAATTTGTTTTCTAAAGTGTTTTTATTTCATGTTGTGATGTATTGTTTTGTGTAACTAGGTGAATTTTGAGTGTTTAGGGAAGTTGATGTGTTTTGATTTTAATTTTTTAGAAAAATGATACCTCTCCAAACTTTGTTTTTACCATGTGTGATGTATAGATGTGTTACCTTTGTGGATCTTGTTATGGCATTACAATTAGGGGGAAGATAACTGTAACTAATAATTGTATGAATCGGATAGGTGTGGTAACTTTTTGATATAGTCCTATGTCGTGTGAGTGTGAGATGCTACTTACTTCCCTTTGTATATTGAATCCAAAACTTTCCATGTTGGTCTTGCATAGGTTGTAGGCTAGTTGGTTAGGAAAGGTCATAGGCCATTTTTTATTGTAGTCCACTTTTAACCTAAATGACCTTCCCAATATGAATGACTAATCCCTTGATCCCTATTTTGAGCTTATAGCCGATTTCTTTGTTTTTATCTTTCACCT
The DNA here is from genome assembly GCA_030864215.1 of Capsicum pubescens. Lineage (NCBI taxonomy): Eukaryota > Viridiplantae > Streptophyta > Magnoliopsida > Solanales > Solanaceae > Capsicum > Capsicum pubescens. The sequence goes on from CM061538.1 coordinate 182,822,926, forward strand.
TCCCATGTATGCTACATTGAACCATCTCTGGATCTAGTCCTCCTTGAATATTGTGTACCTCAACTCAAACAAATCTCCTAAGTTGAGGGTGGCTATAATAGGGGTGACTGATGTATAGTAGGTATAAGGAAGGGTAAAATAAAAGAAAAAGAAAGTAGGGCTAAGTGTGGTGGCAAAATATAAGTAAGAGAAAAAAAGAAAAAGTTGAATAAAAAGAATAAAGAAACCACACCCAACCTGAATGTTCTTTAAAATAACAAGGGAGAAATAAGGGTGAAAATAAAATTAAAAATAGTTAATAAGTGAGGCCCCAAAGTTAGTGTAGTCCTAAGGAGGCTTAGTCACTTGATATCCATATGCACCATACCAGCTCCTCAAGCCTACATTAAAAGTCGTGGAAAGTCCTGTAGTGATCCTGACTTGACTGTTTGAAACTTAGGTGTAGAAAATAAGGGAAAGCCTATGGTATTTGACATGCATTGATTGGAACTTCGTTCTGAGTGTGAGTGTCTCTTGACTATTCTTGCATTGACATGCTTGATTTCATATATAAGTGAGTGGGACTTCTTTTGATGTGAGGGAAAATGGACTGTATTACTAAGTTTCATAACTGTTTAGGTAAGTGTGACTTGTATATATGCAGGTTGTCTATTTCTAATGTAATTGTCATAACTTAATTCCTTTGTGTCATATTCTTGTGCTTCATATAGACACACAGTTGGTTTTTACTTGAGGTATATGAGGAGATAATGAATTTGAATGTAAGATGATATTTGACTACCTTGGATATCTTAGATTCTCCTAGTTAAGCGTGTTGTTTTGTCTTTCCTTTTGTTTTGTTGCTTGAGAACATGCAAAATTCTAAGTTGAGGGTGTTGATGTGCTATAGAAATATAATGTTTATCATGATTAAACTATGAAAATATGCATGATTCTTAGGTTGTTTTGTTAGATATGATGTGTTTTGGGTAAGTTTGGTAGGAAACTAGGTTTTGGAGGCTAAGTTCAAGAAAAATATGAAAAATAGAGTTCTTGGATACTTACTTGAGCATTTTTGGGCATTTGTGGCATTTACTAGGTGTATGTGACCAAAGCATATACTAGAACTTAGAGTCCAGAAGCTTGGTTATAGGAATTTAAAGACCTAGCACTTACCTATGTCAACTTGCTGATTATATATAGCACTTGTCATTTGTATGTGGCTAGGTAAGTGCCAAAGTTGAAATTCAGAGAGTACAAAAGATGAAGGAAAATTTATAGCACTTACTTGTGCCTACTTACTGATTATATGTAGTACTTTCGTACCGCAAGTAGGTATGGTAAGTGCCAGAAGTCCAAAATCCAAAGAGTGAATAGTTTAGGAAAATTTTCTGGCACTTACCTGGGTCCACATGTGGACCGTATGTGGCCCAAGTAAGTGGACACCAACTCTGTTTGTCCTTTATCATCCGGGTGTTGATTTTTAGGGTTTTCTCATGTACTATTAATATCCTTTATGTGTTTTTTAGTAGAAGTTATGCATTTTGTATACTTATAAATACATATTGTGATTCTGAGATCTGAACTTGGTCTTGGAATTATTTTGTGTTAATTTTGGTTGTTAATTCAGTTGAAGATTTGGGTTTTTAGTTGTGATTATTATGATTTGATATAATGCTTTCAATTAAGAATATTGTTGATTATTTTCACAAGCATGAGTAGTTAAAACCCTTAACTAGGGTTGTGGAAACCCTAGAGAATTGATGAAGTTGGGGAAGTGCTATGTTGTTATGAACCGATACCATGTATATATTGTATTATCATTAGTTTAATAGATTTCTTAGCGGTTGAAAATGTTAGGATCCCTCCTAGATTATTTCTACTCACTTCTAAAGAGGATTAGTAACTAGGAAAAGATAATTACAATAGTAATTTAAACATTAACCATCAATCCATGCTAATAGGTATTATCTAAGTAAGATCGTTAACTATCATCTAATAACTAGATACCCAAAAGGTAACATTTAATGAGGATCAAGGATAAGGGTTAATAAGGTGACATTTTGAGTCTCAAAAGGTAAAGAGTGAAATCCATCAGCTAGTCAAAAAAATAGTTGATGGTACATAACTTATCAAATTCTTCATGCAAGGTATCGAGTTAGTTCAATAAAGCACGATAAGCCTACTCAATTGAGAAGCCAGGGGAACACAATCCTAGTGTTCATGTCTGATTTATTACAACCAGATTTAATATTTTGTACTTGTTTGATATTGCCATTAAAATCCCCTTATTTACCTTTCTATTCAGCCCATTGATTATAGTTTTTAAGAGCTACGACTCTATGTATTCCCTTGGGATTCGACCCCAACCTTTATTAGGTTACTATATTTGATAGCAACCGCATTATCTTTAGATTGAAGGTGTAGTTTAGGCTTTATCAAGTGACACTAATATAGTAATGCACACTAATGTTAATAATTTGATAACTAAAATAAATGTATTATATGAAAGCATTCAAAACATGTAAATTGGGAAATATAGCATCCAATACTATATGCATGAAATTCTAGATCATCGGGTATTTATAATATGCCATCTCTAAAGAATGCAACTACAATGTCAATTCTGTGAATTGAACACAATTTAAGGATTAAGTGACTCAGGCCCAATATCATGGAATTTAAAATATAGCTAAGGTGTAGGATCACAATCAAATACTAAAACTGGATTTCAGGTTAAATAGTGATTACAACTCAATAACGTTAAAATTCTAATATATTAATGAATTTACCAATATCCATAACCCAATATTATAAAAAAGGAACTTTACTGGAGGGTTGGTTAAGCTTAGGGACTCAATGGATGAACGGGAACCCATTGATGAAATCCTACAAACCTAGAGATGAAAACTTTGAAGAATTCCTTAGAGTTGGATGCTTAAGGAAGATGAACCCTAACAGGTCTTGGGAAAATGGAATCTTTTTTTCTCTCTTATAAAACTCAGATAAAATCCTCAATAATGAGAGCTTAAGGGCATATAAACCCCACTAATGACCCTTGATATTCCCCAAAACAATGTAGTTTTAACGTTAAAATAGTGGAAAAACATTGAAATGCCCCTTAAATTTCATAATTGGAAACTGTGGGAAGGAACGTACGAGACCTTTCCACGATCGTGGAAATAACCTATGATCGTGGGGTGAAATTTTGGATAGTATATGGATGAAAACTCTCTAAACATGATCATACGAACCTTGGAAAAAACATACGATCAACCTATGGTCGTCCATTATTTAGTATGTTTGTTGGTTTCATCAAGGGCATCTGTAGGACTCAAGACCAGGCCTAGGGATCGTGTTTTCAAAGCACGATCGTAGTTCTCTCTCGTGGCATGAGGGTACACTTTGAAAACTTCTAGAACTTAGATTTATTCAATTAGGCGAGACCATTGTATGTTGTACAATGTAACTATAATCGTGGTTGGTGTCGTGGTAGCTCACTGTAGAGCAATGCTTTACTAAAAAGGCCATAACTTTTGAATTCAATGTTGAATTAATACAGAACTAGATGCATTGGAAATATAATTAAAATATCTATTATTTGGTGGATCTGGGGATCAAAATTGTATCTGAATATGAAAGTCATGCTCATTTGAAGCTCTACTCTAAGGAACACTCTCTAAGGGAGCTTTTGTCTTGATTACATGCTAGGAATATCTGTGAGATTTGGTTTAACAACTTGATTTTTGATGATTTTTGTGAAATGTTCATTTTTGTGTGATTTGACCATTTTCCCCTCCCTATGGTTGCTTTGTGGTATTTTTGGGGTGTGAGGATAATTGGCATAGTTCCCAATACATTTTGGTGTGAAATATGTAAAATTATGGAATTTGGTGGCTTAATAAGACTTATGGTTAACTTTGGCCAACATTTATTAATCTGTGTATCAGATGGAAAAATAGATTATACCAACAGATTTGAAACATCAATTTTAAGTTAGTAATGTGGTTGGTGTAGTTTTATGGATTATGTATCTAATTTTGACCCTTTGTATGGTAAGTTGTGAAATGGGGTTTCAAGGTTCAACTCTGTGAAAATACTCTTGTATCAAACATCTAATAGCGACATTGAGTCAAGCGCATTGAATTTGATAAGGTATCATAGTTCGTTTGCATTCACAGGATTTTGGGTGAGTCTCGAGGGGTCCACAGAGACTTGGAATTCTAAGTCTCCACAACTGGTGCACCTTGGCTAGTGCAGACACCAAAGCACCACTATGGACTCTTTAGCGGCCAGCTGCCCTGGGAGAAAGTGCACTTTAACAACGATTGTATTCTTTAGCGGACTGGTTGCCTTGGCGGGCACCGCTAAACAAATACTTGACAACTTTAGCGGTGACCTCTAAAGCAGCCACTTGACCGCTTTAGCGGCGCTTGTGGCCCTAGGTATAAATAATACTTTCCTTATTTTCTTCACCATTTTTTTAGACTTGGAGCTTGGGGCTTCTTGTTTTCAGTAATTTCTCCCATTTCTAAGCTTAGGTAATCTCTAAATCCCTATTTTAATTACCTTTCTTTGATCTTCAACACTTCAACTTAATTAAAATGTGGATTTAAAATTGAAAAAAAAAGGAATTTTGGTTTGAAAGGCCTAAAAGTTGTATTTCTTTAATTTAAACCTCGACTTCAATTTATTTTCATTTGGGTGTGTTTCTGTTCCTACAATTATCACTTTGCTCTCTCAATCTTATCTTCAAAAAAACGTCAATTCTTGATTTTTAAAATGGGCTTTGGGGTATCTACTAGTAAAGCTTAAAAAAAGTTTTTCATGAATATGAACCTTATTTTTAACTCGCTTTTGCTTGGGTTTTTGGATGTAGACTTTTATGAGTATGGGTAACATGTTTCAAAGATAAAAATTACAATTTTACCTTTTTTTTGAAAACCTATTTTGGGGGTCCTTTTTTACCTCAACTCAAAAATAGGCATTATGGGAATCGTCGGCTTTCTTTTGATGTATAGAATCCATATTTGTATGTTTTAGTTTCCTGCAAGTCCATTTGTAGGTTATGTCTTAACTTTCTTTAGACTGGCATGGGAAGTTAATATTGATACAAAAATCATGTTAAGGGTGTGAAAACTGATCATGAAAATTGCTATAATTATTGTGTTGTATTTATGTGGGGACCTAAGTTTTGAGATATTTGGTGGTTTTATAAAATTATGTGATATGTGTGGACGTGTGGGGTTCTATATGATATCCTTGGCCTTGTATACATAAAATCTGTTATATCTTATTTAATGAAAAAGCCTAATATGGTATCAATGATGCATTTTAATGTATTTTACTCTATTGACAAATGGATTATGTTGGACTTCATGGATGGTTGGAAATATTGCATGGATTATTGTCTCACTTAGTTGGTATATTGGTTGTATATGGAAATTCTCATTCTGGTTGGTTATGAGCATTACATCCTATTATCCTTCATACCTTATATTCATAGTCATATTTCACTCTTTTCTGTACAGATGGTGATGACTAAATCTTGTGAGGTAAGATACTGAAGCCTTCATCCAAGAAGAGAGCGAAGTCAAGAGGGTGAGTTGTAAGTCATGGATGGGCTTGTGGTAGTGGATGATCACGAGGATATGCCCCATCTAGGAGTAGCTCTAAGGGACTCTCCCCTGAGCCACGGGTTGAGCGTGCTGGGTATATAGGTCCTACTTTGGTTCTACCAAGTTTTTCTACCCAGTCTTTGAGTGTTTATTGGTTCGCTTGTTGATCCATTTGGAGGGTGCTCTTTTGAGTGTGCCTGATGTTTCCCCAACTTTGAGTATTGTACCTTTGTCTATGCTAGATTCTAATTATGGTGTTCTTCCAGCCTCGTGTGTGAATCTTTTTGTAGTACCTATCTCAGCTTTTGTTACTCCACTAACTCTGAGTTTATTTCTCCTTCAGCACCTGTATCTGAGTATCGTATTTCGAGATCAAGAGTTCAGCCTTCGGCGATGTTATCTCCCTAGGTGGGATCTCTACCCGCCAAATTCACAATGCCTCCTCATCTTGCGAGTATAGTTATGTCTTCTAAGGATCAAAAGAGGCTTGAGAGGTTCAATCATTTGGGTTATGCTAGGTTCAGTCGTATTGTAGGTGAGGATGACTATGAGTTCCTGACTGACTATCATAAGAAGTTGTATATCCTGGGATTTCTTGAGTTGCATGGTATTGCGTATACTACTTATCAGATGAGAATGTCGTTATAAGATTAGGGGAGGTCACTTATTGGTTGTAGACCTCTCGATTCTCCTGAGATGACTTAGGATCAGTTTGTTAAAGCCTTTTTAGAGAGATTCATTCCTCACAGTCTGAGGGATCGAATAAGGGATGAGTTTGATCATCTAGCGTAGGGATCTATGACTGTTGTAGAGTATGAGGCACGTTTTTATGCCTTGTCTAGATATTCCTATGCCAGCATTAACACTGAATCTAAGAAGATTTAAAACTTCATAAAGGGGTTAGGTGTTTCTCTTCAGCTAGCTACATCTTAGATGGTAGTGTTTAGAACATAATTGTAGAGTATAGTCGATCGTGCTAAGATGACTAAGTATACTCTTCGAGTATTTCAATAACGCACCAAGAAGGTGCACTACTTGGGCAATTTTAGAGGTTAACTTCTTGAGGTAGGGATTCTAGATGTTTTAATAGTTATTATGGTAGGCTCATTCAAGCAGCCTTGTAGAGTTTAGGTAGTGGTATTCTGGTTCAGCAAATTTGGGTGGCTATTCTGGTCTAGTCGTACCTCCTCCTACTAAGTCGGGTCATGAAGATTGCTATGTGGGTGATACGATTATCAATTTGGCCAAAGATTGTCCCTGCTGTATGTTCAAAGTTACTCCTATTTTATCTATATGAGGTAGAGGTGTGTGAGGTAGAGGTAGTAGTATCCACGATGGGGGGTGTGGGGATACTTTAGTTGGTTGGTTTTAGTGGACAGTGATACGATATACCTAATAGACCAAAAGCAAAGGCTTCAGACATTGTTATCATAAGTATTATCCCTGTTTGTTTCAAATTTGTATTTGCATCATTTGATCTGGGATTGACTTTCTCCTGTGTGTTTGAATGTTTATCTTTAGATTTTGATTTTGCTAATGAGCCTCTTACCATTTCCATTTTCATATCCACTCTGGTAGGATACTCCTTAGTGGTGGATCAGGTAACTGGTCCTATATTATGACTTTTGTTGGGTGTGAGACTTGGTAGATTTACTTATCTTAGATATGATTGATTTTGAGATCATCTTGGGTATGGATTGGTTAGATCCTTACCACGCTGTTTAAGATTGTTATGCTAACATTATGACTTTAGCTTCGTCGGGTGTGCCAAGTATAGCTTGGAAGGGTGTGCTTTATTCGGGTCCCAAGAGGTTTATATCTTATATTCAGGCTCGTTTCTTGGTTGAGAGTAGATGTTTGTCTTATTTGTCTTATATTCGTGATGCTGGTGTTGCTTTACCTCCTTCATTGGACTCTGCTCGAGTTTTTTGTGAGTTTATGGATGTGTTCCCTTCAGATTTGCCTAGTATGTCTCTGGGACATGACATTTACTTTGCAATTGATATTGAGTCGGGCACCAATTCTATTTCTATTCCTCCTTATAGAATAGCCTCAACTGAGTTGAAGGATTTTAAGGATCAATTATAGGAGTTATTGGATAAGAGATTTATCCAACCTAGTGTATCACCCTAGGGTGCGCCTATCTTATTTGTGATGAAAAAAGATGGGTCTAAGTGTATCTATATTGATTATTTACAGTTGAATAAGGTAATAGTTAAGAATAAGTATCCTTTTTATCATACTAGTGATATATTTGATTAGCTTCATGGTGTTTTGATGTTCTTGACAATTGATTTAAGGTTTGGGTATCACAAGTTGAGTATTAGAGCTTTCAATATTCCAAAGATAGATTTTTGGACTTAATAGTAATGTCCTTTGGGTTGACCAATCCGCTAGTTACATTCAAGGAGTTGATTAATCGGGTATTTTGATTGTACCTCAACCCTTTTATTATTGTATTTATAGATGACATCTTGGTTTATTCCAGTAGTGAGGCCGATCATCAGGAGCATTTGTGGATTGTTCTTCAGATATTAAGGGATGATAAATTGTATGCTACATTCTCTGAGTGTCAATTTTGGTTAGAGTCTGTCTCTTTCTTGGGTAATTTAGTTACTAAAAATGGCATTATGGTTGATCCATCCAAGATTGCAGCGGTCGTGATTGGGCTAGGCCTACTTCACCTACTAAGATTCAGAGTTTTGTTGGCTTGGCAAGTTACTATCGGTGTTTTATTAATGGTTTTTCATCTATTATGGCTTCATTGACCAAGTTGACTTAGAAAAAGATTTCCTTTTAGTGGTCTGATGCTTATGAAGCGAGCTTTCAAAAGCTCAAGGATTTTTTAAGATCAGCTCCTACCTTTACTTTGCCCAAGAAGGGAGTGGGTTTTACGATGTTTTGTGATGTTTTATGTGTTGGGTTAGGTGTTGTGTTGATACAGGAAAGTAAGATGATTGCGTATGCTTCTCTTCAGTTGAATACCTATGAGATAAAGTACCCTACCCATGACTTGGATTTGTGTGAGGTTGTTTTTTCTTTGAAGTTATAGAAACGCCACTTGTACAGAGTCGTATGCGAGATTTTCTCAAATCATCCTAGCCTTCAGTATATCTTCAACCAGTGAGATCTTAATACGAGGAAACATTGTTATCTTAAGTTGCTTATGGATTATGATTTGACTATTCTTTATCATTCAGGAAAGGCTAATATGGTTGTAGATGCCTTAAGCTGGAAGTCAACTAGCATGGGTAGCTTAGTGTATATTTTAACCTCGAAAAGGCATTTGTCCCTAGAGGTTCAGTCTTTAGCTAACCAGATGGTTAGACTTGATATATCAATACCTGGATGTGTTTTGGCATTAGTAGAGGATATTCTTTGATGGAACAAATTTGGGTCCATTTGTTTGACGATGTTGGGTCAAGGGTGATTCGAGATACAGTGTTGGGTAGTGAGGCCAAGGAAGTCTCACTTGATTAAAGTGGTATTTGCAGGATTAGAGGCCGAGTTTGTGTAAGGAGAGTGGGAGATTGGATTAGATTGATTTGGAGGTGGCTCATTGTTCCAGGTATTCTATCCATCCAAGAGTGACTAAGATATATTATGAATTGAGACAGTATTACTAGTGGGGGGTATGAGGAAGGAAATAGTGAACTTTGTAGATCATTGCCTATGCTGCCAGCATGTGAAGGTCGAACACTTGGGACCTGGTGGTTTGCTTCAAATATTACCTATTCTAGAGTGGAAATAGGAACATATCACTATTGACTTCGTGGCTGGGTTGACTCATACTTCTCATGGTTCTGATAGTGTTTGGGTCACCATGGATCGATTGACCAAATCTGTTCATTTTATTTTGGTTAAGGTTTCTTTTAGCACGGAGAGGTCTACCCATATATATTTGTGAAATAGTGTGTCTTCTAGGTTTGCCAGTGTCTGTTACCTCAGATAAAGGTTTAGTGTTTGCATCTCATTTTTGGAAGAACTTTCATAAGGAGTTGGGTACTCAAGTTGATCTTAGTAAAACATTTCACCCCAGACCGATGTTCATTCCGAGCAAACTATTCAGATTTTAGAGGATATACTTTGTGCTTATGGGATGCACTTTAATGGTTAGTGGGAGCAACACCTAGACTTGGCAAGTTTGCTTATAATCATATCTAACATTCCAGTATTGATATGGCTCCTTTGGATGCTTTCTATAGTAGGCATTATCTCTCTCTAGTTTGTTGGTTTGAGGTTTTTGAGGTTAGACCTCGAGGTACGGACTTGCTTTGGGTCACTCAGAGTAGATAGAAGATCTATTCTAATCGTACACTTTGTTTCTTGAGTTTTGGTGTGGGTGATTGTATTTACCTTTGAGTTTTGCCCATGAAGGGTTTGATGAGGTTTGGAAAGAGGGGCAAGCTTAACCCCATATTGGGCAATTTGAGACTCTTTGGAATCTAGGTGATGTGGCTTATGTGTTGGATTTGCCCCCAGATTTATTAGTTGTTCATCCAATTTTTCATGTTTCCATACTTCGACATTACATTCCGGTTGAGTCTCATACCATTCGCTGGGATTCAATTAAGTTAGATGAGAGGTTTTATTTTATTAAGAAGACTATCACCATCTTTGCTAGAGATGTTAGACGATTGCATTCTACAAATATTTTGATGGTTAAGGTCTAATGGAGACATCAAACTTTAGATGAGGCAACTTCGGAGGTCGAGTATAATATGTGTAGTTCTTATCTCAAGATTTTTGCAATTTTAGGTATGTCTCTTGTCTTTAGTTTGAGGGAGAACTAGATTTTTAGTGGTGGATGATGCAACGTCTTAATTTTTGGTAATTTTTGTGAAATATTCATTTCTATGTAATTTGGCCATTTTTCCCCTCCCCGTGGTTGCTTTGTGGTATTTATATGGTGTTGGAATGATTGGCATGGTTCCCAATTCATTTTGGTGTGAAATACATGAAATTGTGGTATTTGGTGGCTTGAAAAGACTTATGATTGACTTCAGTCAATATTTATTGATCTATGATTTGGATGGCAAGACGAACTGCACAAATAAATCCAAAACATCAATTTAGGTTGGTATAGTTTCTATAGCTCATTTTGATACTTGGTTCAGTAAGTTGTGAAATAGGGTTTCAAGGGTCAACTATTTGAAAAAAAAAATTGTATCAAAAATCTAGTATCGCCATTGAGTCTGGAGCATCAAATTCGATAAGGTAGCATAGATGTTGGCATTCACAGGATTTCGGGTAAGTCCTGAGGGATCCGCAGAGACTTGGAATTCCACGTTTCCACAGCTGGTGCACCTCAGCTGGTGCAGCAGGTAAAGGGAAAATGTGTCCGCTAAAGCGGCACGTGGTAACTTTAGAGGCCAATAGCCCTGGGAGAAAGGGCGCTTTGGCAGCCCTTGTCGACTTCAGCAGAGGGCGCTAAAGAGGCCCTTGCCCGCTCTAGTAGACTAACTGCCTTGGCGGGTACCGCTAAAGTGTCACTTGACCGCTTTCGGCACTTGTGTCCCTAGGTTCAAAAAATCTTTTTCTCTTTATCTCTACTATTATTTTTAGGCTTGGAGCTTGGGGTTTCATGTTTTGAGCAATTTCTTTCATTTCTAATCTTGGGTAAGCTCAAAATCCCTATTTCAATTGCCTTTCTTTGATTTTCAACATTTAAACTTCATTAATATGCAGATTTAAAACTGGAAAATTAGGAATTTTGGCCCGGAAGGCCTAAAAGTTGTATTTCTTCAATTTAAACCTTGACTTCAATTTTTTTTCACTTGGGTGAGTTTCTAATCTTACAATTATCAATTTTTTCAAAATCTCATCTTTAAAACTACGTTAATTCTCGATTTTCAAAATGGGATTTGGGGGTATTGCCAGTAAAGCTTAAAGATGGTTTTTTTGTGGACTTGAACCTCGTTTTTAACTCCTTTCTCCTGAGGGTTTCCTATGAGTATGGGGAACATGTTTCAAAGATAAAAGTTATAGTTTAACCTTTCTTTTTTAAAAACCCATTTTAGGGGTTCATTTTTGAAAACCTTTCTTATTTTGTGTTGCTCTTATTTCCCGTATCTCATATTTCTCTTATTTTTATTTTATTATCTCTTATTCTTTATTTTGGTTATGTCATCCATCCCCTTGTTTACTATCCTTTATCTTGAGTCGGGGGTCTATCGAAAACAACCTCTCTACCTCTTCAGAGGTAGCGGTATGGACTGCGTACATCTTACCCTCTCCAAACCCCACACTGTGGGAATACACTGGGTTTGTTGTTGTTTGTTTGTTGTTTTTTTTTTGACCCCAACTCAAAAATCGGCAGTATGGGTATCACTGGCTTTTTTTTATGCGTAGATTCCATATTAGTATGTTTTAGTTGGTTCTGGGTCCATTCGTATGGGAAAATCTTTGGATTGAGGGACTTTTGGATTAGTTTTTAGCTTTCAAGGTAGTTTATGGCTTAACTTTCTTCAGATAGGGATAGGTAGTTAATATTGATACAAAAATCACGTTAAAGGTATGGAAACTAATCATGAAAATGTCTATAATTATTGTGTTGTTTTTGTGTAGGGTATAAATATAGAGGTATTCGGTGGTTTTGGAATATTATATGATATGTGTTACCGTGTGGTGTCCTATATGGTATTTTTATCCTTAACATGAAATTTGTGGTATCTTGTTTAATGAAAAAGACTAATGTGGTATCAATGGTGTATTTTAATTTATTTTACTCTATCGGCATATGGTTTTTGTTAGACTTCATGGATGATTGGAAATATTGAGTGGATTATTGGCTCACTTGGTTGGTATATTGGTTGGATATTGAAATTCTTATTCTGGTTGGTTGTAAGCATTACATCCTCATATCATATACATTCATGAAACATTGCTACCACCGGGAAAATACTAGAAACACTAGCTTTATCTAACAAAAATTGTGACATCTTGAAAATCCTTTACCGATGGATGTGCCGAAGAGGAAAAATAGATATTGGTTGTATATGGGTTGACTAACCCCCCCCCCATGGGCGTTGGGAAGCTTTATCTCCATTGGTGTATATAGAGGTTGTGTGACAAGCTCGTGCATCTCATCGTAATCATCACCATCATCATCATTATCATCTATGTTGAATTTGTATTTACTTTGTACTCTTTTATGATGTATTATATTTCTTTATGTGATACCTATTTATTTGTAAATCTTCCTTCATATTTGTATATGTGATATCTGTAAACTTGTATCCCTCTCTCGTATTGCTATGGAGTATGTGAATATTATAGAAATGTTAGTGAAGACGGTATGGGCCGTTTGTGACATTTTCTGGTTGCAAGTGACGTGCCCATAATGTCTATTTTGTATGCATTATTTTCTACTATTCTTAGCCGGCCTATGATACCTACTTAGTACAAGTGAACCGTACTCACCCCTACTATTATCTTTTGATGAAGATTCTAATTCAATGTGACTCATGGTTGTAGATTCGAGTGACATTTAGAGCTTTTCAAGGTAGAGGTTGATTTCATGCATCCAGAGTTTACTACCACCTTCCCTTATTCAGACTATGTCTTTATTTGTGTTCTGAGATAGTGTTGTTTATATTCGAATATCTTTTGTATTTTTGATCTCGAGCTATGCAAGTTAGTTCATACATTATGACACTAGGTTTTAGAACTTTGGTATGATATTTTGTGTGATTCGGCTTAGTTTTAGAAGTCTTACCTTGGGTAATGGTGTTTATTTCTCATTTCATATCAGTTTGAATTATAGGCTTACTTGTCAAGGATTTCCGCAACAAGTTCCATCATGACCTTGGTTTTTGAGTCGTGACATTTGGTGCACGGCAATATCCCTTCTCATTTTGTTAAAACTTAGTGATTTACCTTACATGTACTTAAAGCATGGTTCTAGCATAGGTTTTGTCTTTTACGGGGCATTACAATATCTCCCCCTTGGGATCATTCATCCCCTAACGAAACTAATAGAGTTGGAGGGCTAGGGGAAAAGAGTTGCAATTCCCATATCTTCTTCACCACTTCGCCTGATATTTTTGGAACCCTTTTACACTATTTGTACCTAGAATTCCTACACTGGGTTTCTATGAGCTGGACACTGACATGCTACTTGATTAGTAACTAAAACATGAGATGATTGAGACTCATAGACGCATGTTATGGGATGAAAAATTTGGGTCACATAAAGAATAAAGAATTAGTTAATTAAGGGAATCTATTACCTCAAGATAGTACTGATTTCGAAGGAAAAAATTTGGGGTACTTTCTCATCATTTCTGTGTATGCTTCCCAAGTAGCACACTCAACTGACTGATTTCGCCAAAGGACCTTTACCAATGCGACCTCTGTATTCCTCAACCTGTGAACCTGACAGTCAAGGATTTTCACATGAACCTCTTCGCAAGAGAGACTATATTTCATACCAACCCTTTCAAAGGGAATAATAGATGCGGGATCATCAACACACTTTTTCTGCAAGGAAACATGAAAGATTAGACGCACTTATGCTAAATTTGCCAACAAATCTAACTTATAGACTACTTTGTAAAAATGACCTACAACATCATAAGGAACAATAAAGTAAGGAAGTAGCTTCCCTTGCTTCCTGGACCTTCTCACCCCTTTCATAGGTGAAACTTTCAAGTAGACAAAATCGCCCACGGCAAACTCAGGTTCCCTCCTCCTCACATTTTCATGGGACTTCTGATGACTTTGATTCATTATCAACCTCTCTCTAATCAACTGGACATTTTATAAATCCTCATGGGTAGAGTCTATTACTATCAATGAAGCTTCACTAACTTTGAACTAATCAATAGAAGATCTATAGCTCCTTCCATAGAGTGCCTCAAATGGGGCCATCTAAATAGTATATTGATAATTGTTATTATACACAAACTCGATAAAAGATATATGATTATCCAAACTATCTTTAAAATCAATCACGTATTCTCTTAATATGTCTTTTAAGGTCTGTATAGTCCTCTCTACCTAAATACCAGTCTGTAGGTTAAAGGTTGCACTGAGATGAACTTAGGTACCAAGACCCTTCTCGAAAGCCTTCAAAAATCAGGAGGTAAACTAAGTTCCTTTATCTAAAATAATAGTCTAGGGGACTCCATGAAATCTCACCAACTCTTTCAAGTTGAATTTTGTATAGTCCTCGGCTAAATTTTAAGTGTTAACTGGCAGGAAATGGGCTGACTTAGTTATCCTATCCACAATAACCCAAACAGAATCATGCATTCAAAAAGTATGAGGCAACCTTTTTATGAAGTACATGTTCACTACCGTACACTTCTAAGTAGGAATATTGATGTCCTGAAACATGACCTCAGGTCTCTAGGGCTCAACCTTAACCTGCTGGCAATTTGAGCACTTATCACAAATTATGTGATATCTTTCTTCATACCATTCTACCAGTAGACTTTTCATAAGTCATGGTACATCTGAATGGCTTCTGGGTGAATATAATACCAAGAACCATGTGCCTCTTCTATTCTCTGTTGTCTCAATTCATCTACATCGGGAATATTAAGTCTACCTTGATAGTGAAGAACACCATCTCCCCCTCAGAAGAAAACCTCAACCTTCTGACTCTAGACAATTGCTTTCAGTTTGAGTAAAATAGGATCCTTATCTTGCTTTTCTTTGACCTCTACTACTAAGGAGTATTCCAAACCATTTTGGACCAAAATACTACCTTTGTTTGAGGTAACCAACCAAACTCCCAGTTTGGTCAATCTATGAACCTCATAAGCTAGTTCTTTCTTCTCATCCTCTACATCAGAAACACATCCCATAGATAATCTGCTAAGAGTGTCGGCCACCACATTGGCCTAACCTATATGGTACAAGGAAATTATATAATAATCCTTTAGTAAATCTAATATCTTCTCTGATGGAGATTTAAATCTTTTTGACTGAACATATACTGAAGACTCTTGAGGACGATGAACACATTGACATGAACCCTATAGAGGTGGTGTCTCCAAATCTTTAAGGAAAAAACCATTGCTACAGAATAAAGATTATAATTTGGGTAATTCTTCTCATGAGGCTTGAGATATGCAGAGGCATATGTTATAACTTTGTCCTACAGCATTAATACATAACCAAGTCTAACTCTAGTAGCATCACAATAAACCACAAAACCACAAAACCATCTAAGCACTCAAGCAGAGTTAAAATTGGACCGACAGTGACTCGAGTCTTCAACTTTTGAAAACTCTTCTCGCAAGAATTAAACCACTAAAATTTGACTTTCTTCTGAGTCAACCTTGACATGGGATGAGCAATAAAGTGAAATCCCTTAACAAACCATTTGTAGTAGCAGATAAACCCAGGAAACTCCTTATATCTGATGGAGAGATGGGTCTAGGCAAGTTTCTCACTACTTTGATCTTTTGGGGATCATGGTTTTAAGGCACTATCATGGTTCCATCTTATGGAATAAGGATAAACTTTGCAAACTTTTAGAAGTTGGAGTTATCTTGATCATATGAGACCATTGTTCGATTGTTCAATGTCATTTGGTTGGTATCGTGGTCTCTCACTGCAGAGCAGTGCTTTGCTGGAAAGGCCATAACTTCCTACTTTGATGTTGGATTAAGGAAAAACTAGATTTGTTGGTAATATAATTTAAATATTTATCATTTGGTGGGTATGGGGAACAAAAATTCATCAGAATCTGGAAATGATGCTTTTTTAAGTTTATCTCTAATTTAGGGATCAATCATAAGGGAGGTTTTGGCTTAGTAAGGGGATGGGGTGTCTATGAGATTTGGTACATATCCAAATCCCTTCTTATGCTGGTAAAACATAGTGATTTACTATATATGTACTTGAATCATGATTCTAGCCTAGTCTTTGTTTTTTTTCGGGCATTACAGGGTGTCAGATTCTTAAATGGGAAAGTTCATTCCCTCCTCACTAGGAAGGAGTTTTTTTAGTTTGTTTTCTTTTATTTTCTGTTATCCAAATTATTTTAGGATTGTAAATTGAGAACTATCTTCTGTTGTTTCTTTGTTGTTTTTGTTCAAACCCTTCTATTTTTTCTTTCAACAAAATACAGTGTCACTTTATCTTTTTATTTTTAATATATATTATTTGTTTGTTTTCTTTATGTAGTTTATCTTATGTTGGTTCTAGTGATATGACATGTTTACTGAATTTTCAGCTAGATCTTAAAATCTAATGTAATCATGAAACATTTAATCAGGAAGTTAGAAATTGGAAAAAAGAGCATTATGAGGTAATAGGTATAGTGTGGGGAAATTTGGTGACCGAATTGAAGCCTCACTTGAAAGGATTTATACAATCACTTTTAGAATCACAAGAATAACTTGGTCATTAATGACAAGGTGTCTCTCCAGCCTTTTGAATTAAATTAATCAGAGGATAAACAATCTTTTTTTCCAAGAGAAGCAAAATAAAATTAGCTCCAAAAGACATGAGTCACTCGTTGTGAGGAATGTATGGCACAAATGGTTTGTATATTTCACAAGTATGAAAGAAGTGAGACATTAAGGTCAATGTGAAAAAGATGGTATGAATGATCTTCATATTTTATATTTTATTTTGCGTGTTATGTACTTGTATTTTTAAGGATTGATATGACAAAGGATTTTTATTCTGCTTTGTAAATATTGTGTCATTTTACATTTATCCTTTTTGATCTTTAGTTCTATTTTCTTTTTTTCCCCTCTTTTGGAATCAAGATAGAGTCCAGAAATTTTCAAAAAGAAAAAGTGTCAAGAAAAAAAAGAGTTAGAAAAGTTTCAAAGAAAAAAAAAGTGTCAAGAAAACAAAATGGATTCAGAAAAAGTCCCAAAAAGAGAAAGTGCACAGAAGAAAAAGAGTCAAAGTTAGAGTCCAAAAAAAAGATAAACCAAAACCAAGCAAAATAACAACCTTCCTGAACTACATTTGACATAATTCTTGCAATGACAAGATACGTAGGAAACCATATTCTAGGGTTTGGCCTAACCAAATAAAAATTCAAATTATCCAGTTTTTAAAAAGATGGGGCAAGAGTTATTTTCAGTGATTGAGTCAATTTCAGCAATTGTAAGTCGCACCATATTTTAAGTGTCAATTAAGCCTCATATTGTCCTTTACTTCTGCCTATTCAAAAGCCTCGTTACAACCAAACAAAGACCTTCATATTAATCATTGGGAATGTCTAGTCTAAGTATGTGATAGATATATGATGTTGTGTTTTGGGATATACGTTCTTCATCTTCATAAGAAAATATGAGAGAAATTAAAATAAGAGAGTCTTATTAGTGAAATCCCTCACGGGAACTGTAAGGCAATTGTGAGTTGAGAGAAATGAAAATAAGAGACTTATTAGTGTAACGCCCCGAATCTGGTACCCAGAATGCCACACGGTGCTCATGACCCGGAGGGACCACAAGCTAACCCATGAATGATATATGTAACTGTACACTGCATAATATATGTATATAAATACGGAAACATGAACTAAAAGGCCATAAGGTTTCAATACTAAATATAATATGAATAATATAACATCTATGTGGGGTAATATAATACCCAAAACAAAACTGAAAATACTGAAGTCTAAAGCATGATAGTCTAGAAAGCCTCTAACTGTCTGAAACTGTCTGAGTTAGGAGTTGATGGGATATGTCCCCAACTAACTCCAACTAAAGAACTAACTAATGATATAATAGAGAAATAATCATGTCCTCAAAGGATAAGGACTCACTTCTAACTCTGACAGTTGAAACTAGAATCTACTGCTGATCTGGAGCTCGTGTCTTTGAACCTATGGTGTAACATAAAAAAGAAAGAACCATAGTGCAAATGCGTCAGTATAATGGAATGTTCTGAGTATGCATGTGAGGTAGGCTATATGTAAGGGTTCACATACATGATCAATGTTAAATGACTGTCTAACATGAACGTTAGAGTACATGCATGAATACATAACTGAAACTGATACAGTGATAATATGATTACTGAATCTGAATACTGATAACATGACATACTGATAACTGATATAACTGATAGCATGAGTGACTGTATCTGACAGTCCTGAATCTGATGGAACTAGATGAGTTCTATACTGTATCTGAGTTGACTGTATCTGACAGTCCTAGAATCTGAAGAACTATCTAAGTTCTATTACTGAGTCTGATTGACTGTGTCTGATAGTTCGGATTTTGTAACATAAAACTGTGGAAAGTTGTTATTTAACCGACATGCCCCAAATGTGCTTTAATAGCTGATATGGGGTCCAATCTGTGCCCTGATTGGATGGGTATCAATACCACGCCACTGGTAAGGACAACATGTGAGTAACCCTCATATAACAGGTAACTCTAATGAGAACGGTGTAAACCTTCATATAACAGGTTAATCCATCTCATCTACCCTCATACAGTAGGCTATGATGTCTCAACCTATGCTGGCTATTTAGTTCTGGAATACAAGGATTGCTCCTAAAAATTACACCCTCATATAACAGGTGAGTTCCTATCTTTGGGTTCACTCGGTGCTAATTTCCACTCTCATCTGAATAGACACTGAACATAATTTACTGAACTGAACATGGTCTGAGTTACTAAATTTTGTTGACTAATAGAAAACTATTGATATCTGACCACTGACTGAGTTTATGAGATCATGGAGATTTCCTGAGTCATAAGACTGTCTGAAGCCTAAGGATTCATATCTTGACTGACAGTGTCGTGAAAACATGACCTGGCTTTAGGAACACAGCTAATATTTTGAGTAAAAGTTCACCCAGGACTCGATGGAAGGAAACTGACCAAACATAACTTAGTTGAACATATAACTAACATCATAGTCCATACCATATTTATAGAAGCATTTCATCAAACGTGTGATAGGCATAAACTTGTACATACATGGGGATTCCATGGAATCATGCTATTTAGGCACTTTTCCTTCATCTAGGCATTTAATCAAACATATTGTAGGCATAGTACATGTAAACATCCTTGTACAACAATTAAACATCATGGTCACATTCTAATTTTATCCTTCAAGGATTTAGTCATAGGTTTGCATGAATCTATATCTATAATAATTAAACCCATATAGAAATTATTACCCAACATCGAGTAGAATTCAATTTCTCATTTATCAACATTAACAAGAACAGCTCAATCATGAAATCATAAAGAAAATCCATAACTTGAAGTTGGAAAAGGGATTCTTAGACTTCATGGATGAAAGGAGTCCATGAATGAACACTATGCATACCTTAGTTCGTGATTTCGTGAAGATTGACGGTGAAACCTTGTTGAATTTGAATCCCCAATAGAAACCCTAGATTGTTGTTGAGATAAACTTGAGAGAAACTAGTATATATTAGGTGAAAAGTGGTTGAATCACGTGTTAAAGGGCTTAAATAGGATTGGGAAATTGACCCTTTTAACCCTGGACGCGTCTTTTAATTTCAGTGAAATTTCCCGAATTGGACCCCTGGTGCGACGCGGTTCTATCGCGCCGTGTCACTAGAATTTGACAACTGGGAAACTAGGCAATGGAGCGACGTGGAGCCATCGCATTTCTATGTCATTTGCAACCTGGAAGTTTGGCGCGATGCGGAGACATCGTGTTGAGATACTGGAAAAAGGACAATTCTAAATTTGAGCCCTGGCGTGATCCACCATAATTATGGACCCCTACTGGAATTTGAAAAATGCCATTTCCTCTTGTGGCGTGGCGCGCTACTAACTAATATGGAACTGTTTTACGATGGGAACTTTAAATAGTCGTAACTTCTGATCCGGTTATCGAATTTGGGTGAATCTTATATCGATGGAAAGCTTATTGAATTCCCCACATGATAAAAGGTGAAAATATTTAAAATACCCTATGTAAAAAATTGGATTAGTATTCCAAATCAAGTTCTAACATCATTGAGATGATTTCAAGCTAGGAAAAGTACGGGGTATTACAATATCTCTCCCTTGAGAACATTCATCCTCGAATGAGAATGACTGAGAGGGGAAATAATAGACTAAACTTGAATAACTGGAACATGATCTCATGACTGACATGACTGATAGCTAAATATATCATACTGAAAATGCATATCTGATGCATGTGTAACTGATTTATGAATGCATAACTGAGTGTTCTGATGAACTATGTTTCTCACAATGAGAATGCATGTCTGATGCATAATTATATAACTGAGTTGATACATGAATGCATGACTGAATATGCAATGGTACTTTTGTACCAAATTTGTGATGAAAACTGAACATGAAATTGGGTAAGCTTAAGGAGAACTGTTACCTTGATCTTGATCTGAGTTGGCGGAGAATAGGTGAGGATACTTGGTACACATGTCTGCCTCTGCTTCCCAAGTATCTCCCTTGATGGACTAATTTCACCAAAGAACCTTAACTATAGGGACTTCTTTGTTCCTCAATCTATGAGTCTGATAGTCTAAGATTTCGACTGGAATCTCTTCATACGAGAGAGAGTTCTCAACATAAATGCTCTGAATAGGGACTACAACTGATGGGTCACCTATGCACTTCTTGAACAAAGAGACATGAAATATTGGATGAGCTGAGGCTAGATCTGTAGGCAATTCAAGCTCATAAGCTACCTTGCCAAAACGACTGAGAATCTTAAAGGGACCAAGATATCGGGGATTGAGCTTTCCCTTTTTACCGAATCTCTTTACTCTCTTCATGTGAGGGATATTTAGATAGACATGATCACCAATTTCAAACTTAAGATCTTTTTCTACGAACATCTGCATAAGACTTCTGTCGGCTCTAAACATCCCGGAGTCTTTCTCTGATCAACTTGACTTTTTATAAGGCATCGAATACCAAGTCAGGACCTATGACTGAGGTCTCACTAACTTCTAACCAACCAATTAGAGATATACATCTCCTACCATAGAGAGATTCGAATGGAGCCATCTGAATACTGGAATGATAGTTGTTGTTGTATGCAAACTCAATCAAAGGTAAGTGGTCATCCTAACTTCTCTTGAAATCAATTGCACATGCCCTTAGAATATATTCTAAGATGTACTTAGGTAACAAGACCCTTTTGGAATGCTTTCCAGAAATAAGAGGTGAAATGGGTACCTCTATCTGAAATAATAGATAACGGAACACCGTGCAATCTGACCAACTCTCTGATATAGAGTTTGGCATAATCCTTGACTGAATAAGAGGTATGAACTGAAAGGAAATGAGCTTATTTGGTTATCCTATCTACAATGACCTAGACTGAATCATGCTAATGACTAGTTCGAGGCAAACCCATCACGAAGTCCATGTTCACTTCTTCACACTTCTAAGTAGGAATAATGAACTCCTGCATAGGACCACTAGGCTTTTGATGCTCTATCTTAACCTGCTGATATGAAAAGTACTTAGCCACAAACTTTGCACTTCTCTCTTCATCCCACTCCACCAATAGATTTACCACAAGTCGTGGTATATCTTTGTGTCCCCTGGATGAATAGAGTAGCGCGTACCATGCGCTTCTACAAGAATTCGCTGCCTTAAGTCATCTACACCTGGAATAGAAAGATGACCCTAATAATGCAAAACACCATCTCCTTCTTGGGAGAAAAACTATACTTTCTTATTCTGAACTGACTATTTCAACTTGACAAGGCTGGGATCTCTATATTGCTTTTCATTCACCTCGGAAACTAGAGATGATTCTGATCTAATCTAAACACATACACCACTTCTAAAGAATTG
Source organism: Capsicum pubescens (assembly GCA_030864215.1). NCBI lineage: Eukaryota > Viridiplantae > Streptophyta > Magnoliopsida > Solanales > Solanaceae > Capsicum > Capsicum pubescens. The sequence goes on from CM061538.1 coordinate 182,845,271, forward strand.
ACTAAGTGACACCTAGTCTGGAAATATGATGGACTGTATGAGCTAACTTCTTCTTACTATCCTCAACGTGAGAAACACTACCCATAGATAGTCTACTGAGAGCGTTGGCCTTGCCTGGATGATAAAGAATACTCATGTCATAATCTTTCAAGAGCTCTAACCACCTTCTCTGACGACGATTGAGATATTTATGAGAAAAGACATACTGAAGACTCTTATGATCTGTGAAGACATCTACTTGAACACATTATAGGTAATGCCTCTAAATCTTCAAGGCAAAGACTACGGCTGCTAACTCAAGATCATGAGTAGGATAATTCTTCTCATGGGGCTTTAGTTATCTGGAGGCGTACGCTATGACCTTACCATGTTGCATGAGGACACAACCCAAACCTACTCTGGATGTATCACAGTACACTACAAAACCATCTGAACCATCTGGAAGAGCTAAGACTGGGCTGAGGTGAGTTTAGTCTTCAACTCTTGAAAAATCTTCTCGCAAGGATCTGACCACAGAAACTTGACTTTCTTATGAGTTAATCGGGACATAGGGGATGCAATAGAAGAAAATCCCTCAACAAACCATCTGTAATAGCCAGCCAAACCCAAGAAAATCCTGATGTCTGATGGAGAGACAGGGAGAGGCCAGATTCCTACTGTTTTGGTCTTTTGAGGATCAACCCTAATTCCATCACCAGAAACAATATGACCAAGGAATGCTACTGACCTTAGCCAAAATTTGCACTTACTAAATTTGGAAAACAACTGATGATCTCTAAGAGTCTGAAGTACTGTTTTGAGATGGTCTGCATGATCGCGGTCACTGTGGGAATAGACCAGAATATCATCTATGAAGACTATGATAAACATGTCCAAGTACTACTTGAACACACGGTTCATCAAGTCCATGAAAGTTGTTGGGGCATTGGTAAGACCAAATGAAATGACTAGGAATTTTAAGTGACCATACCGAGTACAGAAAGCTATTTTGAAATGTCACATTCTCTAACTCTGAGCTGATGATAGCCGGATCTGAGGTCTATCTTAGAGAAATAACAGACTCCCTAAAGTTGGTCAAACAATTCATCAATTCTGGGAAGAGGATACTTGTTCTTGACCATGACCTTATTAAGTTGATGGTAGTTAATACACATTCTGAGAGAACCGTCTTTCTAGCACATGAATAATATTGGAGCGCCCCACGGGGAAACATTGGGTCTGATAAATCCCGTATTAAAGAGATTCTTTAACTTCTCTTTCAATTCTCTGAGTTCTACTGGTGCCATTCTATATGGTGGAATAGATATAGGTTGAATATCTGGAAAAAGATCAATGCCGAAGTCTATTTACCTTTTGGGAGGTATTCCTGGAAGCACTTTGGGAAAGACATCTGAGTATTCATTTACAACTAGAACTGATTCAAGACTGGGAATTCAGAACTAGTGTCCTTAACTCAAACAAGATGATGACACATCCCTTATATATCATTTTCCTTGCCCAAAGGTAGTAAACAAGCTGACCTCTGAAAGCAAACACACTACCCTTCCACTCTAGGATGGGTTCATTCAGAAATTGAAATTGAACTATTCTATTTCTGTTGTCGACTGTGGCATAGCAATAATGAAGCCAATCCATGCCAAGAATGACATAAAAGTTAGTCATCTCTAATTTGACTAAGTTAGCTGAAGTGACTTTCTAAAATATCATAACCAGGTAGTTCCTGTATACCCGCTGGGCTATGATAGTTTTACCCACTGGGGTAGATATGAAAAGGGCTCTACTAGGAATTCGGGATTAACTCCAAAATTTCCTACTATATAGGGAGTAATAAAATACAAGGAGGATCCTGGATCTAGCAAAGAGTAAACATGTACAAGAAAGATCTGTAACGTACCAATAACTACATCAGGAGAATTTTCCTGATCTTGTCGATTCTGAAGAGCATAAAGACGATTTGGATGTTTCCCTCTAGTAGCACTGGAGGTGGCCTCCTGCTGATTTAAACGACTGGGCTAAGCTGAGGACCAGTTCAGTTGACCCTGAGGGCCTGGCTGAGGACACTCTCTGACTCTGTGGCCTGGCTTGCCACATCCAAAAAAAATACCACTGCCAGCTCTGGAAATACCCTGATGGTGCTTGCCACCAGTCTGGTAGAGAGGATAAGTGTTGGCACTACTAACACCGCCCTAAGACTTAGATCCTGGTGCTCTATCTTTGTTAGCCTCTCTGAACTTAGGAACTGGAGCACTGGCTTAAGAAGGAGCTAGAACTGATGGCTTAGGACGAAACTGGAATGGTTTCCTCCTTCTCATTTAGGCTAAGCGAAGTTGAAACTACCTGTCTTCGCTCTCTTATTATGCTTCTCCCTCTGTTTAATCTTCTGATCCTCTATCTGTTGAGCCTGAGTCATAAGCCTGGCTAAAGTGATGTCACTATTTAGTATGGCGGATCTGTACTCATTTACCACGCTATGATTTTCCCCTGAAGCGAACTTACTCATCTTGGCTCTACTGTCTGCAACCACATGAGGGGCATATATAGCTAATTGAGTTAACTTAAGAGAATACTCTTTCACCATCATGTTGACCTGTCGGAGGTTCATGAATTCTAGCACCTTAGCCTCTCTAAGATCTTGGGGAAAGAATCTTTCTAAGAATGTAGTGACAAACTCCTCCCACTTTATAGGACCTGCATCATCTGACCTCTCTGACTTCCACTATTTGAACCAAGTATGAGCCTTATCTTGCAACTAATATGCAGCTAGCTCAGTACTCTCATTAGTAGTCACCCCCTGATTTCTTTCACCTTCTGAACCTAATCAATGAATTCCTGAGGGTCCTATCTACCTTAGACCCGAGTAAGGATGGAGGATTCATTCAGGTGAAGTCCCGAATCATAGATACGGCTAAATTGGCCGCTGGGTTGGCTGGAATAACTGTTGGCCGTTCATTCTAAGCTGCAACTGACAGAGAAAAAGTAGTGAATGTGGCCCTAAACTCCATATGAGAAACATGTTCGCCCAAAGGATCTTCAGGCTGAGGGGCTGACTGATTTCTGTTTTTTCTTGTAGGAGGAATGTTTTGTAGAAGAAAGGGAGGAATGGATTAGACTGAGAGATTGACTTGAGATTATGCTCACTAACATGACATGAATAATGAAAGAAGAGAAACTGTTCCTAAACATCTTATAGCCTCCTGTACATAAATGTGGTGCATAGCACACCTATGTACAAGACTCTACTACATATGGCTTTCAGACTTCCTAGGACTCTATTTAACCTTAGGCTCTGATACAAAGTTTTTAACACCCCAAATCTGGTACCCGAAATTCTACACGGTGCTCATGACCCCGAAGGACCACAAGCTAACCTATGACTGATATTTGTACCGGTACACTACATAATATATGTATATAAATGCAGAAACATGAACTGAAAGGCCATAAGATTCAATACTGAAAATAATCAGAATAATATAACATCTGTGTGGGGTAATATAATACCCAAAACAAAACTAAAAATACTGAAGTCTAAAGCATGATAGTCTAGAAAACCTCTAACTATCTAAACATGCCTGAGTTAGGAGTTAATGGGACATGTCCCCTACTAACTCCAACTAATAAACTAACTATTGAGATAATAGAGAAATAATCATATCCTCGAAGGATGAGGACTTACTTCTAACTCTGACTGCTGAAACTAGAATCTACTGCTGATCTGGAACTCATGTCTTTAAACCTATGGTGTAACATAAAAAAAAACACCATAGTGCAAATGGGTTAGTACAATGGAATATACTGAGTATGCATATGAGGTAGGATATATGAAAGGGTTTACATGCATGATCAATTCTAAATGACTGTCTAACATGAACGTGAGAGTACATGCATGAATATATAACTGAAACTGATACCGTGATAACATGATTACTGAATCTGAATATTGATAACATGACATACTGATAACTCATATAATTGATAACATGAGTGACTGTATCTGACAGTCCTGAATCTGATGGAACTAGAATCTGAGATGACTATATCTGACAGTCCTAGAATTTGAAGAACTATCTGAGTTCTATTACTGAGTCTGATTGACTGTGTCTGATAGTCCTGATTTTTTAACATGAAACTGTGGAAAGTAGTTATTTAATCGACATGCCCCAAATGTGCTTTAATAGATGATCTGGGATCCAATCTGTGCCCTAATTGAAAGGGTGTCAATACCGCCCCACTGGTAAGGAAAACATGTGAGTAACCCTCATATAATAGGTAACTCTAATGTTAATAGTGGGAACCCTCATATAACAGGTTAAGATACCTCATCTACCCTTGTATAGCATGCTACGATGTCTCAACCTATGCTGGCTACATAGTTCCGGAATGCAAGGAGTGCTCCTAAGAATCACACCCTCATATAGCAGGTGAGTTTCCATCCTTGGGTTCACTCAGTGCTAATTTCTACTCCCATATCAATAGACACTGAACATGATTTACTGAACTCAACATGGTCTAAGTTACTGAATTTCATTGACTGACAAAAAACTGCTGATATCAGACCACTGACTGAGTTCATGAGATCATGGAGATTTCCTGAGTCACAAGACCGTCTGAAGTCTAAGGGTACATATCTTGACTGAGAGTATCATGAAAACATGACCTGGCTCTAGGTGCACACAGTTAATATTTTGGAAACAAGTACCCCCAAGACTCAATGAAAGCAAACTGACCAAGCATAACTTAGTTGAACATATAACTAACATCATAGTCCATACCACATTTATAGAAGTATTTCATCAAACATGTGATAGGCATAAACTTGTACATACATGGGGATTCTATGGTATCATGCTATTTAGGCACTTTTCATTCATCTAGGCATTTAATCAAACATATTGTAGGCATAGTACATGTAAACATCATTGTACAACAATTAAATATCATGGTCACATTCTAATTTCATCATTCAAGGGTTTAGTCATAGGTTTGCATGAATATATATCTATAATAATTAAAACCACATGGAAATTATCACCCAACATGGAGTAGAATTCAATTTCTCATTTATCAATATGAACAAGAACAGCCCAATCATGAAATCATAAATAAAATCCATATCTTGAAGTTGGAAAAGGGATTCTTAGACTTCATGGATGAAAGGAGTCCATGAATGAACACTATGCATACCTTTGTTCGTGATATCCTGAAGATTGACAATGAAAAATTCTTGAATTTAAATCCCCAATAGAAGCCCTAGCTTTTTCTTGAGAGAAACTTGAGAGAAACTAGTATATTTTGGGTGAAAAGTATATGAATCATTTGTTAAAGGGCTTAAATAGGGGTGGGAAATTGACCCTTTTAACCCTGGACACGTATTTTAATTTCAATTAAATTTCCTGAATTGGACCCCTGGTGTGACGTGGTGCTATCGCGCCATGTCACTGGAATTTGACAATTAGGAAACTGGGCAATAGCGCGATGTGGAGCCATCGTGTTGCTATGTCGTTTGCGACCTGGAAGTTTGGCGTGATGCAGAGACATCGCGCTGAGATATTAGAAAAAGGACAATTCTAAATTTGAGCCATGGATCAACATGCCATAATCGCAGACGTGTCATTTTCTCTTGTGGCGCAGCGCGTCACTGACTAATATGGCGTTGTTTTATGATGGGAACTTAAAATAGTCGTAACTTCTGATCTGATTATTAGATTTGGGTGAATCTTATATCGATGGAAAGCTTATTAAATTCCCCACGTGATAGAAGGTGAAAATATTTAAAATACCACGTGTAAAAAATTGGATTCACATTCTAAAGAAAGTTCTAACATCCTTGAGATGATTTCAAGCTAGGAAAAGTACAGGGTATTACAATTAGTAAAAACCTTCATGGTCATCGTAAGACAATTGTGAGATAAGATAATTAAAAATCAGAGACCCTTATTGGTGAAAACCCTCATAGGAACCATACGGGGATGGTAAGTTGAGAGGAATAAAAATGAGAAAGTATCATTGACTAAAACCCTGAAGGGCATCACTATCCAAATGAAGTCTATTAGTCCAATAGGCTTAAGAAAGCTACTCAGTCTCAGGTTATTGACTCAACAAAAATTGGTGAATAGTTTTGATGGAAAGATCAGGTGCCTCAATCCAAAATGCATAGCAAATAATTAGAGCCAACTACCATACTCAAATAATTTCTTCATTTCTTCGTTTTCAAAAAATGGATATGCATTATCTTTTCATTCTTATTTATATTTTTATTTTTATTCCCTTGGGTTTGTTATTCAAATAGAAAATCATTATCATTTTTATCATGTATTTGAGTCAAGTCCATGTCAAAACAAGTGAGAAAGGAGTTTAAAACTTACTACCAACTTCTTCAATTGCACAAAGCAAGACAAAGAGTCACCATATGAAGGTAACTTGATCCAAAGTAAGGCAAAGTATCAAAGAAAGTCCCATAAACTTATAGGTTTGAGACTCATAAAAATACAATGTTTCAATAGAGTTTAGTTTTGATACACTGTGAAATAGAGGTATAGTGTTTGCGTTAGGGTCACTCTTAATAGTCTAAGTTTGGGTTAATGGTGCAGCAAGAAGAATGGATATTTCTCTCCATCAGCACCAGCAAAACAGTACCAACAACCCTTTCCTTGAACAATTTTACTATATCCATTCCAACTATTAATAATCCAACCACCAATTAAAAAAACTGACACAGACATTGTGATATAAAGAGAAATAGCAAGACTATAAGAGAAACAATAGCTTAGAATGACTCTTTCCATTTATGATTTTTAGAAAAGGTTTCATTAGAAATTGCACCCTAATTTCACTCTCCTCTCTATCTCTCTTTATTTACTTACAATCCTATCTACGAGGTCATCCTAAATAAGTAACAAAAAATAATCAAATATCCTCTTTCCCTAATCATATGTCCCTTTGTTTGAAAATTTTTACTCGACTTTGCTAATTATAAATTTTTGCACAATCCAGTTTTCTACTTCTAAAAGAGTCAAATTGAAAGGTTAGGTTAGATTCAGGTTATTATTTTAAATTCAGGATTATTTGTTGTAGAGTCTTTGTTGAATTTTGTGTTGCAATCTTGTTTGAGGTTCCACAATTCGTTGAAGACTCCGTCTATAACAAATCAATCTTTTTTTTAAAATAAATGGTAATTAATGTCCAATTTTCATCTTCTCTGTAAGGAATATAAAAATTCTATTTGAATTAACTATTTTTTGTATTTGATCTTTTGTTGATTTGGTTCTCTATGAAACAAGAACACAAAACAAGAAAACAAACAAACAAACAAGAATTCTAAAAAGAAATAAGTCCAGTATGATTATACAGTCGAAATGGAAAGTAAAAGTATAAAACATAAATCTATACTAGTCTATCATATCTTAAAACTATACTTTACCCGACATCTCGGGGCTTGTCTGGAGCGTCGTCGAATACATAGTACTTTGATAAAAAATAATGATGTAAGGAGAACACAAGCATATCAATAAAAACACAATCAAATATCCAATCTCAAATTTGCCTACGTCAACCTCGACGTAAATATGTTACTACCGAGTTGAACGAATCTAATAAAATAAAATAACGAATTAAATAAAACCAAACTATGAAATTATGAATTAGTTGATTTCTATTCCCGTTTACCCAAATCAACTATACAAAATTCAAGTATCTATTTAAAATTACTCATACATAAATATCCATGAGAATTAACCAGCAAATCAATAACAAATAATTATATTCAAACAATTTATATCACCAGAACCAAAAAATATGTATGATGAGATTAAAAGGTAAAAAAGAGTAGAATTGGACCTTAATTTTATTTTAATCTATCAAATTTCTTGACAACAACTTCATGGATCCAAACAACCTCGATCAAAGGAACTCAATGGCGAAACCCCAAACAAAAAATCCACTACCTCAACTCTTTTATTATTTTGACTATTGAATTTCAAACTATAAATATATTCAAATGATAGTTTCAATGGTGGATTGAGATAGCCAAAGAGAGGAAGAGAAAAGAGATACAGTGGAGTTGGTGGTTTATTATTCACCGATATTAATGATGGTGGCCTGGTGGGTGGTATTATTTTTTTTGGTTGTGTGTAGTAAGGTATTTTGATTTGTTGGAGTATCAAACAAGTATAACCAACCTCGATTGAAAAGTTCTTTGAATTAACCCATTTTACCCAAACCTTTTGAATTCTTGAAATCTATGGCGTGTATATAGTTCCTAATGGTGTTCAGTGGTATGTGTGTATTAGTGTTTTTGATGGGTTACTATTGGTGTTAATAGAGAAATTTCCCCATTGTTGTTACCACCTATATAGATGTATTGTTGGTGTTTCTTGATATGTTATAGAAATATAGCACTTTCAATGCTTAAAATGGAGAAAATATGCGAGTATCTCAGGATTTTTGTTATATTTTACGTGTTTTGGGTATGCTTTACAAAAAACCATGATTTGGATGATAAGTTCGTGAAAATGGTGAAAAAGGCTTTTTTGGTTACTTTTGGAGCAATTATGGATGATTGGGATGTTTTCCAGCTTTATCGTGATTAATGCATGTTCCAAAGTCAAAGAAGAGCTGAAAAAACTAACTCTCGGCACCTACCAAGACAATATATGGCTGCAAGTAGGACCTATGGACCACATGTACACAAAGCAGCCCCAGAAAGTCAAAATCCCGAGAGCTTAAGATTGTTGGATTTTTGCTCCTACTACCTGGACCCACTACCTATGTCCTGTTCCTCAGCCACAAGTAGGTCCTGCACCCTTCTGGACTGCAGGTGCAGGGAGTAGGTGGCCACCGACCTAGTTTTCTCCTATTTCATCGGCCTTAGTTTTTAGGGTTTCCTCTTGTACTATAAATACCTTATACATATTTTTTATTCAGATATATATGGAATATATATGAGAGATAGAGAGTCGACACTTTTAACACTTAGAAATATATTTTATTTCAAGATCCATCTCTAATCTTTGGATATTGACTTTGCTTGATTATTCAGTTTATGGTTGTGGGTTTTCTTTCATCTTATAATTTTTATTTAATATTTACTTTAAAACATGAATGTTATTGATTTCTTCACAATCATGAGCAGCTAAAACCCATAGTTAGGGTTATGGAAATCCTGGCAAATTGACGAAGTAGGGAAAGTGCAATTATTGACAGAAAACCAATACCCATGGCATGCATTGCTTTCCCTTCATAATAATAGTTGTCTTAGCAGTTGCAAATGTTAGGATCACTTATATATATTACTACTTTCTCTAGCAATGGGGTAGTAACTAGGAAAAGATAAAGACAACAATAATTTGGGGAGTTAATAGTCGATCCATTGCAGCACAACGGTATATGCGAATGACTACTAGCCTTTATCTAATGACTTAAAAATCAAAACATGATAGTTAACTTGATCCAGGATAAGATTTAGTAACGCAACACTCTGAGACTTAATAGATAAATGGTGAAATCCTACTGCTCGTCCTAAAGACTGTAGGATTTACATAACTTATCAGTTTTGCATGTAGGGTATTGAGTTAGTGCAACAAAACCTACAGAGTTGAGATGCTAGGGAGACACAATCCTAGTGTTCACCAATAAATGATTTCAACCAGAGTTAATATTGTTACTTACTCGAGATTACTACAAACAAAACCCCTCATTCACTTTCCAGCACTGCCTGTAGACTACAACTGTTGATAACTGCAAACCACGTGTTCTTTAGGATTCGACACCAACCTTAGTTGGGTTACTAAATCTTGACAGTGACCGTACCATAATCTAAAAAGAGGTATTACTTAGAAGTCATCAAGAAATTAGCACCGTTACCAGGGAGCATGGTGTTGATTTATGGATTAAAGTTGTTGCTATTTTCAGGTTTTTTTTTCTTGTTCTTAGTTGGGCATATGCCCGTGTATGCCTAGCATATGGAGTAAAGGTAATCCCTTACTCCTGCTGATTTCAGAGGGATTCTACAACCACATAGTAGGATGTCTAAAGAAACAAGGGACAATCTGTCTGAAGATAGTGTTCAGGATATTGTTGAAAGACAAACAGCAGACCGGCGAGCAGCACTCGATGGAATTTAGAACAAAGACCGACTTCAAGTGATCCCATTATATCAGTATGTTCAACCATATGTTGGTGATGAAAAAGATTCAGGATATAATGATCCAGGTGATACAGGATGCATTATCCCTCCTACTTTATATCCTAATATCAAATTTAATATCTCTAGTGTTATGATCCAGCTCTTGTACTTGAAGGGTACTTACGCTATCAAAGTTGCTGGTGACCAGAGAGTAGCTGATGATTCTATAGCATAAGAGATTGGATACTAAAGACTGATATGGGTATGTTGGCAAAGCAGTTCACGATCGTGAATTCCAAAAAATTTCATACAATAGGAGCACAAGGTGCAGCTTCCAGAGCTTATGAGTCTACATTAGAAGATGGATCTAGATATTTGGATCATTATTTAGGGGGTTTCCAAGCCTATGGTAAAGAAAACCAATTTTTAAACTACTATGATGATATATAGAGAGAGACCATAGTATGGACAGAGATGGTGGCTGGAGATGGAGAGATGATTACAAGGAGAAGAGAGACAGGTACATTCTGACTGGTAGATGAGATATAGAATCAAGAATAGAGAAAATGTTGACCAAACTAGTGAAGAGTTAAGAAAATCAGTAGAACAACCTTAAGAAAATTAAGGTTGACATTTTAGGGATGACCCAGAAGGTGGAGTCTCATGCCACTGCTATCAAGCAATTGGAGCACCAGTTCGGGTAAATGTCTTCTACAATCAAATAAAAATAGCTTATTACTCTTCTGAGTTAAAAATTTTAGAGTCCACTAATTATAAGTCATTATCTATCTATCACCACTTACTGTGGTGCCACTACTGATGATCCCTTTGTACCTGCTATTAAGGAGTTTAAGATTGATAGCACTAAAAGAGATGAGATACTTGAGGCAGAGTCTGAGAAGTCGACATGTAGTGATGATGATTTTAAGTATGATAATGGTGAGGATTGGGTCGTCTAGCCTAATGATATTAATCAACCTTATAGTGTGACCCCTTCCTTACCATTAGTAGAAAAATAAAGGATCATGCAGCAATCACTAGTCTGTGTTCTATTGGGACTTTAAATGTCAAGTAGTCTTTGTGTGACTTGGGATCAGAAGTAAATGTGATTCCACTGGTTGTGTACAATTTGTTGAGGATGGGGGAACTTACACCAACATTCATAAAATTATTGTTGGTTTACTCATCTATGAAGAAGACGGTAGGTATTTTATGTGATGTAGAAGTAAGGGTTGCATCCTTTATGTTCCTTGCTAATTTCATAGTTCTTAATTGTGAGGTAAATCCTCAAGCCCGTATTATATTGGGTAGACCCTTCATATCCACTAGTATGGTGTTTATTGATATGGACTTAGGGGAGATCACCTTCAAACTGAACGACAAACAGGTAGTGTTTGATGTGCATATAATAGTGCAGCAACCAGATGATATGTGAGTGATGTCTATAATAGACACTATTTATGAGGATATTATTGCAGAGGCCAGTGTACCAAATGAACCAGGTGTTAATGAGAGATGGATGATAGACCGATTTGCAGAGATAAAGAGGTCAGATCTTGAACATATGACAAAGAAGGTAGATATCTTGTAATCAGAGGTGTTCTCTCTAATTGAGATCCATATATTAGCCATCCCTGCAGTCGTATCCGCAATTATTCAGCCATCACCTTTGTGTGGTCCCAAATACTTCAATTTATTTGCAAGAAATAATGAGTAGGACCCCGTAGTTAGGACCAAGAGAGGTCAAATGGGGGAATTATAGAATCCAGATAGGCAATATGAGAAATATTTGAAAAGGGCCATCCATGATTCGACAGTGATTACATTTATTGATAAGAAGAGGCTTGACGAGCTAGATACGGGTGCATCTTCTTATAGTGCATCGACACCACCATGTCCTCCGTCTGTTGATATACCCCTATCTAGGAAAGAGCATGACAAGGGCGCTCAGTGCGTACCAGGTATATTCTTACTTCACTCTATTTTATTTTAGCGCATTGAGGACAGTGCGCAGTTTTTAGTTGAGGGTAGGCATACCATGCAGCCGTGGGTTTTTGTTGCAATGTTTTTTTTTGTTTGTCATGGTATGGTTGTAGAACCTGTATGTTTAGTTGTGTTTTTCTTTGTATTTTATTGTTTTTGTGCAAATAGGATAATTTTAAACATTTAGGGGAGTAGTGATGTTTTGATTGACTTCTGATACCCCTCCAAAATTTTATGTTTTAGAACTTTGTGGATGTATTATGTGCAAACATTGTGGATCTTATTATGGCATTAGAATTAGGGACATTACAATCACTTGCTAACAACTGCATGAACTGGAAATCTAGTAGTTGGTAATATTGACTTTGTTCTATGTGTGTGTGAGATACTACCTAGTTCCCTTTCTATGTTAAATTCAGAACTTACTTGGTTAGTCTTGCCTAGGTTGAAAGATAGTTGGTTAGGAAAGGATCATAGGTTATTTTTTATTTTAGTCCACTTTTAACCTAAATGACCTTCTATGTGTGAATTGTATCCCTTGATCCCTGTTTTAAGACTTATAAGCCTATTTTTCTTGTTTTACTATTCACCTTCCCTTTTATATTACAATGACCTTATTTTTTCCCTAGTCCTCCATAGACATTATGTAGCTTAACTTAGGCAAAAATCCTAAGATGAGGGTGACATTAGTAGGGCTAGGTGTGGTAGAAAAACAAAAAAAAAGACTAATTGTGAAAAAGGTAAAAAGAAGGAATAAAATACCACAACCAACTTTAATGTGCAATAAAAGAATAAAAGGGAGAAATAAGGTGGAATAAAAGGAAATTGGCTAGTTAGTGAGACCCCAAAAGTTAGTGTAGTGTCAAGGAGGCTTAGTCACTTTAAATGTACATATATATTATACTAGCCCCTAGCCTATATTACAGGCCGTGAAAAGTCCTATAGTGATCCAAACTTGACTAACTGAATGCTAAGGTAAAGAAAATAAGGGCAAGCCTATGGTATTTGACATGCATTGGCTAGAACTTCTTTGTTGAGTGTGGATGTTTCTTGACCGTCCCTGCATTGACATGCATTATTTCATATGACCGGGTGGGGACATCCTTGTTGTGAGGGTACTTGAGTCATATTGTTGGATATATGCTTATTTCGGGTAGCGTAACTCGTACATATGAGTGGTTGTCTATCGCTAATATTGTTGCCATACCTTGATCCCACTGTGTCATATTGTTGTGCTTCATATTCATACAAAGTTTTTTTGAAAATTGAGATTGGATGATATGTTGTCATTTGAATTTAATATGATGAATGATTGCCTTGAATATCTTACATTCTCCAAGTTAAGAATCATTTTGTTCTGTTGTCTTTTTGTTTCCTGAGGACGTACAAATGTTCTAAGTTGAGGGTGTTGATGTGCTATTGATATATAGAACTTTCGATGCTTAAAATAAGGAAATATGTGAGTATCTGAGGGCTTTTTATTAGATTTGATCTGTTTTAGGTATGTTTTGGGGAAAACCATGATTTGGTTGATAAGTTCGTGAAAATGGTGAAATGCATTTTTGGTTACTTTTGGAGCGATTATGCATGATTGGGATGTTTTCCAGCTTGATCATGATTAATGCATGTTCGAGAGTCAAATTAGAACTAAAAAATGACTCCCGACACCCACCAAGTCAATATGTGGTAGCAAGTAAGACCTACAGAATGCATATACACAAGCAAGTTCCAGAAAGTCAAAATACTAAGAGCTTAACATTGTAGGATTTTTGCTCCTGCTACCTTCGCCCTGTGCCCAGGACTCAGGTAGTACCTGCACTACTAGACCACAGGTGCAGGGAGTAGGTGGACACCAACCAAATTTTCTCCTATTTCATTTAGGCTTAGTTTTTAGGGTTTTCTCTTGTACTATAAATACCTTTTATGTACTTTTTAGTCAGAGATATATAAGATATATATGAGATATAGAGAGTCAACAATTGTAACATGTAGAAACATATTTTGATTTCATGATCCATCTCTGATCTTGGGATTCCATTGAATTGACTTTGCTTGATTATTCAGTTTATGGTTGTGGATTTTCTTTAATCTTATCATTTTGATTTCATCATTACTTTCCAACATAAATGTTATTAATTTCTTTACAATCATGAGCGGCTAATACCCATACCTAGGGTTATGGAAACCCTAGCAAATTGACGAAGTAGGTGAAGTGCAATTATTGACTGGAAACCAATACCCATGGCATACATTGCTTAATCTTCATTATAATAGTTGTCTTATCAATGTCAAACAGTAGGATCCCACCTAGATATTACTACTTTCTGTAACAAAGGGGTAGAACTAGGAAAAGGTAAAGACAACAGTAATTTAGGGAGTTAATAGACGATCCATTGCAGCACAATAGTATATGTGAATGACTATTAGCCTTTATCTAATAATTTTAGGCTCAAAAGGTTATAGTTAACTGGGACCATGGTAAGGGTTATTAACGCAACACTCTGAGGCTTAGTGGGTAAAGGGTAAATCCCTCCTACTCGTCTAAAAGACTATAGGAGGTACATAACTTATCGGTTCTGCATATAGGGTATTGAGTTGGTTCAACAACACACATAAACCTATAGAGTTGAGATTCCATGAGGGACACAACCCTAGTGCTCACCCACAATTGATTTTAACCAAAGTTAATATTGTTACTTTCTCGAGATTACTACAAATGAAACCCTATATTTACTTTCCAGTATTGCCTGTAGACTACAACTACTAATAACTTCAAACCACGTGTTCCTTTGGGATTTAACCCCAACCTTATTTAGGTTACTATATCTTGACAGCGACCGTACCATCAATTTAAAGGAGGTGTTGGTTGGACGTCATCATTTTTCCTTCTCTATTTTATGTTTTTTTTGTTTGAATGTTGGTGTTTATATGATGTGAGTTTGATTGTTGTTACTATTGTTAGTTGTTGTTATTGTAACTATTGTCAGGTGTTGATGGTTCGAAGAAGAAATTAATCAAGGCAGATATCATTATCACTATGGGTAGTTTTTGCTCACTGGAAAAATTAGAGAATTTGTAGAGGTAGAGGAGTGTGTTAATTGAGGGTTTACCATGGAGGAAAAATCATCATGAGTGGTCCATGGTATTCATTTAGTATATGTGTATGTATATAATTGTACATCTATTGGGGTCGATACTAGTTTGTTGGGGTAGGGAAAATATAATAGAAGAGGGTGTGAGGGTGTAGTGTAAGGGATAGGGTGTTGGGGTAGGTAGATAATGACACTTGTCTCTTTTTTTGTAGGTGCGGAAGTTTCCAAGAATATGGGAGAGGGGAATTATTTATATGTTGTGAATAGGTCCATGTCAATATAGTGAGGTAGAGTATAATATTGGTTCATTTATTTATTTGTCTTAAGAAAAGAATCATGTGATGGATGTACAATTTTATTGAAGTGTACTTGTGGGTACTATACCTTAGAAAATCTTGGTGGGCAAGATAAGAATAAAAAAGATCAAATTAAAGAATATTTTTGGACAAATGAAATTGCACCAAGTAGCATAATTGATTTGTCACTTTTTTTGACTTTTCATATAAAGAGAAGGGTAAATGAAACTAATGCAGTATTATAAAGTATGAGGTTTGGGATAGTCTAAACTGGTGATTCTACATCATGCCCCTCTTGGACTATAAACAGAAAGTGCTTCTAGACAAAGAAATAAATGAGGAAAATTTTGACTCGACCATTATTCAAAAGAAGAAATGAAAGATAGAGTGTGACCAAGTTCTAATTTTGGGCATACTACCTATCCCAGGTTATAAGGGAATTAGGTCACGTCTATTTCAAGAGGTAATAAATAAAAAGGAATTATATCGAGATAGAGAGTTGAGTGAATTCCTATTGAGGTTCCCCCACAACTCATGTCATTACATCAAAATAAAATTTAAAAGTTAAAGAGGAAAATAAAATTACAAAATTTTATCTATTTAGCATCTCTTAATCTTGACTTGAATCTTCATGCTTTTTCAAATGAAGAAATATTTGTTTTCTTCTTGCATTGAGATTTGAAAATAAACTCTTTCTCCATGTAGTTTTTTAGTGTTAGAGATGAAATTGAAAAATTGAAAGTATTCACCCTATTCTATAAGAAGGCTCTTGAATTTGAAATTATAATTCCTCAGCCTATTCTACAGGTGGGATCTTATACTTGAAATTGAGATTCTTCACACCTATTCTCCAGGAGGGCTCCTGAACTTTGATCTGGGGTGGATTTATGCACATCAGTGTTGTTATTCGAGCTTAATTAGTCTTGTTTTGAGGACTTATTTCGTGATTAATGAGTTTTTAATGAGATAACTTATCATATAAATGTCAAACTACTTGATTATAATGTTTAAAGTGTGTTCAAACAAGTTTGGAATCAATTTGGCCACTTAGAGTTTAGACGAGAAAACTAGTTTTACTAGCTTGAGCTATGTGTTGTTCTAGTTGATCTAGATGGTTTATAGTGTGCGAAATGTTTTACTAATGGTATAATTGATTACTTATGAATGTAATAACTATTTCATAGTGTTTAAGGTACAATTTAAACAATCTAATAGTCAAACTACTAAGTTAAAGATCAAAAGGACAAAGCTAGTACTTTTAGCTTAAGTTACTAGGTCATCCTCTTGGATTGTATGTTGTTTTGAGCTCAAACATGTGGTGTTTTATTATGTATGATGCTTTATGATTTGATCATGATTATATATAGTTGATTTAAAAATTTTAAATCAAGTGGAAACAACATCACAAGGCTTGGAAAGGATGGACAAACACATGGGACAAGACGACCAAAAATGGATGTTTTGGAGTCTTTGGCATGCCACGGACCTTAGGCACCGTGTTAGGGATATGAAACACCATTTGAAGCATTAAAAATGACCAATTACAGTATCTCACCATTATTATTGCGTGATAAATACCCTAGGCCACGCGATAATGGCGTGGCACGCCCCTATGTCAAAATTGGCAGCTTGTGTCCAAGTTTAAATAGGACTCTTAGTTGTTATGTTTCACACCTTGGATGACCTTGGACTTGAATGTAGTCCGGAGAACTCTTCAATTAGGGTTTTTATTCCATTAATTTAGTTTATTTATCGATTATATCATGGAATCATTTATTATGATTACGGTTACATCCATGAGTGGCTAAACATCCTTTTCCCGGGGTTAAGGCCAAGCATGAGTATTATAGTTATCAATTAATATGATTGTCATTTTTTGTTGATGAGTATCATTTATTATTGAGATCCTTATAAGACATGCATAATCATCTTTTGAACATGAAAGAAAGAACAAGATGATAGAACGTGGAATTGATAGAGGATTGTAATATTCTAACTGAATAACATTATAATTTGAATTTAGGATAGGAATATACCTGTCACGACCCATATCAAGGCCTGGCCTTGATGGATATCTCAAGTCCACCATGGTTCAGAGACTACCTCCTAGCCTAACCACCTGAACATAGTAAAATAATAGCAAAAGAAAACCAAGAAATAAGAATGATATATAAACCAATAGGAAGGTTCTAAGAATCCAAAACAAATAACCTACCCACACTTTGTCCACAAAACCTCGAAAACCAGAATATCAAATTAGGCCGGATATGCCCCGACCATGACAAAAGAACTCTTTAATTCCCAAAATCTGTAAAGAAACCTAATGAAAGGGTAAATATTTCAACATGATAGAAGATCACCACTTAACAGCAACTCAACTGATATCTGCTCTACTTAAGACTGCATATAGGTAACCAAAGAATCGTAGGACACTACTTCATGATATGATGTAGCATCCAAAGACGGTCAGTGGGATCAGAATTGGTAGGTAACCTGTACTGTGTAGCTCTATCCATTCTAAGGGCTTCCACGGGCTATATCGGTTCAGCTTCCCTTGCTAAAAGGGTCCCAAAGAATGTTAGCTACACAAACCAAGAAAATTTAAGAAAGGGATAGAGACACCAAGGCTCTAGTATTTCCAAAATATATATGATATGTCAATTATGAACATAGTCATAAATACCCCCACACCAACAAATGTGGTTTCTAGTATTGGTCCCCCCACGACCTCCACCATTACAGCGATCTATACGACCCCCTTTAAGACTAATATAAAACAGTCACACATAATCTCATCCATTAACCCCAGGAGTCTTTTATTAAGACATTTACCATTTGGTATCATCATACCAATTATGCTTGCAAGCTAAGTCCAATTATGTCATTCCAATCCGATTAAATAAATTGACTCCCAAGTTCAAATTTAAAACCAAACCATGGCTACCAAGGCCCCTAAAAGACTATTTTTATGTTCTGTTAACCTTTTATGAAATTCAAGGTTCCAAGAGTGAGTAAATTGTACATATATTCATATTTAAAAACCAATTTCACAAAGTGGGTCAAGGTTCATGTAAATTCTATACCAAAATCCATAAATTTGGGAAAACTCATGTTCCCCAGTCTAATTCCCACACCATGCACTTATTTAGTTCAAAATAATAAGATAAAGCATGAATGACAAGTTCAAAACCATGGGAAAACAATCCAAGTAATAACCATTCAAATCCCCTAACCCAATTTCAAAACCCAAAAATTAACTTCAAATGGATAAAAATTAAACAATTTTTTTTAGTTTCCCAAGGTATCCCCACAGCCGGCAACTGTGAGAATAATCCTCCAGTCCTCTGACAGCATACTAAGCATTAGGGAACTGGCCACAGAGTTTGCTCCATTTGCCAGAGGCGGGGATCGAACCCTCGACCTCTTTCTTAAGGGACATGGCGCTGAACTACCATGCAAAATCTAGTGGTTAAAAAACTAAACAAATGATTTTATGTAAAATCAAGTTAGGGAAGAGAGACATTCCTGAAACACCAAGAAATTTGGAAACAAAATTACCAATTGAAGCCTAGATGATTAATCCTATGAAACCCTAGATTTATCTAGATTTTAGAAGTTTGAGAGGAGAGAATAATGTTTATGATTTGGTAAATAATTAAAAGGGGACCCCTTGGTGTATTTTAAGACGTGGGGCATTAGTTGAATAGGAAAAAAGGACCAAAATGCCCATAATAAAGATATGTAGAAAAATTATTGCCAGTCGTTATGGGTTAGGTAATGACTCATGGTGATTGGTCATGAGTCATTATTTGGACTCGTGGTATGGGTATAAACCTCAAGGAATCCATACTATTATGATCAGGAGTCCCTCACCATAACTCATGACCTCACCATATGACTCGAGGGATCTATTCATGACCACGAAGTACCCTAGGGAAACTTCACTGGTAAGATAATGAATCTCACCTAATGACTCATGATGAGTGATAACAACTCATAACCTAAGTCATAGTTTGGGCAATGTTGTCAACACTCAAAAAAATTTTGAGTCCAAGACTTGGGGTATTAAAGAACCTAAGTGCCCTTTTTGGTTCAATTACAGGATCAAATATAAATGTATTTAGCTTAGTTCTTGCAACCCCGCTCAATGATGTAGTTGTAGGGATAAGTTAGAGAATTACCTAGAGGGTTAGAAGGTCATGTCACAGTATAGAACCTGTGAACCAATAACTACGATAAGTAACCTAACCATGATGTTCTGTAAAATAGTGTGATTGTTAGAAGTTCTTTAAACCTAGGTTTATCCCTATTGATTGTTCAAACCTTTGATTTACCTCATAATTTAGTTTACATTACATTATAAATTTTAAAATTTCATGGTTATGATTGCACTGATTTAATCTTAATTGTTGAACTGAAAGTAGATAGTTTCTTAACACTAGTCCTTGTGGGATCAATACTTATCTTTCTTAAGGCTACTATATTACTTCGGTAGACCATTTACACTTGTGTGTGTGCTTGGGAGCAATAAGTTTTTGGTGTTGTTACTAGGGACTTGTAATTTGAACTAGTTTAGTTTTAGTTTTACATTTTGATTTCCTGGGTGCTATTCACTTGATCTTGGCTTCTTAATTTGCAGCCACTAGTTAAGTTTCTTAGTAAGCTGGTAAGGGATAAGGAGTTGGTTGAACCAGACCTTAATCCCGAGAAACACTTTTACCAATAGTGGAGAAAAGCAGTCCTTCTCTATCGTATCCCACAAATTCATGAGGAACAAGATATTTTTTCTCCCATGGCTGAGGATCCACTAGACCATAGGACAGTTCGCGAAGTGGCAATCCAACTTATGCCTAATATGACCTTTGTTATTCACAGACCAACTGTTGGAGGCATATTTAAGCTGAAGTAGAATATAGTGTAGCTTCTTCACAGTAGTGGACAATTTACTAGGCTATCACATGAATATCCACAAGTCCACTTTCAAGACTTTCTAGAGATTAGTGACACATTAATCCTAACGGGTGTGTTAACTGATTATGTAAGGCTAAAACTCTTTCCATTCTCACTTTTGGGGAAAGTAAAGAAGTGGTTGAACATATATCCGGCAAGTTAAATCACAATATGGGATGACTTGAATCAAAAATTCTTCATCCATTTCTTTCCATCTGGAAAGACTGCGAGACTACGGAGTAAGATTTTAAGCTTCAAGCAGGACTGGATGAGAACCTTTATCATGCTTGGGAGAGATTTAAGTCTCTTTTTAGGGATTTTACATATCATCAGTAGTCCAATGAGGTATTATCTCACATATTTGTTGAAGCTCTTGACCATAATACAAAAATATTGATTTATAGGTGGTCAGGCTCTGGAAAAGACTTATGATGAGTTGTATACTTTTTTAAACTGCATAGATCAAGGGAATCATGATTGTAATGGTGATATGTCTGGGAGATCAGTGAAAAAGGTTAAAGGCATGATTGAAATTCGTTACATCACAGCCTTATCCACCCAATTGTCAGCCATACAAAATTAGATAATGATCTAATTCTCCAAATTGGGTGTGAATCAAACTCTATCTTAAGTGA
The DNA here is from genome assembly GCA_030864215.1 of Capsicum pubescens. NCBI lineage: Eukaryota > Viridiplantae > Streptophyta > Magnoliopsida > Solanales > Solanaceae > Capsicum > Capsicum pubescens. The sequence continues at coordinate 182,866,350 of CM061538.1, forward strand.
ATGCAGTATAGAAGACCCTAGGTTGGTGTGAGATTTATGGAAATAGTGTCCCCTCTGCATATTGTATGGTGAAACTCTTGAATCCATAAATTTTGTATGAAACACAAATAAACCAACTTATGCAAATGCATACAACCAAGGTGGCATACTCAGGCGCCAAATTATTCATGGGGCAGTAATCAAAAGTTTCAATAGCAAAGTACACCTCACATGCTAGTAACATTAAAGAGACTTTAAAGAAGATCCTGGCCAACCAAGATAAAATAGCTACTGAAATCAAAAATCAACAAGTAGCTCAGAAATAATCAGAGCAGCAGTTGGGACAATTGCAGCAGGCATAGAATACCAAGCCTCAAAATGGTTTGCCAAGTGATAATGAACCCCTGAAGCAAGTTATGGAAATAACTTTGACGAGTGGTAAGGATCTTAATCACAAACCTCTAAAGAAAAATAAGGAGGCATATATAGAGTTGGCTCCACAACAAGTTGCGGTGAAAGATGTTGATATTTAGGGAAGCCCAAGTACCCTAAAACTAAGGTTGTTAATAAGGTTGCTAAATTACCACCACTGATCCCTCAAAGGTTCAAAAATATCAAAGATGATATTTGTTTAATGAAGTTCTATGAAATATTTAGAGAACTTCACATTAATTTGCCTCTTTTATATGTTTTGTAGGGAATGCCCAAGTATATCAAGTACTTGAAGGATGCGGTGACTAATAAGGTAAAGATATGAACTATTAAGATGGTGGCATTGACATAAGAGTACAGCTCTGTTGTAATGAAAAAGATTCCCAAGAATCTTAGGGACCTAGGGAGTTTTACCCTCCCCATATAGATTGGTGACGATGAAGTGGTCTATGCCTTAAGTGATTTAAGGGTGAGTACGAATTTGATGCCTCTGTCAATGTTCAATACTCTTGGATTGGGTTATCCGAGACCATGTTCTATGATGTTGCAAATAGCAGACAAGACCATAATGAAGCTCGAAAGAATAATTTAGGACGTCCTCATAAAGGTCTGTAATTTCTGTTGATTTTATTATTTTGGATTATGATGCTGATAACAAGGTACCAATCATTTTGGGACATCCATTCTTAGCCACGGGAGCAGCATTGATAGACGTGAGAGAGGAAAATCTCACAATGATATTGGATGACGAAGATGTGGTTTTTAGAGATTATATGAAATACCCTAGGTTTTGGCCATTAGAAATTCCTGAGCTTTGAGCTCATTGTCCTATTAACGACTTCACCATATGAGCCATATGGTGTGGTTACGAGTCAGGTGACCCTAGTCATTGGGTGTCTAGTGGATGATGGTTGGGTTTTCAATCTTGGTAATGACTTGGAGGTACGAGTCACTAGGGATGGTGACGGGTTATTAGGATGATCATCAACCAAATAAGTAACTTAGTGATTTGACTTAGTTCTTAGTATAAGTGGCTCACTAAGAGCCGTGAGGATAGGTTACGAGTGGTAGGGTTGAGTTGTATGTTGTCCAGTGTCCAATCCCTTAGATTATGTCTTGCATATAACTAGACCATACGAGTTGTATAGTCTGGTAATGAGGGGAATCATATAGTCATATGGTGGACAGTGTATGGATGTCTAACTTATTATCTTGGTGATGACTCAAGGTTATTAGTCGCATGTTGTGGTCACGATTCAAGGTGGTCAACTCGTAACCACCTGCTGTCTTTTTATACTTTTTAGCTAGGGGCACTTTAGACATTTCCTAGTCAAAACCCTTAAGACCCCATGTCCCTATAGAATTTTTTTGTCATTCATTCCATACTTTAAAAGATTAAACATCAACTTTACTCTCTCAAAATCCTCTCAAGAAAAATTGGCTAGGGTTTCTCCAAATTGGTCATCTAAGGGCTTACAGATAAATTTCTCTACGTCAATCCTTGTAATTCAGGAGTATGACTCTTACCTCATTGTTATTTTAATAAAAGCATATGTATAAAGCATTGTTCATGAATCATTAATGGTGGTTTTGAAATCAAGGTTGAGGGATTTGAATGCATATTATTGAATATTTTTTTGATGGTTTAAATTGTGATTATGCATGTTTTAAAATATGGTTTGCATCTGTGGGTGCATGGGAATGGTGATTTAATAGAGGATTCTTGGTTGAACACCCATAATTTCGATGAATTTTGCTTTAATAATGGCATGCCCTCAACCTATTTGTGAAATTGACAATGAATTTGATTCAGTCATATAGCTTAATTATACTTGGAATTCTTCCATTGCATAAATAATAACTGGAACATAAATTGATTTTGGTTTCTTTCATGTGGTTTTGGAAAGGACTTAGTGTCTATGGTTTGATTTTAAATGATTTTGGTTAATTGAAAATGGTTTAGTCTAATTTGGTTTAATGGATTATATAGTATAAGTATAGACTTGCAAGCTCTAATTTTGGTATGAAGATACCAATGGTTAATACTTAAATAAAAGACTCCTTGGTAAATAGTTGGGAATATGCAAAAGATTTTAATATTGGCTTAAAGGGGATTATGTAGCAAAACCGTGAAAGGTGGAGGTCCTTAGGGACCGACGTTGGGAACTCATATTTGTCGATGTGATGATGGTCTTGGTAATCGTATGCATGATGTCACACTTTATATCTTAGGGATGTACTAGTCATCCCAGGTTTTCTCCAGTCATGCGGCTAACACACACTGAAGCCCTTCACTAAAGCAATTGAACCCATATATCTCGTGGGTGCCTTTAGGAAAGCAAAGCTAAATCTTGTTCCCTGAGTTACATGCTAATGTTCACTTCGTTAACCATTTTCAGGCATTGTATCCCTATGCGATGCAGGAGCCGGCCATACTACCATTCCTCCTACTAAGTTACTTGGATTTAGGGACAAATTTGAGTCAAATTGAAGTGCAGAGCTTCCATACTCTGGAAGACCCCATTTCATGCTATGGAATTCTTTCATTAATGCTATTTTTTTATTTTGGTTTAACTATGGTCGGGGCCATATCTCGATTGGATATTTTTTATTCTGCTTAGAGGCTTGGTCGGACTACTATGGGCATAGGCGGTGTCAGTATTAGTATTAGCATTGGTATTGGTTGGATATTTGGTTGTGGATATTTGGTCATATTTATGGACTTACTTTATTATTTTTAAACTCATATTGATTTATCTTGCTAGATATTCGAAATTCATCCAAAATGGGATGTAAGGTGGTTAATGACAAGGCATTGGGGGTGGTCTCTAATCCTTGTTAGACTTGAGATACTCGACATGACTAGGCCCTAGTTTGGGTCGTGTCAGATTAGTATCAGAGCCCTAGTTTCACGATCAATTGGGATTCTACAAATCCATGTCAAGTAGAGTCTCTTTTAAGGGTGTGTGGAGTGCCACACTGATAAGGGAGAGGCTACGAGGCATTTATGAATATTTCTCTTCCTTGCGTTTTGTTTTCAAGATATAGAGTCTAAGGTCCTAAAATTTTCTCTAATACCCATTTGTTTGCTTTTCAAATCATCCATCCTTGATGTTCTGAAGTTCATAAAAACTCTTTTGTTCCACTCGAGGGCAATGTTGATGGGACACGTCCTACTTATGTGGTCCAAACATAATCTAGGGGTCCAGTTCTTAATTGTTCTCCTTGAGTTTCAATGGTCCCCTCCAGGCCTCCTTGTGCTCTACAAGCTGATGTGACAAATGTTAAGTCTCGTTAGTCTATTTATTATTGTCACAGTTGGTAAATTCTTGGGCTGAGTGCGGTGCTTTTATTACTCCATTTTCTGAGACCATAAGGGTTGGCCAATTTGTGAGGTTGAACCCTCCAACCTTTATTGGTTTTAAGGTTGAGAAGGATCCTCAAGGTTTTATTGATGAGATGGAAGAGATCTCCGTGTTATGCATTCCACTAACATGGAGGGTATGGAATTTACTTCCTACCAACTAAATGTTGTATCCTAACAATGGTATGAGGAATGAGAACAGTCTAGGGGTGACGATGCTGAGTCAAACCTATGGGATAATTTCTCTAGTGCTTCTTTGGACCGTTTCTTTCCTCAAGAGCTGAGGGAAGCAAAGGAGGAAGAGTTTGTTAACCTGAATCAAGGTAAGATGTCAATAAAGTAGTATGCCTTAAATTTCCACCAGTTGTCTTGGTATGCTCTGGAGTTAGTTTATAGCATGAGGTCTAGGATGAGAAAATTTACCTCTTATTTTTCTCGAGACTCTATTTTGGAGAGTAAGGATGCATTGTTGAACAAGGACTTAGAAATCTCCAGGTTGGTTGTGTACATACAGTAGGTTGAGGAAGAGAAGAAATAGAAGGCTAAGATAAGGGAGAGACAGAGTAAGAAGTTTAGATTTTCTGAGCAGGGTGGTGGCCAATAGCAGAGTAGCAGGGATGGTGGGAAATGGTCCAAAAATAAATAGGACAATTTTGGGTCTTACTCAATGGCTAGTTCTTCCTACCCAAAGTCGTCTAGTGATAGGTTTTTTCATAATGCCAAAAATTATAGGACACAAGGTGCCCAATATCAAGATAGTGGGGCCGAGTCAACTCCATCCTACCCTTCATGTAGATTTTATGGTCGACTACATTAGGGTTATTGTGATGAAAGATAGGAAAAGTGCTTCAATTATAGTCAGTAGGGGCACATGATCAGAAACTATCCAGTGGCTAAGTTGCCTCTAGGGCAAACAAAGGTCTCTTTTCCTCTTCTTCAGATCCGGCACCAAAGGGTGTACCATCTAGATCCGGCTGATCGGAACCAATTCTATGCTCTCACTACCCGTCAGGAGTTTGAGACATCGCCTGATGTCTTTATTAGTATATTGAAACTCTTTTCCCGTGATGTGTTCTATTTACTTAATTTGGGGTCCACTCTTTCTTATGTGACCCTATTTATGGCTGTGCATTTTGGTTTTGTTCATGAGTGTAATTCGGATCCTTTTTCAATTTCTACACTAGTGGGTAGCTCTATGGTAACCAGGAGAGTCTATAGGGGTTGTGTGGTTTCTGTGGGTGGATGGGAGACTTTAGTGCATCTGTTTAAATAAGACGTGGTTGATTTTAATGTCATACTAGGGATGGATTGGTTTCACTCATGCTATGCTTCTCTAGACTGTTAATCCATTAAGGTCATCTTTAAATTTCCTAATGAATCGTTTATTAAATGGGAGGGTGGGTCCCTAGCTCCTAATGGGAGGTTCATATCATATCTTAGAGCACGAAAATTAATTTCCAAGGGGTGCCTCTATCATCAGGTCCAGGTTAAGAATTCTAACTCAGAGGCTCATTTACATTCTGTTCTGGTGGTGAATAAATTCCTTGAGGCCTTTCCTGATGACCTTTCTCGTGTCCCTCGTGATAGGGAAATTAATTTTGGTATTGATCTTATTCTAGAAACATATCCTATCTCTATTCCCCCGTATAGAATAGCTCCAGCTGAGTTAAGGGAGCTTGAGAAGCAATTGAAGGATCTCTTAGAAAAAATCTCCATCCATCCTAGTGTGTCTCTGTAGGGTACACAGTGTTATTCATGTGTAAGAAAGATGGTTCCCTTCATATATGTATTGATTATCGATAATTAAATAAGGTGACAATAAAGAATAAGTACCCTCTTTCAAGGATAGAATATTTGTTTGATCAGCTTCAGGGTGCTAAAATTTTCTCAAAGATTGATCTTTGGTATGGGTATCATCAACTAAATATTAGGAAAATGGGTATTCTAAAGACTGATTTTCAGACCTCGTATAGGCATTTTGGGTTTCTGGTTATGTTTTTTGGGTTGACTAATGCCCTGGTGACATTCATGGCCTTAATGAATAGAATCTTCCATTAGCTTTTGGATTTGTTCATCATTGTGTTCATAGATAATATTTTGGTGTATTCAACGAATGAGATGGATAATATCGATCACCTCCATATTATATTGCAGACCTTAAAAGAGCAGCAGTTGTATGCTAAATTTTCAAAATATGATTTTTTGTTGAACGTTGTCAATTTTCTAGGTTATGCCATTTCTAGTATAGGGATCATGGTGGATCCACAGAAAGTCACGGTGGTTAAGAAGTGGTATAGACCCACGGCTCCAACTAATATTTGTAGCTTCTTGGGTTTAGATAGTTACTACAGGATATTTGTGGAAAAAATTTTGACTATTGCTGCCCTGTTGACTAAGTTAACTTAGAAGAAGGTAAAGTTCTTATAGTTTGATACTTGTGATGGTAGTTTTGAAAAAATGAAAGATAAGGTGACTTTGGTGCCAATATTTACTTTGTGTGAAGGCATTAACAGATTTGTGGTCTATTGTGATGTATCTCATATAGGTCTTGGTTGAGTGTTGATGTAACACGGCAAGGTGATAGCTTATGCCTCAATACAGTCGAAGGTGCATGAAAATAATTATCTTACTCATGACTTGGACCTTTTAGTTGTAGTTTTTGCATTGAAATATGATGTCACTATTTGTGTGGAGTTCTTGTGGATATCTTTTCAAATCATAAGAGCCTATGATATGTGTTTACCCAAAAAGAGCTGAACCTCAGGCAGAGGAGATAGCTTGAGATACTCAAGGATTATGACATGAGTCTTCACTACCATCCAAGTAAACCTAACATAGTTTTTTATGCTCTTACTAGGTTATATATAGGGAGTCTAGTTCGTGTGGAGGAGGGAAGATGTTCACCATTTGTCTAACCTTGGAGTTCATCTCTTAGAATCCAAGGATGGTTGTGTGTGTTTTCAGGAGGTGGCGAAGTCATCCCTGGGTGTTAAGGTTAAAGAGTAGCAAGTATTAGATCTTATCCTAATGATGATCAATGGTGATGTAGGTAGACAGAAGGTAATGACTTTTAAGGTTAGTAGTGATGATACCTTGCGGTACCAAGGGAGGTTGTGCGTTCCAGATGTAGATGGATTATGAGAGAGGATCTTGGCTGAGGCGCATCAGTTGCGCTATACAATTCATCCTGGTTTGATAAAAATGTATCATGACCTTAAAGGGGTGTATTGCTGGAACAATATGAAGCAGGATGTGGCAAGTTTTGTGGCTAAGTACACAATGTGCCAACAAGTTAAATTTTAGCACTTGAGGCATAGAGGATTATATCAAGAAATTGAGTTGCTCATGTGGAAGTGGGAAGTGATCAACATGGATTTTACTTTTGGTTTTCCCCAATCTCAAAATTAGTTTGATTTGATTTGGTTCATCGTGGATAGAATAATAAAGTCTACTCACTTTTTGGCAGTGAGGACTAATTTCTTTCCAGAGGATTATGCCAAGTTATTTATTAAGAAAATTATGAAGTTACACAGGATTCCTATTTCTATTATCTCAGATCGTGGTACATAGTTTTTATTTCACTTTTGGTGGTTGTTTTAGAAAGGTTTGGGGACTAAGGTGAGTCTTAGTACTGCTTTCCACCTGCAGTCAAATGGAAAAGAGAAAAGAACTACTCAGACATTGGAAGATATGCTTCGAGCTTGTGTGGTTGACTATAGTGGTAGTTGAATTTAAAATTTACCTCATATAAAGTTTGCGTATAATAATAGCTAGCACTCTAGCATTGGTATGGATCCATTTAAGGCCTTGTATGGTAGGAGTTTTAGGTTTCTTATTGGGTGGTTTTAGGTTAGTGAGGTAGAAAAGTTTGGTCCGGATTTGGTTCACCAAGCCATGGAGAAGGAGAGGGTGATTCGAGATAAGCTTAAAGCTACCCGGAGTCGCCAAAAGTCCTATACAGATATGGGGCGCATCAAGTTAGAGTTTGAGGTTGGGGATAGGGTATTCTTGAAGGTGACTCCCATAAAAAGAGTGATGCAGTTTGGGAAGAAGGGGAAGCTTAGTCCCTAGTATGTCGGTCCGTACTTGTTTTTAAGAAGGGTTGGCAATATTTCATATGAGATGGAGTTTCATCCTAGTTCGAGATCCATTCACCGGGTGTTCCATGTTTCTATGTTAAGAAAGTGTGGGTGGTCCATCGCAAATTGTTCCTATCAAGGATATTGGTATTTTGGATTCTCTGTCTTATAAGGAAGTCTAAATTGAGATTTTTTATCGGCAGGTTTGTTGATTGCGGACCAAGGATGTAGCTTCGGTAAAGGTTCTATGGAGTAACCACAAGGCGGAATAGGTTGCATGGGAAGCTAAAGAGGACATGAAGTCCAAGTATCCATTCCTATTTCCCATTCTGAAAAATCATGCTTGAGATATGTATTATTCTTAATGTCTTTGGTTTCTGCCTTTGTTAAAGTGAATTATGAACTCCTTGGTAATCTATTTTTTCTCTTGAAGGTAAGATTAGATATGTTTGAGGGTTTAATCATTCTAGTCACTGCCTTGTCCTATCATTTGAGGAAGAATGATCAAAGCGAGGGTGAATTGAAACACGCTGGGTTTTGGACCTTAGAAATTCCTGAGCTTTGAGCTCATTGTCCTATTGATGACTTAACCATACAAGTTGTATGGTATGGGTACGGGGAAGGTGACCCTATTCATTAGGTGTCCAGTGGATGGTGGTTGGGTTTTCTGTATTGGTAACGACTTGGTGGTATGAGTCGTTAAGGGTGGTGATGGTCATTAGGACGATCCTTAACCAAATCAGTAACTTAATGACTTGACTTGGCTCTGCATTCGAGTGGCTCACTAAGAGCCCTCGTATAGGTTATGGGTGGTAGGGTCGAGTCAAATGTTGTTCAGTGTCCAATCCCTTGGATTCTATCTTGGATACAACTAGACCATACAAGTCATATGGTCTGGTAATGATTGGGGTCATGGAGTCATATGATGGATAATGTATGGGTTTCTAACTAACTGTCTTGGTGATGACTTAAGGGTACGAGTCGTATGATACGAATCAAGGGGGTTGACTCGTAACCACCTATGGTCTTTTTACATTTTTTAGATGGGGGCACTTTGGACATTTCGTACTCAAAAACCTTAAGACCCGACATCCCTATAGCACTTTTTGGTCATTCATTCCATCCTATACAATATTAAACATCCTCTTTACTCTCTAAAAATCCTCTTAAGCAAAATTGTCTAGGGTTTCTCCAAAGTAGTCATCTAAGGGATTAAGGATCAATTTCTCTCCATGAATCCTCATAATTTAGGAAAGTGAATCTTCCCTCATTGTTAGTTTACTAAAATCATATGTGCAAAGCATTGATCATGAATCATTAATGGTGGTTTTGAAATCAAGGTTGAGGGTTTTGAATTCATATTATAGAATATTATTTACTATAGTTTAAATTGTGATTATGCATGTTTTAAATTATGGTTTGTACATGTGGGTGTGTGGGAATGGTGATTTAATGAAGGAGTCATCCTTGATCACCCACAATTTCAATAAGTTTGGCTTTGATAATGGCATGCCCTCAACCTATTTGAGAAATTGAAATTGAATATAATTTAGTTACATAGTTTAACTATTCTTGGAATTCTTGCATTGCATAAATAGTAAATGGAACATGAATTGGTTTTGGTTGGTTTCATGTGGTTTTGGAAAGGCCTTGGTAGCCATGTTTTGACTATAAATGGTTTTAGTTAATTGTAAATAGTGGAGTCTAATTTGGTTTAATGGATTATATGGCATAAGGTAATAGACTAGAAATCTCTAATTTTTGTATGACGATAATGATAGTTAATGCTTAATTAAAAGATTCCTTGGTAAATGGTTCGGAATGTGTAAAGAATTTTAATATGGGCTTAAAGGGGGTTGTGTAGCAAAGCCGTACAAGATGGATGTCCTGGAGGGACCAATACTGGGAACTCATGTTTGTCGATGTGAGGCTGTTCTTGGTAACCACGTACATGATGTCACACTTTATATCTTAAGGATGTACCAGTCATCCCAGGTTTTCCCCAGTTGTGTGGCTAACACACACTAGGGCCCTTTCAGCAGGGGGATCCTAACCCTTATAGCTCATGGATGCCTTTAGAACGACAAAGCTACATAGTCTATGTTAAGTTTTGAAATGCATGCCAAACCTTGTTCCCTCTCCCGCCACGATATATATGTGTGTGTATATGTTTGTGGTTTCTATGGTTGTTAGTTTAGTTTTGAAATAATTGTAGTATCTTACCCTTATCTCTAAGTTACATACTAGTGTTCACTCCGCTAATCATTTTCGGGCGTTGTATCCACATGCGGTGCAGAGACATACTACCATTCCTCTTGCTTAGTGTCTTGGATTCAGTAACAGATTTGAGTCAGATTGAAGTGGTGAGCTTCCATACTCCGAAAGACTCTATTTCATGCAATAGACATATTTTCATTATTGTTATTTCTTTGATTTTGGTTTTGGCTCTGGTCTGAGGCATGTCCTGACCAGATATTCTTTGATTCTAGTTAGAAGCTTTGTCGAACTACTATAGGCATGGGCGGTGTTAGTATTAGGGTTAGCATTGGTATTTGTATTGGTTGTATATTTGATTATGGTCATTTGGTCATAGTTATGGACTTACTTTATTGTCTTTAATAAACTTATATTATTTTATCTTGTTATATGTTTGAAAGTCATCCAACATGGGGTGCAAGGTTGTTAACAGCGGGGTATTGGGGTAGTCTCTGGTCCTAGTTGGACTTGAGATACCCAATATGACTAGGCCCTGGTTTGGGTTATGTCATTATAAGACACTTAATCCACCTTTCCACTATTAATATTTGTGTATAATTACAGTGATAGGGGTGGATAAGTGTGGGTGGTAGAAAGTGCACCACCAACGACCTCTTCGAATAGTCTTATTGAGTTGTCTGAGCTACCATTTAAGCCTGAAGTAATGATGATTGATGAGCCTAAAAAGGATATTATTGAAAAATCTATTGACCTTAAGATTTCACACTCAAGAGGTTAGAAATGAATAAGAAAATAGCCTCATACTAAGAGGGAGGGGATGAAGGAATTCTGTTGAGTAGTGATGTTGGGTCGTGTCACGACACTAAATTAGGCATTGCTTGGGAGGCAACCCAAGTTAAGGTAGGTATTTTTCTGTATTTTAGTGTTTACTTCATGTAGTTTTTATTTTTTTGAGTCACAAGTTGATTAGAAGTCTGAGTACCAGAGATTGAGCTAAAGAGTATGGTGAAGACTAAGTGTGGGGTTCCTGCACCCTCTTGATGTTTAAAGATGTTGCTAGCTAGTCCTAGAGGCCTCAGGGAGTATTTTGATAACTACTTTCAAGTTTACTTTGGGGAAAAAGTAAGTTTTAAGTGTGGGGTGGTTAAATTCCCATGGTTTTGGGTGAAGTGATGTTGTAGGGTCTTAGTTTTAGTTGTTTTCTTAGTTTTTTGGGTAAAATTTGAAGATTTTGAAAATTTACAAAAAGATTTTGCTTTTTAGTTTTTAGTTTGTGGGTGTCAGTTGAGTAGATACACACTTCACCCACCCTGTGGTTGTTCTTTTTGGTTCTTTTCCATGGGAGCGCCCTTTGAACCCAGTATCCTTTTTCATTTTACGAATAAATTTTAATTTTTTATTAGGATAAGTGAGACTTCCTTGTTGGTGCTTTGTGTGATTACAGGATGCTAGTTATTTTTGTGTGTACAAGTATGTTGATTGTGTGAATGACTACTTTTGAGACACCTAGGCTCTAGTTTATGACTCATGTGTGTTGTTGGCTTAATGGTGAATTCATGTGATTGCTTGGTTTAGAGTCAATAATGATCCTACTTGATTTGAGTATGTCTATGTGTGATGTGAGATCTTTGTGTATTCCATGTTTCTATTAATTCTAGAACTTGCCTGGTATATGTACAAAGCGAAATAAAGAGTGTGTGTTTTGGAGATGATATAGGCATTTCTTTTATGACCATGTTTTATACCCTATTTTATCTACCCTTGTCCATCATCTTAGTTAGCCCCGTTGAGCCTTCTGCCTATTTTGTTGGTAGACTTATATGTAGCTCGTTCCCCTTCTTTGGTTGACCTTAATTTGTTCCAAAGTTTCTAAGTGCTTTAAGTGAAAATTAATAAAGTAAAGAAGCATGGAAATAAGAAGAAATAAGGTGTAAGTGAGGCCCCAAATTGTAGCTATTGGTTTTGTATAATTAATATGTGTTGTGGTTAGAAGTTGTGTAATAAAAAGAGAGAAAATTGTGCAAAATTTGATCCTGAGTTGAGAAAGAAGTCTCCCTCTAGGATACTTATGAATCGTCTTAATGAGATGGGGCAAAGTAAGAGAAGTGTGTAGATGAATGTGGTGGAAATTGGTTGTTAATAGAGAGATCTTAATGTTCATGTGATGTATTAAACCAATTAGGGAGATAGAGACTATTACTATCCAGAATAGTCCCTACCCGTCCCTTAGCATAAATTACAACCCTCAAAGATGTATTTGATCTTGATCCTTAACATTATGATATTAGTAGATTACTACACTAAGGGCAAGCCTAGGGTTCATTATGTGTAACTTGTGAATTCTTTGTGAGAGAGCGTAAATTGATCCTTATACCCGTTCATGTAATAATTGCATCTAAATGAGTAAGTATGGGTAACTCTTTTGTGGTGAAGGCATATGTTTGATAATAGTTAGGTGAATTGTATGATCTCTTTGATTGAGTAATGTGCATGAGTTTGCCAACTTGTTGAGTCAATTCTTGAGGTTAGGATGTTTTGAAGTAGTATTCTTCAGTTATCAATTGTACACTTAAATTAGGGTTTTTATTCCTTTAATTTAGTTTATTTATGGATTATATCATGGATTCATTGATTGTGATTACAGTTACATCCATGAGTGGCTAAACACTCTTTCCTGGGGTTAAGGCCAAAAACATGAGTATTATTGTTATAAATTGATTTGGGTGTGGTTATTTATCATTTTTGGTTGTTTATTTATCCTTGTTATAACTATTTTAAGGATTTTTGACCCTTATAATTCGTGCATAATCATCTTGTGAACCCGAAAGGAAGAACAAGAGGATAGAACATGGGATTGATAGAGTAGGATTGTAATCTTCTAATTGAATGATGTTTTAATTTCAATTTAGGGTAGGAATATACCTAAGTTTCCTAATTGGTTCAATTATGGGATGAAATATGAATTTATTCATCTTAGTTATCGCATCCACACTCAACGATGTAGTTGTGGGTCTAAGTTATATAATTGACTAGAGTATCGGAAGGTCGTATTCACAGTATAGGCCCTATGAACAAACAACCAATATAAGAAATTGTAACACCCCGTACTTTTACCTAGCTTAAATTCGTCCCAAAAATGTCAAAGACTTTCTTTAAGGTTTAATACAGTTTTATACATATAGAATTTTCAATATTTTAACTTTTTATTGTGTGGAAAATTGAATAAGATTTCCATCGATATAAAATTCGCCCAAATCCGACACCCAGGAAAAGAGTTATGGCCAATTTAGTAAGACAGTGTACTACCTGAGCCAATCGTGGAGCCAGCCAAAATGGCAATTGTCAAAAACCAGTGAGCCTCCGCGATATTGGCTCTTCGCGCCAAGGCTCAATTTCAGAATTGTCCTTTTCTAATGTTCCAATACGATACCACCGCGTTGCTCCACCATGCAATTTCCTAGTTGTCATTTTTTAGTGGCTTGGCGCGATAGTGGCGCGTCGCGCCCGGGGTCAAGATCGAAAAAATTTCACAAAAACTTAAAGTTGTGCCCAGGGTTAAAACAGTCTTTCCCCATGATTGTAATTCGTCCAGATATGAGATTTAATCCCTAAAAAAATCTAAACCACCCTTCATAATTCACTTTTCCCCAAAATCAAAAGATAATTCTCTCTCAAGAAAACAAACCTTAGCTCTCAAGAATCAAGGTCAATCCCAAGGATTTCTCCAAGAACTCCAATAAACTCTCAAATTAAGGTATGTTATATGTTCATCCATGGATCCTTACCTTCCATGGAGCCCAAGAATCCTTTTTCAAAATACAAGATTTATGATTTATGACTTCCTTGTTTGAATTAGATTGAATTCATGTTCATGGTGTTGTTTGAGTTTTAATCCATGATTTAGATTAAAAGTTCTAATAATTGATTCTAGTATGTATGGAATTACATGATATTTATGATAAACCCTTCAATTTGCAAGTTGATTGTCGTAACCATGTTAACCCTAAGTGTTTATGATTTAACTTAACCAAGTATGCTTCTTATGTGTTTGATAAATTGTCTATGAGAATGAAATAATGCTATTATATCATGCTAAAATGTACTCCCCATCCATGTACAAGTTAATGCATTATAAGTATTTGATGAAATGCCTCTATGAATGAATTATGACCAAGTGAACATTGTTATGTTATTCAAGATGATGCTTTGCTTTACTTTTCATTCTATCGAGTCCTGGGGGTATCTAATACCCAAAAATTTAGTTGTTTATCTAGAGCCAGTTTTAGTGAAAGGATAGTATCAGTCATGTCACAATCAGAAGTACTCTCAGTTTGTTACAGAACTCAGTAGAACTCAGGCAGTTACAAAACTTAGGAAAACTTAGTAAACTCTGTATCGGTCCAGTCCAGTTCAGTGTCTTTCAGTTGGAAGTAGGATTCAGCACCAAGAAAACCCAGGGACGGGGGCATTTCTGTTAGTGTAGGGTTTGACCCTTAGTAGTAATCTCTGAGTTACAGAACTACGTAGCCAGCGTAAGTTGATATGACTTCCTGCTAGATAAGGGTTGACACATCTCTTATTTGTTTTCCAGTTAGTGAGGGTTGACAAAATGTCTTCCTGCTAGTTAGGGTTAACTCACAGCTAGTGTTAGTGCCCTTGGCACGGTACTAACACCCTTCTAATTGAGGTTATAGATTAGACCCCAACCCAGTTATCTTATCTGATTTGAGGCATATCGGTTAAATAATTACCTCCCACAGTTTTAGTTTCAGTCTTCAGTCTAGAACTCAATTTAGTTCTACAGGATCAGGACGGTCAGACACAGTCAATCAGTATCAATAAATCAGTTATCAGTAACTTCAGGTATCAGTTATACAGTTATCAAAACTCAGTACTTAGCTTCAGAAAAGCTCAGTTATAGTATACATGTACTCTTATATTCAGTTACTCTATATTATTTAGTCAGTTATTGTTCATGCATATGAACCCTTGCATTTATCATACTAGTACATTCCCACATACTGATTGCATACCCGTTTCTTGTGCTATTATGTTTCATATCATAGGTTTGGACGCTCATGTTCTTGACCGCGCTTATCCAGAATCAGCCAGCAGTAGCAGATTTAGCAGTGAGTCCTCATCTATCAAGGATATGATTTTTATTTTAGTATTTCAATTTAGCAGTAGCTCAGTAGTTGGAGTTAGTTGGGGGCTTGTTCTATCAACTCCACTTTTCTGACAGATTCAGTTAAAGGCTTTTTAGACTAGATTTTTAGATAGTATTAAGTATTACAGATGTTATATTTTATCAGAATTTTAGGTGTTTTGAACCTAATGGAACTTCAATCCATTTTTCTGCATTAATTACAGTATTATTATTTAGTGCTCACAATAGATATCATTCATAGGTTAGCTTATGGTCCTTCGGGGTCGTAAGCACTGCATGACGACTAGGGGTGGTCCCGGGTCATTAAAAAAACCTAACCAATGATGTTTTGTAACATAGTATGATTGTTTGCAATGCTTTAACCCTGGGTTTCTCCCCATTGATTGATCAGACCTTTACTGTACCGCATTATTTAGTTTACATTATGTTATAACTTTCAAACTTTCGTGGTTACGATTACACTGATTCAATCTTAATAGTTGAAATAAAATTAGATAGTTACTTAACACTAGTCCCTGTGGGATCAATACTTGGATTTCTTAAGGCCACAATATTACTTGGGTGGACCACGTACACTTGCATGTGCTCTTAGGCGCAGCAAACTTTAAATTGAAAGTCTTGACCCTATTCTCTGAGCGAGATCTAGAGTTTAAAATTGAAAGTCTTCATCTTGTTCTCTAGGTGGGCTCTTAAACTTAAATTGAAAGCCTTCATCCTATTTTTCAGGAAAGTTCCTAAAATCCAAATCAATAGTGAACTAGAACAAAAGTTATCACAAAGGTTATGATAAAGAAAGATACATTTTCCAAGAGAGTCCTAAACAAAAAATAAAGTCCCATTCTGAAATAGGGTTCGGCTAATCCTATTCTCAAGGAGGGTCTCGATAATCCTATATTTAGGAGGGTCTAATTGATAATTCTATTTCTAGGAGGGTCCCAAATAGAAAATTAAAGTCTCATTCTTCAGAAGGATCTTATTAATCCCATTATTCACGAGGGTCCTGCTAATCCTATTTCTAGGAGGGTCCCAATAATTCTATTTTTAGGAGGGTCCCGATCAATAATCCCATTTTTATAAAGGCCCCGAATAGATAATTAAAGTCATATTCTCCAGGAGAAACTTACTAATTCCATTCTTCAAGAGAGTCCTGCAAATCCCATTTCTAGGAAGGACCCGATAATGATCCCATTTCTAGGAGGGTCCCAATAATGATCCCATATCTTATAGGGTCCCAATATAAACTAAAGGCTCATTCTCTAGGAGGGTCCTACTAATACCACTCTTCAGGAGGTTCCTGCTAATCCCATTTCTAGGAGGATCCCGATAATCCCATTTCTAGGAAGGTCCCAATAGATAATCCTATTTCTGGGAGGGTCCTGAACAGAAAATTAAAGTCTCATTCTATAGGAGGGTCCTGAATAGAAAGTAAAGTCCTATTTTCTAGGAGGATCCTAAATAGAGAATAAAGTCCCATTTTGCAGGAGGATCCTGAATAGAAAGTAAAGTCCATTTTCGAGGAGGTTTCGATACAGAAAGTAAAGTCCCATTTTCCCGGAGGGTCCTAAACCATGAGTAAACTCCCATTTTTTTGGAGAGTCCTGAACAAAAAGTAAAGTCTCATTTTTCAGGAGTGTCCTGAACAGAAAATAAAGTCCCATTTTTTCAAGATGGTCCTAAACAAAATGTAAAATTCTATTTTCCAGGAGGGTCCTGAAAAAAATAAAGTCCTATTTTCCTGGAGGGTCCAAAATAGGAAATAAAGTTACAGTTTCCAGGAGGGTCTTAAATAGAATATAAAGTCTCATTTTCTATAAGGGTCCTGAACAGAAAGTAAAGTATTATTTTCTCGGAAGGTCATGAACAAAAAGTAAAGTCCCATTTTTTAGGAGGGTCTTAAACATAAAGTAAAGTCCCAAATAACACAAATAAAAAAAATCCACAGTTTATTGTCAGAAAAATTTTGTCATGTCAAACCAAATCATAATTACTTGAAAAAAACAAAACGTAAAGCTAAATCAAGACTCTAACCAATAAATGCATTTCTTGAGGGTAAAATAGAATGACAAAGAATAAGAAGTGTATCTCCTAAGATTTAACTAAAGTAATCTAATTGGAAAGTGTCTCTTCTAAGAGTAAAGGTTCAAATTAGGAATATCATCTTCTATAAATAAAATATGAAAGACCCAAACTAGGATGTGCATTTTTTAGGGGTTAAATTATTTGAAAAAGAATTTTCATTTAAAACTAAGGTTTCCACTTGGAATTGGTTAGGCGTGAAAAGTCACCTTTTTAAAATATTCAAACGTTGTCATCAATACTGGTGAACGATATAATACCAACTCCACCGCATCCCTTTTCTCTTTGTCACTTTGGCTATATCTGGCCACCGTTAAAAACCACAATTTGAATATATTTTTAGTTTGAGATTTGATAGTAAAAATCAAGAAAGGAGTTGAAGAAGTAGAATTTTATTTGGGGATTCACCATTGAGTCCGTATGATTAAGGTTCCTCGAATTCGTGAATCTGCTACACTCAAGAAATTTAATAGATTGAAATAAAATTGAGGTCCAATTCTACTTTTATTTTCCTTTTAATCTTATCTTAAATATTTGTTTGGTTCTGGTGATATGAATTGTTTGAATATAGTTGTTTGATGTTGATTTTCTGGTTAATTCTCATAGATATTTAATTATGAGTTGTTTTAAATAGATAATTGAATTTTGTATAGTTGATTTGGTAAAGGGTAATAGAAATAGAGTAATTCAAAATTTCATATTTTGGTTTTATTTAATTTGTTATTGTTGTAATACCCTGTATTTGTCTTAGCTCAATTCATCCCATAGTGCATGTTCAAGGGGCTTAGAACCTGAAAATTTAGCTAAGTGTAGGAAACTTAGTTTTATTTTTGGCCTCTTAACTTTGATGATTTTTAAAGTGACCTACTCAAACTCGAGACGTAAGTTTTTGAGTCAATTCATGTTCAGGGGTTTATATAGCATGTCTAGAGATAGTTTTGGATTTTTTGAACGAGGTTTGGACCATGTTTGGATTTCCAAAATAGCAAGTCACCGTGATTGTGGCACGTTGCGGTGGAATAGTGATGGAGGCATTGGCGCGTCATGGTGAGGACTCAATAGGCATTCCAGTTATGAATTTTAATTCCATAGGGGCAGTTTGGTCTTTTCCTATGGCCCCAATCCGTAAAAAATGTGATTTATCATCAGTTAAGGCATTATATGCCCTATTTCCACAATTTCTTTTTAACATAAACCCTATCCGTCACACAAATTCATCTAGTTAAACCATTGTTACTTCAAGAAAACACAAAAATTCAAGCTTCACCACACAAGAATAAACAAGAACATTAATTCTCGTGCAAGATTAAAGCCTTTAGGTATGTTAAATGTTCATTCATGGTCCTTTTTCACCAATGGAGACCAAGTTCCTATTTTTATGCTTTAAACTATGAATTTACATGTTTATAATGAGTTATTTTCATGAAGTTTTTTGGGGGGAATTTCAATTATGCATGATGATTACAATTGTTTTAGTTGAAAAATAGCCCTTACACGTTTGAAGCATCAAATTCCATGTCAAATCCCCAAAGTATGGTTTTAGTGTTATGATTTTGTTATTACCTTATGTTTCAACCCTTTCCATGCCAAATTTCATTTATTTAAAGAGTTTAATGAAATGCCTAAGAGATGAATTTTGAGCAATGAGTACTTATTATGCATTTGAAAACTTTGATATTCTCCTACTCTTGATGTTATTGAGTCCTGGGGGTTATTAATACCCAAATTTAGCTACTTACTTAGTCTTGGTACTTCAGAATAATTTTTAGGCATATATGAGTATTATCGATTCAGGTAGTTAACCTATCAGCCAAGTTTATCTTAGTTCAGGAATTTGCATTAGTTCAGTTGGGAGTAGGATTTTGCACCGAGCAAACCTAGGGATAAGGGCTCACTTTCCAATTGAGGGTGTGACCTTTAGTTGCAATACCTTCATTCCAGAACTTCATAGCCAACGTAGGTTAGAGATGCTAACATGCCAGTTGAGAGTTGACACGTATCTCACCAGAGCACCTTCTAATAGAGGGTGACTCTTTAGTTTTTTTAGACTTCATTTTAGTGGTTCCACGCATTCAATGTTAGTACCCATGGCACGGTAATAACACCCTTCCAATTGGGGTCATATGTTGGACCCCAATTATCTCTTTTTGGGGCATGTCGGTTAGATGATAGTTCCCACAGTCTTAGTACAGTATTCAGTTCAGAGTTCAGTTTCAGGCTTGCTTGACCATGGCATAAAGTTACTCGTTATTCAGTATCAGTATTTCAGTGTTTTAGTTTACAGACTATTCCAGTATCATGACATATGGATAGTCAGGCATTTTCAGATTTTACAGTTTCCTCGCATATTGTACATCAGTTATCTTATGATATTTATTCAGTCAGTTATTATTCATGCATATCATCCTAACCTTATTTATCATAAAAGTACATTCAAATTACTAACCGCATACTTGTTTTTTGCACTATGATGTCTCATATCATAGGTTCGGACGCTTAGGTTTCGGTCACACCTAGACATTCCAGTACACCACCAGCAGCAGCAGCAGCGGTGAGTCCTCATATTCTGAGCACCGATTATATTATTTTAGTATTTAGTCTATTAGTCAGTTAGAGTTAGTTGGGGACTTATCCCATCAACTCTACAGTAAGTCAATTAGAGGCTTTCGAACACTTTGAAACAGTTAGTCAGTTATCAAATACTATTGGCAGTCTTTATAGTATTATTTTCAGACTTATTTCAAAGATATTTTAAATTTTTAAACCTTATGGTGTATCCATCTTTGTTTTCTGCACATGTGTATCCTTTATTAACAGTTTGTTTAGTGCTCATAGAAAGGACTAACTCATGGGTTAGCTTATGGTCACTTGTAACTGTAAGCATCGTGTGGCATCTAGGGTGTACTCCCGGTCCGTTACAAACTTAGCATCAGATCTAAAGGTTTTAAAGTGTCCAAGGGGGTCTAAAAGCCGTGTTGAGTAGCATTTTGTACATAGGTGTGAAGTGCGCCACACTTATGGACAAGAGTCTACATGACATTTTAGGATAAGTTTCCCTTCTTTTAGTATTCATGTCATGTGAATGAGCATGAGCTTAATTTAAAATCTCTTTCTAATTCAATCATCTTTCTATTTACAGTCCATTCCTCCTAGAAAGAATAATGGAAGCAGAAATGGGAATCAGCTCGTACCTCTGCCTGTTCAGAAATATCCCCTGAAAGAGCATGTCTCTCATGACGAATTTAGAGTTGCATTCACTACTATAACTCATTCAGTAGTGACCTAGAATAATCACCTGGCTACTGTCCCAACTGTTCCAGTGGCTAATACTGCCACATCTAGGATCTGAGACTTCACCAGAATGAACCCTCCTCTATTTTCGGGATCCAAGTCTAATAAGGATCAACAGGAGTTCCTTGACATGGTTTAGGAGGTAACTAAAAGTATGGGTATGAATTTTAGTAAGAGTGTAGATTTGGGTGCTTACCAGCATTAGGATATTGCTCACACTTGGTTTAAGTAGTGGAAGGGAGATAGAGGCACAGATGCAGGGCCTGTTGAATGGGAGGTGTTTGTTATAGACTTTTTAGATAGGTTCTTTTATTTAGAGTTAAGGGAAGTTAAGGTGCAGGAGTTTATTAATTTGAGGCAGAGAAACATGAGTGTGAAAGAGTATTCTCTTAAGTTTACTTGGCTAGCCAGGTAGGCTCCTAATGTGGTGTCTGATGACAGGTCTGGGATGAGTAAGTTTGTCTCTGGTGTAGCTAACAGCGTGGTCAAGGAGTGCAGGACTGCACTATTGATTAAGGAGATGACTTGTCAAGATTGATGGTCCATGCTGACCAGATTAAAGAGTAGAAGTTTAAGAAGAAACAAAGGGAGAATAAGAGGTCTAGAACAGGTAGATTTAATTTTACTAAGCCGAGGTCGGAGGGTGGTAATCGTCCTCAATTCATCAAAAATCTTTAGCCCCAGCTCCATCTTCATCTAGTGCACCAGCGCCGAAGTTCAAAAATTATAATCGGGATAGGGCATTAGGCCCTAAGACCTAGGGAGGTATGAACAATGGTTGCATAAATCATCTTTACCAGAAATACGGTAGAAACCAACAGGGTATGTGTAGAGCTAAAAGTTATATATGCTTTAGGTGTGGCAAGCCAAGACACAGTGTTAGGTATTGCTCACAAAGCGGTCATCAAGGTCATTCCAGTCATCCCCTAGTTCCATTTGGTCGCTCGACTCAATAAGGTGCCGCTTCCAGTGCCACCAGTGGTCAGCGTCCAAACAGATTGTATGCATTTCTGTCTCGGTAGGATCAGGAAAATTCTTCTAAGGTGGTTACCGGTATGCTACAGGTCTTTTATTTTCATATTTATGCTTTGTTAGACCCCCGGAGCTTTTTTTTCTTTTGTACCTTTATATAGCTGTTAATTTTGGTTTCTGTCCTGAGACTTTAGCAGAACCCTTGTTAGTGTCTACCCCAGTAGGTGTCTCTATTGTATCAGGGCAGGCATACAGGAACTGTTTAGTCAAAATATCCCAGAAAGTCATTTTCGTTGATCATGTGGAGTTAGAGATGACTGATTTTAATGTCATTCTCAGCACGGATTGGCTCCACTCATGCTATGCTTTAGTTGATTGTAGAAATAGAGTTGTTCATTTTCAATTTCCAAATGAACCAGTCCTAGAATGAAGGGGTAGTACTTTAGCACTTAGGGGTCCGCTTGTTGCGTACTTTAGAGTGAGAAAAATGATATCCAAAGGGTGTGTCTACCATCTTGTTCGAGTCAAACATTCTAGTTTGGAGACTCCAAATCTTGAGTCAGTTTTAGTAGTGAAGGAATTTCTAGATGTGTTTCCCAAAGATCTTCTCGGAGTTCCTCCCGAAAGGGAAATTGACTTCGGAATAGATCTCCTTCCAGATACCTAGCCTATCTCTATTCCTCCCTACACAATAGCTCCAACAGAGCTTAGGGAGTTAAGATAATAGTTGAAAGATCTATTAGATAAGGGATTCATCAGGCCCAGTGTTTCCCCATGGGGCGCTCCAGTTCTTTTTATGCTAAAGAAAGACGGTTCTCTTCGTATGTGAATCGGTTACCATCGGTTGAACAAAGTCACAATAAAGAATAAGTACCCACTCCTCAGAATCAATGACTTGTTCGACCAACTTTAAGGTGCCAGTTACTTCTTTAAGATAGAACTCAGATCCGGCTATCATCGGCTCACAATCAGAGAATGTGACATTTTGAAAACTACTTTCAAAACTCTGCATGGTCACTTTGAATTCCTAATCATGTCTTTTGGTTTTACAAATTCCCCAACAGCTTTCATGAACTTGATGAACAGAGTGTTCAAGTATTACTTGGACATGTTGGTCAGAGTCTTCATAGATGACATCCTTGTTTATTCCTATAATGAAAATGATTATGCAGACCACCTCAGAATAGCATTCCAGACTCTTAGAGCCCATAAATTATTCACTAAATTCAGTAATTGCAAGTTTTGGCTAAGATCAGTAGATTTCTTTGGCCATATTATTTCCAGTGATAGCATTAGAGTCGACCCTCAAAAGACCAAAGCAGTGAGAAACTAGCCCAGACCCATTTCTCCATTCGATATCAGGAGTTTCCTAGGTTTGGATGGCTATTAAAAATGGTTTGTCAAAGGACTTTCATATATTGCATCTCCCATGTCTAGATTGACTCAAAAGAAAGTCATGTTTCAGTGGTCAGATTCCTGTGAGAAGAGTTTTCAAGAATTGAAGACTCGAATCATCTCAGCCCTAATTTTGACCTTTCTAGATGGTTCAGATGGGTTTGTTCTTTACTATGATGCTTCCATAGTTGGTTTGGGTTATGTTCTAATGCAGAGCGGTAAGGTCATAGCCTATGCCTCTAGACAGCTTAAGCCCCATGAGAAGAATTATCTTACCTATGATCTTGAGTTAGCAGCTATTGTGTTTGCCTTAAAATTTTAGAGGCATTATCTGTATGGGGTGCATGTTTATGTGTTCATGGACCACAAGAGTTTTCAGTATTTATTTTCACAAAGAGAGTTAAATCTCCATCAGAGAAGGTGGTTAGAATTGTTAAAATATTATGATATGAGTGTTTTATATCATTCGAGCAAGGCCAATGTAGTGGTAGATGCCCTTAGTAAATTGTGTATGGGTAGTATGGCTCATGTTGAGAATGATAAGAAGAAGTTGGTTCAGGAGGTTCATCAGTTGGATAGATCAGGTGTTCATTTGGTTGACTCACCTAAGGGTAGTGTATCGGTTCAAAATAGTTTGGAATCTTCTTTGGTTGCTGAGGTGAAAGAAAAGCAAGTTAGCGATCCCATTCTAGTTAAGTAGAAGGAGTCAGTCAGAGATCAGAAAGTAAAGGTTTTCTCCCAAGGGGGAGATGGTGTGTTGCATTATCAGCATAGGTTGTGTGTGTTGTGTGTTGACGGTTTGAGACAGCGAATTCTCATAGAAGTTTATGGTGTGCATTACTCTATTCACCCAAGAGCTACTAAGTTGTACCATGATTTACGAGAAATCTATTGGTAGAGTGGTATGAATAGGGATATTGCAGAGTTTGTATCCAAGTGTGCTAATTGTTAGCAGGTTAAAGTTGAACACCAAAGGCCTAGTGGTTCTATGTAGGAGTTCAGCATACCCACTTTGAAGTGAAAATACGTGAATATGGATTTTGTGACAGGGTTGCCTCGTTCATGTCGCCAGCATGATTTGATTTTGGTTATTTTAGTCATAATGACCAAATCAGCCCATTTCTTGTCAGTCCATACTTCTTATTCGGTTGAGTATTATGCCTAGATCTATATTAGAGAGTTGGTTAGATTGTATGGAGTCCCATTGTCCATTATTTCAGATAGAGGTACTCAGTTTACCTCTCATTTTTGGAAGGTTTTTCAAAAGGGTCTTGGTACCCAAGTTTATCTCAGTACAGCCTTTCACCCTCAGACAGATGGTTAGGCAAAAAGGACAATTCAGGCCTTAGAGTACATATTGAGAGCTTGTGTTATCGACTTTAAGGGCAGTTGGGATAATCACTTGCCATTGATTGAGTTTTCTTACAATAACAATTATCATTCCAGTATTTAGATGGATTTATTTGAGGCTCTATATATGCGGATATTTTGATATTTTATTGGTTGGTTTGTGGTAGGTGAGACTCCTTTGATAGTTCCAAATTCAGTGTTTGATGCTTTGGAGAAAGTTTAGTTGATCAGGGAAAGGCTTAAGACAGCCTAAAGTCTCTTGAAATCCTATGCAGATGTGAGGAGAAGAGATATTGAGTTTGAGGTTAGATATTTGGTATATTTGAAGATCTCTTCCATGAATAAAGTGAAGATATTTGGCAAAAAGGGGAAACTAAGTCCCCGATATGTAGGCCCTTAAAGTATCTTGATTTAATTTTAGGAAGGTAGCGTATGAGCTTGAGATGCCAGAAGATTTGGATTCAGTGCATCCAGTGTTCCATGTGTCCGTGTTAAAGAAGTGTATTGGGGACCCTACTGTGTTTGTTCTTTTAGAAAGTACAAATGTTCAGGATAGCCTTTCTTATTAAGAGCTCCCAGTTGAAATCTTAGATTGCCAGATTCAAAGACTAAGGAATAAAGAAGTTCCCTTGGTCAAAGTTCCTTAGCGGAATCAATCCGTTGAGGGATCTACTTGGGAAGAAGAAGAAGACATGCGTACCAAGTACCCTCACCTTTTTTCTATGACGTCGGACTCAGCTCAAGGTAATAGTTTTCCTTAGATTATCTCTTTTCCATTCTCAATTCCAGCCATGAGGTCATCTTCATGTCATTGCATGCATTCATGAATTAGTTTAGTCAGTCACCATGTTTCAGACTTAGTCATGTAATCATGTTATCAGTTATGCATTTTCAGCATGAAATCTCAATACCTTTATATTTTATCAGCTTAATCAGTCTCATTTTAGTACGAATGTTCCTAAGGGGGAGATATTGTAAAACCCTGTATTTGTCTTAGCTCAATTCAACCCATAGTGCATGTACAAAGGGCTTAGAACATGAAAATTTAGCTAAGTGTAGGAGACTTAGTTTCATTTTTGTATTCTTAACTTCGATGATTTTTAAAGTGACCTTCTCGATCCTGAGACATAATTTTTTGAGTTGATTCATGTTCAGAGATGCAAGTAGCATATCCCGAGTAGGTTTTGGATTTTTTAGACGAGGTTTGGACTACGTTTAGATTTCCAAAATAGCAAGTCACCGTGATTGTGGAGCGTTACGATGGAATAGTGATAAAGGCCTTGGAGCGTTGTGGTGAGGGATCAATCGGCATTCCAGTTACAAATTTTGATTTCAGAGGGGTAGTCTGTTCTTTACCCATGGCCCCAATTTGTAAAAAATGGGATTAATCATCAGTTAAGACATTATATACCCTATTTCTACAATTTCTCTTTAACATAAACCCTAGTCATCACATAAATTCATCTAGTTCAACTATTGTTCCTTTAAGAAAACTTAAGAATTCAAGTTTCACCATACAAGAACGATCAAGAACGTCAATTCTCTTGAGAGATTAAAGCCTTAAGGAATGTTAAATGTTCTTCCATGGTCCCTTTTCACCCATGGAGTCCAAGTACCTATTTTTATGCTTTAAACTGTGAATTTACATGTTTACAATGAGTTATTTTCATGAATTGTTTTTTGGGAATTTCAATTATGCATGATGATTACCATTGTTTTAGTTGGAAAGTAGCCCTTACACGTTTGAAGCATGAAATTCCATGTCAAATTTCTAAAGTATGGTTTTAGTGTTATGATTTTGTTATTCCCGTATGTTTCTACCATTCCCATGCCTAAGTTTATGAATTTAAAGTGTTTGATGAAATGCCTAAGAGATGAATTTTGAGCAATGACTACTTATTATGCATTTGAAAATTTTGATATGCTCCTACTCTTGATGTTATCGAGTCATGGGGGTTATTAATACCCAAAATTTAACTACTTACATAGTCCTGGTACTTCAGAATAGTTTTCAGGCATATCTGAGTATTATCGGTTCATGTAGTTAACCTATCAGTCAAGTTTAGCTTAGTTTAGTAATTCAAGTTAGTTCAGTAGGGAGTAGGATTTAGCATCGAGCAAAACTAAGGATAAGGGCTCACCTTCCAGTTGAGGGTGTGACCTTTAGTAGCAACCCCTATATTCCAGAACTCTGTAGCCAACGTAGGTTAGAGATGTTAACCTGCCAGTTGAGGGTTGACACATATCTCACCAGAGCACCTGCCAGTATAGGGTTACTCCTTAGTCCTTCGGTACTTTATTTCAGTGGATCCACACATCCATTGTTAGTACCCGTGGCACGGTACTGACGCCCTTCCAACTTGGGTCATATGTTGGACCCCAATTAGCTCCTATTGGGGCATGTCGGTTAGATGATAGCTCTCATAGTCTCAGTCCAGCATTCAGTTCAAAGTTTAGCTTCAAGATTTCTTGACCATGGCATGTAGTAATTAGTTGTTCAGTATCAGTATTTTAGTGTTTCTGTTCATAGACTATCCCAGTATCATGTCATATGCTTGGTCATGCATTCTCAAATTTTACAGCTTTCTCACATACTATACATCAGTTATATAATGTTACTTATTCAGTCAGTTAGTATTCATACATATCATCATACCAGTATATTAAAGTACTGACCACATACTCATTTCTTGCGCTATGATATCTCATATCATAGGCTCGGATGCTCAGGTTCCCTGTCGTACCTAGACATCCCAGCTCATCTGCAGTAGCAGTGGTGAGTCCTCATATTTCGAGGACCGATTATGTTATTTTAGTATTTCAGTCCAGAAGTCAATCGGAGTTAGTTGGGGACTTGTCCCATCAACTCTACAGTCAGTGCTATAGAGGCTTTCGGACACTTTCAAACAGTTAGTCAGTTATCAGATGATGTTGGCAATCTTTATAGTATTGTTTTTGGACTTGTTATTTTAGAGATATTTTAAATGTTTACACCTTATGGCGTATCCATCTTCATTTTCCGCACATGTGTATCCTTTATTATCAGTTTGTTCAATGCTCAAAGAAGGTACCAGCCCATGGGTTAGCTTGTGGTCACTTATGACTGTAAGCACCATGTGGCGTCTAGGGTGTACTCCCGAGGCGTTACAATTGTATTCTAGTTTTGATCCCTAGCAGAGTCGCCAAAAGCCACACCCATTTTTTATGTGTGACTTTTTTGGCATTGATTTGTATGTCAAGTCACTTTTTTAAAATATTCCTTTTCAAAAATATTTGACTCCTAAAATGATAATCATTGAATAGAAATTCTATTTAAGAAATTCTGTTGACCGAGAAAAAGGTTTGAGGCACCCGTTGGTTTCATGGTTTGAGCATGGTTTCTTTGTTGAATCATATCGGCTAACTGATACTATAAATGAATAAACTCACATGAAACACGCAAAAGCAAAACAACCACATAATAGTCCAAAAAAATAAATAAAGTCCAGCCCAATTAATACAATCCAAAAATAAAGAAAAAATAAACTCATACTAACCTAACCTGGCCCTAAACTATGCTTCACCCAACATCTTGGGCCGCGATCATGAACAATCTTTGAATACATAGTACTTTGAGAAATTCCCTGGCAAATCTTTGAAGACATAGTACATTAGGGTATTCCCCAAAAAGTAAATACATTTGATCAAAAATTGTAATTAAAGAAATACTCACACAAACAAAAAATCCAAGCATATCAATGATTAACAAAAATCATAAAATTTTCCTATCCAGTCTCGGCCTAGCATGCTACTATTGATTGATATAAAGGATTTTATTTCAAGTGAACAAGATCATGAATCAAAGATAATAATTTATATTGAATTTTCAATCCTGCTCCAAATCAAACCTAAACTGAATTCATTGAATTAATTTCATGTTATCAAGAAAATTAGATATGAGAAAATCTAATCAACTATCAACAACAAATAACCAATCATACAATTCCAACAATAAGAAAATTAGAGATGACGCCAAACAAACAATCACAACACAGTATGTGAAACTATTGACAAAAAATAATAAAGGAATTGGACCACAATGTCTTTGGGTTGACACGATTACACTCTTTTGATAAAGAATTCCAAAAAAAATTTGATAAAATCAAACTCGAACTGATCTATACCTCTGACTTAGAACCTCAAATAAGACCACAATCTTAGAACCTTAACCAAAATCTCAAAATCTAAACAAGAAAGAAAAAGTGGGAAAAATCTAACCAACTTTGGTGAATTTCATGGCAGCTTATGGTGTTTTTCAATTGATTTTTTAAACATTTTCTTTCTGGTGGATCTGCTGTCAGAATTAATAGAGGAGGGGCAATGGTAGGAGCTATTTTCTTAAAAGAAAGAGGGAAAGCATGAGAGGTGCAGTTGTATTTTCATATTTTTCTCTTTCTCTATGAATTTCCCATTTTTCTTAGTATCACTCTAGATATTTTAGGTATTATTTGTTGGTAAGGAAGCTTAGCTATAGCGTTATGTTTTTAGCGAGGCTCATCAGAAAAATCAAAATGGGGGGAGTAGGATGGTGATTCCGCCATTTGGGGTGGCGAGTTTTACTGGTTATTCATTTTTGTTATTATTATTTCGATGTATATGGGTGTTAATGTAGGAAGTATATTCCTTTTTATCCTCTAAATTGTTGCTAATAACAAATTTAAAAAGGTCCTTTTTTATTGAAAAAAATATAAGGGAGTATATTTTGGTCTTTAATGGAGTTCTTTTCTTCCTTCTGTATTTATTGTTGGTTTTTAATGAATATTAGTTTTTATATGTTTTGAGTTTGATCATTTTTTCTATTGTTAGTTGTTATTATTATTACTTTTGTCAGGTGTTGATGGTTTTAAAAAGAAATTGATGAAGGTAGATATTTTTGTTGTTGTGGCTTGTTTATGCTTAGTGGAAAACTTGGAGAATTGGTAGAGGTGGAGGATTTGTGTTAATGGAGGGTTGATCATGGAGGAAAAATCATCATGAGCTCTTCTTGTCCATAGTGTTCACATATTGTATGTATATGTGTACCATTGAATATTTGTTGGGGTTGTTACTGGTTTATTGGGGTGGAAAAAATGTGAGAGGGGAGGGCATGGGGGTGTGGGCAAGAGATAGGGTGTATGGGTAGGTAGGTAATGACACTAGTCTCTTTTTATGTAGGTGAGGAAGTTTTCAAGAAGGTACGAGAGAGAAATTATTTATAGGTATGGATAGGTCCATGTCAGTCTGGTGAGGTAGAGTATAAGATTGGTTTATTTATTTGTACGTCTTACGAAAAGAATCATGTGATGGAAGTACAATTTGATTAAAGTATGTATGCATGTACTATATCCTTGAAAATATTGGTGGTAAAGATAAGAATAAAAAAATAAACCAAAGGCTCTATCACCTAGGTAAAGGTAGACAATCACCAAGGTGACTAGCGCCTTGGTTTAGTATATGAAATCGCGCCAAGTGGCAAAATTTGATTTGTCACTATTTTTGTATTTTGATATTTTCCTATAAGGAGAAGGCTAAGTGAAACCAATGTAATATAATGATGATGGAACTTGTTGAGGAAAGCCTTGACAGATAAGCCTATCATCCAAACTGATATGAAATGACAAATTAATACTAAAACCCAAGTCGGGGCTTCTCGAACAAAATCGAATCACACAAATATGTTAATATTGGAAGTACATAACCAAAAATACCATACAAAATCCTAAAACCTGGTGTCACAGTGTAAGAACTACTAAATACATCTCGAATATCAAAAGATACAATAATAGACCAAATGGATCATAATTTACCTATGAATACAAACAAGACATAAAATAAAAGGAAGAGGGAGTAGATCAACTCTAGAAGAATAGACCGACCACTACCTAGAATATACTCTTGATACCACCTAAATCAGCTACCGTGCCGCACACTCATACTTGGATCTACACCAAAAGGGCGCAGTAGGGGAGACTACGGTCTGCTTATACTCAGTAGGGATCATTGGCCAACTGAGAAAATTATAAAATAAAACATACAAAATACACATTATGGGAACGTTACCTACAATTAGAAAATGTCACAAACGATAGCTAATGCGAGGCTAAAAATCACCATATTTTACCATTTTTTGCCTTATATTTATTCTATTTTTGGTGTTGACTTGAGCTTAAATAATGTGATTTATGCTTAAGTTTAATGATTTTCTTATATAGGAGTAATTGAGGTATTTAGAGCTTAAACAAGAAGAAAAAGTGCATCAAGGAACCAAAAGAAACCAACGAAGAATCTACGTCGCAATGCATTACAAAACATTGTTGAAGGGTAAAAAATATTATTCTTTACACCACTACTGCAAAGCAAGCAAAGATGCACAGATTTATGAGGTTGTCAGGAAGTCTTGCGCCACTCACCCAATGAAAGGAGTGGCACATGTTTAGCCACTGGTTTGAATTTTAGGTTATCATTTGTGCAACATCTCTGATTTTAGGCTGTGGAGCAAAACAAAACTTATCCAAACCGATTGGTATTGGTTTTTAACATTCTAAGAATTTCTATTATCTATATATACCCCTCTACATGTTTTTATTGGAGAGAACGGATTTGGGGAAGGAAAACGCTAGGGCAAAGCTCAAGAACAATTTTTTTTTTACTATCAATTTTTGCCTTGTAAACTCATGAAATCTCTTCTTACAAAGAGATCCATGAGTAGCTAAACCTCTAAATTTCTTGGGTTATGGTTGAATATGAAAGTTGTGGCTTGAAAATCATATTATCTATTTTGTTTTCAATAGATTGAGTTATTTATTTCCTCTTGCTTTCAATTATGTATTTCATTGATCATCTTGCAAATATTATCTAAGACTTGTTTGTTGGACTTGAAAAAGGGAACGTTAAGTATAAAAAATAGAAAATAGGGTTAGTTTATGAGCCTTATAGGAAAAGGGAATCGATTCGTCACTGGGGAAAGAAATATACCATGTGACCTAGCTTAGTTGATACAGACAATTTCTTATGCACTTCACTATTAACCAACGTCATAGATATATAGGCATTAGGGATAGTGAATAGGCTTAGGGTTGTTGGTAAAATGCACAATTTAGCTAAAATTAATCTACAACTAGTAACTCAGGAAACCAAATTATACTAATGATTTGATACCACAACTAGATTGTCCAACTACTGTAACCCTAGATCTTTTCTCAAATATGAATTACAACACAACCATTCTACGATTTGCTACAATTGTTTTTATTTACATTCAAATACACAGATCACTCTTTGTTATTTGCGTACAATATCTAGATTTAAATCCTTTATTAATTGTACGACCAACTTGCGTAGGTGAAAAAATGCAATAAGTTTTTGGTGTCATTGCCAAGGATTTGCTAAAATTGATACTATTTTGAGTTTTTATTGATTATTTAGATTTCACTTTGTTTGTTGTTTTTGTTTCTCTTAAGGTATAGGTTATTTTTTGCTAAATAACAAGAGTCAAGGCAATTCTTTGATTTCAATTGACCATGAGCTTGAACGTACTCTTAGAGGGCTAAGAGTTATGGGTGATAATCTGAATAATCCAGTGCTTCAAGGTCCACCAAATAATGTTGTAGATAGGGTTGCAGTCCATCTCCATCATGCACCATATGTTCCAGTGTTAAATTTTGGGAGGCCAATTCAGCAAAATGCCTCTAGATCTATTGTGAAATCGAATATCATCAAAAAATTTGATCTTAAAGTGGGTACGGTGCAACTAATGCAGAAAACTTTTTAATATGATGGTAGACTACATAAAGACCTACACAAGCACCTACTAAAGATTACTGAGTTGAGTGACAACTTCCACTACCAAAATTTTTCAGATGAATATGTGAAGTTGAAACTATTCCCCTTCTCACAGATTAGGGAAGCAAAGAAATGGTTGCAGAATGAATGGGCAGGATCTATCATATCCTGGGATGCTTTGTATGAAAATTTTCTCAAGAGGTTCTTCTCATCTAGAAGAACAAAAGAGCTTAGAGGTAAGATTTTTGGATTTGTTCAAAAAGATGTTGAATCCCATCCCAAAGCTTGGGAGAGATATAAGGGATACTTGAGAGATTTCCTCACCACCATCAGCCCAAGGAAATTATTGGGCATAATTTTATTGAAAGATTGAGGCCATACTCTAAGTCTTTATTAGATGCTACAGCTCAATGGTAAATTTTTTCCAAGAGTTATGATGAAATAAAGGCGTTGCTCAATCTTTTATCTGCAAGTCACCGAGACTATTCAGAGTCCAGCAAAGTGTTCACTTCTACCTAAAAACCACTGGGTAAGTTAGAGATGGAGTAAGTGTCATCTATTTGAGATGATATTGGGAAGTTTTGTGCCTTAATAAAGCAAAGTTTATTAGCTCCCAGTGCAGGTCAAGTTCAACAGGTACAACAGGTTCAGGCGATTGCACTATTGTATGAAAAGTATAGCGAAAATCATGCTTACCCTGGATGTCCTCTAAATCTAGAATCTATATATTATGTGGGGTAGCAAAATCATATAAATCACTTAAATTTCTTTTGTGGTGAAAATCAGCAGGTCTAAAGACAACAGTATACACTGCAAGCTCCACAAGTGATAAATTTTTTAGATGAGAAAATAAAAAAGTTCATGGGACAACAAACTCAAATTATGAATGAAATGTAAAAGTCCATTCATGAACTTGAGCGTCAAGTGGACCAACTAGATTCATCACAACAGGCATGACTTTTAGGTGTACTACCGAGTGATAGAGAGAATAATACTAAATAGGTAATGGAAGTCTCACTCAGGATGGAACATAGCTGGTTGAAGCTCCTCTAAAACAAAGAAATTAAGATATAAGTGTAGAGTGTCCCAATGTAGAGCCTCCAAAGACGATAATAACTAACTAGGACAACTACAAGCATCCACCTCTTTTCCCACAAAGGTTGATCCTAACTCCAACTTCGGAGGTACGATCTAAGCAAAAGGAAAGAAAAGAAAGAGAGGTTGTTGAGAAGCCTAAGATTGTGGTTGAGAGAACTCCACCACTATTTCCACTAAGATTCTAGAAAAGTAAGAAGGATTACAATTTTAAAAAGTTTAATATCCTTAAGAAACTTCACATCAATATTTCCTTGATTGATCCATTGTGGGACATGGCAAAATATTCCAAATACTTGAGAGAGATGGTGGCTGAAAAAAGAAGACATGTAGAGTTTAAGGCAGTTGCACTCAATAAAGAGTGTAGCTCAAGGGTAATGAGCAAACTTCCCAAAAAGCTCAAAGATTCTGGGATTTTTACCCTCCCCATACAAATTGGTGAAGATAAGGTTAGACATGCATTGTGCGGTCTTAGGGCAGGTATAAATTTAATACCTTTATCTGTATTTGAGAAACTTGATTTGGGATAGCCACACCTAACTACTATCACTCTACAATTGGCAGACCACTCTCGTGCAACCAGAAGAAGTAATTG
Organism: Capsicum pubescens; assembly: GCA_030864215.1. Classification (NCBI taxonomy): domain Eukaryota; kingdom Viridiplantae; phylum Streptophyta; class Magnoliopsida; order Solanales; family Solanaceae; genus Capsicum; species Capsicum pubescens. The sequence goes on from CM061538.1 coordinate 182,900,162, forward strand.
AAGATGTTCTCATCTAGGTAGGTAAGTTTATAATTCATGCAGACTTTATTATTTTAGATTTTTAACCAGATAAGCATGTATCGATTATTTTGGGATGTCCATTCTTAGCCACCAGTGGTGCTTTAATAGATGTGCAAAAGGAAGAGCTTAAGATGACAGTCCATGGTGAGAAGAAGATATTTAAAGTGTATAGGTCACTCTCCACTCCTTCACACTATAGAGACTTATGTATGATCATAGAGATGGTTAATGATAAGTTTTGGGGGAATAGTGTGGGTCTAAAAAATTGGAAAAACTAATGGAAAAGAGAGTAAATGATAATTGTGATCCTCTTAGAGTGAAGAAGAGACCAAAGTTGCATTATATGGGAAGGAAAATATTGATAGAATTTGGTTGATCTATGAGTGACGTCGTGCCATGACGTTAAATCAAAACCTTCTTGGGAGGCAAACCAAGTTTTTTTTTATAGTGTAGTTTTTATATTTATAGTTCAACGCTTGGTTTTGGTTGTCTTTGTTATTTTTGATCTGTGTAGATTTAGGGAAGTTTGAGTATCCAAATTTGGAAGCTAACAGGCATGGATGAAGCTTAAGTGTGGGGTCATTCACCCCTTTGATGCAAAGATTAAGAAAAAAATGTTGCTAACTAGGCCCTAGAGGGCTTCAGGGAGTATTTCTAACCACTATTTTATTTTGATTAATACTTTGGGGACAAAGTATGACTTTAAGTGTGGGATGAAATTTCTTTTGATATTGGTTAAGGGTGAAGTATGCTATAGGAGTTATTTTGTTTTCTGTTAATTATTTCCATTGAGAAATTATGGTAAAAAAGAATTAAAAAGCTAAAAACACAAAAATAATTTTTTTTAGTTTTATAGATTAGAATAGTTTGTGTTAGTTGTTAGCTTTTTAGTTCTTTAGTAGAGCATACTTCTCCCACCCCTTGGTTATTCTTTTCAGTTCTTTTTTTAGGGGAGGCCCTTTGAGCTGACTATTTTATTATTATTATTAAAATAGTTTTTTTTATTATTAGGTAGAATGACTTTTTCCAACGATGACGACCATCTTGAGGGGAGAGTTAGATAGTCTTTAGGACCAGTTGAATGTGAGATGATCTTGTTAAGTACTACACATAACTGAATGGTACAAGTTGGTTTGGAGATTGAAAGCATGTTTTGAAAAAAAAATTAAATGGGTTCTCTTGAGACAATTATATTTTTTTATTTGACTCATATGTGATTTTTGGCTTAAATTTGAACTCTTATTATTTGCTTGATTTGGAGTCTATATGGATCCTTCTTGAGTTGAACATGTGCCATGTGTGTAAGGTGTTTGTTGATATTTCATGCTTTAATATTGATGTCTAGAACTTGTCTGGTGTGTTTATAAAGTGAAATAAGGAATGTTTAGTTTAGGTGATGATTTATGTATTTATTTGATTAACCTATTTTCTATTCATTGTTTTACCTACCTTTAGTGGATGATCCTAGTTAGCCCTGTTGAGCCTTTAGTCTATTCTTTGATAGTCACATATGAAGCTTAATCATTATCTTTTAATAAACCTCAAATTTGATCCAAAACTCCTAAGCACTCTAATTATAAAAATAGAATTAGAAGGAGAGGGAATTAAGAAAAGAAGATAGTTGAGGTGGAAGCTTGTAGAAAAGTCTAAGAGTGCAAGTCATACAAAAATCATATGATATAAGCTAAGAAAAAAAAGAGGTTTGATAACCGTGTACTCCTTACTAGTGGTACGTGAACCTGCTTAAAGAGACGAAAAATCAAAGAAATCTAAGGGTGATAAGAGTAGAAGAAAGTGTTGGTTGATTGAAAAGTAAGCAAACAATGACAAATTTGTGATGAATTAAAGTGCTTAGGGAAGACAGTCACTAGTTAAGCCCAAATAATTTCTACCCATCCCTTAGCCTACATTACTACCTAAAAATTCCTATTTGGCATTCCTATAATATTGGAGTAGTACAACAAGGGCAAGCTTACATCATATATTGCATGTGAAATTATTTTTAGAGTGAGAAAAAACATAATCTTATACCTATTCTAGCTTTAATTTGTATGCTTGTGAGTGAATATGGGTAACTCTCTTGCTGTAAAGGCACATGGTTGACGAAGATAGGTGAAGTATTTGATCTCTTGATTGGCTGAATCGTATATGATTTCAAATATCATAGAGTCGGTTCTTAAGGTTAAGAGTTCTTGGAGTAGTTGTTTAAATAAATGGTATGAATGAAACATGTTTAATAAGATCTCTCCATCTATTGTAGTCGCTGTAGTCTTAGTTGGAGTAATTATGTTTCAATGGGTATAGTTGTAGTAGATTTTATTTTATGAGTTCATTTCTTACTCAACGATGAGTAGGGGTTTATGTGTGGGGTGTTGATGTGAGGCTAAAAGTCACCTTATTTTACTATCTTTCGCCTGATATTTGTTCTATTTTTTATGTTGTCTTGATCTTAAATAATGTGATTTATGCTTGAGTTTCATGATTTTATTATATAAGAGTATATTAAGGTATTTGTATCTTATAAAAGAATAAAACGAGCATCAAGGAACCACAAGAAACCAAGTACGAATCTATGTTGCAATACATTGCAAAATAGTATGGAATGACAGAAAATATTGTTCTTTGTGCCACTACTTCTGACACAAGCCAAATGGACACCATATGTTTTAAGAATATCATTAGAGGCCAATACATGAAGGACCAAGATTTGGTGATATTAAAGGAACGAAAATATGCAAGGGGAAAACATTTTGGACACTCAATGAAGCAATGTCGCGTATGGAAGGTTTCTTGGGATGCTTGTCTTGATGAGGCACCCGAGAGACCCAAGTGTTGAAGAATAATTGTAAATTCCAAAATAACACAAGTTATTGAATATATATTAAAGTATGAATAGGAGTCTTAAGACACTTCATGACTGCCCCTTCTTTAAGGGTGATTTGGTCATTTTATGTCATTCCTTTACACTCCATAGGAGCCCCTTTTAATTAATGGTATTTTGTTTTTTATGTAATAGGCTATGAATAGACTCTTTAGTCTTATTTTCTCACTATCTATTGAATGATATTTAAAGAAAAACTTTGAAACTTCTTTTCGTCTCTTCTTTGTGAGATTGTAACTAGGGCTAACATATAGTGTGAATTTTACTAGTGTTGGTATTTGGGTTAGAAATGTTGGTGCTTGGGGGAGATTGAGTTCCTTCTGTGTCAACATAAGATCTTGGTGTTACTCTAATAGGTCATTTTGGTATTAGGATTTGATACATCCAACGTTTCTAAGACAAATACAAACACTAGTGAAATCCACACTAGATACTAGCCCTAGTTACAATCTCAGAAATGAGAGAAGAAAAGAAGTTTCAAAGTTTGTCTTTCAATATCATTCAATAAATAATGAGAAAATAATCCTAAAGAGTCTATTTATACCCTATTACATAAAAAACCAAAATACCCTTAATGGAAAGGGGCTCCTATGGACTGTAATGGAATGGCATAAAATGACTAAATCACCCTTAAAGAAGGGGTGGTCATGTATTGTCTTAAGACTCCTCTTCACATTTCAATATATATGCAATACCTTGTGTTATTTTGGCATTCACAATTATTCTTCAACACTTGGGTCTCTCGAGTGCCTCATCAAGACAAGCTTCCCAAGCAACCTTCCATATGCAGTATTGCTCCATTGAGTGCCCAAAATGGTTTCCCCTTGCATATTCTCGTGCCTTCAATGTCACCAAAGTTTGGTCCTTCATGTATTGGCCTTTAAAGATGTCCTTAAAAGCTATGGTTTCCATTTGACTCGTATCATCCGCCCCTTTCTGGAAAGGATTTGACCTCGAATTCAAACCTTGCAAGACCAAAGAAAGGACAAACAAGAACAACATCCTCATGGCATGAGGGTTAGAGTTAGTACAATAAATAATGCCATCATGCCAAGGTGGTTCATACTTGAAATATAACCATGAATCCCTTGTTTTATTCATAAAAAGCTTAGTAAGAATATCACAAAGGGGTGGCTATGAACATCACCTAGAGATAATGAAACTACAAAGGTCATAATGGAATCAACAATCTCCAAAGGTAAGAATACCTTCCTCTTAAATCCATAAGACACATTTCTTTCATCACCTCTCTAATAGACCTCACCAATAGTGGTGGCACCAATGGTTCACACATCCACAAAGGTTTTATGAAGTCAAGGATATGAGTGATCCTCGTATTATTATTGCTCAACCAAGTGGACCATTCAAGACACTTCCTACCTCCAAATAAGATAAATCCAAGACTAGCATGGACATCATCATAAGCAAAGAGGTAGTATAGAAAGGAATTGGACATGAAAGTTTCCTCCAAGGTGTTATGATCAAAAGGGGTTCCATTGGCCTCAAGAGTTTTAGCACACAATGCACTCAAGGATGGAGCTAAATCATTTAGGCATACTATAAATTTCCCTTCTAAGCAATTCATGCCAACATATGATGTAGATTCAACAAGATTATGAACAACATCATATGCATAAAGGTAATGAAGAAAGGTACTAAGGACTCTAGTCTCATCAAAGATGTATCCACAAGTAGGAACACATAAAGAGAGAAAGAAACATTGAAAGCACATAGGACCTCTTCTTTTCAAACATCCTCCCGAGGGGAGGAATTTCATTAATAGAGCCATGCAATTAGGGACAATAGAGAACCTACTACCAAACAAGCCAATCCAAGACAAGAATTCTCCCAAGAATTTTGTTTCCCTCTATTAATGAACACAATCATGCTCCCAAGAGTCACACAAGATAATTCAAAGTGTCCACCCTTACGAAGGTGACAAGAATTTTTTAACATCCTTGGACTCTTCCTTAAACATGAATTCAACTTGGCATCCACAAGTTGTGGTTCATACAACTTAAGAACAAGTATGTCAAACATGGATGCAAATATATAAGCAATACCCCAAGGAGGCAATGACACATTTTCCTTAGGGTCCTCAACCATGAAACCACCTTTGAGAATAGGGTTTCTAATAAAAACCAAGTTACAAAAAAGGCACCGGGATCAAATGGGAGAAGTAGCCAAGGACCTAAGCCGAGGCTATTTTTTCCTTCCCCTAGAGGGTCATTCCCACAATCACACATGACATTTTTATTTAAGAGAAGACTACTATTCATGGATAAGGATTTATGGTCTAAAAGTCCTTCCTCAAAAAGATATATTCCATTCTTCACAATATTTCCCTTTACATGATTTCTATGACAAAACTAATAGCAAAGCTTTCACCATATAATATGTTCAAAGAATCACCTTCATTCTCAAGATCTTCTTACACACCCTCACTAGTTGTTGGAAACTCACATGCCAACATAGACTCACCTTGGTTTTCACAAGGGTCTACTAGTGTTTGAATACTCTTATCACTTGACAATAGGACCTTATTCAAGTTATAAGTGCTAGCACTAGATGGACACAAATCATTCTTACGAAAAGAATTAATTTTTTTATCTAAAGGATCAAGTATTTCTTTCATACTTACAACAAGAGTTTGGTTTTCATGCAACCTAACAACACCAAGAGTATCACAAAAGAAAGACTCGTACATTTCTACTCTAGGCAAACCCGTAACTGCATCCATTTCACAATATTCTAAGTTTGTAGGAGTGTAGGAGATAGTGTTTTTACCTTGTAGCTCACACGAGGTACGATCTTCACCTTGGTGTGTCTCATGGCAACCCACTTGTTTCTTTGGGAGGCTCTTATTACAAGGGATTTTGTCTAGAATTCTCTTTTGAACCATCTCTTTATCTCTCGTGGAAGAATGGTAGTTTTGAGGAGGGGAGCGATTGTAGTTCTTTTGACTTTCTACACGTTCCAACCTTCCTCTTAATATTGACATATCCGTTTGCACCTCATCCACCTTTCGGTTGAGAGCCTCAATCCCGACCAAGATAGTACCAAGAGCAGTGTTATCCACGATTTGAGAGGTTGTACCCTTGGATTCCATTGCCAATGTACCTAAAACATACCTATAAAACCAAACACAAATTAGATCAAAATAGCCTCACCACACTTTCACTCTTTTGTCTACCTCACACTTGACTTCACATGTGTTAAAAGTCATCTTGTACTTCATGAGATATTGAGAGATGAGTCTACTTTTGTCCAGAATAGATTTTCATTTGAATGACTCAAGGAAATTTCATTCAGACTTGAACCAACAAACTACAACGAATCACAAAAAGAGAAAAGCACACAAAGAACGTAAACACGAAAGAAAAGGACTCAAAACTAACTCACAAACTAGTGGATAATCACTAGCTTGTCAAATAGTACTATAATCAACAAAATCCAACTAAGAAACAAGGATTAGAAACTATGAAATCAAAATTTGAGCTTAAAATATAGTTGTTCAAAAGTGATGATGTGGCATCTTGCGATTGGATGATAATTTACAAAAATAAATTGTTTTTCACTTTGTGTTTTGGCCAATCTTCAATCAAGAGAGTATAGGACGATTTTGAGGGAGGGAATTCAAGGTTTGGAGCCTTTTTAAATCTTCAAATAAGTTTGAATTGAAAGGGTACCCCCCTTTGTACTTGAGTATTCCTTTTGTCTATTCTTCCTTTGGAAGACTTAGAATATGCTTGGAATATCCCTTTGTACAAATAACTTCCACATTCTCTTTATTCCTTTTTCTTGATCAAACAACCTCTTTTGAATATTCTTCTTCAACAAAATATGAAGATGAGGAAGAACAACAAGAATATTCAAGAGTTGACCAACGTTTGACCACTAGGCAAATAACCTCTAAATTTGAAAATTCTTGAAGATCCAAGGTCACTTTACAAAGCCAAACACAAATATCACACTATCAACTCAAAATGCCACAACGACAATAGCCCAAAAATGAGATCCACCTCAAATACCTTCAAACTCTAGCTCAACAATGGAGGATAGCTCAAAACAACCCGGATTTGGCTCAAATCTTAGATCTAGACTCTATTAGTGCTAGGGAACAAAGATCTAGTACTAGAAACTCATAAAACACACAAAAACTAAGTAGATCTAAGATCTAAAATTCTGACCAAGACACAAAAACATGATACCACTATTTTTTTTTTCAAATTCCGACTCTTTTTTGTGATGATTTTCTTCAAGGTAAAAACAATCCAAGACTTAGAGTTGTAAGAACAACTCTAAACGTGGATCTGATACCAAATGATAAAGATATAACCTAGAATAGATGAAATCTAGCCTAAAGAAAGAGATAAAAGGCAAGAACACATCATAAGAATCAAAACAAAAACATTGCATTAAAGAGAAAGGATAGATATCATGACATAGAAACATACAAACCAAGAGAACCAAAGGATGTATCAAATCCTAAGACCCAAATGACCTATATGAGTAACACTAAGATCTTACGTTGACATAAAAGGAACTCAATCTTCCCCAAGAACCAACGTGTCTAAGCCAAATACCAACTAGTGAAATCCACACTATATGCTAGCCCTAGTTACAATCTAACAAAGGAGAGAAGAAAAGAAGTTTCAAAGTTTGTCTTTCAATATCATTCAATAAATAATGATCAAATAAGCCTAAAGAGTCTATTCATATCCTATTACATAAAAGACCAAAATACCCTTAATGAAAAGAGGCTCCTATGGAGTGTAAAGAAATGCCATAAAATGACTAAATTACCCTTAAAGAAGAAGGGGTTGTCATGGAGTGTCTTAAGACTCCTCTTCACACTTCAATATATATGCAATCCCTTGTGTTATTTTGGCCTTCACAATTATTCTTCAACACTTGGGTCTCTTGGGTGCCTCATAAAGACAAGTTTCCTAAGCAACCTTCCATATACAGCATTGCTCAATTGAGTGCCCAAAATGGCATATTCTCGTGCCTTCAATGTCACCAAAGCTTGGTCCTTCATGTATTGGCCTCTAATAATGCCCTTTAAAGTATGGTATCCATTTGGCTCGTATCAGCTTCAAAGCAAGTAGTGGCGCAGATTTATGAAGCTGTCAAAAAGTCTTGCGCCACTCACCCAAAGCAAGGAGTGGCGCAAGTTTAGCCACTGGTCTGAATTTTAGGTTGTTCTTTGCACCATAACTCCACTTTCAGGGTATGACGCAAAATAAAACCTATCCTAACCCGATTGGCATTGGCTTTTGACATTCTAAGGGTTTTTAAACTCTATATAAACCCCTTTTACACTTTTTTTATAGAATGGATTTGGGGAAGGCAAAAGCAAGGACAAAGCTCAAGAACAAGGTTTAATTTATTTCTTTTATTTTCAGTTTTTGCCTTGTAAACTCATGAAATCTCTTCTTCCAAAGAGATTCATGAGTAGCTAAACCTCTTAATTTCTATGATTGTGGTTGACCATGAACGTTGTGGCTTGAAAATCATATTATCTATTTTGTTTTCATCTATTAAGTTATTTATTTCTTCTTGCTTTCAATAATTCATTTGATTGATCACCTTGCCATTATTATCCGGGCTTGTTTGTTGGACTTGAAAAATGGAACGACAACTGTAAAAAGAAAAAATAGGGCTAGTTTGTGAACCTTAAAGGGAAAGGGAATCAATTCATCACTGGGGATATAAATATACCCTATGACCTAGCTTAGTTAATAGAGATGATTTCTTTATGCACTTCACTATTAATCGACGATCATAGAAATATAGGCATTTGAGATAGTCGAGTAGGCTTAGAGTTGTTGGAAAAACGCTCAATATAGCTACAATTACTTGCAACTAGTAACTCAGGGAAGAAAATTAGATGAATGATTTGATACCACAACTGATTATCAAAATACTGTAACCCTAAATCTTTTCTCAAATCTTTATTACAACACAACCAATCTATGACTTGCTACAATTATTTTATTTATGTCCAAAACACACAAATCACTCTTTGTTATTGGCCACCTACTGAATACCTTGAATAAGAATTCAAAGTAAAACTTCAATTCTCCAAATCCCAGTAGGTACGATATTTGGAGTTATATCTTTTATTACTTGTACGACCATGTATACTTGCTTGTGCGAAAGAATGCAACAGTAGCCTAGACTGTGCCCACTAATAGATCTATAATATTCTGATACACCAAACAAATACGACATAGAACACAAGTATACGATATCACACATGTAAGTATGAAAAATAAGCACCAATAGACATATATCACATCAAAAGCGATAATACAACACAGAATGAGCATAATATATAAGAAATGCAATAATGATAATTATGATGATGATGATGATGTGATGTGATGTATAAGGTTGTCTCTCAATCTTCGTATATAATTACCGAGTTATGCTCCTGTGGTAGGGCCCATGGAGGGTCTGTCCATCCATATACAATCCAATATTCACTACCAATCTAATACTAATATCCATAACTCTTTTCCAGCACAAACATTGGCAGATTGATTTTAAAGATGTCATATTTTCTATCAGAAAATACCAGTATTCCCAGTACTTCTACGGTGGTACCAATGTTTCATAAATAAATAAGATATGAGGATGTAATTCTCATAACCAACTAGAACAAAATTTCAAATATCCAACCAACATACCAACCATATGATCCAAAAATCCACTCAATATGTCAACTATCCATGAATCCAATGAAATCATATCCCAATAAGTGAAGTACATAACAATATGCCATTGATGCCACATAAGTTCTAATTTAAGATTTTCACTTGAAAATTATACAATCAAATATACCTACTCGAGGCTAACAACATCATGTAAGACCCCACACGGTCACACATAGCAAATAATGTCTCAAATCCACCGAACAGTAATAATATAGGCCCCCACATGGGTACAATGCAATTATAAAGCCATTTACACGATTATTTCCCACACCCATAACATGATTTTAATCCCATATTAACTACCCAGACCAGTCAGAAGAAAGTTAAGCCATAACGTACCTCGAATGTTGAAAATGGTCTAAAAGTCTTTACTACAGAGATTTTTCTTCACAAATGGATTAGGAACCAACTAAAATATACAAATATAGAATCTACGCATTAAAAGGAAGCCAAAGATACCTATATTTCCTATTTTGAGGTCGGGCTCAAAACGGACCCTCGAAATGAGTTTTCGAAAAAGAAGGGTAAAATTGGAATTTTAGTCCAAAACTATATTACCCAAGATTAAAGGAACTCATAGAAGAAAACCCAAGTGATTACGAGTTGCGATTGTGGTTTAAATTAAATATTACCAATTTTAGGACTTTTGAGGAAAAATTCCCAAATTCCACCTTTGAATTTAAGTTTTAAAAGGATTTAAATGATAAGACTTAAGGAATAGTAATTAAAATGGGAGTTTGGAGATTATCCAAGCTTAGGAATGGAAGGAATTACCCAATAACTCAAAACTCCAAGCTCCATGTCTCAAAAATGGTGAAAAATATGAAAATGGGGGATATAGCCCACCCAGGAATTGCTTAAGCGACCATCGGGTTGCTTAAGAGGCCATCGCTAAAGTGACAAGGTGTCGCTTAAGAGATGCCCACCTTATCGCGTAAGCGACCAGGCTATCGCTTAGGCGATCCTGGAGTCACCTAGGCAATACTTTGGTTGTCAAGACAAGTCGCTTAAGCGACCAAAGTGTCTCTTAAGCGATGTACCAGATGAGTGGTACACTAGTTGGAGGCTTGGACAAGTCACTGCGGACCCCTAGGGGTTCATCCAGAACCTTGAGAATGCAAATGACCTATGCTACTAGACTAAATTCGACATTTCAAACTCAATGGCGATATCAGATTTTTTGAAAAAACATTTTTTTTCTCAAAGTTGACCCCTAAAACTTAATTTCACAACTTCCCAAACTAGGGGTCAAAATGAGATATAAAAGTCATAAAACCACACCAACTATGTTACCAACCTAAAATCAAAGTTCTGGGTCTACTAGCACAGTCCGTTTTGTCATCCGACTGCACAAATCAATAAATGTTGACCGAAGTCAACTATGAAACCTTATTAACCATCAAAAACCACAAACTCGTACAAATCATACCAAAATGCATTAGGAACTATGCCAATTATCCCTAGACCCCATAAATACCACAAATTAACCACGAGGGGTGGCAAAATAGTCAAAGCACACATAAAAGAACAATTCACAAAAATAACCAAAATTCAAGTTGTTACATCATCCACCACTAAGAATCTAGTTCATCCTCAAACTAAAGGAAAGAAAAATACTTAAATTAGAAAAAAAATTTGGGTATAACTATCATACATATCATAATCAACCTCCCAAGAGGACTTATCTACAGGTCGATGTCAGCACTGGACCTTAACCACTAGAATATCTCTTAAACGCAATCGTCTACCATCTCTTGCTAAAATTGACATAGGCTCCTAAACAAAAGACAACCTCTCATCTAATTGAACTAAATCCCAACAAAGGACATGAGACTCAACTAGAATGTAATGTAGAAGCATGGAAACAAGAAAAATTGGATGAACAACTGATAAATCTGGGGGCAATGCTAGCTCACAAGCCATATCCCTAAAAGTCCAAATAATATCAAAAGGTCCAATATACCTGGGGCTAAGATTTCCCCTCTTCCCAAACTTCATCACGCCCTTCATGGGCGACACATAAAGGAAGACTCGATCACCAACACTAAATCTCAAGTCATAAAGTCTATGATCCACATAGCACTTTTGTCTACTCTGAGCCACTCAAAGTCTATACTAAATGACCCAAAATTTATCCAAAGACTCACGAAGCAAGTTTGTACCTCAAGGTCTAATCTTAAAAACCTTAATCCAACCAACTAGAAGCAACAACACCCACCTTACAAAGCCTCAAAAGGAGACATATCAATACTGAAAGGGTAGATATTATTATATGCAAACTCCACAAAAGCTAGATATTGCTGCCACTTCTCTCTAAAATCCATAACACAAGCGCGGAGCATAACCTCTAAAAGTTAAATAGTCTACTCTGAATGGCCGTCGGTCTAGGGGTGAGAGGTTTTCCAAGATCAACATGTGTACCCAACTTTGCCAGAAATATCTTCCAAAAGTAAGATATGAATAGTAAACCTCTATCAGAGATTATAAATATTGGCATACCATAAAGACAAACTATCTCACGAATATAGATATGAGCCAACCTCTCAACACTAAAATAATCCTAAACCAAAATAAAATGAGCAAATTTGGTTAATTAATCCACGGTGACCCAAATACTATCAAATCTACAAGAAGTATGAGGCAGCCCAGTCATGAAGCCATAGTGATCCATTCCTATTTCCATTTTGGAATGGGTAACCTCTGAAGCAAACCATCAGGTCACAAATGCTTAGCCTTCACCTGCTGGCAACATAGGAAACGAGCTACAAAATCCGCTATATTCCTCCTCATACCACCCTACTAGTAGTATTGTCTCAAATCATGATACATCTTAGTCACTCTCAGATGGATGAAATATCTAGAACAATAAGCCTCTTCCAAAATCTATCTAATCTTATTATCTACTCTAGGATCACAAAATCGACCACCAATCCTTAAAACACCATTTGAATCAAGCAAGGCTTTCTTAGTCTCTCCGCTTAACACCTTATCCCAAATCACTCTCAATCTAACATCATCAAACTAACAAGCCCAAATTTGCTCTAACAAGGAAGATTTAGCCTCAATAAATGCCAAGACACACTCAGGTGTTGTAATATCAAGCCTAACCATATGATTAGCCAAGGACTGAACCTCTAAGGACAAAGGTCTCTCCTGAGTCAAAAGATGTACCAAATTACCCATTTTAGTAAACTTCCTACTCAAGGTATCCGCAACCATATTAGCCTTTCCTGGATGATAGAGAGTAGTCAAGTTATAATCCTTAAGAAAATCAACCCAACGACGCTTGCTCATATTAAGATCTCGATGGGTGAAGAAATACCAAAGGCTACGGTGATCCAAGAAAATATCTCAATGGACTTCATACAAGTAGTGCCTCTACAACGTCAAAGCAAATACAACCGCATACAAATCTAAATCATAGGTAGGTTAGTTCTTCTTATGGAGCTTTAACTGACGAGAAGCATACGCAATCACCTTACCCTCCTACGTCAACACAACACCTAACCCAATTTCTAAAGTATCATAAAAGAAGGTAAAACACATGCCCTCTCTGGGAAAATTCATGATTGGAACTGAAGTCAACAAATCCTTAAACTTTTGAAAGCTCGCCTCACAAACATCGAACCACTGAAAGAAAATCATCTTCTGAGTAACTTTGGTTAGCGGAGCTGCAATAGATAAAAAACCCTCAACAAAACATTGATAGTAACCTGCCAAACCAATAAAACTCCTAATCTCTGTAGGAGAAGCAGGCCTAGCCCAATCACGAATCGCTACAATCTTGGCCGAATCAATCATAATACTATCCTGAGTCACTACATGACCCAAGAAAGAACCAGACTTCAGCCAAAACTCATAGTTAGAGAACTTAGCATACAACTTCTCATCCCTCCATCCCTAAATAAAATCCGCAAATGCTTCTCATGGTCAGCCTTACTCTTAGAATAAACTAAGATATCATCTATATATACAATGACAAAGGAGTCAAGATACGATCTTAATACCCAATTTATTAACTCCATCAATGTGACTGGGGCATTAGTCGACCCGAAGGACATGACCAAGAACTAATAAGGATTGTACTAAGTTTGAAAAGTTGTCTTCAAAATATTCGAAGCTCTAATCCTCAATTGGTGGTACCCGGATCTCAAATCAATCTTTGAAAACATCAAAGCACCCAAAATCTTATCAAATGAATTATCAATACAAGGAAGAGGATACTTATTCTTACCTATCAGCTTGTTCAATTGCCGACAATCAATGCACATATGCATAGAACCATCTTGTTTATTTAAAAAAAGGCATGCGCACCCGAAGGTGATACACTAGGTCGAATAAATCCTTTATCCAATAACTCCTTCAACTAATTTTTTACTTCTTTCAACTCTGTTGGAGTCATCCTATAAGGAGGAATAGAAATTGGCTTAGTGTCTAGCTCAACATCAATAGCAAAGTCAATATCACGATTCAGAGGTATACCAGGTAAATTCATAGGGAAAACATCCATAAACTTACGAACAATATGAATAAAATCCAAAGAAAGTGGTGAAGTAACACTAGTATCACGAATATGATCCAAATAAGACAAACATCCTCTCAACCAAGCGACGATCCTGAAGAAAATATATAAATCTCTTGGGACTCGAATGAAGCACACCTTTCCAAGCTTTCCTTGGCACACCCGGTGAAGCTAAGGTCACGATCTTAGCATATAAATCGAGGACAACATAATAAGTTAATCCTAGATCAAATAAAATAGATATAGATCTGAAATAAATAGGGGCAATACCTATGATGACAACATCTAAAACCTCTGACCCTGGTTTAGCGGGTATAGCATAGCACTGTCTACGACCACACCTGACTAAGTAACCCCGCCACCACCACCACAGGTACCACTACCTCTGCCAGTAAACCTCTAGTAAAATCTCTATTTCTCACAACTAATATAAAAGTAGTCCTGAAAACACGACGGGGACAGTCCTTGGCCAAATGGCCAACCTTATCACACATAAAGAAACCTATGAAGCCTGACTCAATAGGAAGAGGTATGGCTAAGCTAGAACGACCACCCAAAGCTATTGAACCAGAAGACCCACAACCTAAACCTTGCAAGGATGCTTGCAAGGGTCTGCTATGATATCTATTAAAGCCTCTAGAATCTCTTCCTCGAGAAGTATGACCTCTGAAATCGCCCTGATGACACAACCTTTTGGTGTCTCCATGAGACGCTTGAAGAATAGACTCGGTCATCTTAGCATAATCCAATATACTTCAAAATAATGCCCTTGACATAACCATCTAAAAAGTATCAAGCTGAACCAAAACATCCAACCCTTCCATAAATTTTTAAATCTTTTCTGACTCGATGAAAATACTAGTATAAGAATATCTAAAAAAGGTAGGAAAACGTGCCTCATACTCTGCAATAGTCGTGGAGCCCTATTCCAGGTGATAAAACTTATTTTTTATCAGACCCCTTGAACTGTAAGGCATAAACCTATACAAAAAGGCCTCAACAAAATAATCCTAAGTCATCTCTGAAGAACCAAGAAGTCTGCAACTAACATGTCATCTCTACCAATCCCTGGTTGTATCTCTTAACTGGTAAGTAGTGTAAGCAACCCCATACAACTCTAGTGAACCAAGTTTATGAAACTTCTCATGATAATAAATTAAGAACTCGTATGCATCCTCGCCTACAGAGCCACTGAACCTAGGGAAACTTAAACTAGTGAATCTCTCAAACCTCTTCTAATCCTCAAAAGGCAAAACTGTACTCGCAATATTAGGAAGCATAGTGTATCTAGCAAGACAAGATCCCACCTGAGGAGGTAATGTCGATAAAGGTTGAACTCCTGACCTCAGAAGATAATACTTAGATATCAACACAAAAAGAGAAACACTACTCGTAGTCTGTGGAGTACCATAAGCAGATGTCGGTACCACTGGAGGATCCACACTCATAACTGGAGAAACAACATAGGCAGACTCTGGAATAAACACAAATATAATACTCAGAGCTAGAGGAACACCAGGTGTACGTAAAGGAGCACCCTCTAAAATGAGTCAGTAAGTAAATCAGCAACCCTTTCAAGACTGGGTAGAAGAACTCTATGAGATCAAAGTAGGCCCCATATCTCCATCATTCTCAACCTGAGGATCAGGGAAGATCCCCCTAGTACTACCTTTAGACAAGGAAGATCCTCGTGCCCGTCACTACCTTGAGCTCGTCCATGGCTCGCAACTCGCCCTCTAGACTGAGCCCTCTTCTCAAAAGATAGATTCGTATCTCTAACCTCATGGGATCTAGTCCTCACCATATGTGCAAAAAAGAGTGAAATACTATTTATAACACAAGGTATGGAAAGATCCAAATGATATAGAATAAAAAAATAATTCCTAAAGATATCTTATAGACTCTCAAAGATAGATATAGACGTCTACATATAGATATGCGAGACTCAACTAGACACCCTGTTCTTACACTAATGAGACCAATGAAATGGCTTTATTACCAATTTGTCATGCACCAAAAACCAAGGGTAATTATGGAACTTGTCGCGGCAAGCCTTGACAAGTAAGTGTATCACCCAAACTGACATAAAATGAGAAATTACTACTAAAATCCAAGGCAGGGGATCTAGAATGAATCCAAACCGAAAAAATATGATAATAGTAGAATTACATAATCAAAAATACCATACAAAATCCCAAAACCTAGTGTCATAGTGTAAGAACTGCTAAATACATCTCGAATGTCAAAAGATACAATAATAGACCAAATGGATCATAATATATCTCTGAATACAAACAAGACATGAAACAAATAGAAAGAGGTAGCAGATCAACTCTGGAAGAATAGATCAACCGCTACCTCGAATATACTCTAGATACCATCTGAATCAGCTATCGGGTGGCGCACTCGTACCTGGATTGTACCAAAACAGTGCAGTATGGGTGAGTACGGTCTACTTGTACTCAACAGGTATCATAATCTGACTGAGCAAAGTAGAAAATAAAACACATAAAATAAAAATTGTGGGCATGTCACCTTCAATCAGAAAATGTCCCAAATGATAGCCCACTTTTATATAAAAAAAACTAAAGCGTGTATTTTATTAAAAAAAAATGATCCCACACATATATATATATATATATATGTATGTACATGTATATATATATATATAATAAAAATTACACCCTTTCTTCTCCAATGCCCCCACACTTTCACCTCTCACCCCTACCCTTTCTTCTGTTCTTTCTTCTTACTTACCCCCTCCCCCTCCCGCAATCTATTTTCTCGTTCTTCTAATCCTTTACCTCAACTTTTATTACACATTATTAATTTATTCAAGAAATAAAAAATGTGTATGAAAAAATTGTGAATTTTAACACACTTTTTCCAAAATTCATTACTGAGAAGAAGAAGAAGTGTGTAACCAATTCAATTTTTCACAAGTCAAACAATTTCGTTAATTTTACAATATCCCAGACTTAATTCTTTTATATCTTTTTTTTATTGTTGTTGTAAGGATTCTTAATAATGTCTCGATTTTCTTCAAATTCGATACATTTTCTTCTTTGTTCTGCTGGCGGTGACATCCAACTTGTGGTTCTATTTGTTGATTTTGAAATGGTTCTATTTGTTAAGTTTTTTCAAATTTTTGAATTAATATAAATTGTGTTAGGTAGATTTTCAGATTTTAACCTGAAGGGAAAAAAGGATAAATGGGTTTGAAGAAGGTGAGAAAAAGAGTTAGGGTAGAGGGGATGAGGTGAGGGGTTTGCAGAACAAGAAACTGGGGTGGTGGGTGTGAAGAATAAAAAGTTTTTTTATTATATAACATATAAATTTGTGGGGTCATTTTTTAAAAAAATACTAATTTTAGGCGTGGCTTTGATGTGGCAACGACGTGGCACTGGAATGTCAATTACATGATGCGTGTGTTATTTACTTTTTTTTGTGCAACTGGAATAAGTTGCGAACGGGTGATATTAATCCACATTAAAGTTTTTAATGGGGGTAAATAAATACCCATTAAGTTAAAGGTCTAAATAAAGTTGCGTGGACAAGTTTAGGAGTGAATGATGTTTTTTCTCTATATTTTTCCATTAATTAACATATGAAAAATTACAACGTATAATTTTGAAAAACTGGTCAAATTTACCTCTCTACTTTAGAAAATTAGCTAAACATATCGTTCACCATACTTTGGAGTTATATTTACCCTCGTTATCATATTTGTGAGCCAAATTTATCCCCTACTTTAAAAAATTAGCTAAATATAGCCCTTTGTCATACTTTATGGTCAAATTTACCTTTGATGTCATACTTTGGGATCAAATTTACCCTCGTTGTTAAGAAAATTTTTGCATGCACCCTTCCTTTAATAGAAAAGTTCAAATCAACATTAAATGCCCCTATTTTGAAAATAAAAGACACCCTAATTTAACCCATCTGACCCAAATCAAGCCACAAAAAGGACACAAATAAATATACCTCCTTGATTTTGTTGATCAAATTTTTCGAACGAGATCAAGCCACTGGATATTTATCAATGCATAACTCATGAAAAATGAATTTGTATCAGTGCAAACACAAATAAATATATCTCTCTCTCAGTTAATGGATCTGCATGAGTGCAGAGCTCATGAAAAATAGCACTTAGCAGTCAAATCCAAAATATTAGGTCACTGAATATTTCTCTGGATGATTGAGTTAAGAGGTCTCCTTATGTGTCAATAGTGACATCTGTTCATTATTATATCTTTATATACAATTTGAATCTACATAAATTTTTACATCATATCATTTGCTCTTAAAACTTGTCCATTGGTTCTAGAATATAGATGCAAATAGAATTACATACCAAAATTTAAAACTTAAAATAATTGAAACATGAGCAGAGTTTGTAATAGATATTTTCTCTAATTTCATGCTTCTGTGTTATCCCAATCCATTTTACTTTTGTTCATTTGTAAACAATATATCGACGCTGCAAGTTGAAAGAGAAGTATATTTGTTAATTAAAAAAATTCGACCAACAAAACTGAGGGAGGGGTATATTTATTTCTGTATTTTTTATGAGTTGGATCGAAAAAGTTAGATTAGAGTGTGCTTTACTTTTTTAAAATGGATCATTTGGGCTATTTAGTTAATGGAAAGATACAATCTTAACAACGAGGTAAATTTGACCCAAAGTATGACATTGAGAGTAAATTGACCCTAAAGTATGATGAAGTATATATTTAGTCAATTTTTCAAAATAAAAGAGTAAATTTAACAGTATGATAACGATGATAAATTCGATCATTTTTCCTATAATTTTTCATATAAATTTCAACTGTTCAAATACAAAATTTAAAATATTAAATTATTTTAATTTTATTTTATTCCAAAATTAGTCATATTGATTATGGGGTGCATTTGTTTTTTTTTTTTTTAAGATTTAGACGTCTGAATCTGAATAAACATCTAAATGATTAAGATGTTGTCTCTAGATCTGAAAACTGAATGATTAAGACTATTTATTTTTCAACATCTGAATATGCAAAAAAAATTTATTTGTATATATATATAATAAAATAAAAAATATAATTCAAATAAAAAATTAATTACTCCCTCCGTCCTCTTTTATGTGTCGCCATTTAATCGGACACGGAGTTTAAGAAATAAGGGAAGACTTGGTAAATTTTACCAAATTATCCTTTATCAAAAAATGTGTCAATATCTTTTTTTAATTAAGTGGGACCAATAAGGGTAAAAGGGTAATTGTGCCTTTAAAAAATTGCCAAATAAGGAAAAACGACATTTATTTTGGGACGGATTAAAAAGAAAATGATGACACATAATTTGGGACGAAGGGAGTATATATTAGAAAAGTATGTAATTTAATACAACAAAATTATTATTTGATTGAGAAAAAACATTTATGTTTGTTAGTGATAGTGAAGATGGTTTATAATGGCGGTTACGGTGACAATGATTGATGTTAGTGATTAATAATGTTGGTGGTGATAGTTGGTATTATAGCGACTGTTATGATGGTGGCGGCTGATGGTGGTAGTGGTGGTGGTGATGTGACATTGCTTGATGTTAGTAATTTGAGGTGTTGATTGTATTGGCTGAAATATGAATGCATTATGGTTGATGATGTGTTGGTGTTAGTTGGAGATGTTGTTTGTTGTGATGGTCGAGATGGTTGTTAGTAGAGATAAATTGTAGCGATTGTAGTTATTGAAGTGGTGGTGTTACTAGTAACAATGGTGGTGACGGTCGAAGAATGTGTAGAAGTTGCGATGTATTAGTGGTAGTTAGTGGTGGTGCTAGTTGTGATAGATAAATTAGTCGCTAATAAGGATTGGCCGATAGTGATTGATGATGATGGTGGTGTTGATGGCGGTGGTGGCGGTGAATATAACTAGAATAATTGGGATAGTAGGTGTGGTAGCGGTTGACAATAGTAGTTGGTAGCGATATTTGTTGTCGATTATAGTTGTGATGGTAGAAGTGGTTGGTGGTGGTGATCGATAATGGTGGCGGTAGCAGACGTGGTTAGTGGTGGTGACTACTGATTATGAATAAAGTGGTGAATATTATCCAACACCAAAATATTTGTTCAGACTTATTAAGACTAGGTTCTAGATCTGAATGATTAAGACTTATTCAGACCTATTAAGAGCCAAAATCTTAATAAAAACAAACGCAGTTAGAGCCCGTTTGGATAAGATTAAAATCTGGTCAAACCAGCTTTTAATCCCTTTTTTAGCTTTTTAAAATGTTTGGTAAAATTAAAAAGTGTTTAAAAAGCTAAAAACTGATTAAAAGAATCAAAAAGTGAGAAGCTGAGTACCCCAGCTTTTTGCTCTTTAGATTAAAAATCTTTTAGATTTAACCAAAATATTTACCTTTTTTATCTCTTATATTTTTTTCCAATTCCAACAATATCCTAAACTTGTAGCCCTTAAAAATATAAATTTTTTTTCTTTTTCTCTTTGCAGCTTCGCTTCATCTCTTTCCTCCAATTTCCTCTTCATCTTTCTTCTTTGTTTTCATCGAATCTATCATTAATCGGAGGTTTTTTCAAAAAATTTATTTTAAAATTAAAAGTTATAAATAATTCACCTTATTTATGGTGTTAACAACTTTAAGGACATTTAAATTATTTAACAACAAAAAAGTGTTTAACATCATTTATTTACCAAATGTATCAACAACTTTTTTTCAGTTTAACACTTCTATCCAAACACTTATTTGCTTAATTTATACACTTATTTTAAACTTTTAATTATTTAAGTTAAAAACAATTTTTTTAATGTTATTTAAATAGGCTTTTAATGATTTAAAATGTGAACCATTCAAATTCAGAGTTCTGTTAATATCTGTGAGAGTTAGAAAAGTAAAAGTGAAGTGATTGCTACATATGACGTGAACGCCACGGAGGTAAGTCGTTGACCGTAAATTTCGACGCAAATAAATTTTGGATATGGCACACAATCCGATGATATAATCCCATCACGGGGGGAGGGGGGGGGGTATATAAACAACAAACACTAGAAGCAAGAAAAAGAAAAAAGATGGAGAAATCATCAGGGCAAAAGCTTATACTGATTACTTAGGAACCCGACGGTATTGCATGGATCACTATAAACCGACCCAAGTCCCTAAATTCTCTTACTAAGTCTATGATGGTCGATCTTGCTCGAATTTTTAAGTCCCTAGACGCGGATGATTCGGTTCGGGTCATTATACTCACCGGCTCGGGTCGATCGTTCTGCTCGGGCGTTGACCTGACAGCAGCGGAGGACGTGTTTAAGGGTGACGTGAAGGATATGGAGACTGATCCGGTTTCCCAAATGGAGCGGTGTAGGAAGCCTATTATTGGGGCTATTGATGGATTTGCTGTTACTGCTGGTTTTGAGATTTCTCTTGCTTGTGATTTGTTGGTTGCTTCTAAAGATGCTAAATTTTTGGATACTCATGCTAGGTTTGTGTTCTTACTTCCGAATTTATCTTTTGATTTCCTATATCTGCACTATAACAATTCTTTTAAGCTTTATTTAGATAATGATACTGTTGAAGCTGGATGGTTTTGATTTTTAAGATTTGAGCTCTATTACCTAGTCGTGGTATATTGGAGAAATTGAGATTGCTTTTGGCTTGATTCTTAGTAAATTTTTCAAAGTGAGTAGGCTCAATGAATTTCTCCATACTGAGCATCTCAATTCTCATGGGTAAACTAAATTAGTCTAGCTCTCCTATCCGAAAAAAAAAAAAAGATAATAAATTTTTTTTTTACTACTAGTTGAGCTCAGTTTTGAATGAACTCTTTGTGCTTTTCATTAATAGCTTTATTTGTTAAGAGGACAGATTACACCAGATAGGAGTTGGCCTTCCTGCAAAATTTGACTTGCTGTGTTGTATCTTTAGTAGTACTCTATCTGTATGGAAAATTAGCACCAAGACAGCTAATTAGCCTTACTGTGTCTCCATATCGAACTTGATTTTTAAGGTATTGATAGGGTTTTGACTTCAGAGTTGATTTTTAATAATCCTGTGGAATGGTATTAATCTTAAGCTTATTGGTTGCATGATCTAATATGATTTGACCAGTCATTAGGCATACCATTAAAGCAGCTATCAAATATAGACTAATTTTATCTGTAGAACTACTAAGCTATAAATCCTACTGTGTCTAGAGAGAGTTCCCTTCATATCCTCCAGGACCTCCAAGATATCAAGTTAACTAGGGTTATTAACTCCTTCAAAACCTAATTTACCTAGAATTATAATCCATTATGTTAGGACGGGGGGAGGGGACTCGGAGCACTTTCCTGTCTTGATGGGGTTACATCAAGGATTGACGCTTAGTCCGTTTCTTTTTGCCTTAGTGATGGAAGTATTGACGCGGCACATTCAGGATGAGGTGCCTAATTGTTTGCTTTTTGCGGATGTAGTCCTGATTGATGAGACTCATAGTGGAGTTAATGCTATGATGGAGGTTTGGAGGCAAACCCTTGAGTCTAAAGGGTTTAGGTTGAGTAGGTCCAAGACGGAATATTTGGAGTGTAAGTTCAGCGAGGTGTCTCATGAGTCCGATGTGGTTGTTAAGCTTGACAATTTTATCGGTAAGAGAGATACTTTCAAGTATCTGGAGTCGATGATTCAAGAGAATGGAGAGATTGACGAAGGTGTCACTCATTGGATCGGGGTAGGGTGGATGAAATGGAGGCTCGCCTCCGGTATCTTGTGTGACAAAAAGGTACCTCCCAAACTTAAAGGCAAGTTCTATAGAGTGGTGGTTAGACCGACTTTGTTGTATGAGGCTGAGTTTTGGCTTGTTAAGAAGACCCACATCCAGAAGATGAAGATGGCGGAGATGAGAATGCTTCGGTGGATGTCTGGGTGTACTAGAAAGATAAGATTAGAAATGAGGTTATTCGAGATAAGGTGGGAGTGGCTTCGATGGAAGCCAAGATGAGGGAAGCGAGGTTGAGATGGTTCGGTCATGTGATACGGAGGAGCACGGATGCCCCAGTGCGGAGGTACGAGAGGTTGGCTAGGGATGGTTTCAAGCGAGGTAGAGGTAGATCGGAGAAATATTATAGGGAGGTGATTAGACATGACATGGAGCAACTTCGGCTTACCGAGGACATGATCCTGAATAGGAAGTTGTGGAGGAGGCGAATTAGAGTAGAAGGTTAGTCTGAGTTAGGATGTTGTATGTTTTGGTGTATACTTGAAGTATCTTGCTTTGGGTATTATTGAATATGTTAATTTCTATTGTATCTTGTTTTATTACTATTCCTTATCTTATCTTAGATGGCTTTATTTTGAGCCGGGGGTCTATCGGAAACAGCCTCTCTATCGCACATTTGAGGTAGTGGTATGGATTGCGCACACTTACCCTTCCCAGACCCCACTTGGTGGGAATATACTGGGTATTTTGTTGTTGTTGTATGGCATTCATGTCCTACTTGATTCCCTTAGCTAATTCAACAGAACTTGAACGCAAAACAGAAATACAAGTTCTGTGGTGTTAATGTCTTTGCATTTCTTTTGCAGGTTTGGGATATTTCCTTCTTGGGGTCTCTCTCAGAAACTTTCTCGCGTTATTGGACCCAACCGAGCTCGTGAAGTGTCTTTAACTGCAACGCCTATCAACTCAGAACAAGCTGAGAGATGGGGTTTGGTAAATTATGTTGTAGACAGAAGTGAACTTTTGAACAAAGCTAGGCAAATTGCAGAAGCCATCATCAAGAACAACCACGACATGGTTTTGAGGTACAAGGCAGTTATCAATGATGGGTTCAAACAAGACTTGACCTGAGCCCTTGCTCTTGAGAAGGTACCGACATCTGTTCTTGTTATGCTTAACCAGCTGATTGTGCATCTTGTTCAACTATATGTTTGTGATCTTTTTCTAGTATCTATAATCTATGACTATATTAAAAGAGAACCCCTGCATGCATTGTTTGTGTTGTATAGATGCAAATAGCAATTTGAAAAGAAGGGTAATACTCTCCTAGAAAACTCTTATCACTCTCTTCCTAGTACCAGTAGCCCTAGTTACCCTCCAATCCTCAAAAAATAAAAAGACCTTGTGAAAGGTCAATTAAGAACCCGAAGAATCAAAGATAGCAGAGATTGAGAAAGGGGCTAACAATCCAGGTGTCATGCACCTTTTAAAAGTTGATCCTAAATCTGTAAATCATGCATGAAAAAAAGAAGAGACTGAGAACTTGGTATTTGTTGCTGGTGGGAGGTGCTAGGTAATACGTGGATTTACTCGAGGTGCACCAAAGCTGGTCTGGATACTACAGTTATTAAAAAAAGAGGAGATCAAGATGGGGAAAGAGAGAAACTAGTTGAGGTGCTTGCACCTTTCAAAAGCTAATTCTAAATCATGCATTACGAATCTGATAGTAGTCTAACATCAAGATGCATAGATAATACTACTACTTTCTTTTCAGTTTATTTAATAATTTTTCTTTTATATAATCCACTTGATATATTATTGTTGTTGTTGTATATTTGAAAAAATATTAAACTTTAAATTTCTTATGTACCCACGGACATGATTTTATAGCTTGTCATGGGATGCTTATGATCCCAAGCTCCAAAATCTTCTCTTTTTTTTTTTTGTTCTTTTTTTTTTTTAAAAAAGATTGTACCCAGTCAAACTAGTTCCATAAAATTAAAAGGAGAGGGTATACGTCTGTGCCATTGGTCATTCCCTGTGGTGCTCATATTCTCAACTGCAGTAACTTGCCAAATGTCGAATATCCGGGTCAGTCTCCAACTTAAGTAATCCACTTTAATAGTTCCCTTTTAGATACATTGTGGTTCTTAATAAGTCGATTGTTGTTCCTTGTTACCTATCCAGCTACTGCCTGTTGTGTCAAACATTTTGAAACTAATGAATTAACTAGTACAAATGCTGCAAGTAGTGAGCATGGGTTATTTACAATGTATGTGGTCTATTTCACTCGTGTTTGCAATTTTGTCATTTCCAGGAGAGGGCTTTCGCGTATTTACAATGGAATGAGCAAGGATCACTTTAAGAAAATGCAAGAGTTCATTGCGGGACGGAGTTCAAGCAAAACTTCATCAAAACTATAGATATCATGTCTAAATTTTTCTTTCTGCATTTGAAATAAATTAGTTCCCTGGCACGTTTTGTTGAAAAAAAAATAATCAAATAATCATAAAATTTGCGCCGATCTGTCTCATTTTACGAGGCAATGGTGTTTCATAGAACACAAAGGTATAGATGTTATTGTAATTTCAGTTGCGTGACGATGTTGTTAGCAAGCGACAATTATTGTCAACCTGCATGTTTATATGACATTATGAAGGACTTATGTTGCATGCGATAATATTACACGTTCTGTGTAATCATTGTGTGCCGAAGATAGCTAGAGCGTACAGGTTAGTATAATATCAGTTGGACGTGATGATAAATACATGAGTTGTACTGACTTCAACTGATCATTATTCCCGATGTATTATGCATTAGGCTCTGGGTACGGCTATACTTAGTTTGATTTGATTCGATTTTTTCAATTATAAAATCAAATCAATTATGGTCTTTTCAATCTCGGATTTTTTTGATTTTACGGTTTTGTTTGATTTTTCCAAATTAATTATTTTTAGTAAAAGTCTTTGCCACACAAAACATGTAACTGATGCTTTCAAATATTCTTCTGTCCTAGAAAGATATATTAATTATATGACACTTTCAAAGAATATATAAATAAATAAATAAAGTCAGGTTATTAAGCGAAAATATAGTGTTACCTACAATAAAGATGAAGAAAATCCATAACACGAGTACTATAAATAAAAGATGAAGAAAATAAACATGGTTTGATTTGAGCTTATTCGAGTTTTTAGATGTTTGTGGACTATAATTCTAAGAAGACTCAATTGTACCATAAATAATATTTGAGCTTATTCGAGTTTTTAGATGTTTGTGGACATTCTAAGAAGACTCATTGTACCATAAATAATTATAAGTTGAATTTTAAAATAATATGTTAAAAAACATATATTGTGAAAAAGTTTAAGTTATACGAATTACATTATAATAAATATTTTGTCACGCCCTAACTTAGAGACACAACTCCCACCTGATGCCAATTTAGACCTGAGTTAATCCTTGTTGGACAATTATGCTATTAGCAAAATACCAACCACCGAAATCAAGTAAACAAACGAGTATATATCAACTTAAAAATAAATCTGCGACCAATAAGGCCTTTTTCAACATAACATTGAACAAACTCAACTAATCCCAGCAATTCAAGAAGAACAAAAACTAAATTTGTGTTGACTAGCGAGGCCACCATGATGTATATAATCAAGTAACGTTATGCGGGCCTTCAAGGCCATCATGATATCTAAAAACTATAAATTAAACACATATATACATATACAATCAAGGTCAACGAGGCGTTGTGCTAAAAAGACAAAGCAACAAGGCCAACACGGTTGACTATTCACATCTGTATAACCCAAAGTCTGTAAGCCTCCAAGAGTAATAAAGCTTGGCCAGGCTAGGACCTCGACCTACCTAAAGTCTATCTAAAACAAAAGCTAATAAATCTTAGGAACTCTAAAATCTCCCCGCCCCCCTCTCCCTACCCCGCCCCCTCCCCCCTAAAAAAAACTAGCCAACCTTCTGGAGCATGACCGTGCTACTGAAAAGTCCCATCTAGTCATCTGTCGGGGCCTAGAGGCATAAATTCGGTGCTTCCTTACTTGGGGTATCAGTAAAAAATAAAGTACCAAGTATTGTAAGACAAACTAAAAAGTTAAACTGAATTTGAAATATAAAAGCTAAAGGTAATAATGCAGGAGCATAAGCATAACTCTAACACACTCTCCTCCATACGATAAAATTACAATCAACTAAGAAAATAATAACCTATCCTGGTCCTCATAAGTCGGGCAGGTACAAACAACAATCAAGAAACCTACCTGAGCCCGCACAAACTTGGTAGATTACTTTGCAATCTAGCTACCCCTATTGGTTCCCAACTGGGTCGCTTATATTAATTAAAACATAATGAAACATCCCTAGATTTTAGGCCCTAAAAAATTATGAGTTTGTGAACTTACTGCCTGAAACACCCTGGTTTCTGGACCTTAAAAAATTTCCTGAAATTTTGGTCTCTGGAGCCAATACGAATCATGGTACGAGCCGTATATTGGGGTACGAATGGTATGGACCATTCATATGCTGACCTGTGTTGGTTGGTGGAATAGATTTTGGTAACTGGAATGGGTATGACTTGTAGGGTACGAGTCGTATGGTTGGATACGGATCATTTGGTTTCTTCACTTAACCTTAAACTTGGTAACCTAGGTTGGATCTGAGTACGAGTGGCTTACCAGAAGCCATAAGCCAGGGTACGATTCGTACCCAGGGACTCATATGGTGGACAGTATTCAAACCTTCTATGATTTTATCTTGCCAGAGATACGGGTCAAGGGTACAGATCATATGTTGTCAATACGACTTGGGTAGAATGATTCGTACATTAGACAGTATTGGATACAAGGATTAAGACTTAGGATATGAGTGGTGGGTACCACTCGTATCGAAGGGCAAGACTCGTGAGGGTCAGTCGTACCCCTATGATGGGATTTTGTGCAACTTAAGTAGGGGTAATTTGGACATATCTCCCACTTACCCTAATAAGGTCCCGCGACTTTTAACTCTCTTAGGAGGCTATTTACCCTATTATTTTATTCATTAACACTTAGAAACACTTCCCAAACACTATAATTCTCTCAAAAGCTTTTGGACAAGAAAGCTAAGGTTTCAACTAGAAGACTAATTTGGGGATCTTGTTGGTGGTTTCTCTCCGTCTACTTTGTCAATTAAGGCATGTTATCTTCCTTTATTGTTAGTTCCAATTAAAGGCATGGCTTTATACAATGTTTTTATGATTTGAATGTTGAATAATTTTGGATTTTTAAATATGATTTAGGGGTTTTGGTTATAAATGCTTGGTTATGGTTTTTCCATGTTTTAATTATGCTTTAATATGAATTAATGGTGGTTTTGGATAATTTATTACATGAGAATGGTTCTTTGGTAATGGACTTTGGTTTTGGAAATACTATGCTCCCAATGTGTTTGATAAAATGCCTTTAACAATGTTTCCACTATAATTGTTTTTTTCAATAGAAATTATGCATGTTTTGAACTTGGTAATGGAACCCTAAATGATATGAATTGTTTAAATAGTTTTAGATGGATTGGAAAGGCCTTGGTGGCCATGGTTTTGGTTAATTGGAAATCATGAAGGGTACATGAAATCCATTAAACCTATATATGGTTGGTTGTGGAAAAACTTGCAAGTATAGTCGGTATGAAGATACCACTACTAATGGCCTTGGTTAATAAATGGTTAATGAATTGGTTGGTTACTTGGTAATGTTTTAATTATGCAATAATAGCGGGTTGTGTAGCAAAACCGTGGAAGGTGGAGGTCTCGGGAGGACCAAAACTAGAAAATCATATTTATCTATGTGAGGTTTGGTCCAAGTGACCGTATGCATGATGTCACACTATATTTTGGGAGATGTACTAGTCATCCCAAGTTTTTTCCCTAGTCGTGCGGCTTCACGCACTGGGGCCCGTTCAGCAGGGAGAGCTGAACCCATATCGCTCGTGGGTGGTTTATAACGGTAAAGCTACATAGTTCAGGTAATGGTTTTAATGGCATGCTAAATCCAGTTCACTTCCCGGCATGGACATATATATATGTATGGTTTGTTTGTATATGGATGGTTTTACTTGGTTTAATAAATGGCATTATTTTTTCTTTATACTGAGTTCTTGCTAGCGATCACTCGCTAACCCTTCTTTGGGCAGTTGTATACCCACGCTATGCTGGAACCGACCGTTCTACTATTCCTACATAGTGATTGACTCAGGGACAACTATTGGGTTGAAGTGGTGAGCTTCCATCTTTTCAAAAGTCTCTATTTTACGTTAAGGATATTTTTAGACATTCTGATTTATTTATGAATATTGGTTTTGGTTGTAATTAGGGGCATGTCCCAACCAAATATTCTTACTCTTTTGGTTAGAGGCTTTTTGGTACTGTTATGGGTTGGAATGAGCAGGATCGATATTAGTGTCGGACTTAATATTGGCATTTGTATTGAGGCTGACAGTATTGGACATAATTTCTCACTGTTTTATCGTATTTTATTTTGGGATTAATAATATTATATTTTGGAATTTATTTGGTTATGGCCTGGTTTATGGCCCCTGTTTTGATATTGGTTTGGTTTGGTATGGTTGGACGGTTGGTATGGGATGGTTGGAATGGTTGGATTCGGTTGGGTCGGTCACGATTGTGATCCTATCCCAGAGTCTTCATATGAGTTGTTACACTATCTTGTTATATTCTTGAAATTCATCCAACACAGGGCAGTCGACTAGAGGTTGGGTTGGGTAACGGGGGTGGTCTTCGATACCAGTCGGACTTGGGACGCCTATTACAACAAAGCCCCCAGTCGAGTCGTGTCAAGTTGGTATCAAAGCCAGGGTTTATGATTAATTGGAAGTTCACAAAGTCGTGTCAATTAGAGTCTCTTTTAGATGTGTGTAGCGTTCCACACTCATAAGAGAAAGGCTACTAGGAATTTAGGAATGTTTTACTTTCTTGGTATTTTATTTTCAAGCTTGGAGTCTAAGTCTTGGAATTCTTCTCTATTCCTTGGACGTTCACTTTTTAGATCATGCCTCGATGATCTAAAACACAAGGAAATTCTGTAATCCTATCTGGGGACAATGTTAAAGGGGTACGTTCTACGTCTGGAGTTCGTCTTCGATCTCAGGGTCCTATCCCTGATAGTTCTGGAGTTCCTCTGATTGCTAATCCTCCTCCTCAGTGTGAGGTGACTAATGTATAATTTTGTTAGTTCGTTCATATTATTGCTCAATTGGTTGCTACTTAGGCTAAGCGGGATGCGTCTGATGGGTTATGCGCTGAGGCCACAAGGGTTGGCCAGTTTATGAAACTGAATCCTCCTACTTTTATTGGTGTTAAGGTGGAAGGGTATCCTCATTATTTCTTGGATGAAATTAAGAAGCTATTCAGGGTGATGCAGGCTACTAATGTAGAAGGTGTTAACTTCACAGCTTATCAGCTCAAGGATATTGCGTACCAATAGTACAAAGAGTGGGATAGGGATAAAGAAGATGTGGAGGAGTCATCCTAATGGGATTCTTTTTCTAGAGATTTTCTGGATCGTTTCTTTCCTCGAGATCTGAGGGAAGAAAAAATGGATGAGTTTGTGAATCTTAAGTAAGGAAGAATGTCTGTCAAGAAATCTGCCTTGAAGTTTTGGATCATTTTTCTGTTTCTATCCCGGTAAGTGACTCAGTTATTTCTAAGCGTTGGTCGTAGGCAGACTTTGGTGGATTTGGTTGAACTTGATATGATGGATCTTGATGTTATTCTGGGAATGGATTGGTTACACTCTTGTTATGTGTCCTTGATTCTCGGACCCATAAGGTTGTTTTTAGGTTCCCTGGTGAACTGTTATAAAGTAGGAGGGTGGTTCCTTAGCTCATAAGGGGATGTTTATTTCTTATCTTAGTGCTCGGCATTTAATCTCTAAAAGTTGTCTTTATCATTTGGTCAAGGTTGAAGATTCTAACTCGAAAGGTCCTTCATTACAGTCGGTGTCGATGGTAAATGAGTTTCTTGAGGTCTTTTTGGATGATCTTCCTGGTATTCCTATGGATAGAGAAATAGAGTTTGGTATTGATTTGGTTTCGGACACTCGTCCAATATCTATTTCTCCTTATAGAATGGCTCCAACTGAGTTGAGGAAACTCAAGAAGCAACTTAAGGATCTTCTGAATAAAGAGTTTATTCATCCTAGTGTATCCTCGTGGGGTAAACCGGTGTTGTTCGTGTGCAAGACGGATAGTTCCCTTTGGATGTACATTGACTACGGGTAGTTGAATAAGGTGACGGTTAAGAACAAATATCCTCTCCCAAGGATAAATGACTTGTTTGATTAGTTATAAGGCACCAAGTTCTTTTCTAAGATAGATATTAGGTATGGGTATCATCAGGTAAAGATTAGGGAAATGGATATACCTAAGACAACTTTTCGAACTCAATATAGGCACTTCAAGTTTTTTGGTGATGTCATTTGGATTGACTAATGCCACGACGTCATTTATGGATTCGATGAACAGGGTTTTCAGGTAGTTCTTTGATCTTTTTGTCATTGAGTTTATTGATGATATTTTGGTTTATTCCAAAAGTGAGGTGGATCATACTAATCACTTCTGTGTTGTATTACAGACCTTGAAGGAACAACAGTTGTATGCCAAGTTCTCCAAGTGTGAGTTTTGGTTGAATGATGTGACTTTTCTTGGTCATATTATTTCTAGCGAGAGGATCATGGTCCACAAAAGGTGGTTGTGGTTAAAAGGTGGCCTAGACCCATGACTCCAACCATCATTTAGAGCTTCTTGGGCTTGGCTGGGTATTATAGATGGTTTGTGGAAGGCTTTTCGTCGATAGATGCTTCTTTGATTAAATTGACTCAGAAAAATGTGAAATTTTCTTGTCCGGATGCTTATGATGGGAGTTTCTAGAAATTAAAAGATAAGCTAACTTCGGCCCCAATCTTGACATTTCTTGAGGGCAGTGAGGGGTTTGTGGTTTATTGGGATGCATCTAGGGTTGAACTTGGTTGTGTTTTGATGAAGCATGAGAAGGTGATTGCCTATGCTTCCAGGCAATTTAAGGTACATGAGAGGAATTATCCTACACATGATTTGGAGATGTTGGCGGCGACATTATCTGTATGGAGTGCACCTAGGTATCTTTTTTGATCATAAGAGTCTACAGTATGTGTTCACTTAGAAGGAGCTCAATCTCAGGCAGAGGAGATAGCTTGAGCTTCTCAAGGACTATGATATGAGTCTTCACTATCACCCAGGTAAGGCTAACGTAGTTGTTGATGCTCTTAGCAGGTTATCCATGTTTGGCTCGGGCGGAGCAAGGAAAGCGGGAATTGGTGAAAGATATTCACCGTTTGTCTAATCTTAGAGTTCTTCTCTTGGACTCTAAGGATGGAGGTGTAATGGTAAAAGAAGTGGTTCGATCATCTCTTGGTGCAAAGATCAAAGAAAAACAAGTGTTGGATCCTATTTTGATGAAAATCAAGGGTGATATTGGTGGGCAAAAAGGTGATGGTGTTTGATATTGATGGTGGCGGTACTTTATAGTACCAAAAAAGGTTGTGCATTCCTAACGTCGACGATTTATGACAAACAATTTTGGATGAGGTGCATGATTCGCGCTATGTTGTTCATCTCGAGTCGACAAAGATATATCATGATCTCAGGGATATGTATTAGTGGAATGGTATGAAAAGGGATACGGCTGAATTTGTGGCCAAGTGCTTATCTATCAACAAGTTAAGGTTGATCACATGAGACCTGGTAGGTTGTATCAAGAGATTGTTTTGTCTGAATGGAAATGAGAGGTAATCAATATGGATTTCGTTACCTGTCTTCCCCGATCTCGGAATCAATATGATTCAATTTGGGTTATTGTGGATAGGATGAAGAAGTCTTCTCACTTCTTGCTTGTGAGGACTACCTTCTTGGTGAAGGATTATGCGAAGTTATATCTTCAGGAGATTGTGAAGCTACATGGACTACCTGTTTTGATTATTTCCATTGTGGCATGCAGTTTACGTCTCACTTTTGGACGTCTTTCCAGAAAGGGTTGGGGACTAAGGTGAGTCTGAGTACTCCTTTTCATCCGCAGCCGAATGGGAAAGAAGATAAAATAATTTAAACATTGAAGGATAAGCTTCGGGCATGTGTGGTTGATTATGGTGGCAATTGGTTTGAGAATCTACCTTTGGTAGAGTTTGCTTACAACGATAGCAATCATTCTAATATTGACATAGCCTTTTTTAAGGCATTGTATGGTAGAAGGTTTAGATCTCCTATTAGTTGGTTCGAGCTTGGTGAGGCGGATATAATCGGTCCGGATTTGATCTATCAGGCTATGGAAAAGGTGAAGGTGATTCGGGATAGGCATAAGGCTGCCCAAAGTCGCCAAAAGTCCTATACGGATGTAAGGCGTAAAGACTTGGAGTTTAAGGTTGGGGATAAGGTATTCCTCAAGGTATCTCCCATGAAGAAAGTAATGTGGTTTGGCAAAAAGGAGAAATTCAGTCCTTGGTATATTAGTCCTTATTTGGTTTTGCGAAGGGTTGTAAATATTGCTTACGAATTGAAGTTGCCTTCTAGTTAAAACTCCATTCATCCGGTATTTCATGTCTCTATATTGAGGAAGTGTCTTGGTGATCCTTCTTCGATTGTTCCTTTGGAGGGGTTGGGTATCTTGGACTCTCTGTCTTATGAAGGGGTCCCGATTGAGATCTTGGATAGGCAGGTTCTTCGGTTGAAAACCAAGGATGTGGCTTCGGTTAAGGTTCTATGGTGAAACCATAAGGTGGAACCATAAGGTGGAAGAAGCTACATGGGAAGCGGAGGAGGACATGAAGTCCAAGTATCCACATTTATTTCTGTTCTTAGGATTCGTACGGAAGGTATGTGTCTTCAACACATCTTTATTTTTAGAGTTTGTTAAAGGAAATATTAGTATCCTTGCCTCTATGTTTTAAAACTTTGTTAAAGATTAGAAATAAATTTGATAATGCAAATGAATCGTGTGTGTGGTTACCCCTACCTTGTCTGTCATTCGGGGATGAATGTTCCTAGTGGGGGAGACTGAAACACCCTGGTTTTTGGACCATAGAAAATTTCCTGTAATTTTTGTCTCTGGACCCACTATGAATCATGGGTACGATCCGTATGTTGGGGTATGAATGGTATGGTCCTGACAGCGCCCAAGCACACACGCAAGTGTACGTGGTCTACCAAGTAATTAAGTGGCCTTCAAGAAAGCCGAGTTATCGATCCCACAAAGACTAGATTTGACAACGATTTGATTTCAGTTCATACTTTAGATTCAAATGATGCGAGAGTGACCAAATAAAGAGTTTATAAATTGTAAATTAAAACTAAACAATGCGAAAAGTAAAGGTCTTGAGACAATCAATAAGAAAAAACCCTGGGTTGAAGCATTCCGAACAATCATATTATGTCTTGAACTTCATTCATTAATCTACTTATCGTGGTTGTTGATTCGTAGGGTTTATTGCATGATTACGGTTTTCCAACCTCTAATCATTTACCTAAGTTGAACCTTACACCTACGTCGTTGAGCGGGGATGTAATGATTCACTTAAGTTCTTTACAGATATCATCCTACATGTGAATCAAGTATGGTATCTAAGTACATCCCTGTCCTAGATACTAATTTGAATCTCTTATTTTATAAAAACAAAAAACCATACTCTGCTTATTCCCTTGTTCTATCTCCCTATTCTCTCTCTCGAGTTCACAAGGTCTACAATAGATGTATTCTATGGGTGATCAATCCATAAAATAGTTATAACAAGAATAAGCAAACAACCAATAGTGATAAGCAAATCAAACGAATTCAATTCAAAACTATAATACTCATGTTCTTGGCTTCAACCCCAGAAAGAGGGCGTTTAGCCACGCATAGTCATAATCGAAATCACAAGGTTGTAATTAATGACTAAAAACATGTATAAATTAAATGAAATTAATAAAAACCTAATTATGAAGTTGTAGCAACCCTTTGATTTCCAAAATATGTCCAAAATAGGTAAAAACGTGATATAACATATATATATAGAATAAGGGTAAGCCAAGTCCGTGTTGGAGTCAAATTGGAGAGAAACGCCCAGGTGTGGAGTGTAGCATGCGTCGCATGCTATTCGCATGCAGTTACTGGAAGTTGACTTCTTAAATTTCTCCAAGGTATTGGACCCCTGAAGTAAAGCATGCGGCGCACGCTGTATTGCATAGGAATGGAGCATTCAACGCATACATATTCACGTTCATACTATTTTTCTCCCCTTATGAGTCTATTGATGTGTTTCACGTGTCCAGATTCATTCCCACGCGCCCACACTCTCCCAATACTTTTCAGGTGTCCCAATTGGCGTCAAGCTTTGTTTTGTGCCTCATGATCCATTCCAAGCTTTTTTGAGTTGTTTCCACTTGATTTGAAGTTTGTATATCCTTCATATATCATAATTATACATTTAAAAATCATCCTATATCATTAAAAACAACAATTTAAACCTCAAAACAACATAACATCCAACACGACGAAATAGAAACAAGAGCTAAGGATAGGCAAATTTCACTTTGATCTTTAACTTGTTGTTTTGACTCTTTTATTGATCCACTTGACCCTTGTACACTCATAAAACTTATTTCCACATATAATAACATATTTAAACCATAAGGAACACATAGAACGCAATAGAATCCAACAAGAGAGGCTAGAAAAGCACCTAGCTTACGCCTATTTTTTTCTATTGAACTCTAATTGATTCTTTTTGGTAGAAACTTTCTTGGAATTCACCTTGAACCATATAAACACATGTTTTAAAACATTTATCTCATTATAAACCATTATATCTTAGAATCTTCCTCAACACAAGGCTAAAAAATCTAGAATAGTGATGCTAGAATGCATAAATACATCCAATATCACCACTCCACATTTAAATCCTTATTCATCCTCGAACAACTCTTGAATAAAATCATCATCAACTAAGGAAACTCTACACTTCTACTAAATGCAAGACACTCAAGCTAGAACTACAATGACTACATAGAATGCAAGTTACTACATTAAGCATTTATTTACACAATTGAAAGCTCATCAACTCTACTTCAAAATATCCTAGCCTCAAGAATTGACTCACCTAATGACAAACTCATGAATATCATTCAATCAAAGACATCATACAAATCACCCACATTCATAAAAAAGTGCCCTCACAATAAAAGAGTTACCCATAATCACTCACAATTAAGTAATTTAGAATGTGATGGGTACAAGAATCAAATTACACTCACTCTAACAAAGAATTCATAAGTTACACAAAATGAACCATAGGTTTTCCTTTAGTGTAAATCTCCACTAATAGTCGAATGTAAAGCTTAGGATCAATTAGGACTTTTCTGGGTTGTAATGTAGGCTAAGGGTTGGGTAGAAACTATTTAGGAATAGTGACTAACCTCTCTAAGAGCTTTAATACACTACATTATGCAATTAAAACCACTCTCCAACAACTAAATTACACTTTTTCATCCTCCCATACCTTTTGTTTTTGCCCCATCTCTTTTAAGCATTTTGACAAACACTTAGTGGACGCATAGTTTACTACCACAAGAATTATTTTTTCTCTGTTTTTTCTTTTTCACAATCATGGAAATATTTTTAGCCAAAGTTATACCACAACCACGCACCACACATCAATTATACACCAATAACTATTACCTTGGGGCATCAATTTTACCCTTTTCTTCTTTAATTTCTCAAACTCCTCTTACTAGTTTATTTTTTCATTAAAGCACGTAGGAGATTTTTGGATCAAATTAAAGTCCATCAAAGAAAGGGAATTAGGCTACATATGAGGCTAACAAAGAAAAGGCTAAAGGCTCAATGAGGGTTAACTAAGATAATTCACAAGGGTAGGCAAAAGAAAGTATAAAATAAGGCTATCAAAGAAATGCCTATATCATCTCTTAAACCCATATTCTTTATTTTGCTTCACACACACTGAGTAAGTTCTAGACATCATATGCAACAAGGAATATACAAAATACCTCACACGCACATGGCATATGCGCAACACACATAGGATCATCATAGACTCCCAACCAAACAATAGCACAAATTCAAAATTAAGCCAACAAGTACTAGAGTCATAAACATGAACCTAGGAATCTAAAAAATAGTAATTCATTTAATCAACATGATTTTTCAAATAAACCACTTGCATCATGTAACCAAGAATAGCACTAACAAGAATATCTCACTTATTCCTAAACTAAAAAAATTTTAAAATTTTAAAATTGAGCCAAAAATTAGGAATTTCCACACCCCAAACTTAAAAATCTACTTTGTCCCCAAAGTGAATTTAAAAGTATAAAGATAAAAATACTCCCTAAGGCCTCTAGGCCTAGCTAGTAGAATCTTCACATGAATGAGATCCATGGAACCCCACACTCAATCTTTTTCATACTTCAAACTCAAGATTATGGTACTCAGACTTCTCATTAACCTGTGACTCAACCAAAAACAAAAAAACTTCATGAAATAAAAAATAAAACTGAAAATTAAACATACCTAATTTAACTTGGGTTGCCTTCCAAGCAACGCCTGATTTAGTGTCGCGGCACGACCCAACTAAACTCAACCATATTCCTTCACCCTTTTACTTTCTTTTGGGAGCCATTTTTTCATTATTTTCAGACCTCTTTTACCTTTTAACATGTTAGGAAATGGTGGTTCTTAGTCCATGCAATCAGGTATTTGGAAGAGGTCTTTAGTAGCTTAGGCACCCGACACTCATCCCTATCAAACACATTGATCATGTATAAATCTTCATATAAGGGATTTTCAATGGAGGCCTTGTAAACATCAAATACCACCTCTTCATGATATACCCTCACCTTAAGCATTCCTTCTCTAACGTCAATTAAAGCCCCTCTAGTTTCTAAGAATGGGCACCCCAAAATAATTGGTACCTGTTCATCTGCCACAAAATCAAGAACAAAAAAATCGGCAGGAATAACAAATTTACCAATCTTTATAAGGACATCCTCAATGATTCCCTCCTGATATTCTATGGATCCTTCTGCAAGCTGCATAACCATTCGTGTCTCTCTAGGCTTTTCCAAGCCCAATTTTCTAAACAATGATAAAGGCATCAAATTTATGCTTACCCCCAAGTCACTTAGTGCATGGACTTTCTTTCCCCCAATTTGCATGGGAATAGCAAAATTCCCTTGATCTTTTAATTTCTTGGGATTTTTTTGAGTCATCACAGAACTACACTCTTCAGTTAGTATGATTTGTCCTACATCTTGCAATTTCACCTTCTTTGCCACCACATCCCTCAAGTATTTTGCATACTTAGGCATACTTTGCAAAATATCTAGCAAAGGTAAATTAATATGCAACTCCTTGAATGTGTCAATGAAATTTTTGAACAAGGCATCCTCCTTCGCTTTTATGTACTTTTGAGGGAAAGGCAGTGGCAACGTCTTCTTCTTTTCTGGTTCAGCAACTTTTTTATTCAAGTACTCAGACTTCCTTGAATTTTCAGCAACTTCTTTATTTACCTTTTGGGTCACCATATCAGCATCTAGCTCCTTAATTGCCTTGGGAAGTTCTTCTTGAATCTCTTTACCACTTCTCAAGGTGATTTCCATAACCTTCTTTAGAATTTCTGTGTCAGTTAGCAAACTACCTTGTGGCCTAGTATTCAATGCTTTCTGATTCTGTCCTACTTGCAACTTTAAACCTCTAGTAGCCGCTTGCAAATTTTTTAGGTCTATAGCGAACTGCATCTGATTAGCTAGGATCTGCTTCAATATCTCCTCTGTGTTGCTTGGGCCGGTGGCAGTGGGGCATTCCATGGCTGATTTGTTGGCTGAGTTTGCCACTTCATGTTGTAGGCATTATCATAATTTGGCCTTTGATTATTGCCTACATACATTATAGATTCTAGATTTGAAGCACACATGGCCGCTGCATGACCACTATTCCTCATACCTTACACTAATCTGCAGCTTGTTGGATGGCATTGACTGTGGTTATAGGTTTTGCTGCACCTAACTTTATGCCACTGCAATGAGTGTTGATCAGATTCTTTAGTGCAGAAACCTTTGCTGATAAGGTTGTGAATTGGTCCACCTCTAATACACCCGCAATTCTTTTTGTGGTGCTTCTAGAATCCGAATGCCAATCTAGATTTGTTTATGCTATGTGATTCAGCAATGTGTACAACTCATCATAAGTTAGCTCCAATGCTTGACCACTAGCAAAATCTTTGTATTATGATCAAGAGCTTCTAGAAAAGTGTGAGCAAGTACCTCATTTGACTTTTGGTGATGTGGACAATCCCGAAGAAGAGCCTTGAAACATTCCCAAGAATGATAAAGGTTTTCATCAGGCTTCTATTTGAAGCTCAGTATCTTACTACCAAGTCTCGCAGTCTTGTCCGATGGAAAAAATCTGATGAGGAACTTTTTGGAGAAGTCATCCCATATGTGATTGAATTGGCCAGCTTCGTATTCAACCACCTTTTAGCTTCCCCCAAAAGTAAATGGGGAAACAGTGTTAGCCTCACATAATTTGGAGTCACCCTAGTCGGAGTGAATGTATCAGTAAGCTCAATGAAGGTCTGCAAGTGGACTTGTGGGTCCTCGTGTGAAAGCCTTGCAAATTGTCCACTGTTGATAAGAATCTGCACCATATTATGTTTCAACTCGAAATTCCCCTCAGCTGCCAGTCTTTGAATTAGGGAAGTCAAGTTCATTGGAAGTGAGACTGCCACCTCCCTAACCTTCCTACCAGCTTCTTATTGTTTATCCATAGGAACAATATTCTCTTGGACTTCTTAGATTTGAGTAATTCTGGGAAGAAGGATTGCTTCTCTCCTTCGTTGATGGTAAAGTTGCTCGGGCTTCGAGCTTGGTTCTACCAACTCCTGATCCCATACCAACTTATCAAACTATAAACCTGTTCCCCATAGGAACAAAACCAACACCAAGCGTAAAAATACCAAATAAACTTAAAAGTAAAAATAAAATAAATAATTGCCAAAATACAAGTCCCCGGCAACCGCACCAAAAACTTGACAGCACCCAAGTGCACATGCAAGTGTACGTAGTCTAATAAGTAATATAGTGGCCTTCAAGAAAACTGAGTTATTGATCCTACAGAGACTAGATTTTGCAATGATTTGATTTTAGTTCACACTTTAGATTCAATTGATGTGAGAGTAACCAAATAAAGAGTTTGTAAATTGTAAATTAAAATTAAACAATGCGGAAAGTAAAGGTATTAAGACAATCAATAAGAGAAAACCCAGGGTTGAAGCACTTCGAACAATATATTATGTCTTGAAATTCATTCTTTAATCTACTTATCATGGTTGTTGATTCGTAGAGTTTATTGCATGATTACAGTTTCTTAACCTCTAATCGTTTACCTAAGTTGAACCTTACACCTACATTATTGAGCGGGGATGTAATGATTCACTTACGTTATTTACAGCTATCATCCTACATATGAATCAAGTATGGTATCTACGTACATCCCTGTCCTAGATACTAATTTAAATCTCTTATTTTATAAAGAAAAATAAATCATACTCTGTTATTCCCATGTTCTATCTCCCTATTTCCTCTTCCGAGTTCATAAGATTGACAATAGATGTATTCTACTGGTGATAAATCCATAAAATAGTTATAACAAGAATAATCAAACAACCAACAGTGATAAGCATATGAAACGAATCCAATTCAACACTATAATTCTCATGTTCTTGGCTTCAACCCTAAAAATAGGGCGTTTAGCCACACATAGTCTTAATCGTAATCACAAGGTTGTAATTAATGACTAAAAACATGTATGAACTAAATGAAATTAATAAAAAACTAATTATGAAGTTGTAGAAACCCTTTAATCTCCAAAATACGTCCAAAAGTATGTAAAAATGTGATACAACATGTATATATAGCATAAGGGTGAGCCAAGTACGTATTGGAGTTGAATTGGAGTGAAACTCCCAGGTGTTGGGTGGATCATGCGTCGCATGGTATTTTCATGCACTCACTGGAAGTTGGCTTCTTAAATTTCTCTAAGGCATTGGACCCCTAAAGTAAAGCATGCGAAGCACGCTATATTTCTCTATAATAGAGCATGAAACACATGGATATCATACGTCCACACTATTTTGGGTTTTTTATGAGTCTATTTATGTGTATCACATGCCCATACTTCTTCCCACGTCCCCACACTCTCCCAATACTTTTCAGGTGTCCAAATTGGCGTCAAGCTCTGTTTTGTGCTTCTATGATCCATTCCAAGACTTTTTGAGTTGTTTACACTTGATTTGAAGTTTTTATATCCTCACATATCATCATTATCCATTATAAAATAATACTATAGCATTAAACACAACAATTTATACCTCAAAATAACATAACATCCATCACGACGAAACAGAAACAAGAGCTAAGGATAGGCAAATTTCACTTTGATCTTTAACTTGTTGTTTTGACTCTTTTATTGATCCACTTTACCCTTTTACACTCATAAAAATTATTTCCATAAATAATAACATATTTAAAACCATAATTAACACATATAACACAATAGAATCCAATAAGAGAGGCTAGAATTGAACTCTAATTGATTCTTTTTGGTACAAACTTGCTTGGAATTCACCTTTAACCATATAAACACATTTATCTTATTATAATCCATTATATCTTAGAATCGTCCTCAACACAAGGTTAAAATGGCTAGAATAGTGACACTAGAATGCACAAATATACCCAACATCATGTCCAATCATATACTGACCAGTGTTAGTTGGTGGGATGGATTTTGGTCAGTGGAATAGGTACGACTTATAGGGTATGAGTAATGTGGTCATATACGTATCATTTGGTTTCTTAACTAAGCCTTAGACTTGGTAACCTAGGTTGGATCTGAGTACGAATGGCTCACCAGGATCCGTAAGACAGGGTACGAGTCATACCTAGAGACTCGTATGGTGGACAGTGTTCAAACCTTCTGTGATTCTATATTGCTATGGATATTGGTGAAGGGTACGGATTGTATGCTGACAATACTACTTGGGTAGGATGAGTCATACACTGGATAGTGTTGGGTCTAAGGGTTTAGGCTTAGGATATGAGTGGTGGGTACCACTCATATTGAAGGGTACGAGTGAGGTTCAGTCGTACCCCTATGATGGGATTTTGTGCAACTTAAGTGGGGGTAATCTAGATATTTCCCCACTTACCTTAATAAGGTCCTATGACTTCTAACTCTTTTGGGAGGCTATTTACCCTATTTATTATTTTCATTAACACTTAGAAACTCTTCCTAAACCTTCTATAATTCCCTCAAAAGCTTTTGGGAAAGAAATCTAGGGTTTCAACTAGATGACTAATTTAGGGATCTTGTAGGTGGTTTCCCTACATCTACTTTATCAATTAAGGCATGTTCTCTTCCCTCATTGTTAATTTCAATTAAAGGCATGGTTTTATACAATATTTTTATGATTTGAATGTTGTATGATTTTGGATTTTTAAATATGATTTGGGAGTTTTGGTTATAAATGCTTGGTTATAGTTTTCCATGTTTTAATTATGCTTTTATATGCATTAATGGTTGTTTTGGATAATTTTTTGCATGGGAATGGTTCTTTGGTAATGGACTTTGGTTTTGGAAATACTATGCCCCCAATGTTTTTGATAAAATGCCTTTAACAATGTTTCCACTATAATATTAATTTTTCAATGGAACTTATGCATGGTTTAAACGTGGTAATGAAACCCTAAATGGTAAGTATGGTTTAAATGGTTTTAAATGGATTGGAAAGGCCTTGGTGTCCATGGTTTTGGTTAATTGGAAATCATGAAGGGTACATAGAGTCTCTTAAACCTATATATGGCTGGCTATAGACAAAACTTACAAGTATAGTCAGTATTACGATACCACTACTAATGTACTTGGTTAATAAATGGTTAATGGATTGGTTGGTTGCTTGGTAATGGTTTTAATTCGGAAATAATGGCGGAGTGAGTAGCAAATTCGTGGAAGGTGAAGGTCTCGGGGGGACCAAAACTGGAAACTCATAGTTGTCGATGTGAGGTTTGGTCCAAGTGACCATATGCATGATGTCACACTATATTTTAGGGGATATACTACTCATCCTAGGTTTTCTTCCCTAGTCGTGTGGATTCACACACTGGGGCCCTTTCAGCAGGGAGAGTTGAACCCATATAGCCCATGTGTAGTTTAGGATGGCAAAACTACACAACCCAGGTAAAGGTTTTAATGGCATGCTAAACGTGGTTTACTTTCCCGGCATGGATATATATATCTATGGTTTGTGTGCATATGGATGGTTTTACTTGGTTTATTAAATAGTATTATTTTTTCCTTATCCTGAGTTTATGCTAGCGATCATTCGCTAACCCATCTTCGGGAGGTTGTATGCCTACACTATGTAGGAACTGGCTGTTCTACTCTTTCTACATAGTGATTAACTCTGGGACAACTATTGGGTTGAAGTGGTGAGGTTCCATCTTTCCGATATGCTCCATTTAATGTTATGGATATTTTTA
Organism: Capsicum pubescens; assembly: GCA_030864215.1. NCBI lineage: Eukaryota > Viridiplantae > Streptophyta > Magnoliopsida > Solanales > Solanaceae > Capsicum > Capsicum pubescens. The sequence continues at coordinate 182,943,628 of CM061538.1, forward strand.
AACATTCTGATTTATTTATGGATATTGGTTTTGGCTATGATTGGGGGCATGTACTACCCAGATATTCTTGATCTTTTGGTTAGAGGTTTTATGGTACTGCTATGGGTTGAAATGGGCGGGATCGGTATTGGTTTTGGCTTTAATATTGGCATTGGTATTGAGGATAATATCATTGGACATAATTTCTCACTGTTCCATCATAATTCATTTTGGGTTTAACCATATTATGTTTTGGAACTTAATCGGTTATTTCCTGGTTTATGGACATTATTTTAGTACTGGTTTGGTTTGGTTTAGTATGGTTAGACGTTGGTGTAGGATGGTTGGACTCGATTGGGTCGGTCATGGTTGTGATCCTATCCTAGATTCTTCAGGTGAGCTATTACACTATCTTGCTATATTCTCAAAATTCATCCAACTCAAGGCAGGCGGCAGGAGGTTGGGTTAGGTAATAGGGGTGGTATTCGATCCCAGTAGGACATGGGACGCTCATTACGTCAAGGCCTCCGATTAGGTCGTGTCCCTTCCTAGACTACGACTCTCCTTATGAGTCATAGTGTCTCTATACAGGTCATAGGATCCTAACCATAGGGAGTCCAATGTGGTTGCAGAGTGAACTATTCTAACTACGACTTTTACCTTATGAGTCATAATGGCTCTATACGAGTCGTAAGGTGGAAAATCATAATATGTCCAATCTGATGCCCAAATAATAATGTTCTGACTACGAGAGGAGCATATGAGTCATAATTTTTGGGTACGAGTTGTATGGTACAACTTATAACCAGACCATTAAGGCTTTCCATGGACACTGTCCAGACTACAACTGAGGTTCACGAGTCGTAGGGTGACCATACGAGTCATAAGGTCACCCGTAATGACTGATAATGATTTTTTCAGCTTTATTTTGCAAGGGGCACTTTGGTCATTTCCTTTACTCTCCAATTAAAACCCCCATCATAAAACACCTTTGGAGTTTTTTTCTCATCCCTTAGGAAATTAAAACACATTCTCTCCAACTCTCTAAATTCTCCAATGTCAAGATACTTAGGGTTACCAAAAGGTTGATCAATTAGAGCTTCCAGGGGCAAATTCTCTCCATAATTCTTGATATTTAAGGAATGTGACTCTACCCTTAAAATTGTTTTACTTAAAGCATCAAAGCATATGATTGTTTATGTGGATTTGAACATGGGTTTTGATATGGGATGAGGTTTTTGGGATGAATGTTTTTAACTTATTTTTCCATGATTTATTATGCATTGTTCATTCTTTTTATATGGTTTTAAACTTGTGGGGTGCATGGGAATAAACTAGGGGATTGTGGTTTCCCCAACTCAATTTTGTGTAAATGGTTCTGAGTATGGGTATAGTTGCAATGAACTACTTTTGAAACAATTGCCTGATGTAAAGAGTTTATTAAAACATGGTGGTTTGATTTAATGAACAAAGAAAGTCGGTTTTACCCCACCTTGTATTAATGAACCCAGGGAGTTATATTTCCCAAGATAATAGAATTAAAATGGCATAATGATGTCACCTTGCAAGTGTAATTGGCATGACGATACCAATAGTGTATGCCTTAAGGTGCATGATAGTTTAATGAATGGGAATATGTGAATAGTGGTTTAATTGGGCTTAAAAGAGGGATGTATAGTTGGACCATGAAAATGGAGGTCCCAAGGGACCAATACTAGAAATCATGATTGCCGACACAGTGATCTAAATGACCGAGTGGTTAGAGTCTTCCTTATTATATGATTGGGTGGTTCAAATCCCCGATGTTAAATAACTAGGTCCTTAAGTCACCTTTAGTATATTCCGGGAGGTTTGAGTCCCCCATGGTGCATATTTATATATGACTCATATAGCCCGTGGGTGCCTTATTATGACGGTTATGCAACACAACCCAGGTTAAGATTTTAAAATGCATTCTAAGTCTTGTTCCTTATCTCAACATTTTAAATAAGTATATTTATATGCATACATGTATGTGAACATGTATATTGAGTTAAACTGAATTTTGAATTGTCATTATCTTATCCTTATCCCTGAGTTACATGCTAGTTCTCAACCTACTAATCATATCTGGATGTTGTATCCCCACACAATGTAGGGTCTAAAGACAAGATTACTTTCCCCGCACAGTGTTAGGTGGATTGAATCAGCTCGTCGGTCGATTATGGTGAAGTGGTGAGATTTCATTCTCTGAAAGACTTGATCATTGCATCGGTTTTCTTTCATAAATTAGAATTAAAGAGTTCACATTGTTATTGTCATTGTCATTGTTAGGGTCGGGGGCAAGTCCCAACTTAAATTATTTTTGAATTAGTAGAAGCTTTATGGATATTATTATAGATTGGGTATTGGTATTGACATTATTAGATGTCTTTGAGTTTATTACTTTCCTATTTTGTTATATGTTTGGAATTCATCCGCTACTAGGTGTTATGTTCTGTATTGTCTAGGAAAAAAGGGTTGTCTCTGGTCCTCGATAAACTTGGAATACCCTTCTCGGCCAGGCCTTTGTTCAATCCATGAAAAAGTTGGTATCAGAACCTAGGTTTTGTATCATTGTGTGTCCATAAAGCTATGTCAAGTAGAGTCTCTTTTATGGGGATGTAGTATGCCACACTTATAAGAGAGACGCTACGAGGCATTTAGGAATGTTCCTCTTTTCTTAGGATCTACTTTCGGGCTGTAGAGTCTAGGGAGTTAAAATATCCTGTAATTTCCCTGTCACGACCCGAGGCTACCTCCTAGTCGCGAGAGCACCGAATAACATAATGATAATAGACATGTGCGGAAAATAACTGATAAGGCCATGAGGTTTTAAATATTGAAAAAACAATTGATTTCACAAGTCTATAACATCTACAGAACATAATGAAACAAGACTAATAAGACTAATAAACTAACTGACTGTCTGAATGTTAGAAAGCCTCTAAACTGACTGAGGAGTTGACGGGACAGTCCCCAACTAACTCCAACTTACTAACTAAAAAGTAATGCAGAAATACTGAATAAACATTACAGGTCCTTGATAGATGAGGACTCACAACTGTTGTTGCTGCTGAAGTGCTAGACTGTCCAAGTACAATCGGGAAATTGAGCGTCCGAACCTATGATATAAGACATCATAGCGGAAAGAAGAGTATGCGGTTAGTACTTTGAATGTACTGGTATATAAGATAAGGTTGGGCTGAAATGTATAGGTTACTATGCATAAAGTAATGACTATTTGAACAGAAAGAGATAACTGAGGATGCATGCATGAAAACTGAAATACTGAGAATGCAGGACCTAGCATATAATATTTCTGAAATAATCTGTAAATTGAATTACTAAAAACTAATAATTGAATGAAAGTCCATATGCTATGGTCAAAAAAACCTGAACTGAATCCTGTACAGAATACTGAACTGATACTGTGGGAGGTATCATCTAAATGACATGCCCCAATCTGAGCTAAGTGGGGTCCAACCTATAACCCCAGTTTGAAGGGTGTTAGCAATGTTCCACGGGTACTAATAATGGTTGTATGGATCCACTAAAATTGGTGTCCCGAAGGTCTAAATATTAACCCTATACTGGAAGAAAAATCATGAGATATGTGCCAACCCTAAACTAGCAAAAAGACATCTCAAACCTACGCTGGCTACGTAGTTCTGTAACTTAAGGATTGCTACTTAGGGTCAAACCCTAAATTGGCAGAAATTTCCTCATCCCTGGGTTCGCTCGATGCTGAAATGCTACTCCCAACTGAATGAAATTGTTTAATGGAATGAACTAAGCTTAACTGAACATGCAACTGATCATAATAACTGACTGAATGATAATTCTCATGGTATATTGAAAATCAATCTGAAGATACTGAAATTATGTAAAAAACTAAATATCGAGTGTTCATAACCCTCCAACACTGAATGGAAATAACAATACGGGAACATAAAGCTTTGAAACCATAGTATGGAATTATTGTTCAAAATCCAACACTTAGGCAGTTCATCAAACACATGAGAGTCATGAACTTAAGCATGGGAATGAGTAAATCACGTGGTGATAACATAGTTATAATTCTAAAACCATGAATTAAGTTTTTAAATGACAAGAGTTCAATATTCAAAACATGCAAGGTCTTATTCCATTGAAAACACATGTAATCAAAACTTGAAATCAAATTATCAAGATGTTCATGGGAATAATTCAACTTAATCATGTAAAATTCATAATTTAAAACATAAAAAGAGATTCTTGGACTCCATAGGTGAAAAGGGCCCATGGATGAACATCACACATACCTTAAACCTAGCTTGAAAATGAAACACCAATCTTGATGCTTTCTTGAATGCTCTTGAATTGGGGACCTTGAATTCTTAGTTTCCTTGGAGAGACAGTAATGGAATTTGATGTTCTTGGGAGATGACTAGGGTTTCTTTGAGAGGAGGATTGGAGAAGATGAGCAAATAATGCCCTAACCGTTATAATTCGTAATTTGACGACTTGGATTGAGTGGAAAAGATACAATTTCCCCTCAGACATTTAAATTCATAACTGGAATGCATTTTAAAGGGGCACCACGATAGATAAAAGCTCCATCGCTATTATGAATGCAACGTGGCCCTATCGGATGAGCTACTAGAATAGTGATCCAAACATGACCCAATCCTCATTCAAAAAATCTAAAACTTCCCTGAGACATGCTTTTTACACCCCTGAACATAAAATAAACTCAAAACCAATATCTCGGGGTTGGAAATAACAATTTAAAAATACTCAAAGTTAAGAGGACAAAAATGTCTAAGTCCCCAACAATTAGTGAAATTTTCAAGTTTTAAGCCTCTTATGTATGCAACTAGGAGCTGAACTGAGCTAAGAATAATACAGGGTATTATATCCCATCTTCTTGATTTTTAGATCATGCCTCCCAAAAAATCTGATGCTTATGGAAACTTCTCTGTCCCACTTGAGGAGAGTGTGGATGGGACTCGTCTTATTTATGGAGTTCAGACTCGGTCTAGGGTCGGTGCTTCTGATTGTCCTAGTGGAGTAACTTCGGTCTCCACTGATCCTTGTCCCGTGGGTGACAATCCTACGTAGTTTCCTCTAAGAGATATTAATAATGCTGAGTTCCGTTATTCTATTCATATGTTCACCTAATTGGTGACATCTCAATTACGTCAGTCGGTCCTGCTGGTGTTAATATTAGTTATTCTAAGGAAACTAGGGTTGTCCAGTTTATGAGGCTGAATCCTCTGACCTTTACTGGTTTAAAGGTTGAGAAGGATCCTTAAGGTTTTATAGATGAGATGGAGAAGATTTTTTTGCGTGATGCATGCTTCTAATTTTTAGGGTGTGGATTTCACTACATATTAGGTGAAAGATGTGGTGTATCAGTGGTATGAGGAGTGGGACTAGTCTAGGGGTGATGATGCTGAGTTGGTATAATGGGAGGATTTCTCTGGTGTTTTTCTTGATCATTTTTTTCTCAAGAGTTGAGGGAGGTAAAGGCTAAGGAGTTCGTGAATTTGAAGTAATGCAAGATGACTATGAAGGAGTATGCCTTGAAGCTTCATTAGATGTCCCATTATGATCTTGAACTAGTATCTAGCATGAGGTATAGAATGAGGATATTTTATTCTCGGATGTCCCGTGATCTAACTTTGGAAAGCAAGGTTGTCTTGTTGAACAAGGACATACATATCTCTAAGCTTGTGGTATATATACAATAGGTTGAGGATGAAAAGAAGAAATAAGTCGAAGTAAGGGAGAGGCAAAGTAAGATATCTGGGTACTCTGAGTAGGGTGGAGGTTAGCAAAATAGTAGTAGAGATGGCAGGCAGTGGCCTAACAAGAAGAAGGAAAATTTTAGTTCTTATTCTAAGACTACTAATCCATATCCTAAGTTGTTCAGTGATCGTCAGTTCCAGGGAAATAGTGGGTAAAGGGCATAGGGTGCCTAGTTTCAGGCTAATAGAGCTCAATTGGCCCTATTTTATCCTCCTTGTCTCTTTTATGGGCAGGTGCATTATGAAGTGTGTGATGAGGCAAAGAATAAGTGATTTAAGTATGGGCAGCTTGGTTACATGTAGCGAGATTGTTCTTCTAGGGTTGCTTCAGGGGATAATAAGTCCTGGTTCTACTTTTTTAGCTCCTGCAACAAAGAGTGCTATTTCTGGCTCCAGCACTGGTTGAAATGTCTTTATGCTCTTGCTACCCATCAAGATTTTGAGGTTTCTCCTAATGTTTTTACTGGTATGCTAAAAATTTTCTTTCATAATGTATATTGTCTACTTGATCCTGGGTCTACGCTATCTTATGTGACCTCTTATGTGGCTATTTATTTTGGTTTTGGTCCTGAGTGTATTCCTGATCCCTTTTCTATGTCCACCCCAGTGGGTGAACCGATTGTGTCTAAAAGAGTCTATAGGTGGTTGTGTGGTAGCTATCCGTGGTAGGGAAACATTAATGGATCTACTAAAGTTGGACATATCAGATTTTGATGTGATTTTGGGGATGGTTGGCTCCATTCGAGTTATGCCTCTCTAGATTTCTGACCCAAAGGGTCAGTTTTCGATTCACAAATGATCTGATGGTTGAGTAGGAAGGTATGTTCGTAGTGCCTAAGGAAGGTTCATTTCTTATCTTAGAGCCCTAAGGTTGATCTTCAAGGGATGTTTCTACCTTTTTAGTTCATGTTAAGGATTCTAGTTTCGAAGGTCCTTCATTGCAATCTGCCCTTATGGTCTATAAGTTTTCCAAGGTGTTTCTTGATGATCTTCTTGGTGTTCCTCCCGATAGGGGAACTGATTTGGGATTCATATTGTCATGGAAACTCATCCTATTTCTACCTATCTCAATAAAATGGATCCAGTTGAATTGAAGGAAATTAAGGAGAAATTGAAAGATCTTCAAGGTAAAGGTTTTATTCGCCCTAGTGTTTCTCTGTGGGGCGCTCTGGTAGTCTTAATACGTAAGAAGGATGGGTCCCTTAAGATGTGTATAGATATTGCGCCCAAGCGCACATGCAAGTTTATGTGGTCTTGCCAAGTAATACAGTAGCCTCAAATAAAGCTGAATATCGATCCCTTAGAGACTTGTGTTAAGCAACAATCCTATTATTGTTTAACAATTGAGATTAGCTAGTGCAATAGTAACCAAAAGAGTTTTGAAAGTTATAATTAAAAGTAAACTAAAGTAATATGGACAAGTAAAGACTTTGGACAATCAATGGATGAAAATCCGGGGTTAAAGCACTACGAACAATCATACTACGCTGTTGAACTTCATTCGCTAGATTAATTATCTTTGTTTTTTATTTGTAGGGTTTATCGCAAGATCATGGTCTCCCGACCTCTAATCGTCTACCTAACTTGGAAATCACAACTACATCGTTGAGTGGGGATGTAATAATCCAATTATATTCATGAAGTTATCTTCCTACATGTGAGTCAAGAAAGGCTTCTAGGTATATCCCTATCCTAGATGCTAATTCAAATTCCTTATTTTATAAAAGAATAAGAACCTTACTCTATTTATCCCCACGTTCTATCTTCCTATTCCCCCTCCTGTGATCACAAGGTCGGCAATATATGTATTCTAAGGTTAGATACTCCTTAAAATAATTAAAACAAGTATAAAAAACAACCAAATATGATAAGAAATCCAAACAAACTCAATTCAAAGTGAAAGTAAACATGTTCTTGGCCTTAACCCTGGAAAGGGGGCGTTTAGCCACTAATAGACATAATTGTAATCAAGATTCTTGAATACATGATATAATCCATTAAAAAGATAAAGTAAAGAGATATAAACCCTAAAATAAGTGTTTATCATCCCTCTCCAAATCTCAAAGAAGTCCAAGGTGAATAACTACAAGTTCAAGTGTCCTATTTGTAGGACAAGGCTTTTTGCCGTCGGGGAATCAAGGGGCAAGTCACGGGGGTCATTCCTCTGGTATGGGGGTAGTTCCGTGGGATAATCACAAGGGAACAATGTTTTGAGTCCCTTATGAAGCTGAATATGCATATAATTCACCCCACATCCCTTTGCAAGGTCCTTCATGCGCTAGTGACATCCAAAGTGTCCATTTTACATCAGGTTGTGTCTTGTGCTTCCGTTGATCCATTCCCAGCCTTGTGGTGTTTTTTGAAATTGATTTTCAGATTTTATATCATTCATATATAATCATAATCAACTCAAAAATAATCCTATATCACAAAACACCACGGATTAGAGCTCAATTCAACACAATATCAAGAACGGTGAACTGGAAACTCGAGATAAGACTAGGCTTGCCTACGTTGATCTTTAACTTATTGTTTTAACTCTTGGATTGATTCAATTGAACACTAAAAATTATAAACAAGTTGTTCCACATTGTTCCACACATAACTATACAATAATACAATTAGGAACTCATTAAACACAATAGAATCCATCAAGATCAACTTGACAAACACCTAGCTCAAGCTAGTAACACTAGTTTTCACATTTGAACTCTAAGTGACCAATTCAAACAAGTACAAACTTGTTTGAAAGGCATCATGAACATTGTAATCAAATAGTTATACACCTATATGCTCAATTATATCATAATTCACTCATTAAGCACACAAAAAGTCCTCAAAACAAGGCTAAATAAGCCAGGATAACAACACTAAGGCGCATAAATCTACCTCAGATCACTACCCCACACTTAAAACCTTGTCCGTCCTCGAACAACTCTTTAATCTAAGAATCATAACTGAATTGACCCTACACTTCTACTACATTTAAGACAGTTAATCTAGAACTATAATGACAACATAGAATGCAAGTTTCTACACTAAGCATGTTACATACACAATTGACAGTTCAAGAATACTACTTTAAAACATCCTGGCCTCAAGAATTGACTCACCTAGTTAGAAAACTCATGCACATTGTTAAATCAAAGACATCATACAATTCACCCAGCATTCATCAAATATGTTCCCTCAAAATAAGATATTTACCTATAATTACTCACAATCATACAATCCAAAATAGAATGGGTACAAGAATCAAATTGCGCTCACTCCCAAAAAGAATTCACAAGTTACAAATGATGAACCATAGGCTTTCCCTTAGTTTAGAACTCAGCTAATATTAAAATGTTACTATTAGGATCAAATAGGTCTTTAATGGTTGTAATGTAAGTTAAAGGACGGGTAGAAACTATTCTAGCCTGTAGTAGTGACTATCTTCCCTAAGCGCTTTAACACATCACCATATATAATTAAAACTAATCTCCAACAATCAACTTTCACCTCTACAACCATCACACATCTTTTTTTACCCCATCTCATTAAGCTCATTCACATACAATATGGTGGGAGTATTCTTTATTCACGACTTATTCAATTTGAACAAATTTATTTTCTTTACATTACTCAACTCCTAACCACAACACATAACATTTTTACACATAAATAACGATCACTTTGGGGCTTCAATTTTACCTTTCTCTTACTTGAATTTACAACTCCTCACTCAATTAATTTTATCCTAAACCGCTTAGGAGCTTTTGTATCAAATTAAAAAAGGGGGATTAGGCTACATATAAGGCTGTCAAAGAGTAAGCTAAAGGATAAATGGGGTTATCTAGTATAATGCACAAGGGTAGCTAAAAAGAAGGTATAAACTTATCTATCAAAGAAATACCTATCTTATCTCCTAAACCCATACTCTTTATTTCGCTTTGCATGCACACCAGGAAAGTTCTAGACATCATATGCAACAAAGAATATACTACAACCTCACATCACACATAGCACATGCTCAACTCAAGTAGGATCATCATAGACTCTCAACTAAATAATAACATGAATTTCAATTAAGCCAACAAGTACAAGAGTCATAAACATGAGCCTGGGAGTCTCAACAACAACAATTCACAAAATTAAGATGCTTTTTACCATCAAAATACTTTCATCATGCAATCAAATATAGTACTAACCAGAATATCTCACTTTTTCCTAACACAAAAAAATTTAAATTTACCCTAGAAATGAGAATTTCCCCACCCCACACTTAAAAATCTACTTTGTCACAAAAGTATACTTTAAAAGGTAGAGATAGAAATATTCCCTGAGGTCTCTAGGCCTAGATAGTAGCATCTTTATCCATTAAGAGGGTTCGGGGACCCCACACTTAGTCTTCAGCATTCTCCTTAGCTTAGGTTTTTCGATACTTGGACTTTCCATCAACCTATGACTCAACAAAAACAAAAACTAGTGAAGTAAAAACTAAAATACAAAAAATAACACACACCTTAACATGGGTTGCCTCCCAAGAAGCTCCTGATTTAGTATCGCGGCACGACCAAATTAATTTTTTCCTCCACCTTGAGGATATGAATTTCACCCCCAACTTCATATCCATCTTTTTGCTTCGCTCATAGGGTGGTGGTAGAAAGATTATAGAACTGAATAATGGATGGTGCATGGTAAACCACTCGGCCTTCAAGTGATGTGTGTTTTTATGTTGCTTAGCTGGTGCAAAATCAAGAATATAGGATTCCTTTTCCTCCACTTCACACTCTCCCACTATTTGAGAAGATTCCACAAATAAGAAATTATCTAAGCATACTGTAGAAAAGTGATTTGAATGAGGCCCAACCAATCCCATTTTAAAATTTACACAATCCACAACACCCTCACTCTTATTCATCTTCTCAATTTTAGTATCAAGAGAAAGATGACAACTGAATGGCTGCGATTCTTGTGTCTGTTCCACACATTGGCTAGTATCCTCCTGTAACGCCCCAAAAACGGGCCCTAAGGCTTCACACGGTGCTTAAGGCTACAAGTAGACCCAAGCTAACCCTTTTAGACGATTTTCTACCATTCAACACTTATAATCAAAGTCATCATAATCAAAACATCAAAACATCCTCCATAATATCATACTGCAATACAAATGAAATACGAAAAGTAACAAAATACAACATCTCTGACAAATCTGATCAATCTATCCATCTAGTCTGACAAGCCTCTACTAAACTGTATATCCATGAGCCATTGGGACAAATCCCAACTGACCCAAACTCAGGAAATAAATTGAACGACTCAAAGTAAATGAGGAAATATGAATAACTAGTCCTCGGACCATGAGGACTCACCACTGCAGAGGATGTAGATCAACGTGCTCGGATAATCACGGTCAAACCTGGGAATGAGCACCTGAACCTACATTATAGGGAAAATGTAGCCCACATACGAACATGTGGGTTAGTATCCTGGAATATGTACCGACTACATGGGGGTGCATGAAATAAACATATTTATATACATATATATATATATATATATATATATATATATTTAACAATCATGTCATAAGTTTTCTTTCCAAATCATGCAGGACATTTGTAAATGGGTCATAATGCTTGAAAAAAATCTAAAATCTAAAATCATACACAATGAATGGTAAAACATGCCAATCTGGATATCATGAGCCATTACACTTAATCCAAATATTAATATTTTTTCTTATTCTCTCATAAAGCAATCTTAGTGAAATCTGGAATATTGAATACATCATAAATCTGCATTTCAAATCTATTTTAAATCAGTAAAATCAATCTAAGAATGAGGGACGACTCTTTGGAAGGTTCTTCAAACCGACATGTACACAATGTGAGCACCCATGATGTCCCACGACTTTCCCCCGTAAGGTTAGGGATGTCCTACCCTTGCCATCGATGTAGAACAATCTCATCTCAGTGATCACTATCTCAATTTTCCACATATAGTGGAAGTCAATGTCTCAACCTACGGTGGCACGTAGTTTTGGGGTATGAAATCGTAGTAACATACCCAACTCGGTGCTAAATACTGATCCCAAGGGTAATCTCAAGAAAAATCCACTTTAAGGGTAATCTCATATTTCTTAAGTTAAATAAATGATAAAATTCGTAACTCGTTTCATAAAGTGGATTTTAATTCTGTTGTGACCAAAAGGTCAAATCTTTCTATACTTCATCAAAAATAGTCTAAACATGGGTGCATGTATCACATAAATTCTCAAAATAACAATCTCAATGTGGGTTAATGACCCTTATAGCGATACTTAATCAAAAAATTTCAACATTTACGCTTTATATCACAAGCATGCATAATTTATACGGAAATCTGAAAAATTTCAGCCTTTAATCATACCAATAATCTCAAACTCATGGAGTTTATTTTCAAAACATTCAAAATAATCATAGTATCTTGAACAACAACATAGGATAAGATTTATCACTTCAAATTCATGATAAAACATGTAAAAATCATGTATCTTTGTAAAATAATGCAAATTTTGGGCACAAGAACGAAAGGGTGTTCTTGTTCATAACCCCACATACCTTTATGGTAACGGATTCATTGAAAGATTGGACCCTCAATGCTGATTATGTAACCCTAGTTGTTTTTCTCCTTTAGTGCTCTTGGATGATGAACTTAGACTGATAATAGGGTTATGATGTGTTTAGAATCTATTAAATTTGTAAGGTTAAGTTTAGGGGTGTGTAAGGAGTGCCAAAAGACTTAATTTCCCTCAAAATAACACAAAAATGGAGTGTTTAAGTCACTTGAAACCATAAGATATGCGCCGCATATGATATCGCATATATTTACATAGGCGCCGCATATGACATCGCTTATATTTACATAGGCTCCGCATATGATATCACCTATATTTATATAGGCGCCGCATATGATATCACCTATATTTACATAGGCCCCGCATATGCTATCGTATATGCTTTCCAGTGGCCATGTGCGATTGGTTAGGCGACGCACTCTACTTCACAAAGCCATAACTCCTAGCTCGGGTGTCGAATTTTGTTGAAATTGGAATCGTTGGAAAGATAATTTGATTCTCTATAATTTTGTGGGTAGAAATATACATATATACCATAAATTTATCAAGTTATGCTCATTCAAAGATGACCCTTGAAAATTCAAACACTAAAACTTGATGGATTTCGAGACCCTTAGCTTGTACTACCTTAAGTGAATCATATAACCACACTTAAGACAGCATAAGCTCTCTTATAACTAGGGTACTCTTAATAATTTAGGTGCCCAAATATGGATTAAAAAATTGGGGTTTTCACATATACGAACAACGGTTCGTTTTCTAGCTTAGGAAAGTGCAGGGCATTACAATATCTCCCCCTTGGGAACATTCGTCCTCGAATGACGCTGGATATACTAAGAGTAAAGAGAAAATGAAGGGTACACAGCTTAAGCAACTTGATAATATTGCCTCTATTTCATTTTTCATTTCGAACACAACAAGGGGTGCATCACTCATGAAATCACAGCTGAATAGTATAAAATAACTGCTGAACTACTGCAATTCTGCATAGAAAAGGAATGATTTAAAGCAGAATGGTACCTTCGGCTTAATCAGAGCTTATGGAAAATAGGTTCGGGTACTTTGATCGCATATCCGCCTCAGCTTCCCATGTTGCACCCTCAACGGATTGGTTTCGCCACAACACCTTAACCAAGGGAACTTTTTTGTTCCTTAGTCTTCGGACTTGGTGATCTAAAATCTCAAAAGGAACTTCCTCAAAAGAAAGGCTATCTTGCACATCAGGGTTTTCTGAAGGATCTACAACAACACAATCACCAACGTGTTTCCTAAGCATGGATACTTGGAACAAAGCGTGAACAGAAGATAACTCTGAAGGCAACTCAACCTCATACGCTACCTTACCAACACGGCTAAGAACTCTGTAGGGGCCAACATAATGGGGACTAAGTTTCCCCTTCTTTCCAAATCTTTTCACTCCCTTCATGGGTGAAATCTTCAAATACACCAAGTCACCAACTTCAAATTCAAGGTCTCTTCTCCTCACATCAGCATACGACTTCTGATGACTCTTGCGGTTTTAATCTTTCTCTAATCACTTTGACTTTTTCCAGAGCTTCAAAGACCAAATCAGGACCACTCACGACCGCTTTACCCACTTCAAACCAACCTATGGGTGACCTACATTTCCTCCCATACAAAGCCTCAAATGGATCCATGCCAATTCTAGAGTGAAAACTATTATTGTAAGCAAACACTATCAATGGTAAATGCTCATCTCCCCTAAAAGTTAAGAGAACATGCTCTCAACATATCCTCTAAGGTCTTGATGGTCCTCTCAGCCTGACCATCTGTCTGCGGATAGAAAGCAGAACTCAAATACACTTGGGTACCAAGACCCTTCTGAAAAGCTCTCTAAAACTGCGAAGTGAACTGAGTACCCCTATCTGAAATGATTGACAAGGGAACTCCATGCAATCTGACTAATTCCCGGATGTACAATCTAGCGTAATCCTCAGCAATATAAGAAGTATGCATGGGCAAGAAGTGCGCAAGCTTAGTCAATCTATCCAGAACAACCCAAATGGAATCATGATGGCATCGGGAAGGAGGTAAACTAGTCACAAAATCCATGTTTATCTCTTTCCAGTTCCAAGTGGGAATACCGAACTCCTGCATCATACCACCAGGTCTTTGGTGTTCTACCTTAACCTGTTGGCACGTAGCACACTTAGCCACAAATGTTGCTATATCCTTCTTCATGCCACTCCACCAATAGATTTCACGCAAGTCGCGGTACATCGTGGTGGTACCAGGATGAATAGAATATCGCGCAACGTGTGCTTCAGCCATAATTCTCTGTCGTAGATCCTCGACATTCAGAACACATAATCTATCCTGCAATATCAACACACCATCCCCCTCCTTGGGAGAAAACCTCCACCTTTTGGTCTTTGACTAATTCTTTCAGTCTGACCAAACTAGCATCTAGGTTTTGCTTCTCCTTTACTTCCGAAACCAAGGAGGATTTGGAGCTACTCTGTACTAACATTCTCCATTCAGTGGAGTCAAGCAACCTAACTCCCAACCTATACAACCGATGCACATCACGAGCCAACTCCTTCTTACCCTCTCCAATATCCGAAACACTACCCATAGACATCCTGCTAAGGGTATCCGCCACTACATTAGCCTTTCCTATGTGATACAACACACTCATATCGTAGTCTTTAAATAACTCTAACCACCTTCTCTTCCTAAGATTTAACTCTCTTTGGGTAAAAACATACTGCAGACTCTTATGATCAGTGAAAACATCAAAATGAACACCATACAAGTAGTGTCTCCAGATTTTCAGAGCAAGCACAACAGCAGCTAACTCAAGATCATGGGTAGGGTAATTCTTCTCATGGGGTTTCAGTTGTCTAGAGGCATAGGCTATAATCTTACGTCTCTTCATCAGTACATAACCCAAACCAACTCTAGAAGCATCACAATATACCTCAAAACCATCAACGCCATCAGGCAGAGTCAAAACAGGGGTTGTAGTTAGTCGAGTCTTCAACTCCTGAAAACTATTCTCACAAGAATCAGACCACAAGAACTTCACTTTCTTTTGGGTCAACCGGGTCATAGGAGATGCTATAGAGGAGAAACCTTTAACAAAACGATGGTAATATTATGCTAGACCCAAGAAACTTCTAATGTTGGATGGAGAGATAGTTCTCGGCCAGTTTCTAACAACTTTTATTTTCTGGGGATCAACTTTAACACCTTCGGAAGAAATAATATGACCCAGAAAAGCAACTGACCTTAGCTAAAATTCACATTTGCTAAATTTGGCGAACAAGTTATGATCTCTAAGGGTTTGCAAGACAATACAAAGATGATCTGCCTGTTTATTCTCACTACGGGAGTATACCAGAATGTCATCTATAAATACTATGACAAACATATCAAGATATGGATTGAACACCTAATTCATGAGGTCCATGAAAGCTGCAGGGGTATTAGTTATCCCGAATGATATAACAAGAAACTCAAAATGACCATAACGTGTTCGGAAGGCTATCTTCGGGATATCACATTCCCTAACTCTGGGTTGATGATAGCCAGAGCGAAGGTCTATCTTTGAGAAGAAACTTGCACCTTGCAATTGATCAAACAAATCATCTATTCTTGGAAGGGGATACTTGTTTTTTATAGTGACTTTGTTAAGCTGGCGATAGTCAATGCACATGTGTAAAGAGCCATCTTTCTTTCGCACGAATAGGACAGGTGCACCCCAAGGAGACATACTTGGTCTTATAAAACCTTTATCTAAGAGATCTTTGAGTTGCTCTTTTAACTCCTTAAGTTTTGTGGGTTCGATACGATATGGAGGAATGGAAATGGGCTCAGTATCGGGAAGAAGATCAATCCCGAATTCTATCTGTCTATCGGGAGGTACCCCTGGAAGATCATCTGGAAAGACATCGGGAAACTCATTAACAACATCAACTGACTGGAGAGTTGGAGTCTCAGACTTAGTGTCTTTAACTCTGACTAGGTGATAAATGTACCCTTTGGAAATAAGCTTTCTAGCCTTGAGATATGAGATAAAATGATTCTTGGGAGATGAGGAATTACCAGACCATTCGATAACAGACTCACCAGGGAACTGAAACTTGAATACACGGGTACGACAGTCTATGGATGCATAACAAGAGTGAAGCCAGTCCATACCCAGAATAACATCAAAATCTACAGTGTCTAACTCTATCAGATCAACAAACATAACTCTATGAAGAATATAAATAGGACAATTTTTGTACACTTTTTGGGCAACAATGGACTCCCCCACATGGGTAGAAACTAGGATGGACTCAGATACAATCTCGGGACTCACTTCAAAATTTACAGCAACCAGAGGTGTCACATATGAAAAAATGGACCCAGGGTCCAACAACGCATAAACATGAAACTGAAACACACAAAGCATACCAGTAAAAATATCGGGGGAGTCCTCCTGCTCCTGATGGGAAGGCAAAACATAGAATCTGTTGTAGTGCTGACCGCCAGCAGTGCTGGAAGAAGCACCATGAGTAGGAGATGGACGAGCTACAGGAGCTAGAACACTAACAGTTTGAGCCTGGGGGCAAACATCACGGTTCCCCTGTCTGGTATGAGGACAATCTCTAAAATCGTGGCCCTCCTGGACATATCCATAGCAGCCCTTATGACCCCACAAACACTTACCCCTGTGATACCTACCACACCTGGTGCATGGTGGACTGTTAGGCCGGTTACTCACAGTATTCTGAGATCCAAACATAGAAGACCTGTTTCCCTGTTCTTGCCTACCTCCAAGTGTTGGAGCACTAGCTGACGATGGTGCTGGCATAGATGAGTGGATCTGAAAATGAGGGCGATTCCCTCCTTGCAATCTGTTCTGACCATAAGTAGGTTGCTCGGATCTGGCTCTCTTATTCCTCCTTACTCTATCCCTCTCTTTTATCTTATCTGATTCGATCTGTTGGGCATGGGTCATCAGTATGGAAAGATTTATCTCACTATTAAGCATAGCTAATCTACACTCCTTAACCACATAGCTTGACACCCCTGTCAAGAACTTACCCATACTAGCTTGGTTGTCGACTATCAGATTTGGGGCATATTTTGCTAACTGATTGAACTTCAAGCAATACTCCTTAACAGTCATGGAGCCTAGCCGTAAGTTCATGAAATCCTCTACTTTCGCCTCTCTCAACTCTAGCAGAAAGAATTTATCCAGGAAAGCATCCTGGAACTCCTGCCAAGTCATAGGAGCACCACTCTCTACTCTACCCTTTCTCCATGCAACCACCCAGTCATACATAAGGTCTTTCAATCTGTAGGATGCTAACTCAAAACTCTCCTCCTCAGACACGTGCATTACTTGTGTGATCTTCCTTATCTCCTCCAGATACAACTGCGGATCCTCACCTACCTTGGAACCATAAAACTCTGGAGGATTCATCCGTATAAAGTCATGGATTCTTGTGGCAGCTAAGTCACCTCCCTGTTGGTGTGGATCCAGGGCCTGGTTGGCCTGAACGTTGGCGGTAACAGCTTGGGCAAGCGCTTGAAAGGCTGCTCTGAACTCAGCGTGAGATACATTCTTATTCAGGGGATCAACAGGCTGAGGTTGCTGACCCGCGTTATTTATTCTATCTTGGCGAGGAGGCATATTCTGAAAGAAGAGAGCACAAATTTATAGCTGAAAGGGAACAACTTTAAGCACGATAGACTTCTGAAATAATGAAACGACCCCTTTTTTTTCAAAAACATTTCATAGCCTCTTGCTCATAGATATGGTGTGCTACACACTGATGATCAAGACTGTACTTAACGTGTCTTGTCAGACTCCCTAGGACTCCAATAACCTTAGGCTCTGATACCAAGTTTGTAAGGCCCCAAAAAGGGCCCGAGGCATCACACGGTGCTTAAGGCTACAAGTAGCCCCAAGCTAACCCTTTTAGCCATTTTTCTACCATTCAACACTTATATTCAAAGTCATCATAATCAAAACATCTAAACATCCTCCAAAATATCATACTGCAATACGAATGAAATACGAAAAGTAAAAAAATATGACATCTCTGACAAATCTGATCAATCTATCCATCAGTATGACAAGCCTATACTAAACTGTATATCCATGAGCTATTGGGACAAACCCCAACTGACCCAAACTCAGGAAATAAACTGAACAACTCAAAGTAAATAAGGAAATCTAAATAACTAGTCCTCGGACCATGAGGACTCACCACTGCAGAGGAGGTAGATCAACGTGCTCGGATAATCACGGTCAAACGTGGGAATGAGCACCTGAACCTACATTATAGGGAAAATGTGGCCCACATGCGAACATGTGGGTCAGTACCATGGAATATGTACCGAGTACATGAGGGTGCATGAAATAAACATATTTATATACATACATACATACATATATATATATATACATATTTAATGATCATGTCATAAGTTTTCTTTCCAAATCATGCAGGACATTTGTAAATGGCTCATAAAGCTTGAAAGAAATCTAAAATCTGAAATCATACATAATGAATGGTAAAACATGCCAATCTGGATATCATGAGCCATTACACTTAATCCAAATATCAAGATTCTTTTCTTATTCTCTCATCAAGCAATCTTAGTGAAATCTGGAATGTTGAATACATCATAAATTTGCATTTCAAATCTCTTTTAAATCAGTAAAATCAATCTAAGAATGAGGGACGACTCTTTGGGAGGTTCTTCTAACCGACATGTACACCACGTGAGAACCCATGATGTCCCACGACTTGCCCCCATAAGGATAGGGTTATCCTACCCTTGCCATCGGTGTAGAACAATCTCATCTCAGTGATCACTATCTCAATTTTCCACATATAGTGGAAGTCAATGTCTCAACCTACAGTGGCACGTAGTTCTAGGGTATGAAACCGTAGTAAAATACCCAACTCGGTCCTAAATACTACTTCCAATACTATGCTAAAAAAATCTCAAGAAAAATCCACTTTAAGGGTAATCTCATATTTCTTAAGTTAAATAAATGATAAAATCCATAACTCATTTCATAAAGTGGATTTTAACTCTGTTGTGACCAAAAGGTTAAATCTTACTATACTTCATCAAAAATAGTCTAAACATGGGTGCATGTACCACATAAAATCTCAAAACAACAATCTCAATGTGGGTTAATGACCCTTATAGTGATACTTAATCAAAACATTTCAACATTTATGCTTTATATCACAAGCATGCATAATTTATATGGAAATCTGAAAAATTTCAGCCTTTAATCATAACAATAATCTCAAACTCATGGAGTTTATTTTCTAAACATTCAAAATAATCATAGTATATTGAACAACAACATAGGATAAGATTTATCACTTCAAATTCATGATAAAACATGTAAAAATCATGTATCTTTGTAAAATAATGCAAAATTTGGGCACAAGAACGAAAGGGTGTTCTTGTTCATAACCCCACATACCTTTATAGTAATGGATTCGTTGAAATATTGGACCCTCAATGTTGATTGTGTAACCCTAGTTGTTTTTATCCTTTAGTTCTCTTGGATGATGAACTTAGACTGATAATAGGGTTATGATGTGCTTAGAATCTGTTAAATTCGTAAGGTTAAGTTTAGGGGTGTGTAAGGAGTGCAGAAAGACTTAATTGCCCTCAAAATAACCCAAAAATGGAGTGTTTAAGTCACTTGAAACCATAAGATATGCGCCGCATATGATATCGCCTTTATTTACATAGGCGCCGCATATGATATCGCCTATATTTACATAGGAGCCGCATATGATATCGCCTATATTTACATAGGCGCCTCATATGCTATCGCATATGCTTTTCAGTGTCCATGTGCGATTGGTTAGGCGATGTACTCTACTTCGCAAAGCCATAACTCCTAGCTCGGGTGTCGGATTTTGTTGAAATTGGTATCGTTGGAAAGCTAATTCGATTCTCTATAATTTTGAGGGTAGAAATATGAAGAAATACCACATATTTATCAAGTTATGCACATTCAAAGATGACCCTTACGAATTCAAACACTAAAACTTGATGGATTTCGAAACTCTTAGCTTGTACTACCTTAAGTGACTCATATAACCACACTTAAGACAACATAAGCTCTCTTATAACTAGGGTACTCTTGGTAATTTAGGTGCCCAAATATGGATTACAAAATTAGGGTTTTCACATATACAAACAACGATTCATTTTCTAGGTTAGGAAAGTGCGGGGCATTACAATATCTCCCCCTTGGGGACATTCGTCCTCAAATGACGCTGGGTATACTAAGAGTAAAGAGAAAATGAAGGGTACACTGCTGAAGAAACTTGCTCATCTTGCCTGTATTTCATTCAACATTTCGGACACAACAAGGGGTGCATCACTCATGAAATCACAGCTGAATAGTATAAAATAACTGCTGAACTACTTCAATTCTGCGTAGAAAAGGAATGATTTAAAGCAGAATGGTACTTTCGGCTTGATCAGAGCTTATGGAAAATAGGTGCGGGTACTTGGATCGCATATCCGCCTCAGCTTCCCATGTTGCACCCTCAACGGATTGGTATCGCCACAACTCCTTTCATGGGTGAAATGTTCAAATATTCCAAGTCGCGAACTTCAAATTCAAGGTCTGTTTTCCTCACATCAGCAGATTACTTCTGATGACTCTGTGCAGTTTTTAATCTTTCTCTAATCACTTCGACTTATTCCAGAGTTTCAAAGACCGAATCTGGACCACTCACAGTCGCTTCACCCACTTCAAACCAACCTATGGTTGACCTACATTTCCTCCTATACAAAGCCTCAAATGGATCCATGCCAATGTTAGTGTGAAAACTGTTATTGTAAGCAAACTCTATCAACGGTAAATGCTCATCCCAACTCTCCTTAAAGTCAAGAGCACACGCTCTCAACATATGCTCTAAGGTCTGGATGGTCTTCTCATCCTGACCATCTGTCTGCGTATGGAAAGAAGAACTCAAATGCACTTGGGTACCAAGACCCTTCTGAAAAGCTCTCCAAAACTACGAAGTGAACTGAGTACCCCTATCTGAAATAATGGACAAGGGAACTCCATGCAATCTGACTAATTCCGGGATGTACAATCCAACGTAATCCTCAGCAGTATAAGAAGTATGCACAGGCAAGAAGAGCACAGACTTAGTCAATCTATCCACAAAAACCCAAATGGAATCATGATGGAGTCGGGAAGGAGGTAAACCAGTCACAAAATCCATGTTTATCTCTTCCCACTTCCAAGTGGAAATACCAAACTCCTGCATCATACCACCAGGTCTTTGGTGTTCTACCTTAACTCGTTGGAACATTACACACTTAGCCACAAATGTTGCTATATCCTTCTTCATGCCACTCCAGCAATAGATTTCCCATAAGTCACGATATATCTTGGTGGCACCAGGATGAATAGAATATCGCGCACCATGCGCTTCAGCCATAATTCTCTGTCTCAGATCCTCTACATCCGGAACACATTATCTATCCTGCAATCTCAACACACCATCCCACCCTTGGGAGAAAACCTCCACCTTTTGGTCCTTGACTGATTCTTTCAGTCAGACCAAACTAGCATCTAAGTTTTGCATCTCCTTTACTTCCGAAACCAAGGAGGATTCGGAGTTACTCTGTACTAACATACTCCCTTCAAAGGAGTCAAGTAACCTAACTCCCAACCTAGCCAACCGATGCACATCAAGAGCCAACTCCTTCTTACCCTCTCCAATATGCGAAACACTACCCATAGACATCCTACTAAGGGAATTCGCCACTACATTGGCCTTTTCTGGGTGATACAACTCACTCATATCTTAGTCTTTCAATAACTTTAACCACCTTCTCTGCCTAAGATTCAACTCTCTCTGGGTAAAAACATACTGCAGACTCTTATGATCAGTGAAAACATCAACATGAACACCATACAAGTAGTGTCTCCATATTTTCAGAGCAAACACAACAACAGCTAACTCAAGATCATGGTTGGGGTAATTCTTCTCATGGGGTTTCAGCTGTCTAGAGGTATAGGATATAACCTTACCTCTCTGCATCAGTACACAACCCAAACCAACTCTAGAAGCATCAAAATATACCACAAAACCATCAACGCCATCAGGCAGAGTCAAAATAGGGGTTGTAGTAAGTCGAGTCTTCAACTCCCGAAAACTATTCTCACAAGAATCGGACCACAAGAACTTCACTTTCTTTTGGGTCAACCGGGTCATAGGAAATGCTATAAGGGAGAAACCTTCAACAAAACGGCGGTAATAGCCAGCTAGACCCAATAAACTTCTAATGTCAGATGGAGAGACAGTTCTAGGCCAGTTTCTAACAGCTTCTGTTTTCTGGGGATCAACTCTAACACCTTCGGAAGAAATAATATGAACCAGAAAAGCAACAGACCTTAACCAAAATTCACACTTGATAAATTTGGCGAACAATTTATGATCTCTAAGGTTTTGCAAGACAATACGGAGATCATCTGCATGTTCATTCTCACTACGGGAGTATACCAGAATGTCGTCTATAAACACTATGACAAACATATCAAGATATGTGAACCAAAGAAGGTTTATAGGTATATTATCCTATTTATAATTAAAATTCCTTATTTTATAAAAGAATAAGAACTTTACTCTATTTATCCCTACGTTCTAGCTTCCTATTCCCCCTCTCGAGATCACAAGGTTGACAATGTATGTATTCTAAGGTTAGATACTCCTTAAAATAGTTAAAAAAAGGATAAGAAAAAACAAAATATGATAAGAAATCCAAACAAACTCAATTCAAAGCAAAAGTAAACATGTTCTTTGCCTTATCCCCAGAAAGGGGCGTTTAGCCACTAATAGAGAAAACCGCAATCAAGATTCTTGAATACATGATATAATCCATTAAAAAGCTAAAGTAAAGTGATATAAACTCTAAGATAAGTTTTTAGAATCCCCTATCCAAATGTCCAAGACGTCCAAGGTGAATAACACAAGCTCAAGTGTCCTATTTATAGGACAAGGCTTTTTGTCGTCGGTGGAACAAGGGGCGTGTTGCGGGGGTAATTCCGCTGGGATGGGGGTAGTGCCGTGGTCTCATAACTAGGGAACATTATTTAGGTTTATTAATAAGATTCATATGTATATAAAGAACCCCACATCCCTTGGGAATATCCTACACGCACTGGTGACATCCAAAGTGTCCATTTTACGTCATGTTGTGTCTTATTCTTCCGTTGATCCATTCCCAGCCTTGTGGTGTTGTTTTCCCTTTATTTCCATCTTTTATATCATTCATATATCATCATAATCAACTCACCAAGAATTCTATATCATCAATAACCACGGATTAGAGATCCAAATAATACAATATATAGAACGTTGAACTAGAAACTCGAGCTAAGACTAGGCTTTCCCACGTTGATCTTTAACTTATAATTTTGACTCTTGGCTTGATTCAATTGACCCTTGAAAATTATAAACAAGTTTTTCCAAATATAATAACACAATAATACCATTAGGAACTCATTAAACATAGTATAATCCATAGAGATCAACTAGACAAACACCTAGCTCAAGCTAGTAACACTAGTTTTCACATTTGAACTCTAACTAACCAATTTAAGTACAAACTTGTTTAAAAGACACCATGAACATTGTAATCAAATATTAGACACTTAGATGCTCAATTGTATCATCATTCACTCATTAACAATAAAAGAAATCCTCAAAACAAGGCTAAATAAGAAAGGATAACAACACTAAGGCGCATAAATCCACCTCAGATCAATAGACTACCGTCGAATAAATAGGGTAATGGTGAAGAATAAGTATGTGCTTCCTAGGATTAATGATCTCTTTGACCAATATAAGAAGAGTACAAAAGTGAAATATCAAGAGAAAAACAATGGTACAACTTATCTCTGAATACAACTTAGAGACTAGTCTAATACATAAGAGAGAGTTAAGTAATTCTCCAAATGTCAGGAGCTCACTCTAAGTCTCTTAACTAGGGCTTCTTTGCATGATGCACACATCAACGACGATAGCCCTTACTATGATCTGCAGGCTGCAAAAGTGTAGTATGAGTACCAAATGAATGGTACTCACTAGGCTACTGCCAATTGAGCTCCAAAGATAAAGCAGATAGATACAACATATAAATAGAAAGAAAACTACACCCAAGAATCCAGAAATCATATGACAAGGCAATAAGATAATAAGGAACAACTATCCTATTTATGTCCAAGAGTCTAACATAATAAAACTAAGGAAGTATCAGGCTGAACTATCCTATTCAAGCTATATTCAATATACGTTAATGCTATACCATATATCCCAGGTCAATATACGAATAAAGAGAGAAAGAAAAATATATATAGTAATATACAAGGCAAAAATGACAATACAACATGAACAACTGTCACGACCCGAACTAGGGCCTGGCCGTGACGGACTTCCCAAACCATGAAGGCCCGGAATGCCCTTTTCTATCTGGTAATCATGCACAACATTCATATAAATAAAGAAGATGCAAAAACATAATCAGCTACGAAAACATGGCCAAATTTTAATTTCAACATAAGTATGGAAACTGTAGTGCAACTACATCTAAATAACATCTGACTCAGTCTGCGAAATCTCTACTACAAAAATTTTTGACAACTGTCTGAAAACTGGGACAAGGCCCCCAGTAGACCAAAATAATAATAAGGGAGATAATATGAGAGGTGGGTCTTCTGGAATAGAGAAGGCTCATCAACTAATCACTGTAACTCTGTCTGATGAATCTATTGCCTTTCTGGACCCCTAGATTGAGCCTCAAAATCTTGAGTGAGGAGAGAGGGGGTTAATACAATTGTACTGGTATGCAAAGAAATAAAAAATAAAGCTTATATGTAAATAAAATAGTTTGCGAAACAACTTTGTCAAAACATTATACATCAAGTGGCTTTCAAAACACATGGGTGCATTTCTGAAAAACATGTAACCTGCTTGTCAATGCAAGTTCTGATCTGTATATTATTTCTGAGTTCGGTGGTACTCCCCTACAATTCTGATATTCCACGGGCGGTATGGAATCCTCCATTGACTTGGCGGGGAATCCCCCAACCCAAGTGTGCCGCAAGGGTTAGAGTTCCTGAATCTGATACGCCACAGGGCTCTAGGCCAGCATAATAAATAAATTCAGATTGGCAAATCACGGTTTTGGGCGATGAGTTGTTTAATACTTACGCCTTCTTCGGGGAACCACCTAAACTCTCTTTATTCCTAATTTTATCCTGTTCTAAATCATGTATGTTTCTAGGTTCAACATCTGATAAGTCTGATTTCAAACATGCATTTAATCTGTTCTAAATTATCATGGCATAATCTGAATTGGTGTTGTCACACCAAGACTTGCAAGTCCAATTTCTGATCCATAATGCATCATGCATAATTCTTTCATTAAACACAGTTCAGACCACCAGAACATGCAAACAATATAAAAGATTTCATGTTCCGAGAACACAAGTCAAAACTATGCTGAGATTTTTCAAACATATGGTGGTCATATGCTTTTGGCAAAATCATGCACTCTTTCATTATATGAATATTTTCAACATTTATCAATTTGCACAACCCTCTCTTTTGAATTCAAAACCATAAATGGTAGCATTAATCAAGATATTTCATATCATATTTTTCAAGATACATTCAAAACAATCTATATTATAAGAAAATTGGGAAAATCATACCAAGAGAGGGATTCATGTGCGTCATTCTCTCAATTCATTCATAAATCATAAAACATATGACGTATATATAATTTCAAATCAATTTGGGGAAGGTCAAAAGACCAAAACAATACTGTCAAGATTTCTAAAATATGAATGTATTCATAAATTTGAAAACCCCTTTCTTAAAATCATGATTTCTATGCCCATGAGTTTTTAGGAAAACCACGCGTACCTTAATTCCGGAAGATAACAGGTAATTCTTGAAGCTTACAGATTGGGGATTCCAAATCTTCAATCGCTTTTGAAAACCCACGGTTGAATCTTGAGATATTCGAGTTTTGAATTTGAAACCTTAGGGTGAGTTCTTGATGAATTTTGGTGAAAGTGTATGTATTTAGGTGTATTGGGGATTAAATCCCGTGTTTGGATGGGTTTGGGGCCATGGGAAATATCTAATTTGGCCTTGGAATTTAAAATCCAGGACTGGAACACCGTGTAAAGCTTCACCACGACACGCTGGAAATCGGGGTGAGCTACTGGAATTGACAATTGTCAATTTCAGGCTCATCGCGACGCGGTGGCCAGTCAATTCGGAATGCTGACACTAAAAATGCTCTAACTTCTTCACCGAGGGTTTGTTTTAGGCTAATTTGGTATCGATGGAAAGATAATTCGAAGATCTTTCATTTGATATAAAGTAGTCCACCCATTTCGATATAAACAAAGGAGATATGGTCGATTGAAGTTGACTCAAGTTTTGACGCTCACTAAAACTCGAACGATAGGAAAGCTTTCAACTTGACCTTGAGTTAGGGTACCTTTATGATCTCAATTCATGCTTAAATGGTTACCACACTACATATTTGGTTAACATGAAAAATTTGCATAGGATTTATGGCTTTTGGATCATCTACGCATAGAAATGACGATTTTCATTCTCGACCGAAACATGGGGTGTTACAATATCTCCCCCTTGGGATCATTCATCCCCGAATAATGGGTATGAACATTGAAGATTAAAGGTATGGAATAACGCGGACCTTATGTGTCTTCTAAGAAAGGATATAACTAATCTGAAACATTTAAACTTCTATCATGAAACTGAATTCTGAGCTGACTTGACTTCACTTACTTCAAGGGGCTGATTCATGCTGAGAGTTTAAGATCCCCTTGAGGTGCTCATGATCAAATCATACATATTGAATTGAGAATTTATAACTTATGCAAGTACAAATCATGAGGAAACATGTCTAAGATCGCACCAGGTTACTGTATTGCCTGAGCTAAAATACTTGGAAACATTTAAAATTATGCTCTGTATTCTTATAAACCGAGTCATGACTAAGTAGATGAATTTGAAATATGATGCTTTGACTGAACTGAATTTGCAACTTACATGGATAAAATAGATTATCTCTTGGGATGGTCATACGCTTGAGGCTTCGGATAGTAGGACTGGGTGAAAAGGTGGAAAACCACAGTAACTTGTCTATCTGACTATTCAAATGAATTACTGGCTATACAGACTGAATTATGCTGGACCCTCATACTTAACTGGAGTATCTCATTCAACACTCTTTCTAAAGAAGTCATAGTAGCGTTAGGAAGCAAAGAATCTTGGGCACTAGTTACACAAGACATCCAACTAAGGAATCACAACAATGACACTACTCTATAGCATGGAATATAGATATATATAACTCATAAACTAGGATAGAATTACCAGGCCTTAGGCAATGCAACTTCTTACTTTCAAGCTTAGAGCACTTCTCGAATACTTCCTTAACTATATTATTCCCTTTAAATACCATACTAGTTGATTCAAATTGTAATCCTCATATGGGCATACTTCACATATTCTCTAATCCACTATCAATATAACTCCCACGCGCTACCCCAAGAATATACACACACCACTTACCATCACATCTATCAAAGACTTGGCCCCAGACCTTATTTCACACTTATGGCCTTATCTAAAACAAGCCTTCTATGATCTTTCATTGACAAGAACATTTACTCATCACCACTATCACCACATAAGGAGGAGTCACTAAAGGGTTAGAACATAAAACCTTGAAGCATGGAAGGATATTATATGAAACTTGACACTTAACTGAGGTCGAAGGAATTGTAAATCAACATCAGGGATTCATCAAAATGATTTGAATTGGGGCATACATAACTATAAGTTGAATCTTGTCAATCACAAAGAGTATAGCATGAATTATGGGAACTGAGCACACTATAAAGCGTGAGTACATAAGTCATGAGCTGCATGACCTCAATTTAGAGTCCATAACTTATGAAATGTGATCCCGACTATTGAATGAACTGAAATTCCTCATTTAGGAACCGGAAGAGAACGTGATTCTGTATCGTAGGCATGAACATGATCTATGATCATAGGATTGAAACGTAAGGCATGAGTAGGTATTGGGGTAACTGAAAAACACTGAGATAAGAATGGGTTGAGTCTCGCCCTTACTTTATGATGTTCTATATCATACTGGCATCACTACTAGAATTTGGGAGCCCAACCTGGTTACTGATTCTATCATCTCCCCCTTAGATTCAACCCATAATCTGAAGTTTGAGAGATCCCTTACTATACTCTAAACTAAACTATTCTTACTGCACTCTGGGGTCTAGAATACGACAATACATGCATATCATAGAACTTAATCCAATTGACTACACCTGGAAGTGGAAAACCCAATATTAATACTATATTCCAAGATACACTCTATCTTTCCATAGTCATCACATAATACTGGAACACTTACTTCAGATCTTCATAAGTATCCCTATAGTTGGAGTGTACACCCTCTAGCGATTCAACTCTTATTTCTGTTAGCTCAATCTTCAACAACTCAAACTTAGATTCTAACACTTATAATGGATACCACCAAGCCTCTGATGAACCATACTACTTCCGTCATAGTGTACCAATATCGCGACTCCAAACTTATGTCTTATTACTATGAGATCAATATCATATAAAAAGGCTCAACACTATCAATCAAAACTCTCTAACCTAGCTATTTAGAGGCCATATAACATCTACTAGTCTTTCTCCATCTAGCAGCTCAACGGTACTACTAGCCACACCCAACATGTAATAGTCTTAGAGAAATGCCACAACTCCATATCACCTTGGGCATACTTACACACCATACCTTCGACATTATACTTCATTACGAATCAACTTAAACTTAAGTCAATTCATACACCGTTCAAGCCTATTAGATTACTTTCATATAACTAGCATCATTAACCAAGAAATCATCACATCCACCTTGATGGGCTTCAACTGTTCAAAACTTAATGTCTAGTGCTAAACATGATTTTGCAATCCAACCTTACGCATGATTCTCAATTGGAAACCATGAAATAAACATCAAGAAACACTAGTACACTAGAACTTCGTAACAACAATAATCGATCTTGACCGTACGGTCTTCCTTATCATAACTCATTAGCACATACTATTTCAACACATCAAGCCTACTAATATATTCCACAAAACATACATCATAAATCTCATGACACTATTTTTACCACCACATTCTACACTTAAATTCAAGTCTACAGTTTAGCATCAATCATCTACCACCAATGACAAATGCAACATAATATACTAATCCATCAAATTAGAAAATTCTATCCCAATACCTCAAAATCTGCTATATACCTTCTCATAAGTAATACTAGTTTACAACTACCAACGAAAAAGGGTTAAGGTGTAAGGTCACATAATAGACATGATCAACCTTAATCTGATATTATAACCCCATATAATCTTATCTACTTATACGGATTCCTCACCCCACACTTACTTACTCAATCATACATTTAGACTACCCTCAATTTCCACAACAACCATGAGTCTATAATTATAAATTACTGGCTAATATATCCATTTTCAGACTTCAAGCAACCGATAAATCATCCTGACTAAAAACTCCTTCTCTACCTTCTACTAAACTAACACACAAGGATGAATCACCTCTTTACCAACTCAATCTTATGTAAACAAATTCAGCTATACAGATATTAAACCACACAAGAACAACAAATTGAACAACAAGTTGCTAGTGAATCGAAGTAGGC
Organism: Capsicum pubescens; assembly: GCA_030864215.1. Taxonomy (NCBI): domain Eukaryota; kingdom Viridiplantae; phylum Streptophyta; class Magnoliopsida; order Solanales; family Solanaceae; genus Capsicum; species Capsicum pubescens. Next base: position 182,973,851 of record CM061538.1, read on the forward strand.
CTCACACGGCTTCACTAGACTTTGATTTTTTGTGTTTTGAACAAGAAAATGAAATGAATAACAAAGCAACTATGCTAGTGAATCGAAAGATCCCCACACGGCTTCACTAGACTTTGATTTTTTTTCAAAAACACTATGATAACAAGATTACATATTACAAGAGATAGAAAATTGACACACAATATTCAATGATCTAAGAATACACATCTTACTCTGTATAAATAAAATATGAGTCAAACACTTCTCCCACAGACTACCATACAATCCACAAATCCTACTAGCTACCACCTTAGCCTATCACTATAAAGTGGTAAATCATCTTCAAACATCGGTTATTCAACTAAAATATTTATTTACACACAAGTCACCCTCACTCTAACTTCTAACTTATGACTTCACATAACCAACTTCTTCGTCCAACATCACTACTAATAGGTCATGACACTGACACTTAACTTATACTACTACTCGGGTGGAAATACAGTTCCATCATTCTACTACACATTGTTCCCTCTTAAGCATGACATTTGCAATATAAATTCTGAAAAGAGACGGAATACTCTTAATACCGTAGGATGAAAAGCACGATTTCATCAGAATCAAAGTTCACACCAAAATCAATAAACATTGAGGAACTAACGGACTCTTCTCAAGTTCTTGCACAAATTTTAAACTTTTATGTGGCTCAACCAGAAAGGACCATACCATTTAGACTATAAACTTCTGCACTTGTATCACCTCAATAATAAAACATATTTGGGTATATTAAAGTAAGAAAAGCATTGGGATAGCTTTACTTTCGTATGGGCGACACCTTAGCATGAATTAGAGTATAGAAGAGGAACATTCTGGCTCAATAGCATGAACTAGAACATGAAGAAAGGGAAACATTCCTAAACTCCTAGTAGCCTCTAGCTTATAAGTGTGGCACGCTACACACCCATAAATAAGACTCTATCCGACACGATTTTGCAGACACCCTGGGACCATGAACCATGCTCTGATACCGAGTTTGTTACGACCCGAACTAGGGCCTGGCCGTGATGAACTTCCCGAACCATGAAGGCCCGGAATGCCCTTTTCTATCTAGAAATTATGCACAATATTTATATAAATAAAGAAGATATGGAAACATAATCAACTATGAAAACATGGTCAAATTATAATTTCAACATAAGTACGGAAACTGTAGTGCAACTACATCTAAATAACATCTGACACAGTTTACAAAATCTCTACTACAGGATAATCTGACAACTGTCTAAAAACTGGGACAAGGCCCCCAGTAGACCAAAATGATAATAAGGGACATAATCTATAAGACGGGCCTTCTGGAATAGAGAAGGCTCACCAACTAATCACTGCAACTCTATCTGATGAATCTACTACCTTTCTGGACCCCTAGACTGAGCCTCAGAACCTGGAGGGAGGAGGGGGGATTAATACAGATGTACTGGTACACAAAGAAATCCAAAATAAAGCTTATATGTAAATAAATAGTTTGGGAAACAACTTTGTCAAAACATTATACATCAAGTGGCTTTCAAAACACATGGGCGCACTACTGAAAATATGTAACCTGCCTGTCAATGCAAGTTCTGATCTGTATATTACTTCTAAGTTAGGTGGCACTGCCTTACAATTCTGATATTCCACGGGAGGTATGGAATCCGCCATTGACTCGGCGGGGAAGCCCCCAACCCAAGTGTGCCGCAAGGGTTGGAGTTCCTGAATTTGATACGCCACAGGACTCTAGGCCAGCGTAATAAATAAGCTCGGATCGACAAATCACGGTTTTGGGAAATGAATTGTTTAATACTCATGCCTTCTTCGAGGAACTACCTAAACTCTTTTTATGCCCAATTTTATCCTGTTCTAAATCATGCATGTTTCTAGTTTCAACATCTGAAAAGTTTGATTTCAAACATGCATTAAATCTGTTCTGAATTATCATGGCATAATCTGAATTGGTGTCATCACAACAAGACTTGCAAGTCCTATTTCTGAGTCATTATGCATCATGCATAATTCTTTCAATAAACACAGTTCAGACACCCCAAACATGCAAACAATATAAAAGATTTCATGTTCCGAGAACACAAGTCAAAACTATGCTGAGATTGTTCAAACATATGGTGGTCATGTGCTTTTGGTAAAATCATGCACTCTTTCATTATATGAATATTTTCAACATTTATCAATATGCACAACCTTCTCTTTCGAATTGAGAACCATAAATCAATTTGTAGCATTAATTAAGATATTTCATGTCATGCTTTTCAAGATACATTCAAAACTATCTATATCATAAGAAAATTGGGGAAATCATACCAAGAGAGGGATTCATGTTCATCATGCTCTCAATTCATTCATAAATCATAAAACATATGGATACGTATATATAATTTCAAATAAATTTGGGGAAGGTGAAAAGACCAAAACAATACCATCAAGATTTCTAAAATATGAATGTATTCATAAATCTGAAAACCCCTTTCTTAAAATCATGATTTCTATGCCCATGAGATTATAGGAAAACCCCGCGTACCTTAATTCCGGAAGATGATAGGTAATTCTTGAAGCTTACGGATTGGGGATTCCAAATCTTCAATCTCTTTTAAAAACCCACGGTTGAATCTTTAGATATTCAGGTTTTGAATTTGAAACCCTAGGGTGAGTTCTTGATGAATTTTGGTGAAAGTGTATGTATTTAGGTGTATTGGGGATTAAATACCGTGTTTGGATGGGTTTGGGGCCCTGGGAAATGTCTAATTTATCCTTGGAATTTAAAATCCGGGACTGGAACGCCGTATAAAGCTTCACCGCGACGCGCTGGAAATCACGGTGAGCTACTGGAATTGACAATTGTCAATTTAAGGCTCATCGCGATGCGGTGGCCAGTCAATCGGGAATGCTGACACTAAAAATTCTCTAACTTCTTCACCGAGTGTCCTTTTTAGGCAAATTTAGTATCGATGGAATGCTAATTCGAAGATCTTTCATTTGATATGTAGTAGGCAACCCAGTTTGATATATCCAAGGAGATATGGTCGATTGAAGTTGACTCAAGTTTTGACGCTCACTACTACTCGAACTATAGGAAAGCTTTCAACTTGACCTTGAGTTAGGGGACCTTTATGATCTCAATTCATGCTTAAATGGTTGACACACTTCATACTTGATTAACATGAAAAATTTGCATAGGATTTATGGATTTTGAATCATTTACGCATAGAAATGATGGTTTTTATTCTAGTCCGAAACACGGGGTGTTACAACAACGAAGGAAAGGAAATAGAATAGTATCATTGCTTCATACAACTAGATATATATAGGGATATATATATACATATAAACACTAGGTCATCTCAAAGCATAACCTATATCATCATATTCTCATTTTGAGACCTCATTATAATAGAATCAGGATTTTAATACTATCATACTCGGGGTTTCTAATACACAGGGCTAGACATAAAATAATCATGCATAATAATGCAATAGTAAAATAGGAGAGGACGAGACATACCTCAAATCCCGATACCAGATCAAAGACCAATCTGTCATGAGCTAGACATAATAAGGATTATAACAATGATAACAACAATATCATTAACAACGTGAATAACCAGCTACTCCGGACAACCAAATACCTAGACGAGCCTATGCGTACCCCACCACCCCAGGATCGAAAGGTTTAATCAACATACAACCACACAAGGCATATTATTCACCCATATTTATGCAACCATCCCATATTGGCTGATAGACATAGGTGCATATTGGCGATAGGCAATGCACATGCAGGAATGAATGCAAAGTACACAATCAATGTCACAAATCATCATAACTATCCTCATCAGGATCATCATCGTTGTAATCAATCTCCGACCTTGCCAGATCTAAACATATCATTAAAATATCCTTCGGTTATGTCTGAAGCCAACAACATCACAAAAGTATCCTCCGGCCTTTCCGGGTAACAATATCATCATAATAGTATCCTCCGGCCTTGCTGGGTATTAATAGAATCACAATAGTATCCTCCGGCCTTACCGGGTATCAATATCATCACAATTACTATAATCGAATAAGATACACTAAAATACTCATACACATAGACATATCACCATAGAATATCTATCTAATTAATACTTCCCAATTAATCGTTATTACTTAACCAACATTTATTATAATAGAATTACTAGTTCACTAGTCATCACATAACCTCTAGTTATTAGCCTAAACACTATCCTTACTCACGGGATAGAAACTAATTATAATTTATTAAATAGACAACATCTAACATCTATTTAAGGTTCATCACTAGACAAAACCGCCATTTATCCACCATTCATTATTATCAACTAATCATACCATATCTGTTAATCACTAATAGTCAACAATTTACCATTTATCATCTAACCATTCTTTATTAACTAACATCCTTTGTTAACTAACCACCATTTAACAACTAATCAACATCATTATTAGCCACGTATCTATCATCTCTAGTTATCATATCTCAACTAAGCAAGGTTCATTAACTAGTACATTAGATTTCAAGCCATCAAGTACTATATCCACCTAAAAGACATCTAACTACCACTTAGCTTAACCCTTAATTAGGAATAATAGTTATAAGATCATATTTCAACTAGAATCACATCAATTACTGATATAATAATCAAGGATGTACCAAATTTGTGCATGCCATCACCAATACTCAATCAGTGGAATAGTAAGCATCGCATCGCATCTTCCTCTATCCCATAACAGAGAGATATGTATACAAATATATACATATTCATATTCCTAAACTATAATCACATCATTTATAATGATAAACACTTATTGATATTGAATCAATATAATAACATGGACCTCGGCCCATTAATTTATCCAAAAAAATCACAATATCATAATCACGGCATTAGGCCCATACACATAGTGGAGACTCTTATCAATAATCATATTTATAAGCCATAGCATACCTATAATCATCTCACATATAGAAGGCATATCACATATAGGAGGCATAATATCAATAAGCATTTAATCATCTCTCACACAAGAGGCATCTCACATCTAGGAGGCATAATATAGATAGATATGTAATCATCTCTCACACAAGAGGCATCTCACATCTAAGAGGTATAATATATATAGGCATCTAATCATCTATAGGATATCATATATCAATAGGTCATACACCAAGACTACGAGGAATATCACTTCTCTAGCCTAATTTACATATCCAAGAGGAACATCGTCTCTATAAGTCCAATAATCATGACTAAAGGAAATAACAACTCTATAGGCCAATAATCAAGTCTAAGAGGAAATAGAATCTCTATAGGCCAATCATTACGTCTAAGAGGAAATAACATCTCTATAAGCCACATAACGTATCTAGGAAGAATTTCATATCTAAATGCCCAATATCACTTCCACAAGGAGTATCATAACCATAACTCAAAAGCAATAATCCGAGAAAATTAATACAAGTTACCAAGTTATGAAGTAACTTTATTCTAAGGTTTGCTAGCCTCATCTATGTCTAACATCCGCACTAAGTCCGAAAGACTTAACACAAGATTAAGCCTAAGTAGGTCGAACGATCCCACTTCTAACCCACAATTTCCATAATTAGGCATACTATGCCCCAAACTAGGCTAAGGTATCTAGTTTATCTTCTAGATGTCAACTAAGCCATATTAAAGCCTAAGATAGAAACTTCGACAAGAAACAAGGGTACTCAAGTCAACTCTACCCAACTTATGATAGCAAGACTTCCACACTAGCCTAATAAGGCTAAATATACAAATCATCCTTCAAATGCTAAAACCATATTCCAAACATAATATTATATCATATCCATGCTATAACTAATCTTAACTAAAGAAGGAAGGAAATAGGATACAAAAGGGTTATAAACATGCCATCTTACGGGTCCAAACCCCTTATGTAATCCCCCAAAAATTAACAATCAAGGCCAAGTTATCCTACTCATAATCAAGCCTAAAATCCATATTCACACGCAACATATATCATACATCATCTATGAAGAAAAGTAGACAGAGGCCTACTTCAAGGCAAAATCGCAAACCTCACTCCATGCACCACATCCTCGTCTTCACTTTACAATCCTCAAAATGCCATCATACTATCAAAACCATATATGGAAAATGAGTTTCCGAGACCAACCCAATGTTCACACTTGAATAAGGAATCATAACCCTCAAAGAATGGGTGAAAACTAAGCATACTTTGGGCTAAAATTAAGCCCTAAGCTAAATTGGGGTTTTGGTTCCAAACTAAGAAACTCAAGAATTAATTCAAGAAATTATTACCTTAATCTTGAAGTTAATCGTGATAAAAGATGATAATTAAGATCCCAAGTCACCTCACATGACCAATTTTGAGTTACACATTTTGGGGTTTCTAGGTCTAAATAGTGAAGGGGAAATGCCCCAAATGCCTCTTGGGGCCTTTATATAGCCCTTATAGGCACTTAAATATAGCAATTGTGGTCCTATAGGCCGCGATCGTGCTACTTGCGATCACACACTATTGGCTGCGATCGCGATTGCACCAAATGACAGTAAACTCAAAAATAAGTGTTTAACCCTCGAAACTCATTCGGAATCCAAAGAACATGATTCAATAGTGAATTTTGAGTTTTAACCTTATTTCAAATTCATTAGAATCATCAAAACTTTCATCAGAGATCGTTTAGGTAAAAAGTGGGGCCCACATCTATAGTTTTATCACTTTTCATAAAAATCCGCTCAATAGCCCAAAATAAGTTTGGGAGCCTTGGGACCTGAACCAAGGGTCCCCCAGCCCAAAATCAACATTCCAGACATGATGGAAAAGTTGTATTTTCAATCCAAGGATGTTCTGACCAAATATGGGTCCCACACCCATTCTTTCTAATTTTCAACTTTCTGACCAATAGGTCGTAATAAGCTCGGGTGCATTAGGACCCGAATCAAAGGTCAACCAATACTAAAATTGATATTAAGGATCTGTTGGCACAGTTGGAATTTGCATCCGAGATCGTTTCACTAAAGCTTTTTGTTGGTGGCCATTTGGAACCAGCAAAGACTTCAAAACAGGGAATTGGCTCTAAAACTAAATGAACTGTCCGGTAACCAAACCGTCAGTCTCAGCAAGTAATTAATGACTTAGGAATCTATGCAGAAGATCAAATGTTAAACATAAGAATAAATATAGAAAATGATCTGAAGGGTCATTACAATATCCACTACTAAAAGGACTTTCGTCCTAGAAAGTCAACGGACAGAAAGAATCTCTAAAGCTCAAAAGGATAAGGCACTGGGCCCACATGCTCTAAGCATGACTTCCCAGATAACCTTAGTGGAGAGAAAACACTTGCAAGGGACTTTTCCACAGACATCTTTTATTTTAACCAACACTCTCATTCTAATTCCAAAATAGCCGACTCAAACTTAACCGCTAACTGGCCTCCAACAGAATTGAAAAAGTCGTTGCACAAATATTTGAATCATATTGGACTGATACCATCTCTATATCCACATAAATCAACAAAAGGTCATCCATGCCAAAAGTAAACCAAGACATGAGTTATAAAACCGACTTCAACTCTACTCATAAAATTGAGTCCAAATAAAAAAATAACCTTCCTTTACTTTTTTGCACCTGCTATCTGCTCCAAGCCAGGAGGAAAATCACTTGAGTCTCGTCCACACAGTCTCATCACAGAGAACTCAAAGAACTGAAGCTGATCCACTGAAAGTCTATAAGTCAAACACGAGAATATGCTCGTAAAACATTATCTGTCATACAAATAGAGATAATCATGCAATCCAATCTATGCCAATGATGTAACTAATCTGGATGAAAATCAAACTAAAATCTCAAAATCCAAGGTATAGATAATCATCACTGAATATTGCACTCCAGGATGTCTCATTCACCGAGAATGAAGACATACTATATCCAACTTAAGAAATATTACTCCTGCTGAGTAAATCATCTAAAATTTCCAAAGAAAATTGAAACTCGGGGTGAAAACTGAAATAACCATTATGAGGCCCATGGCTATCATCTGAACACTTATCAAATATAATCTAGCCAAAGTCTAGAAGACCGAATAGGAAACCACGGAGTAGGCTCAACCAGCCTAAAAATAAAATCCAAACTAAAACAAGTCCAAAATGAAGGCTACACAATATCTTTACAACACCAAGCTGAAATCTCAATACCAAGGCTGAACCGCTCAATCTCAAATATCTAAATCTAAACTAAAAAGGGTAAGCATTAATTCTCCAAATCGCTATTCCAAGGAGTCAACATCCAAAACTAGGCCAATAAAGCTATATCAATGCCAACTATCTCAAATCAACTCTAGTATCCAGATCTAACATATCTGAAATAAATCATACCAAGCCACAGTCGAGACATATCTAAAGAGTAATATCACCACAGGGATAACCACTGACTGGTAACACAAGCAACTAACTCTATATCAGCTGGAGGGAATGAAACATAGCCGCAAAATAGGAGTCATGCCAAAGGAAAAATCTCTGGCTGAAAATGCATATAACCCACTCCATATCTGCTAAAGGGCATGAACTATCCAAACATCCTCCAAACTTCTTAAGGCTGAAAACCACACCAGTGAAGGGAAAAACTTTAGCAACTCGGAGAAATGCATCTTAAGTTAGGAACTAACCAATGCAATAATCCATCTAGGCAAAGAAATAGCCACAGGCTTATATCATCAAGGAGAATTACTCCATCAAGCCTTACTAGGATGAATAAACGTTGAAATAGGGATTTCTTGAATCCACCCAAGAATAACATCATCAAAGAAGAAATACGAATCTCAAAACCAAGGTCAAATTCATGACCACCACCAGAGAACCAACAACTCAAGCTAAAGAGTTTATAATTTTCCAACTTAAGAAGCAATAACAGGAAAGGCCACTTGCCTCTAACTTTCCAACTCCACTAGGCAAAACCATATCACAACGGTACAAGAGTATCTAATATCCACATTAATAATAGGGCAAACCATCCCAAGAGAATGAACCCAACATACCTATGAGATGAATCCATGACATCTCAACATCAATATGAAAATTGCTATCGGACGAAAAAACAGCCACAAATGAAGAACGAACCTCAAACTGGTCCATTTATCAAACAGGTTATACAAAAAGAGATAGCCAAAACAAAATCTTTCACAATCTAAGAGGCAAGTCTAAGAATCTCAAACTTAAAAAGGGGAACATAATTAAATTGTCGAATCAAAAACACAAAAACCATGGAAGGTCAACTTACCTTCGCTACCTAATACATCTTCGAACTTAGTCTAATACATCTAACCAAGAGGGAACATAGTCAACCTCACCACGCTGGTGGAAAGAAATCATTAAATCGGACTATATCTACTCAAGCCACCAAATAATATCATGTGAAAATAAAAGTCTAACTAGATAACACTAGTCTATACAACTACCTAGCAAGAATCAAATTTATCGTGTAACATCAAGTAATAACATCAATTAATATCAATAACCTGACATAGTGGTAGCAATAGCAACGACAATATCACTATCAACATACTAAATAGGAGGTACCCTAATGAATATCAATATCATGTACCACTCAAGGGACACAACAGGGCTAATGTGCTAAGATAAATAGGACTCAAACCCAAAACCACTCCCAAGTAGGAAAACATCAATATATATCTACTCTATCAAATACTAGAAGAAATAAACCACGGAGTAGTAACATAATCATGAATTCAATAATAAGGTACATAATGTCTGAAATAAATCCATCAAGGCATATAATCATCAATGGGTATGAAAACCCCAATTCACATAATAAGAGATAAATGCGAGAAATAAAAGCACACCAACTGTGGTAACATCCTAAGTCACATGCCTGATTGGCATAGGGAAAATAAATCTGAATAGGTCTAAATTAGACCAACCGACTGAATCATCAACTGAGGTGCCAAGCACACTATCTCTAACTGAAGATGTCACAACATCAAAAGCTGATCTAGCTAAGCTAAATGACTGGAATCTCATGTTAGGGACATACACTAGACTAGTTGTCGGTCTCTCTATGACCGTAGCAATTCCTGAAGCATTAATATGGAGAGAACACAAACTGAGCCCAAATGGCTGGCCAACTGATGTTGAGAGAAATTTGCTAAATTATGTCCAAACTTATGAAATCATAGCCTATCTTAGGAACTCTAGGCTGGCAAGGAATACAGGCTAACTCTAGTTGATCACCTATCTCATACCAGGGGCATTCTCTGAAATAGTATCTTATCATAACACAACCGAACAAAGATCCTAGAATACTTCAAGATACTACCCCTCATAATCCAAAATGGTCTCCATGTCCCAAAGAACTATACCATACTCCCCAAGTCAAATGGGGACTCGTCCTAAATCCTTTTTGGTTTCCACTGAGGATCTTCTATATCCATCTTTAAATCTCTAGTCCGATGCTGCACTGAAATTTTAAAAGTACATCTTGGAGTCTCATTCACATCTATCGACAATATAGTATTGTCCTTTGGTGACAACCAAAGTGTCCATTTTATGTCAAGTTTTGTCTTATGCTTCTGTTGATCCATTCCCAGCCTTGGGGTGTTGTTTTCCCTTGATTTCCAGCTTTTATATCATTAATATATCATCATAATCAACTCACCAAGCATCCTGTATCATCAATAACCATGGATTAGAGCTCAGAATAATACAATATCAAGAACGCTGAACTAGAAACTCGAGCTAAGACTAGGATTGCCCATGTTAATCTGTAACTTATTATTTTGACTCTTGGCTTGATTCAATTGACCCTTGAAAATTATAAACAAGTTGTTCCATAAATAATTACATAATAATACCATTAGGAACTCATTAAACACAATATAGTCCATAGAGATCAACTAGACAAACACCTAGCTCAAGCTAGTAACACTAGTTTTCACATTTGAACTCTAAGTGACCAATTTAAGTACAAACTTATTTGAAAGACACCATGAACATTGTAATCAAATATTAGAAACTTAGATGATCAATTATATCATCATTCACTCATTAATCACAAAAGAAGACCTCAAAACAAGGCTAAATAAGCTAGGATAACAACACTAAGGCACATAAATCCACCTCAGATCAATAGACTATTGTCGACTGAATAGGGTAATAGTGAAGAATAAGTATCTGCTTCTTAGGATTAATAATCTCTTTGACCATCTACAGGGTGTTAATGTCATGAACCAATTTTCTCAGGTCATGACGGTGCCTACCATAACCCACCAGTAGACAAACTAACATATAGTCTCGAACGGCTAGTAACGGACTACTCAATAATATAAGGAAAAGAATGTGGAATATATGAAATAAAGATTAATACATAGAAAAATCCAAAAACCTGGTGGTATCAGTACAAGATCTTCTAATATAATAAGAGTACAAAGTGAAATATCAAGAGAAATACAATAATACAACTTATCTCTAAATACAACTTAGAGACTAGTCTAATACATAAAAGAGAGATAAGTAGTGCTCCGAACGTCAGGAGCTCACTCTAAGTCTTCGAGCCAGGGCTTCTTTGGATGATGCACATATCAACGATGATAATCCATACTATAATCTGTAGGCTGCAGAAGTGTAGTATGATTACCAAATGAATGGTACTCAGTAGGCTACTTCAAACTGAGCTCCAAATATAAAGTAGATATTTACATCATATAAACAAAAAAGAAACTACACCCAAGAGTTCAAAAATCATATGGAAAGTCAATGAGATAATAAGGATCAACTGTCCTATTTATGTCCAAGAGTCTAACATTATAAAACTAAGTATCACGATGAACTATCCTATTCAAGATACATTCAATATACATCAATGATATACCGTATATCCCAGGTCAATATATGAATAAAGAGTGAAAGAAAAATATATATATATATATAGTAATATACAAGGCAAAGAAATGACTATAAAACATGAACAATGAAGGAAGGGATATACAGAAGTATTATAGCTTTATATATCTAGATATATATATATATAGGTATATATATACATATAAATACGAGGCCATATCAAAGCATAACCTATATCATTATATTCTTATTTTGAGACCTTATTATAATAGAATCAGGATTTGAATACTATCATACTTGGGGTTTCTAATCCACATGGATAGACATGAAATAATCATGCATAATAATGCAATCATAAGATAGGAGAGGTTGAAGACATACCTCAAATACCAATACCAGATCAAAGACCAATCTATCATGATGTAGCAATAATAATGATCATTACAATGATAACAATAATATCAATAACAACATGAATAACCAGCTACTCCAGACAACCAAATACCTAGCCGAGCCTATGCGTACCCCCACTGCCCCAGGCTCAGAACGTTCAATCAATATACAGTCACACAAGCCATATTCTTTACCCATATCTATGCAACCATCCCATATCAGCTGATAGACATAGGTTTATACTGGTGATAGGCAAGGTGCATATAGGAATGAATGCAAAGTACACAATCAATGTCACAAATCATCATAACTATTCTCATTAGGACCATCATCATTGTAATCAACCTTTGGCCTTTCCGGATCTCAACATATCATCAATATATCCTATGGCCTTATCGGGTATCACCATCATCACAACAGTAGCCTCCGGCCTTGTTGAGTATTAATATTATCACAATAGTATCCTCTAGCCTTATCGGGTATCAATAGCATTACAATAGTATCCTCTAGTTTTGCTGGGTATCAATATCATCACAATTACGATAATCGAATAAGATACAATAAAATACTTATACACATTGACATATCACCATAGAATATCTATCGAGTCAATACTTCCCAACTACTTGTTATTAGTTAACAAACACTCATTATAATAGAATCACTAGTTTACTAGTCATCACATAACTTCTAGTGATTAGCCTAAACACTATCATTTCTCACGAGATAACAACTAACCACTATTTGTTAAATAGCCAATATCTAACATTTGGTCAAGGTTTATCACTAGACCAAAACCGCCATTTATCCACCATTTATTATTATCAACTAATCATACTATATCTGTTAATCATTAATAGTAATTTTTTTTACCATTTATCATCTAACCATTCTTGATTAACTAACATTCTTCATTAAATAACCATCATTTACCAACTAATAAACATCATTATTAGCCACGTATCAATCATCGTTAGCTACCATATCTCAACTAATCAAGGTTCATTGAATAGTACATTAGATTTATAGCCATCAAGTACTATAGCCACCTAAAAGACATATAGCTACCACTAAACTTAACCCTTAATTAGGAAGAACATTCATATGATTGTATTTCAAGTAGAATCAAATCAACTACTGATATAATAATCTCAATGTACCAATTCTATGAATTCCATCACCAGTATTCAATTAGTGAAATAGTAAGCATCATACTGCATCTTTCTCCATCCCATATAGAAGAGATGTATATAAAAACATATATATATATATTCATATTCATAAAATGTAATCACATCATTTATTATGATAAATACTTCTCAGATATTGAATGAATATCATAACACGGCCTTTGGCCCATTAATTTATTTGAAAAAATCATAACATCATAATCACGGCCTTAGGCCCATACACATATCTGGGACTTATATCAATAATCATATTTATATGCTATAGCATACCTATAATTATCTCACATATAGGAGGTATCTCCCATATATGAGGTATAATATATATAAGCATGTAATAATGTCTCACATAAGAGACATCTCACATCTAGGAGTAATAATAAAGATAGATATGTAATCATCTCTCACATAAAAGACATCTCACATCTAGGTGGCATAATATATATTGACATGTAATCATATATAGGATATCATATATCAATAGGTCATACACCATGACTATGAGGAATATCACTTCTCCAGGCTAATTTACATATCCAAGAGAAACATTGTCTCTATAAGTCCAATAATCATGACTAAAGGAAATTACAAGTGTATAGGTCAATTATCAAGTCTAAGAGAAAATAGCATCTCTATAGGCCAATCATCAAGTCTAAGAGAAAATAGCATCTCTATAGTCCACATAACGTATATAGGAGGAATATCATCTCTAAATACCCAATATTACTTCCACAAGGAGTATTATAGCCATAACTCAAAAGCCATATCCGGGAACATCACAAGTTACCAAGTTATGAAGTAACCTTATTCTAAGGTTTACTAGCCTCATCTATGTCTACCATCCGCACTAAGTCCATAAGACTTAACACAAGATTAGGCCTAAGTGGGCCGAATGATCCCATTTCTAACCCATAATTTCCATGATTAGGCATTCTATGCCCCTAACTAGGCTAAATTGTCTAGTTTATCTTCTACATGTCAAGTAAGCCATATTTAAGCCTAGGATAGCAAGTTTGACTATAAACAAGGGTACTCAAGTCAACTCTACCCAACTTACGATTTCCAGACTACCACACTAGCCCAACAAGGCTAAATATACAAATCATGCTTCAAATGCATAAACCATATTCCAAATATAACACTATATCATATCCATGAAATAACTAGTGTAAACTAAATAAGGAAGGCAATAGGATACAAAAGTGTTATAAATATACCATCTTACGGGTCTAAAACCCTCATCTAATCCCCAAACATCTATAATTAAGCCCAAGTTATCCTACTCATAATCAAGCCTAACATCCATATTCACACACAAAATATATCACACATCATCTATGAAGAAAAGTAGACAGAAGCCTACTCAAGGCAAAACTGCAAAACCTCTTCATGCACCACATGCTCGTCTTCACTTTACAATCCTCAAAATGCCATCACACTATCAAAATCATAATCTACACATCAATAGGAGTCTAATAATACCCATATGTACTATTGTGCTCTGTGTCTAAAAATGACACCAAAACCCCAAGTAGGTCTCACATATGAAAATAAGTTTCCGAGACCAACCTAATGTTCACACATGAATAAGGAATCATAACCCTCAGATAATAGGTGAAAACTAAGCATACTTTGGGCTAAAATCAAGCCCTAAGCTAAATTGGAGTTTTGGGTCCAAACTAAGAAATTCAAGCATGATTTCAAGAAACTCATACTTATTCTTGAATATAATCGCTATACAAGATGATAATTAAGCTCCCAAGTCATCTCCCATGATCAATTTCAAGTTATTACACCCATTTTAGGGTTTTTAGGTCTAAATAGTGAAGGGTAAACACCCCAAATGCTTTTTGGGGCCTTTATATAGTCCCTAAAGGTACTCATATGTTGCAATCATGATCCTATAAGACGCGATCACTCTATTCACAATCACACACTCTTGGTCGCGATCGTGGTTGCACCAAATGACCACAAACTAAAAAATAAGTTTTTGACCCTCAAAACTCATCCAGAATCTAAAGAACATGATCCAATAGTGAATTTCGAGTGTAAACCACATTTCAAATCCATTGGAATCATCAAAACTTTTATCGGAGATCATTCAGGAAAAAAGTGGGGTCCACAACTATAGTTTCATCACTTTTCATAAATATTCGCTCAATAGCCCAAAATAAGTCCAGGAGCCATGGGAACTAAACCAAGGGTCTCCCTAGCCTAAAATCAATATTTTGGATATGATGGGAAAGTCATATTTTCAATCTGAGGTTGTTTTGACCAAATATGGACCCCACACTAATTTTTTCAATTTTCAACTTTCCGACTAATAGGTCAAAATAAGCTCGGGTATGTTAGGACCCAAAGCAAAGGTCTACCAAGAGTGAAAAAAATTTCTAGTAGCCATTTGGAACCAGCAATGACTTCAAAATAGGGAATTGGCCCTAAAACCAAATGAACTGCCCAGAAATCGAACTGTTGATTCCAGCAAGTCACAAATGACTTGGGGAAGTTATGGAGAAGCTCAAACAGTAAATATAAGAATAAATATAGAAAATTACTTGTAGTTTCATTACAGTTAAGTATTTTTCTAAGATTAATCTTCGATTAGGCTATCATCAGCTAAAGATTAGAGAGGTAGATGTCCCTAAAATTACTTTTCATACTCAGTATGGTCATTTTGAGTTCTTGTTCATGTCCTTTGATTTGACTAATGCCTCGATGGCATTCACGAATCTTATGAATCAAGTATTTCATTAGTTTTTGTATTTGTTCTTAATTGTTTTTATTATTGATATTTTTGTGTATTCTAAGAGTGAGGAAGATCATGTTGATCACCTTTGTATAGTGTTGCAGACCCTTAAAGATCAACGACTGTATGCTAAATTCTCTAAGTGTGAGTTCTTATTAAATGTTGTGACCTATTTGGGTGATATTTCTAGTGAGGGGGATCATGGTGGATCCACAAAAAGTTGAGATAGTTAAGAAGTGTCCTAGATCCATGACTCCAACCGACATTCAAAGCTTCTTAGATTTAGCCAAATATTATAGAAGGTTTGTAAAAAGTTTCTCTTTTATTGTGGCCCTATTGACTAAGTTGACTCAGAAAAAGGTAAAGTTCTTATGGCCTGATGCTTATGAGGGTAGTTTGGAGAAGTTGAAGAATGGGTTTACTTCGGTTTTGGCTTTGACTCTACCCGAAGGTATTGATGGCTTTGTTGTTTATTGTGATGCACCTAGTGTAAGACTGGGTTGTGTTTTGATATAGCATGGTAAGGTGGTTGCATATGCTTCTAGGCAGTTAAAGGTGTATGAGAAGAATTACCTAATGCACAACTTTGAATTATTGGCTATGGTCTTTTCTTTAAAGATTTGGCATCACTATTTGTATGGGGTTCATGTTGACATCTATTCCAATCATAAGAGTTTGCAGTATGTTCTTACTCAGAAGAAGTTGAATCTCAGGCAAAAGAGATAGATTTAGTTTCTTAAGGACTACAATATGAGACTCTATTTTATCCAAGTAAAGCTAACGTGATTGTTGATGCTCTTAGCAGGTTATCTATGGAAAGGTTATCTCATGTAGATAAGGAGAAACGAGATTTAGTAAAAGTCATTCACCAGTCATCTAATATTGAAGTTTGTCTCTTGGACTCTTAGGATGGTAGTGTGATTGTGTAAGAGGTGGTAAAGTCATCTCTTAGTGCTGAGGAAAAGGTGAAACAGGTCTTTGACCATTTTTTGATGTAGATCAAGGATGACATGGGTTACCAGAAGGTGATGGCTTTTGAGATTAGTGGTGATGGTACCTTGAGGTACCAAGGAAAACTGTGTGTCCCCAATGTTGGTGAACTACGAGGAAGAATCTTAGTTGAGACTCATGAATCAAGTTGCATTGTTCATCTTTGTTCGATGAAGATATACCATGACTTGAAAGAAATCTATTAGTGGAATAACATATAGAGTGAGGTGTCCAATTTTGTGGCTAAGTGCATGGTATGTCAATAGTGATGGTTGAGTACTTGAGGCCTAGTGGTTTGACTCAAGAGATTGAGTTTCCCGTGTGGAAATGGGAAGTGATTAATATGTATTTTATTACTGGTCTTCCGCAGTTTTGCCAGCTATTTGATTCCATTTGGGTCATTGTGGATAGGATGACTAAGTTTGTCTATTTATGTCCAATGAAGATTAATTATTCGACAAAAGATTATGCTTGGCTCTTCATTCAAGAGATCATGAAGTTGCATGGTTCTCCAATTTCCATCATATCTAATCAAGGTACTCAGTTCTTATCTCACTTTTGGCATTTCTTTTAGAGAGGTTTGGGTACTAAGGTAAGCCTTAGCACCATTTTCCACCCTTATATGAATGGACAAGCGGAGAGGACTATACAAAATTTGGAGAATATGCTAAGGTCTTATGTGATTGATTTTGGTGGTAGCTGGGTTGACCATTTGCCTCTCATAGAATTTGAGTATAATAATATCTTCCACTCTAGTATTAGGATGGCTCCTTTTGAGGATATTTATGATAGAAGGTGTATGACTCCTATTGGGTGGTTTGAGGTTGGTGAGAATAGGTTGTATGGTCTCGACTATGTTCACCAATCTATAGAAAAGGTGAAGGTGATTCGGGATAGGCTTAAGGCTGCCCAAAGTCGCCAAAAGTCCTATATGGATATAAGAGGACTTTGAGTTTGATGTAGATGATTTGGTGTTCTCGAAGGTGTCTCCTATGAAGGGAGTGATGCAGTTAGGGAAAAGCGGCAGCTCATTCCCCATTATATCGGTCTATACCATATTTTGTAGCGAGTGGGAAATATGGATTACGAGTTGGAATTGCCTTTTGAGTTTAAGTTCTATCCATCTGGTCTTCCACATTTCAATGATGAAAATATACATAGGTAATACTTAGTTTTTCCTTTTAAGAGTGTTGGTGTCTCAGATACCATGTCCTATAAGGAGGTCCTGATTGAGATTTAGGATCAACAAGTCCGCCAGTTATGAATGAAAGATGTGGCTTCGGTAAAGGTTCTATGGAGGAACCAAAAGTGTGAAGAAGCTATATGGGAAGATGAAGATGACATGAATTCTAAATTTACATTATTATTCTCCAGTTTGGATAATCATGCTTGAGGTGTGTGTATACCTTAACATCTTTGTTTTCTGACTTTGCTAAAGAAAATTATACTTCCCTTAATATCTTTATTTTCTGCCTTTATTAAAGGTAAGTGAGAGGGGGGTGTTTCTGTGTTAAATCATGCCAAAGGATTCCTAGACCCATCATTCAAGGATGAATGATAATAATATGGGAGAATGAAACACCCTGGATTTAGGCACTGAAAAATTTTAAGTTTTTGAACTCACTGCCCAGACTACGACTCTTCTTACTAGTCGTAGTTTCTCTATACGGTTCATAGGACCCCAACCATAGGGAGTCCACTGTTGTTGCTGGGTGTTTTTCTTTGACTACGACTTATACCATATAACTTGTAATAACTCTATATGAGTCATAAGAAGGCAAATCGTAGTGTGTCTAGTGTGATGCCCAAATAATATTGTCCTGAGTATAAAAGTAGCATACGAGTCATAATGTCTGGTTACGATTCATATGGTATGACTTGTAACTAGACCAGTATGGATGCTTATGGACACTGTCCAGACTACGATTGAGGGTCATGAGTCATAGGGTGACCGTGCAAGCTGTAAGGTTACCCGTAACGACTAGTGATGATTTTCAACTTTATTTAAAAAAGGGAACTTTAGTCATTTCCCTTACTCCCCAATTAAAAACCCCATCCATAAAACACCTTTAGGGCTTCATTCTCACCCCTTAGAAAATAAAAACACATTCTCTCAAACGTCAAGGTACATAGGGTTTCTAAGAAGTTGATCAATTAGAGCTTCCAAGGGCAAATTCTCTCCATAATTCTTGATATTTAAGGCATGTGATTCTACCCTTAAAATTGTTTTACTTAAATCATGAAATCATATGATTGTTTATATGGATTTAAATATAGGTTTTGATATGGGTTGAGGGTTTTGGGATGAATGTTTCTTAAATTATATTCCCATTATTTATTATGCATTGTTCATTCTTTATATATGGTTTTAAACTTATGGGTGAATGGGCATGATGAATAAACTAGGGGATTGTGGTTTCCCCAAATTTTGATTGATAATTGAATTGGTAATATCCCCAACCGAATTTTATATAAATGGTTCTAAGTATAGGTATAGTTTTAATGAACTACTTTCGAAATAATTGCCTGATATAAAGAGGTTATTGAAACACGATGGTTTGATTTAATGAACAAAGGGAGTTGGTGTTCCCCCACCTTATATTAATGAACCTAGGGAGTTGTTTTCCCTAAGTTAATGGAATTTAAATGGCTTGATAATGTTACCTTGCAAATGTAGTTGGTATGACGTTACCAACAGTGTATGCCTTAAAGTGCATGATGGTTTAATGAATGGGAATATGTTAAAAGTTGTTTAATTGGGATTAAAAGAGGGATGTGTAGTCGGGCCATGAAAGTAGAGGTCCCAAGGGACCAATACTATAAATCGTGATTGCCGATGCAGTGTTTTAAATAACCGGGTGGTTCGAGTCCCCCTTATTATATGATTGGGTGGTTCGAGTCCCCCATTTTAAATAACTAGGTGCTTAAGTCACCTTATATTCCAGGAGGTTTGAGTCCCCCATGGTGCATATTTACATATGATTATTCTCTGGTTTGTGTGGATTCACACACTGAGGCCCTTTCTGCTAAGGAAGAACTGGACCCATATAGACTGTGGGTGCCTTATTATGACTGTTATTCTACACACCCAGGTTAAGATTTTAAAATGCATGCTAATCCTTGTTCCCAATCCCAGTATTTTATATAAGTATATTTATTTGTATACATGTATGTGAACATGTACATTGAGTTGAACTGGATTTTGAATTGTTATTACCTTATCATTATCCATGAGTTACATGATATTGCTCAACTGACTAACCATTTTCAAATGTTGTATCCCCCCACGATGCAGGGTCTGAAGGTAAGTCTATTTTTTCTGCGTAGTGTTAGGTGGATCAACTTGGTTCATCGGTCGATTGTCGTGAAGTGGTGAACTTTCATTCTTTAGAAGACTTGATAATTCCATTAGTTTTGTTTCATAAATTAGAACTAAAGATTTCATATTGTCATTGTCAGGGTTGGGGGCATGTCCCGACTTAGATTGTTTTCGGATTAGTAGAGGCTTTGTGGATATTACTATGGGTTGGGTATTGATGTTGACATTCTTAGATGTCTTTGAGATTATTACTTTTCTATCTTGTTATGTGTTTGGAACTCAGCCTCTGCTAGGTGTTATGTTCTGTATTATCTAGGAAATAGGGGTGGTCTTTGGTCCTTGGTGGACTTGGGATACCCATCATGGCCAGGCCCTTGTTCAGGTCGTGACACATAGGCTATGTGATTCTGTCTAGCCTGTAGGCTTTGTATATTTTTCTAGCCTTTAAGCTTTGTATATTTGTCAATACCATTGGCTTTGATTGACTTCTTATCCCAAAGGCTCTGAGTAATCAATTTTTCCAAAGGTTCTAAATAGTTGGATAGTCCTGATGCTCTAACTAACTGATTAGTTCAAAGGCTTTGACTATCTTGAACATACAAGCTAGACTAGATATGTATATATCTTAGCATATAAGGTTTATGTATTTGTATCTGAAGCAACCATAATAATTGAATAAAACAAACAATCAAGTGAGCTAATGTTTGTGGTCAAGTTGTAAGCAGCCTAAACGAGTAATTCTAAGCCAGAGCTAACATAAGGTCACTATATATAGAATAAGTCTTGAAGAGGAATAAATATACCTAATCAAGTAGCCAATGCAACAACTATGGCTATGAGTAGCTTAATAATAATATACTAGCACTATTGTACTTAGGATCTAAGGAAACATGAGGAGAAGAATGGATAACCTTAACATACCTTTTTTTATTTTAAGATGTTATTGGACTGAAAGAAGAAGAAGGTGATGGAAGAACTTACCTCAATGAAAAATTTCCATCTTAAAACTTGGAAAATCTCCCTCTTAGGACTTTGAAACAAAGTTTTAGAGTTAAAAACCCCCAAAAGGTCAAAAATATGCTTCATGTTCTTCCAGTTGTCGCTGCAGCGACCCAATTTTCGTTGTAGCAATGTTGTTTCAATGGTCAACTTTTTAGTCTGTATAGTCTTCAATAAAACAATCATAACTTCTTACTTTGGATGTAGATTAGCAAATGGTTAGAGATGTTGGAAAGATGACTCAAAGATCTTTCATTTGGTGGATATTGGCCCCCATAATACTTTATATTCTAGGAGTAGTCCACTTTTAAAGTTGAACCTACTTTAAATATAGATCAAAACTCAATTGGTAAGAACAATTCCAACTTAACTTTATGCTAGAGGTATTGCATGACCTTAGCTCATATTTAATGCACTCCCACTAAAAGGTTGATCCTATAATCTATGAAAATAACAATCTTATATATTTACCATAGATATATTTAGTAACGATGGAACAGAGCATTACAAGTATATTGGCACACCATATTTTGAAATAACCACATCCAACTTTATAATACAAATCAATTATCACTAACTATAAAGTTTTAATGCATTAACACCACTTCTGCTACTAACTCA
This sequence comes from Capsicum pubescens, assembly GCA_030864215.1. NCBI lineage: Eukaryota > Viridiplantae > Streptophyta > Magnoliopsida > Solanales > Solanaceae > Capsicum > Capsicum pubescens. The sequence continues at coordinate 182,996,018 of CM061538.1, forward strand.
TTCTATTTATTTATGATCCTTTAATATGACTAGTTCATTTCCACTTACTACTCAATTGGAATGTACTCATAGTAATAGCTTACCTCCCAATCAATACTAACTTCATTTCCATTTCCATAATTTATTTATTTTATTCATCCAATCACCTTCCTTGAAGGACCAAGCATGATATCTCCAATCAATCTATATTATGAACATGTTTTCCAACTTAGGTCTACTACTCAAATTCAACCTAGCTTATATTGGTGTCAAGCAGCTGTTATGAAGGCATGAACTTTTATTCCTTGACTCATTCTAGAAATTTTGTGCAAAAACCAGGAGGAACCTTTGAGATTTGCCTTTTCTAAGTGCAATTCTTCATTCACTTTAATATAGGGTCTTGAGGCAGCCCAAAGAAAGTTTAAGAAGAAATATTTTGGTTTAAAGTTGAAAAGAAAAGGTTTTAAATAATTTGGAGAAACTGTTGTAGACCCTGCAATATCGGTCAGCATGCCGCTATAGTGGGGTAATGTCAGCCCGCTGCTTAAATTTTTTCTACTCTAAATTCATCTAACTAAAGTCTTTAACGAACATATTCAAGATCTTTTTAAAGGAATTTCCATACTTCATGCCCTTTAGATGTGTATATTATAGTAATGACAAAATGGGTCATTACAAGAATGAGATTAAGTAGTTACTCAAGCCCCAACGAGATAAGAGTTTACTAAAATTGAGTACGATTTAAAAGGTGATCAAGTTCTGGGAGATAAAGAGGGAACATCTTAGGCACCACCCATATTTGTGGCTATTCTAGTGATTTTGGACACTTATATTTATGTACTTGATAAAGGATATTACTTAGATTAATACCTTTTTTGATACTCCAGATGATTCTTAGACTAGAATGGGGGTACATCTCCTAATCAGTGTTGATACTAGATGATTAGGGTCTCTTTCGTTGACTTGGGAGTAGTTTACTTATGTTTTCCTCTACAGGTTCATCCTCGTAGCTTATAGAAAAAAATAAGGAATCAGTTTTAGCACTTGAACTAGGATGTTATCTTAGTTACCAAGTACGAGACTAAATTTCATATCTTATCTCATTATGTTTTAATGATCTTGCTCGATGAGTTTGAGAGGATTCACTAGTTTGTGAAGGGGTTGATCTATCTTATTCATATAAAAACATATAATATGGAAATATTTGGAGCTATTTTTTTAGGGTATGGTTGATTTGACCAAGGAAGTTGAGCTTATATGACTTGAGAAGCTTTGTATCTTAGAGATTAGAAGTCACATATATCTGGCTCTTATAGTGGTACCTTATATAGAGGTAGTATATTTTTTTAGAGGAGATTTCATCATTATTTTGGTAGGCCAATTCATGTTTCCATTTAGGCATTCGAGAGAGGTTATTCCAGATGAGACTTGTAGTTTGGGTCAAAGTTTCTAAGGTCACTTTTAGAGGTTTTTAGGCGTGGTGGCAATTTAGATTATTTGGATCCTTGTCAGCAGATAGTAATTCTTAGATTTTGTTCTAAGTATGGTGAGTCAGGACATGTCAGTTGGGATTGCCCAGATTCATAGTGGGAGGTTAAAACAAAAATTCTCATGTTTCTACTAGGGCATCAATATCAACAGTTAGGGGTCGTGATGGTTCTCAAATAGGTAGGATTGTTCCACAAACTATTCAAGGTAGTCGTAGAGGAGTTACCTAGCAAAAGATGATCATTCTTATAATTATGCATTTCCTAGTATACTTTACACACGGGCCTTCAATGCAGTTATCATAGGTATTGTCCTAATAAGTCATCGACCTACTACAATCTTATTTTTGTAACGCCCCGATTCTATACCCCGGACGCTACACTGTGCTTACGACCTCTGAGGACCACAAGCTAACCCATGACTAATATCTACTGTGAGCACTAAATAATACACTGTAATAAATGCGAACAAATAGGTTAAAATGCCATAAGGTTCAAAAATTTGAATACTGATAAAAGATATCATCTGTAATAATAATCTGTAAAACTAAATACTGTCTGAAAAGTCTAGTCTGAAAGCCTCTAAATGAGTTGTCTGAAAAGTGGAGTTGATGGGACAAACCCCCAAATAACTCAAACTAATGCAATACTGAAGCTAGTGTAATACTGAAATAAAAGCATATCCTCGATAGATGAAGACTCACTACTAAATCTATGACTGTTGACTTGATCCGTCTAAGCGTAGTCGGAAACCTGAGCGCCCGAACCTATAATATGAGACATCATAGCTCAAAGAAAGAGTATGCATCAGTTCGTGGAATGTACTGGTATACTAGATGAGTTAAGGCTGAATACATAAACGGTACATGACTGATGATATATAATAAATAAGTATAAGAATACGTGGATAACTGATACTACTGAAATCACTAAGTATGCAATACTGTGGACATACATAGATATATACTGTATCTGAGCTTTTTTGAAGCTGAGTACTAGGTTCTGATAACTGAGTAACTGATATTTAAAGTTATTGATAACTGAATTTCTGATGTTGATTAACTGTTTCTGTCAGTCCTGATTCTAAATTGAAGACTGAAACTAAAACTGTGAAAGGTAATCATCTAATCGACATGCACCAAATCTGAGCTGATAGGGTTCCAATCTATAACCCCTATTGGAAGGGTTCAAACACCGTGCCACAGGTACTAACAACTATTGTGGAGTTAGTCCTAACTAACGGGTTATCCCTGAGTATGTCAGTCCAATCTAACGGGTGACATCTCATAACCTACGTTGACTACGTAGTTTTGGAACTTAGGGACTGTTTTTAGGGACCAGTCCTAATTAATGGGTGAGACCCCATACCTAGGCTCGCTCAGTGCTGAATCTTTCTCCCAACTGGAAGATATTGAACAGAGTATACTGAACTAGACTGGACTGAGTTTTCTTGAGTTTGTAACTGACTGTGTTCTACTGAATTCTGTAAATGACTGAGAGTACTACTGGTTGTGCCATGACTGATGTTAATCTGTAACTAACGCTGGCTCTAGGTAAATAGCTAAATTGCCTAGTATTAAATACCCCCAGGACTCGATAGCATGAAAAGTAGAGCAAAGCATAATTTTGAATAACATAACAATGTTCACTTGGTCATAATTCGTTTATAAAGATATTTCATCTAACACTTGTAATGCATTAACTTGTGCATGAATGGGGAATACATGTTAGCATGCTATAATGGCATTATTTCATTCTCATAGAACATTTATCAAACACACGGGAAGCATACTTGTTTTACTAAATCATAAACACATAGGGTAAACATGGTTATAAAAATCAACTTACAAATTGAAGGGTTTATCATGAATATCATGTAAATCAACACATACTAGGATAACTTCTTGAAACTTGTAATTTAACTCATGGATTAAAACCGAAAAATAACATGAACATGAATTCAATTCAACTCAATCATCAAAATTCATAAATACACAATCTTTATATTTTGAAAAGGAGTTCTTGGACTTCATGGGTGAAAGGAACCCATGAATGAACACCTAACATACCTTAGAAGATTTTTTCTTGAAGATTGTTTGAGGAATTCATAGGCTTGTTCTTGATTTCTTGATTTCTTGAACTAGGGTTTTTTCCTCTTTAAGAGAGAATATTTTATTCTTGAGAGAAACTGAGGAAATAATGAGGCAATAGGTTATTTAGGGGTTTAATTTCGTGTTTAGACTAATTAGGGTCGTGGAAAAATACTTATTTACCCCTGAGAACGATTAAAAAATTTGTACTGAAAAAACTGAATTTGAGCCTTGGCGCGACACAGTGCTATCATGTCGTGTCACTTAAAACTGACAATCGTGAATGTGGTTGGTGGAGCGATGCGGTGGTATCGCGTTGCCACCTTGGATGCGACCTGGAAGTTCACCACGACGTTGTGGGATTGCATTGGTACACTAAAAATTGAGAACTGGGAACTGAGTCCATGGTGCAATGCTCCAATATCGTGGAGCAACAATGGGAATGGACAATTGTCATTTTGTTGGCCCTCACGACGCGTTGATGGCCACAATGGCACCCTATCTTACAAAAATGGTCATAACTCTTCGCTCGGGTGTCGGATTTGGGAAAATTTTATATCGTTGTAAAGCTAGTTCAATTTCTTACGCAATGACAAGATATGAACTGGAAAATACTGAGTATTTCAAAAAATTTATATAGGATAACTCATGGAATGAGAGTTAATTTAAGATAGGGAAATATAGGGTATTGAAACATCTCCCCCTTGGGAAGATTCGTCCTCGAATGAGATAGGTTAAGCTGTGAAACACTGATAGACTGAGACTATAATAACATACATAGCTGAAACATAACTGAATCTTGAGGCATGACACATGACTGAACTGATCCATGAATGCATGACTATTATGCAACGGCAAAGAATACCAAGTTTATAACTGTAACTAAATCATGAAATTGGATTGGAACTTGAGGGTCAACTTGTGAGTACCCATTACTCAAAACTGGATTTGTCACGTAAAGAGAAGATGGCATGCTCAGGTCATGAAGGCTCGGGGTATTACAGTGCATCTCCCCCTTAGGACACTATGTCCCTCGAAGAATACTAGCTTGGCCGAGATACTAAGGAAAAGCTAAGATAATGCATGGGGAACCTACGAACTAAATTGGTACTGAATATCTGGGATCTAAAAATCAGGCATGATACATGAACTAGGATGAACTCGTAACTACTAGGATGCTCTATCTTGGAACAGTCATATTTACAAAACTTCGGATAGTACGACTGGGTGGAAAATAGGAAACCATACGGACTCGCCTGCCTGACTGCTAAAATTAACTCGACTAGAGCATTTCTTTAACCTCTTTCTATACGTTTATAATGATTATATGGAGTAAGGGAATCTTGGCATGGTCTGAATAAGACATCTGAAAAGGAAACCATAACACGGCTAAAATTCTGTAATAGGAGCACTGATAGCCATACCTACTGAGGTCTGAGCTGAATTGAATTCTCCCGCTAAGTTCAAGCCTACTCAAATATCTAGAATACATTTAGCCACTTACACATCAACATGACATTCTAGACTATCTTCATAACTACAGCCTCGTGTAAAACAAGTATCCAATAATCTTTCCTTAACATGAAACATTTACTCTTTCCTATCTAAGTAATTGCTCATCACTACATTGTTTTATAAGGAAAGTTCATTGAAGGGTTAAAACAGAGGACCTGAAGCATGAACGAACACTATACTGAAGTTGACACTTAACTGAAGCCTGAGAAATATAATATCAATATCATGGATTTATCAAGAGGTCTACACTAGAATATATATAACATAGTCTGAATTTAACTGATCATTAGGAGCATAGTATGAGTTATGGAAATTGAGCATACTGTAAGGCATGAGTACATGAGTCATGATCTACATGACCTGATTTTGGATTTTTTGTATTCATGGAACATGATTCGTAACACTGGGTGAACTGGAACTCCTTATACTAGGAACTGGAATCATACATGATTTTTTCTATAATGTATACGAATATGAGCTATGATCATAGAGTTGATATGTAAGGCATGGTAGTTATCGTGATAGATGAAGTACAAAACTTTGCACTGAAGTAAGGATGGGTTGGGCATCAACCTCTCCCACTATTTTTTCTACACATACTGACATTACTACTAAAATCTGAAAGCCTGACTTGGTTACTAATGCTACCATCTCCCCCTTAGCTTAAAGCCATTATTCTAAAGTTGTGAACCACTTAATCAAAAAATCTAAACTGAACTGTCACCACTTTACCCTAAAGTCTGGGGTAGACACCGAGGAGGGCTCTGCTAATATTTTGGGTCTGACAGTGAAGTTGACAGCTATATAAGGGTTACAAGGGAAGTAAAGCCTCGGGATCTAACAAGGCATAAACATAAAGATGAATAATGTATAACATACCCATAACTATATCAGAAGAACTTTCCTCATCATGGCGATACTGGAGTGCATAAAATTTGTTATGGTGTTGGCCACTAGTGGTACTAGAAGTGGAACCCTGCTGATTTGAGCGACTGAATAGGACTGGAGTATGGTTGAACTTACCCTATTGATGCAAATCTTTTCCCCTCTGAGCCAATACTCTACACTCCCATATCATATGGCCTGGCTTACCACATCCAAAATATACATCGTTTCCCGCTTTACACATACCTAGGTAATTTTTACCACATTCTTTGCAAAGTGGATGGGTAAGACCTCTGCTCACACTACCCTGGATTTTGAAGCTTGGTGCCCCATCTCGACTGTCATTCATGAACTTTGATACTGGCGCACTAGCTGAGGATGGAACTGGAACTAAAATCTTATGACTGAACTGGGGATGGTTACCACCCTCTAAACCTGGCTGACCAAAACTAAAGCTACCCATCTTGGCTCTCTTATTCTCTCTCTCTTTCCTCTTAAGCTTCTACTCCTCAATTTGTTGAGCATGGACCATAAGCCTAGATATGTTCATAGCCTTAATTAACATCGCAGTCCTACATTCCTTGACCATGTTATCAGATACCCCAGATACAAACTTGCTCATTCTAGACCTATTGTCTGCTACTACATGGGGAACAAACCTGGAAAATTGAGTAAACTTGAGGGAATACTCTTTCACGCTCATACTACCTTATCTAAGATTGATGAACTCTAATACCTTAGCTTCTCTTATCTCTAAGAGAAAGAATATATCTAGGAAAGCAGCAGCAAACTCCTCTCACTCTATGGGCTCTGTATTTGTACCCCTGTCTACCTTCCATAGCTTAAACTATGTATGAGCTACATCTTGTAGCTGATAGGCAGGGGATCTACCTGAACTGGATGAGGTGCTGACTAATTTTTGGTTCTTATTTCGTTAGTCTTTTTGGGAGACATGTTCTGTAAATGAAAAGAAGAGAACGGATTAGACTGAGAGTTTTACTTGAGCTCACGCTCACTCGCACAATATGAATACTCAAAGAAGGGAAACTTTTTCTAAAACATCTCATGGCCTCTTCTCCATAAGTATGGCGAGCTACACACCCATGCATAATACTCTACGTGATACGACTTTCAGACTTCTTAGGACACGATTGAACCTTAGGCTCTTATACTAAGTTTTAATGCCCCGAGTCTATACCCTAAATTCTACACGGTGCTTATGACCCCGAAGGACCACAAGCTAACCCATGACTGATGTATGCTGTGAGAACTGAATAATCACTATAATAAATATGAAAAAATGGGTTGAAATGCCATAAGGTTCAAAAATCTGAATACTGATAAAGGATATCATCTGTAATAATAATCTGTAAAACTAAATACTATATGATAGTCTAGTCTGAAAGCCTCTAACTGAGCTATCTGAAAAGTGGAGTTGATGGGACAATCCCTCAACTAACTCTGACTATTACAATACTGAAGCTACTATAATACTAAAATAAAAGCATATCCTTGATAGATGAGGACTCACTACTAAATCTACGAATGTTGACTAGATCTTTCTAAGCGCGGTCAGGAACTTGAGCGTCCATACCTATGATATGAGACATCATAGCGCAAAGAAAGAGTATGCGTCAGTACGTGGAATGTACTGGTATGCTAGATGAGGTAAGGCTGAATGGAAGGGTTCATATGCATGAATAGTAACTGACTGGTGATATAGAATAACTGAATATAAGAATGTGTGGATAATTGATACTACCGAAATCACTGAGTACGCAATACTGTGGTCATACATAGATATATATTGTATCTAAGATTTTTTGAAGCTGAGTATTGAGTTTTTATAACTAAGTAAGCGATATCTGAAGTTACTGATAACTAAATTTTTAATACTGATTGACTGTGTCTGATAGCCCTATTTTTGTAGAACTGAACTAAGTTCTAAACTGAAGATTGGAACCGAAACTGTGGGACGAAATCATCTAACTGACATGCCCCATATCTGAGCTGATAGGGGTCCAACCTGTAACCCTAATTGGAAGGGTGCTAGCACCGTGCCACAGGTACTAACAACTGCTATGGAGTCATTCCTAACTAGAGGGTAACCCCTGAGATCAGTACTAAACTAGCGGGTGATCCCTGAGTATGTCAGTCCTATCTAATGGGTGACATCTCATAACCTTCACTGGCTACGTAGTTCTAGAACTTAGGGATTTTTCTAGAGACCCAATCCTAACTAACGGGTAAGACACCATCCCTAGGCTCACTCGGTGCTGAATCTTACTCGGAAAGACACTGAAATTAGTATATTGAATTGGACTGGATTGATATAGAGTTTGTTGATTTTTCCTGAGTTCTGTAACTACTGTATTCTACTAAATTCTGTAACCGACTGAGAGTATTACTGGTCGTGACTTGTCTAATACTATTCTGTAAATGATGTTGGCTCTAGGTAAATAGCTAAATTATTGGGTATTAAATATCCCCAGGACTCGATAGCATGAAAAGTAAAGCAAAGCATAATTTTGAATAACATAACAATGTTCACTTGGTCATAATTCATTCATAGAGACATTTCATCTAACACTTGTAATGTATTAACTTGTACATGAATGGGGAATACATGTTAGCATGCTATAATGGCATTATTTCATTCTCATAGATAATTTATCAAACACATGGGAAGCATACTTGTTTTACTAATTCATAAACACTTAGGGTAAACATGGTTAAAACAATCAACTTGCAAATTGAAGGGTTTATCATGTAAATCAACACATACTAGGATAAATTATTGAAACTTGTAATTTAACTCATTGATTAAAACCCAACAATAACATGAACATGATTTCAATTCAACTCAATCATGGAAATTCATAAATACACAATCTTTGTATTTTGAAAAATGGTTCTTGGACTTCATGGGTGAAAGAAACCCATGAATGAGCACCTAACATACCTTAGAAGATTCTTTATTGAAGGTTCTTTGAGGAATTCTTAGTCCTTTTCTTGATTTCTTGAACTAAGGTTTTTGCTTCTTTGAGAGAGAATATTTTATTCTTGAGTGTAATACCCCACATTTTGGACTAGAATGAAAATCCGTCATTCCTATGCGTAGATGTTTCAAAAGCCTCAAATCCTATGTAAATTTAGTGAGCTAATCAATTATGTAGTGTGTAAATCTATTTTAGCATGAATTTAGATCATAAAGGTTCCCTAACTCAAGTACAATTTGAAATATTTCCTATCGTTCAAGTTTTAGTGAGCGTCAAAACTTGGGTCAACTTCATTTAATCATAACTCCTTGTATTTATTGAACTAGAGGTCCTACTATATATAAAAAGAAATATGTTTGAATTATATTTCCAACGGTACTAATTTTGTCCAAATCCAACACCCGAGAAAGATGTTATGACTTTGCAAAGTGGAGTACGTTGCCTGACATAAGGTGTGCGACGCACAACCTAAGGTGTCCAATAAGGTATGCAACGCACACCCTAATATGTGCGATAAGATGTGCGACGTACACCCTAAGGTGTGCGATAAATTGTGCGCCGCACATGTGCGTGTCCAGGTGACTTAAAAGTCCATTTTTTGGGGGCAAAAATAGTCCTTTTTCCACCACTATATAATGCCTAAACACAGAATTAAGCCCTTATATCACCAAAACATATTCTTTCTCTCAAAACCCTCTCAAGAACACAAGTTAGGGTTTTCATAGAAGATTCAAGCTCAAGCAATTCTCTCCATCAATCATCATGAAATTGAGAAAAAAGGTATGCGTAGTGTTCATCCACAGATCCCTTTCATCCGTGGAGCTCAAGAACCATGTTTTTAAATAATAAATTATGATCTTTATGTTGTTGTGTGATTATGTTCATGTTGATGGTTGTTAATTGTGTTTCAATATGGTATCTAAATGTGTTTCCAAGAAATATATGGGCATGTTAGTTGGAAACCCATGAATTTTGGTGGTTCAAGATTTCTAAATTTGTTAAGTACACCTATGCTAAATATTATGCATGTAAGGTGTTTGATAAAATGCCTAGATTGATAAAAATCATGTATTATAACATTGGGGTGAACTATATGATAAATTCATGCTAGTATATTATGTTCAAAGAGCTCACTTGTCATTGTTGTGCAATATATGTGTTAATAGAATATACATGATGATTGGGTAATGGTTTCATAGTGTGTCTATATGCCTTCCATGCTATGAACAAGATCATGATTTTGAAGTATCATATGAGTTATCCCCAAATTATTACAATATGAACTAAATGTTACATGTTTGTCATTCGCTTATGCTTAAATGGTTTTCATGCTATCGTTATGAACAGTATAAGTTGTCGAAATGCCCATGATATTAGAATATGAGATTCATGACTTGATTACAAGCGTTCCTATTCATGTTAGATATTATGATGACCATTTACTTCATGAAATCCCTCACTCATGTATTATGGATTGTTATTGATAGTCATGTACTCAAGAAAGTCAAGTTGTGTCAGTTTCCTTCCATCGAGTCCTGGGGGTACTTGTACCCAAAAAATGTAGCTGTGTGCCTAGAGCCATGTCATGTTATCATGATACTCTCAGTCAAGCCATGATCTATATAATTCAGTCAGTCATGTGACTTAGGAAAACTCAGTAATCTCAGTAGTCCAGTAATTTTAGTAATCTCAGTGCTCAGTAACCTCAACAACCTTAGTACTCACAGTAAATCTCAGTAACTTCAGTAGTCTCAACCAGTCCTCAGAACTCAGTACATTTCGTCAGTCATCGAAATCCAATAAACTTAGTTTAGCTCCGCTAAACAATACCACTAGTATCATTCCAGTTAATCAGTATAAGTTTAGCTAATAAGCTTAGTTCAGTTATTCAGTTCAGCTTAGTTATTCAGTTCAGCGTCCTTCAGATGGGAGTAGAAGTTAGCACCGAGTGAACCCAAGGATGAGAACTCACCAACTAGTTCAGGGTGTGATTCTTAGCAGTCATCCTTGTGTTCCAGAACTACGTAGCCAGCGTAGGTTAATACATCTTAATCTTTCAGATTAGAGTTGATGAGGTGTCTTAACCTGCCAGTTTAGGGTTTTACCTTCTCATTTGAGTACCTGCCAGATAAGGGTCACTCACAGCTATCCTTAACAGTGGCGCGGTATTGATACCCCTCCAGTTGGGGCAGAGACTAGACCCCACCTTAGCTATATGCGTTATTGGGGCATGTCGGTTAAACAACTACCTCTCATAGTTTCAGTATCAGTCTCAGTAAAAGAATTTAGATAGTTCTTCAAATTTTATTATATCAGGACTGTCAGATACAAACAACTCAGATACAGTATGGGACTCAGATAATTCCATCAGATTCAGGACTATTTGATATAGTCACTCATGTTATCAATAGTGAATATTAGGGCTATCAGATATAGTCACTCATGCTATCAGTACTTAGTTTCAGGACTGTCAGATATAGTCAATTAGACTAGTTTTTCATAATTTGAACTATCAGAAACAATCATTCATTTATCAGTAATGCAATATCAGTCTCTTAGTATCCAGTAATACAGTATCAGATCCATCACTTATTAGTGATTTACATATCAATATCAGTAAACTTAGTTATCCAGTATCTCAGTATCAGTACACTCATGTTGTTAGTATTCAGACTCAGTAGTCAGTATCTCCACGAGTTTAGTTACAGTTACGTATGCATGCATGTATTCTCACATTCATATCAGTCAGTATTTTTCATGCAAATAACCCTTTGCATTTAGCCTACCTCACTCGTATACTCAGTACATTTAGATGTACTGACGCATTTATGCTATGATGCTTTCTCTTATGTTACACCATAGGTTCAGAGGCATAATTTCTAGATCAGCAGTAGTATTCCAGTGTTCAGAGTTTGCAGTGAGTCCTTTTTATTTGAGGATGATATGATTATTGCTTTATTTACTATTTTAGTTCAGTTGCTAGATGGAGTTAGTTGGGTACATGTCCCATCAACTCCTTATTCAGAAAGTTTAGAGGTTTTCCAGACTATAGCATGTCAGACAGCTATTTCAAATTTGTTTTGGTATTGTTATACCATTTTCAGACATTGTCTTATCAGATGTTTATTCAGATTTGAACCTTATGGCCATTTAGTACATGTTTCCACATTTTCATGTTATATTATGCAGTTGACAGGTATAGATATCAGTCATGGGTTAGCTTGTGGTCCTTCCAGGTCATGAGCACCGTGTAGCATTTCGATTCAGAAAATTGGGATGTTACAAACTTGGTGTCAGAGCCTAAGGTTCAATAGAGTCCTAGGAAGTCTGAAAGCCGCATCTAGTAGGGTCTTGTACATGTGTGTATTTTGCACCACACTTATGTACAGGAGGCTATAAGATGTTTTAGGAATAGTTTCCCTTCTTTCATATCTCAGATCGTGCTATAGCAAGGTTCTCTAAGAAACTCATGTAGATTCTCATCATGCTTTATTCATGTTAATTCCACCTTACTTTCAAGGTAACAGAAATAGTGAAGCTCAAGTCCTAAAGATAGGGCTTTCTCAGATAGTATCCCATCAGTTAAGTTGTGTTTCAAAGTTGTACGGATCTCATTCCTGATCATGAGAACTCATTCTCCAACCCAGATTTAGATATGCCATCAGATCCCTTCACAAAATCCTATTATATCATTTGACCCAAAGTTAGAAGCATGAACCTAGGAGTCTAGCAGTAGACAAGTTGAGATACTATATCCAGATTGAATAGATTATGTATTCATGGGGATAGTTGTGCCAGAATGAATCAATAGGCTTGAACAGTTCGAGTTAGAAATTTAAGTTTATTGACTTGAAATTAAGCATGAGGGTGTGAATATGATATTAGTAGTATGTGAGAAAATAGAGGCAGATAATATATTTAGTAAGGCGATCATGTGTTGATCAGAGTGTAAGCATGTGATGATGATTGCAGTTCAGTTCAGAGATTAGTTTACTGTCCACAGACTTATGATGATGTCTTTAAGCTAAGGGCAAGATGCTAGATCAAGTAACTCAGACAGGCTCTCAGATTCAGTAGTAGTGTCAGTATGTACAGAAAAGAAGTTAGGAAAGACGATTCCCAACCCATCTCTTATCTCAGCGTAAAGTTTTGTACTTTAGTCAATATAATGCCTATGCATGCTTCATGTCTCATATTCCATGAATACAGCTTATGTTCACATGTATTCCATATAATCGTGTATGTTTTCAGTTCCCAGCATAGGAAGTTCAGTTCCATCTCACTCAGTGTTACGAATCATGTTCCATAAACTCAGAAATTCCAGACTCAGGTCATGCAGCTCATGACTCATGTACACATATCATGCTTTATAGTATACTCAGTTTCCATGACTTATGCTACGCCCCCACTGATCAGATAAATTCATACTATATCATGTATATACTCAGTTCAGACCTTTTTGGTAAATCTATGTTATTGATATTCTATTTCTCAGGTTTTATCCATGTGTCAAGTTCAGTCAGTATCCATTCATGTTTCAGGTTCTCCTGATTTAACCCTTTAGTGAGCTCTCTTTTTTAGAATACTGTAGTGTTGAGAAATTTCTTAAATGGGAGAGAGTTAATGATTCATGTTAAGAGCAGATTATTGCATGCACGTTTTATACGAGGGTGTAGATACAAAGATAGGCTTGAATATCCTATTAGTATGCAAGCAAAGGGCTAGCAAGAGGTAATATTTAGAAATTGGGAAAGTGTAGAGTGTAAATGAATATCCAGATCCTTGACTTAAGTCAACCTTTATTATGCAACTATGATAACTCAGTTGCCATCTCAGTTACAGTTTCAGTACTCAACACTCTGTAATTAGTGCTCAGTCTCAGAATTAAGCACTTCAGTATCAGTCTAAACCTCAGTTTCAGTATTCAATTATCAGGACCCAATATTTAGTTCCAGTATGGATCCCAGTTACAGTCTTAAGTTAGAGTGTCAGCTTCAGATCTGTATTCATCTCAGAAATTTAGTCCAGTTTTAGATTTGCTTGACCATATCATACAGTTATCAGCTACTCAGTTATAGGTATTCCAATACCTCAATCTATGGAATGTTTCCAAATCATGTAATATGCTTGGTCCTGCATTTTCAGACAATATAGCTTTCATGAAATCCATGATCAGTTACCTCATGTTACTCAGTCAGTCCCTTCTCATATGCATAATACTTTATGACCTCAGCCCAGCTACTCAGATTAAGTACAATTCAGTCTTGCATACCCAGCATTCAGTTTCCAGTTACTCATTTAATCAGATAAGTCAGTATATCTGTGCATTCGCGCATCACGCTTCAGTTTTAGATCTTAGATAATCAATCACAATTTCGTACCTAGGTGCCTTGTGCATCGCCTCAACTTTCTCAATATCTCAGCAAGGTCATTCCAGTATCTTTCAAGGGACATAGTGTCCTAAGGGGGAGATACACTATATCCCCTAAAGTTCCTTGATTTAAATATGTCATTTTTTTTAATAAATCTCTCTTGGAGGAAGTGTTACTTATGAGCTGACCCTCTAGCTTCAAAACTCAGTAGTAAGCCATGTAATCAATGGCTCAGTGTATCCATGATATAATACTCTGTCCATGTCACACATTAAAGACTCAGTTCAATTCATGTATCATGTTCCAGACTCAGTTATGTTCTTATGTTTCCTCTCATGCATATTGAGTAACGAATCTCAGACTCATCAGTATTTTCAGTTCATGGTAGCAGTCTTCTTTGAGCTTACTTATTCTTATGTTCATATTTCAGTACCAAACTTGGTATTTAGTTCCATGCTCAGGTTTTAGTTCAAACTTGGTATCTTTACCATTACATGTTCATGAGTAGTTCAGTTATGTATTCCCGCATCAGATATGCGTGATCAGCTTACCAGTACTTTCAGTCATGTATTCACGTATCATGTCAGTCATATAATTATGCATCAGATATGGATGGATTCATCTAATCAGTTATGCATCAGATATGCATTCTCAGTTTGAGAAACTTAGTTTATCGAAACACTAAGTCCTACA
This sequence comes from Capsicum pubescens, assembly GCA_030864215.1. Classification (NCBI taxonomy): domain Eukaryota; kingdom Viridiplantae; phylum Streptophyta; class Magnoliopsida; order Solanales; family Solanaceae; genus Capsicum; species Capsicum pubescens. The sequence continues at coordinate 183,011,038 of CM061538.1, forward strand.
TTCATAAATCAGTTACGCATGCATCACATATGCATGTTTAGTATGATATGTTCAGCTTATCAATCATGCCATCCATGAAATCATGATTAGTCATTCATGCTCTATATTCATGTTAGTTTTCTTTTCTCACATCTCAGCCAGTCTTATTCGAGGACGAATGTTTCCAAGAGGGAGATATTGTAATACCCCACATTTTGGACTAGAATAAAAATCCCTCATTCCTATGCGTAGATGTTTCAAAAGCCTCAAATACTATTTAAATTTAGTGTGTTAATCAATTATGTAGTGTGGAAATCTATTTGAGCATGAATTTAGATCATGGATGTTCCCTAACTCAAGTACAAGTTGAAAGCTTTCCTATCGTTCAAGTTTTAGTGAGTGTAAAAACTTAGGTCGAATTCATTCGATCATAAATCCTTGTATATATTGAATTATGGGTCCTACTATATATAAATGAAACATCATTGAATTATCTTTCCAACGATACTAATTTCGTCCAAATCCAACACCCGAGCAAAAAGTTATGACTTTGTAAAGTAGAGTACGTCGCCTTACATAAGGTGTGCGATGCACAACCTAAGGTGTGCGAAAAAGTGTGTGCCGGACATGTGGGTGTCTAGGTGACTTAACAGTCTATTTTTGGGGAAAAAATAGTCCTTTTTCCACCCCTATATAATGCCTAAACACGGAATTAAGACCTTATTTCACCAAAACACATTCTTTCTCTCAAAACCCTCTCAAGAACACAAGTTAGGGTTTTCATAGAAGATTCAAGCTCAAGCAATTCTCTCCATCAATCTTCATAAAATGGAGAAAAAAGGTATGAGTAGTGTTCATCCACGGGTCCATTTTATCCGTGGAGCTCAAAAACCATGTTTAAAATAATAAATTATGATCTTTATGTTGTTGTGTGATTATGTTCATGTTGATGGTTGTTAATTGTGTTTCAATATGGTATCTAAATGTGTTTCCAAGAAGTGTATGGGCATGTTAGTTGGAAACCCATGAATTTTGGTGGTTCAAGATTTCTAAATTTGTTAAGTACACCTATGCTCAATATTATGCATGTAAGGTGTTTGATAAAATGCCTAGAATGATAAAAATCTTGTATTATAACTTAGGAGTGAACTATATGATAAATTCATGCTAGTCTATTAGGTTCAAAGAGCTCACTTGTCATTGTTGTGCAATATATATGTTAATGGAATGTACATGATGATTGGGGAATGGTTTCATAGTGTGTCTATATGCCTTCTATACTATGAACAAGATCATGATTTTGAAGTATCCTGTGAGTTATCCCCAAATTATACAATATGAACTAAATGTTACATGTTTTCCATTCCCTTATTCTTAAATGGTTTTCATGCTATCATTATGAATAGTATATGTTGTCAGAATGCCCATGATATTAGAATATGAGATTCATAACTTGATTATAAGCATTCCTATTCATGTTAGATATTATGATGACCATTTACTTCATGAAATCCCTCACTCATGCATTATGGATTGTTATTGATGGTCATGTACTCAAGAAAGTCAAGTTGTGTCAGTTTCCTTCCATCGATTCCTGGAGGTACTTGTACCCGAAAAATATAGTTGTGTGCCTAGAGTTATGTCATGTTATCATGATACTCTCAGTCAAGCCATGATCTATAGAATTTAGTCAGTTATGTGACTCAGGAAAACTCAGTAATCTCAGTAATCTCAGTGCTCAGTAACCTCAACAACCTCAGTATTCACAGTTAATCTCAGTAACTTCAGTAGTCTCAACCAGTCCTCAGAAATCAGTACATTCTGTCCGTCATCAGAATCCAATAAACTTAGTTTAGCTCTGCTAAAAAATACCACTAGTATCAGTCCAATTAATCAGTATAAGTTCAACTAATAAGTTCATTTCAGTTATTCAGCTCATCTTCGTTATTTAGTTTAGTGTCCTTCAGATGGGAGTAGAAGTTAGCACCGAGTGAACCCAAGGATGGGAACTCACCTGCCAGTTCAGGGTGTGATTCTTAGCAGTCATCCTTGTGTTACAGAACTACATAGCCAGCATAGGTTGAGACATCTTAACCTGTCACATTAGGGTTTATGAGGTGGCTTAACCTGCCAGTTTAGGGTTCCCACCGTTCTTATTTGAGTACCTTCCAGATAAGGGTCACTCACAGTTGTCCTTAATAGCGGCGCGGTACTGACACCCCCTTCAGTTGGGGAAGAGACTGGACCCAACCCCACCTTAGCTATATGCTTTATTGGGGCATGTCGGTTAAACAACTACCTCCCACAGTTTCAGTCTCTGTCTCAGTAAAAGAACTTAGATAGTTCTTCAGATTTTAGTATATTAGGTCTGTCAGATACAGTCAACTCAGATACAGTACGGGACTCAGATAGTTCCACCAGATTCAGGACTGTCTGATACAGTCACTCATGTTATCAGTAATCAACATCAAGGTTATCAGATATAGTCACTCATGCTATCAGTAATCAGTTTCAGGACTGTCAGATACAATCAATCAAACTAGTTCTTCATAATCCGAACTGTCAAAAACAATCATTCATTTATCAGTCTCTCAGTATCCAGTAATACAGTATCAGATCCATCACTTATTAGTGATTTACATATCAATATTAGTAAACTCAGTCATCCAGTATCTCATTATCAGTACACTCATGCTGTCAGTATTCAGACTCAGTAATCAGTATCTCCACCAGTTTAGTTATAGTTACGTATGCATGTATGTATTCTCACGTTCATATCAGTTAATATTGTTCATGCATATAACCCTTTGCATTTAGCCTACCTCACTCGTATACTCAGTACATTCAGATGTACTGACGTATTTGCGCTATGGTGATTTCTCTTATGTTACACCATAGGTTCAGAGGCACGAGCTCCAGATCAGCAGTAGCATTCCAGTGTTCAGAGTTTGTAGTGAGTCCTTTTTATTCAAGGACGATATGATTATTGCTTCATTTACTGTTTTAGTTCAGTTGCTAGATGGAGTTAGTTGGGGACATGTCCCATCAACTCCTTATTCAGACAGTTTAGAGGCTTTCCAGACTATAGCATGTCAGACAGTTATTTCAGATTTGTTTTGGTATTGTTTTACCATTTTCAGACATTGTTTTATCAGATGTTTATTCAGATTTGAACCTTATGGCCATTCAGTACATATTTCCGCATTTTCATGTTATATTATGTAGTGTATAGGTATAGATATCAGTCATGGGTTAGCTTGTGGTCCTTCAGGGTCATAAGCATCGTGTAGCATTCCGATTCAGAATTAGGGTGTTACATTTAGAGAAAGTGAGGAAATAATGAGGCAATAGGTTATTCAGGGGTTTAATTTCGTGTTTAGTCTGATTAGGGGCGTGGAAAAATACTTATTTACCCTTGGGAATGATTTAAAAATTCATACTAAAAAACCTAATTTAAGGCCCTGGCGTGATGCGGTGCTATCCCGCCGTGTCACTCAAAATTGATAATCGTGAATGTGGTTGGTGGCGCGATGCGGTGTAATCGCGTTGCCACCTTGGATGCGACCTAGAAGTTCACCGCGACACGGTGAGATCGCGTTACTACACTGGAAATTGACAATTGGGAACTGGGTCCCTGGCACGACGTGCTAATATTGCAGAACAACACTAGGAATGGACAATTGTGATTTTCCTGGCCCTCGCGACGCATTGTTGACCACAATGGCACCCTGTCTTACAAAAATGGCCATAACTCTTCGCCCGGGCATCAGATTCAGGAGGATTTTATATCATTGGAAAGCTGGTTCAATTTCCTACGCAATGGCAGGCTCTAAATTGAAAAATACTAAGTATTTCAAATATTTCTATAGGATAACTTATGGACTGAGAGTTAATTTAAGCTAGGGAAATACGGGGTATTATAATTTTATCATTACATTCTCTTACGTCTTTGTGTATTTTTATTGGATCTTGATATGATGTGTTATTATTCATCTATAACTATAAGAATTTATACCCTAAAGGGTGATTCCTTAAAGGTGGATCTAGTGTACCAATTATATTTTGTGACCTTATTGGATTATCACATATGGATAGATTTGATTATTATTTATACGATGGACCTCGATGTCATTTTGTACATGAATCGACTTTCTATATGTCATGTGATTCTTGATTGTAATGCCAAGAAATTTACCTTATCCATGTCAGGTGTCTCAATTATAGAGTGTTGAGATACCCAAGGCTCATATCTGGGGAAGGGGATTTTTGAAGTCTCATTTGATAGTTGAGAAGCGTTGTCTATCATATTTGGCTTATATTTATGATAATAGTGTTGACATGCCTTTTTTGGAGTCAGTACCAGTAGTTAGAAAGTTTCAAGATGTGTTATTGATAATTTTTCACGGTGTTCCATCTGGGCGGGACATCAATTTTTGTATTGACTTGTATTTGGTCAACCCATATTTATCTCGTCTTATAGGATGGCACCAATATGGCTAAAGGAATTGAAGTATCTGTTACAAGATTTATTGAGTAAAGAATTTATTAGACCTAGTATTTTTCCTTGAAGTAATTTGATATTATTTGTGAAAAAGAAGGATAGGTCTATACGGATGTATATTGTTTATACGCAGTTGAATACTATCAAGAATAAGTACCCGGTTATGTATTTTGATAACTTGTTTGACCAGATTTAAGATGCTTTAGAGTTTGTATAGATTCATGGTGACTTCCAAATTATGTTTGTTTAGTCTAATTATATCCACCACCATATTCATGAAGCCTAGAAGGTGTAGCTTCTGTAATATTAGATAACTAAAAAGCTCTCTCCACGATTTTATTTTTCGACAATAATAAAAGTGGAAAATTATTTTTCAATCTTATTCATTTTGAATATATGTTTTATTTTTCTAAGCTCATAACCCATTGTGAATAATATATGGTAACAATCAAATCATGAATTCTTACAATCAGGTTTAAAGTGAATGTGTTGCTATTTTTCGTGCAATATTGCAAGCTAACTATACACCTTCATCCAACTAGACAAAATTCATACACAAAAAATATTATTAATAATCTATATCAGAGAAGTAAACAAAATAAAATTATGCTTAACGGAGTCATATATCGCTCATCTATCAAAGGTCGCAGATAAACATCAACTAAACTTTTAGATTATGGGATTCGAGACATTACAACTTTGAAATATGTAGAGACTTATCATACATGTTTTGAGGTAAAGATTATATGGAGTAAGGAATATATACTAGCAAGAATAAGGCATAGAAGAAATAAAGAATGATATAAATCATTTGCACACAAGCCTAATCAAACATTTACCCATTCACTAGCAGTGTTAGGACAAGTTTTATCGAAATGCTTTCAAGTTTCTCCATTTGATGGATAAAACATAAGACCATGTGTCCTTTTATTTTTAAGATGACATCTCATGTAATGAGAAGAACTCATCGAAACATACAACCTCTATAATCTAGGTATAAGAGGTAAATAAAACATCACCTTTATTGGAACCATGCTCCCACCAGGAGTCCTCTTAAAATTAGCATGTCAGCAAAATGTATAATTTTTTAGATGATCAATTTTACTAGAACAACATGCAACCATTTTCACAATAATGAACTTTGAGTTAACTCATTTCTCTTAAAGACCAATGGTAGAGTCCATAACAGCTTGAGGAACACTCAAATCTGATTCAATATTAATTAGTATAACTGTAACAGACAATACAAAATGTGGACTCCCTATACATAGTGGATGACTAGTCTCTTCTAATTGTTAATAGAAGTGTATTGCATTTTATCAAGAGTTTTCTCAAAATATTATTCGAATTTCATCCTGTAGTGTATCATAAAAGCATTATTGATCATTTCATGCACCCTATCATGTTGAATACCATTTTCATGTGAAGACCTACTACTTTTACCTATCGCCAAATTATAGAATATACCAAATACCTCATTGGTCTCTCCATAATCAATCTACACAAACTATCTAGGCTTAAACTAATTAAGATAGATATAAATCTTAATTATTTCCAATTTAAAAAGTTTCATGCAATAACATTTCTCGCATTAATCAATTACATTGATTAGGTGTCCCTATCAATATCAACAACGTCACAATATGAAAAAAATTAAATTAATAACTTAACAATATTTAAAACCTAATTTAAACTAAATTTACAAATTTAAAATTAACTAACACATTATATTGACAATAAACATCAAATATGTATAATTATTTCAATAAGTAAAAGAGACATTAGTATACATTTGTTTGATAATAATGGATTCAACCTTAAAACATCAACTTCATACACCTTCTATAATTATAACAAATAATATAAAATAATCACAAATTTAAATTAAATTAATAACAAATTCTACTCAAAATCATCAAAAATTCAAGTCCAGTAACATCAGTAACATGTAAAGAACTAAATTAATGGATAAGAAATTAATCTAAATGAACTAGTACACTAAAATTTAACTTGAACTCTTACAATGACAATGTAACTGAAACTTTCTTAAACCATAGTCTTTGATGTTTTCAAAATAGTTGAAGAACAATGACAATAAAGAAGGGACAATGGATCTCTATAGGGATGATGGTGGATTAAGGTTGCGTCATTCAAGGGTTGAGGTTGGGGAATCACACAAGAAGAGAGAATAAGAAAATGGGATATTCATACAACTTGTCATTCAAAAAAAAAATTAACTAATTAAATTGAATGTATCACTAGTGAGTTAGTGACCTTGAGGACAATATCGATCTTCAACGGGAAGGATTGTCATGAACCTAGTTCGTGGTCACATGAGAGGTATGTGTTAGGGTCACATGAAAGACATATGTAGATTGAGTTCAATATAAACACAATGAACTATTATGAAAGGGATTAGCAAATTAATTGTTATTTTCCTCTCTTGTATCATTTCGATACGACACAACTCAGGACCTTATCGTAATGGGCGTCCCAAGTCCAAACAGGACCGGAGACCACCCCCGCTACCCAACCCAACCTCCAATCGTCTGCCCTGAGTTGGGTCAATTTTGAGCATATAACAAGATAGCGTAACAGCTCATATGAAGACTCTGGGATAGGATCACAATTGTGACTGACCCAAGCAAGTCCAACTATCCCGTACCGACCGTTCAACCATACCAAGACAAATGAAAATCATAAATCCGACTATAACCAAATAAGTTTCATTAATAATTAAATATATAATCCCAAAATGAAATACGACGGAACAACCAACAATATCGTCAACTAATATGTTTATTATCATATTAGCTTGGGGGATTCCCTTGTACCCCAGAAGTATATTTATTAGACAAATCATTCCAAAACCATTTAAACCATTCATATTATTTAGGGTTCCATTACCAAGTCTAAACTATGCATAAGCTCCATTGAAAACCCAATATTATGGTGAAAACATTGTAATACGCATTTTATCAAACATATTGGGGGAATAATATTTCCAAAACCAAAGACAATTACCAAACAACCATTCCCATGCAACCAATAATCCAAAACCACCATTAATGCATATAAAACCATAATTAAAACATGGGAAACCATAACCAAGCATTTATAACCAAAAACCCCAAATCATATTTGAAAACCTAAAATCATACAATATTCAAATCATGAAAACATTGTATAAACTCCATGACTTTAGTTGGAACTAACAATGAGGGAAAAGAACATGTCTTATACCAAAATGATGATGGAGATAAATCACCAAGACGAGCCCCAATTTACTCCTTTAGATAAAACCCTAGCTTCCTTTGCTCAAGAACTCTAGAGAGGATTTAAGAGTGTTTTCTAATTGTTTAAGAATAAAATAGTAGGGAAAATAACCTCCCAAGTGCGATATAAGTCGTGCGGCCTCATTAGGATAAGTGGGGAATGTCAAGATTGCCCTCATTTAAACTATACTTAATTCATGTCATAAGGTACGACTGACCCTTACAAGTCGTACCCATCCTATACGAGTGGTACCCGCCTCTTGTACCCTCGGCTCCTCCTTGACCCAACATTGTACAAGGTATGACACACCCAAACCCAAGTCGCATCCAAGTGTACGACTAGTACCCATAAATAGTACCCCGGGCAGAATAGAATTTTAGGAGGTTTGAACATTAACCACCATACGAGTCCATGGTACGAATCATACCCTGGCTTACGACTTATAATGAGCCACTCGTACTCAGATCTAACCTAAGTCACTAATTCTAAGGTTCAGTGAAGTAACCAAACATCATGTATACACTGATACGACTAGTACCACCCAAATCGTACCCATTCTAGTAACTACATCCATCCCACCAACCAACACTGGTCAGCATACGACTAGACCATACCACCTGTACCCAAGTGTATGACTCGTTCCCCTAAGTCGTATCTTCCCCAAAAATAGAAATTAAGGAAATTTTCTAAGGTTCAGAAACCAGGGTATTTCAATCTCCCCCAGTAGGAACATTCATCCCCGAAAGATGAATAAGGTAGGCGTAACCACTCTCATGAGCCATTTGCATTATCAAATATATTCCTAATCTTTAAAAAAGTTTGAAAAAAAATACAAAGATACTAATCTTTGTTTTAACAAACTCAGAAAAATAAAGATGTGTTGAAGAACACATACCTTTCGCACAAATCCCTGCAGCAGAAAATAGATCCAGATACTTGGACTTTATGTCCTCCTCCGCTTTCCATGTAGCTTCTTCCACCTTATGGATCCACCAAAGAACCTTAACCGAACCTATATCCTTGGTCTACAATCGATGAATGTGCCTATCCAAGATCTCAACCGAGACCTCTTCATAAGACAAAGAGTCCAAGATACCCAACCTCTCCAAAGAAACAACCAAATTAGGATCACCAATGCACTTTCTCAATATGGAAACATGAAATACTGGATGAACGGAGCTCAAACTAGAAGGAAACTCCAATTCATAAGCCATATTAAAAAACCTTCGCAGAACCACATAAGGACCAATATACCAGGGACTGAGCTTCCTCTTTATCAATCTGCTTTACTCCCTTCATGGGAGATACCCTTAGAAACACCCTATCCCCAACCTCAAACTCAAAGTCACTATGCCTTACATTTGCATAGGACTTTTGGCGACTTTGGGCAGTCTTAAGCCTATACCAAATCACCTTCACCTTTTCCATAGCCTGATAGACCAAATCCGAACCAAACATATCCGCCTTGCCAAGCTCAAACCAACCAATAGGAAATCTACACCTCCTACCATATAATACCTCGAAAGGGGCCATACCAATATTAGAATAATAGCTATTGTTGTAAGCAAACTCTACCAAAGGTAGATGCTCAACCCACCTACTACCATAATCAATCACACATGCCCGACGTATATCCTCCAATGTCCAAAAGGTTCTTTTCGATTGCCTATCCATCTATGGATAACAAGCAATACTCAGACTCACCTTAGTACCTAATCCCTTCTAAAAAGATCACCAAAAATGAGATAAAAACTGTGTACCACGATCTGAGATAATCAAAATAGATACCCCATGCAGCTTCACAATCTCCTAAAGATACAACTGGGCATAGTCCTTAGCTAGAAAGTTAGTCCGCACTAGCAAGAAGTGAGCAGACTTCGTCATCCTATCCATAATGACCCAAACTGAATCAAATTGGTTCCAAGGCTAAGGAAGACTGGTAACAAAACCATCTTAATTAACTTTCCATTTACACACGGGCAAATCAATTTCTTGATATAACCCACCATGTCTCATGTTCTTAACTTTAACTCGTTGACACACTATATATTTGGCCACAACATCAGCCACATCCCGTTTCGCACCATTCCACCAATATATCTCCTTGAGATCATGATACATCTTCGTTGAGCCAACACATACAACATAGTGCAATTCATGCGCCTCAGCCAAGATTCTTTATCGTAAACCATCGACATCAGGAACTTACAACCTCCTTTGGTACCTTAAAGTACCGGTCACCACAAATCTCGAACACCATTACCTTCTGCATACCCACATTACTCTTGATTTTCATCAAGATAGGATCAAGCACTTGTTTCTCCTTAATCTATGCACCAAGATACGACCAAACCACTTCCTTTCCATCACTCCACCATCCTCAGAGTCCAATAGATGAACTCCAAGATTATCCAAGCGGTGAATATCTTTCACCAATTATCGCTTTCCTTTCTCCACATGAGCCAAATTCTCCATGGACAACTTGCTAAGATAATTACTAACCACGTTAGCTTTACCTGAGTGATAGTGAAGACTCATATCATAGCCTTTGAAAAGCTCCAACCATCTTTTCTGCCAAAGATTTAGCTCTTTTTGAGTGAACACATACTGTAGAATCTTATGATTTAAAAAGATATCTACGTGCACTATATAAAGATAATCCTACCAGATTTTCAAAGAAAAAAACACCGCCAATAGCTCCAATCATGAGTAGCATAATTTCTCTCAAGCCTCTTCAACTTGCAACTGATCAAATAAGTCATCTATCCTTGGGAGAGGATACTTGTTCTTGACCATCACCTTATTTAATTACCGATAGTCAATGCACATCCAAAGGAAACTATCCTTCTTGCGTACGAACAGCACCAGTGCACCCCACGGGGATAAACTAGGACAAATAAACCCCTTATCCAAAAGATCATTAAGTCGCTTCTAGAGTTTCCTCAACTCAACCGGAGCTATTCTATAAGGATAAATAGATATTAGATGAGTGTTCCGAACCAGATCAATACCAAACTCTATTTCCCTATCCAGAGGAACACCAGGAAGATTATCCAGAAAGACCTCCGAAAATTTATTTACCACTAAAATTGAATATAAAGAAGGACCATCTGAGTTAGAATCTTTAACCCAGACCAAGTGATAAAGACAACCTTTAGAGATTAACCTCTGAGCTTTAAGATAAGACATAAACCCCCCATAGGAGCTAGGGAACCACTCTCCCACTCTATAACTAGTTCACTAGTAACATAACCCGACCAGGGGCCTTATCATAATGGGCAACCCAAGTCTGACCAGGATCGAAGACCACCCCCATTACCCAACCCAACTTTCATATGCCTGCTTTGGGTTAGCTGAATTTTGAGCATATAACAAGATAGTATAACAAATCACAACAAGACTCTAGGATAGGTTCACAATCGCGATCGACCTAACCGAGTCCAACCATCCCATACCAGCCGCCCAACCATACCAAACCAAACCAAACCAATACCAAAACAAGGTCCATAAACTAGGCCATAACTACATAAGTTCCAAAACATAATATGATTAATCCCAAAATGAAATATGACAGAGCAATGAGAAATTATGTCCAATGATGTCAGTCTCAATAACAATGCCAATATTAAGGCCGGAAGCAATACTGATCCCGCCTATTTTAACCCATAGCACTACCACAAAGCCTCTAACCAAAAGAGTAAGAAGATTTAGTTGGGATGTGACAACAACCATAGCAAAAACCAACATCCATAAATAAATCAAAATGTCTAAAAATATCCATAACATAAAATGGAGCCTTTTGGAAAGATGGAAGCTCACCATTTTAATCTAACAGCTATCCACGAGTCAATCACTAGGTAGGAAGAGTAGAACGGTCGATTCCTACATAGCGTGGGTGTACTACTGCCTGAAGATGGGTTAGCGAGTGATCGCTAGCATGAACTCAGGATAAGGATAAAATATAGCCATTTTTAAATCCAAGTAAGACCATCCATAAGCACACAAACCATACATATATATTAATACATGCCAGGAAAGGGAACCAGTTTTAGCATGTTATGAAAATCTTTACCTGAGTTGTGTAGCTTTATCGTCCTAAACCGCCCACGAGCTATATGGCTTCAGGTCCCCCTGCTGAAAGGGCCCCAGTGCATAAAGTCGCACGACCAAGGAAGAAACCTGGGATGACTTGTAAATCCCTCAAATATAAAGTGTGACATCATGCACATGATCAATTGGACCAAACCTCACATCGGCATATATGATTTTCTAGTTTTTGTCCCTCGAGACCTCCATCTTTCACAGATTTGCTACACATCCCGCCATTATTTCTCAATTAAAACCATTACCAAACAACCAACAAATCCATTAACTATTTATTAACTAAGGACATTAGTAGTGGTATCATCATACCGACTATACTTGCATGTTTTGTTCATAGAAAACCATATATAGGTTTAAGAGATTCCATGTACACTTCATGATTTCCAATCAACCAAAACCATGTCCACCAAGGCCTTTCCAATCCACTTAAAACCATTTAAACTATTCACATTATATAGGGTTCCATTACTAATTTTAAACCAAGCATAAGTTCTATTGAAAAACCAATATTGTAGGGAAAACATTGTTAAAGGCATTTTATCAAACACATTGGGGCATGGTATTTCCAAATCCAATGTCCATTACCAAAAAATCATTCCAATGCAGCCAATTATCCAAAACCACCATTCATGCATACAAAAGCATAATTAAAACATGGAAAAACCATAACCAAACATTTATAACCAAAACCTCCAAATATTATTTCGAGAACACAAAATCATACCACATTCAAATCATAAAAACATTGTATAAAATCATGCCTTTGATTGGAACTAACAACGAGGGAAGAGAACATGGATTAATTGACAAATTAGATAGAGAGACCACCAACAAGATCCCCAAATTAATCCTCTAGTTGAAACCCTGGATTTCTTGCCCAAAAAAGCTTTTGAGAGAATTATAGAGTGTTTAAGAAAAGTTTCTAAGTGTTAATGAATAAAATAATAGGGTAAATAGCCTCCCAAGTAAGTTAGAAGTCGTGGGACCTTATTAGGGTAAGTGGGGAAATGTCCAGATTACCCCCACTTAAGTTGCACAAAATTCCATCACAGGGGTACGACTGACCCTCACGAGTCATAACCTTTGATACGAGTGGTATCCACCACTCACATCCTAAGCCATAATCCTTGAAACCATTATTGTCCAGTGTAGGACTCATCCTACCCAAGTCATATCGATAGCACACAATCCATACCCTTCACCCATTCCCTAGCAAGATAGAATCATAGAAGGTCTGAACACTGTCCACCATACGAGTCTGTAGTATAACTCGTACCCTAGCTTACAGCTCCTAGTGAGCCACACATACTCAAATCCAACTTAATTTACCAAGTCTAAGGTTAAGTGAAAGAAAAAACAATCTGTATCCAACCATATGACTCGTACCACCAAGTCGTACCCATTCCAATTACCAAAATCCACCCCACCAACCAACACTGGTCAGTATATGACTAGACCATACCATTTATAACCCAATATATGACTTGTATTGGGTCCAGAGATTGGAATTCTAGAAAATTTTCTAAGGTACAAAAACCAGGGTGTTTCAGTCTCCCCCACGTTAAACAGTCATCCCTGAATGACGAATATAGTAGGGGGTAACCACACGCATAAGTCATTTACATTATCAAATATATTTCTAATCTTTAACAAGGTTTGAAAACAAAGAGGCAAAGATGTCAATTTTCCTTTAACAAACTCAGAAAATAAAGATGTGTTGAAGACACATACCTTCTGTATGAATCCCAAAAGCATCCCAAAAGATATCTGCCTCCGCTTCCCATGTGGCTTCTTCCACCTTATGGTTCTGCTACAGAACCTTAATCGAAGCCACATCCTTGGTCGTAAATAATGAAACTTCCTATCCAAGATCTCAATTGGGACCTCTTTATAAGACAGAGAGTCTATGATACCCAACCCCTCCAAAGAAACAATCGATGAAGGATCACCAAGACGCTTTCTCAGCATGAAGGTATAAAATACCGAACGAACCGAGCTCAACCTAGAAGGTAACTCCAACTCGTAAGAAACATTACCAACCCTCCACAAAATCTCATAAGGACCAACATATCGAGGACTGAGCTTTTCCTTTTTGCCAAATTGCACTACTCCCTTCATGTAAGATACCTTAAGGAAACGTTATTCCCAACCTCAAACTCTAACTCTCTATGCCTAACATCCGCATAGCATATTTTGCAACTTTAGGCATCTTTATGCCCATCCCGAATCACCTTCACCTTTTTCATAACATTATAGACCAAATTCGGACCAAATATATCCGACTTACCATGCTTGAACCACCCAATAGGATATCTATACCTCCTACCATATAATTCCTAAAAAATAGCCATACCAATACTAGAATGATAGCTATTGTTGCAAGCAAACTCCACCAAAGGTAGATGCTTAACCCAATTGCCACCATAATCAGTCACACAATCCTAAAGCATACCCTCCAATATATGAATAGTTCTTTCTGCTTTCCCATCTATCTGAGGATGAAAAATGGTACTTAGATTCACCTTAGTACCCAATCCCTTCTGAACAGACTACCAAAAGGGGATAAAACTAAGTACCACGATCAAAGATAATCGAAATAGGTACCCCATGCAACTTCATAATCTTTTGAAGATAAAATTTGCATAATCATCCACCGAAAAGGTAGTTCTCACTAAAAAAAAGTGAGCAGACTTTGTCATCCTATCCATGATGACCCAAATAGAATCATATTGATTTTGAGACCGAGGAAGACCGGTAATGAAATCCATATTGATTATCTCCTATTTTTATTCAGGAAAAATATTCTCTTGATATAACCCATTAGGTCTCATGTGCTCAACTTTAACTTCTTAACACACCAAGCACTTGGCCACAAAATCATCCATATCCCTTTTCATACCATTCCACCAATACAACTCCTTCAGATCATGATACATCTTTGTCGAGCCTAGATTTACAACGTAGCGCGATTAATGTGCCTCGTCCAAGATCCTTTGTCGCAACCCATCGACATCAGGAGCGCACAACCTTTTTTGGTACCATAAAGTACCATCACTATTGATTTCAAACACCATCACCTTTTTCCCACCAACATCACCCTTGATTTTTATCAAGACAGGATCCAACACTTGGTTCTCCTTGATATCTGCACCAAGAGATGACTGAACCACTTCTTGTACCATTACACCCCAATTCTTAGAGTCCAAGAAATGTGACAACGCCTAACTGCACACGCAAGTGTACGTGGTCTACCAAGTAATATAGTAGCCTTAAATAAAGCCGAATAACGATCCCTCAGAGACTTGTTCTAACAACTATTCAATTTTAGTTCACTATTAAGATCAATTTAGTGCAAGCTTAACCAATCGAGTTTTGAATATTTGTAAACTAAAGTAAAGTAAACAGTGCGTAAAAATAAAAGACTTGAGACAATCAATGGATGGAAACCTAGGTTTAAAGCACTACGAACAATCATACTATGTTGTTAAACTTTATTCGTTAAATTATTTATCTTGGTTGTTGATTCATAGATGTAACACCCCGTAACATTCTTGACTTGATACCGCACTTAGTAGAATGCATAAATAACTTACAACCTGAAAACAAAATTAAGTGTTAAAATGACTTAGTCATATTTTGAGCCCCTAACTTCAACGATTTTTAAATTGACCTTTCTGACCCTGAGACATAGATTTTTCAATTGATTCATGTTCAGGGGTGTAAGAGGGATATCTCGAGAGAGTTTTGGATTTTTCAGATAAGGTTTGAGACGTATTTGGATTTTGAAACTAGAGTGTCAACGTGATATTAGCGCATTGTGATGGCTATAGCGTTGATGCCCCCGATGCGATGCATTGATGGTAAAAAATGGGATTCTGCTGAAAGTTTTAATTTGTGAAGGGTAGTTTAGACTTTTCTCCATAACTCTAAGTCATGTTAATAGCTAATTAAAACATTATTATGGCATTATATGCCCAAAATTAATCAATTCCATCAAGAACAAAACCCTAACTCCCCTTCTAAAGACCAAGAATCCATCTTTAAGTTTAAGATTTCTATGAAACAAGTCAAGATTCGAGTTCTACTCTTCAAACTAAGTAATCTAAGGTACATGGGGTTTTCCTACACTACATGGGCATAGTCAAATCATTTTAATAATGTTTTGAATATTAAGAAATCATATATTTATGAAGGGTTCTTTAATTTCATTAAAAAGCATGCATTGTTAACTCTTTCAATGATATAATGTTTTGGTCTTGAGGCCTTCCCCTAAATTTGATTTGTACTCGTATATAAGTATGTATGCATTAGAGTTTAATGTTGAATTGAGATCATGAACATATATAACCCCTCTGTTGTTATAAAGTGTTTTATTCTCATATGTTATGATTTATTCAATTGTATATTGAGAAGCATGATACAAATGTCTTTATTATTGTTTAAGACTTGATTTTAGTTATGAACTGAAGAGAGAGTGTTTTTTTTTAATATAAATGAAAAGTGATGAATTAAAGAGTTGCATGCCTTGCCACAAAGTAATGGACCACCACATATTTTAGGAATTTTAAGAGAGGATCTTTGCATAAGTGCCATGTAATCCTATATACAAATCCTATTGTACTGTTTAAATGACTTGGTGGTCTAAACATTATTTTGAATGAAGGATTTTTAACATGATAATGTATGGCTTATAGATATGACTTTCAAGTCTTGGTATGACAATACCAAATGGAAGAGTGGCATAACAAAATCAGATTCCTTTCAGATTTCGATTTTAAAGAATGCATGTCTTAAAGATTTAAAAATGGTCTTAAAGAGAGTTAGGAGGTTAATCGAAAAAGGCATTTGAGTGTAAGGACTCATTGCTGGGAACCGTATTTGGCCGATACAGTTTTATTATGTCCCTAAGAGGGACCATACTCTAGCCTAGTTCCCCTTGGCGTATTAGAGATAGAGACTCCAACCTTTGTGACAAACTTGGGTTGGGGGCTTGGCCACCGAGTTAAGGGAGAATTCCATATAGCCCGTGGAATTGTAAAGTTGTAGGGTGTACCACCTAGCTCAGAAGTAAGATAAAGAGTGAGTCATGGATTCAAATAAATGTTCAATGTCTTTTAAGTATGCCCATGTGTTTTGATATTTCTTTTGTAAAGTGTTTTATGAATTGATCTCACTTATGTTGTATAAAAGTAATTTATATTGGAGTGCTCCATGTACCAGTACATCTATATTGACCCCCTATATTTTAGGATCTGAGGTACAATCCCAAGGTCCTGCTAAGCAGTAGATTGGTTTGTTAGAGATTTGCAGTTGGTGAGCCTCCCCTATTTAGGAAGGCCTGGTTATTAGACATTGTTATTTTATTTTGATTTATGGTCCGACTAGCGTCCTTGTCCCAATTTTAGATGTATGTTGATTCTTGTATTATTAGAGATTTCGTGGACTGATGTCATGTATTTTGAATGTTAAGAACTTTCTTTTGAATGGTTCATCTTACTTATGAGATTGACCATTGATAATTTTTCGCATTTCCTTATATTGTAAGATCATTGGGCATGATTACCAGATAGAGATCGGTGCCCGGTCCTTCATGGTTCAGGATTCTCATCACAGTTAAGGCCTCAGCTCGGGTCATGATAGTAAGGTTTATCGCATGATCATGGTCTCCCAACCTCTAATCGTCTACCCAACTTAGACATTACAATAGCATTATTGAGGGGGGATGAAATAATCCAATTAGATGCATTAAGATATCATCCTACATGTGAACCAAGCAAGGATTCTAGGTATATCCCTATCCTAGTCGCTAATTCAAATTCCTTATTTCATAAAAGAATAAGAACCGTACTGTGCTTATCCCCAAGTTCTACCTTTCTATTCCCTCTCCCGAGATCACAAGGTCGACATATATGTATTCTAAGGGTCGTGAATCCTTAAAATAGTTAAAACAAGGATAAACAAACAAGCAAAGATGATAAGAAATTAAAAAAAACTCAATTCAAAATGAAAGTAATCATGTTTTTGGCTTTAACCCTGGAAAGGGGGCGTTTAGCCACTAATCGACATAACCATGATCCAATTCAATGAATACATGATTCAATATACTGAAAAGTTAAGGTAAAGAATAATAAAACTCAATTTATGAATTAAGTAGCCTCCTTCGGCTCCCAAATACGTTTCAAAGTGAATACAATGTGATTAAGGTCGTGTATTTATAGTAGGAGGGGAATTGGCCATGAAGGAATAGAGGGGCGTCGCCTCCTGTGGATCCCCGGACTACTTGAGGCGTCATGGGAATTAGTCCTCTGTACTGGAGGAGGATCCATCTGGATTAGACCGCCAGGATGGAGGGGGCATCTCCTGCTCATCACCTGTCCTAACTGGAATTGGCATTTCACGTCTACTCTTGTCTCAAGCCTTTCTCTTTCCATATCAAGCCTTATAGTGTTATTTTCACTTGATTTTCCACTTGTGTATTCTTCAAATATCATCCAATCAGCTCACCAATCATCCTATAACTTTAAACACCATGAATTAAAACTCAACACAACACAACATTCATAACGATGAACTAAAAACTCAAGTTAAGATTAGGCATGCTCGCTTTGATCTTTGTTTAGTGTTTTGACTCTCGACTTGATACAATTGCATTTTGAAATTTATAAATAAGTTGTTCCATACATAATTACACAATATAACCCATTAGGAACTCATTACACACATTAGAATCCATCGCGATAGACTAGAACAACATCTAACTCAAGCTAATAAAACTAGTTTTGTCGTCTAGACTCTAAATGATCTATTTGAACCGCAACTTGTTAAAATAAACTTTAAATATTGTAATCACATACTTAAACACTTAGGTGCTTATTTATATCATCATTAACACATAAAACACACAAATATTCCTCAAAAAAGTCTAAATAAGTGATGATGACAACTCTAAAGTGTATAAATACACCCAGCGTCAAGACGAACTACAAGATTAGACAAGTGGTGAATATCTTTCACCAATTCCTGCTTTCCTTTCTCCACATGAGCTAAAATCCCAATGGACAACCTGCTAAGAGCATCAACAACCACGTTAGCCTTACCTAGGTGATAGTGAAGACTCATTTCATAGTCTTTGAGAAGCTCAAGCCATCTCCTCTGCCTGATATTGAGCTTCATCTAAGTAAACACATATTATAGACTCTTATGATAAAAAAAATATGTCTACGTGTACACCATACAAATAATGCCACCATATTTTCAAGGAAAACACAATCGGCAACAGCTCCAAATCATTAGTAGGATAATTCATCCCATGTACCTTCAACTACCTAGAAGCAAGCATAGGCAATCACCTTTCCATGTTGTATCAAAACACAACCAAGACCTACCTAAGATACATCACAATAGACCATAAACCCATCATTGCCTTCAGGCAAGGTCAAAATTGGAGACGAAGTCAGCTTATCTTTCAACTTCTCAAAACTCCCCTCACAAGCATCCGGCCAAGAAAAGTTAACCTTCTTCTGAGTCAACTTAGTCAAATGAGCAGTTATCAATGAAAAGCCTTCCATAAACCACCTATAATACCTAGACAAGCCCAAGAAACTCTGAATGTTGGTTGGATTCATGGGTTTAGGACATCTTTTAACCACAATCACCTTTTACAGATCCACCATGATCCTCTCACTAGAAATAATATGACCAAGAAAAGTCACAGCGTTCAACCAAAACTCATACTTTGAGAACTTGGCATACAATTGTTGTTTCTTCAATGTATTCAACACCACACGAAGTTATTAGCATGATCCACCTCACTTTTGGAATAAACTAGAATGTCATCAATAAACACAATGAAAAAGAGATTGATGTGTGAGCAGATGCTAACACATTTGAGGCTTTTAACTCTAAATAATTGCAAATTCTTAAGAAACTTTTGGTTGTTTTTGATCGTTTTCTTGTGATATTGTGGTTGTAGCAAGGAGGGTAGGAAAATATAGGAAAGATGAACAAAATAAGTAAAATATGGTATAAGTGAGCTGATATGAGTCTGACTGCATTTCTTGCAAGCCGTCAGAGATGTGGTAAGCTACCAGAAAAAGGCATCAAGAAGAACACTGGAGAAGAATTGTTGGATGAGAGTGAATATATTCTCAATATGTCATCAAAAGTGTGGTAAGCCATCAAAATATGTTGTCAGAGTGAGGCAGAACATGGTTAAATAAGATGGAGGTCTGACGATATTTGCTACACACCGTCACAAGTGTGGTAAGCCATCATAGGACATCATCATAGTAAGGCAGAACAGGTTAAGATGGTATGACTTCTGACGACATATCTGAGACGCCGTCAGAAGCCTGACGACCAACACCAATATGACATCACCTAAATCCGAGCCCAGCTGTGATTTTGTTATTTTATTTCCTTAATTAGGCTTTAGTATAAATAGTAGTTTTTAGGGTTTTTAAGATAGGAAGTTTTCATTGTTCAGAACAAGAATTTTTGGAGGGAGAAACACGTACATTATTCTCTTTTGCCAATTATTTTAAGTTTCTTATCAACTATTCTTGGGTTTCTAACTTAGGATTTAATTGAAGAAATTATTCATTCTTTTCCATCTATACGTAAGTTTATCATTATCATCATGAATTCAACTTGTGATTTCCTTCGTCAAATCATGAGAGACTAATTTCATTAGTCGGGGTTATGGGATCCAAGGATAAGGGTTTGATATGATGCTAGGTGTTTAACGAATTCAAAGAGTAGTAGAACATCTTGAAATTCTGTGGTTTTAACTAAAATCTAGTGGTTGCAAACATTAGATTATGCCTTAGGTTTTATTTGCTTCTAACGGAGAAATAGACTAGAGGACGAAAATTATCAACAGGGACTCGAAAGCTACCAACCTTCTGTTTAATGATTAATGTCGTAACTGGATTAATCTACCTAAGATAACATCCAATTGGATATAGATAAATTATCTAAGTTTGAGAGAATTAGATAATAAATTGTCTGGTGAGGTCGAGAGATAAGTCAGATAGTATCATAGTCATGGATATTCTGTTGTTCTACTCATTCCGAGGATCTCTAGCATTACTTGGTATCTGTCAATACCCAAAACCTTTGGTGATCATAAACCTGGTTTCCCATTTATATTAATAACAACACTTAAAATTCAGAAAGTGAAGATTGATACATTGTGAACTTTAAACCCCCAACTTTCGGAAATGATAAACTACTAGTAAAGTATTTCGTAAACAAATTGACGTTTACACCCTATTCCCTGTGGTATTCGACCCCAACCTAGTTGGGTTTTATATTGTACAACAATCGCTTACACCTATTTAAGAGTGTAATTTGAGCGTTATGAAAAATGGCGCTGTTGCCGGGGAATACGGTTGTAGACTGAAAATTGTGTGCGCAAAAATTTGCTGATAGTTAAATTTCCTTGATTTACGTTTATTTGTTGTTTTTGTTTATTGTAGGTACTGTGTTGTTTATGCCAAAAATGAGAAGTTCCAGCGCACCACTATTACCAATCAACCTGGAACCTCAACTAATTAGAAGAATGGTTGAACAACAGGAAGCAGAAAGATTAGCTGCTTTAGCCAGGGCTCATGTGAATGTGTGAAATTTGGGTCAACAAGAACATCACCAAAACCCTGATGATGAGGACTTGAGTGATGAGGAATTGTTGAATCCTCAAAACCCAAGGACAGCGAAGCAAGTTGCTGCACCAGTGCAGCAAAGCGTCAATAGAAATCGTCCAACTCGAGGTAGATATGGTCAACAGCCTATGCACTATGAGGTTAATGATGATGATGAAAGAATGGACGGAGCTGGTACAACGGGTGCTATCATCCCGCTACCGTTGGCACCAGGTACAAAGTTCAGCATAACAAGTACCATAATCCAACTCCTGAATATGAAGGGGTTATTTGTAGGCTTGACTGGTGATGATCCTAACATGCATTTGGGGAACTTTATCACCATCTGCAAATCCTTTGACAATCCTGCAGAGAGTCAGAATGCAATCAGATTGAGGTTGTTTCCATTGTCTCTGTCTGGAGAGGCAACAATGTGGTTGAATGAGTTAGAGCCTGATTCTATAACCAACTGGAGACAGTTGAAAGATGCGTTCCTAGAACGGTTCTTTACACCCTCCAGAAGGGTACAGTTGAGGGACGAGATTAGCAACTTCAGACAGCTTCTGACTGAAGCACTGCATGAGACTTGGGAAAGGTTTAAGAAAAAACTTGCACAGTGTTCGAACCACAATATGATGGACTTTCATTTGATAGAGACCTTGTACAGAGCTTTCAACTCTGTGACAAAGACAATAGTCGACAACGCTGCAGGTGGTTCATTCATTGACCTCTCTTTTGTGGATGCTTCTGACATGCTAAATAGAATGGCCAAGAAAAGTCTAGCTTGGCACACTAGGGATTCTATAGTGGCTAGCCCTACGATTGTTGGTGGTATTACTGCAGAATAGTGTAGAAGGGATGAGGAGCGAGATCAGGATATGGCCCACTTGAAGACACAGATGAACTTGCTGTCTTAGCATTTGCTATCCGGCAAGACTGAAATGATTAAGGCTGTGGATGCTCAAGGTAACGTATCTACAGGTGTTGATGCTGAGTCTAACTATATGAGTAATCAGGTGGGTTTCCGAGGCAATATCCAATGGAACCAAGGTCAGAATTTCTATGACAAGCCTGATTATAAAGATAGGGATCAGGGACATTGGAGAAACAATAATGACAGGAGTGGTTTGTATGTTCCTCCTGGAAGTCGGGATGCTGCATCTACTAGTTCTGGCAAGAGATCCATGGAAGACATGATGGAAAATCTGTTGAAGGGAGTTGAAGCTGCTAACTCAGGGGTAACTAATATGAAAAGTGAGTTTTCTAACCTCAGTCAGTTAGTTAGCTCACACTCTACTTATATTAAGCAGTTGGAGCAACAGATGAGCCAACTTTCGGCTGCTCTGAACCATAGAAAAGCGGGCACTTTACCTAGTGATACGGTTTAAAACCCGCGGACTGGTGGCTCTTGTTTGGCGATTAGCGCTCGGAGTGGTAAGATATTATCTGGCCCTTCTATGGGTAAGGCCGTGGAGAAGGAGGTAAGTGTTGATGAATCAGAAGGAAGAAATCCAGTAGAGTCTGAGAAGGTGGATGGCTTTGTTGACATGTCAGAGAAAGAAGACGACAAGAAAGAGAAAGTGGTATGGAAACAAATGTCAAGACAACCACCTCCATTTCGGCAGAGGTTGAATAATAAAGAAGATAATGAAAAATTTAGCAAGTTCATGGCAATAATGAAACAACTAACAATGACGATGCCATTGATGGAGGCACTTGAGAAAATGCCGAGCTATGCTAAATTTATGAAGGATCTGCTGACGAAGAAGAAGAAAGTAAGTTGTGACACGGTGGACAATCTCCACCATTGTAGTGTTGTTTTGTCACAGTCCTTAGTACAGAAAAAGCCTGATCCTAGTGCTTTCACTATTCCGTGCACAGTAGGACCCGTGAAATTTGAGAAAGCTTTGTGTGACCTTGGCGCAAGTATTAATTTGATACCTCTGGCCGTCTATAATTGGTTTGATATAGGGGTACCTACTCCTACAAACATGCGACTCGTGATGGCAGATAGGTCAATCAAAAGACCTGTGCGTATTCTACATGATGTGCTGGTGAAAGTGGCCGACTTTATTCTCCCTGCTGATTTTGTGGTTCTAGACTGTGATGTTGATTTTGAGGTGCCTATTATTCTGGGAAGACTATTATTGGCCACAGGGAGAGTGCTAGTTGATTTGGAGCTCAATGAGCTGAAGTTTCGAGTTGGCAAAAATGAAGCAAAGTTTAAAATGCGCTCATCCACAGTGAATTAAGAAGAAATGAGTGTATTCTGTAACGCCCCGAAATATCATCCCGAGATGCCACACGGTGCCCAAGGCTACGCGTAGCCTCAAGCTAACCCTTTAAGACAAAACACTACCCTTGGGTTCCAACACATTAACATACACGCTACGCTAAGGATATATATATAAGTACATATCATATCACATCGCACATGGCACGGAATATCGTTAGACTGTACATAAATGGAATGTCTATACACAAACCAACCCAACAACACACTAGTCTGACATAGCCTCTATATAGCAAAATCAACGAGCCATTGGGACAAATCCCCAACTGACTCAACAGACCAAAGGGATCACAAATCAACAGCACCAAAACTAGCAACTTGGTCCTCGAACCATAAGGACTCACCACTGAAGGAACGTAGATGCGACACTCATATATCACTGTCGCGGCTGTGGCTGAGTACCTGAACCAACATCATGGTAAGAATGTAGCCCATAGAGAAATATATGGGTCAGCACATGATACGTACTGAGTATGTGGGGGCGCATGCAAAATATAAATAATATCATAAATTTTGTAATAACGTACATACGGACCATAATGACACACCTGGCTTGAGTGACATTGAATCATGCAACTCATAACATCTTAGATAGGAAATATAGGAGAAAAACTTCATAAATCATTATAGATCATCATAGGCAACTTTACTTACCACATCAAAACTCAGAGTGACTCGGTATTTCAATAAACATGACTCTTATGGACAGGGGAGTTTCCTATAACCGACAACCCCACGTGAGCTACGTGGAATACCAACGTTTGAAACCCCCGTTGGCGGGAGCGTCATACACTTTGCTAGGGAGTACGACCTTAAAACTGCAATAATCACAATCGGGCTCTCTGGCCAATAATATCATCATCAAACAACCCTATGGTGGCACATAGGTTTGGGGAAATACCAAATTTCCCTCTCGGTGCTAAGTACTACTCCCCGACAAGATCAGAACGCGTTAGGAAATCCACCACAACATCACATGGGTCTATCATAAAGACCAAATCAAATCTCCTTCTCATTTATCAAATCATATCAATTTGTGGATCCTAACTCAACACATTTTAGCTCAAAACATTTTAATCTTCCTCAACATCAACAAGGTATTAATGCGTTGAACCATAACCGACTCAATATTTGGACAAGGATATGAAGACTCAATACATAATATTTTCAACAATTTAACTCATCAAAACCATCCGGAAAATACCAAGACTCATTGCAACTTCAATATCAACATTTCTCAATTTGCCATCCGACTCTCATTTAAAGGTACTTGAGACATCAACCCATAGTAGGGATATAGAATTTCCAATATCAATTATAAATTCATAATAAGGAAATAGTGGAATGATAGTATAAATCAAGGCTTAACAAATTAAATCATCATACTCTCATAATCAAATACTTTATGGACATAATTCCATCTCAATATCATACACATATCGGATGACATAATCCCATAGATCATGGACAATAATATAAGATATAAAACCATATTTTAAATTCATGGTAAAACATGTAAAATCTCATGTCAATGTAATTCAACAAAAATACCGGGCACAAGATCGAAAGGATAATCTTGTTCAAAGCCCCACATACCTAAAAATGGAAGATAAATATGAACTTCCGACTCCGGAACTTTATTCATGAAAATAAAGGGTGCTTCTCGAAGCCCTTAACATGATCAACTCGAATTCCAAATCAATTTGAAATTTCTACGGTTCAATCAAGAGACATAGAAGGATGAAATTTGGAGTAGTAGGGTTGGGGTTTGAGCCTTAGGAAATTTTGGAGAAAAATGAGCTATTGAATGCTCTTAATGGACTTAAATTTATGGTTTAACCGAATGGATTGGAGTGGGAATGAACAAAATACCCTTAAAAATCAAATAATGTCAAATCTGTCCTTTGGTGGACTGTTTTGATAGGCTGAAGTAGATCGACCATAACTTTTTGCTCTGATGGCCAAATTGGATGAAACCAATTTCATTGGAAAGAGGACTTTCAGTGATTGCTGTTGATATATAGTAGCTCACCC
This sequence comes from Capsicum pubescens, assembly GCA_030864215.1. Taxonomy (NCBI): domain Eukaryota; kingdom Viridiplantae; phylum Streptophyta; class Magnoliopsida; order Solanales; family Solanaceae; genus Capsicum; species Capsicum pubescens. The sequence goes on from CM061538.1 coordinate 183,036,866, forward strand.
ATATCATTATGTACAAGGAGTTATGATCATGTGAAGTTGAACCTAAAATTTGCCTAGCCTCCGTATTTTTTCCTGCACATTTACTGTTCACCACTATTCACGATTAGATCAGAATGATCATAACTCATCTCTCGAGTGTCCATTTTGGATGATCCACATATCGTTGGAAAGCTTATTCGATTCTCTACGCGATGATGGGTCGTATATCCAGAAATTCCACCCAAAAAAATTATTAATCATGATAAAGAATAGAATTCAACACATTTTCATTCGAGATCTTAACGAAAATTTTTTCCACATCATCTCCCCCTTGGAAACATTTATCCTCGAATGTTGATATGTAGGTCAAGAATACTATGAAAATGAGTATATAGAGAAAAATCATCTTGCCCAAGCATATACTCCATTCTAGATTATTTTGGATATCGTAGAAACCACACAAGCCAAGATAAACATAGCAATAAGGATTAAATCAAAAGAGAACGATACCTTTGACATGCTCAGGATTCGTAGGAAAGAGGTGGGGATATTTGGAGTGCATATCCGCTTCGGCTTCCCAAGTAGCACTCTGCACGGAATGATTTCGCCAAAGCACTTTAACCAAAGGAACTTCCTTGTTTCTTAGACTACAAACTTGAAAGTCAAAAACCTCAACCGAAATCTCTTCATATGAAAGACTATCTTGAATACCCTAGCTTTCGGAAGGATCAATCACAACAGAAATTCCAATAGACTTCTTAAGCATAGAAACATGGAAAACCGGATGGACGTTAGATAACTCCGCGGGAAATTCAACCTTATACGCTACCTTCCTAATGCGATCCACAATCTTATAGGGTCCAATGTAACGAGGACTTAGTTTTCCTTTCTTCCCAAATCTCTTCACCCCTTTAATGTCTGAAACTTTCAAATACACTAAATCACCAACATTAAATTCAAGGTCTTTCCTCCTTACATCTGCGTATGATTTTTGATGACTTTAGGCGGTTTTCAACCTTTCCCGAATTAACTTAACCTTCTCCATGGTCCCAAACACCGCATCCGGTCCAGTCGCGGAAGCCTCACCAACTTCAAACCAACAAATGGGTGATCTACACCTTCTACCATACAAAGCTTCAAACGGGGCCATTCCAATAATAGCATGAAAACTGTTATTGTAAGCAAACTCTATTAATGCTAAGTGCTCATCCCAACTACCTTTAAAATCAAGCACACAAGCCCTCAACATATCTTCTAAAGTCTGAATGGTCTGCTTGTCCTGCCCATCTATTTACGGATGGAAAGCAAAACTTAAACAAATTTGGGTACCGAGACCCTTCTGGAAAGATTTCCAAAACCGAGAGGTAAACTGAGTACCTCTGTCAAAATAATAGCCAAAGGGATTCCACAAAGTCTGACGAGTTCCCGAATATATATTCTAGCATAATCTTTAGCTGTATACGATGAATGCACAGGCAAGAAATGAGCTGAATTTGTCAGCCGATCTACGACAACCTAAATTGAATCATGATGGCAACGAGAAGGAGGCAAACCAACTATGAAGTCCATATTAACTTCTTCCCACTTCCAAGTAGGAATGCTAAACTCTTACATCACACCACTGGGCCTTTGATGCTCTATTTTAACCTGTTGATACGTGGAACACTTCGCCACAAATTCTGCTATGTTCCTCTTCATACCGTTCCACCAATAGATTTCCTGCAAATCATGGTACATCTTGGTAGCACCAGGATGGATTGAGTATCGCGTACCATGTGCTTCTGCCATAATCCTCTGCTTCTGGTTATCAACATCAGGAATAAATAATCTTTCTCGGAGTCTCAAAATTCCATATCCCCCTTGGGAGAAAACCTCCACCTTTTGGTCTTTAATTGACTCTTTTAACCTGACCAAGGTAGGATCCCTGTCTTGCTTCTCTTTCACTTCCGAAACTAAAGAGGATTCGGAACCGCTTTGCACTCCTATACTACCCTCAGCATCACCAAACAACCTAACCCCCAATCTAGCCAAACGATGTACCTCACGGGCCAACTCCTTCTTACCAATCTCCACATGTGCTACGCTACCCATGGATTGCGTACCATGCACTTCTGCCATAATCCTCTGCTTCTGGTTATCAACATCAGGAACACATAATATTTCTCGGAGTCTCAAAATGCCATCTCCCCCTTGGGAGAAAACCTCCAGCTTTTGGTCTTTAATTGACTCTTTTATCCTGACCAAGGTAGGATCCCTGTCTTGCTTCTCTTTCACTTCCGAAACTAAAGAGGATTCGGAACCGGTTTGCACTCCTATACTACCCTCAGCATCACCAAACAACCTAACCCCCAATCTAGCCAAACGATGTACCTCACGGGACAACTCCTTCTTACCAATCTCCACATGTGCTACGCTACCCATGGACTTCCGACTAAGGGCATCTGCTACTATATTGGCCTTGCCCGGATGATATAGCACACTCATATCATAATATTTCAATAGTTCTAACCATCGACTCTGCCTAAGATTCAAATCCTTTTGGGTGAATGCATACTGCAAGCTCTTATGGTCTGTGAAGACGTCGATGTGGACACCATACAAATAATGTCACCAGATTTTCAAAGAAAAAACCATGACAGCTAATTCAAGGTCATGGGTAGGATAATTCTTCTTATGAGGCCTTAGCTGCCTGGAAGCATAAGCTATAACCTTGACCTTTTGCATCAATACACAACCCAAACCGACTCTGGAAGAATCGCAATACACCACAAAACCCTCAACACCGTCAGACAAAGTCAACACAGGGGCAGAAGTGAGTCGAGTCTTCAACTCCTGACAACTCTTCTCGCAAGATTCGGACCACAGGAACTTCACTTTTTTTTGGTTCAAACGAGTCATAGAAGATGCAATAGATGAAAACCCTTCAACAAAACGACGATAATAACCAGCTATACCCATGAAACTTCGGAGATCAGAAGGAGAAATAGGTCTAGGCCAACTCTTTATAGCCTCTATCATTTGAGGATCAAGTCTAATATCTTCGGAAGAAACAACATGACCCAAGAAGGATGCAAAGTTCAGCCAGAACACACACTTACTGAACTTAGCATACAACCGATGAGTTCGAAGAGTTTCCAACACGATTTGGAGATGATCCGCATGATCACCCTCACTTCAGGAGTAAATAAGAATATCATCAAGGAACACTATTACAAATAAATCCAGATATGGCCGGAATACATGGTTCATAAGATCCATGAAAGCTGCTGGAGCATTAGTTAATTCGAAAGACATCACTAGAAATTCAAAATAACCGTAACGGGTTTGGAAGGCTGTCTTGGGGATATCACATTCCCTAACCTTAAGTTGGTGATAACCGGATTTGAGGTCTATCTTCGAAAAGTAGCTCGCACCTTGCAATTGATCAAATAAATCATCAATTCGAGGAATCAGATATTTATTCTTGATAGTAACCCTATTAAGTTGTCGTTAATCAATACACATCCGCAAAGAACCATCTTTCTTATGCACAAACAGGACAGGTGCACCCCATGGGGACACACTAGGTCTGATAAAGCTCTTGTCTAAAAGATCTTTCAATTTCTCCTTCAACTCTTTAAGTTCCGCGGGAGCCATGTGATATGGAGGAATGGAAATAGGTTGAGTATCGAAAAGAAGGTCAATCCCGAACTCTATCTTTCTATCAAGAGGTACTCCAGGGAGATCTACCGGAAATATATCAAGAAACTCATTAACAACATTAATTGACTGAATGGTCGGTGTTTCAGACTTAGTGTCTTTAACCCAAACCAAATGGTGGATGCAACCCTTGGAAATCAACTTCCTAACTTTGAGATAGGATATGAAATGACCCTTAGGAATCACAGAACTCCCACACCATTCAAGGATATGTTCATCAGGAAACTAAAACTTGACCACATGGGCACGATAATCAATAGACGCATAGCATGAGTGAAACCAATCCATACCCAGAATGATATCAAATTCAACCATATCTAGCTCAATCAAATTAGCATACATAACCCGATGAAAGACAGTAATGGGACATTTCTTATACACCCGCTTAGCAATGATAGACTCTCCTACCGGAGTAGAAACCAAAATAGGCTCAAAAATCAGTTCAGGATCCATTTCAAAATTTACAGCAACCAGAGGTGTCACATAAGAAAAACTAGAACCGGGGTCCATCAACACATAAACATCAAAATATAAAACACGGATCATACCAGTGACAACATCGGGAGAGTCCTCCTGTTCCTGACAAGGTGGTATAGAATAGAAACAATTTTGGCATTGACCGCCAGCAGTACTAGATGAAGCACCCTGAGGAGGAACTAGACGGGCTACGGGAGGCGAGGTACTGGTAGCCTGACTCTGGGGACGGGCATCACAACTTCGCTATCTGGAATACGGGCAGTCTCTAAGTATGTGGACCAACTTGCCACAACTAAAACAGCCCCGCTACCCCATATAACACTCCCTAAAATGGTCTTTACCACACTTAGCAGACGAAGGAGGATGAGGTCGGTTGCTTACACTGTCCTGAGACCTGGAAGGTACCAACCTATTCCTGAACTCCTGCCTGCCCCAATATATGGGAGCACTAGCTGAGGAAGGTGCAGGTATAAATGGACGTCTCTGAAACTGAGGTCAACTCCCTCCGGAGAATCTAGTCTGACCAGACCCCTGTTGCTCTGATCTGACTCTCTTAATCCCTCTTACTCTTTCTCATTCCTTTATCTTATCTGACTCAATCTGTTGGGCGTGAATCATTAACCTAGGAAGATCAATCTCCCTGTTGATCATAGAAGATCTATATTCTTTCACCACATAACTCGACACCCCAGTTAGAAACTTGCTCATACTAGTCCTCGAGTCAGCCATTATATTGGGAGCGTACTTCGATAGATGATTAACCTTAAGACAATACTCTTTAACCGACATAGAGCCTTGTCTCAAATTCATAAACTCCTCTATCTTAGCTTCCCATAACTCAATAGGAAAGAATCTATCAAAGAAAGCATCTTGGAACAATTGCCAAGTCACCGGAGCGGTATCTTCCTCTCTACCCTTATTCCACATCTGCACCCAGTCATAGGCAACATCCTTCAACCGATAAAAAGCTAGCTCCATGCTTTATTCCTCAATCACATGCATAATCTATGTAATTTTCTTCATTTTATCAACATACATCTGCGGGTCCTCACCTGCTCTCGACCCATGAAACTCTGGCAGATTCATCCGCATAAAGTCAAGAATTCGTGCGGCTTCCGAATTATTTTCCTATGAAGGTGGAGCGTTGTCCTGAGTATTGGCGGTAACTGCCTGGGCTAGCGTCAGAAAAGCTTCCCAAAATTCGGTATAGGATACCGTCTCATGTAACGGATCAATGGGTTGAGGTTGGTTGTTATTTCCGCGAGCTCGACGTGGAGGCATTTTCTGTCATAAGAACGCACGAATTAACAGCAGAAGGAAATAGTTGTAAGCATGATAGGCTCTTCTAGAAAGAAAGAAACGAATTTTCCTAGAATGCCCCGCAGCCTCTTAATCATAGGTGTGGCGCGCTACACACCGATGCTCAAGAATCTACGTAACACGGCTTGTCAGACTCCTTAGGAATCTTCACAACCTTAGGCTCTGATACTAAGTTTGTAATTCCCCAAAGTATCATCCCGAGATGCCACACGGTGCCCAAGGCTACACGTAGACTCAAGCTAACCCTTTAAGCCAAAACACCACCCTTGGGTTCCAACAAAACAATATACACGCTACGCTAAGGATATATATATAAGTACATATCATATCACATCACACATGGCACGGAATATCGTTAGACTATACATATATGGAATGTCTATACACAAACCAACCCAATAATACACTAGTCTGACATAGCCTCTATACAGCAAAATCAATGAGCCATTGGGACAAACCCCAAACTGACTCAACAGACCAAAGGGATCACAAAACAACAACACTAAAACTAGCAACTTGGTCCTCGAACCATGAGGACTCACCACTGAAGGAACGTAGATGCGGCACTCGGATATCACTGTCACAGCTGTGACTGAGTACCTGAACCTACATCATGGTAAGAATGTAGCCCATAGAGAAATATGTGGGTCAGCACAAGATACGTACTGAGTATGTGGGGGCGCATGTAAAATATAAATAATATCATAAATTTCGTAAAAATATACATACAAACCATAATGACACACCTGGCATGAGTGACATTAAATCATGCAACTCATAACATCTTAGATAGGAAATGTAGGAGAAAAACCTCATAAATCATTATAGATCATCATAGGCAACTTGACTTACCACATCAAAACTTGAAGTGAGTCGGTATTTCAATAAACATGACTCTTATGGACAAAGGAGTTTCCTATAACCAACAAACCCATGTGAGCTACGTGGAATACAAATATTTGAAACCCCCGTTGGCGGGAGCGTCATACTCTTTGCCAGGGATTACGACCTTAAAACTGCAATAATCACAATAGGGATTTCTGGCCAATAATATCATCATAAAAAAACCCTACGGTGGAACATAGGTTTGGAAAAATATCAAATTTCCCTCTCAGTGCTAAGTACTACTCCCCGACAAGATCAGAACGCGTTAGGAAATCCACCACAACATCATAAGTTCATTATACAACATATGTTCATTACTTTGTCTTGCATTAGTTATTATATAACTTGTACCATGTTTATATTATATCAGTTATTTTCTATCTAAAATACTCAATACATTAAAATTATTGATCACATACTTTATTTATGCTATATTGTGTCACAATATAGATTCTGACGCACAATATTAGGATCACACCTAGTATGACTTACCATATCAGCAAAAATATTTTAGTGACTCCTCAACATGTGAGGGACAATGTCAATAATTTATTGTCTTTTTCATTCCCATTTTTCAAATAGTTAGAGTTAGCTTGGGGCTTGTCCCAACAACTCATCTTAGTAGAGGATTTTTTGAATTATAGTTAGATGTACAACTTGGGATCTTAAATTTAGCTATTGTTTATTTTTTTATTTTGAAATATTTATTTCATTATTCAGTTTTTCATCTTGTTAAGCTTTAAAATTAGTTAATTTTCATATTCTTGTTTTTTAACTAAGCCATGGGTTAGCTTGGGGTCACTTGCGACTCTAAGAATTGTGTTAAACTAGGGATTAGTCTCGAGTCATAAAATATTTGTATCATAGTAATAGGTTTAAGTATCCTACAGTGTCTAAAAGTTGCATTAAATAGAGTCTTGTTAATGGGTATGAAGTAGGCCACACTTATGAGTGAGAGGCTATGAGACATTTTAGGAAATGTTTCACTTCTTTCATGTCCGTATTGTGCAATAGAGTATGAGCTCTAGGAAAACCATCTGCAAACTCATTCTCTAAAGGTTTACAGAATATTCCTACAAAAGAATCAATGGAAAAAGGAGTGGAAGCAATAGATGTAACAACCTAAACTTTGCGTGTACTTGTTCAACTTATTGAAATTCAAGAAAGGGGGGTGAATTGAATTTTTTTTGTGAGTCGACTATTGACTCCTTTTAGTCAACTTGCCTGCATGTCATTGCACCGTACAAATAGATTATATTTAAAATAATTAAACAAGAAAATAATAGAACATAAAGTAATAACACAAAGATTTATCCTAGTTTGGAACTCCAATGCGATGCTTACTTCCAGTCCCCTTGGGTTTCAAAGTTTCCTTAGATTGTTGAATGTTGGGCTCAAGTACAATGATAGGAAACAAGTTCTGAAGACGTATGTTGCTCTTCAGATCTTTTGAAACAACTTTAATTGATGTTACAAAGTTTACTTGATCCTAATATTTATATAGCTATTGTAAAATAAAAGTTCAAATCCTTCTGAGTGTAAGGTTAAGACAGTTTGAATTCTCTGCTTGAAGTTACGTAACCCGTGTATGTCCTCAGTCTTCACCTCTTATAGTCTTTTGTTGCTACTCTTTATAAGGAAACCCAAGAGATTTCTTCTAAATAAAGGATTTGAATTAATTCCTTGATTGAGGGATGTATCTGTATGATATGTCCATATACTTCTTTGGATCATGTCAACATAATATTGTTCATGATTTATTTTCCTATTAATCTTGTATAGTTTGATGCCTTTCCAAATGTGCTTGTGATCTTTTCTTCCTTTTCTTTAGTCGTTATTATTCTAATTTTTCGAGACTTTTGGACAAAGATTCTCCGTGATTGATATGATATATTTGATACTTATAGGATTGAGATTCCCCTTTCATTTGTACTCATTGTGACCGATTTTCATTGATGATGTTAATCCTAAGTTGATGTCCTTCCAGTCTTGGAGCCGACTTCCTTTATCAGTAGTCTTTAATATCCTTCAAGGATCTACTTGTTAGTTTTTCATTATTAAAACATAGATGTCGGAGACTAACAATCTCCCCTATTTTGATAATGACAAATACGAGTAAACATAAGTTGGCTTCCCTATCTATCAGCTTGGTCCCCCTAAATTATAGACATCTTTGTTGTCATGGATTTCCTAGGTATCAGTCAACTTTTTATGCCAAAAGTAGACTTGCTAATTGCTCCTTCTTGATGTTCCTATCTTTTCTCCGCCTTTTGGCATAATAAACAAAAACAGCAGCAAAAAGCAAAATACATAGACAGAGCAGCATACAAGAAGCAATAAACAACCATGGATAGTTATAATCTATTAACTAGGTAGAGCAATCAAAATTTATGGCAGATAGTGTGATAAAGATTATCTTACAACACATTAACATAAGGTACAGGACCACCTTTTTAATAAAAAAGTCACATTCACTATTTCGCCAGGAAGTATGTTAGGGTGTTATGCATAATTTGACAAAACTTTCCAAGGGATTTTTAAACATTCTTGACAAAAGAAGAGTAGAAAGATTAAATAGAGATAACCAGAGCATCATTTGAGGAAGAGACTTGGGATATTAAAGAGTCCATGTGAGAAATCACTTCAGAAAATATCCTGACTCCCTTTTTTTTGAGCCCATCAAGTCCCAACCGAGCCAAACTTATCTCATAGCTTGTATTTACCAAGGTCCATGAGTTTGGTAGTAGACTCATGGAGTTTTATGATGCCTTACTCAATGGATTTGAACCTCTATTTGAGTTCTTCGAGTTCCTTCATCAAAGAAAAAGAGGGGTTAGAAGCTGATTTACTTACCTTTGGAGGTTCATCCTTAACATGGGCACACTCCTTCTTGCACCATTCATTTTCCACCAAAGCATATCCCATGATGCTAAAAGTTCTTGAATCATAAGTTGAAACAACTTTTATAGGGGATAAGCAGTGAGATCGATGGAGTGGAACAAAAGGATCCAAGTGATGAGCTGCCCATATGGAAAATTGGCAGATGTATTAGCTTTCCTTGCACTCTCAAGCATGTACTTATGCATCAAAGTTTTCCAATTTATTTTGATCATTTTTACTAGACTGTACAACACTAAGATATCACGACAAGTGATGTTGCTTAAGGATCATTTTCACGAAATCAAGGTGGTAGCAATGGTATGGGTTATGATGGAGAATTTAAAGCATAAAGATAGGAAACCAAAGTTGTTTGATACAGAGTTAGAGTCATAGAGAAATTTCTTGGATTCCTCTAAGCCCCCGTCAAAGTCCTTGGGCTGGTTATTATTTATGAAAGCGACCACATCGAAAAACTTAGTATCAAAAGTATTTTCAAACATAAAGTTGTTCACGACAATTCTTGTGCCTAGTACAAGGGTCTCGAATTCACCACTGTATGGGAATATCAGATATTAGCGTAAAACATGCGAACATAATCTTCATAAACTAGAAGTCCACAAAGGAGAAAAAGCAAGGAAAAATCTTGAATTTTTAAAAAGTTGTAAGTATTGAAAAAGGCATCCTTTAGTTGACAAATATTGATGATACGACCAGGAACGATGGAGAAATTTAGAAAAAAGAGGAATTTTCATTGTGAGTATTTTTCTTGAATTATTGTATCTTTCCTGGATGGATGAAGTTAGAAGGACTTAGGGTTTTAGAAGATAGGATATAGGGTTGGAGGATGGTCATCGTCTCTTGAGGAGAATGTATTAAGATGGGGACTCTTGGGATGATTCTGAAAGGAGAATGAGACTATCTGAAGATATACTTGATACATTAGCCATGGAGAGGGTGTTTCTCATAAGTGAGAAAGGATGAGCGATAAAAAAGAGGAGAGAGGGATGAGGAGAGCCGGTCAAGAGAGGGCAAGAGGCAACTGCTCAGAAGTGATAAAAATGGAGAAGTGATGGGTCAAGAAGTAAAAGGGAAAGAGGTGGCATGGGAAACAGTGAAGTTACTGATGACTTCCTTTTAAAAGACAACTTTTTTGTAAAATGGTTAAAATCATACGAAGTAAAAAGATTTATGTCCTAAAATATGACTCACAAATCATTAATGCCAAATCTTTTTCTGAGAAAATAATACCTTTCTACTAGCAATGGTAAAAATGAAATTGGACTAGGTAAAAAGATTTATGCCCAAAAAATATGACCCAAAAATCATTAATGCTAAATCTTTTTCCAAAAAATAGCTACCAACATATTTTTGGAGTAAAAAAAAATCCCACTTTCTCCATGATTATGAATTAAAAGATGCTTAATGCAGATATGTTTAGCCCTAGATGCACGAAACATTTAGATAGACTAACAATATCAGTATTGTCATACATTCTGAGAACAGACTCAAAGGACAAAATAAAATTAAGTAGTCGATGCGATTCAAAGAATTTAAGAAAAACAAAATCCAAGGGTGTGTATACTGATCCAGTTGTTGGCGAGTCAACTAAAGATTATTCCTTGCTGAGCATGAATTTGGGGCAGTGCTTATTTGATGAAAACTTTCATCAGAAGAGTAACATTCTCAAAAAAAATTTAGAATTATCGGTACATATAATAAAACAAAAAAAAAATCTTTTAAAAACTTAGAATTTTATCAAAATTATCCCTTTTTAAAGAAAATACTTAATTTCAAAAACATGGTTTTGGTCATAAATTTTTTTCAAATTCTAGAAATTATCTCGTGAATAAAAACATATAAGGCAGCTTAAACCATTTGAAAGAAGCAACTGATAAAGATAATTCGTATTGATTCTAACCTAGTCAGAGATTTTTTTAAGGTCAGTACCCTATTGAAGGGAACCTATCCTCATTTCTATTTTATAATTTTAGATACAAGCGTCGACTCTGAGAGGGGTATACTCGAGTTGTCTTGTGACAGTTTAGAGATTGTGCAAGCATTATCTCTGGACTTTAAATTATTGACAGAGTCAGATCAGATGACATTGCCTATTGCATTATTACTGAATTTTGATTGATCCTTAACCTGCATTCTTCAAAGGATAGGAGATTTATTTCTTTCCTGTAATGTATTTGGAACATCCACTATTAGGAGCTCATATTTTCTCTTTTTTGGTTATTGTGAATATGTTCCTGTAAAATAAGAAGATTAATTCTTCTTAGGTAACAAAGTTGTCTCGGGTCCTTACGGGTTAGATGTGCTTTCTCTGTGCTTCCAAATACACACACTTTTAGGCTTACGCCTTCATCTATAGGATTTGTTCCCTCTCTATCCAAAGATAAAATAGATTGGTCTTTGAGAGGAGAAATATGTCTTAACTGATTTAAACGACCCTGATAAGGAACTTGTATTATTTCAAAAGGAATTTGATCTTACGAAACTGTGGCTTGGGAATGTCTTAAAAATATTTTATTTTATTTTTGCATCATCAATCTTTTCATGAAGTAGGTCGATTACAATTAGGTCTGCTTTGATTTCTATTTGTCAGTTTCATCGTCCCTCTTTGAGTTTTCATTTAAATCACACTTCATAACTTTTATTCTCTTAATCTAGTTGATTATAATTATCTATTTAAGCTAGTCGGTAATTATATTGAAATTGGATTCTAGAATATTACTGTAACGACAGTCGTATTGTCTTACTTTGCTAGTTTCACCTGTTGCTATAAAGCATATATTGACGACCTCTATTTCTTCTTTAGTTCCATCCTCATAACTTCAGGCTCCAAAATTTGGGTTTTATTTGATGTTCTTCTTTTTAATTATGTATGGTTGTATTTGAAGTGGCCAGGCTTTCCACAGTAAAAGCAGCGTTCATCATTCCTAGCAGAATCATCATTCTTGTCCCTGGGATCTTCACTATCTTTGTCTTATGATTTTCCTTACTCCATGATTTATGAGAGCCATTCCTTCATGGTTGGCCTTTTTAAGAATGTCCACTTCTTTAGTTGGAGCAACATTGAAGGCTACTAGTTTCTTTTTCTCCTCCTTGTGGTACCTCTTAATATAATTTTTTCATATGCAATAAGGTAACCACGTAGTTCTTCATATGTCATGTTGTGAAGATCTCCGTCTTCCATAATGGTAACCATGGTTTCCCAGATCATTAGAAGGCTTCGAACAATCTTCTAGACTTGTAGGTTGGTGGATAGATCATCCCCAGTGATTTCAGTTCGCACGTGATTTTACTAAATCTGGGAAACATTGTTTCAATGTTCTCATTCTCTTCCATTTTGAACAACTCATATTCATTGACCATAGAAGAAATGTTTGACTTCTTTACCTTAGAGGTTCCTTCATAGGTTACCTCCAATTTTTCCCACATTTTCTTTATGGTTTCCCAAGTTGATATCTAGTCATATTCTTCCCTACTAACTGAATACAAAAGGAAACTTATAGAACGTGCGTTAGTTTGAATTTCCTATTGCTTCTTTTTGGTGACCTCAAAGATTTTAAGATCTTCTATGTAAGAACTGCTAGATTCTTTTTCATTGTCCTTTGACTTTTCTTTAAGTCTCGGAATTGGTTTTCGACCCTTCTTGATGACAACTTAGGCTTGGAAGTCATTTAATTGGAAAAAGATTTTGAGCCTATTCTTCCTGTAAGAGTAATGTTTTCTATTAAAGTATGGTGGTCTTATGGAGGGGTGGCCATCTTGAAGGAGAGTGCTGAGAGTTTGATAATTAGAAATTTGATCTTTGCTCTCTTATGGTTAAGCAATGCTATAGGTGAAACGTGCTGTAATACTAATTGAAATTCAAGAGGGGGTGAATTGAAATTTTTTAGTTAGTTGACTACTGACTCCTCATAGTCGACTTTCTTGCAGATAAGTGCACCTTATAAATAGATTATATTTAAAATAATTAAAAAAGTAAATAACATAACATAAAGTAATAACACAAATATTTATCCTGGTTCAGAACATCAATGTGGTGCCTACTTATAGTACCCTTGGGTTTCAAAGTTTCCTTAGATCGTTGAATGTTGGGCTTGAGTACAATGATAGGAAATATGTTTTGAAGACTTATTTTTCTCTTCAGATCTTATGACACAGCTTCAGTTGATTTTACAAAGTTGAATTGATCCTACTCTTTATATAACAATTGTAAGCTAAAAGTTACAAAGCCTTATGAGACTAAGATTGAGACACTTAGAATTCTTTGCTTCACGTTGCATAACCTGTGTCTGTCCGTAGTCTCCATGTCTTATAGTCTTTAGATGCTACTATTCATAAGGAAACCTAATACATTTCTTCTCAATCAAGGATTTGAATTGATTCCTTGATTGAGGGATATAGCCATGTGATATGTCCATATCACATATGTCCATATATGGCTTTGGATCACATCCCATGATCAATTTTCTTCTTAGTCTTGTATAGGTTGATGCCTTTCCAAATGTGCTTGTGATCATTGATTCATTTTCTTTAGTCGTTATTGTTCTGATTTGTCGAGACTTTTAGGCTAGAGATTCTCCATGATTGATCTGATTTATCAAGAAGCACTAGACTTTGTCCCCTCTTTCTTTTCGACTTTTTCTCTCTCCTTTTGTTTGTGCTTCCACCCGGGCTTTTCATTCTGTTTTATAGAGACCCGAGGAAATATGGGACTGAGATTTTCTTTCCATTTATTCTCATTCTGATTGATTTGTTTAATGTCGTATATCGTAAGTTGATGTCCTTCCATTCCTATAACCAGCTTCCTTTATCAATAGTCTTCAATATTCAGCAAGGGTCAACTTCTTAGTTTGTCATTATTAAAACATAGAAGTCAGAGGTTAACACTTATATGGAACTTGATATAGCCTTGTTATAAAGGCAATGAACTAGACATGTTATGCCAGCATTGATGGTGTAAATGGTTTTTTATATATAGCCCATATATTTTAGTATGATGCGACCAAGTAAACATCGATACAACAATTTAAACATGAAATTGTAATCTAGTATTTGAGTCTAAAGCTAAAAGTAACACTGTATAAAAATTTTAAGTCAAACTGAAGGGATTAAGAACTGAAAATGGAATTAGATATTAAGGTGTTTGTTTGACTTAGTTAAGCTAGTAGGTGAGTCAACTACTTGAGCTATATGTACCTAGTTAATGGACTTGTGTATGAATCAGATTTGGGCTGATATTAATCTACTCATTTAGGGACCAAATTAAGTAAAAGAAAAATAAAATGGAGATAGGGCCCAACATCTAAAAATCTTCCCATAGGCCCCATAATTAAAGGCCCATTTTAGACATTAAGAAGGCAAGTAGGTGCATAACCTACTATGAATCCATTGACTAACTTATTTGTCCAAGTTCACCTGCACCTAATTGAATTAATTTCGACCTAAACTAAATGAAGGAATAAGAGAAAAATAGATAGCCAAGGCCCAAGTAAAATGGGAATATAGGTACATCACCTACTTGAAATTTTAGGCAAAAAATGGCCAAGAAAATTAGCCAAGAGCATCCCCCTTTAAAGGGATTGAGACCAACTCATTTAAGTTAGATAAAAAAATAGATAAAAAATCAGCTTTTCCCTCTTAACTTCTCCTTATTTATCTCAAGGCTTGGGATAACCGTCTTAATTTTCTCTTAGGATTCTTGAAGAAACTCACATCTTTGAAAGCTAAGGTAAGTCAAAATTCTTATAGTTTTAGATTGATTCTTCATTTGGGAACTAGGAAATCATGTTTGTTATGCATAAAATTATAGGACTGCTTTTCCTCTATGTTAGCTGCCCCATGTCCATTGGTTACTATTAAGAGATCTTATTCACTTGTTGGTTAACTTTGAACGATAATGTAATACCCCATACTTCTACCTAGCTTAAAATCATCCCAAAAATATTAAAGACTTGCTTTAAAGATGAATCAACTTTTATACATGCTGTATTTTCAATATTTTCACTTTTAATCATGTTGAAAATTGAATAAGATTTCCATCGATACCAAATTCTCCCAACTCCGACACCCGGGCGAAGAGTGAGAGCCTTTTTAGTGAGACAGTATATCACCTAAGCCATCAGCGCGTCGCGGAGTCAACTTAAATTGCAAGTGTCAATTTCCAGTGTTTCTCCGTGATAGTGGTGCGTCGAACCAAACTTCCAGGTCCCAAACAAAGTGGCAACGCGATAGCTCCGCATCGTGCCACCATGTAGATTCCCAATTGTCAAGTTCCAATGACTTGGCGTGATAGTGGCGCGTCGCGCCAAGGATGAAAATTGGGAAATTTTTACAAAAATTAAAATACGGGTCCTATGGTTAAAAAAGTCAATTTCCCTACCCTATATAAGCTCAAAAACACAGATTTGAGCCTCTATTACACCAAAATATACTCTATTCTCTCAAAATCTTCTCAAGAATACATTAGGGTTTTTCATAAAAGATTTAAGTTCAAGAATTTCTCTCCGTCAAACTTCATAAAATAAAGAACTAACGTATACACAATGTTGATTCATGAACTCCTTTTATCCATAAAGCTCAAGAACCCTATTTTAAACTCTATGTCATGATGTGTGTATTTTGAATTGATTATGTTCATTTTATCATTATTGTATGATTGCCAAGATTCCATCTTTATCATGTTTTCATGAAACTACATTAGTATAAGGTTGAAATTCATGAAATTGAGTTAAATTGTGGAACCATATGGTATTAAATTGATGATTGTACCTATGACCTAAGTGTGCATTCAAGGTGTTTGATAATATGCCCCAATGAATAAATAATGATCAAGTACTTAGTTTTCATGTATCAAGATTTTTTCATGTCTCTTAGGTTATGCTATACCTACTTGATTAAGATGATTCCTATGCTAATCCTATGCATTGTGATTGCTTGATGAGACGTTCATGAGATTAGAAACATGTAATTATGCCATGTTCATATGCATTACTATCCATGTACAACGTTATGATGATCATGTGCTTCATGAAATTTTCAAGTATGAAATTATGAATTTCTTGATATTGGTCATGTGATAAAAAGTGTCAAGCCTTGTCAGTTTCATTCTATCGAGTCTTGGAGGGTACTTGTACCCAAAACTTTAGATGTGTGCCTAGAGGCATGTCATGTTTTCATGATACTCTCAGTCAAGCCATGTTCAGTAGAATTCAGTCAGTCATGTGACTCAGGAAATATCAGTAACCCAGAAATATAAAAAATCTCAGTAATCCCAGTGGTTCAGTAATCTCAATGATCCCAGTACTCAATAATCTTTGAAACTTTAGTAATCTCAGTAATCCCAGTAATCTTAATTTTCTCAGTCATTCTTTAGATCTCAGTAATATTTCCAAAAGTCAAAGAAACTCAGTAAAATCAGTTCAACTCAGCTAAACCATACCATCAGTATCAGTTCAGTTTAGTTAATCAAGTTTAGTGTCGATTCAGTTTGGAGTAGGATTAAGCACCGAGTGAACTAAAGGATGGGGAATCACCTGAGTCAGAGGGTATGATCCTTAGTAGCAATCCTTGCATTCCAGAACTATGTAGCCAGCGTAGGTAGAGATGCACCCTATGCGTTTAGGGGTTTATACATCTCATTTGAGTTTTCTATTAGGAGGAGTTAACGGAAGAGCTCCCTGTCAGCGAGGGTATACTCATAGCTTGTCTTTACTTGTGCCACGGTATTGACACCCTTCCAGTTGGGGTTACAGGTTGGACCCTACCAGTTTAGTTATGGGGAATGTTAGATGATTACCTCCCACAGTTACAGTTTTAGTTTTAGACACAGTCTCAGTCTCAGTAAAAAAACTCAGATAGTTCTTCATATTTAGAACTGTCAGATACAGTCAACTCAGAATAGTATTGAACTTAGCTAGTACCATCAGAATATAGACTGTCAGATATAGTCACTCATGTTATTAGCTATATCAGTTATTAGTAACTCATGTTATATAGATATGTTCAGATACACGACTGTCAGGTACAGTCAATTAGATCAGTTCCTCATAATCAGAATTGTCAAATATAGTCATTCCTTTATAATTAATATAATATCAGTCTCTCATTATTCAGTATACTCGATTATCAGTATCAGTAAACTCAAATATTAGTAAATCAGTTCTCAAAATTTAGTGCCCAGTGTCAGTATGGGCTCAGTTACAGTTACATATTCATGCATGTATTCTCACGCTCATGTTAGTCAGTCAGTTAGTATTGTTCATGCATATAAAACCTTTGCATTCAGCCTACCTCACTTGCATACTAGTACATACCAACTTATTGATGTATTTGCGCTATGGTGTTTTATTTTACGCCATAGGTTCAGGAGCACGAGATCCAGAACGTCAGTAGCACTCCAGATTTCAGCAGATAGAGTTAGTAGTGAGTCCTCATTATTCGAGGATGCTATTATTTTATTATGTTATTTATTCAGTACTTAATTAATTTATTAGTTGGAGTTAGTTGGGTACATATCCCATCAACTCCTTATTCAGACAATTTAGAGGTTTTAAGCCTATAACATGTCCGATAGTTATTTCAGATTTGTTTTGGTATTGTATACCACATTTTCAATTATGTATTAGTATTTAACTTTATGGCCCTTCAGTTCATGTTTTCGCATCTACGATATTATTATTATTATTATTATTCAGTGCTCAGCTATAAATATAAGTCATGCGTTAGCTTGTGGTCCTTCAGGGTCACAAGCACTATGTAGCATTTCGGGTACCAGATTCGGGGCATTACAGATAATTCAAGCCCTTACAAAAAGTGCAGTTTGGAGGATAAATTCTAGAAATTATGGTTAAGGCTACTGTCTATTTTTTCTACTCCTTATATACAAGACTGAATAGAGTAATATCTGTCCTTTGTCAATATATCATAAAATGGTGATTGGAATCATTGAGTTTATAGTTCCTTACAATGAAATGATTTTAGGATTTTCTAGTGTATGTTTATGTAACGACTTGAATTTTGGTGATTTAATGTGAAATAATTATTTTTATATGATTTTACCACTTTACCACTTCTCGTGGTTTCTTTGTGGTATTTATGGGGTGTACTGATGATTGGCACAATTTTTGGTGCATTTTCGTGTGATTTATGTGATATTGTCATTTTTGGTGACTTGAAAAGCCGTATAGTTGACTTCAATATATTTATGGATTTATGCATCAGATGGAAAAACAGGCTACTTTAGAAAATCTGAAACATCAATTTTAGGTTGGTATGATTTTATAGATTTTATATCTCATTTCGACCCTCAATTTAGAAAGTTGTAAAATTAGGTTTCAAGGGTCAACCATGTGAAAATGATGTTTTTAAAAAAATTTGAGATCACCATGGAGTCATGAGCATCTTATTAGATAGGGTAGCATAGTTCATTTGCATTTGCAAAATTCTGAATGAATCCTTAGGGGTCTGCGGACACTTGGAATTCTCCAAGTCTCCAACGTGGTCGCTTACTTGATTTAGTAGATCAAAGCAAGTATTTCTTATGCGACATCTTGGTCTTGATAAAAAACCCCACGTAATAGATGACAAGGTTGCTTATGCAATACCTTCCTTCATGAAAGGTATCGTGTATGAGATATCTAGTCACTTAAGTGACCCAGTGATCGCGTATGCTATGCTTTGATCCCTTGAATACATAGGTTTTGCTATTTTTCATCTTTTTTATACGTGGAACTTAAGGTTTCATTATTTTAGCAATTTACTACATTTATAAGCACGGGTAAGCTCCAAAACACCTATTTTAACTATTTTTCTTCAATTATATCATTTAAATCTGGTTTAAATGTGGATTTAAAAGTAGAAATTAGGGATTTTTTCCCGTGAGTCCTAAAAACTATATTTCTCTAATTTATACTCTTATTTTATTCCATTTTAACTTTGGTGAGTTTCTAATCTTATACTTATCACTTTTCTATCAATTTCATCTTCAAAACAACTCCAATTCTCAATTTTAAAATAGATTTCGCTGGTTCTACTAGTAAAGTTTGAAAATGATTTTGATAAAATATTTAATTACCCCCTAAACTATGTCCAAAAAGTCTATGACAGACCTCAACTTAAAGGGGGTCCTATTACCCCCCTGAACTAATTAAAAGTGTAATTTTGACACCCTTAGTGCCTACGTGGCAAAAAATGGCACACATGTGTGCCTACGTGGACACTTCAGTGTGTTGTTCCATGTAGGCACCATGTAGGCTCTAAGGATGTAAAAATTACACTTTTAATTAGTTCAGAGGGGTAATAGGACCCCCTTTAAGTTGAGGTGTGTCATAGCCTTTTTGGGTATAGTTTAGGGGGGTAATTGGGTATTATCTCAATGATTTTTTATCAATTGGTACCTCAGTTTTTACTCATTTTCACTTGAGTATTAAAATATAGACTCTTAAGAGTACGAGGAACATGTTTCAAAAAATAAAATAATGATTTTATCCTTTTTTTTTAAATCCATTTTGGGGTTAGTTTTGACCGTAAATTAAAAATAGGAAATGTAGGTATCATTGGGTTTCTTTAGATGCATAGATTTTATATTTCAATGTATTAGTTGATTTTTAGTCCGTTCGTGGGAGTAAGGCTTCAGATTGAAGGCTTTTAGATTGTTTATTAGCATTTGAGGTAGGTTATGTCTTAAATTTGTTCAGACAAGGCTTGGTAGTTAATGTTGATACAAAATTAGGTTTAGAGTGTAGGAACTAATCATAGAAATTGTTATATTTATCATGTTGTGACAATTTAGGGTCTATATAATGATGTTATTTGGCAGATTTGGAACATTACTTACTACTTGTGGCCATGTGGGGTCCTATATGATATTATTGTCCTTATTCACGTAGATTTAGTTGTATCTTGTTTGAGCTTGAGTTGTACTAGTTATGCTCTTACTTTGTGACACTAGATTTTGGGATTTGGTTTGGTACCATTGACTATGTATTTTTTCTTTTACTATATATGTGTGTGATTTAACGCCACTCTAAGAGTCGTGTTGTAGGTTTTGACATCATTTTTGTCCATTTATATCAGTTTAGGTGATAGGCTTTTTTGTAATATTTGATGCAATAAGTACCATCTTGACCCTTTAGTTTTAGGTCATGACAAATTATTATAGAGCAACCAGGTTCATTGGTCTCAATGGTATAAGAACAGGATGTTTAATAGAGTCTTGTGAATGTATAAGTAGACATCTGTATTTATCTTTGAGAGCCTATAGGATGCCTTTAGGAAATTTCCATAATTTTTTCCTTATCATAGAGAGTTCCTTCATTCCTTATGTTATAAGTCATGTTTCACTCTATGTTGTACCGATGATGATGACTAAATCTTGTGAAGGTAGAGATGTTAAGCTTTCATTCGAGGAGAAAGCCCAATCTAGAGAACGAGTTGCAAGTTAAGGATGCGCTCGAAGTAGTGTATAAGTACGTGGATCTATCCCATAGAGTTCTTTTACCCAGTCTTGGAGGGGTTATTGGTTTACTTGTTAACATATTTGGAGGGTTCCCCTTTAAGTATGCCTAGTGTTTCTCCAACTCCAAGTATTATACCACCGTTTGTGCTATAGTCTACTTATGGTGTTCCTCCATCCCTGAGTTTGGATCCTCTAGTAGCACTAAGTTATCATTGGTACTCCATAGACTGCAAGTGTTATTTCCCCTTCAGCGCCCTCATCTGAGTATGGTTTTCTAAGGTCGGTAGAACATCTTTCATCTATGTTGTCTCCTCAAGTGGGATCTCAGCCTTCCAGATTCACCATTCCCCTCTTATTTCAAGTATAGTAATGTCTTCTGAGGATTAGAAGAGGTTTAAAAGGTTTAGTTATTTTTGTCCTCCTAGGTTCAGTGGTTCTATACGTAAGGATGTCTATGAGTTCTTGATTGACTGTCATGAGAAGTAAGAAACTTGGGTTCACTTGATTTTCACAGTGTTGCGTATACTACTTATCAATAAAGGGATTCCACTAGTGATTTATAGAGGTCACTTGTAGGTTGCAGACCTCTCAATTCTCCTAAGATGAAATAGGATCAATATGTTGAGGCATTTTTGAAGAGGCTTGTGCCTTAATAGTCCGAGGGATTAGATGAGAGATTAGTTTGATCACCTTGAGCAGGGCTTCATTACTATTACATAGTATAAGGAATGCTTTCATGCCTTATATACATATTTCTATGCCAGCATTGCCACCGAGTCTAAGAAGATTCAGAAGTTGATGATAGGGTTAGATATTTCTCTTCATCTTTCTACGACTCAGATGGTAGTGCATGGAAAATCTTTTCATAGTATAGTGGATAATGCAAAGATTACTAAGGGTATTCTTCGAGAATAATAGGGAGGTGCCATAAAGGTATGTCATATTGGGGGTTTACATGTCATACTTCTTGTGGTAGGTATTATCAAGGTTTCAGAGGGTATCATGGTAAACCCGTGTAGGTAGCCTTGCAAAACTTAGGTAGTGGATCTTCTAGTTCAGCAGTCTTGGGGGCCCATTTTGGTCTAGTCATACCTACTTCTATTGAGATGGGTCGTAGGGTTTTCTATATGTGTGATGAGGTTATCCATCAGGCGAAGAAATGTCCTCGTCGTGTGTTTAGGGTTACCAGTATTTCAATTGTGAGAGGTAGAGGTTCTAACAGAGGTGTGCAAGGTAGAGGTAGTAGAGATTGTAGGGGTGGTTGTTAGGCTATTCAACAAATTGGTGGTCGTGAACAGTGTTATGTTATACCCGCTAGACCAGAGATAAAGGCTTTTAATGGTGTTATCATAGATATCACCCTTGTTTTTTTTTTTTTAGATTTGCATCTGTGTTATATGATCTGGGATTAACTTTCTCCTTTGTGTCTTTATATATTGCTTCAAGTTTTAGTTTTTCTAGTGAGCCTCTTGCTATGCCTATTTGTTTATCTACCACTATAGGAGACTCTATAGTAGTGGATTGGGTTTACCGATCTTGTGTTGTGATATTTGTTGCGCGTGAGACTTGGGTAGATCTGCTTGTCTAAGACATGGTTGACTTCAACGTGATTTTAGGTATATATTGGTTGGATTCTTTCTATATATGTTTCCCTAGATTTTTATCTATGTCAGGTATACCAAGGATAGCTTAGAAGGGTGACCTTTATTCGAGTCTCAAAGGGGGTATATCTTATATTCAGGATCGTCTCTTAGTTGCAAGGGGATTTTTTCCTTATTTGGATCATATTCGTGAGTTACTTCACCTCCCTTCTTTGATTCTATTTGTTTTTTCCATAAGTTTGTGGATGTATTTGATATGGATGTGTCTGGTATGCCTTTGAATCGTGTTATTGACTTCTCCATTGATGTTGAGCTGGGTATAAAGCCCATTTCTATTCCAACTTATAGGATGGCCCCAACTTAGTTGAATGAATTAAAGGATCAATTGTAGGAGTTGTTGGATAAAGGATTTATCTGACCCAGTGGATAACCTTGGGGTGCTCCTATTTTGCTTGTAAAGTAGAAGGATCAGTCTACGCATATGAGTATTGATTATCGACAGTTAAACAAGGTGACATTTAAGAATAATTATACTTATCCTCTTATTAATTATTTGTTCACTTAGATTCATTGTGATTCAGTAGTTTCGAAGATAGATTTGAGATCCGAGTATCACAAGTTGAGTATTAGAGCCTCAAATATTCCTAAGATAGCTTTTTGAATTCGGTATGGTCATTATGAGTTCTTGGTCATGTCCTTTAGGTTGACCAATGCCCCATCCACTATCATGGTGTTGATGAAATGGGCATTTAAGCTTTGTCTTGACTCCTTTGTTATTGTATTTATAGATGATATCTTGGTTTACTCAAAGAGTGAGGCTGATCATGAGGAGAATTTGGTCATTGTGCTTAAGAGAATTAGGGATGAGAGTTTGTATGCTAAGTTCTTCAAGTGTGAGTTTTTGTTAGAGTCCATCTTTTTCTAGGGTCACGTGGGGACTAAGGATGGTATTACGTAGATCCAGCCAATATTACAATGGTTCTTGATTGGGCTAGGCCTACTTCACTCGTTGACATTCAGAGTTTTGTTCGCTTGGCAGACTACAATAAGCATTTTATTGAGGGTTTATCATCTATTGGAGCTCTGTTTACCAAGTTGACTTAGATGAAGATTTCATTGCAGTGGTTAGATATTTGTGAGGTGATTTTCAAAAATCTCGAGGATTTGTTTACGTCAAATCCTACTTTGACTTAGTCCAAGAAGGGTGTAGTTTTATTAACTTTTGTGATACTTCAGGTATTAGGTTAGTTGTTATTTTGATGAAGAAGGGTAAGGTAATTGCATATGCTTCTCTCTAGTTGAAACCCTATGAGAAGAATTATCCTACCCATGATTTTGAGTTATGTGCGGTTGTTTTTTCTTTGAAGTTGTGGAGGCACAACTTGTATGGTGTCCGTTGCGAGATTTTTTTTAGGTCATCATAACCTTCAGTATTTCTTCACCAAGTGAAATCTTAATATGAGGCAGTGTTGTTGGGTCGAGTTGCTTGACGATTAAGACTTGAATATTCTCTATCATCCAGGAAAAGCTAATATGGTTGCATATACCTTGTGTAGTACCCCATTATTATTAATCTCTAGACCTATCAAAATATAGGCCATTAAGTTAGCTTTCCAATGCCACAAGTCTTGCCTTAATCCGATGTCGTGATAAGAAGTTATGTAAAATTCCCTAATTGTCTGTCAGACTGTCGACGATAACAATTCCAGCACACGATCATTATCAGATGTAACGAGTCTTCATGTGGATTCATAGTGACAATAGTGAGGACACCCAAAGATCAGTCAAGGGGTAAAAATTCTACCTCAGGACTAGTTATCAGTGACAACGAGTTGTAGGGTGGTCCTAGTACCTTAACTAAAAGGAACCCATAAATAGAGTCTCAGACCATGACTACACCTAACGAGAAGTTAGGAGGGGAAGTAATCGCATTCACAGTGAAGGGTTAGAATTTATGATCTCCAGTGACGACTCCGACCATATTCCGTGATCAGGCGTAACGAGTAATTGCATGAGTCGTGACGTTTGGGACCAAAATTCCTGCTTAATTTTTACAAGGGCTTTTTGGTAAGTTCCTTGCCTTCTTAACCCAAACCACTTTGTTTATGACTTCAAAAGTATCAGTAACATTGCCCTAACCTCTAATAACTCTAAAATCTATCAACAAATAGAAAAAAGGGATATCTTCTTTCAAAAGACAAACTAGGGTTCATAAAAAACAACTTAAAGTTTCAATAAGATTCCCCAAGGGTTTTTTTTCCTGGTATGTGGGATGATAGATTTCATCAATGGGTCCCTTCCACCCATTGAGTCCCAAGAACTTCCTAAATTTACAAGAACCATTTCTGTTCCCTTTAATAGGGTTCTAAGTCAAATATGAATCTCTTAACTCTCCTCAATTTATATGTATGACCATGAGTATGTATTTTCTATGAGATTAGTGAACTTCTATGTACGAGAACATGATTTTCCCCATTATTTAAAGTTGTTGAGTTGTTGGCTTTAAACTGAAAAATTATCTCATAATGCTCAGTAATTACGATCATGTTCAGTTGCATTAGTCAGAGATGATGGATTATGACACCCAATACCCAGGAGATTAAACATGAATCAGTGTGCAGATTCATGATGTTTTTCATATAATTCATGTATTATGTATTTAGAATACCTTGATTTAGCATATCAGTTACCAATTTATATCTATGTTAAAATTAAGTGTTAGTTCAGTTAGAAGTAATACTTAGCACCGACTGAATGCGAGGATGAAGGCTTACCTGCCAGTTGAGGACTGGGATGTTTAGTAGAAATCCCCAAGTTCCAGAATTAGCGGATCACCCCAGATAATATTGGTACCATTGGCAAGGTACCGATACCCTTCCAACTAGGGTTACAGGTTTGACCCCAATAAGTTAAGTATTGGCTCTCAATGTCCTCAGTCTAGTATTCAAATTTTGTTCAGTTTGGGTTTTCATGACCAAGTGCATAATATTTAGTCATTCGGTTATTAAGATACCCACAATATATTTGTACTTGGTCTTGTACTTGTATTCGATTTTCATTTTCATTCATCCATGTTCAGTATATATGTATATTAGCTAAAATATCATCTCACATACTCAATATATTTAGAGTATTGATCGAATACTTTTTGCTATAGTGTCTCATTATTTATGTAATACCCCGAGAATCCCAATCGATAGTAGAACCATGGTTCAAGCTCATGAGAAATAAATATTAGTTATTTTGTAGTTTTATGATCATGTTTGATGCATATTAATGCCTCAAATACGTCCTAGCTATTGGACGAATCAAAACATCCCTTACCGATTGAATTCTTGAGAAGGAGATTGCCATAGTCAACTTCAAATGATCATATCTCCTATTCTGCAAAGAATTTTTGTGATAATGATCCACAAATATATAGATAGTTGAATTATATTTCCAATGATACCAATTTTTCCAAAATCCAGCATCGGAGTAAGAAGTTATGGCCATTTTACTGAGAACTGTCCAAGCTGCCCAGGAGCGATGGACAAGCTGACGGACCATCAAGTCAGCGACGGACCATCGCTTTGGCCGTTGCATCTTAAGAATTAAGGCCATTTAATGGCCCAAAAATGATGGTTAGAGTGACGGTTAGTCACCAGAGTGACGGTCCATCACTCAGACCGTCAGTTTTGTCCGAAACAACGCTGAAACGCCGTTTTATAGGGATTTTTGGGTCTTTTTCGACCCTATTTAACATGCAATCACATCAAATCAAGGAACATAACTCCTTACTCATCCATAACATCAAAATCTAGGGTTTCATACAAGATCAAAACCCTTCTTCAAGAAAAATCAAGAAATCAAGAATCTCTCCAACCGCCTTCAAAAAAGAGTTTCCTAAGATATGCAGATGTTGATTTTTCGGTCCCTTTCACCCAAGAAGTTCAAGAATCCTTTTATAAATTCAAAGATCTTATTTTTATGAGTTTTTCCTGATTCATGTGAATGGGAATTGAAGTTCATGCTATTATTGAGTTTTTAATTCATGTTTGTTTATAGGGTTTCAAGCTTTGACCCTAGTATGTCATATTCATGATAAACCCTCTTCAAGTTGTTTATTAAATGATGTGTTTGTGTCAATTAAGTGTAGAAATTGTTGAATAAGCAAAGCATGCTCCCCATATATTTGATAAAATGCTTATGTGAAGGAATTGAAGCCATTATAGCATGATGACTAGAAACCCCCAATTGTGTGCAAGACCATACATGTCAAGTGTTTGTTGAAAAGCCTTAGTGAATGAATTGTTGCATGATAGCATGAAATTCCCCAATTATGTGATCTTTAATACATGTTAAGACTTTAATAGATTCTAAGTGTTTAATTCAAGACCTTGTTGAATGGAGTATGATCCAATACCATGTCCTCCCTATATTTTAACATGTTTATGATTTCTAAATGCTTGAAGAGATGCTTTAGTGATATTGATGATGAGTGAGTGTCCATGGTCATGATTATTCAAGAATGGTTATGTTTACTTTTATGTTATCGAGTCCTGGGGGTATTTATACCTGATAATTTAGCTTCTATATAGAGCCCGTGTCAGTTTTCACGATAGTCTCAGTCAAGCGACGATTCTTAGAACTTAGTGGGCTATAGAACTCAGAACTCTCAAATAATTACAGAACTTAGGAAATCTCAGTAATCTCAGTAATCTCAGTATCACTAGTATTCTAGCCTCAGTTCAGCACTCAGCTCAGATCTAGTAGTATTCAAGTGTTTAGTTCAGACCTCAGTAGCATTCAAGTAATCTATTCAGAACTCAGTATCATTCAGTCAGATAAAGATATTCAGTAGTATTTTGTCAGATAACGGAACCATATAAATTCATCTTAACTCAGTTAGATCAGTCGAGAAATATGATCAGTAACAGATTCAGCTCAGTCTAAGTTCAGTTAAGACTCATTTTAGAGTCCTTCAGTTGGGAGTAGGAGCTAGCACCGAGCGAGTGCAAGTATGACAGCTTTTCCGTTAGAGAGGTAGAGTTGTTAGAAGTAATCCCTAAACTCCAGATCTGCGTAGCTAGCACTGGATCAGGAGTCACACATTATAATAAAGCTTGACTATCATATTGACTTAGGCTTGACTTCCTGTTGAGGGTCACCCATTAGAGAGGCTTGACCAGAGTAGCGGTCTTTACCCGTGGCACGGTATCGACACCCTTCTAGATGGGGTTATAGGTTGAACCCCACCAGTTCATATTTGGGGCATATCAGTTAAGAAAGAACTCCCACATTTACAGTTTCAGTATCAGTCTTCAGAGCAGAACTCAGAAATCAGGACTATCAGATACAGTCATCTATCTTAGTAATGAACTCAGATAGTTCCATTGATTCATGGAACACCTGTTAGATAGTCCTGGTCTCACATAAAGTTATTCATTATCATTACTTACAGAGATCACCCATTAGATAGGCTTGACCTCAGTCTCAGATTCAGTTGATTGTTCTCATTATCTGATTCAAAGATCTTCTGCTAGGTAGGTCTAATCTCAAAAAAAATCACTTCTTATCTCTAATATTAGATTCAGGGATCATCCGTTAGGGAGGTTTGATCTCAGATTCAGTCAGTTAATAGTAGAGAGCATAAAATTCAGCTATTGATATAAGTAGATTCCACTAATCAGCTTCAGTATCATCAGTTTCTGAGATCACTCGCTAGATAGGACTGCTCTCAACTTCAGTACTCAGTTATCAATATCAGAAGATTCAGTTATTCAGTATCTTAGTATTAGTAGTGAGTTCAGATGTCAGTAAAGTAGTATCTGAGTTTTAGTATTCAGAGTCACAATGATTTTAGTTATGGTTTGTGCATTCGTGAATATGTTCTCATTAAGTATTCTCATTATTATTCAGTTAAGTAATTATTCATGCATAAGCCCTTGAATTTAGCCTTACCTCATCTAGCATACTCAGTACATTTCCACGTACTGACACATTTTTACTATGGTGTTTTATTTAACACCATAGGTACAGAGGCACGAGAGCTAGAGTACCCTTAGCAACTCAGTCCCAATCAGCAAAAGTAGACGGAGTAGTGAGTCCTCTTCATTCGAGGATGATCCTTATTTTATTATCGCATCAGATTTAGTTTATTTTTAGTAAATGGAGTTAGTTGGGGACATGCACCATCAACTCCATAGTTCAGGCAATTTAGAGGATTTCTGGATAGATGTATCACTATTCAGTTTTCAGTTTTGAGTATTTTAGACTTTTTGAACCTTATGGCTAGTTTCCACCAATTATCTGCATTTATTACAAATATTATGTAGTGTTCAGTTACAAATATCAGTAGAGGGTTATCTTGTGGTCCTTTGGGATCATAAGCACCGTGTGATGTTCCGATTCCAAAAAATTAGGTCGTTACAATTTAAGTTTGGACTCTCAGTACCCGGAACACCCTTAGTGCATTCATATGCCACTCAGCTTCATCCTTATAGAGTCCTTATCAATTGAGGACTAGTTATCTTATCAACTATTCTTTTTATCACTTTATCTTATTTTAGTTAGTCAGAGTTAGTTGCAGTCATGTACCAATAACTCAATAGGTTTAGAGACTTTTAGCTAGTTAGACAGTTAGACAGTTAGACATGTTTCTTTTTAGTTTTACTGGGTATCTTTAGATAGTAATTATCTTGATTTTATGATTATTACTTATCAATTTACTTCATTTAACTTTTTCACAGTATTTTTTTATATTCCTCCAGTATTTATTTCTTATGCCGGGCCATGGGTTTTCTCGGGGTCACTTGTGACTCAAACAACTATGTTATGACTAGGGGTAGTCTCGGGTCATGAAAAATTTAGAATTAGAGAACAAGGTTTAGTGTGTCCTAGGGTGTCTAAAATTCACGTTAAGTCAAGTCTTTTTCATGGGAGTGAAGCACGCCACACTTATGGGTGAAAGGCTACAAAATATTTTAGGAAAGTCTTACTTCTTTTAGTATCCATGTCGTGCGATGGAGCATAGGTTCAATTGAGATTCCTCTTCATTATCTACTATTTATAGAAAATTCCTCCCAAATGGGTTAACAGAAGAAGGAATGAGGACCAACCAACACCACTGCCTGTTCCCAAAGACCCTCTGAATGACCAGGTCTCTCATGATAAATTTAGGGTTGTTTTCATGGAATTAGCCTAATCCTTGGCTAATTATAATAACCAGTAGTCTATTGACCAAGATAACCTAGTAGTAAATAAGGTTGTAGCCATAATTTGAAATTTCTCTCGAATGAATCCTCCAGTGTTCTCTCGATCCTAGTTTTGGGAGGATACATAGAAGTCCTAGATAGTGTTAAAAAAGTGAACGATATTATGGGTGTCACTTTGAGTGAGAATGTTGATTTATCTGCCTACTAATTACAGGAGTAGACCATACTTAGCTAAAGCAGTGGAAGGAGGAAAGGGGTGTTGAAGCAGGGCCTATAGTGTGGGATGAGTTTCCGAATTCTTTTCTAGAGAAGTTCTTCCCACTCGAGTTGAGTTAGGCAAAGATGCAAGAGTTCATAAACTTTAAGAAGTGTAATATGAGTGTGAATGAGTATTCACTCGAGTTTACTCAATTGGTGAGATATGTTGCGACTATTGTGGATGATTCTAAGGCTCGAATGAGTAAGTTTGTGTCAGGTGTCTCTGAAGATGTGGTCAATGAGTGTGGCATGACCATATTTTTTAAGGAGATATATCACTCTAAGTTAATGGTACATGCTCAGTGGATTGAGGAAGAGAAGTTTAAAGAGAATAAAAGGGAAAATAAGAGGGCTAGGATAGGTAGTTTTAATTTCTCTCAACTAATGTAAGATGGTGGAAATTGTTCTCAGTTCTTACAGAGATATTCATCCCTAACCCCGTTATCTTCTAGTGCTCAAGTATCTATGTTCCAGCAGTATGCTTATGATAGAGCTCCAGGATCTATGTTCCAAGGTTGCATAAGCAGTTGTCGTACTAACCCAGTCTGTAGAAGATGTGGTAGGAACCACAAAGGTGAGTACATGGATGTCAGATATGCTTGTCTCGGGTATGGTAAGCTAGGACACAAAATTAGGGATTTCCTAATCGTAGAACATAGGTTTAAGGATATTCATTAGCAAGGTCAGTATAACTTCTCATTAGCTCCAGCAAGCCACCCTACTCAGTAAGGTGCCACCTTTAGTGCAACTGGAGGACAACGTAGAATTGACTTTATGCCTATTATACTTTCCAGGATCAAGAGAGTTCACCTGATGTGGTTACTGGTACATTAAATGTCTTCCATATTAATGTATAGCATATTAGACCTTGGAGACACACTTTCTTTTATGACTCCCCATATAGTTATAGACTTCGACATTAGTCTTAAAATTCTTACATAACCCTTCCTATTGTTCACTCTAGTTGGTAGTTTCATTATAGTAAGATGATTGTACAGAAATTTCCCAATCACGGTTTCCCAGAGAGTCACTTCCATCTATCTGAAAGAATTAGAGATGATCTATTTTGATGTCATTCTTGGCATATATTGGCTCTATACTTGCAATACTTTAGTCGACTATAGAAATAAAATAGTCTAGTTTCAATTTCCTAATGAGCAAGTCATCTGATGGATGGGTGGTACCTTAGTCCCTATAGGTCAATTCATCTACTACCTTAACGCAAGAAAGAAGATCTCCAAGAGATGTATCTATCATTTTGCCTGAGTCAAAAACTCAAAGTCCTAAATTCTGAGTCTTGCATCAGTTATAGTAGTAAAAGATTATCTAGAAGTATTTTCTAAAGATCTCCTCAGAGTTACTCTCGAGAGGGAAAGTGACTTTGAAATAAATCTTATTCCAGACACCCGGCATATTTTAATTCCACCTTACAAAATGGATCCAGTCAAGCTCAAAGAATTGAAAAAAATGTTAAAATATCTCATAAATGAGGGTTTAATCACGCCTAGTATTTCCCCGTGGGGTGATCGAGATCTTTTCTTGAGGATTAAAGACAGGGCTCTCCGAATGTTCATCGATTATCGCCAATTAAACAAGGTAACAATCAAGAATAAGTATCCACTACCAAGGGTTGATGGCTTGTTCGACCATCTATATGGTGAGAATTAGCTATCTAAGATAGACCTTAGATACGTCTACCATTAGCTTAGAATTCAAGAATGTGACATCCCAAAGACAACTTTCAAAACTCAGTATAGTCACATTGAATTTGTAATTATGTATTTTTGACTAACAAATGCTCCTACAACTTGTATGGATTTGATAAATAGGGTGTTCAAGCAGTATCTAGACATGTACATTATAGTGTTCAATTGACGACAGTCATTTCTATTCTCTAAGTGAGGGTGAGCATCTAGATCATTTGATGATTGTTTGTTGCAGACTATTAAGAATCCAAAGCTATTCGTTAAGTTTAGCAAGTATAAATTCTAGTTGAAATTAGTAGTCATCCTTGGTCATATTATTT
Source organism: Capsicum pubescens (assembly GCA_030864215.1). NCBI lineage: Eukaryota > Viridiplantae > Streptophyta > Magnoliopsida > Solanales > Solanaceae > Capsicum > Capsicum pubescens. The sequence goes on from CM061538.1 coordinate 183,068,657, forward strand.
TGGATGAGTTGACCCTCAAAATACTAAAGCCATGATCAACTAGCCTAGACCCATCTCTCCATCAGATATTAGGAGTTTCTTGGGTTTAGTCAGTCACTATAGATGAATTACTAATGGATTCTCTCCTATCACTTCTCCCATGTTCTGACTCAGAAGAAATCCAAGTTCTAGTGTTCAGATTCCTAGAAGAAAAACTTTCAGGAGGTGAATACTCTACTTACCTCTACTCTATTTTTGACTCTACCAAAAGGTTAAGTCAATTTTATGGTATACCGTGATACTTATAGATTTGGCCTTGGTTGTATTTTGATGCAGCGAGGCAAGGTTATAGCATATTCCTCTAAGTAGGTCAAACCCATTAGAAAAACTACCCTACTTATGATCTTGGGTTGGCAGTAGTTGTCTTTGCCTTAAAGATTTGGAGGAATTACCTTTATGGGGTCCATGTTGATATGTTTACTAATTACAAGAGTCTTTAGTATGTTTTCACTCATAATGATCAAAATCTTCATTAGAGAAGGTTTTAAGAGATATTAAAAGATTGGTTTTAAGAGATATTAAAAGATTATGATATGAGTATCTTGTATCATCCAGGTAAGACCAATGTTGTGTCCCATGCCCTTATTAAATTATCTATAGGAAGTGTTTACCACATTAATTATGATAAGGAGGAGTTGGTTCACGAGGTTCATTATCTTTCAAGGTTGGTACTTTTGTTGGTTGATTTGACCGAAGGTAGTGCTTCGGTTTAGAATGGTGCAGAATAATCCTTGGTTATGGAGGTAAGGTAAAAGCAAGATAGTGATCCTATTTTGATTATTAAAGGAAGCAGTTCAGAATTTGAAGGTTGGGTTTTTTTCACAAGGGGAAGATTGTGATATTTCAAATATGGATGATTTAAGGCAGCAAATGTTCAAAGAAGCTCATGGTTTTTAATGTTTGATTCATCATGAAGCCGCTAAGATGTATCGTGATTTGCAGAAAGTCTATTGGTGGAATAGAATGAAGAAAGATATAGAAGAATTCATGGCAATGTTTCCAAACTACCAGAAGGTTAAGGTTGAGCATCAGAAACCTAGTGGTACTCATTAGTAATTCAGCATTTCCACTTGGAAGTAGGAAGTGATAAATATGGATTTTGTCATGGGATTGCCTCGTACTCATTCTTAGCATGATTTTACTTGAGTCATTGTTGACCGGATGACCAAGTTAGCTTATTTATTGCTAGTTTATACCTCAGACTAAAACAAGGATTGTGCTATACTTTATCTTAGAAAGTTAGTAATGTTTCATGGAGTCTCTTTGACCATCGTTTCATACAGGGGAACCTAGTTTACCTCTTGTTTTTAGAAGACTTTTAAAAAAAATCATAGCACCCAAGGTCATCTCAGTATAGCTTTTCACCCATAGACAGATGGTCAAGTAGAGAGGAACATTCAGACTTAAGATGACATGTTGAGAGAATATATGCTTGATTTCAAGGGTAGTTAGGATGAAAACTTTCCTCTGGTTGAGTTTGCATATAATAACAACTATCACTCCAGTATTCAAATGGATCCATTTGAGGCTCCCTTTGGTAGAAGGTGTAGATATTCTATTGGTTGGTTTGAAGTTGGTAAAGCTACCTTTATATGACCAAATTCGGTGCATGAGGTGATAGAAAAGGTTCAGTTGATTAGAGAAAGGCTGAAAACTACCTAGAGTCATCAGAAGTCCTATGCCGATGTGAGGAAGAGGGAGCTTAAGTTTGATGTTGATGATTTTGTTTACTTGAAAATTTTACCCATGAAAGGGGTAAAGACATTTTGTAAGAAAGGGAAACTAAGTCCTCGTTATGTGGGTCCTTATAAGATTTTGAGGCGATCTAGCAAGGTAGATTATAAGTTGGAGTTTCTTGAAGATCTATCATTAGTGCATCTAATTTTTCATGTCACCTCATTGAATAACTATATCAGTGATCCAATATCAGTAGTTACTATCGAAACAATTGGCATGGAAAATATCCTCTCTATCGAAAAGGCCTAGTTGAGATCCTTGATCGTCAGACTCATAGGTTAAGGAATAAAAAAGCTAACTGAGTAAAAGTTATATGGAGAAAACAGTCAGTTGAGGGGGATACTTGGGAAGCATAGACAGATATGCAAGCCAAGTACCCCTTCCCCCATCTTTTCTCTTCGAACCCTACCTCGACTTGAGGTAATAGTTTCCTTAATTAATTAATTATTTCATTTCTATCTCAGTCATCCAGTTATATTCATGTCATATCATGAATTTATGAGTTCAGTATAGTCCATGCCTCCATCTCAAATTCAGGTGTTAACTCAAGTTTTAGCTGATAAGTGTTTAGTGCAAAAATCTCAGCTTTTCCCGTTATGCTTCAGCAACAATTAGTTTCATTTGGCAATGAATGATCCTATCTCATAGATATTGTAACACCCCAAAATTCTTGATCTCTATACCCATGAAAATATAGTCTATTAAGTTAGCTTTCCAGTGCCACAAGTTTTTCCTTAAACCGATGTCCTGACAAGAAGTTATGAAAATTACCCTAACAGTCTGTCGGACTGCCAGCAAAAACCAATCCAGCACACGTCTTGTTATCAGACGTAATGAGTCATCTTATGGACTCATAGTAACGATATTACGAACCCCAAAAATTAAATCCCGGGGTAAAAATTCCACATCATGACTAGTTATAAGTGACAACGAGTTGTAGGGTGGTCCTATTACATTAACAGAAATGAACCAAGACATAGAATCTCAGACCATGACTACTCATAACGAATCGTGGTCAGACCTAATGATTTAATAAAGCTCAACTCATATTGAGGATGAATCCTTGAGGAGTAAGTATAGTCCTCAAAATATACAAGTGTTGATAACGTCTAAGTGTATGCACATAGTGTAAACAAAGTAAATTGAATGAATTTAAATAGGGGGATTTGGTTTGAAAGTTATTCAATCAAAATCAAATCAAACTACCAACTTTGAGCAACTACTGTGGTTTCGATTTCAATATAGGATAAGTCTTGGTTTTTGTCAAATAATTCACGGGTCATGATAATTAAATGTAAATTCTAGTCTTTAACTTCGTGGGTAAGCTAGGTTAAGAGTTCTTGAGGTTAATCTTTTAATCAACACTCAAGATTATCATCCATGGATCCTTTTAGATTCCTCATGGATGTAGAAAGCATAACCACCTAATACTTCAATTTGGCATCCCTATTTCTAGGAAGATGCCCAAAAATATTGCTAGTCTTCAATCCACCTTTATTTATAAGATAGTGAAAAGACAACAAAATATATCTACTATTGTTCACTATTGCCTTGTCACTCATATCCCTCTTTCAAGGATGATATAGGGTCCTAGAAGTTCACTTACATCCCTCTTTGAAGGATGATGTGAGCTTTTGAGAATTTAGGGTTTTCATCCACAAATCTATTTTGGGAATTTGGGGTTTTCACACGTAAACCCCAACTAAATCAAGCATGAAATAGTGAAACCCACAATCAATGAAAAATAATTTACACTAATAAATCCAATCCCACTCATATTTTAACCCTGTTTCAACATAATCCCAAGATAAATTGATTAGCTACTAAAAAAGTTATGGAAAAAAAATACCAAATTGATTTTTCAATCTTTCCATTAAACTTTGCAATCAAGAGTAATCCAATATCCAACTTCAATTGAAATCGATACTGATTGAAAAATTAACCGCACTAAATTTCCCCAATTTGGTAGGGTTTAAAAAGTCTCCTATTTCATTATTCAACAATATAAATGGGCCCAATTTGGCTGGACGCGATCGCGGTAACTAAGACCATTTCATGATCAAGGTCTTCCATCTCTTGCACTTCTCTTCTCTTTTTGATGCCTTTTTAGATCAATTCAACTTCTTATCTTCTCATCACTGATATTCCTACATAATATGAAAATTAGTGCATTCAACTAACAAAGTTGTCTCATCTATATGTTGAAATAATTATAATAGTGTGCACAAACTTTGGATGTAAATTTTTGTTAAATTCACCACTCATCAACACCCCCAACTTAAACCTTTTCTTGTCCTCAAGCAACACTACTTCTTACTCAATGAGACAATGCAAATTTAAGCCCATTTATACAACCATATGATCACAATGACTTTAAACTTGATTTCCACCCCAAGTAGCTCTTCGCATAGGCAAAGTTATTCTCATGACTCCCCTCTGTATGAAACATCATATCAAAGATTCAAAGGACTTTGAGGAACAATAATGCAACACTAACAAACACTCTAGAGGTGACTCCCTATCAAAAGTGACTCAACTATACTCTTTTGCCTCTTTTTTGGGAAAATGACAATTTCACCGGCCTAAATTCATTTACATGTTGCCTCACAATAAAGAAATACCACACACCAAATTATCAAATATGCAACAATGGATGTTAGTGAAAAATAATCTCTCTTAAAAAGACTCTCCCAATACTAACAAGTGTCATACCATAGGCTTGCCCTTATTTTCAATTTCAACTAAAATGACCATACTTATTTGGAGATCTCGAAGGACTTTCTAATCTTGTAATTTAGGTTTGGGGAAAGGGTATGATAGAATTTTGGAAAAAAAGTGAATACACAATCTTTAAGCATCTACATCACACTATTTTAAAATAATTTTGGACCATGGACCACTTCATTTGTTTCCAAAATTCACACATGCCTACATTAGCTAGCTTGATTTACCCAACTCTTTGAAAGAATTTTATTTTCAACTAATTCTTTTGTTATCTCATGCAATTCATTCATTTGATGAGTCCTTTCTTTTTCACCTTTTTCACTTTTCTTTCTTTTTAGGCATCATAGGCATCCACTTATATTATTATGGCCCAAGGTCATCTCTTCCAAACTTGCCACCACCAACTTATGCATTTAGCCTCAATATCCATGGTCTAAGTTAAAGTAGGGTAGGATTAAAAAGAAGGAAATTTTTTGAAAGGTTAAAGTCTTCTTAGATGGTTGCCAAAGAAAGGCTTGAGGCTCAAAATGGGTAACAAAGGATACTATTATATGCATAGGTAAGCTATTTAGGCTAAAGTGGGTTCCTATTTCCACAAAAAAGTCCTCATATCATTTCACCATCTATAGTCATAATTAACCTTGAGAGACTAACCGGGAAAGTTCTAGATAGTAAAAGTATTCATGAGAGTTAGACAATTATGCTCACCGCACATGACATGTAAACTCCTCAAGGATGCTTAATTGCACTTCCTACTAGAGACCAAAGGGAGTATTTATCAATTTATACAAGCTAAATAATTTGGAATAATAAAAAGAGGTAAATACTATTATAAAAATTTTCACGTCCATGCCCTTAGTTTTTCAAAATTTTTGGATGGGGAGGGAGGTTTCTTCGCATCTGCACCATGCATAATTTGATATTTATGGAACCAAACTAAGTCGTTGCCTCACATTTCAACTTTCATGAGGGAAAACCATATGGGTACTCATACTTCACCATAGGCATAAGTGAGGTCCCAATTGAAAACTACTACAGGAACTTCGATTTCCCTTGTATTTATAGCTCTGATGCTATAGGTACTTAGACTACCACTGCATACATTGCTCAAAATGCAATCATGAAAATTTTCCATTAAGAATGTTGTCACTCAATGTATCATAAGGAATTGCTCATCCGATATAACCATAAATAAGATAAATATAAAATAAGTCGAAAAATGAAACAAACAACTAATCCATAAATGTGGGCATCATAAGAGTGCCCGAATATTACAACCCAAAAAAATAAAAATCAGCAAAAACAACATAAGAACATCCAAAAATATATCAATAATACAATCCAGATAAATGAATATGGAGACAGGTACCCCAACTTAATGCATGAACAAGAAAGCATAAGGAGAGAAAATGGTTCTCCCTGTAACTGCAAGAGCCGCTCTCTCCCTAAGAATCTGTATCATCTCTAGCATCATCAGAATCAAACCACTAAGCTGGTACCTCATCATCACTGTCAACTCTAAAAGAACGAAGTTCATCTTGGGGTTTTAGGACTTTCCGAAGGCCCTTCACCCCCTTCCACATCTTGCTGAAGAACTTATCCCTCTTCTTCTCCCTTTTTTTCTCCCTCTTTTTCATATTCTCATATGAGTCCCTGAGATCCCTCTGATACTCTTCCAAAGATATGTAATCCATCTTCATCCTATTAATGGTGGATCCTTATGTCTTCTGATCCTCCAAGTATCTCTTATAATCAGACCAAGCCACATATGAAAGTCGGGTGGTGGAAGGCTCTCTCGGTCCCAAAGGCAACCCTTCTATGCTATCCGTAATATCTCTCATCTCCACTGAGGTCTCAATAAAGGGTTCGGATTGGGATGGCCTGCAAAACTCTGTATCCTCACATGTGGACTTATCCATGTCAATCTTCCTGTTCTTTATTTTTTTCGGTGCTCCCTCACTTCAAATCTTAAGAGGATAAATTGGGGTGTTTGGATTCACCCAAGTGTCTTCAGGGTATACCTTAACCCTGACTCTCTTGAAAAGTTTGGTAATTAAAAAAGGGAATAAGATATGCATACTGCCATGTGCCTTGAAATACTGCATATCTGATATTACAAGGTGACCAACATTCAAAAAAATGTTTTCTAGTATGCAGGAAGTCATCCGAGCTCTCATAGCTGGAACAACAGTCATGTGTATGCATGGAGAAACCCGACTACAAATATATGCATCCATTTCCTTGCCTCTGATATGAAATAATTCATGGATATCCCCTTTTTGGTGACCGCCAAAGAAACCTCCCTGCCATGGTACGAATTCTCAACCATCTAAATCCTCGGTTCACACCCATTTGCCTCAAATTGGCTCATGTCTTCATCCAACAACATATATAGATCATTGATTTTCTCAGCTCAAAATTGCATATTCTTTCCTTGAATTTGCATAATTTGATCAGAGAAGGATACTACGCTGAGATTAGTATAGAACTCCCTTACCCACTGCTCATTTGCCCATTAAGGATCCGAGACAAAACAACCCCACCTGGTGGCTATCTAGCGCGCATGAAATGCCGAGACCTTCTCTGGCACCTTATCTAAGCAAACTCCCCACTCTGGGAGCATTTAGATTTTGGAGAGGTCTTCATAGTATTGTTTATGGCATTCAATGGCCATAGACTGGGTTGATTGAAGTCTTCCATATTGACCCTAAAAAATCTGCAAAACATACAACAAAAATAATCATCACATTTACATGATTAAATTTGTGCTATGATATCTAATTAGGTTCATGGGATGGTGTCTTGATAAGATTTGAACATGAAATTGCCCTGCAGAAATTTTGGTTTAGTTTTCAAATCATCCTTTGTTTGTGCTATCGTGGGCCATTTATCGAGATAGTGCTGTCGCAATCACAAGTCTATGACAATGATCGCGATACCTGAGGCTATATCAACCGTAGGTCCATAAGACCCAAAATGTTTAAATTCAAATTAAATATCGTCTCCTAAGAAAGAATTGACATTACATGCAAGGAATAAGCCTCCTACATACTTATCATGCCCTTAGAATTTTGAAAAATAAGTCAAGAATTTGTTTAGGCATTTGATCAAGAACTTGGTGTGCAAACCCAACATCTATAAAACTCGAATACAATTTGGGTACTCAAGACTTCCAAAAATGTGTGCACAACATTAACATAGTGAACTATCCCATGCAAGTATAATAAAGTAATGATTCATCATCAAAAACACAAATCTAGGACGCACTTATCATATGCATTTTATGGCCTATACAAGAGTAGTTAAAAGAAGAAGTATACACACATACAAGACTTAGGAAGTAAGGAGGATGTTAAAATACTTTTGGATGCCCAAAATATGACTAAGAATGAGTGCAATTTGAGAGAGAATTATGAAAAAGAGTGTGAGAAAATGTGCTATCGAAAATAATACCGTGATTGTGGTATAAGTTCTGCAATTAGGGCACATGGTTACCATGATCGAGCACACAAGTGTCGTGATTGCGGTAACTAAGGACATTTTTTGTCCTTTGTTTCCCCTACTCAGTCCATTACACAAAAATTTCACTTTTTTCTCTGTTCGGCCTCATTAAAACACCCCATAGTGCAAGAAATGGATGTATTAATCAACAAAAAAAATTAAAATCTACTCTACCCAATCAAAAACAAAGGATACAAGCCACTTTCGTGGGATTGGTGGGTTGTCTCCCACATAGAGGATTTTTATCATTGTGGTGCTACATCCTTTTAAAGTTAGATCCTCAATGGACCCATCATTCACCCTTGTTTCCTAAACATCAGTGATGGACACTACCTACAACTCCATAGGTTGTTTCTCCGTTTTGCACACCCAGAAGATAATTCATCATAATTGACCTAAAATTTAATTTCTCCTAGCTCCATATCCATAATGGCACTTTTAGTTGAAAGGAAAGGTTGTCCAAGGATAATAGGGACATTTTGGTTGATCTCACAATAAAGCACCATGAAATCTGCTAGAAGAATAAAGCGGTCCACCTTTACTAAAACATCAAACAAGTCCTCAACCGATCTCTTGATATGCCAGTCCACCATCAATAGCCTCATTGTTGTTGGAGTAGAAGCGTCCAACCCAAGTTTTCGAAAGATTGCATAGGTCATGAGATTGATGCTTGCACCAAGGTCACACTAGTCTTTTTCAAAATTGTGTGTCTCTATGGTGCAAAGGAAAGTAAAGGCCTCAGTATCCTTTCTCTTCTATGCTATAGTGATAGTCATGATAGTTCTAAACCCAAGAGTAATTTCTATTTTTTCACCATAAATAAGACATTTTTTTGACATCAACTTCTTCATAATCTTAGCGTATTCTGGAATATCTTGAATTGCCTCTGGCAATGGTATATTAATTGAGAGGTTGCTCAGCTTAGCAAGTAACGTCTTGAACTTTGCACTGTCATCCTTTTTTTTGAGTCTTTGAAGGAATGGGGGAGGAACCTTCCTGGTACAAAATGGATCACTTTGCACTTAATACTTCTCAACTACCTTTAGACCCCCCTCTTCACCATCCACATCTTGACTTAGCATCGGTTCTTTTTTAGTCCCCTCTTGAGACATTTGAGCCTCTTTTTTAGAATAATTCATAAGTTTCTTCTTCATATTTATTTGATAAATATTGGTATCTTTTTCAACATCCACCATAAGATCACCAAGGGGTTTACCACTCCTAGTTATAATAGACAAAACTTGGGTATCATTTTTTGGATTCACAATGGTGTTACTAGGAAGAGATCCTTTTTTTCTAACATTGAGTTGAGTGGAGATTTGACCAATTTAAGTCTGCAATTGCTTGATCAAAGAAGAAGGTGATATCAAGGTTCGATTAATTTTCTAAAATAGATTTTTAATTCACGCATCATTTTTTTCGTTCCCTCCGCTCTCATCAAAATCCTTGCTAACACATCCTCGATCTAGAAATTTTCAATAACAATGCTCGGTTGTATAGAGGAACATATCGATCATACTCTTTATACTTTTCTCTCCAATCTTGCCAATCCCATTTTATTTAACAATCAGTCCGACCTTGGTTCCCACCTTGCCTTTGATAGGTCAAGCAGGAACCCACCGGATACTTAGAAAAAAACATAATCTCCTCAACAATCCTCTTAGACTCTTCCTTATTATAGCCCATTGATGCCACGAAGTTCACCATTTTTGTGGGTGCACCCATCCATGCTTCATTAGCAACTCTAATTGCGTCATCATTTTTGCCATGTTTTCCTCCATCTCTTCATCTCTTTTCCTTTAATATTTATATAAATAAGAGGAGGTAGGAGATCCTTTAGCTACCTCAGTGTCTCGAGTATTCCATCCCCAGTGTTGATTTTTTACTTCCTCAAGAAAATTTGACGCCTTGTTATAAGACAACCTCATAAGAGAACCTCCGGCCACATTGTCTAGCATAGTTTTGTTTAATTTATCCAAAGCCCAGTAGAAGATTAGGAAAAGCATATTCTCAGGACCTCGTGGTTGGGACATCGCATGAGGTTCCAATTAAATTTCTCCCACACCTTTAATAGAGGTTCTCCATTCAATTGACGAAAGTTCATGATATCATCATGTAGTTGAAGCACCTTTGAAGGTGGGAAGTATTAGTATAGGAAAGCAACAGTTAGTTTATCCAATGTTGTGATTGACTCGGCTGAAAGAGATCGAATCCACAATACCACCTCGCCTCTTAGAGAAAACGGGAAGACATGAAAACTTATGGATTCTTGTGAGATGTGTGAATATCAAAGGGGACACAAACGTCTACAAAGTTCTTCAAATAAAAATTGGGCTCCTCATGAGCTTTCCCCCACCACCAAATAACAACCCTTCATTTGAATAATATGCAGTATGATGCTCAAGATGTGGAATAACCCACTCCCTTGATTAGGTGGGATACAAATGGCAATCGCAAGTCCAACGACATGGAGTTGATTTTCCTTGTCAAGGGTATGGTCAAATGTCGCAGCATTACTTTCATGGTTGCTCATAGTGTCTTGAACACTATTGAATTCACCTACAAATAACAAAAACAACAAACAAAGTAAATAAATATCACTATGGGTATACCCAAAGCTACAACAAACACTGTACAAGTGAAAACTAAGTCTCACTCCCTAACAATAGTACCATTTTTTATTACCCTTACCTATACCATGGTTAGGATATAGGTTGATCACTGTCAATAAAGCTCAACTCATGTTGAGGTCAAATAATCGAGAAGTGAATCTAGCCCTCAAAACCTATAGGTATTGATAGTGTCTAAGTGTATGCCTATAATGTAAACAAAGTAAATTGCATGAATTTAGGGGGGGGGGGAATTTGTTTGGAAAGTTTTTCGATCAAAATAAAATAAAATTACTAACTTAGAGAGATTATTATGGTTAATATTTCAATATAGAATAAGTCTTGGGATTATGTCTTTCTAAGGGAAAATGATTCAGAGCTTGCGATAATTGAATGCAAATTGTTGTCATCAACTATTTGGGTAGGCTAGGTTAAGAATTCTTTATGCTAATCTTTTAATACACCCTTAATATTATCATCAATGGATCCTTCCGGATACCTCATGGATGTCGAAATCATAACCACCTAATACCTCGATTGGGCATCCCTATTTCTAGGAAGATGCCCAAACATATAGCTAGTCCTTAATCCACCCTTGTTTCTAAGATATTGAGAGAAGAACAAATTATATCTACTATTGTTCACTATTGCCTTGTCACCCATATCCCTCTTTCAAGGATGATATAGGATCCCAAGAGTTCACTCACATCCCTCTTTAATGGATGATGTGATCTTTTAAGAATATGGGGTTTTCACCCACAAATCCATTTCGTGAATTTATGGTTTTCACCCACAAATACAAACTAAATCAATCAAGAAATATTGAAACCCACAATCAATGACCATGAATCTACACTAATAAGTTACAACCCACACATATTTGCACCCTATTTCTACGTGTCCCAAGATAAATTGCTTAGCTACTAATGAAGTTATGGAAAAGAAAATACCAAATTGATTGTTCAATGCTTCCCTTAAACTTCATAATCAAGAGTAATCCAATATCCAATCTCAATTGCAACCAAAACTACTTGAAAAATTAAACACACTAAATTTCCACAATTTTGTACGATTTACAAAGTCCTAAATTTCAATTTCAAAGTTCAATAATACCAAATCAGATAGGGTTTTATCCATTTAAAGGATTTAGGGTCAGCTATAAAAATTTATATAATTGTCCCTCGCATAAACCTACATTTCCGCGATTTCCTTGAGATCATTGCTATAAGTTGCTTTGACCTAGATTAACTGGCTGTGATCGTAGTCCTCACACCTCAATTGCGGTAACTGAGACCATCTCCTATTCAGAGCCTTTAAGATCTAGCACTTCTCTTCTCTTTTTGATACTTTTTATCTCAATTCCACCTCTTTCCTTCGTAACACCTATATTCCTAAAAAATATAGAACTTAGTGCATTCAACTAACGAAGTTGTCTTATTCATATCTTCAAATCATAGTAGTCTGCACAAACTTTTGACTTAAATAAGTGGTTAATTCACCACTCAACAGTCCTTGGCAGGGGGAGTCATCACCTCAAAAGTGAAGGCTCAAAACCTAGAATCAAAAATCATGACTCAGACCATGACTCGTGATCAGTCGTGTTGAGTCATTGGTTGAGTCGTGATCTCTGGGAGAATTTTTTTTGCACGATTTGAACATGGGATTTTTTTTTAAATTCCACCCATTTAACCCAACCCACATCGTTAAATCCATTAAAAACATAAGTTATCAAGGGAAAAAATTACCCTAACCTCTAATGACACAGAAATCTGTCAATACATAAAAAAAAAGTTATTTATTCTCTCTAAATCCAATCTTGGGTTCATCAGAAGCAAGTTCAAGTTACATAAAAATTCTCCAAGGGGTTTATTTTCAAGTAGGTTATATTTCATCAATGGTTCCTTTCCACCCACTAAGTTCCAAGAACATTCTAAATTTTACAAGCACCATTTCTTTTTCATTTAATTGAGTTCCAGGTCTAATATGAAAATCTTAACTTTCCTCAGTTTATTTGTATGACCATAAGTATGTATTTTTCATGAGATTAGTTACCTACCATGTATCATAACATGATTACCTCTTTATTTAAAGTTGTTGAGTTGTTGGCTTTAAATTGGGAAATATCTCATCATGCTTAATAAATGCTATCATGTTCTATTTCATTAGTCAGAGCTGATGGGTTATGAATACCTGATACCTGGGAGATTAAACATGGACCAATTTAAATATTCATGATGTTCTTCAGATCATGCATGTATTATATATTATGAATACCTTGATTGAATATATCAGTGACTAGTTTATATCTCTATTATAATTCAGTGTCAGTTCAACTGGGAGTAGTATTTAGCACCGAGTAAATATAGGGATTAAGTCTTACTGATGATAGGCGAATTTACACACCTATAGTGCTATATTTTACCCATATTTTAGCCATGTTTTAAGGACAAATTATATAATTCATGCACTTTTAGTCCTTTTTCCTGTAAGTGAGCTAACGAACATGATTAGCAAGTTTTCAGGTATAAATGATGTAGAATTCAGCATTTTATGGATAACTTGACGCCAAAGAAAGCTTCACGAAAGGAGGAAACCAAATCTTGGACGCCAAGGACCAAAAGTGGCGCATGGAAAATTTGTCCCGGGCAAAAACAATAATTCTGAAGACTTTGGGGACTAGTAGTAACCTATTAGGATTAGGATAATGATACCTTAACCTAGTAGGATGGGTTAAGTAATTCATTAGCTTAGTAGGAATAGGATATGGGTATTATAAATACCCTATTTTGCTAGAGATTTTAATACTTCGAATTACAATTCTAATTCTACTTTTCAATTCTTATTCTACTTCCGCAAGACCTTTTTTATTAATTCTACTTTTATTCTTCTTCTATTCATCTAATCAATTCTTAATTTCCGCAACAATAGAAACGTTACTTTGCAAGGAATTCACGCCTAAACGCCTACCACACTTTGCTACACGAAATCTTTATTGTGGTATAATAACAATGTCTATTGTGATTTCCTTCGCACTCATGGGTAACTAAACTTCTCTGTTGGGGTTATGGAAGCCATATGAGATACTATCTATTGCTATGAGTTTGTGAATTCGTGACACGTATATGGCTTATATCATTATTCTCTTCATCTTAATCTAAATTCTTTGTGGTTGCAAACACATAGAATACGCCAGTATAGCATTAACTTGTTCGAAAGAAAGGTTATATGTATGGAAAAGAGATAATGTCAAGGTAATAGGGTCCCATACCCTATTAAAAAGTTAGTGCCGTAACTGGATTAACCTCTTGGAGAATTTGTACCGTTAGATACGCTTTAAGCTCGAAAGAGTTAAAGTGAAATAGTCCTTGTTCAGGTCGAAAGACGCTTGGATTTACCATCGAATACAATTCTCTATAAGCACATGCATGTCTGAATTCCGCATAACTCATAGCCAATAGAGACGTACAACTCATAAGGTGGACATAACCCCAATTTCTCAATTCTCATCATTTACATCTTACTAAATATTCTTTCTTTTTATTTGGCTATTTCCGTTTTTACTTTAATAATTTGGTTACATTACTTGCACAACAAGACTCCCCCCTTTTCGAGACTTTCACTATAATTCTAGTAATCTTCGCTTACTTGTTGACCAAGCTATTCCCTGTGGGATCGATACCCAACCCAGTTGGGTTCTATATTTGACAAACGACCACTTTACACTCCTACGAGAGTTGTAGATTGAGCGTTAGAAAAAATTGGCGCCGTTGCCGGGGAATACAAGTGTCAATTAAGTTCGTAATAATTACTAGACCCTTTGGTCAAAGATTCTCATACTTTTACTTTTAGTTTTTGTTTTTGTTTACTGCAGGTTTTTATTCAGTGCATGCCCCATACCCAAAGTTCTGGTCAACCGTTATTACCTATCAATCCTAAACCACAACGTATTGGCAGAATGGAGGCACAACACACAATTGAAAGGATGGTTGCTCAACAGGAACAGGCGAGACTAGCTGCGCTAGCCACCACTCAAGTGCATCAACAGAATATTGATAACCCTGGGCGAGCAAAAAATCCTGACGATGAAGATCTAGGTGATGACGAGCTACTAAATCCTAGGCATGCCGCTGAGATCGCAACACCTACCAACAGAAGAGATCGTCAAGCTAGGTTTAGGCCTGAATGCCAAGCTATGCAGCCAGCTTTCGACAATGATGATGATGATCTTGACGGAGCCGGAGCCACAGGAGCCATTATTCCTCCACCATTGGCACCCGGAGCCAAGTTCAACATCACAAGCACCATGATTCAGTTATTGCAACTCAAGGGATTATTTGGTGGACTAGCAGGCGATGATCCGAATATGCATCTCATCAACTTTATTTCTACATGCAAGTCGTTTGACAATCCTGGAGTTGGTCAAAATGCAATTCGGTTACGATTATTTCCATTGTCTCTGTCTGGGGAGGCAACTCTATGGTTGAATGGGCTGACTCCTGATTCTATTACAAATTGGAGGCAATTGAGAGACGCTTTCCTAGAAAGATTCTTTCCGTCATCCAAAAGAGCACAATTGAGAGATGAAATCAGCAACTTTCGTCAGCTTCCAACTGAAGCCCTTCATGAAACATGGGAGAGGTTCAAGACGAAGCTAATGAGGTGCCCAAACCATCACATGACTAATGTTCACCTAATGGAGATACTTTACAGAGCCTTGAATTCAATAACTAAACCAGTTGTGGATAATGCGGCTGGAGGATCATTCATGGATCTCACCTTTAGTCAGGCAAGCAATATGCTAGACCGGATGACGAAGCAAAGTAGATCTTGGCATACCAGGGATTCAAAGGTAGCAAGCCCCACTTTATCTATAGGCATGACTGCAGACCAAAGGAGAAGAGAAGAAGAACATAATCAAGATATGGCGCACATGAAGACATAAGTGGATCTTCTTACAAAGAATCTATTATCAGGGAAGACTGAAAAAGTCAAAGCTGTTGCGTCAAAAGGAAGAAACGAATCTGATTCGGAGGAAGAAGCCAACTACTTGAATAATCAGGGGAGTTTCCGAGGCAATACCCAAGGAAACCAAGGTCGGAACTATCATGGTAAATCTGGAAACATGGACCAAGGTAGTTGGAAGAACAAGAATGACAGTAGTGGTTTGTATGTTCCCCCTGGAAGACGTGACGCCTCCACATCTAGTTCTGTATGTATAGAAGACATGATGGCTAAACTATTGAAAGGAGTGGAAGCAACTAGCGCGGGAGTAACGGAGGTAATAAATGATTTGTCCGCTATGAAGCAATTAGTTGATTCAGATTCCACTTCAATCAAGCAAATAGAGCAGCAATTGAGCCAACTTTCAGCAGCACTCAATCAAAGAAAGGTTGGTACTTTACCTATCGACACTGTGAAAAATCCAAGGAATGAGGGATCATGCATGGCTATTACTACTCGAAGTGGTAAGGCGCTGGAAACCTCATCTAAGGGCAAACAAGTGGTCGACGATGTAGCAGACAACGATGATAAGGCTAATGAAGAAAACGCCATGGAAGCTAACCAAGACGTACATGACGTCACCCCTAGTAGGTTGCATCCTGAAACTACCAAAATTTGGAAGCAAGAGGAGAAGAAAGTTGTGGAGAAAAAAATTCCATATACACCACCACCTTTTCCTAAAAGATTGAAGAAACATGCGGATGATACAAAATTCGGCAAATTCATGACTATGTTAAAGCAGCTGACCATTAATGTTCCGTTGGTGGAGGCACTAGAACAAATGCCTGGGTATGCAAAATTTATGAAGGATCTTTTGACAAAGAAGTGGGCAGTAAGCTATGAGCCGACAGATAATATTCATCATTGCAGTGCAATTGCCACAAGGTCCTTAGTATAGAAGAAGGCAGACCCTGGTTCTTTCACTATTCCTTGCACGGTTGGATCTATGAATTTTGCTAAGTCATTGTGCGATTTGGGAGCTAGCATCAATTTGATGCCACTATCCGTCTATAGAAAGTTGGGGTTGGGCGACCCTACACCAACCAATATGCGGCTCGTGATGGAGGATAGGTCAGTAAAACGACCTGTGGGTATCTTGAATGATGTGTTGGTGAAGGTGTCTACCTTCATTTTTCCGGCAGATTTTGTAATTTTGGATTGCGAGGTGGATTCTGAAGTACCCATAATCTTGGGACGTCCTTTCCTTGCAACGGGAAGCGTGCTTATTGACATGGGAGCTAATGAGCTTTTATTTCGGTTGAATGACGAAGTGGTCCGCTTTGATATATGCAAAGAAATGAAGCAGCCCAGCGATATGAATGTGTTCTCTGTAGCTGATGTTCATCATGAGGATAAGAAAGCATTATCTGTAGAGAAACAACTTACTGTTGAGCCATTGCCTACTGCACTACTGAATGTTGAGCATGAGGACGATGAAGATTATAAAGAACTTATGGGTGCTCTAACAGAAATAGAGTCCTATTCCCATATTCCTAAGAAACCGGACCTTGATCTTAAGAATCAACCGTCACCAACAGCGAAGACTTCCATTGAAGAGCCACCAATGCTAGAATCGAAAGAGCTCCCCGATTATCTAAGGTATGTGTTCTTAGAAAGTGGAAATATACTTCCGGTAAGTGTGGCGGATGAGTTAAGTGAACAACACGTAGAGGCTCTCATCTCTGCTCTGAAGAGATACAGGAGAGCTATGGGTTGAACTATTGATGATATAATTGGTGACCCTCCGCTGAGACGTATGAGTCATCTCGAAGAAGATTGCATGCCTACAAGTAAGCCTCATTGTCGTCTGAATCCATTTAGAAAACGATCCACCATCTATCTCGATGACGTAAGTACTCGAGGTAACTATGTCGTGCCGCGACAATAAATCAAGCGCTAGATGGGAGGCAACCCATCGTTTATCGTTTTTCGTTTTTCTTTCATTCTATTGCGTGTTTGCTTTTGATAAATAAAATTCCAAAAATAATAGTCGTGCCATGACCAAAACTAAGGCGCTTGATGGGAGGCAACCCATCGTTCTAATCATTTTTATTGTTTTTGAGAAAATGTAGGTGCAAGAGGTGTAAAACGAGGAGATTGGTTTCAAATTTCGATTTGGACGTATTGCATGTTAAAGGTGGTAAGTTAGGAATGAAGATGCAAAAGGCTATGGATTGAGCATTGCTCATGAAAATATAGGCATCGAACAAGGCTAGGCCTAGGTAAAACTAGGCCATGAACAAGGCAAGGCCTATACTATGGCCTAAGATCTCGGAATCTAGTGTGCCATAGCATAGGCGCCGCCCATACCCAAGTATGCCATAGCATAGGCGCCGCCTATGCTAATGCCTTTTGTCTCTGAATCTCATGTGCCATGTCATAGGTGCCGCCTATGCCCAAGAATGCCATGGCATAGGCGCCTCCTATGCTCAACAATGCTATGCAAAAGGTGCCGCCTATGCCAAGCATAGGCATTGCAAAAGGCGCCGCCTATGGTCACTTCTTGTCTCCAAATCCGATTTTAAATGGGTCAAAACCCGACCCAACCTTCTCCTATAAATATGAGACCTAGTCTTGAACCAAAAACACATTGGAAACCTAGCCTAGGCGCCGCCTATAGTCTCCAAATCCTCTCAAAAATTTTCCATTTGCTCTTTTTCTTCACAAGAACATCATCCAAAGGCATCAATCAAGTAAGTACTACTTTGTTCTTCATTTACATTCCGTAAGTAATACACTACTATGCCTATTATGAATTGTTAATTCTTGAAGAAGTATTGGTGATGTGAATGTGTTTGAATTGTTGATATACAACTACGTGAGTGAACGTATACGTAAGGATGATCTTAACTTATTTCCAACTTGAATTTTATTTTGATGCATTGTCATACTCTTGCGGAATTGCTATGGTCACAAAAATTGCATAATCTTGTCACTTGAATACTTACATGATGGAATGACTTGTTCATCGGGATAAGAATTATAGTTGCCTACCGACATAGGAGGTTGTGATTAGTTAGATACTATACCTTGATTCAATCCCTATGTAGTAGTCATGATATATCAAACATGAAAGCATTGCCAAGATTATAAGAAGTATGACTGCTCTGATTTTATTGTTGGAATATAGCACCTAAAACGTATGTCGATGAAGTCTGACTAGTCGACCATTTTCACTTCACTAGTCTGTACCAACAAACTAAGTGTGGGGTGGTACCACTACTGCTCGTTTATAGATTGTATCCATCGAGATGATGCTAACATAAACATTATTTTAGTCTCAGGTACAATGGCACCCAAAGCAAGACAAGGAAAAGATAAGGCTACCACTTCACAAAAAGGAAAGAAAAGAGGCCGAAAAGAGCAAGGAGAATCATCCTCGATGGAAGTACCACGCCGCATGTTCGGAATAAAATGGGTTCTTGAGGAGGGAGCAAAGGAATGGTATAGGAACAACAAAGAAAGAAAATATGTTCATGTGGACCTGATAAACAAGGAAAGCCTAGAAAAGAAAGAATCGCGCATGTTGGCCAAGATCATGGCATTACATCATGATTTCATCTTCCGAGACATGGGAGAATGTAAGATCGATTTAACAAGAGAATTCTATGCCAACTGGTCGCCGAAAACCACAGGAAGCGAAGTCAAGATTCGGGGCCAAGTGTTACAACTCAATGCGAATTTCTTCAACTCCTTTCTTGGCTTGCCTTCAGTTTATCCATCACCATTCAAGGAGCTATACAATAGACCTCCATATAGAGCTATTCGACACACACTCTGTGGAACAAGATCCATGGCACGCTGGAGTAGACACAAGGACACTGGTCGACACAACACTTTCCCATATGCTTCTTTGAATAGGGAAGCAAGGATATGGTTGCGCATGGTCAACTCTTGCCTCATTCCAGGGACGCAATACACAAAAATAAAAAGAGATAGAGTGTGCTTGGTATACGCATTGATGAAGAATGTCCCTATCAACATTGGGGCAATCATTCGATCTACAATGCGGAAGGCTAGGTTACACAAGCGGTCCCATTTCAGCTTCGGCAATCTGTTGACTGCAATCTTGAGGAAGGAAGACATCGAAGAGGAACTGGCTGATCATAAACTCCCACACAATTCGAAGAAGGTTAACCTCACAAAGGTCAAAGATGCTGAATCAACACATGGCGTCAACCTTACTACGGCAGAGAGACATGCTCGGGATGAGAGTTTCTTTCGCCATCTTTATGGCATGACTCGGTTTACAATGATGAGCGGAGGTCATGTTCCAACTGCCGCAGAGCTCCAACAGCCGGATCATAACTATCCAATGAATGAGCATGCAAAGGAGATGTGTGGAGTAGGTACATACTTTGAAGAACCTCTTGATGACGATGTGCTGACCGATGATGATCAACGAATGCCAGACTCCGACATGGAGGAGAATTCTGATGACGACGACTCCTATTATGATTCCGAAGAAGGGGGTATGACCCCCGACATAGAGGAGGAGTTCGACTGACCAGGTTCTTCGTATTTATTTTCCACTGAGGGCAGTGTGTCCCGTCTAAGTGTGGGGTGGTGGTATTTGCATGCTATACTCCTTTATCCGCATTTGCATTTGCATTTACGTTTGTTTGCTTTGCTTAGTTTTTTTGTTTTTATTTTTTTTTTGTTGTTTTTTTTTACTTAACTTCGCATGAAATTATTCTGACAGGCAGCATGAGATTATGACAAGAGTTTGTGCTAAAATCATGACTATTGAGACATTTAGGCTCTAATTGTGACTCACTATGTGATATTGTTTGGTTTAATTCCTTCATCTGTGGGGTCAAGATTCTATACTACTCCCAATAAAGTCGACCATGTGCCTTGTGTATGTGAGATAATAGTATATTCTGTGCTTGTGACTGATGCTAGAACTTGCCTGGTATGTATGTAAAGCGAAAATAAAGAGTGCAAGTTTAGGAGATGATTTAGGCATTTCTTTGGCAACCTATGATTGTTTACCTTCCTTATACCTACCCATGGACATCATCCTAGATAAAACCCTTTTGAGCCTTTAGCCTATTTTCTTTGACAGCCTCATATGTAAGCCGAATCCATTTTTTTCAAGACCATAATTTGATCCAAATTCCTAAGTGCTTTAAATTGTAAAAGTCATGTGACAGAATAAGAGGAAATTGGGTGAATATGATGCTTTAGAATGTATTGGTGCTTGAATTCATTATGAAAAAGAAGTGCTATCATAAGAGGTATGTTATGAAAAGAAAAAGGAAAGGAAAACTAAAAAGTTGGTTATGTCTAAAATTGAAAAAACAAAAGAGGAGAAAAAGGGTGGTAGATTAAAAAAAAGTAGAGAGGTTGTTTGAAAGAAAAGTGTTAATGATATAATGTGATGTATTAAAGCGCTTAGGAACATAGTCACTATTTCTGGTCAAAATAGTCCTACCCGTCCCTTAGCCTACATTACAACCATCAAAAGACCTATTTGATCCTAAGCTTAGCATTCTGACATTTAGTGGAGCATTACACTAAGGGCAAGCCTATGGTCATCAGTTACAACATATGAATTCTTTGTGAGAGTGAGAGAAAAGATATTTTTATACCCATGTTTGAAAAATATGCTATACTTGTGAGTGATTATGGGTAATACATTGTGAGACACACATGGTTGATGAGTTTTGGGTGGTCGTGTATGATTCTTTGTGCCTTAACTTTTGAATATGAGTTGAACACCATCACGAGTTTATGTTGGAGGCTGAATTGTTTCTACTAATGATCGTAAAACTACTCTTTGTTGCTAATTGTTGTGCTTGTCTTGACGAATATTTCTTGTTGTTGTTGTGAAACCTGCTTGTCTTGACGAATATTTCTTGTTGTTGCTGTGAAACCCTAAGTAAATGTTAAGAGGGACATGATATTTTGTTCGAGGATGAACAAAGCTTCAAGTGTGGGGTATTGATGATAGGCGAATTTACACGCCTATAGTGCTATATTTTACCCATATTTTAGCCATGTTTTGAGGACAAATTATATAATTCATGCACTTTTAGTCCTTTTTCCTATAAGTGAGCTAACGAACATGATTAGCAAGTTTTCAGGTATAAATGATGCAGAATTCAGCATTTTATGGATAACTTGACGCCAAAGAAAGCTTCACGAAAGGAGAAAACCAAATCTTGGACGCCAAGGACCAAAAGTGGCGCATGGAAAATCTCTCCCGGGCAAAAACAACAATTCTGAAGACTTTGGGGACTAGTAGTAACCTATTAGGATTAGGATAATGATACCTTAACCTAGTAGGATGGGTTAAGTAATTCATTAGCTTAGTAGGAATAGGATATGGGTATTATAAATACCCTATTTTGCTAGAGATTTTAATACTTCGAATTACAATTCTAATTCTACTTTTCAATTCTTATTCTACTTCCGCAAGACCTTTTCTATTAATTCTACTTTTATTCTTCTTCTATTCATCTAATCAATTCTTAATTTCCGCAACAAGAGAAACGTTACTTTGCAAGGAATTCACGCCTAAACGCCTACCACACTTTGCTACACGAAATCTTTATTGTGGTATAATAACAATGTCTATTGTGATTTCCTTCGCACTCATGGGTAACTAAACTTCTCTGTTGGGGTTATGGAAGCCATATGAGAAACTATCTATTGCTATGAGTTTGTGAATTCGTGACACGTATATGGCTTATATCATTATTCTCTTCATCTTAATCTAAATTCTTTGTGGTTGCAAACACATAGAATACGCCAGTATATCATTAACTTGTTCGAAAGAAAGCTTATATGTCTGGAAAAGAGATAATGTCAAGGTAATAGGGTCCCATCCCCTATTAAAAAGTTAGTGCCGTAACTGGATTAACCTCTTGGAGAATTTGTACCGTTAGATATGCTTTAAGCTCGAAAGATTTAGAGTGAAATAGTTCTTGTTCAGGTCGAAAGACGCTTGGATTTACCATCGAATACAATTCTCTATAAGCACATGCATGTCTGAATTCCGCATAACTCATAGCCAATAGAGACGTACAACTCATAAGGTGGACATAACCCCAACTTCTCAATTTTCATCGTTTACATCTTACTAAACATTCTTTGTTTTTACTTGGCTATTTCCGTTTTTACTTTAATAATTTGGTTACATTACTTGCACAACAAGACTCCCCCCTTTTCGAGACTTTCACTATAAGTCTAGTAATCTTCGCTTACTTGTTGACCAAGCTATTCCCTGTGGGATCGATACCCAACCCAGTTGGGTTCTATATTTGACAAACGACCGCTTTACACTCCTACGAGAGCTGTAGATTGAGCGTTATCACTTACCCACCAGTTGTGAACTGAGACCTTTAGTAGAAGTACCTAAGTTCTAAAACTATAATTCCACTGTAGGTTATAATAGTTCACCCACCAATAAAGTAATGATACCCTAGTCCTTTGGGACATTACAATAGTGGATTCACGCTAACTAGTGTTGGTACCCTTGGTAAGGTACCGACACTCTGTCAATTTAGGTTATAGGTTGGAACTCGATTAAATCAGATTAGGGCATGCTTGTTAAATGTTAGCTCCCACAGTCCTAAGTTTAATATTAAAATTTTGTTCAATTCTGGTTTGTTTGGGAGATCACGTTCACTAACTCCATTGTTTTTGTGTAGGACGATCGTTGTCAAATATAAGAACCCAACTTGAGTTGGGGTTAAATCCACTAGAAGTGTAACTTGTATTCGAGTATTATGTGTGTTGGGAGGTACTAAGAATTTACCCGCAATGTAACATAAAGTAAAATATAAATTAAAATGAGGGGTATGGTTTGAAAGGTTGTTGGACAAAAACTACTTGACCTACTAATTATGAGAAACAATTATTGATAAGATTCCAATAGGAGAGTAGTATTTGGATTATGTTTTCCTAGTGGAAAATAGTGCATTGGTATATGAGAATCAAATGCAAACTCTAGATAATGACAATATAGAAAGACTAGGTTAGGGGCTTTGATGTTGGTTTTCAACCAAACAAAAAAATATCACCCATGGATCCTTTCGTATACCTCATGGTTTTTGCAAACAAATCAACCCACAATCTTAATTGGGCATTGCTATTTCAAGGTAGATGCCCAAGATAAAGAAAATTCACAATCCATCCTTATTTCTAAGAAAATGTAAAGGAAGAAGCTAACGTCTAATTATTGTTTACAATTACTTGTTACCCATATCCCTCTTTCAAGGATGATATATGATATAAATGAACACCCATATCCCTTTTTCAAGGGTGATGTGGGATTGTGGGAATTTGGGATTTTTACCCACAAATTCAAATTAACAATCACGTATTAGTGAAACCCAACATCATTAACCAAGAATCTATAATAACAATTAAAAATCCAGACATATTTTCTCCTTATTCAAACATAACCCCAAGATAAATGTTTAGCTACTCATGAATTTTGAGAGAATAAATATACCCAAATTCAAAGATTTTATTGAGGATGTAAGAAAGGGTTTTCCTGAAATTCAACTTTTGTTGCAACTAAAAATCCTTATAAATTAACCACAATAATGTTTCCCAATTTAGTAGGGCTTTTATAATGCCAAAACATGAATTCTAGTTCAAGATATGCTAAAAGTGAAAGGTTTTTTCCCTATAGAGAATTGGAAGTAGCTGTGGGATATTACAAAACTAACCCTGGCCTATTTTCCGCTCCATCATGATCGCAACTCTTCCGATCGCATTGAGACTATTACAATTTCCATGCTAGTTGCAATCATGGCCCTCATCCACAACCGCAATAACTGAGGTTGATCCCAATTTCTGATTTTCTAGCTTTTTCACTTTCTCTTGTTTTGTTCTCTTTTATGTTCACTTCACTTGTTTTCTTTCATTTACCTATGAACCTACAAAAGTTGGGGATTAGTGCATTCAAATGTCAAATTTGTCTCATTTTTATTATTTAATCATAGTAGTATGCATCGATTTGGATATATATAAGTGGTAAATTTACCACTCATCAACACCCCCAACATAAACCTTTGCTTGTCCTCAAGAAATACTACTTCTTACTCAATGAGACAATGCAATATTTGATCCCATTTCCATGAAAAAATAATCACCATACCACCAAGTAGCTCTCAAGCATGGGTAAAGCCATTCTCATAATTCCCCTTAACATGAATCACAATCTCAAAGACACGAATGACTTTAAAGAACAAAAATGCAATAATCACTAATTCTCTAGAAGTCACTCTCCATTGAAAGTGACTCAACTATACACCTTTGCCTCATTTTCAAAAGATAACAATTTTACCCGCCTTGATTTGTCTACATGCATCCTCACAACAAGTGAATCCCACACACTAAATTATCTGCCATGTAACAAGGGATTTACGTTCAAACACTTACTCTTATAAAGTATCTCTCAATGCGAATGAGTATCATACCAATTGCTTGCCCTTATTTTCAATAGCCACTACTATTAATACACTTGATTGGTAAACTCAAAGGAATTTTTCAAGCTTGTATTGTAGGCTCGAGGGAAAGGGTATGATATCATTTGGGAATAAAGTGACTACACCCTCCTTGAATATCTACAACACATTATTCAATCAATTTTTTGACCATGGGCCACTTCAGGTGTTTCTAACTTCACACATTCCAACTTTCACTACCTTGATTCACCCATCTCTTTTTAAGCATTTTCTTCTCAATCATTTCTTTTGTGCAATCTATGCTTTTTTATTTCTATGATGATTCATTTCTTTTCCTATTTTCACTTACTCTCTTTAATTAGCTATTAGGAATCCACTTACATTACCAAGGTCCTAGGTCGCCTCTTTAAAAACTTACCACCCCCAACTTAGGCTTTTAGCCTCAAGTTGCATTTTCAAGTTCAAGGATGGTAGGGTTCAAAAAGGGGAAAACTTCAAATGGTTCAAGTTTGGAAATGTGGTTGTCAAAGAAAGGCTATAAGGCTCAAAATTGGTAACTAAGGGTACCATTCCATGTATAGGTAGTATATTCAGGCAAATGTGGGCTCCTATGGTCGCAAAGAAGGCCTAAGATCATTTCACCAAAAAAAATAAAGATTAACCTTGAGAGACT
Source organism: Capsicum pubescens (assembly GCA_030864215.1). NCBI lineage: Eukaryota > Viridiplantae > Streptophyta > Magnoliopsida > Solanales > Solanaceae > Capsicum > Capsicum pubescens. Next base: position 183,094,366 of record CM061538.1, read on the forward strand.
AATGAGGCAAGTTCTATAAAATACAAGAAAGAATGAGAGTTAAACAACTATGCTCACTGCACATGCCATGCAAACATTTCAAGGAGGCACAATTACATTTCTTACTTGAGACAAAAAGAGCTATTCACCATGTACTACAAACTAAGGACTTTGGACTTACAAAATGAGGCAAAGCATTTACAAAATTGTTCAAGTCTATGCCCTTGGTTTTAAGAATTTTTGGACGAAGAGGGTTGTTTTCTTCGTATTCACACCACACAAAATTTGCTATTAAGGATACCTAACCAAGACGTTGTCTCACATTTCATCTCTCATGAAGGCAAACCAAATGGCTTCCCAACTTCACCATAGGTATATGAGAGATCCCAAAACTTCAATGCTACAGATACTTAGACTTCTCCTGCATTTATGGAACCAAACCCAATCATTGTGATTTTCCCTTAAAAATGTCATCACTCAATCTATTATAGGGAAAGACTCATCCAACATAATCATAAATAAGACTAAAAAATAAAATAAAAATCTAAAAATGAAACAAAATAAAACAACTAATCCATGAAATGTAGGCACCATCGATGTGCTCAATTATTACAATCCAAAATAAAAATCATCCAAATCAACATAAAAGCATCCAACAAATATCTTAATAATACAGAACAATGCAAACTAATGAATATGGAGGCAGGCACCCCTAACTAAAAACTTGTAGTGACCTCACTACAGAATCAATAAAGCATAAAAATGAGTAAAGGGTGATCCCTATAACAACTACTAGGACTGTCCTCGCCCTCAGTCTCTACATCATCTACCCCATCTCCAACATTATTTGAATATAACCATGTGACTGAGACCTCATCATCACTGTCATAACTAGGAGAAACAAGTTTATTCTTGGGTTTTAGGACCTTTTAAAGGCTCTTCACCCTCTTCCACATCGCCGTGAAGAATTTACATCTCTTTTCACCCTTTTTTTTATCTTCTCATGAGAATCCTTGAGCTCTTTGTATGACTATGACAAAGATGATTACTCCCTCGAAAGCTTAGAAATAGCAGTTCCCTATGTCTTCTGGTTCTCCAGGTATTTCTCATAATCTAACTGAGCAAGATATAAGTGACGGGTAGTGGAAGGATCTTCTAGCCCCGTAGGAAACCCGGACACAAGCTCTTTGAGTAGTCTCATCTACACCGACATCTCTTTAAAAGACCCTATTATGTATGGCCTGCAAGACTCGGTGACCTTATCTATCGACTTTCCTAAGTAGATGTTCCTCTTCTTGATATTACTAAATGAACCCTCACTGCAAATCATAAGAGGGTAAATAAATGTCTTTGGATGCACCCAAGTATCTTTAGGGTAATTCTCAACCTCAGTTCTATTGCACAACTTAGTAGTCAAAAATGCAAATAAAATCAAGGAACCATCTTTAAGCTTGAAATGTCATATGTATAGAAGAATAAGATGCCCAACATTAAGAGTAATGTTGTCTAGAATGCATGTAACCATCCAGGATCTCACATTAGGGACGTAGGTCATATTGGTGCAAGGAGAAATCAGGTAACTGTTGATAGCCAGCAAAATCCAAGACTCATCTGTGAAGTCCTGCAGTGATATCCTTATCATCATGGCATCCCATGAAACCTCTCTACCAAGACACAACTTATAAGTAAGCTAGCTATAAGTTTCAGAACCCTTATCCTCATATGGCTTCATGTCAGTATCCGAGAGCCCATTGATGCCATTTATTTGCTCAGCCCCAAAGTGAACAACATACCCTCGAATCCTCATGACTTGGTCTGATATAGAAACTATATTGGTAGCCTATTGATGCCATTTATTTGCTCATCCCCAAAGTGAACAACTTACCCTCGGATCCTCATGAATTGGTCTGAGATAGAGACTATGTTGTGGTTCACATAGAAATCCCTCAATGAAGGATCGTTTGCTCGACATGTATTTAAGGAAAATCACCTCTATCCAGTAGCTACCAGGAAGTCATGAAAGATCGAGAGCTTCTTTACACTAAAGAATCTTAACTTTTATGGCGACATATGTCGCTGCTAAAAGATAAAAAATCGCGACTAATAATTTTTAGGGTGACATAAGGGTCGTAGCAATTACTTCCGTAACTAAAAGTTTTTTGTGATGACATATGTAAGTCGCCACAAAACATACATTTTGTGGAGACAAAACTTTCCACAAAAAAGTAAGCAAATACGCCACAAAACAAAGTTCAAAAAATCGACGTGGGGATAGTCGCCACTGTAGATGAGGCTTTACCCATGACCATTGTCACCACAAATGCTTTAGTGTCAAACTTTTATCGCCACAGAAGGTTGAATTTTATTTTATTTTAAAAAATTGACTTTTTGTGGCAACTATGGGTCACCACTAATACTCCCTTTTGGTGGCGACGATGGGTCGCCACTAATACTCACTTTTTGTGGAGACTATGGGTCTCCACTAATACTCACTTTTTTCCCCAAAAAATATAAATTATATATTATCTACTTCGTTGCCAATAATATAACTATAGTACTTAAAGGTACAAAGACAATATTAAAATATATTTCTCCACAAGATAATTATATAGTTTTTGTTGGGTAACAAATCAGTGTGATATACATAAGAGGAAGAAAATCACAAAATATCTTCAAACTTCTCATGGATAACAATTTCCATCATGAAATTACCTATCCCTGAAATAAAAAATAAAGCGAACTTTCAATTCTAACTTGTTAAAATGCAAGAAATGATTTGAGAAATCTTAATGTTATTTTGTAAAAGAGATGAAAATAATATCTTTGAATTAAAATATTATGGAATACATTAAATATTATAGAATGCACAAACTAGTTTGCCCCCGTGGTAATCTCCCTCAATACTCATCTTACAAATGGGGATAAAAACATACTTATCAAACTGGCTCATCCAAAATAATTGACTTTTAATTCCTCAAATGATGAATTAGATTAAGAAAGCTTAGGAACTTTGACTCAATAAAAATTCTGCCCTTTTCTATTTTCTAGGAAATGAACTTCCTTTTTAACTACTCTTAGTTAAACCAAAATAGACTAGAAGGACAATGAAACAAACAGAAAGATCTGGAAAGTAAAAAGGAAATATCTCAATTCAGTTAACACCACCAAACTTATTCATACTAGGCATATCAATTCCTAACACATTTTTTCTTAATGATTTACTTAAGAATTATCTAAGACACTCATGAGATAATTTACTTAACTTCAACTTCATTTTATCCGTTATATGGTCCTAAAATTTTGTTAACTCTCAAAATTTTCAAAAATTTTTGCCAGAGTTTCCATTGTAAATAGGCCTATTGAAAATCTGTCAGCTTACCAGAATACATATAAATACGCTTCACAAAGCGTTACAAAAAATATATTACCCAACTGATAATACACGAGGCTCCACTTGGCCATATAATCAAATATTACATGAAATCAACACAAAATGGATCCATACAGAACTTTAAAGTCATTCGAATCAATTTTTCTTTTAGTGGAACTAAAAGGATAAAAAATCCTTTTAGTGTACTGTTGTCCAAATTTTAATTACTAATAAAAAAAATAAAGAAGCAAAACCAAAAATATTACAAAGTATCTTAGAAAATTAGTTATCAAGGAAAATTATTCCACGTAACCACTATTGTGTACTTAATAAAAAGACAAAGTCTTCCTCTGTGTATTAGCCATTCATACACAAAAGATTAAATATTGCAAGACAACGTTTTAAAGATGTATTCATATATTATATTTTTGGTGTACAAAAGATTAATTTATTTCAATTTCAAGAATATCTTAGTATCATTTAAAGAACATCTTATTATATTGGATCTATGAAATAAGTAAAAGATTGCGTAGAGCATTGAAACAAAACCTCGGAATTACGGTCTTGAACTACACTTTAATTTAAGAAAATGACTCTTATATGAAAAATATTATTTCATTATGCAAAAGAAAGGGAATACTAGAGTTTTTTTTTGTTCAAGAAGATAGACAGCTAAATAAAATATGATTTTAGTTTTTAAAAATAAGTGAATGTATAGCAACCAAGTTTTTTTTTCTTTTTTTTTTTTGGTTAAATCTTTGATCTGTTCATTCTTAATATGTAAGGGATGGAAAATCTATGAATAGAGTCAGACATGGATGTGTTTAAAATGGGATAAATGAAATCATATAAAATATTAAATTTGTCTATTATAAATGCGGAATAAAAAATAAGTTAACTGATAGATAAAAGTGTTATCACTATTATTCATGGATTTCAATTAGCCCTAATTTCTAATCTGAAATTGAAACTTGAAAGGCACCAATACATAAACTAAACTTGGGTTAGAAATGCAAATCTTAAGGTATGTAACAATTACATGGTATAAGAAGAGATAATAATTTAATTTTTTAAAATAAATGAATTTAGAAGTCACAAACTTCTTCCGTAAATTTGATAACTTAAGCTTGACAATGTAAAATATTTATAAGAGAAAATAAACTATGTGAATCTGAAATGTACTAGGATTTGAAGAGGATAAATTTTTTAAAATGTGAAGTCTTTAGATAATGCTCCTTACATAACGATAAGAAGGTAATACTAACTCATATACAAAATAGCGGTATAATTATCTAGAAATTTACCAAAGAAGGCAGTCCTGGCATATTTTTCACTGGCCAAAGATGGAGCGGCGACTGAAAAGGGAGATTGTCGGATTGTTGGGACGGGGACCCTTGGCTCACCGGTTCAACTATTTTGCCGGCTGGCGTAGCAGTTGGCGGCGGCTGGGCTGGTTGAAAATCGATGGTTGGAGCAGGTCGGAGTTTGGATGCCAGAGAACGGAGGGAGGCGCTGGGGTGCACCGATTAGTGGTTCACCAACTGGGAAAGAGAAGCGGGTGTAATGGCGGTGGTTTTGGGCGAAGAAGATCAGCGGCGACGATTTTGTCGGCTGTAACAGTGGGTTCACCGATTATGAAGAGTGAGGCGACGGTAGGAGAGGGGAGAGGGTGTAGGTTTGTGGCTGATGTGCAACTGTTGTTGTTAGAGTCAATCAGGGTTTAGTTATATGTTGAGGTTAAATGGAAAGAGAGGCTAATCTGATCTCAACCGTTGGATCAATTTTGATCGGCGACTGAGATTAGAATAATTTTAAAAATGGGTTAAAAATTAAAATTAATATCAAATTGGCTAAAATTAATTTAATGTTATGTAAAATATTACATAAAATTATCGTTAGTAAAAAATAAATATATTTGTAAATTATGAGCATGCATATGTGTGAAAAAAAATAATTTAATAAATCTTAAAAAATATGTAAAATGTTATATTTGAATTAATAAATTTTAAGTAATAACAATAATTTGTATATTTTAAAAATAATGAATGTGACACGTCATTATTATTTGATATCAAAATAATATGTAAAATATATCAATATTCAAAATTAATAATTTTGGTAAAATAGCAGCCTAAAAGGAGCACCGAGAGGTCAAAATTGGGTGTCCACATATCTTACACTCCCACACACAAATTTGTGGAACTACATATATATCCTGTCAGATCCCTCTATAATATCACCTCATTATAACCACTAAAAAGATTTTAATTTACCTATAAAAGTGGGCAGAATAACAAGGTAGAAGTATTAGTAGAGACAAAAAAGATGGCCACAACAAATCTAACTTTAGCAGCGATTAAGTCACCACAATAGATTTTTAATAGCGACAACTCGTAGGTCGCCACTAACCTAAATTTTATTGGAAAAATTACTACATAATTGTGGCACCTACACAGTCTCCACTAAATATGTCATTATTAGTCGCCACAAAAGACTTTTACTAGCGATAATTTGTAGGTCGCCACTAACCCAAATTTTGTTGAAAAAAATACTACATATTTGTGGCGACCTACACATAGTCACCACTAAATATGTCATTCTTAGTGGCGACTTTAACGGTTGCCCCTAAATCTTATACCTTTTGTGGCAACCTTTGTATGTCGCCACAAAAATTCTAACTTTTGTGGCAACTGTTTGTGTCGCCACTGATAGTCGTCACCAAAAACTTTATTTGTTGTAGTTCTGGCATCCTTTCCAAGAAAATGCCTCTCTAAGGGAGAAACTTAGTTGTATGCAAATCAACATAGTACAAATTCTGGCACTCAAAACCCATGAAATGAGTTGGGTTGTAGTCACCCATGTTTAGATTTAGAAACTTATGAATATAAAAAAAGCATTAATTATCAACATTTACATGTGAAAACTATGCTACATTATCAAATTTAAGCAAGTGGGGTGGTGTCTTTACAATGGACTTGAAGGATTTTTGGTTCAGGATGGAAATCAGCCTCAGATTCCATGATATGGGCCACTGAGCTGTATTCATGCTAACACAATCACAGGACGCTAGTCTACGATCGCACTAACGCGATAGCGATCTTGTGACTGCGATCGTGGTGACTAAGGTATCATCGGACCAAATTTTTCAAAGTTCAAAACATCCAATTTCAATGTTCATTTGTGTTCCAAATCAACAATTTACACTATGAACATGAAACATATCCCCTATATATTCAATCATGCCCTTAGAACTTGTGAAAATGATTAACGTTTTTTTTTCGGACATTTGATAGAACACTTGGTGTGCACATACTAATCCTATCATTTTTGAACAAATTAGGGTACTTAGTAACTTACCATCGAGGTACATACCAATAATAACTACTAATCACACCAACAAGAACAATTAAGCAAAGGTTTAGCATGCAAATCACAAGTTTAGGCTAATCCTAAGACATGGGTTCTAAGGCCTACACAGATGTATATATAAAGAAAGAATTTGAAGAACATACTATATAGAAGGATATAGTGAGATGCAATACACTATTTAGATTCCCAAAACATGATAAAAAATTGATATAATTTGAGAGAAAATTGGAAAGGAGTGTGGGGGAAATGGGTCGACTATTCAGTTTTTAAAATTAACTTGACCGTAATCACGGCCAAAGTTACGCGATCGAGGTTTCACGGTTTCCATGATCGCGATAGCATGCGTCTCGCAATCGCGGTAACTGAGGCAAAATTTTTGGTCCTCTGTTTGCCCTTATTCAGTCAACTACTTAAATGCACCACACTTTTCATTTCTCAAAATTATTCAAAAAGACTTATGGTACAATAATCTCATAGATTAAAAACAAATAAAAATGAAACCTACTCTACTAATCAAAATTCAAAGGATACGGGCCATTTTCATGGCATTGACGTGTTTTCTCACACCTAGAGCCAAATTTATCGATGCTCCATGGCGTTCTTCAACTTTCAAGTTGTATCTTTGAGGGATACTTCATCCACCTCCTTGTTGACCTTATCAATGATGGACAACACTTGGAGTTCTATTGGTTGTTTTTCAGTTTTACATACCCAAAATGACACTTCATAATTTTGAATCAAAAATTTCATTTCTCTTTGCTCCATATCAATAATTACTCTCCCAATTTCCTAAAAGGGTCTCTCTAGGATGTTGAGTATTTCTTGGTCAATTTCACAATTCAGGATCACAATGTTTGCTAGAAAAACTAAATGATTAACCTTGACTAAGACATCATACAAAACTCCAACCAGTATCTTCATTGAGCGATCCACCATCAAGAGTCTCATTTTTGTAAGAGTAGGGGTACCTAAACCAAGCCTTTTGTAAATTTCATCAGGAATGAGATTGATGCTTGCACCAAGGTCAAACAAGGCTTTATAAAACTTGTGTGTCCAAATGGTTTAAGGGATTGTGAAGGCTCTCAGATCTTCTTTCTTTTTTACCATAACACTAGTCTTGATGGCACTAAAACAATGGGTAACTTCAATGGTTTCACCATCCACGAGGCACTTTTTGGACATCAATTCTCTTATTAGCTTAGCATATCCTAGGATTTATTGAATGGCCTCTGGCAAAGGGATATTAATTTAAAGATTACTAAGCTTGGCGAGGAACTTCATGAATTTGACACTTTCCTCCTTCTTCTTAAGTCTTTGAGGCAAATGAGGAGGGATTTTCATTTTGGATAATGGGTCACATTACATTTTCTCACCCTCAATAAACTTAGGAGTTCCCTTCCCTTCAACCATCTCTTTATTTGTCATTGGTTCATCCTTATCCTCTTCTTAAAACTTTAGAGAATCATCATTAAACTTGACTACATGTTTTAATTTTGGTTCACTAGATCATTATACGACTTTTCTTTTACCTCAACCTCTTGTGTACAAGGTTCTTTACCACTATGGGTGACAATTGCTAAGACTTGAGCATTATTTTTTGGATTTTCCACTGTATCACTAGGAAGGCCACCCTTTGTCCTAATGTTAATGTCGTTGAGATCTGGCCAATTTAAGTCTCCAATTTATTGATTGAAGCAGAGTTTTATAAAACTGTTTGGTTGACTTGAGAAGAATATCCTTTTAATTCTCAGACCATCTTGTTCGTCCCTTCCACCCTCCCAAAAATTCTAGCAAGCACATCCTCCATATTGAAATTTTTGGGATCTATTAGATTTGACTCGTTACATTTCACTCGGTTATTTGGGGACACTATATATCATACTCCTATCCTTATACCTAAATCATGATCTCTATATCTATCCCAACATTCCTTTTCTCGATCACGATCGGTCTAACCTTGGTTCCCACTTTGCCTTTGATAGGCCGGGTAAGAACGCCCTGAGTAGTTTTCTAAATATCTAATTTTTTAATCGAGCTTCTTGGATTCTGATTCATCATATCCTTTGGATTCCATTACATTTACCATTTTTGTGGGTGCACCCATCACATGCTTCATAAGGTTTTATTATTGTGTCATTATTTTTGCCATGTTTTCTTCTTTTATTTCTTCTATATTTCCTTGATCTTTATCCCCATAGGACGTGGTAGGTTAACCATGAACTACCTATATGCCCTGAGTATGACACCCCTATTTTTCTTTATTATTTGCTCTAGAAAATTTGAAGCCACTCCATATGACAACCTCACAAGTGAACCACCAGACGCATTGTCTACCACATTCTTTTTTAGTTGGTCCAATGCCCTATTTAATATTTGTAGGAGAATCTTTTCTTGTACCTCATTGTTAGGAAATTTCACAAGCTTTTCATTAAACCTCTCCCAAACTTCATATAGAGTCTCCCCATTGAGTTAACGAAAAATAATAATGCCCTCCTGTATTTGTAACATCTTTAATGGTGGGAAGTAATGATCTAAGAAAGCATTGGTAAGCTCTACCCATGATGTGATTGACCCAACGGTAAGTGACCTTAACCACAACACCGCCTCACTCGTTAGAGGGAACGGGAATAGGCACAACCATATATATTTTTGTGAGATGTGAGCAATGCCGAATAGGTCATATACTTCCATAAAAATTTTCAAGTGAAAGTTGGGTCTTCATCATATTGACCCCCAAAGATTCCTTTCATTTGAAGCATGTTTAAAATGACACTTGTCTCATGGAAGACACCACTCCCCGAATTCGATGGGATGCGTAAGGAACAAAAATGCCCCACATCTTTGAGATGGCCTTTATCATCAAGGGGCCCATCAAAGTTCCCCGACATTACTTGAATTATCACTCATTGTGTCATGGACACTATTGAAATAACCAATAAAGAAACAAAAACAACAACCAGGATAAATAACTCATACTACGGGTAAACCCAAAGTCATTATCAACACCACACAAGTGAAAACTAAGTTTCAATGCCCGACAATGACACCATTTTGATTACACACACCTGTACCATTGTTTTGGTTTAGGACAATTGTTGTAAAATATTATAATCCAACTTGAGTTGGGGTTGAACCCACAAGGAGTGTAACTTGTATTTGAGTCTTATCCGTGTTGGGAGCTACTGATTTAATATAAATATATATTAAAATTGAGGGAGTGTGGTTTGAAAGGTCATTGAATAAAAACTTCTTAACCTACTAATTAAGAACAACAATTATGGATAAGATTCCAATAAGAGAGTAGTCTTGGGATTATGTTTTCATAGGGGAAAATATTGCATGGGTATTTAAGAATCAACTTCAAACTCTAGATAATGACTATCTGGGAAGGCTAGGTTAGGGGTTTTGATGTTGGTTTTTAAAACAAACACCAAACTATCACCCATGGATCCTTTCAGATACCTCATGTGTGTGGCAAACAAAGTAACCCCCAACCTCAATTATGCATCCCCATTTCTAGAAAGATACCAAAGATATAGAAAATTCACAATGCATCCTTATTATTAAGACAAGGTAAAGGAAAACTAACATCTAATTATTGTTCACAAATACTTGTTACCCATATCCCTCTTTTAAGGTTACCCACATACCTCTTTCAAGAATGATGTGGTACTTTGGGAATTTGGAGATCTCACCCACAAATTCCAATTCAACAATAAGTATTAGTGAAACCCAACATAGTTAACCAAGAATCTATAGTAACAATCAATATCCCACACATATTTTCACCCTATTCCAACATAACCCAAAGATAGATATTTAGATACTCATGATATTTGAGAGAAGAAATATACCTAACTTCAAAGCATCCATTAAGGATGTAAAAAAGAATTTTCTTCAAATTGAACTTCAATTACAACTAAAAATCCTTAAAGGTTACCCACAATAATGTTTCCAAATTTAGTAGGGTTTTACAATACCAAAAACTTGAATTATAATTCATGATATTTCAAAAGTGAAAGGGTTTATGCCCCATAGAGAATTAGAACCTACTTTGGGAAATTACAAAATTGTCCATGGGTAATTTTTTGCATCATCATGATTGTCGATTCTTGATCAAAATCGAGTTTCTTGCAGTTGTATTAAGCCTATTGTGATTTCCACATTGGACACGATCGCAGCCATCATACCGCAATTGTCGATAACTGAGGTCGATCCCAACTCTTGATCTTTTATTTTTCTTCTTCCATTTTGTTCTCTTTTATGCTTATTCACTTGTTTTCTTTCATTTAAATATGAACCTTCAAAACATGGGAATTAGTGCATCCAAATGACAAATTTATCTTATTTACATAATTTAATCATAGTAGTATGCATATATTTGGATGTATATGAGTGTTAAATTTACAACTAATCAATGGATAGGTGTACAAGATTCATTCATTCAATTATTCAGTCACCTAGCATATATTTGTACTTGGTGTTGAATTTGATTTTCATGTTTATGCATTCATGCTCGGTATTTATGTATATTATCTAGCTTTTTATCTCTTATACTTAGTACGTTCAAAGTATTAATCGCATACTTTTTGCATTATATTTTCTTATAATATAGGTTCAGACACTCAGCACCCAAACTGACCTTAGCACATTCACACGCCACTCAGTTGTAGCCTTGTTGAGCCCTATTTATTTGAGGAGTAGTTATCATATAAGCTATTAATTTTAGTACATTATCTTTTTTCAGTTAGTCTGAGTTAGTTGGGGGCCTATCCCAATAACTCATTAGGTTTAGAGGCTTTCAGACAGTCATATAACTGGAAATGTTTCTTTTTAGTTTCATTGGGTATCTTCATATAGTAATTATCTTGATTCTATGATTATTCCTTATCAGTTTACTTCAGTTAGCTTCTGCTCAGTATTTTGTTAAATTTCTCTAGTGTTGATTTCTTATGTCAGACCATTGGTTGGCTTGAGGTCGTTTGTGACTTTAAGTACTGTATTATGTCTTAGGGGTAGTCTCAAGTCATGACCTAGAAGAGACACTTTTCCTTAGAGGTTTAGTCTTTTGATAACAAGATGGTTAGCTTGATATTATAACATCTGAGGTATGTTTTGGAATTCATATAGGCTAGGTCTTCTATGATCGAGTAGATTCAAATTCATCATCTTAATGATGTTAGTTTGAGAATAATTCGGGATAATTTTTGAATGGTGAAGATAAGGAAGCCTCACTTGATTCAGATATTATTTTAAGGATGGAGGTCTAGTTTGTATGTTGAGAGTGTTACATTGGATAAGATTTATTTTGGAGAAAACCCATAGTTCTAGGTATTCCATCCATTCGGGAGTGACTAAGATGTTTCATGATTTAAGGCAGCATTACTGATAGGATGGTATAAGGAAGTATGTGAGAACTTTATATCTCATTATCTATGTGGCCACTAGGTGAAGGTCGGGCATTTAAGACCTGGTTCTTTGATTTAGAGTTTACCCATTCCCGAATGGAAATTGGAACAAATTACTATGGACTTTGTGACTAGGTTGCCTCATACTTCTCATGGTTCTAACAATGTTTGGGTCATCATGGATCAATTATAAAAATTTGCTCACTTTATTCTATTTTAGGTCTCTTTCAGTGCTGAGAGGTTAGCCTATATATATATTCATGAGATTGTGTGTCTTCATGGTGTGCCATTATCTATTATCTCAAATTAAGGATCGATGTTCACATCTCACTTTTAGGAGCTTTTTCAGCAGGAGTTGGGTACTTGGGTTGATCTTAGTACAACATTTAATCCAATACCAATGGTAAGTCAGAGTGGACTATTCAGGTTTTAGAGGATATGATCCACATTTGTGTCTTGGACTTTGGTGGTTAATAGGAGCAGTATCTAGGTTTGACAGATTTTGTATCTAATAATAGCTCCCATTCCAGTATTGATATGGCTCCTTTTGAGTCTTTGTATGGTAGGCATTATTGCTATCCAATTAGTTGGTTTTAGATTAGGCCTCGAGGCGTGGACTTGCTTCCTAAGTCCTTAGATAGACTACGGATCATTCAAGATAGGCTTCGAGTAGCCCAAAGTAGGTAGCAGTGATATACAGATCGTAGAATTTGTGCCTTGAGATTTGGTATTAGATATTGAGTTTTTCTTTGAGTTTTACCTATATAGGGTGTTATAAGGTTTTGGAAGAGGGGTAAGCTTGCCACTGGGTTTATTAGTCCTTTTGAGATTCTTTGAATTGTCGGTGATCTGGCTTATGAGTTTTCTTTACCCCAAGATTTATTAGTTGCTCATCAAGTTTTTAATGTTTCCATGCTTCTAAGTTACATTTTGGATGAGTTTCATGGCATTCATTAGGATTCAATTCAGTTAATGAGAGTTCGTCCTTTGTTGAAGAGCCTGTTTTTGTCTTTTCTAGAGATGTTAGGAATTTGTGTTCTAGAGATACTCTAATAGTTATGGTACTGTGGAACATCGACTTGTATATGAGGCTACTTCGGAGGTCGAGTCTTAAATTCGTAGTCCTTAACCCCACCTTAATTGTTTCAGGTATTTCTCTTACGTTTAGTTCGAGGACGAACTAGATTTTTAGTGATGGATGAAGTAACAACTTGTTTTCAGTGATTTATATGAAATAATTATTTCTGTGTGATTTGACCATTTTACCCTCCTTATTGTTGATTTGTAGTATTTTTGGGATGTGGGGATGATTGACACAGTTCCTGGTGCATTTCGGTTTTATTTATATGATATTATAGTTTTTAGTGGCTTGAAAAGTCTTATAGGTTATTTAAGTCAACATTTATGGATTTGTGCCTCAGATGGAAAAACGAACTTTGCCAGTAGATCCGAAATATCAATTTTAGGGTGGTAACATAGTTGGTATAGTTTTATAGATTTTGTATAACATTTTGACCCTCAGTTTGGAAATTTGTGAAATTGAGTTTCAAGGGTCAACTTTGTGAAAATGTTATTTTTTTTAACATCTGATATCGTCATTGAGTCTGGAGCGTTAAATTTTGTAGGATAACATAGATCGTTTGCATTTTTGGGATTTCAGATAAATCCTGAGGGGTCCGTGAAGACTTGGACTTATCCAAATCTCTAGTTGGTGAACTCGCATAAGCATTAATTTGGTCTCTTACGCGATTCAGTGGCTCAGACCAAGTGTAACATATACTACATCTTGGTCACGATCGTAAACTCTATATAAGTGATGATAGGGTCGCTTACACAATACCTACCCTCAGGCAAGGTATCGTGTATACGACACCTGGTTCTTAAGTGACCTAGTGATCGCATATGTAATGTTTGGGTCCCTTAATTATCTATGTTTCTCCATGTTCACCATTTTTTGTGACTTGGAGCATAGGGTTTTGTGATTTTGAGAAATTTTCTTCATTTTTAATCTTTTGTAATTTCTAAAACATCGACTTCAACAATTTTTCTTTAATGTTTTCATTAAAATCTTGTTTAAATGTGGATTTAATAGTGAGAATTGGGGATTTTTCCCCAAAAGGCCTAAAAATTATATTTATCTGAGTTAAATCCCGATTTCAACCCTTTTAACTTGGGTGAGATTCTAATCTTATAATTATCACTTTTCTCTAAATTTCATCTTACAAAAAAACAATTCTCAAATTTAAAATGGATTTTGAAGGTTTTGTCGGTAAAGCTTAAAAATGATTTTACATTGATTTGGACTTCATTTTAACTCATTTTTTCTTTGGGTTTAAGGTATTGACTTTTAACAGTATGCAAGACGTGTTTAAATAAATAAAATTATGATTTTACCCTTCTTATTTTTTATTTTGAGAAACGGACCTTACCCGTGGCTCTCACCTGTTGTGGCTGTCAGGGGTTTAGCCTTACACTTCTAAGACTTATCATAAATAAATGTAAAATAAATTCAAGGAAAGAGGACATAAACCTTACCTCCGATCCGATGGTGGTTCAAAGTCAACTAGCCTACTAAGGCCTGTGAGTCCTCCCCGATACGAAAAATGAAATATAGATCTAAACACCTAGAAGAGAGGACTTCTCTCAAAAAATATAATATAGGAAACCATAAATAAGGGAGACTCCCCTTTACAAAGTAATAAGAAAATCAAATAAAAAATAAACCATTTCATAGATGCTATAAACAAAAGCGAATAGCGTAGATGAAGATGATAAGATGAGATCAAATACAAGAACCTCCAACTCCATCTAGGTTGGTTTCATGATGCGTTTCAACTTCTTTCTTGTAAGAGTAGAAATACCCATTTTGTCAAGTATGAAATATCCTCTGGTCTCCTATGGAATGTGATGAAAGCTATAATATACTGAGTAGAATCCGCATAATGACTATGCTTAGATGGAGTATCTACCGCAAAGTTTGCGTCCATGTATATGTGAAAGCATCTGAAGAAATCAAGTAAACTAATGAGATCATGTAGCTCTTCAATGTACCTTCAAATACTCCAACATGGTGTAATATCATGTTTGAGCCACTTGACTAGAAGTTCAGATTCAACTTCTAGTATCACTCTTCTATAACCATGTTGTATATACCAAGTAATGCCTATAAAAGCTGCCTGAACCTCCGCTTGGTTGTTTAAACTGAATCCAAGAGTGTAACGCCCCGAAAATGGGTCCCGAAGCGTCACACGGTGCTTGAGGCTACGAGTATCCCCAAGCTAACCCTTTGAGCCATTTTCATTCAGTTCAACACCAATCAACGGGGTTTCCATAAAAAACCCTCAAATATCAACAGAGTAATCATCATCCAAGAATAAAAGAATTTCAGAAAGATAACAAAATACGACTTATTAGTCAACTCCCAAAATCTATACTAGTCTGACAAGCCTCTATGAAAATCAATAAAATCAGCGAGCCATTGAGACATGACCCAACTGACTCATACTCAGTTATCAAATGTAAACAATTCTGTGAAACCAATATCAGACATCACGTCCTCGAAACATGAGGACTCGCCACAACAGAGGATGTAGAACAGTGTGCCCGAAGAATCATTGTCGAACCTGGAATTGAGCACCTGAACCTACATTCTAAGAAAATGCAGCCCACATCCGAAGATGTGGGTCAGTTCCATGGAAAGGAACCGAGTATATGGGGGCGTATGCAGTTGTATAAACATCATCATCATAAATATTTATAAGAAATATGCAGAATGTATGAAAGACTCACAAAGCCCGAAGAAAATCATCACAATCATGAGAGGATGAAATAAGTATAATAACACATGTGAGTCATCATATAATTTGTCAATCACTTTCAGTTCATTAAGAATATCAATTCTCATAATGTAAATATCATTTAAATCTTTCAAAAGAATAACTTTCACAATTCCACTTTCAAATCACATCACCGTTCACCATAGACACAAGGAAACACACACACACTGGGAGATCCTATAACTGACATAAACCATGTGAGCCACATGGAGTCCGAAGTCCAACCCACGTTGGGGAGAGCCGTCCTATCCTTGCCATCGGAGAAGGACTTCCAATATCAATCCAAAAACACTAGTGATCACTAATAAATCAGCCTCAGGCTCACTCCTACGGAGGCACGTAGTTCTAGGGAAGTAAGGTCACTTTATACCTCCCACTCGGTGCTAAAGATTTCTCCCAAACTTAGCTCAGATCATTTCAAAGACAATCCACAAAAAAACAAATTCAGTAATATATAAATATACATCGGGAGCCATCATGCTACCCATCTATCAAAATCAACCACGTTGTGGATTTCTTTCACACTCGAGTTCAAAACAACTCCATTAAGACCAAAAGGTCAAATAATTCAAAATATCTCAAATATTCAACATCAACGTGCTTATGACACACACTTTCTAAAAAAAACACAATTTCCAATGGGGATTCACGACCCAAATATCAAAATCATGATAAATATCGTTCAATATTCATGCTTTATATCACCACACATGTAAATTAATCATTCAAAATCATAAACATCAAGATTTCATAATAATCATCATAAGATATGGGTTCATGCTTCAAATTCATAAAAAATCAAATAAAAATCATGCCTTTGTAAAAAAAATTACTTTTGGGCACAAGAACGAAAGAGAGTTCTTGTTGAAAAACCCCACATACCTTATATGCTGAACTTTGGATCGATACTTGTTTTTGAGATGTTAATCGTGCCTTTGAATGATGGTTCTTAGAGTTCTTGAACTAGGAACATGGAATCTTGAATAAATTTGCAGAATTAATGGTGAACTTTTGAGGTTATCAAAGTTGGATGTAGGAGCTTAGGGTTTCCTTTTTGAACAAAAGAGAGTTCTTGTTGAAAAACCCCACATACCTTGAATGATGAACTTTAGATCGATACTTAATTTTGAGATGTTAATCGTGCCTTTGAATGATGGTTCTTGGAGTTCTTGAACTAGGAACTTGGAATCTTGAATAAATTTAGAGAATTAATGGTGAACTTTGGAGGTTCTTGAAGTTGGATGTAGGAGCTTAGGGTTTTCTTTGTGAACGAAAGAGAGTTCATGTTGAAAAACTCCACATACCTTGAATGATGAACTTTAAATCGATATTCGTTTTTGAGATATTAATCGTTCCTTTGAATGATGGTTCTTGGAGTTCTTGTACTAGGAACTTGGAATCTTGAATAAATTTGCAGAATTAATGGTGAACTTTGGAGGTTCTTGAAGTTGGATGTAGGAGCTTAGGGTTTTCTTTTTGAGGGAATTTGATGAAATATAACATATAATGCTTCTAATAGGCTTTAATATAGGGTTTGGATGGATTTTGGGTTAGGGGGTGATGATAGGCGAATTTACACGCCTAAAGTGCTATATTTTACCCATATTTTAGCGATGTTTTGAGGACAAAATATATAATTCATGCACTTTTAGTCCTTTTTCCTATAAGTGAGCTAACGAACATGATTAGCAAGTTTTCAGGTATAAATGATGCAGAATTCAGCATTTTATGGATAACTTGACGCCAAAGAAAGCTTCACGAAAGGAGGAAAGCAAAGCTTGGACGCCAAGGACCAAAAGTGGCGCATGGAAAATCTCTCCCGGGCAAAAACAACAATTCTGAAGACTTTGGGGACTAGCAGTAACTTATTAGGATTAGGATAATGATACCTTAACCTAGTAGGATTGGGTTAAGTAATCCATTAGCTTAGTAGGAATAGGATATGGGTATTATAAATACCCTATTTTGCTAGAGATTTTAATAATTCTAATTCTCATTCTACTTCCAATGCCGCAAGACCTTTTCTATTAATTCTACTTTTTATTCTTCTTCTATTCATCTATTCAATTCTTAATCTCCACAACAAAAGAAACGTTACTTTGCAAGGGAGTTCACGCCTAACACGCCATACCACACCTTACTACACGAGATCTTTATTGTGTATAATAATAATGTCTATGGCGATTTCCTTCGCACTCATGGGTAACTAAACTTCTCTGTTGGGGTTATGGAAGCCTTATGAGATACTATCTATTGCTATGAGTTTGTGAAGTCGTGACACGTGTGTTGCTTATATCATTATTCTCTTCATCTTAATGCAAATTCTTGTGGCTGCAGACGCATAGAATACGCCAGTATAGCATTAACTTGTTCGAAAGAAAGGTTATATGTCTGGAAAAGAGATAATGTCAAGGTAATAGGGTCCCATCCCCTATTAAAAAGTTAGTGCCGTAACTGGATTAACCTCTTGGAGAATTTGTACCGTTAGATACGCTTTAAGCTCGAAAGAGTTAAAGTGAAATAGTCCTTGTTTAGGTCGAAAGACGCTTGGATTTACCATCGAATACAATTCTCTATAAGCACATGCATGTCTGAATTCCGCATAACTCATAGCCAATAGAGACGTACAACTCATAAGGTGGACATAACCCCAACTTCTCAATTCTCATTGTTTTACATCCTACTAAACATTCTTTCTTTTTACTTTGCTATTTTCCGTTTTTACTTTAATAGTTTGGTTACATTACTTGCACGACAAAACTCCCCCTTTTTACGAGACTTGCACTAAAAGTCTAGTAATCTTTGCTTACTTGTTGACCAAGCTATTCCCTGTGGGATCGATACCCAACCCAGTTGGGTTCTATATTTGACAAACGACCGCTTTACTCCTACGAGAGCTGTAGATTGAGCGTTATCAAAAATTGGCGCCGTTGCCGGAGAATACAAGTGTCAATTAAGTTCGTAATAATTACTAGACCCTTTGGTCAAAGATTCTCGTACTTTTAGTTTTAGTTTTTGTTTTTGTTTACTGCAGGTTTTTTTAGTGCATGCCCCATACCCGAAGCTCTGGTCAACCGTTATTACCTATCAATCCTGAACCACAACGTATTCGCAGAATGGAGGCACAACACGAAATTGAAAGGATGGCTGCTCAACAGAAATAGGCGAGACTAGCTGCGCTAGCTGCCGCTCAAGTGCATCAACAGAATATTGATAATCCTGGGCGAGCAACAAATTCTGACGATGAGGATCTAGGTGATGACGAGTTACTAAACCCTAGGAATTCCGCTGGGATCACAACACCTGCCAATAGAAGAGATCGTCAAGCTAGGTTTAGGCCTGAACGCCGAGCTATGCAACCAGCTTTTGACGATGATGATGATGATCTCGATGGAGCCGGAGACACAGGAGACATTATCCCTCCACCATTGGCACCCGGAGGCAAGTTCAACATCACAAGCACCATGATTCAGTTATTGCAACTTAAGGGATTATTTGGTGGACTAGCAGGCGATGATCCGAATATGTATCTCATCAACTTTATTTCTACATGCAAGTCGTTTGACAATCCTGGAGTTGGTCAGAATGCAATTCGGTTACGCTTATTTCCATTGTCTCTGTCTGGAGAGGCAACTCTATGGTTGAATGGGCTGACTCCTGATTCTATTACAAATTGGAGGCAATTGAGAGACGCTTTCCTCGAAAGATTCTTTTCGCCATCCAAAAGAGCACAATTGAGAGATGAAATCAGCAACTTTCGTCAACTTCTAACTGAAGCCCTTCATGAAACATGGGAGAGGTTCAAGACGAAGCTAATAAGGTGCCCAAACCATCACATGACTAATGTTCACCTTATGGAGATACTTTACAGAGCCTTGAATTCAATAACTAAACCAGTTGTGGATAATGCGGCTGGAGGATCATTCATGGATCTCACCTTTGGTTAGGCAAGAAATATGCTAAACCGGATGACGAAGAAAAGTAGAGCTTGGCATACCAGGGATTCTGAGGTAGCAAGCCCCACTTTATCTATAGGCATGACTGCAGACCAAAGGAGAAGAGAAGAAGAACGTGATCAAGCTATGGCGCACATGAAGACACAAGTGGATCTTCTTACAAAGCATCTATTATCAGGGAAGACCGAAAAAGTCAAAGCTGTTGCATCAAAAGGAAGAAACGAATCTGATTCGGAAGAAGAAGCCAACTACTTGAACAATCAGGGGCGTTTCCGAGGCAATGCCCAAGGAAACCAAGGTCGGAACTATCATGGTAAATCTGGAAACATGGACAAAGGTAGTTGGAAGAACAAGAATGACAGTAGTGGTTTGTATGTTCCCCCTGGAAGACGTGACGCCACCACATCTAGTTCTGGATGTATGGAAGACATGATGGCTAAACTATTGAAAGGAGTGGAAGCAACTAGCGCGGGAGTAACGGAGGTAATAAATGATTTGTCCGCTATGAAGAAATTAGTTGATTCACATTCCACTTAAATCAAGCAAATAGAGCAGCAATTGAGCCAACTTTCAGCAGCACTCAATTAAAGAAAGGCTGGCACTTTACCTAGCGACACTGTGCAAAATCCAAGGAATGAGGGATCATGCATGGCTATTACTACTCGAAGTGGTAAGGCTCTGGAAACTTCATTTAAGGGCAAACAAGTGGTCGACGATGTAGCAGACAACGATGATAAGGCTAATGAAGAAAACGCCATGGAAGCTGACCAAGACGTACATGACGTCACCCCTAGTAGGTTGAAGCCTGAAACTACCAAAATTCGGAAGCAAGAGGAGAAGAAAGCTGTGGAGAAAACAATTCCATATCCACCACCACCTTTTCCTCAATGATTGAAGAAGCATGTGGATGATACAAAATTCGGCAAATTCATGACTATGTTAAAGCAGCTGACCATTAATGTTCCGTTGGTGGAGGCACTAGAACAAATGCCTAGGTATGCAAAATTTATGAAGGATCTTTTGACAAAGAAGCGGGCAGCAAGCTATGAGTTGAAAGATACTGTTCATCATTGCGGTGCTATTGCCACCCGATCACTAGTTCAGAAAAAGGCCGACCCCGGTGCTTTCACTATTTCTTGCACGGTTAGATCTATGAATTTTGCCAAAGCATTGTGTGATTTGGGAGCTAGCATCAATTTGATGCCACTATCCATCTACAGAAAGTTAGGGTTGGGCGACCCTACACCAACAAATATGCGGCTCGTGATGGCGGATAGGTCAGTAAAACGACCTGTGGGTATCTTGAATGATGTGTTGGTGAAGGTGTCTATCTTCATTTTTCCGACAGATTTTGTGATTTTGGATTGCGAGGTGGATTCTGAAGTACCCATAATCTTGGGACGTCCTTTCCTTGCAACGGGAAGCGTGCTTATTGACATGAGAGCTAATGAGCTTTTATTTTGGTTGAATGACGAAGTGGTCCGCTTTGATATATGCAAAGCAATGAAGCAGCCCAGCGATATGAATGTGTTCTCTGTAGCTGATGTTCATCATGGGGATAAGAAAGCATTATCTGTAGAGAAACAACTTACTGTTGAGCCATTGCCTGCTGCGCTACTGAATGTTGAGCATGAGGACGATGAAGATTATAAAGAACTTATGGGTTCTCTAACAGAAATAGAGTCCTATTCCCATATTCCTAAGCAACCGGACCTTGATCTTAAGAATCAACCGTCACCAACAGCGAAGACTTCTATTGAAGAGCCACCAATGCTAGAATCGAAAGAGCTCCCCGATTATCTAAGGTATGTGTTCTTGGAAAGTGGAAATATACTTCCAGTAAGTGTGGCAGATGAGTTAAGTGAACAGCACGTAGAGGCTCTCATCTCTGCACTGAAGAGATACAGGAGAGCTATGGGTTGGACTATTGATGATATAATTGGTGACCCTCCAGGGAGACGTATGAGTCATCTCGAAGAAGATTGCATGCCTACAAGTAAGCCTCATTTTCATCTGAATCCATTCAGAAAATGATCCACCATCTCTCTCGACGAAGTCTAAGTACTCGAGGTAACTATGTCGTGCCGCGACAATAAATCAAGCGCTAGATGGGAGGTAACCCATCGTTTATCGTTTTTCATTTTTCTTTCATTCTATTACGTGTTTGATTTTGATAAAAAAAAATCCAAAAATAAGAGTCGTGCCACGACCAAAACTAAGGCGCTTGATGGGAGGCAACCCATCGTTCTAATCGTTTTTATTGTTTTTGAGCAAATGTAGGTGCAAGAGGTGTAAAACGAGGAGATTGGTTTCAAATCTCGATTTGGACGTGCATGTTAAAGGTGGTAAGTTAGGAATGAAGAAACAAAAGGTTATGGATTGAGCATTGCTCATGAAAATATAGGCATCAAACAAGGCTAGGCCTAGGTAATACTAGGCCACGAACAAGGCAAGGCCTATACTATGGCCTAAGATCTCGGAATCTAGTGTGCCATAACATAGGCGCCGCCCATGCCCAAGTATGCCATAGCATAGGCGCCGCCTATGCTAATGCCTTTTGTCTCTGAATCTCATATGCCATGCTAAAGGCGCCGCCTATGCCTAGGAATGCCATGGCATAGGCGCCGCCTATGCTAAACAATGCTTTGCAAAAGGCGCTGCCTATGGTCACTTCTTGTCTCCAAATCCGATTTTAAATGGGTCAAAACCCGACCCAAACTTCTCCTATAAATATGAGACTTAGTCTTGAACCAAAAACACATTGGAAACCTAGCTTAAGCGCCGCCTATAGTCCCCAAATACTTTCAAAAATTTTCCTTTTGCTCTCTTACTTCACAAAAACATCATCCAAAGTCATCAATCAAGTAAGTGCTTCTTTGTTCTTCATTTATATTCCGTAAGTACTACATTACTACGCCTATTATGAATTGCTAAATCTTGAAGTAGTATTGATGATTTGAAAGTGATTGAATTGTTATGATACAACCAAGTGAGTGAATGAATACGTAAGGATGATCGTAACTTATTTCCAACTTGAATTTGATGCACTGTCTTACTTTTGCAGAATTGATATGGTCACAAAAATTGCATTATCTTGTCACTTGAATACTTACATGTTGGAATGACTTGTTCATCGGGATAAGAATTATAGTTGCCTACCGACATAAGAGGTTGTGATTATTCCTAGATGCTATACCTTGATTCAATCTCTATGTAGTAGTCTTGATATCTCACACATGCAAGTATTGCCAAGATTACAAGAAGTATGACTGCACTGATTTTATTGTTGGAATAGAGCACCTAAAACATATGTCGATGAAGTCTGAGTAATCGACCACTTTCACTTCACTAGTCTTTACCAATAAACTAAGTGTGGGGTGGTCCCACTACTGCTTGTTTATAGATTGTATCCATCGAGATGATGCTAACATGAACATTGTTTTAAGTCTCAGGTACAATGGCACCCAAAGCAAGACAAGGCAAAGATAAGGCTACCACTTCACAAAAAGTCAAGAAAAGAGGCCGAAAAGAGCAAGGAGAACCCTCCTCGCTGCAAATACCTCGACTCACTCTTGGAATTAAGTGGGATACTTATGAGGAACTTCTGAGGATGACGACTCTGATGATGATTCCGACGAAAGGGGTATGACCCCAGACATAGAGGATGAGTCCGACTGACCAGGTTCTTCCTATTTATTTTCCACTAAGGACAGTGTGTCCCGTCTAAGTGTGGGGTGCTGGTATTTGTATGCTATACTTATCTATCCACATTTGAATTTATTTATGTTTATTTGTTTTGTGAGTAGTTAATTGTTTTTTTTCAGTAGTTAATTTTTTTTTTTTAACTTAGCTTCGCATGAAATTATTCTAATAGGCAGCATGAGATTATGACAAGAGTTTGTGCTAAAATCATGACTACTGAGACGTTTAGGCTCTAATTGTGACTCACTATGTGATATTGTTTGGTTTAATTCCTTCATCTGTTGGGTCAAGAGTCTATACTACTCCCAATAAAGTCGACCATGTGCCTTGTGTGTGAGAGATAATAGTATATTTTGTGCTTATGGCTGATGCTAGAACTTGCCTGGTATGTATGTAAAGCGAAAATAAAGAGTGCAAGTTTAGGAGATGATTTAGGCATTTCTTTGGCAACCTATGATTGTTTACCTTCTTTATACCTACACATGGACATCATCCTAGATAAAACCCTTTTGAGCCTTTAGCCTATTTTCTTTGACAGCGTCATATGTAAGCCGAATCCATTTTTTTTCAAGACCATAATTTGATCCAAATTCCTAAGTGCTTTAAAGTGTAAAAGTCATGTGACAGAATAAGAGGAAATTGGGTGAATATGATACTTTAGAATGTATTGATGCTTGAATTCATGATGAAAAAGAACTGCTATCATAAGAGGAATGTTATGAAAAGAAAAAGGAAAGGAAAACTAAAAAGTTGGTTATGTTTAAAAATTGAAAAACAAAAGAAGAGAAGAAGGGTGGTAGAATAAAAGAAAGTAGAAAGGTTGTTTGAAAGAAAAGTGTTAATGGTATAATGTGATGTATCAAAGCGCTTAGGAACATAGTCACTATTTCTGGTCAAAATAGTCCTACCCGTCCCTTAGCCTACATTACAACCATCAAAAGACCTATTTGATCCTAAGCTTAGCATTCTGACATTTAGTGGAGCATTACACTAAGGGCAAGCCTATGGTCATCAGTTACAACATATGAATTCTTTGTGAAAGTGAGAGCAAAAATATTTTTATACCCATGTTTGAAAAATATGCTATACTTGTGAGTGATTATGGGTAATACATTGTGAGACACACATGGTTGATGAGTTTTGGGTGGTCATGTATGATTCTTTGTGCCTAAACTTTTGAATATGAGTTGACCACCATCACGAGTCTATGTTGGAGGCTGAATTGTTTCTACTAATGATCAGAAAACTACTCTTTGTTGATAATTGTTATGCTTGTCTTGACGAATATTTTGCGTTGTTGCTGTGAAACCCTAAGTAAATGTTGAGAGGGACATAATATTTTGTTTGAGGACGAACAAAGCTTCAAGTGTGGGGTGTTGATGATAGGCGAATTTACACGCCTAAAGTGCTATATTTTACCCATATTTTAGCGATGTTTTGAGGACAAAATATATAATTCATGTACTTTTAGTCCTTTTTCCTGTAAGTGCGCTAACGAACATGATTAGCAAGTTTTCAGGTATAAATGATGCAGAATTCAGCATTTTATGGATAACTTGACGCCAAAGAAAGCTTCACGAAAGGAGGAAAGCAAAGCTTGGACGCCAAGGACCAAAAGTGGCGCATGGAAAATCTGTCCCGGGCAAAAACAGCAATTCTGTAGACTTTGGGGACTAGCAGTAACTTATTAGGATTAGGATAATGATACCTTAACCTAGTAGGATTGGGTTAAGTAATTCATTATCTTAGTAGGAATAGTTTATGGGTATTATAAATACCCTATTTTGCTAGAGATTTTAATAATTCTAATTCTCATTCTACTTCCAATGCCGCAAGACCTTTTCTATTAATTCTACTTTTTATTCTTCTTCTATTCATCTATTCAATTCTTAATCTCCACAACAAGAGAAACGTTACTTTGCAAGGGAGTTCACGCCTAACATGCCATACCACACCTTACTACACGAGATCTTTATTGTGGTATAATAATAATGTCTATGGCGATTTCCTTCGCACTCATGGGTAACTAAACTTCTCTGTTGGGGTTATGGAAGCCTTATGAGATACTATCTATTGCTATGAGTTTGTGAAGTCGTGACACGTGTGTTGCTTATATCATTATTCTATTCATCTTAATGCAAATTCTTGTGGCTGCAGACGCATAGAATACGCCAGTATAGCATTAACTTGTTCGAAAGAAAGGTTAGATGTCTGGAAAAGAGATAATGTCAAGGTAATAGGGTCCCATCCCCTATTAAAAAGTTAGTGCCGTAACTGGATTAACCTCTTGGAGAATTTGTACCGTTAGATACGCTTTAAGCTCGAAAGAGTTAAAGTGAAATAGTCCTTGTTTAGGTCGAAAGACGCTTGGATTTACCATCGAATACAATTCTCTATAAGCACATGCATGTCTGAATTCCGCATAACTCATAGCCAATAGAGACGTACAACTCATAAGGTGGACATAACCCCAACTTCTCAATTCTCATTGTTTTACATCCTACTAATCATTCTTTCTTTTTACTTTGCTATTTTCCGTTTTTACTTTAATAGTTTGGTTACATTACTTGCACGACAAAACTCCCCCCTTTTTACGAGACTTGCACTAAAAGTCTAGTAATCTTTGCTTACTTGTTGACCAAGCTATTCCCTGTGGGATCGATACCCAACCCAGTTGGGTTTTATATTTGACAAACGACCGCTTTACACTCCTACGAGAGCTGTAGATTGAGCGTTATCAGGGGGAATGACTAAAACTCCCCTAAAAATCAAATAATTTTCGAATCTGTCCTTTGGTGGACTATTTTGATAGTCTGAAGTAGATCAACCATAACGTTTTACTCCGATATCCAAATTGGATGAAACTAATTTCATTAGAAAGATTACTCTCATATATTTCTATTGATATATAGTATCTCACCCAGATCATTGTGTACGAGGAGTTATGATCATTTTAAGTTGACCCAAAAATTCAGTTTTGATAGGCTGAAGTAGATCGACCATAACATTTTTCTCTGATAGAAAAATTGGATGAAACCAATTTCATCGGAAAGAGGACTCGCATATATTTATGTTGATATATAGTAGATCACCCATATCATTATTTAAAATGAGTTATGATCGTTTAAAATTGGAGCAAAAATACGCCAGGCCTCAGTACTTTTTCCTGCATGTTTTACTGTTCACTACTATTCATGGTTCGATCAGAATGTTTATAACTCGTCGTTCGGGTGTCCGTTTTGGATGATCCACATATAATTGGAAAGCTTATTTGATACTATATGCAATGGTGGGTCATAATATAAGACATTCCTCATGGAAAATTTATAGTTCATTCTAGAAGATAGAACCCAACACGTTTATGCACAAAATTTCAACGAAATATTTCCCGGGGTATTACATCATCCCCCCCTTGGAAACATTCATCCTCGAATGATGCTAGACATGCGAAGATTAGATAGGGAATAGAGTATACATTTGAAACCATTCGTTAGACTCATCACCACGTCGTTTCTCACTCCGAATGCAACATAGAATGCATAAATTCAAGAAACTACAGCTGAACACATAATAAATGACAGCTGAACTACTGCAACTTTTATCAAAAGTGCATGATTTAGGAAAGAACGGTACCTTCATCTTGATCGAAGTTCGCGGAAAATAGGTGCGGGTACTTGGATCGCATATCCGCCTCAGCTTCCCAAGTAGCACCCTCAATAGATTGGTTTCGCCACAACACCTTGACCAAGGGAACTTCTTTGTTCCTTAGTCTTCGGACACTGAAATCAAGAATCTCAACAGGAATCTCATCAAAAGAAAGATTTTCTTGAATGTCAGCACTCAAAGAGGAATCCACTACCACAACATCGCTAATATGCTTTCTAAGCATGGAGACATGGAATATTGGATGAACAGAGGACAACTCGGAAGGCAACTCGACCTCATAAGCTACCTTACCAACACGACTAAGAATTTGGTAAGGACCAACATAACGGGGACTAATCTTCCCCTTCTTTCCAAATCTCTTCACCCCCCTCATGGGTGAAATTTTTAGATACACTAGGTCACCAACTTCAAACTCAAGGTCTCTCCTTCTAACATCCGTATATGACTTCGGACGACTCTGCACAGTTTTTAACCTTTCCCTAATCAACTTAACTTTTTCCATAGCCTCAAATACCGAATCAGAACCACTCACAGCCAGTTCACACACCTCGAACCAACCAATGGGTGATCTACACTTCCTCCCATATAAGGCTTCAAACGGAGCCATGCCAATACTAGAGTGGAAACTGTTATTGTAAGCAAACTCTATCAACGGTAAGTGATCATCCCAACTTCCCTTAAAGTCAAGTGCACAAGCTCTCAATATATCCTCTAAGGTATGGATGGTCCACTCAGCCTGACTATCGGTCTGCGGATGAAAATCAGAACTCAAAATCACTTGGGAACTAAGACCCTTCTGAAAAGCTTTCCAAAATTACGAAGTGAACTGAGTACCCCTATCCGAAATGATAGAAAAGGGAACTCCATGCAGTCTGACTAGATCTCGGATATACAATCTAGCATAATCCTCAATAGTATATGAAGTATGAACAGGAAAGAAATGAGTAGACTTAGTCAATCTGTCAACCACAACCTAAATAGAATCATGATGGCGTCGGGAAGGAGGTAAACCAATCACGAAGTCCATATTTATCTCTTCCCACTTCTAGGTGGGAATACTAAACTCTTGCATCATACCACCAGGTCTTTGGTGTTCAACCTTAACCTGTTGGCATGTTGCACACTTAGCTACAAACGCTGCTATATCTTTCTTCATGCCACTCCACCAATAATCTCCTGCAAGTCTCGGTACATCTTGGTGGCACCAGGATGAATAGAATATCGCACCCCGTGTGCTTCATCCATAATCCTCTGTCTCAGATCATCAACATTCGGGACACACAATCTACCCTGCAATCTCAACACATCATCTCCCCATTGGGAGAAAACCTCTACTTGTTGGTCCTTGACTGACTCCTTCAGTCTGACCAAACTAACATCTATGTATTGCTTTTCCTTCACTTTCGAAACCAAGGAGGATTCGGAACTACTCTGAACCCCTATACTACCTTCAGCAAAGTCAAATAACCTAACCCCCAATCTAGCCAAATGATGTACATCACGAGCCAACTCTTTCTTACCTTCTACCATATGCGAAACACTACCCATGGACACTCTACTTAGGGCATCCGCCATAACATTGGCCTTGCCCGGATGGTACAACACACTCATATCATAGTCCTTTAACAATTCTAACCATCGTCTCTGCCTAAGATTCAATTCTCTCTGGGTAAACACATACTGCAGACCCTTATGATCAGTGGAAACATCAACATGGACACCATACATATAGTGTCTCCAGATTTTCAAAGAAAACACAACAGTAGCCAACTCAAGGTCATGGGCGGGATAATTTTTCTCATGGGGTTTCAACTATCTAGAAGCATAAGCTATCACCTTACCCTTATGCATCAATACGCAACCCAATCAAAATGTTGAAGCATCACAGTACACCACAAAACCATCAACACCACCAGGCAAAGTCAAAACAGGGGCTGAAGTGAGTCGAGTCTTCAACTCCTGAAAACTCTTCTCACAAGATTCGGAACACAAGAACTTGACTTTCTTTTGGGTCAACCGAGTCATAGGAGACGCTATAGAGGAGAAACCCTAAAAAAATGGCTGTAATAGCCAGTTAAACCCAAGAAACTTCGGATATCAGTCGGAGAAATAGGTCTAGGACAATTTCTAACAGCTTCGGTCTTTTGGGGATCAACTCTAACACCCTCGGAAGAAATGATATGACCCAGAAAAGCAACCGACCTTAGCTAAAACTCACACTTACTGAACTTGGCAAACAACTTGTGATCTCTAAGGGTTTGTAAGACAGTACGGAGATGATCAGAATGTTCATCCTCACTACGGGAGTACACCAGTATATCATCGATGAACACTTTAAGCATGATAGACTTCTGAAAGAAAGAATCATACTTTTTCCTAAAACGTCTTGTAGCCTCTTGCTCATAGATGTGGCACGCTACACACCGATGATCAAGACTCTACTTAACGCGGCTTGTCTGACTCCCTAGGATAGCGTAAAACCTTAGGCTCTGATACCAAGTTTGTAATGCCCTGTAAAACGGGTCCCGGAGCGTCACACAGTGCTTGAGGCTACGAGTAGCCCCAAGATAACCCTTTGAGCCATTTTCATTCAGTTCAACACAAATCAACGGGGTTTTCATAAATAACCCTCAAATATCAACAGACTAATCATCATCCAAGCATATAAGAATTTTAGAATGATAACAAAATACGACTTATTAGTCGACTCCCAACATCTATACTAGTCTGACAAGCCTCTAAGAAAATCAATAAAATTAGCGAGCCATTGAGACATGCCCCAACTGACTCATACTCAATTATCAAATGTAAATAATTCCGTGAAACTAACATCAGACATCACATCCTTGGAACATTAGGACTCACCACAACAGAGGATGTAGAACAGCGTGCCCGATGAATCACTGTCGAACCTGGAACTAAGCACCTGAACCTACATTTTGAGAAAATGTAGCCCACATCCGAAGATGTGGGTCAGTACCATGGAAAGGAACCGATTATATGGGGGTGTATACAGTTGTATAAATATCATCATCATAAATATTTAAAAGAAATATGCAGGATGTATGAAAGACTCACAAATCTCGAAGAAAATCATCACAATCATGAGAGGATGAAATAAGTATAATAACACATGTGAGTCATCATATAATTTTTCAATCACTTTCAGTTCATCAAGAATATCAATTCTCACAATGTCAATATCATTTAAATCTTTTGAAAGAATAACTTTCACAATTCCACTTTCAAATCACTTCACCGTTCACCATAGACACAAGGAAACACATACACACTGGGAGATCCTATAACCAACATAAACCATGTGAGCCACATTGAGTCCAACGTCCAACCCATGTTGGGAAGAGCCGTCCTATCATTACCATCGGAGTAGGACTTCCAATATCAATCCAAAAACACTAGTGATCACTATATAAATCAGCCTCAGGCTCACTCCTACGGGGGAACGTAGTTCTAAGGAAGTAAGGTCACTTTATACCTCCCACTCGGTGCTAAATATTTCTCCCGGACTTAGCTCAGATCATTTCAAAGACAATCCACAACAAAACAATTTCAGTAATATATAAATATACATCGAGAGCCATCATGCTTCCCATCTATCAAAATCAACCACGTTGTGGATTTCTTTCACACTCGAGTTCAAAATAACTCCATTAACACTAAAAGGTCAAATCATTCAAAATATCTCAAATATTCAACATCAACGTGCTTATAACACACACTTTCTAAAAAAACACAATTTCCAATGGGGATTCACGACCCAAATATCAAAATCATGATAAATATCATTCAAGATCCATGCTTTATATCACCACACATGTAAATTCATCTTTCAAAATCATAAACATCAAGATTTCATAATAATCATCATAAGATATGGGTTCGTGCTTCAAATTCATAAAAAAACAAATAAAAATCATGCCTTTGTAAAGAAAATTACTTTTGGGCACAAGAACGAAAGAGAGTTTTTGTTGTAAACCCCCACAATACCTTGAATGATGAACTTTAGATCGATACTTATTTTTGAGATGTTAATCGTGCCTTTGAATGATGGTTCTTGGAGTTCTTGAACTAGGAACTTGGAATCTTGAATAAATTTGCAGAATTAATGGTGAACTTTGGAGGTTTTTGAAGTTGGATGTAGGAGCTTAGCGTTTTCTTTTTGAACGAAAGAGAGTTCTTGTTGAAAAACCCCACATACCTTGAATGATGAACTTTAGATCGATACTCATTTTTGAGATGTTAATCGTGCCTTTGAATGATGGTTCTTGGAGTTCCTGAACTAGGAACTTGGAATCTTGAATAAATTTGCAGAATTAATGGTGAACTTTGGAGGTTCTTGAAGTTGGATGTAGGAGCTTAGGGTTTTCTTTTTGAACGAAAGAGAGTTCTTGTTGAAAAACCCCACATACCTTGAATGATGAACTTTAGATCGATACTCATTTTTGAGATGTTAATCGTGCCTTTGAATGATGGTTCTTGGAGTTCTTGAACTAGGAACTTGGAATCTTGAATAAATTTGCAGAATTAATGGTGAACTTTGGATGTTCTTGAAGTTGGATGTAGTAGCTTAAGGTTTTCTTTTTGAGGGAATTTGATGAAATATAATAGATAATGCTTCTAATAGGCTTTAATATAGGGTTTGGATGGATTTTGGGTGAGGGGGAATGACCAAAACGCCCCTAAAAATCAAATAATTCTCGAATCTATCCTTTGGTGGACTATTTTGATAGTCTGAATTAGATCAACCATAACGTTTTACTCCAATATACAAATTGGATGAAACCAATTTCATTAGAAAGAAGACTCTCATATATTTCCGTTGATATATAGTATCTCACCCAGATCATTATGTATGAAGAGTTATGATCATTTGAAGTTGACCCAAAAAGTCACTTTTGATAGGCTGAAGTAGATCGACCATAACGTTTTGCTCCGATAGACAAATTTGATGAAACCAATTTTATCGGAAAGAGGACTCGCAGAGATTTATGTTGATATATAGTATATAACTCAAATCATTATGTACAAGGAGTTATTATCATTTAAAGTTGGATCAAAAATATGCCAGGCCTCAGTACTTTTTCCTGCACATTTTACTGTTCACTACTATTCACGATTCGATCGGAATGTTCATAACTCGTCGCTCGGGTGTCTATTTTGGATGATCCACATATTTTTGGAAAGCTTATTTTATACTCTACGTAATGGTGGGTCATAATATATGATATTAAGCATGGAAAATTTATAGTTTATTCTAGAAGATAGAACCCAACACGTTTACGCACAAAATTTTAACGAAAAAATTCTTGGGGTATTACAAAGAGGTGCCGTAAAAGCAAAAATCATTGTCCCTTCACTATCTCTCAGAATGACACCTGCTCCAAATTTCCCTTGATATTCCAAGGCACTACCATTTGTGTTCAACTTTACCATGGAATGATGCGGTTTGGTCCAACTAACTTGAGTAACTTTCAGCTAATGCTGGCAATATTCGATAATAATAAAAAGGTCCCTCAAACCATTTGTCGAAGATATATATGGTTAAACAACAGTCAACAACATATGAAGTTTCTTAATAATGGAGAAAAAAACCCTTGCTGCACTTAATTTCTTTCCCCCATATTTGCTAGCACACATGTTTTTCCAAAGATTCCAACAAATAAAATAGTAGTTGTTTGAAAAATGAGTTTATGATCCTCATTATTATATGTAGCAATACACCACCTCATCAACAAATTTATCAGAGGCATAGTGTCATGTTGAATGCCCCAAAAATCTTTAAAATACCTCCAAATATGTGCATAAAAATTACTGGTAACCAAAATACGATCTACCGTATAGTGACTCCGCCTATACCAAGAAAATCAAGCTACTGATTCATGCCCAAAAGTAATAATTTTGTCATTAGTTGGTAGCTTACATCTTAGAGCTCTCCACAAAAGAAAAAATTCCATTGAAGGGATATTTTTATGTCAAATGAAAGAATTCGACCAGCTGGTAGTTTTCTTCTCCCTTACCAAATTCTATGCCGAAGAACAAGAGAAAAAACAACTAGAATTCAACTTCAAAATGACCCGATCAGATGTACCTTCTTGATATATGAACTCCGTATAGAGAATTTTATGAAGAAAAGAAGGATTTGCATCCTATTTAACCTTTTCTTCATTCTATATACCATCAACAAGGATGTCCGAAATCGTAGAATTATCAAGACTTGGTATGTAGTTGTTGTGCAGAGCAATAGGACCTACTCCAAGCCAATCAACCCACCAAAAAATACAATTTTCCCCTTCAGTTTCCATTGAATGTAATTTTTAGCTTTTGCTTTATTGATCGTCATGTGCTTCCGATTAAGAGATTTACTGGTATCCAATTTTTTGCTAATAAGATTATATCTTTGAAAATACTTGTCCCTTAGAAAATCACCCCACAAAGATTTCTTATACCTAAAGTTCCACCATTGCTTATATTACAAAGCTAAGCAAAATTCATCAATATTTTTAACACCAATAATACCGTTATCATAATGAAAACTAAGAGTTATAAAAGACTAAAAATGGTACTTATTTTTTTCCTTTTCCCATCCCCAAATGAAATCTGCAATCAAGATTTTAATTTGCTTAAGAGTAGTAGAAGTAGGAAAAGTGCCAAAAAAATATAAATTGGGAGAGGTTGAAGAACAGATTTAATCAAAGTAGCTCTACCTCCATAATTCAACATCTTAGTTTGCTAACCATTTATTTTTTCAAACATTTTTGCCACCATTCCCATAAAATAAATGATTCATTGACTTCCCCACCCCCCAATGTATAAAGGACATCCCAACTAAGTTATGGGACTGTATTTGTGACTAAAGACATTAATTCTTTTCATCCTATCAACATCATCAATCGGCGCTTTGGAATGTATTATGAATTTGCTCTTGTCTGTATTAATCAGTTGCCTGGAAGTCTCTTCAAAAGTTAAAAGAATTTTCAAGATAAGCTAGAGAAAATGTTTAGCGGTGGATTAAATATGATTATATCATTTGTGAAGCTCAAATGGTTTTCCATTCTTATCCATATACAAACCTTGATAATGATAATGATCAGTTAGATTATTCAACAACCAGCTCAACACCTCCGCTCCAAGAATAAAAAAAGAAAGAGAAAGGGGATCTCCTTTCTTAAGACCTCTCATAGAATGAAAGAATCCATGTCTTGAACTATTCACTATAATTGAGTACCAATTATTTGACATTATCCTCAATATTATATCAATAATAATCTCTCCAAAACCCATTTTCTGAAGAACAAGACATATATAGGACCATGAAACCTTGTCATATGATTTGGCCATGTCTAAATATTTAACCACATTGTCACTCTCCTTGGGATTCCTAATGCTATGAATAATCTGTTGTGAAATCATAACATTCTCTAAAATATTTCTTCCTTTAACAGACCCTGACTTACTATCAGAAATAAGAAGAGGCTGAATGGGAGAAAGCCTGAGGAAAAAAAGCTTGGAAATAACTTTGTAGTGAAGTTACTGAGTGATATAGGCCTGAATTCTGACAACTTATTGGGATACTCCACTTTGGGAAAAAGAGACAAAAAATAAAGAGAGAAATGCTTAGGAATGGAATGACTATAAAAAAATATTTCACCACGTCTAGAAAATCCATACTAATAAACACCTAACACGTTTGGAAGGATTTTTCCTGTCATACCATCGGGACCTGCAAATGAAGTAGGAATTATTTTCATGACTTGAGGCTATCCCCTAGTAACGAAAATGGTGCTTATGGACACTAGTGACCATAAGATAACCTATAAGCTTGTACCTACTGTGAGCACTTAATAAAATTGTAATAAAACAACATATGTGAAAGACACTCTAATAAAATAATGTAAATATGGAATACTTAAATACAAAATATTGATATTTCTGAAAACACTGATCAAAACTAAAAGTAACAGACTGACTATCTAGATGATTGTCTCAATTATCATAAAACCTCTAAATTGTATGAGGAGTTGATCGGAGAGACCTCTAACTAAATCTGACTCATTGAACATAAGAAAGTACTGGAGTATTTAAAAAAACTATATCACATCCTTGATGAATGAGGACTCACCATTACTATTCCTAAATGTTGCAGATCTATGCAAGAGTGGTCGAGAAACTGAGCGTCCGAACCTATGTTATAAGATAACATAGAAAAAAAAAGTATATAGTCAGTAATTTGAATGTACTGGTATATGACATGAGGACTGGCTGAAATGCATAGGAATAACTTATCATAAATGCTTGATTATATAACTTTTGTGAATGCAAGACCAAAAATAAATATGTTTCTGAAATATTCTATAAATTGAATAACACAAATCTATATAACTGAATAACTGAGGTTCTGTACACTTGGTAAAGTAAACCTAAACTAAAATATAATGAATACTATACTAAGACTATAGAGGTATCATCTAACCGATATAGCCTAATATGATATAATCGGGGTCCAACCTATAACCCTAGTTGGAAGTGTGTAAGTACCATGACATGGGTACTAACACTAGCTGTGTGGATTCACTAATCCAATTTCTCGAAGGACTAGGGAGTCAGTACTAAAATAACGTATGTACCCTAAGATAGTGTCACTCTTAAATTGGCAAGTGAAATCTTATAAACCTATGCTGGCTACATAGTTAAGCAACTTAGGGGCTGCTAATAAGGACCTAGTCTAAACTGGTGGGTGAGATCCAATCCATAGGTTCGCTTAGTTCTAAATCCTACTCCCAACTGAACTGAAAGTGGTGCTGAACTAAGTTTAATTTGATAAAACTGAACATACAATTGAGATTTCTCATCATGGTCTGATCATAACAACTAACTGAATGATAATACTCATAGTTCAACTGAAGTCATTTTTGAGACACTAAAATCATGTAAAACAACTAGGTATCAGGTGTTCATAACCCACCAGCACTTAATGATCAAAAAATATAATATCAAACTTGAAAAACTATATCATGAAATCACAGTTCAAAGAACCAAAACATGGTCATTTCATCAAATATGTAATTATCATAAACTTGGACATGGGAATGTCGTAAACATGAGGAAAATAACATAATTACATGGCAAAATTAATAACTTAAGGTGTAATCCAGAAATAAATGGATCATGACATAGGAATTGCAACACTTGAAGCATGATATGACTCATTCTACTTGAAAACGCTTGTAGCAATAATTTGACTTTAAATTAACAAGAGATTTATGGATTTATTTCATCAAGAATAGGTATAAACTCATAAATTAAACAAAAAGCGGATTTAGGGCTCCATGGGTTAAAGGGACCCATTGATGAACATCTCACATACCTCAACAGATGAATTCTTAAAGATTCCTTAAGAATTTCTTGAACTTAAAGCTTGAGTCCCATGATTTCTTGTGAAAGAGTTATGGTTTGTTCTTTTGAAGAAAAAGGATTTTTCTTAAGATGATTTGTGAATAAATGGGAAAAAATGTTTCTTGGGAGTCCAAAATTCGTGTTATAGACGAGTTAGTTGAAGGGAATTGACCCAAATACTCTTAGAATTTCAAGAAAAAAGTTGGAAAAAATAGGAAGGGGTGACTGGGCTCTGTAGAGGCAAACTAGGTCGGACGACGCTCGCCTTAGAGTGGTGGACTAGAGAGTGCCGTTCCCGCCTTGTCCCGACGAACTAGAGGGGGCGGCACCCGCTTATCCCGCTAGTGCTACTATTTTTGTTTTCCAAATATGCCCCTACCCTCGTCCAAAAATGCTGAAACTCACCCAATACATACTTTTAACAACCTCAATCATGAATCAACTTAAAAAGTAATGTCATGAGGTTGGGAAGTCTAAAAATAAAATTATAAAAGTTTAGGGGTTTTTAAAATTACTACGTCCTCAACACATGGTGAAAATTCAAAGGCATAGACCCCTTAACATGTAACTGTGAGCTGAATTAAGCTAAGATTAATACAAGGTATTACACTCATGGAGAATACAATTGTTTTCAACTACTCCTTAGTAGGCATCTCTTGTTGAATATGATTATGGTTTTCAGTAGAGAATCTAGGAATATAATTAAGCACCTTATCATTTATCATTTTTTCTACTTTGGTTTAAATACCCTCAAAATGTAAACAAGTAGGTCTAGCAATGTTTTTATCCTATTAAAAACTATTGCCATGGTCATCAATGATTTTATTAAAGAACAACCTTCTTATTCTTCCTCTAATAATATCATGGAAATAATTGGAATTAGCATCTCCCTAAAAAAAAACACTAAAGCTGCAACATTTGCTTAAGGACGAATTGCTCAATCATAAGAAATCTAATGTATATAGCCTACAGAAATTTAAGCTTGGTTTTATTTTCACCAGTGTTGTCATTAATAATATAATCTTCTGAAATTTGAACCTTTTCTTCAAACTCTTTGATAGTAGCAAAAATATCACTAAACTCACCTTTTCACCAATTGCTCAAAGTATTGTAAACCCTTTTCAACTTCATATGAAAATGCCACACAGGATTGCCTTCAACCGGTCTACTCCAGCAATCTTTAACAGCTTCTAAAAAGTTAGGGCTATCAACCCAACAATTAAGAAACTTGAAGTACTTGATCACTGCTTCTTGTCTCTGAACAACCTCAAATAAAAACGGACAATGATCCAACCTCACAGTAGAAAGATGAGTAATAGTAGATTGTGGTATTTTTTCTAACCAAAGATCATTAACTATAGCCTGGTCCAACCTCTTCAATATTTCATTCTCACCGTATCTCTTGTTAAACCAAGTGAACCTCTGACCATTAAAACCCAAATCAATAAGACCCCAAGCTTCAATCACCCTAATAAATTAAATTTTTTTATTCTAGTTGTAAGGTTGTCCACCTAATGTTTCCTCCATATCAATAATCATGTTGAAATCCCCTATTATACACTAAGATTAGCATTTCCAGAAACCTGTAACATCTTGTCCCACAATGGTCTTTGCAAAAAATCTCTACACTTTGCATAGACAAAAGTGTTAAGATAACTAGTATGATAAGAAACATGCCGAATTTTACAAGTAATTTGTTGATCATCTTGATCAAGAATCCTACAATTAATATTTTGAGTCCAAAAACCCAAATTTTGCCATTCCTATTACAAGAAACCTGATCCATATGAATTTGCACTCTATAAAAATGAAGTTGATAGTTGTTTGAAAAAGGTTCAAGAATAGTAATCATTGAAATATTATGAAAATTATTAAGATTTTGAAGTCTTTCTAGAAGACCCTGAGTATTAATACTCCTTGCATTCCAGTAAATTGTACTAATCATCATTAACACTTTTAGACCGTGATCTTGTTCTGTTCCATAAAAATTGACAAAATTGTTACATGAGTGTTTGGTTAGTTTTTTATTCTGTTTATGACTCCTTGGTGATAAACCACCTCTTTTTTCAACTTTTTGAATATCTTCTTGCAAACTAACAGATTCATCTATAATGTAAGTATAAACTTTATCATTCGAATGAGTCACTCTATATTCATCATTTTCATAATCAGCCAAGATAGATCTATTGTTTAAAGTATAAAATTCTTGAGGATTAACATATTCTATAGGAGGAATATCAAGGACAGCTTGTTTTTCACCAACACAAAATTTGGTTGATGTTTTTGAACCCCATTTTGTTGTTTCTGTTTCTGTTTCTCTTTTTTCTTTTAAAAGTGGTTCTTCTCTTCTGAGTTTAATCTAAAGTAGTATTGTTATTCATACCATAAACCTAACCAGTAGGAATTTACTGTCTTTCATCTAACTAAATATTGGTCAGGATAGTTGAATTTATGTTAACTTTATATAATGCTGGCTCAGTTTCTGTACCTTGAATACCATAAACCTGACATAAAAAAAGCATCTGTAGATTATGACTAGAAAACTCATTTGTCAAATTATTCTTATGAACATACTTTATGTACTTAAGAATTTATCAATCAAGCCAGACAACACTTCAGTAGTGATTTTTAATTCAATAGTATTTTTTTAGAGTGGTTGCAAGGGTTTTAGCATTTAACCACCCATCCCAGGATACCCCTTCTTGCATGTTAGTAGGTTTGTCCGTCACACTAGACTCACCTCAATTAAATACATCAATAGTCCCAACAAAAACATTAAAGTTATAGGAGTGGTTTTTATGGAGCATTGAGTCAATACTTGAGGTTCTTTTAAGTACATTTGCAATGCTTGAAACTTCTTGGGGTTGAGTTTGTTCAACCTAAACCTTATCACGTATTGAAACATTTAAATTATTGAGGAGGGGTTGATGGATCATTGAGTCAATACCTTCGGTCCTTTTATCTAGGACATTTTAGCA
This sequence comes from Capsicum pubescens, assembly GCA_030864215.1. NCBI lineage: Eukaryota > Viridiplantae > Streptophyta > Magnoliopsida > Solanales > Solanaceae > Capsicum > Capsicum pubescens. The sequence goes on from CM061538.1 coordinate 183,134,044, forward strand.
GCTATAGCTTGTTTTCTAAGATTTGTTTCAATATTTTTTCATTTTGCACAAGATTTCTCTTTTTTTTCACTAGATTTTTTTGTTTCTATTTGCACCTCCTGGCTTGATTTGTTTCCATATTTATACTTGGGACATTGTGGAATGGAATTACCAGACTTAACATTATTATCTAGGGATTGGGGTTGCGGATTCTGGGCTCCAAAATTAGCATTAAATTTATTGGACTCAAGAATAAACATTACATTCTTGGGATTTTTTTTAATTATTTTGAGAATACATACTTATTGGTTGCTTGTGTTGATTTTGCTAATTTTATGGTTGCTTAGTCTGAGGTGATCTAGGCTTGAAATCTAATACCTCTCTAATTTTTCTAGAGATGTTTTTTTTCCTGAGGTTGAGTATTTCTTTTACTTGTTCTTCCCTGAACTTGCCACTAATCTTGAGTATTTATGTTCTTGTTTTCTTCTTATTAATTTCTAATGTGCTATAGAAATATAGCACTTTTGATGCTTAAAATGAGAAAAATATATAAGTTTCTAAGGTTATTTTGTTAGATATGATGCATTTTGGGTATGTTTTATAGGAAATCATATTTTGGATGCTAAGTTTGTGAAAAGGATGAAAAAGGTATTTTTGGCTACTTTTTGGAGCAATTATGGATGTTTGGGATACTTTCAAGCATGTTAGGGAATTGAAAAAGAGCATAAAATATAACTCCCGACACGTACTAAGATGACATGTGGACCACAAGTAGGACCTACGGACCACAGTAGGCAAATCAAGTGTCAGAAGTCCGAAATCCCAAGAGCTGACCTATATTTTTGTCATCTGGTACTTGCGCCCTTTACCTGCGTTTACCCTGTTGACCACCGGTACTACCTATGCCAAGGATCAAGGCACAAGGGAAAACCATAAGTGGTGACTGACCCTATTTTTTTTAGTTCTTTCAACTTTGGTTTTAGGGTTTCCTTATGTACTATAAATATCGTTTATGTATTTTTAAGTAGGAGTTATGAACTTTTGATACTCAAAAACATATTTTCATTCTAAGATTTTATTTTGATCTTGATATTCTCTTTTATTAAATTTAGTTTATTAATTAAGTTACGATTATGGGTTTTCTTCTTCTAATCATTGTGATTTCATCTATTCATTCGATTATGAATGTTATTGATTTCTTCACAAGCATGAGTGGCTAAAAACCCAAAGCTAGGGTTGTCGAACCCTTAGCGGATTGATGAAGTAGGTTATATGTTGTTGTTGTTCTGAACCAATACCCATATATGTAATTCTTTGATATCATTATAACAATTTTCTTAATGGGTGCACACATTAGGATCCCACCTAGATGTTGCTACTTACTCTAAAAGAGTAGTAGTGACTTGGAAAAGATAATGACAATAGTAATTTGGAGTTTAATTGTTGATCTACTCTTTTAGGTTTAATATTATTAAGATGGTTAGGTTTCATCTAATAACTAGAGACTCAAAAGGAAATAGTTATGTAGGATCAAGATAATGGTTGGTAAGTCGACATCCTCATACTTAAAAGGTAAAGGGTGAAATCCTTTTACTCGTCTAAAAAACTATAGAAGGTACATAACTTATTGATTTTTCACACATGGTATTAGGTTGGCTCAATAAAGCATGATAAGCCTTCAAAGTTGAGAATCTAGGGGGTTCACAATCCAAGTGGTCACCTATGACTGAATATAACAAAAGTAGATATTGTTACTTGCTTGAGATTTCTACATAAAATCTCTCTATTTACTTTTCTTGTGTTGCCAATTTACTGCAACTCCTAAGATCAATATTCCATATGTTCCCTTAGGATTAGACCACACTTTATTCTATAACTATATTTTTAAAGTAATTGTATCATCTTCTGAGAGGTGGTGTAGTTTGGGTGTCATAGAAGTTTTGACACCATTGTCGAGGAAGACAGTATTGATCTATGATTTGAGGTCATTACAATTTTTGAGTTTTTCATTTTGTTTTGTTATAAGTTGGGAATACGCTGGTGTATGGCTAGCATACAGAGAAAAGACTATCCCTTACTCCCACTGAATCTAAACCTAGAAAGGATCTTACAAACACATAGTAGGATGTCAGAGAAGAAAAAATGATAATCTTGAAGGGATTCATGACATTGTACCCCACCTCTTCCTAAGGAGTACACAATATTGATGATCATCAAACTAGTGAGCTAATAGCTTAAGCTAAAATCTAGAGAAGGGAAATTAAGGATGCTCAGTGGGTAGATAGAGAAGGAGAGCTTGTTGAGCAGAGACAGGCAGCATACCACCAAGAAACACTCGGTGGAAATCATAATAGAGCTAGAGGTTCCCATGGTCAAGTGATCTTACCATGCCAATATGTGCAACCATATATAAACAATGAAAAAGTTCTGGGATACATTGATCCGAAAGAGACTGGAGCCACTATTCCTCCTTTTTTACCCCTAGACATTAAGTTTGACATCACGAGCAAAATGATCTAGATCTTAAATCTGAAGGGTGTGTTTGCAGGACTACCTACAGATGATACAAACTCGTACCATTCTATTTTACTTGTGATATGTAGTTGTATAATATTCTAGGGGTTAATCAAAAAGCACTTAGACTGAGGTTGTTCTCTTTCTCAGTTGTAGGAGAAGAATCTTTATGGTTGGGGAAATTCCAAGGGGCTCTATCATAACATGGAATTAGTTTGCAGGCAATTCTTAAATCGATTCTATAATGACCCTTTAGTTTATTTCTCATTATTCTTCTTATTTCTACTATTAGAGCTTTTCCATAGCTGCCTCATTTTATTTCTGAATTGTTAGAAATGATAGTTTTGTTACCTGGCAGTTTGTTTGGATTTTATAACCATTTTCGTGTTTAGAAGTCTTCATTGGTTCCAAATTGAAACCACACAAAACCTTTAGTAAAATAATATTGGATGCAAATTCCTACTGTGCTAGCTGCTTAAAAATATCAATTTTAGGTTGGGTGGACCCTTGGTTTGGGTCCATCACACCTGAACTTATTTTGACCTAGTGATAGGAAAGTTGAGAAATTGGAAATTTTATTGTGGGACCCATATTTATTTAATACAACCTCGGATTGAAAATCGGACTTTGCCAACGCATTTGTAATGTCAAAGTCAGTGTGATTGCATATCTTATTTGCCCATATTGTACTTCGAATGCATCCCAAGTCCTTGGCCAAAACTTGGAGTCAAATTCCAAGTTTACGTGATCTTTCAGTTCAGCAAATATCGTGATCCTATAGGACCTAGTGCGATTGCAAGGGTCATAATTGCAGAGATCGTGTGAACATAATTGCTACTCCTAAGGTCTTGGAATGGTCCATTTAAAAGTTCTTTGTGGAAAAAAATTGGCCATTTCTTCATTGACTCAAGCCTATAAAATCCTAATGGAGAAAGTAGTCTTTATAGTGGGTGATGGGTGTTGATTGTGATCTTGAAAAACTTCCATATTCATGCTTAGCATAAAATCTAAGGTACCATTCCTTCAATTATAGTGTAAAATTCTTTGTTGATAGAACCAAAATCCTTAATGTCTTGAGGATTGATTTTAGCCCAAAATATAGTTGTTTTACACCAATTTCTTGAGGGTTATAACTCCCAAATGATATGGGTTGGTATTGAAAACTCAATTTCCATATGTGTGACCCACTTGGGCATTCTTTATGGCAGTTTGGACCCGAAGCACAATGGTGCAATATGGGTGTTGTTATTCTCATATTAATGCATAGATAATGCTTTTGATGTTGTGGATCCTTGGAGAAGTTCAAGGAAAGGGAAAGCAAAGAAAAGATTGTTGGTTTGTTAGATTTGAGGTATGTTAGCCTTACATATGTTAGATTGAGCTTTATTGTAGTATAATTGTGATATCCTAATAAGAATAGGTGGGTATTAGATGTTTAAATGGTAGGTAATGTTTTGGATTAGTTGAATAACTTAGGCTATTGAATTCTTAAATTGTGATACTTGACCTATTGTCTAGAACCTTTCCTAGTTGTAGTTATTGTCTCATAGATAACATAAGAATGCTCTAGTTGCTCTAGGTAGATGGGAATAACCTAGTTCACTAACCTTAAGGGTATGTCAGCCTAGATATGTGTAGTTGTGAATTAGCATTAGGTCCATTGGATGACATAAGAGAAATAGTAGAGGAAGAATTATCCTATAGAACTAGTGAGGATTGATAAACCCTCGAGACATGATTTAGAAAACTTAGTCTAATTAAGGATAGAAGTTAGACTTGATGAAAATAATTTGGATATTAGAAGCCCGACTTGACCCACCTTAAGCTTAAACTATGTAACTTTGATAGAGACTTAGATAGATGTTGAATGCCTAGAATATTCTTTTATTTATGGGATGGCTAAACCTGGTAAATGGGTGTTTCATGTTGTTTCTTTGGGAATAGTGTGCATTCTTGATTTTTATCTTATTATCACTAATTTATTAGCAATGTATAGTCTTGTAAATTTAATCCATGACTATGATATCACTTAATTTATTGGCTAGTTCATAATGTGAACCTTAGATTTTGTTATTACTAATATTATGCTTAAGCCTAGTGACTAACTTATGTTTGTGCCGAAGAACCCTATTTTTACTAGTATTGTGAAGGATGCGAAATAAAAGAGATTCTAAAAAGTGTAACCATGGCTTGTTATAAACCATACTAATAATCATGTTTAGCCAGGTAATGTGTGGGATTTTCATACCATATGTATACACATGCTTATGCACCTACTAATATATTTCATTGATAATTAATGATAATGAGTTATGATATGTCTTTTCTTACTTCTTTCCATTCCATTCTTTGTTGGGCCTGCATTTGTTATTGTTTTGGCAATATATATATATATATATTGATATCATGATGAATATTAATGATATTATGATGCCCGAAAAATCCAAAAGATATATTTATGATATTATGATGCCTGGCAAGGCCTGAGAAAATATTAATGATTTTATGAAGCCCTATAAAGCCGAATGATTTATTGATGATATGTTGATGCCCGTCAAGGCAGAAGGATATATTGATATTGTAATGATGCCCAAAAAGGCCAGAGGATATATTGATACTATGATGATGCCCAGTAAATTTAAAATAGGTATTGATGATATGATGATGCCTGGTAAATTCTAACGAGGTATTAATGATATGATGATGCCCGATAAACCCAAAGGATATATTGATGTTACGGTGATGATATGTATGGTAAGAATATATAAATAGAGATGTATATGTGTGATTATGACCTTGTATAATTATGCCCGTATGTGCATTAGGGATATGATGTTATCCTTGGTAAGTTGTCTATATTTCCCTTCTATTAATCGCTTGTTAAGTGGAGTGGCTCTTCTAAATCTCAATTAATGAATAGAAGTTGAGTATGCTAAATATTATGTTAAGACTAATTGGTAAGTATAATGATGAGTAGAATTAAGGATTCACCTAGTGGATATATTTGTCTTAAATAAACGGATTAATTATGGGGTTTCTCCTAGTAAAAATAGGTTATTTGATAACTAGTTTTATATACAAAGTGGTTATAATACTTGATGGATAGAAACATAGAATACTAATTGGTGGACCTTATTTAGTTAAATGTTGTAACTAGTAATTATTGTTGTGAAATAGCTATTGATGATAATAGACTTAGCATTGTTGAAGATAAGTGATATTGATGCTTAATATGTAATGTTGTTGGTTGCTTAAATGTTGACTTATAGATTTATGGTGCTAACTAGTGAGAGGCATTGGTTAATAGATAGAAAAGTGTTTTTGACAATATGTAACCTCTTCCTATATGATGACTAGTGAACCTATGATAACTAGGAATGAGTTTTGTTAAATGGTAATTATGGTTTAGTCTTACATCTTTACTAGATGTGGATGTTAGCTATTTAGTGAATAATAATTAGTTACTATTTCATGAAGGAGGATTATATAATGACTAGATAGAGCGGATTGATATCGCATATATCTAAATGGCTATATGACTATGGTTATGATTACCTAGGAGTATGTTATTGCAATTATGGTAATTAATGATGATTATGACTAGATAATCCTCAGTCAGTTGATCATGGAGTATGACTATATAACATACCTTGGAGTATGTTATTGCAATAACATACTCCAAGGTACAAAGTATATAATGTTTCTCAGTCTGCTGATCATGCCTATTGAATATCCATTGTTTTGGTACTTATAGTACACTTCTGTACCTTTTTGGTGTAGATCGGGGTACTAATTACTGCCACTGAGTTAGAGATCGTGTAGTGTTGAGTTTTAGGAGATAGGGTAAGCTCTTTTATTTTAGAGTTTCCCATTTCCCTTTTATCTTTATTCAGTTTTTTTGTTCAAGACAAATGTATAAGAGTATTTAGACTTTGAGTTGTATTTTCTATTTTCAAACTTAGATACTTTTGTACTGATATTACCAGGTCATGGGATTGGTATTCATATTATGGATTGTCTACTGTGGAACATGGTTGTTTATTATTGTGTTCATCTATTGTGGCCCTTGTTAGATGTTTCTACCAAAGTATCCCATTGCCTTAGCTTTGGGTTAAAATGCTAGCATATGTACTGGTGGGTTTTAGTATTTGCTATCATGACTTGTGAATTGGGTCATGACAAATTGGTATTAGAGCCTAGGTTTCACTGATATTATTGGTTCAAGAGCTAGTGTCTAATAGAGTCCTATGGATGGGAATATTGACGTTCATTTCCTATCTTTGGGCTACTGTCGAACATTCTTAGGTTTCCTTCACTTCTTTCACTCATATCGTTTTAAGAGTCTGAGTCGGTTTGTAGGATATTTTTTCACATTACAATTTTGTAGATGCCCATGACTCATGCTTCAGCTATGCATGATAAGAACCTCGAAACCAAGCCTCATGATATGTCTCCCATCATGCATAAAGATGGACCTCCCCAAAAACCCATTCCTATACCTGAGCAAGTGATTCCTCTACCACAGCCAGCGGTGGGCCAGGGACCAACCCAGGTTCCACCAGTTTTTATTCCCTATTCTTTGCATAGAGATGCTTTGGTTTTGCAGTTGGGTATTGTTGATGGTTCATAGACTACTGTGGCAGGAGTGTAGCCTGTAGCTTCAGCTCATAGAGTTGAGGTTCCTCCTATGCCTGCAGTCGTTCAGCTAATGGTTGCTCAGCTTATAACCCCGATTGCTATGTCTGTTGAGGAGTCAAATATCTGGGCAGGTTTTTAAGGTTTTCTCCTCCCTAAATTTCTGGTGCTCCTGGAGGGGATGCATTTTAGTTTCTAACTGGTTGTGAAGATAGGCTAAATGGACTAGGACTTGTTACATCTTATGGTATAGATTAAACCACATTTCATTTGGATTTTTCTTCTCTACATTGATGGAGAGGTTTTATGAGTTTTATGGTAGTTGGATCTTATTCTCGTCATTGACTCAGTTCTCTAAGATATTCTTGGAGAAGTATATGCCGCACAACCTTAGAGATCGATTGAGAGACCAGTTATCTAGATTGGAGTAGGGTTCTATGACAGTCGCTGAGTATGAGGCCCTTTTCCATGATTTGGTGAGGCATACAAATTCTATCTTTCAAGATGAGTATAACATAGTTTGTTACTTTGTAAGAAGATTGAGACATCCTATTTGGATGGCTACTTAGAGTCAAGTTGCTATCGATAGGACTTTTGCTGAAGTTTTTGTTCATGCTAGAGTGATGGAAGACTGCATCGTGGGGGTCCAAATATGAGGCCCAAGTATTAGGGTAGATTTCGTGGAAGCCATAGAAGTTCCCAATTCAGAGTGGTAGTTATTATGTTGGGCATCCTCCACGTACAACTTTTACATTCAGAGTCAGAATAGTCGACCAATTTATGCAACTCTTTAGACAACTGACAGAGGTCAATTAAGTATTAGTGGTCGCATTTGTAAGGGGGTCACCAGTCGTTAAGAGGTTCTCTGCAGGCCATGCTAGACACGGTGGTTACTCTAGTTCGGCCAGATTTGTGAGTTCTTGTTCTGCTCGTGATTCTTGTTGTACTTATGGGCTTCGTGGTCAATTTTTGCAAGATTGACCTAGTCGTGGGGTTATGGTTATTTCAACCAAGGGCGCTACTCCTATCACATCGGTTTATTTCTCTGATAGAGTTGGTGAGAGAAGTCCTAGGAGTGGTTACTAGGGTGCTCGAGGTGGTACTTAAGCGGCAGGAAAAGAGGACAGTCAGGCGCCCAGCTAGGTAATGATACTTTAGATGCTATTTTGATAGGTACAATTTTGGTGTGCCGTGAGTCATCTCTAGATCTGTTTAATTCTGGATCCACTTATTCTTATGTATCTGCTTATTATGCACCACGGTTGGACTTGACTAGTGATTTATTATCTATTCCATTGCGCGTATATACTCTTTTAGGTTATTCTTTAGTAGTGTTTTGAGTATTTTGATCATGTGTTGCGATGGTTTGTGATGTTTATACTTATGCTAATCTTATTATTCTGGATATGCTGAATTTTGTTGTGATTCTGGGCATGTACTGGTTATCCCACTATTATGCGGTCATGATTTGTGTGATACCCTGAGTTTTCCCATTAAATATTTCTCTCCCAAATGTGTAGAGTCGTTAAAGACTTTTTATCTTTCCAAGAGTCCAGTAAGATCTTGGATGAAAATGTGTTGAATTCTATTCTTTATCATGATTAATAATTTTTCTGTGTGGAATTTCTGGATATGCGACCCATAATCGCGTAGAGCATCAAATAATAGTTCCAACGATATGTGGATCATCCAAAATGGACACTCGAGTAATGAGTTATGATCATTCCGATCTAACCGTGAATAGTGGTGAACAGTAAATATGCAGAAAAAAATACTGAGGTTAGAAGAATTTTAGCGTCAACTTCAAACAATCATAACTCCTTGTACATAATGATCTGGATGAGATACTATATATCGACAGAAATCTCTGAGAGTCCTCTTTCCAATGAGATTGGTTTCATCTAATTTGTCCATCAGAGCAAAAAGTTATAGTCGATCTACTTCAGCCTATCCAAACAGTCCACCAAAGGACAGATTTGACATTATTTGATTTTTAAGGGTATTTTGGTCATTCCCACTCCAATCCATCCAGGTAAACCATGGATTTAAGTCCATTAAGAGCATTCAATAGCTCATTTTTCTCCAAAATTTCCTAAAGCTCAAACCCCAACCCTACTACTCCAAATTTCATCCTTCCATGTCTCTTGATTGAACCGTAGAAATTTCAAATTGATTTGGGATTTGAGTTGATCATGTTAAGGGCTTCGAGAAGCACCCTTTATTTTTGTGAATAAAGTTCCAGAGTTGGAAGTTCATAGTCATCTTCCATTTTTAGGTATGTGAGGCTTTGAACAAGATTATCCTTTCGATCTTGTTCACGGCATTTTTGTTGAACTACATTGACATGAGATTTTACATGTTTTACCATGAATTGGAAATATACTTTTAAATCTTATATCATTGTCCATGAGCAATTGGATTATGTCATCCGATATGTGTATGATGTTGAGATAGAATTATGTCCAAAAAGTATTTGATTATGAGAGTATGATGATTTAATTTGTTAAGCCTTGATTTATACTATCATTCCACTATTTCCTTATTATGAATTTATAATTGATATTGGAAATTCTATCCCTACTATGGGTTGATGTCTCAAGTAGCTTTAAATGATAGTTGGATGGCAAATTGAGAAATGTTGATATTGAAGTTGCAATGAGTCTTGGTATTTTCCGGATGGTTTTGATGAGTTAAATTGTTGAAAATATTATGTATTTAGTCTTCATATCCTTTTCGAAATGTCGAGTCGGTTATGGTTCAATGCATTGATACCTTGTTGATGTTGAGGAAGATTAAAATGTTTTGAGCTAAAATGTGTTGAGTTAGGAATCCACAAATTGATATGATTTGATAAATGAGAAAGAGATTTGATTTGGTTTTTATGATAGACCCTTGTGATGTTGTGGTGGATTTCCTAACGCGTTCTGAGCTTGTCGGGGAGTCGTACTTAGCACCAAGAGGGAAATTTGGTATTTCCCCAAACCTATGTGCCACCATAGGGTTGTTTGATGATGATATTATTGTCCAGAGAGCCCGATTGTGATTATTTCAGTTTTAAGGTCATACTCCCTGGCAAAGAGTATGACGCTCCCGCCAACAGAGGTTTCAAACATTGGTATTCCACATAGCTCACGTGGGGTTGGTGGTTACAGGAAACTCCTGTGTCCATAATATTAAGTTTCTTGAATAATCGAGTCACTCCGAAATTTGAGTCAAAGAGTTGAGATGTTTATGATGTTTTATGGTCATTCATGATGATTTATAATTACCTATGATGATTTTTGACTATATGATAATTTATGTTGATTTAGGATGATTTATCATAATTTATGATTTATAATGATTTACGTGGATTACGAGATTTTATCAAATGAACTGTTTATTATGAAATTACGAAAAGTGTGATTTGATATAACTCAAGACAAGTGAGTCATCATTGTCCGTATGCATGTTTTCATGAAATTGATTATACTATTTATATTATTGCATGTACCTCCACATACTCAGTATATTTCAAAGTGCTGACCCACATATTTCCATGGGCTACATTCTTACCAAAATGTAGGTACAAGCTGTAGCGCACATATCATGTTTTGCTGGGTCGCAGTTCTCCATCGGCAGGTGATTAGTCCTTTTGATTCAGGGACTTGAGTTGTTCAGATTTGAGGTGTATTGTATTTTCTGTATTCAGTCGTATTGAGTAGGGGTAGTTGGGAGTCATGACCCGGCTATCTTTGGTCAATGCTAGTAGAGGCTTCATAGACTGTCACTAGTAGTCAGTGTATTCAGTTTCAGATTTGTATATATATGATCAAAATTGTGACCATGTAAATTTACTTTCATGTTGGTCGGACTAAGTTATGGGTTATTTTTGCATTATTTCTTCTATTTTATGTATTTTATTCAGTTTCTTTGGGTTATGGCAGATGAAGGGTTAGCTTGGGGTCACTTGTGACCTTAAGCACCGTGTGACATCTCGGGATCCAATTTCGGACGTTACGAGCTTGGTATCAGAGCACAGAGTTCAAGTGTCCTAGGGTGTCTATGAAGCCATATCTAGTAGAGTCTTGTGGACCGGTACGAAGACGTCTGTACTTTTCTTCGAGAGGCTACGAGGCAATTAGGAAATTGTTCCCTTTGTTTCAAGTCGTAGATCGTGCTGTGGAAAGGTTCCTTAAGAAAGTCATACGGGTGCATATCTTGCATAAATTCGGCCATTACGCCGTGTTAATAAATTATTATGGTATAGGACATGGAATTGTGGATGATTATTGTCGTTATGAGGTTTTGGTGGACTAGTATGTTTGGGGTATTTGATAGATGGAAATGGTTTTTGAGATTGTTGTTAATCATAGTTAGAGTGAGTTGTTAAGATTGTATAGCGGGTGAGGAGAAAAATGAATTTAATGATTGAATTGCTACGACGTTAGTGATAGAGAGGAGATTTAGTAGGTTTGAACCGTATGTACGGGAGCTTAAGTCTATTTGTTTGTGATCAAGTGTGATATTGTGTGTTGAGGTAGTAGTATGCTCAAGGTGTTATGGGGATTTTTTTTAAGTTATTAAATGTTAAGCGGTTAGTGTTATCCTTGATCGGGTAAGTATGAATGATGATATGTGGTATACGATGTAATTGTGAGTTAACTTGGGCATTAGAGGTTGATGAAGGTGTTAGCTTGAGATGTAATGTTAGTAAAGCACGAAGAAGTTAGTATGGTTTAGCGAAGGTTTGATGTATTCATGGTAAGTTCTAGAATCTAAGCTGCGGAGTGCATGAATTGTTGTATGATAACTTTTGAAGTTGTCTAAGTTGGTGGGTATTTGAGAGTTTTGTTAGGAATGGGTTTTGCGCTCGCGGGTGTAGTTATGCGGGTTAAGTTATAGATCTTGTGTATGGGTATATTCGGGGACCCTGGAGTAAAGAGAATGTCATGGACTAGAGTTTGTATGGTGATTCGTTGACTCGGAGTATTGGCTTAAGTCTAAGAGGGAGATAGTAGAAAAAAAATAAAAAATTAACTAAGTTAAGATTGCGGGATTCAGGTAGGTGTATCGGTGGGTTGCAAGTTGGTGGTGAGAAGTAGTGGTGTTGATCCTATTTTACCCCAGCCTTTTCAGTGACATCGATATTTTCTCATGCCTTATGTTTCATTCCCCCGATCATAATACATGTTCATGCATATCATGGGAAATCATGTATTCTCCTAACTATCGAAGTATGGAGTCCCAATTTTTCTAGCTGGCGAAATTGACATTCCATAAGCTATAAACTCCAAACTCAAGTTGCGCGGTTCATAATGCATGTGCTTAAGTTTTATTGTATGTTCAAGTTCAGTCCACCGGCAACACCCTTAGGGACCAATAAGATTCAATTTATGTCCTGGGTGTCCTTAATCTTTAATCTTGATTCTGGTTGAATTCATATATTTGATGCCCTCGTTCTCCGGCCTCAATAACCGCACCAAGTCATACACAATATCCCTTCATATTCTACCCTTTCATGACTTTCCATTTGTCGAGGGAGTGTGGATGAACAGTGGTGACGATAGGAGAGAGTGAGCGGGTTTTTGTTGATAAAGATTGTGGCATGTTAATTTTAGCTAAGGTGGCAAGTGTGGAGTAAGCTTGAGGCTAGGCTTTTGATGGATGTCATGGTTATTTGAAGCATTTCGTGTTATGTTTGTGAAAGTGGTTGTGTGATGGTTTATCTAGGTTTGTAGGTGGGGAATTGTTGAAGTGAAGTCTTGTGCATGTCTTAGTTAATTCGAAAAGTTAGTGAGTGTTTTCTTAAGAATAGTGCCCGGAAGTTGTCTTAATAAAGGATGGTAGAATTTGAAAAAGGTGTTTTATGGGTGTTGATTAGGAGTGTACACGTAATTATAAAGATAGGCTTGAACATCATGTGTGTATATATGGACGGAGATTAAAGTTCATATTATCGATATGTTTTGGTGTCTATGTTGATTTAGAAGTCTAAGCTAAAAGCTCTTGTAAATTGATCTTACATAGCACTCATGTATTGTGAATATATCTCCTGTCTGAGGATATTAGTTGCAAGCCTTGGCCTTGCGATAATTTGAATTACGTATATTCCTATAAATCGTTCCCTAATCTTTAAGACTTGTTGATATGAATATGATGGTTGAAAATGGTGAGTATTAAGTGGATTAGAGTTGATTGAGTGGTAATAAGAATTATCTGTGAGATGAGGAATTGTAACAATGTGGATGTGTGTAAATTTATAATTCAGAATGGTGCTATGTTACTGTGTTAGGTGGAGGAATTGGTGACTCCCAATAAAGCTTGAAAATGAGGAGAGAGAGTTTGTCTTAGTTAGATTTGAATAGCCAAGATTGCAAATGCCTTGTGAGAATTATGAATTGAATCAAGTAAGTATGGTATTTGGGGAAAATAGTATTGCGGAGAAAGGGTGTACGAAACGTATTGATAAGCTTGAAAGTAAGGAGTTGTACTGCATGGGGTCTAGTACTTTTATTTTGAAATAAGACTGATCGACCTACGCTCCGTACTTAAAATTGGGGTCGAGTTATAAATCCTTATTTCAATATATATATATATATATATATATATATTGTTCGGACCATATCCCAAGCCCAATTGCTTTCAAGTAGCGTTGAAAGTTCCTTGGAAATATTTTGAATCATGTCCTAATTGAATGAGAGCGTGTCTTGATTCGGTCCATGCACCAAGAAATTCAACTCGATAGTTATTCAGATGGATTCATATATTTCTTCCATCTTCCAATGTGGTCCAATCGCACTACTTGAAGTTTCGTGAGCATAACCATTTCAAGAATGATTTATTTGCGTCGAAGCGAGTTACCAAATTCTATTTAGCCTTTGCTTTTGTTCCCGACCCAAGTATTAAGCCATGGGTCGATCATAAAGTGTCCCGTGTATCAATTAGTATTATACGGAGAGAACCGATCCCAATAGGGAGATGTTGTGATATCCCGAGTTTTCATATCCTAGATCTTTCATCTCTTTCTTTGTGAATGCGGATTTAAATAGAAGTTAAGAATTTTTTCCTTCATCCAACTCTTTTAGTAATAGACTAAACTATGTCATTGTGATTAACATGAGCTTGTGCATCGAAAAGTACTCCAAAGCTTAGAAAAATATAAACTTGTTCATCAAGCTATTTTAGTTGCGTATCCTCAATTTTCCTTGTCTTCCTAACCTAACGAGTTAGATTCGGGGATGAATGTTTCCAAGGGGGAGATGATGTGATACCCTGAGTTTTCCCGTTAAATATTTCGCTCCCAAATGTGTCGAGTCATTAAAGCCTTTTTATCTTTCCAAGAGTCCATTAAGATCTCGGACGAAAATGTGTTGAATTTTGTTCTTTATCGTAATTAATAATTTTTCTGTGTGGAATTTCTGGATATACAACCTGTCATCGCGTAGAGAATCGAATAATCTTTCCAACGATATGTGGATCATCCAAAACGGACACTCAAGCAATGAGTTATGATCATTCCTCAAACCGTGAATAGTGGTGAACAATAAATATGCAGGAAAAAAATACTGAGGCTAGGCGAATTTTAGGGTCAACTTCAAATGATCATAACTCCTTGTACATAATGATCTGGCTGAGATACTATATATCAACACAAATCTCTGAGAGTCCTATTTCCAATGAGATTGGTTTCATCCAATTTTTCTATCGGATAAAAAAGTTATAGTCGATCTACTTCAGCCTATCAAAACAGTCCACCAAAGGACAGATTTGACATTATTTGATTTTTAAGGGTATTTTGGTCATTCCCACTCTAATCCATCTGGGTAAACCATGGATTTAAGTCCATTAATAGAATTCAATATCTCATTTTTCTCCAAAATTTCCTAAGGCTCAAACCCCAACCCTACTACTCCAAATTTCATCCTTCCATGTCTCTTGATTGAGCCGTAGAAATTTCAAATTGATTTGGGATTCGAGTTGATCATGTTAAGGTCTTCGAGAAGCACCCTTTATTTTCGTGAATAAAGTTTCGGAGTCGGAAGTTCATATTCATCTTCCATTTTTAGGTATGTGGGGCTTTGAACAAGATTATCCTTTCGATCTTGTGCCTGGTATTTTTGTTGAATTACATTGACATGAAATTTTACATGTTTTACCATGAATTGGAAATATAGTTTTATATCTTATATTACTATCCATGAGCTATGGGATTATGTCATACTATATGTGTATGATTTTGAGATGGAATTATGTCCAAAAAGTATTTGATTATGAGAGTATGATGATTTAATTTGTTAAGCCTTGATTTATACTATCATTCCACTATTTCCTTATTATGAATTTATAATTGATATTGGAAATTCTATATCCCTACTATGGGTTGATGTCTCAAGTACCTTTAAATGGGAGTTGGATGGCAAATTGAGAAATATTGATATTGAAGTTGCAATGAGTCTTGGTATTTTTCGGATGGTTTTGATGAGTTAAATTGTTGAAAATATTATATATTGAGTCTTCATATCCTTGTCCAAATGTCGAGTCGGTTATGGTTCAATGCATTGATACCTTGTTGATGTTGAGGAAGATTAAAATGTTTTGAGCTAAAATGTGTTGAGTTAGGAATCCACAAATTGATATGATTTGATAAATGAGAAAGAGATTTGATTTGGTTTTTATGATAGACCCTTGTGATGTTGTGGTGGATTTCCTAACGCGTTCTGAGCTTGTCGGGGAGTCGTACTTAGCACCAAGAGGGAAATTTGGTATTTCCCCAAACCTATGTGCCACCATAGGGTTGTTTGATGATGATATTATTGTCCAGAGAGCCCGATTGTGATTATTTCAGTTTTAAGGTCATACTCTCTGGCAAAGAGTATGACGCTCCCGCCAACAGAGGTTTCAAACATTGGTATTCCACATAGCTCACGTGGGGTTGGTGGTTACAGGAAACTCCTGTGTCCATAATATTAAGTTTCTTGAATTATCGAGTCACTCCGAGATTTGAGTCAAAGAGTTGAGATGTTTATGATGTTTTATGGTCATTCATGATGATTTATAATTACCTATGATGATTTTTGATTATATGATAATTTATGTTGATTTAGGATGATTTATCATAATTTATGATTTATAATGATTTACGTGGATTACGAGATTTTATCAAATGAACTGTTTATTATGAAATTACGAAAAGTGTGATTTGATATAACTCAAGACAAGTGAGTCATCATTGTCCGTATGCATGTTTTCATGAAATTGATTATACTATTTATATTATTGCATGTACCTCCACATACTCAGTATATTTCATAGTGCTGACCCACATATTTCCATGGGCTACATTCTTACCTAAATATAGGTACAAGCTGTAGAGCACATATCATGTTTTGCTGGGTCGCAGTTCTCCATTGGCAGGTGATTAGTCCTTTTGATTCAGGGACTTGAGTTGTTCAGATTTGAGGTGTATTGTATTTTCTGTATTCAGTCGTATTGAGTAGGAGTAGTTGGGAGTCATGACCCGGCTATCTTTGGTCAATGCTAGTAGAGGCTTCATAGACTGTCACTAGTAGTCAGTGTATTCAGTTTCAGATTTGTATATATATGATCAAAATTGTGACCATGTAAATTTACTTTCATGTTGGTCGGACTAAGTTATGGGTTATTTTTGCATTATTTCTTCTATTTTATGTATTTTATTCAGTTTCTTTGGGTTATGCCAGATGAAGGGTTAGCTTGGGGTCACTTGAGACCTTAAGCACCGTGTGACATCTCGGGATCCAATTTCGGACGTTACGAGCTTGGTATCAGAGCACAGAGTTCAAGTGTCCTAGGGTGTCTATGAAGCCATATCTAGTAGAGTCTTGTGGACCGGTATGAAGACGTCTGTACTTTTCTTCGAGAGGCTACGAGGCAATTAGGAAAATGTTCCCTTTGTTTCAAGTCGTAGATCGTGCTGTGGAAAGGTTCCTTAAGAAATTCATACGGGTTCATATCTTGCATAAATTCGGCCATTTCGCCGTGTTAATAAATTATTATGGTATAGGACATGGAATTGTGGATGATTATTGTCGTTATGAGGTTTTGGTGGACTAGTATGTTTGGGGTGTTTGATAGATGGAAATGGTTGTTGGGATTGTTGTTAATCATAGTCAGAGTGAGTTGTTAAGATTGTATAGAGGGTGAGGAGAAAAATGAATTTAATGATTGAATTGCTACGACGTTAGTGATAGAGAGGAGATTTAGTAGGTTTGAACCGTATGTACGGGAGCTTAAGTCTATTTGGTTGTGATCAAGTGTGATATTGTGTGTTGAGGTAGTAGTATGCTCAAGGTGTTTTGGGGATTTTTTTTAAGTTATTAAATGTTAAGCGGTTAGTGTTATCCTTGATCGGGTAAGTATGAATGATGATATGTGGTATACGATGTAAGTGTGAGTTAACTTGGGCATTAGAGGTTGATGAAGGTGTTAGCTTGAGATGTGATGTTAGTAAAGCACGAAGAAGTTAGTATGGTTTAGCGAAGGTTTGATGTATTCATGGTAAGTTCTAGAATCTAAGCTGCGGAGTGCATGAATTGTTGTATGATAACTTTTGAAGTTGTCTAAGTTGGTGGGTATTTGAGAGTTATGTTAGGAATGGGTTTTGCGCTCGCGGGTGTAGTTATGCGGGTTAAGTTATAGATCTTGTGTATGGGTATATTCGGGGACCCTGGAGTAAAGAGAATGTCATGGACTAGAGTTTGTATGGTGATTCGTTGACTCAGAGTATTGGCTTAAGTCTAAGAGGGAGATAGTAGAATAAAAAATAAAAAATTAACTAAGTTAAGATTGCGGGATTCAGGTAGGTGTATCGGTGGGTTGCAAGTTGGTGGTGAGAAGTAGTGGTGTTGATCCTATTTTACCCCAGCCTTTTCAGTGACATCGATATTTTCTCATGCCTTATGTTTCATTCCCCCGATCATAATACATGTTCATGCATATCATGGGAAATCATGTATTCTCCTAACTATCGAAATATGGAGTCCCAATTTTTCTAGCTGGCGAAATTGACATTCCATAAGCTATAAACTCCAAACTCAAGTTGCACGGTTCATAATGCATGTGCTTAAGTTTTATTGTATGTTCAAGTTCAGTCCACCGGCAACACCCTTAGCGACCAATATGATTCAATTTATGTCCTGGGTGTCCTTAATCTTTAATCTTGATTCTGGTTGAATTCATATATTTGATGCCCTCGTTCTCCGGCCTCAATAACCGCACCAAGTCATACACAATATCCCTTCATATTCTACCCTTTCATGACTTTCCATTTGTCGAGGGAGTGTGGATGAACAGTGGTGACGATAGGAGAGAGTGAGCGGGTTTTTGTTGATAAAGATTGTGGCATGTTAATTTTAGCTAAGGTGGCAAGTGTGGAGTAAGCTTGAGGCTAGGCTTTTGATGGATTTCATGGTTATTTGAAGCATTTCGTGTTATGTTTGTGAAAGTGGTTGTGTGATGGTTTATCTAGGTTTGTAGGTGGGGAATTGTTGAAGTGAAGTCTTGTGCATGTCTTAGTTAATTCGAAAAGTTAGTGAGTGTTTTCTTAAGAATAGTGCCCGGAAGTTGTCTTAATAAAGGATGGTAGAATTTGAAAAAGGTGTTTTATGGGTGTTGATTAGGAGTGTACACGTAATTATAAAGATAGGCTTGAACATCATGTGTGTATATATGGACGGAGATTAAAGTTCATATTATCGATAAGTTTTGGTATCTGTGTTGATTTAGAAGTCTAAGCTAAAAGCTCTTGTAAATTGATCTTACATAGCACTCATGTATTGTGAATATATCTCCTGTCTGAGGATATTAGTTGCAAGCCTTGGCCTTACGATAATTTGAATTACGTATATTCCTATAAATAGTTTCCTAATCTTTAAAACTTGTTGATATGAATATGATGGTTGAAAATGGTGAGTAATAAGTGGATTAGAGTTGATTGAGTGGTAATAAGAATTATCTGTGAGATGAGGAATTGTAACAATGTGGATGTGTGTAAATTTATAATTCAGAATGGTGCTATGTTACTGTGTTAGGTGGAGGAATTGGTGACTCCCAATAAAGCTTGAAAATGAGGAGAGAGAGTTTGTCTTAGTTAGATTTGAATAGCCAAGATTGCAAATGCCTTGTGAGAATTATGAATTGAATCATGTAAGTATGGTATTTGGGGAAAATAGTATTGCGGAGAAAGGGTGTACGAAACGTATTGATAATCTTGAAAGTAAGGAGTTGTACTGCATGGGGTCTAGTACTTTTATTTTGAAATAAGACTGATCGACCTACGCTCCGTACTTAAAATTGGGGTCGAGTTATAAATACTTATTTCAATATATATATATATATATATTGTTCGGACCATATCCCAAACCCAATTGCTTCCTAGTAGCGTTGAAAGTTCCTTGGAAATATTTTGAATCATGTCCTAATTGAATGAGAGCGTGTCTTGATTCGGTCCGTGCACCTAGAAATTCAACTCGATAGTTATTCAGATGGATTCATCTATTTCTTCCATCTTCCGATGTGGTCCAATCGCACTACTTGAAGTTTCGTGAGCATAACCATTTCAAGAATGATTTATTTGCGTCGAAGCGAGTTACCAAATTCTATTTAGCCTTTGCTTTTGTTCCCGACCCAAGTATTAAGCCATGGGTCGATCATAAAGTGTCCCGTGTATCAATTAGTATTATACGGAAAGAACCGATCCCAAGAGGGAGATATTGTGATATCCCGAGTTTTCATATCCTAGATCTTTCATCTCTTTCTTTGTGAATGCGGATTTAAATAGAAGTTAAGAATTTTTTCCTTCATCCAACTCTTTTAGTAATAGACTAAACTATGTCATTGTGATTATCATGAGCTTGTGCGTCGGAAAGTACTCCAAAGCTTAGAAAAATATAAACTTGTTCATCAAGCTATTTTAGTTGCGTATCCTCAATTTTCCTTGTCTTCCTAACCTAACGAGTGAGATTCGGGGATGAATGTTTCCAAGGGGGAGATGATGTGATACCCTGATTTTTCCCGTTAAATATTTCGCTCCCAAATGTGTCGAGTCATTAAAGCCTTTTTATCTTTCCAAGAGTCCATTAAGATCTCGGACGAAAATGTGTTGAATTTTGTTCTTTATCATAATTAATAATTTTTCTGTGTGGAATTTCTGGATATACAACCTGTCATCGCGTAGAGAATCGAATAATCTTTCCAACGATATGTGGATCATCCAAAACGGACACTCGAGCAATGAGTTATGATCATTCCTCTAACCGTGAATAGTGGTGAACAATAAATATGCAGGAAAAAAATACTGAGGCTAGGCGAATTTTAGGGTCAACTTCAAACGATCATAACTCCTTGTACATAATGATCTGGCTGAGATACTATATATCAACACAAATCTCTGAGAGTCCTATTTCCAATGAAATTGGTTTCATCCAATTTTTCTATCGGATAAAAAAGTTATCGTCGATCTACTTCAGCCTATCAAAACAGTCCACCAAAGGACAGATTTGACATTATTTGATTTTTAAGGGTATTTTGGTCATTCCCACTCCAATCCATCCGGGTAAACCATGGATTTAAGTCCATTAATAGAATTCAATATCTCATTTTTCTCCAAAATTTCCTAAGGCTCAAACCCCAACCCTACTACTCCAAATTTCATCCTTCCATGTCTCTTGATTGAGCCGTAGAAATTTCAAATTGATTTGGGATTCGAGTTGATCATGTTAAGGTCTTCGAGAAGCACCCTTTATTTTCGTGAATAAAGTTTCGGAGTCGGAAGTTCATATTCATCTTCTATTTTTAGGTATGTGGGGCTTTGAACAAGATTATCCTTTCGATCTTGTGCCCGGTATTTTTGTTGAATTACATTGACATGAAATTTTACATGTTTTACCATGAATTGGAAATATAGTTTTATATCTTATATTACTGTCCATGAGCTATGGGATTATGTCATACTATATGTGTATGATGTTGAGATGTCCAAAAAGTATTTGATTATGAGAGTATGATGATTTAATTTGTTAAGCCTTGATTTATACTATCATTCCACTATTTCCTTATTATGAATTTATAATTGATATTGGAAATTCTATATCCCTACTATGGGTTGATGTCTCAAGTACCTTTAAATGGGAGTTGGATGGCAAATTGAGAAATGTTGATATTGAAGTTGCAATGAGTCTTGGTATTTTCCGGATGGTTTTGATGAGTTAAATTGTTGAAAATATTATATATTGAGTCTTTATATCCTTGTCCAAATGTCGAGTCGGTTATGGTTCAATGCATTGATACCTTGTTGATGTTGAGGAAGATTAAAATGTTTTGAGCTAAAATGTGTTGAGTTAGGAATCCACAAATTGATATGATTTGATAAATGAGAAAGAGATTTGATTTGGTTTTTATGATAGACCCTTGTGATGTTGTGGTGGATTTCCTAACGCGTTCTGAGCTTGTCGGGGAGTCGTACTTAGCACCAAGAGGGAAATTTGGTATTTCCCCAAACCTATGTGCCACCATAGGGTTGTTTGATGATGATATTATTGTCCAGAGAGCCCGATTATGATTATTTCAGTTTTAAGGTCATACTCCCTTGCAAAGAGTATGACGCTCCCGCCAACAGAGGTTTCAAACATTGGTATTCCACATAGCTCACGTGGGGTTGGTGGTTACAGGAAACTCCTGTGTCCATAATATTAAGTTTCTTGAATTATCGAGTCACTCCGAGATTTGAGTCAAAGAGTTGAGATGTTTATGATGTTTTATGGTCATTCATGATGATTTATAATTTCCTATGATGATTTTTGACTATATGATAATTTATGTTGATTTAGGATGATTTATCATAATTTATGATTTATAATGATTTACGTGGATTACGAGATTTTATCAAATGAACTGTTTATTATGAAATTACGAAAAGTGTGATTTGATATAACTCAAGACAAGTGGGTCATCATTGTCCGTATGCATGTTTTCATGAAATTGATTATACTATTTATATTATTGCATGTACCTCCACATACTCAGTATATTTCAAAGTGCTGACCCACATATTTCCATGGGCTACATTCTTACCAAAATGTAGGTACAAGCTGTAGCGCACATATCATGTTTTGCTGGGTCGCAGTTCTCCATCGGCAGGTGATTAGTCCTTTTGATTCAGGGACTTGAGTTGTTCAGATTTGAGGTGTATTGTATTTTCTGTATTCAGTCGTATTGAGTAGGGGTAGTTGGGAGTCATGACCCGGCTATCTTTGGTCAATGCTAGTAGAGGCTTCATAGACTGTCACTAGTAGTCAGTGTATTCAGTTTCAGATTTGTATATATATGATCAAAATTTTGACCATGTAAATTTACTTTCATGTTGGTCGGACTAAGTTATGGGTTATTTTCGCATTATTCCTTCTATTTTATGTATTTTATTCAGTTTCTTTGGGTTATGCCAGATGAAGGGTTAGCTTGGGGTCACTTGTGACCTTAAGCACCGTGTGACATCTCGGGATCCAATTTCGGACGTTACGAGCTTGGTATCAGAGCACAGAGTTCAAGTGTCCTAGGGTGTCTATGAAGTCATATCTAGTAGAGTCTTGTGGACCGGTACGAAGACGTCTGTACTTTTCTTCGAGAGGCTACGAGGCAATTAGGAAAATGTTCCCTTTGTTTCAAGTCGTAGATCGTGCTGTGGAAAGGTTCCTTAAGAAAGTCATACGGGTTCATATCTTGCATAAATTCGGCCATTTCGCCGTGTTAATAAATTATTATGGTGTAGGACATGGAATTGTGGATGATTATTGTCGTTATGAGGTTTTGGTGGACTAGTATGTTTGGGGTGTTTGATAGATGGAAATGGTTGTTGAGATTGTTGTTAATCATAGTCAAAGTGAGTTGTTAAGATTGTATAGCGGGTGAGGAGAAAAATGAATTTAATGATTGAATTGCTACGACGTTAGTGATAGAGAGGAGATTTAGTAGGTTTGAACCGTATGTACGGGAGCTTAAGTCTATTTGGTTGTGATCAAGTGTGATATTGTGTGTTGAGGTAGTAGTATGCTCAAGGTGTTATGGGGATTTTTTTTTAAGTTATTAAATGTTAAGCGGTTAGTGTTATCCTTGATCGGGTAAGTATGAATGATGATATGTGGTATACGATGTAAGTGTGAGTTAACTTGGGCATTAGAGGTTGATGAAGGTGTTAGCTTGAGATGTGATGTTAGTAAAGCACGAAGAAGTTAGTATGGTTTAGCGAAGGTTTGATGTATTCATGGTAAGTTATAGAATCTAAGCTGCGGAGTGCATGAATTGTTGTATGATAACTTTTGAAGTTGTCT
The DNA here is from genome assembly GCA_030864215.1 of Capsicum pubescens. Taxonomy (NCBI): domain Eukaryota; kingdom Viridiplantae; phylum Streptophyta; class Magnoliopsida; order Solanales; family Solanaceae; genus Capsicum; species Capsicum pubescens. The sequence continues at coordinate 183,157,515 of CM061538.1, forward strand.
AAGTTGGTGGGTATTTGAGAGTTATGTTAGGAATGGGTTTTGCGCTCGCGGGTGTAGTTATGCGGGTTAAGTTATAGATCTTGTGTATGGGTATATTCGGGGACCCTGGAGTAAAGAGAATGTCATGGACTAGAGTTTGTATGGTGATTCGTTGACTCGGAGTGTTGGCTTAAGTCTAAGATAGAGATAGTAGAAAAAAAAATAAAAAATTAACTAAGTTAAGATTGCGGGATTCAGGTAGGTGTATCGGTGGGTTGCAAGTTGGTGGTGAGAAGTAGTGGTGTTGATCCTATTTTACCCCAGCCTTTTCAGTGACATCGATATTTTCTCATGCCTTATGTTTCATTCCCCCGATCATAATACATGTTCATGCATATCATGGGAAATCATGTATTCTCCTAACTATCGAAATATGGAGTCCCAATTTTTCTAGCTGGCGAAATTGACATTCCATAAGCGATAAACTCCAAACTCAAGTTGCGCGGTTCATAATGCATGTGCTTAAGTTTTATTGTATGTTCAAGTTCAGTCCACCGGCAACACCCTTAGCGACCAATATGATTCAATTTATGTCCTGGGTGTCCTTAATCTTTAATCTTGATTCTGGCTGAATTCATATATTTGATGCCCTCGTTCTCCGGCCTCAATAACCGCACCAAGTCATACACAATATCCCTTCATATTCTACCCTTTCATGACTTTCCATTTGTCGAGGGAGTGTGGATGAACAGTGGTGACGATAGGAGAGAGTGAACGGGTTTTTGTTGATAAAGATTGTGGCATGTTAATTTTAGCTAAGGTGGCAAGTGTGGAGTAAGCTTGAGGCTAGGCTTTTGATGGATGCCATGGTTATTTGAAGAATTTCGTGTTATGTTTGTGAAAGTGGTTGTGTGATGGTTTATCTAGGTTTGTAGGTGGGGAATTGTTGAAGTGAAGTCTTGTGCATGTCTTAGTTAATTTGAAAAGTTAGTGAGTGTTTTCTTAAGAATAGTGCCCGGAAGTTGTCTTAATAAAGGATGGTAGAATTTGAAAAAGGTGTTTTATGGGTGTTGATTAGGAGTGTACACGTAATTATAAAGATAGGCTTGAACATCATGTGTGTATATATGGACGGAGATTAAAGTTCATATTATCGATAAGTTTTGGTGTCTATGTTGATTTAGAAGTCTAAGCTAAAAGCTCTTGTAAATTGATCTTACATAGCACTCATGTATTGTGAATATATCATTTGTCTGAGGATATTAGTTGCAAGCCTTGGCCTTGCGATAATTTGAATTACGTATATTCCTATAAATAGTTCCCTAATCTTTAAGACTTGTTGATATGAATATGATGGTTGAAAATGGTGAGTATTAAGTGGATTAGAGTTGATTGAGTGGTAATAAGAATTATCTGTGAGATGAGGAATTGTAACAATGTGGATGTGTGTAAATTTATAATTCAGAATGGTGCTATGTTACTGTGTTAGGTGGAGGAATTGGTGACTCCCAATAAAGCTTGAAAATGAGGAGAGAGAGTTTGTCTTAGTTAGATTTGAATAGCCAAGATTGCAAATGCCTTGTGAGAATTATGAATTGAATCAAGTAAGTATGGTATTTGGGGAAAATAGTATTGCGGAGAAAGGGTGTACGAAACGTATTGATAAGCTTGAAAGTAAGGAGTTGTACTGCATGGGGTCTAGTACTTTTATTTTGAAATAAGACTGATCGACCTACGCTCCGTACTTAAAATTGGGGTCGAGTTATAAATCCTTATTTCAATATATATATATATATAAATATATATATTGTTCGGACCATATCCCAAACCCAATTGCTTCCTAGTAGCGTTGAAAGTTCCTTGGAAATATTTTGAATCATGTCCTAATTGAATGAGAGCGTGTCTTGATTCGGTCTGTGCACCTAGAAATTCAACTCGATAGTTATTCAGATGGATTCATATATTTCTTCCATCTTCCGATGTGGTCCAATCGCACTACTTGAAGTTTCGTGAGCATAACCATTTCAAGAATGATTTATTTGCGTCGAAGCGAGTTACCAAATTCTATTTAGCCTTTGCTTTTGTTCCCGACCTAAGTATTAAGCCATGGGTCGATCATAAAGTGTCTCGTGTATCAATTAGTATTATACGGAGAGAACCGATCCCAAGAGGGAGATATTGTGATATCCCGAGTTTTCATATCCTAGATCTTTCATCTCTTTCTTTGTGAATGCGGATTTAAATAGAAGTTAAGAATTTTTTCCTTCATCCAATTCTTTTAGTAATAGACTAAACTATGTCATTGTGATTATCATGAGCTTGTGCGTCGGAAAGTACTCCAAATCATAGAAAAATATAAACTTGTTCATCAAGCTATTTTAGTTGCGTATCCTCAATTTTCCTTGTCTTCCTAACCTAACGAGTGAGATTCGGGGATGAATGTTTCCAAGGGGGAGATGATGTGATACCCTGAGTTTTCCCGTTAGATATTTCGCTCCCAAATGTGTCGAGTCATTAAAGCATTTTTATCTTTCCAAGAGTCCATTAAGATCTCAGACGAAAATGTGTTGAATTCTGTTCTTTATCGTAATTAATAATTTTTCTGTGTGGAATTTCTGGATATACAACCTGTCATCGCGTAGAGAATCGAATAATCTTTCCAACGATATGTGGATCATCCAAAACGGACACTCGAGCAATGAGTTATGATCATTCCTCTAACCGTGAATAGTGGTGAACAATAAATATGCAGGAAAAAAATACTGAGGCTAGGCGAATTTTAGGGTCAACTTCAAATGATCATAACTCCTTGTACATAATGATCTGGCTGAGATACTATATATCAACACAAATCTCTGAGAGTCCTATTTCTAATGAAATTGGTTTCATCCAATTTTTCTATCGGATAAAAAAGTTATAGTCGATCTACTTCAGCCTATCAAAACAGTCCACCAAAGGACAGATTTGACATTATTTGATTTTTAAGGGTATTTTGGTCATTCCCACTCCAATCCATCCGGGTAAACCATGGATTTAAGTCCATTAATAGAATTCAATATCTCATTTTTCTCCAAAATTTCCTAAGGCTCAAATCCCAACCCTACTACTCCAAATTTCATCCTTCCATGTCTCTTGATTGAGCCGTAGAAATTTCAAATTGATTTGGGATTCGAGTTGATCATGTTAAGGTCTTCGAGAAGCACCCTTTATTTTCGTGAATAAAGTTTCGGAGTCGGAAGTTCATATTCATCTTCCATTTTTAGGTATGTGGGGCTTTGAACAAGATTATCCTTTCGATCTTGTGCCCGGTATTTTTGTTGAATTACATTGACATGAAATTTTACATGTTTTACCATGAATTGGAAATATAGTTTTATATCTTATATTACTGTCCATGAGCTATGGGATTATGTCATACTATATGTGTATGATGTTGAGATGGAATTATGTCCAAAAAGTATTTGATTATGAGAGTATGATGATTTAATTTGTTAAGCCTTGATTTATACTATCATTCCACTATTTCCTTATTATGAATTTATAATTGATATTGGAAATTCTATATCCCTACTATGGGTTGATGTCTCAAGTACCTTTAAATGGGAGTTGGATGGCAAATTGAGAAATGTTGATATTGAAGTTGCAATGAGTCTTGGTATTTTCCGGATGGTTTTGATGAGTTAAATTGTTGAAAATATTATGTATTGAGTCTTCATATCCTTGTCCAAATGTCGAGTCGGTTATGGTTCAATGCATTGATACCTTGTTGATGTTGAGGAAGATTAAATTGTTTTGATCTAAAATGTGTTGAGTTAGGAATCCATAAATTTATATGATTTGATAAATGAGAAAGAGATTTGATTTGGTCTTTATGATAGACCCTTGTGATGTTGTGGCGGATTTCCTAACGCGTTCTGAGCTTTTCGGGGAGTGGTACTTAGCACCGAGAGAGAAATTTGGTATTTCCTCAAACCTATGTGCCACCGTAGGGTTGTTTGATGATGATATTATTGTCCAGAGAGCCCGATTGTGATTATTGTAGTTTTAAGGTCGTACTCCCTGGCAAAGAGTATGACGCTCCCACCAACGGGGTTTTCAAACGTTGGTATTCCACGTAGCTCACGTGGGGTTGTCGGTTATAGGAAACTCTCGTGTCCATAAGAATAAGATTCTTGAATTACTGAGTCACTCCGAGATTTGAGTCAAAGAGTTGAGATGTTTATGATGTTTTATGGTCATTTATGATGATTTATAATTACCTATGATGATTTTTGACGATATGATAATTTATGATGATTTAGGATTATTTATCATAATTTATGATTTATAATGATTTACGTGGATTACAAGATTTTATCATATGAACTGTTTATTATGAAATTACGAAAAGTATGATTTGATAGAACTCAAGCCAAGTGAGTCATCATTGTCCGTATGCATGTTTTCATGAAATTGATTATACTATTTATATTGTTGCATGCACCACGTACTCAGTACATTTCAAAGTACTGACCCACATATTTCCATGGGCTACATTCTTACCAAAATGTAGGTACAAGCTGTAGAGCACATATCATGTTCATCTGGGTCGCATCTCTCGATCGCCAGGTGATTAGTCCTTTTGATTCAGGGACTTGAGTTGTTCAGATTTGAGGTGTATTGTATTTTCTGTGTTCAGTCATATTGAGTAGGGGTAGTTGGGAGTCATGACCCGGATATCTTTGGTCAATGCTAGTAGAGGCTTCATAGACAGTCACTAGTAGTCAGTGTATTCAGTTTCAGATTTGTATCTATATGAGCAGAATTATGACCGTGTAAATTTACTTTCATGTTGGTCAGACTAAGTTATGGGTTGTTTCCGCATTATTCCTTCTATTTTATGTATTTTATTCAGTTTCTTTGGGTTATGCTAGATGAAGGGTTAGCTTGGGGTCACTTGTGACCTTAAGCACCGTGTGATGTCTGGGATCCGATTTCGGGGTGTTATAATTTGTTTTACCAAGACCGTTACCTTAGGCATGCTCGACGTGACCCCAATCTTCTGGCAGGGAGCAGTTAGCTGTGAACTAATGGGGATTATTCCTTAGGTTTGTACTAGTAGACTTATATCGAAAGGCTTTAAGACTTTTCTCTCTTATTTATGTGATACTCATGTAGACAGTCCGTCACTTGGCTTTGACCCTATTTTTTGTGAGTTTCCTAATGTGTTCCCTACCGATCTTCTTGGTATTCCCCTTGACCGTGAGATAGAGTTTGCTATTGACCTTGAGCCTGGAGCCCGACATATTACTAAGGCACCTTATCATATGGCTTCTGCTGAATATAAGGAGCTGAATTCGAAGTTTTAGGATATTCTTGGTATGGGTTTTATTAGGATGAGAGTGTCCCAGTGGGGAGCTCCTATTTTCTTTGAAAATAAGAAAGATATTTTGATGTTTATGTATCTTTATTATAGAAAGATTAACAAGGTAATGGTAAGGAAATGTTATCCTATGCCTCGCATTGATGATTTGTTCGGCAGCTTTAGGGCTCAACTATGTTTTCTAAGATAGATTTGAGGTTCGATTATCATAATTTGATTATTCGGGATGTGGATATCTCGAAGACAACTTTTAGGACCCGTTATGGTCATTATGTGTTTTGGTGTTATCCTTCGGGTTGACTAACAGAGTGTTCAGAACTTACCTAGACTTCTTTGTTATTGTGTTCATTAATGGCATTCTTAAGTATTTGAGGAGTAGTTAGGAGTATGTACAATATTTTGGTTCATGCTCCAGACTTTGACAGTTCATGTACTTTTTGCCAAGTTCTTTAAGTTTGAGTTTTGGCTTGAGTCAGTGCTTTTTCCTGGACATGTGGTGTCCAAGGGGATTATGTAATACCCATGCTTTTGCTTAGCTTGAAAATCATCTTAAGGATGTTAGAACTTGCTTTGAAATAAGAATTCATTCTTATACACGTGGTATTTCCATAATTTTCAATTTCTATCACTTGGGAAATTGAATAAGCTTTCCATCGATATATAATTTGCCCAAATTCGACACCCGGGCGAAAAGTTAGGTCCTTTTTAGTGAGACAGTGTTTAACCTGAGCCTTCAGCGCATCCCGGAGATAGCTCAAATGGCAATTGTCAATTTCCAGTGTTGCTCCACGATACTGGCACGTCGCGCCAAACTTCCAGGTCATATATAAGGTGGCAACATGATAGCTCCACATCGTGCCACCGTGCAGTTTCCCATTTGTCAATTTCCAATGACACGACGTGATAACGCTGCGTCGCGCCAAGGCCCAATTCGGGAAATTTTACGAAAAATTAAGTTACGTGTCCAAGGTTAAAAGGGTCAATTCCTCACCTATATAACCTTCCAAACATGGGATTTAGCCCATATTCATCTAAAATACTGATGTTTTTCTCAAATACTCTCAAGAACTCAAGCTAGGGTTTTCATAGAAGGTCCAATTTCAAGAAGGTTTCACCATCAATCATCACGAAATCATGAACTAAGGTATGCATAGTGTTCATTCATGGGTTCCTTTTGTCCATGAAGTCCAAGAATCCCTTTTCATCTACAAGTTATGGATTTTTTTCATGTGTTCATGCTTTGTATGCTCTATTTCATGTTGATAAATGAGGAATTGATTTCTATTCCATGATTTGGTGATAAATTCCATGTGGGTTTATTAGTATAGATAAAGATTTATGAAATATCATGACTAAAACCTTGTATGATGAAATTGATAGTGAACCATGATGTTTAATTGCTATACCTTGATATTTACATGTACTATGCCTGCCATATGTTTGATAAAATACCTAGATGAAGGAAATTTACCTAAGTAGCATGATGTCATAAAAATCCCCATAAATGTACAGGTTTATGCCTATTAGATTTTTGATGAAATGCTTCAATAAACATATTATGGTGATTATCATGTATTCAAGTCAAGTCATGTAGTTTACTTCCATCGAGTCCTGAGGGTACTTGTACCCAAAATATTAGTTGTGTACCTAGACCCATTTTATATTTTCACGATACGCTCAGTCAAGCTATGAACTCTTAGGCTTCAGATAGTGTTATGAGTCAGGAAAAATCTCCATGATCTCATGACTCAATCAGTTATCAGATATTAGTAGTATTCCGTCAGCCACGAAAATTGAGTAACTCAGTCCATGCTCAGTTCAGTTCAGTAAATCATTTTCAGTGTCTATTCATATAAGAGTAGGAATTAGCACCAAGTGAACCCAAGGATAGGAACTCACTTTTTATATGAGGGTGTGATTCCTAGAAGCAATCCTTGTGTTCCAGAACTATGTAACCATCATAGATTGAGACTTTGTAGCCTGCTATATGAGGGTAGATAAGGTGGCTTAACCTGTTATGTGAGGGTTCCCACCGTTCTCGCTAGAGTTACCTGTTATATGAGGGTTACTCACATGTTTTCCTTACCAGTAGCGCGGTATTGGCACCCTTCCAATCAGGGCATAGATTGGACCCCAGCTCAGCTATCATAGAACCTTGGGGGAATATCGGTTAGATACTACTTCCCATAGTTTCATGTTACAGAATCAGGACTGTCAGATACAGTCAATCAATCTTAGTAATAGAACTCAGATAGTTCTTCAGATTTTAGGACTATCAGATACAGTCAACTCAGTTACAATACGGAACTCAGATAGTTCCATCAGATTCAGTACCTTCAGCTACAGTCACCCATGTTATTAGTTATACTCAGATACAATCATTCATGTTATCAGTCATTTTATGTTATCAGTATTCAGATTCAGTAATCACGATATCACGTTGTCAGGTACAGTTACGTAATTATGTATGCATTCTCACGTTCATGTTAGACAGTCATTTAGTATTAGCATGCATGTGAACCCTTGCATTTAGCCTACCTTACATGTATACTCATTACACATGTACTGACGCATTCGCGCTATGGTTCTTCCTTTTTATGTTACACCATGGTTTAGAGGCACGAGTTCCAGATCAACAGTAGATTCCAGTTTCAGTAGTCAGAGTGGAAGTTAGTCCGCATCCTTTGGGGACATAATGATTTTCTAGTATCTCATTGATTAGTTTATTAGTTGGAGTTAGTTGGGGACATGTCCCATCAACTCCTTATTCAGATTCTTCATACAGTAGAGGCTTTCAGAATAGATGCAGACTAGATACAGACTATAATGTTCAGACTTCAGTATTTTCAAATTTTTTTTGGGTATTTTATTACCCCACACAGATGTTATATCATTCATTTATGTTCAGTATTGAACCTTAAGGCCTTCCAGTGCATGTTTCCACATTATTAAGTTATCTTATGCAATATACAGGTATAGAATCAGTCATAGGTTAGCTTGTGGTCCTTCGGTCTTACGAGCACCATGTAGCATTCTTGTTCAGCAAATTGGGTCATTACAAACTTGGTATCAGAGCGTAAGGTTCAATAGAGTCCTAGGAAGTCTGAAAGCCGCATCTAGTAGAGTCTTATGCATGGGTGTGTTGCGCGCCACATTTATGTGCAAGAGGCTATGAGATTTTTAAGAACAGTTTCCCTTCTTTCAGTATTCATGTCATTCCAGTAAGTACAATCATAAGTCAGTCTCTCAGTCTAATTCACTTTTTATCTTTATTTCAGAACATGCCTCCGAAGAGAAGAAATTTGTCAGCCCCTCAGCCCGAAGAACCTATGGGCGATCATGTTTCTCAGGTGGTGTTTAAGACCGTATTTACCACTCTTGATCAATCAGTAGCTGCTACTAATGAAAGGCCAACAGTTATTCCGGCCAACCCAGTGGCCAAGTCAACTGCAACGAGGATTCGGGACTTCACCCGAATGAATCCTTCAAACTTCCACGGGTTTAAGGTAGATGAAGACCCTCAGGAATTCTTAGATCAAGTTCAGAAAGTGACAGACTCCATGGGATGACTACTGCTGAGAGTAATGAGCTAGCTGCATACTAGTTGCCGGAATTGGCTCATACTTTATTCAAATAGTGGAAGTCCAAAATATCAGATGATGCAGGTCCTGTAGAGTGGGAGAAGTTTGTCACTGCTTTCTTAGACAGATTCTTTCCCCAAGAGCTTAGAGAAGCCAAGGTTCTAGAGTTCATCAACCTCAGGTAGGGCAATAGGAAAGTGAAATAGTATTCTTTTAAGTTTACTCAATTAGCTAGGTATGCCCCTCATGTGGTTGCAGACAGTAGATCCAAGATGAGTAAGTTCACTTCAGGGGTGAACGACAACGTGGTTAGTGAGTGCAGATTCGCGATGCTAAATAGTGACATGACCTTAGCCAGGCTTATGACCCATGCTCAGTAAATAGAAGAGCAGAAAATTAAGCAGAGGGAAAATTAGAATAAGAGAGAGAAGACAGGTAGTTTCAACTTCGCTCAGCCTATATTAAAAGAAGGAAACCGTTCTCAGTTTCTTCCTAAGTCATCAGTTCTAGCTCTCTCTACATCCAGTGCTCTAGTTTCTAAGTTCAGAAAGGGTAATAAAGATAGAGCACCAAGATCTAAGACCCAGGGTAGTGTTAGCAGTGCCCACACCTATCCTCTTTGCCAGACTTGCGATAAGCACCATCAGGGTGTGTGTAGAGCAGGTAGTGGCATTTGTTTTGGTTGTGGAAAGCCATGCCATAGAGTTACAGACTATCCGCAGCCAGGTCCTCAGGGTCAACAGAATCGCTCTTTAGCTCAGTCCAGTTACCCAAATTAGCAGGGTGACACTTCCAGTGCTACTAGCGGGCAACATCCAAATCATCTCTATGCTCTTCAGACTCGACACGATCTGGAAAGTTCTCCTGATATAGTTACAGGTACGTTAGAGTTATTTCATGTGCATGTTTACGCTTTGCTAGATCCAGGAGCTTCCTTGTCTTTTGTTACTCCTTATATAGAAGTTGATTTCAAAATTAGTACCGAAATTCTAATAGGGCCCTTTTCAGTATCTACCCCAGTGGGTAAAACCATCATAGCTCGACAGGTATCAGGAACTTCCCGGTTATGATAATTTAGAAAGTCACGTCAGCAGATTTAGTTGAGTTAGAGTTGACTGATTTTGATGTCATTCTAGGCATAGATTAGCTTCATTCCTACTATTCCACAGTCGACTGCAGAAATAGAATAGTTCAATTTTAGTTCCCGAATGAAACCGTCCTAGAGTTGAAGGGTAGTGTATCCGCTTTCAGGGGTAAACTTATTTCCTACCTTTGGGCAAGGAAATTGATATCAAAGGGATATGTTTATCACCTAGTTCATGTTAGAGATTCCAGTTCTGAGGCTCCCAGTCTCAAATCAGTCCCAGTAGTGAATGAATATTCATATGTCTTTCCCGAAGATCTTCCAGGAATTCCTCCCGAAAGGAAAATAGACTTCAGTATCGATCTTCTTTCAGACACTCAGCCTATCTCTATTTCACCATATAGAATGGCACCAGCAGAACTCAGAGAACTTAAAGAACAGTTGAAGGATCTCTTAGATAAGGGGTTCATCAGACCCAACATTTCTTCGTGGGGCGTACCAATTTTATTCGTGCGCAAGAATGAAGGTTCTCTCAGAATATACATTGATTACCATCAACTCAATAAAGTAACTGTCAAGAACAAGTATCCTCTTCCCAGGATCGATCACTTATTTGACTAACTTCAAGGTGCTAGTTATTTCTCTAAGATAGACCTCAGATCTAGCTATTATCAGCTCAGAGTTACAGAATGTGACATCCCGAAGACAACTTTCCGTATACGGTATGGTCACTTCGAATATCTATTCATGTCATTTAGTTTTACCAATGCCCCAGCCACTTTCATGGACTTGATGAACTGTTTGTTCAAGCAGTACTTGGACATGTTCATCATAGTCTTCATAGATGATATTTTGGTCTATTCTCGCACTGAGCGCGATCATGCAGACCATCTCAGAATAGTACTACAGACTCTCAGAAATCATCAGTTATTTTCCAAATTCAGTAAGTGTGAATTTTTGCTAAGATCAATAGCATTCCTTGGCCATATTATTTCTGGTGATGACATTAGAGTAGATCCTCAAAAGACTGAAGAAGTAAGAAACTGGACTCCCCTTGTTTCTCAATCAGATATCAAGAGTTTTTAGGGTTTTACTGGCTATTATAGACTATTTGTTGAGGGATTTTCTTCTATTGGATCTCCTATTTCCAGATTGACTCAAAAGAAGGTCAAGTTTTAGTGGTCAGATTCATGCGAGAAGAGTTTTCAGGAATTGAAGACTCGACTCACCCAGCTCCTGTCTTAGCTCTTCCAGATAGTTCAAATGGGTTGGTAGTGTATTGTGATGCATCTAGAGTGGGTTTAGGATGTGTCCTTATGCAGCATGGTAAGGTCATAGCCTACAACTCCAGATAACTTAAACCCCATGAGAAAAATTATCCTACTCAAGATCTTGAATTAGCATCCATAGTATTTTCCTTGAAGATTTGGAGGCATTATTTATATGGTGTTTATGTAGACGTCTTCACAGATAAGAAGAACCTTCAGTATGTATTTTATCAAAAACATCTTAATCTTCATCATAGAAGGTGGTTAGAGATCTTAAAAGATTATGACATGAGTGTCCTCTATCATCCGGGCAAGGCCAATGTAGTGGCCGACGCTCTCAGTAGACTGTCCATGGGTAGTATTTCTCATGTTGATGATAATAAGAAGAAGTTAGTCTAGGAAATCCACCATCTTACTAGACTAGGCATTTGCTTAGTCGACTCTTCAGAGGGTGGCATATGTGTCGGAATAGTTCATAATCATCTCTAATTTCTGAGGTAAAAGAAAAACAAGATAGATATCCCAGCCTAGTCAAGTTGAAAGAGTTAGTCCAGAATCAGAAAGTTGAGGTTTTCTCCTAAGGGGGAGATGGATTCCTTCGTTGTAAGGGTCGTCTATATATTCCAGGTATAGATGACATAAGGAAGAAAATTCTTGCAGAAATGCATGGTGCGTGTTACTCTATTCATCCAGGGGCCACTAAGATGTACTGTGACTTGTGGGAGATCTATTAGTGGAGTGGGATGAATAGAGATATTGAAAAATTTGTGGCTAAGTGCTCTACATGTTAGCAAGTTAATATAGAGCATCAGAAGCCTGGTGGTCCTATGCAGGAGTTCAGCATTCCTACTTGGAAGTGGGAAGTTGTAAACATGGACTTCGTGATGGGTTTGCCTCAAACTTGTCGTCATCATGATTCAGTCTGGGTCATTATAGATAGAATGAACAAATCATCTCTCTTCCTTCTAGTTCATACCTCTTATTCAGCCAAGGATTACACCAAGATCTACATCAAGGAATTGGTCAGATTGCACGGTGTTCTGTTGTCTATTATCTCATATAGAGGTACCCAGTTCACCTCTCATTTTTGGAAAGCATTTCAAAAGGGTCTTGGTACCCAAGTTCATCTCAGTACAACCTTTCATCCTCAGACATATTGTCAAGCAGAAAGGACCATTCAGACATTGGAAGATATTCTAAGGGCGTGTACAATTGATTTCAAGGGTAGTTCGGATGACCACTTGCCTTTGATTAAGTTTGCATACAACAATAGTCATCATTCCAGTATTTAGATGGCTCCATTCGAAGCTCTCTATGGTAGGAAATATAGATCTCCAATCGTTTGGTTCGAAGTTAATGAGGCCTAATTCATAGGTCCTGACTTAGTATTCGACTCTTTAGAGAAAGTTCAGTTAATTAGAGAAAGACTCTGTGTTGCTCAGAGACGACAGAAGTCTTATGCAGATGTTCGTAGAAAGGATCTCAAGTTCAAGATTGGTGACTATGTCTACCTCAAGATCTCTACCATGAAGGGAGTGAAGACATTCGGCAAGAAGGGAAAGCTCAGTCCTCAATATGTCGATTCCGTCAAAATTCTCAGTCGATTCAGCAAGGTAGATAAGATCGAATTGCGTTCAGATCTAGCCTCAATTCATCCAGTCTTTCATGTCTCTTTGGTCAAGAAATGTATAGGTGACCCATCAGTTGTAACCCCTATTCAGAGCATAGATGTTCAGAAAAATCTCTCTTATGAAGAGATTTCAGTTGATATCTTAGACTATCAGACTCGTAGATTGAGGAACAAAGAAGTCCCCCTAGTTAAAATTCTTTGGTGAATCAGTTCGTCGAGGGAGATACTTGGGAAATAGAAGCAAATATGTGTACCAAGTATCCTCACCTTTTCTCCGTCAACTCAGATCAAGCTCAAGGTAATAGTTCTCCTTAAGCTTACTCAGTTTCATGATTAGTGTGCATCACTAACTTAGTATTCAGTCTCATGTTCATGTTCCTATGATAAACTTGGTACAAGTACCATCACATATTCAATCATGCATTCATGTATTAGATCAGTTATATATTTATGCATTAGACATGCATTCTCATTGTGAGAAAACTTAGTTCTTCAGAACTTTCAGTTATGTATTTATGAATCAGTTACGCATGCATAAGATATGAATGTTCTGTATGTTATGTTCAGCTTGTCAGTCACATCCGTCATGAGATCATGTTACAGTTATTCATGTTCAGCTCATTGTTCCCCCTCTTAGTCAGTCTCAATAGAGGACGACTGTTCTCAAATGGGAGATATTCTAATACCCGTGTTTTTTCTTAGCTTAAAATCATCTAAAGGATGTTAGAACTTGCTTTGAAATAAGAATTCATTATTATACACGTGGTATTACCATAATTTTCACATCCTATCAAGTGGGAAATTGAATAATCTTTCCATCGATATATAATTCACCCAAATCCGACACCCGGGCAAAGAGTTAGGTCCTTTTTAGTGAGAGTGTTTGACCTGAGCCTTCAGCACGTCGCAGAGATAGCTCAAATGACAATTTTCAATTTCCAGTGTTGCTCCGTGATACTGGCGTGTTGCACCAAACATAACGGTCATAGAAAATGTGGAAACACAATAGCTCTACATCGCGCCACCGTACAGTTTCCCATTTGTCAATTTCCAGTGACTCGGTGCAATAACGCCGCATCGCGCTAAAGGCCCAATTTGGGAAATGTTACTGAAAATTAAGTTATGTGTTCAGGGTTAAAAGGGTCAATTTCCCCCCCTATATAAGCTTCCAAACATGGGATTTAGCCCCTATTCATCCAAAATATTGATGTTTTTCTCAAATACTCTCAAGAACTCAAGCTAGGGTTTTCATAGAAGGTCCAATATCAAGAAGGTTTCACCATCAATCATCACGAAATCATGAACTAAGGTATGCATAGTATTCATTAATGGGTTTATTTCATCCATGAAGTCAAAGAATCCCTTTTCAACTATATGTTATGGATTTTCTTCATGTGTTCATGCTTTGTATGTTCTCTTTCATGTTGATAAATGAGGAATTGATTTCTATTCCATGATTGGATGATAAATTCCATGTGAGTTGATTAGTATAGATAAACATTTACGAAATATTATGACTAAAACCTTGTATGATGAAATTGGAAGTGAACCATGATGTTTAATTGCTATACCATGATGTTTACATGTACTATGCCTGCCATATGTTTGATAAAATGCCTATATGAAGGAAATTTGCCTAACTAGCATGATATCATGAAAATCCCCATAAATATATAGGTTTATTCCTATTAGACATTTGATGAAATTCTTCAATAAACATATTGTGGTGATTATCATGTATTCAAGAATATCAAGTCATGTCAGTTTCCTTCCATCGAGAGTCCTGGGGGTACTTGTACACGAAATATTAACTTTGTGCCTTAAGCCATGTAATGTTTTCACGATACTCTCAGTTAAGCTATGAACTCTTAGACTTCAGATAGTCTTATGTCTCAGAAAAAATCTCCATGACCTAATAACTCAGTCACTTGTTATATTTCAGTAGTATTCCATCAGCCACAAAAATTTAGTAACTCAGTCCATGCTCAATTCAGTTCAGTAAATCAAGTTCACTGTCTATTCAGATGGGAGTAAGAATTAGCATCGAGTGAACCTTAGAATGGGAACTCACCTGTTAGATGAGGGTGTGAGTCCTAGAAGCAATCCTTGCGTTCCAGAACTATGTAGCCAACATAGGTTGAGACTTTGTAGCCTGCTATATAAGGGTAGATGAGGTGGCTTAACCTTTTATGTAATGTTTCCCACCGTTATCGCTAGATTTACCTGTTATATGAGGGTTACTCACATGTTGTCCTTACCAGTGGCGAGGTATTGACACCCTTCCAATCAAGGCATAGATTGGACCCCAGCTCAGCTATCATAGCACCTTTGGGGTATATCGGTTAGATACTACTTCCTATATTTTCATGTTACAGAATTAGGACTGTCAGATACAGTTAATAAGTCTCAGTAATAGAACTCAAATAGTTCTTCAGATTTCTGGACTGTCAGATACAGTCAACTCAGTTATAGTACGGAACTCAGATTAAGGACTGTCAGCTACAGTCACTCATGTTATCAGTTATTCTCAGATACAGTCATTCATGTTATCAGTCATGTCATATTATTAGTATTTAGATTCAGTAATCATGATATCACGTTGTCAGTTACAGTTACATAATTATGTATGCATTCTCACATTCATGTTAGACAGTTATTTAGCATTAGCATGCATGTGAACCCTTGCATTTAGCCTACCTCAAATGTATACTCAGTACATATGTACTGACGTATTGGTGCTATGGTGCTTTTTTTTTATGTTACACCATAGGGTCAAAGACACGAGTTCCAGATCAGCAGTAGATTCCAGTTTCAGTGGTCAGAGTAGAAGTGAGTCCTCATCCTTCGGGGAAATAATTATTTTCTAGTATTTCATTGATTATCTTATTATTTGGAGTTAGTTGGGTACATATCCCATCAACTCCTTATTCAGATTATTTTGACAGTTGAGGCTTTCAAACTAGATGCATACTAGATACAGACTATCATGTTCAGACTTCAGTATTTTCAGTTTTGTTTTGGGTATTTTATTACCCTACAGAGATGTTATATCATTCAATTATGTTCAGTATTGAACCTTATGGCCTTTCAGTACATGTTTCCGCATTATTAAGTTATCTTATGCAGTTTATAGGTACAGATATCAGTCATGGGTTTGCTTGTGGTCCTTCGGGGTCATGAGCACCATGTAGCTTTCTGGTTCAGCAAATCGGGTCATTACAGATTAAGTGAAGAAAAACCCAACCATATGACCAATCAAACATCATACGACTCGTACTGACCTAATTCGTACCTATTCCAAAAACTAATCCAACCAACCAACCATTACTTGTTAGTGTACGACCAAACCTTACAAAATGTACCCTGACTTATGACTTGTACCCCCTAGTCATATCTTGTCCAGAAACTAGTAATCCAGGAAATTTTCTAAGGTTTCCAAACCCAGGTTGTTTCTTGTAGTCAATCACACATGCCCGCAACATATCCTCTAATGTCCATATAGTCATTTCTGTATCTATCTGTGGATAAAAACCAGTACTCAGACTCTCCTTAGTCCCTCAAAACTTTCTGAAAAGACCGCCAGAAATGAGATGAAAATTGCGTACCACGATAAGAGATAATTGAAATAGGAACCCCATGCAACTTTACAATCTCAGGAAGATACAACCTCACTTAATTCTCAGCCAAAAAGTTCATCCTTACTAGAAAGAAGTGAGATGACTTTTTCATCCTATCCACAATGATCTAAATTGAATCTAATTGATTCTGAGACCAAGGACAACAAATAACGAAATCTATATTGACCAATTCCCATTTCCATTCAGGCAATTCATTTTACTTATACAACCCACTAGGCCTCATGTGCACAACCTTTACTTGTTGGCACTCCATTCATATGGCTACAAAGTTAGCCATATCGCTCTTCATACCAATCCACCAATACATTTACTTGAGGTCATGATACATTTTTGTCAAATCAGTATTAACAACATAGAATCATTCATATGCCTTAGCCAATGCCCTTTCACGTAAACCATCCATATCAAGAACACATAACCTCCCTTAGTAACTCAAGGTACCATCACCACTAACCTCAAATACCATCACCTTTTGCCCACCTACATCACCTTTGATTTTTATCAAGAAAGGATTTAGAATTTTCTTCTCCTTGATTTCCAAACCAGGAGACGATCGACCACTTCCTGAACCATCGCACCACCATCCCTGCAGTCTAGAAGACGTACCCCAAGATTATCCAAGATATGAATATCATTCACCAATTACCACTTCTCCTTTTCCACTAGATCCAAACTCCCCATGAATAACCTACTAAGAGCATCAAGAACCACATTAGCTTTACTTGGGTTGTAGTGACGACTTATGTCATTGTCCTTGAGAAGCTCCAACTATATCCTCTGCCTAAGGTTTAGCTGCTTCTGAGTGAACACATACTATAGACTCTTATGATAAAAAAAAATGTCCACGTACACTCTATATAAATAATGCCGCCATATTTTCAAAGCAAAAGCCACCGCTAAAATCTTCAAAGCATGAGTAGGATATTTTCTCTTATGTACATTCAACTGCCTAGAAGAATAGGCTATCACCTTCCCATGCTACATCAAAACACAGTCAAGTTCCACCTAGGATGCATTACAATAAACCACAAATACCTCATTACCTTTCAGGCAATGTCAAAACTAGAGCGAAAGCTAGCCTATCCTTAATCTTCTAAAAACTTCCCTCACAAGAACCCGACCAAGAAAACTTTGCCTTCTTCTAAGTCAACTTAGTAAATGGGGCAGCTATCATTGAGAAACTATCCATAAAGTGCCTATAATACACAGTCAAACCTGAGAAACTCTAAATTTCAGTTGGATTCATGGGTATAGGCCTCCTTTTAAACACAACCACCCTTTGTGGATTCACTATGATCCCCTCACTAGAAATAATATGACAAAGAAAAGTCATAGCGTTCAATCAAAACTCACATTTGGAGAAATT
Source organism: Capsicum pubescens (assembly GCA_030864215.1). Classification (NCBI taxonomy): domain Eukaryota; kingdom Viridiplantae; phylum Streptophyta; class Magnoliopsida; order Solanales; family Solanaceae; genus Capsicum; species Capsicum pubescens. The sequence continues at coordinate 183,175,423 of CM061538.1, forward strand.
GGCATGCAACTGCTACTCTTTCAAGGCTTGTAACACCAAACGAAGGTGATTAGTATTATCCTCCCACTTTTAGATTACACAAGGATGTCATTATTGAATACATAGACAAAAAGATAAAAAAATTGCCTGAAAAATCCGTTCATCAAATCTATAAATATTTTTGGGGCATTAAGAAAATTGAATGATGTCACTGAGATCTCAAAGTGCCCATACCGAGTTTTGAAAGCCGTCTTAGGGATATCTACCTCCCTAATCTTAAGTTGATCATGTCTGACCGAAGATTTATCTTAAAGAAGAATTTGGCATCTTGTAACTGATCAAACAAGTCATCTATCCATGGAAGAGGATACTAGTTCTTAACCATCACCTTATTCAATTTTCTATATTAAATGCACATCCGAAGGGAACCATCCATCTTGCGCATGAATAAAACTGGTGCACACCATGGGGATACACTAGGATGGATGAAACCTTTATCCAAGAGATACTTAAGTTACTTCTTGAGTTCACTAAACTCAGCCAAAGCCATTCTATAAGGAGGAATAGATATTGGACAAATGTCTGAAACCAAATAATTACTAAGCCCAATCTCCCTATCCAAAGGAACACCAAGAAGATCATCTGGAAAGACCCTAGGAAACTTATTTTCCACTAGAACCGAATGAAAAGAAGGACCTTCTGTGTTAGAATCTTTAACCCGGACTAGATGATATAGAAACCTTTTAGAGATTAACCTCATAGCTTTAAGATATGAAATAAACCTCCCCTAGGGGCTAGGGAACCACCCTTCCACTCAATAATTGATTCGCCAGGGAACCTAAAGATAAACTTATAGGTCCGACAATCAAAGGACGCATTAATAAGAGTGTAACCAATCTATACCCAGAATGACATCAAAATCCACCATATCAAGTTCAAACAAATCCATAAAGGTCTTCCTACTATGAACAGACACTACACACCCCATATAGATCCTTTTGGAAATCATAAAGTCACCTATAGGGGTAGAAATAGAAAAAGGATCATGAATAACCACAGAATCAAAACCAAATAACAAAACCACATATGGGGTTAAATAAGAAAAAGTGGACCCCAGATTAAGAAGGCAATACACATTAAAAGAAAAGAGCTATAACGTACTATTCATGAAATCAGGTGATGCCTTAGATTCTTGCTAAGTAGAAAGAGCATATAACCTATTATGACCTTTGTCTATACCAAAAGCAAAAATTAATTGAAAAGCAGCACCCTTTGGTGCAGGAGAAGAATATGAAACAATTGAAGCCTCACTTACTCCCGAAGCACCCTTACCAATTGGATAATTCCTGCAAAACACATGTCCCTTCCCTTGTTACTAAAATCCCTATACAACCTACCACAGGACCACAAGGGGGCATCCTATGGCTGATTGAGACCCACTCTCTTGAGATTGGGCATCTTGTGCCCAAAAATTATTGCCACCCTACTAACGCCTATCACCAACTATTTCGTGTAAGAACAACAAGACATAGAGAAGGAAATAAAGCTCCCCCACTTCTTCTTTAGACACTTACCACCATCCCATCCACCTTGTTATTGAGCACCACCTTATTCAGATGACCTGAACTTCTTACCCTACCTATCCCCAAACTCAGTCTATTTACACTTTTCTTCCCCCACCTATTGTATTTGAATAATCAACCAAGAAATATCCATGTCCTTGATCAGCAATGCAGTTTTGATTTCAAGGATCAAATCTCGAGAAAAACCCTAAGACAAAATTCCTTATCCTGGCCCTCATGTCAGCCACCAGATCCAGATCATACCTTGAAAACTGATGAAACTTTAAAGTATATTCCTTTATTGACATCTTTTCTTTCTTAATATTAACAAACTCCTCCGTTTTTGCTTCCCTCATCTTCTAAGAAAAGAAGTGGTCCAGAAATGAATTATAAAATGTCTCCCATAAGGATAACTCCTCAACATCACCCCTTGCCTCATCCTATTCCTCGTACCATATGTACGCCATATTCATTAGCTGATATGAAACAAAATTCACCCCTACCACATTCGTGTCCTATATCACCCTGAAGATATTCTCCATTTCATCAAAGAAACACTGAGGATATTCTTCCACCTTCAATCCAGTAAAACTAGGAGGATTCATATTCATATATTAGACAACCCTTATGGCCTCAGCATATGAAACACCAGATGTGCCCAATTCAGATTGAGAATCAACGAACTGGGAAAGAACATGAATCGATTAATGTAATTCTTCATTAGTCACCTTACTTTTAGGAGGACTAGTAGCAACCTGTGGAACTCCAGAAATATTATGGACTGGGCCCCTAGACAGATTATGGATCCTTGAGTAGTACATGTCCCTTCATCATTGTCCCCAATTGGTATAGAAGAGTTACCCTGCATCTCAGATCATCGACGCATAAGCAGAAAAGCAAAAAAATAGGAATTATAAAGAACCCTCGACCTTCAATCTTGAAAATAGAATACCAAGAAAGAGAAACATTCCTAAATGCCTTATAGACATTACCTTATGGGTTTGGCACATTACATACCCCAAAAAAAAGACTCTACTCGACACGACTTTGTGGACTCCAAATTGAACATGAACCTAAAGCTTTGATACCAATAGACCCGACCCGACCTCGGTCCTTGTCATAATGGGTATCTCAAGTCCAACAAGGATCAGAGAGCACACCCGATACCTAACCCAACCAACCCGTACATACACTATGTCAGATAAACTTCATACATATAACAAGATAGCATATGTTTGCACAAACCCAGACACTGAGATAGGTCTATAACTGAGACAACCCCAAAGGATTCCAACCGTCCAAACACATACAAATAACCAATTACCAAATAAGACCATTAGCCAACAACAAAAATAATATCCAAGTTCCTGCACATAAAAATAATAAATCCAGTCAAATTATATCAAACTCAGTACCAATAACAATAGTACGGCTGACACTACTACGGATCCCACCTATTCCAACCCGTAGTAGTTCCACAAAAGCCTCTAATAAATAGAAAAGCAATATCTAATTTGGACAAGCCCCCAACCATAGCCTAAACCAACATAAATAAAATGTCCTAAGTAAGTAAAGATATAAATAATATGAAATGGAGCCTTTCAAAATATGGAAGATCACCACATTAATTCAACCAATCTGATCCCGAGATCTGATCACTATGAAGGAAGAGTTTAATGTCTTGTCCCTACATCTCTTGGGGATACTACCACCCAAGGATGGGTTAGTGGGTAAATTCTAGAAAGTACTTAAGATAAGTATAAAATAATGACATCCAGTAAAGCCAAGTAATCTAACCATATACACACAACCATATATATATATGCAACCATGCCAAGAAAGGGAGTTGGATTTATCATGTCTTTAAAACTATTAACCTGCGTATGTGTAGCTTAATCATCCTAGAACCACAAATGGGTATGGTTCTAGAATAACCCCCTGAATCGGCCTCGATGCATGTAGCTGCATAAATCATAGATACCATAAGATTAGGGGATTCCCTAGTACCCTTTTCTCTCCATGTTACATACGTATAGTGTACTTAGAGGATTCTCATATACCTCATAATATCATATATCGTTGCTATGACCAACCCCTATATCGGCAAACATGAGTTTCTAGTGTCCCTTCATTGAACTTACACCTTTACACTTCGCTATCATTCTCCGCCATTATTTCCCAATTAAAACCATTATATCCAACAAAAAAATAATACCATTATTATTAATCAAGGTTATGAATAGGTGTATTGTAATACCGACTATACTTTGCAAGCAATGTCCTTAGCCAACCTTTTTATGTAAAAGGGATTACCATTACCCATAAATTATATTATCAAGTTAACTTGGGGGAATCCCGTGTACCCTACAAGTGTTCCATTATTAAGTTAGCTTGTAGGAATCCCATGTACCCCCTAACTTGCTCATTAACATGTTTACTAGGGGAATACCCTTGTACCCCATAAGGATGTCTATTAACCATAACCATGACCACCAATCCTTACAATTTTAACCATTCCTAACTACTTATACCATTTAAGGTTCCATTACAAAACCAAACCATTTAATAGTTCCATTAAACGTCTAATAATATAGTAAAAGCATTATCCTAAAAATTTTATCAAACATTTTGGAGTCATAGTATTTGAAAAAACAAATCCAATTACCAATTAACTATTCCCATGCAACCAATTGTCAAAACCACCATTAAAACATATAAAACATAATTAAAACATAGGAATATCATAACCAAGCATTTGATACCAAAACCCAAACATATATTTTAAATCCCCAAAACCATATGATAATCATACCATGAAATCAATGTATAAAACATGCCTTTAGTTGGAATTAACAATGAGGGAAAAATATGTTACCTTATATTACGAAGATGTTGGAGAAAAATCACCCAAAAAAGCCACAAATTGATTCTCTTGATGAAACCCTAGTCTTTCTTTGCCCAACATCCTTAGAGAGAATTAGAGAGTATTTCTAAGTGTTTTAGATTAGATTAATAGGGTAAATGATGTACCAAGGGTGATATAAGTCGTGGGGTCATAATAGGTTAAGTGTAGAAATGTCCAAATTACCCAAAACTTTCTCTGCGGGTGGATACGACTATAATATTCAAGTCGTACCCTCTACTATGAGCGGTACCAACATTTGTACCCTACTCCTTCATAAGACCACCACATTGTTCAAAATTCAACCATGAAATACAAACCATATCGAAGGATACGACTATTACCCTTAATAGGTACCCATAACAAAAACAAGAAAAGTTGACACTGTCGAACATACGTGTTGGATAATACGACACACACCTTATCTCACGACCCATGTTGAGATATTCATACTTAGATCCATGTTATCTTACTATGTTTCAGATTAATTGAAGGAAAAACCCAATCATACGACCCATCAACAACCATATGACTCGTACCTACCTAAGTCGTACCCTTTTTAGAAACTAATCCAACCAACTAACCAATACTAGTTAGCATATGACCAGAGTATTCGAATTGTACCCCATCATACGACTGGTACCCTAAGTCGTATAGTATTCAGTGAGTCTAAAAACCCAGGAAATTTTCTAAAGTCCCAAAACCCATGGTATTTCACTCATCCAAGTTGATTCAAAAAAAGTCATATTCTAGTAGTCCGATTTTTGTGAGAAGAGTTTTTAGGAGTTAAAGATTTGACTCACTATTGTTCCATTTATTACTTTGCTTAAGGTATAAGATGGTTTTATGGTATTCAATGATTATTCTAGGGTTCGACTAGGTTGTGTGTTGATGCAGCGGGACAGGGTTATCATATATGCCTCTAGACACCTCAAGCCCCATGAGAAGAACTACCCAACTCCTGATCTTAAGTTAGCAGCTGTTGTTTTTGTCTTAAATATTTGGAGGCATTACCTATATGGGGTTCATGTTGACGTGCTCATCGATAAAAAAATTCAGCAATAAGTTTTCAATAGAAAGATCTATATCTCCATTAGAGATGGTTATAGTCACAGAAGGATTATTATATGTATGTTTTATCCCATCCAGGTAATGCCAATATGGTTGCCAGTGACCTTATTATTTATATATGGGAAGTTTTCTTATGTTGAGGATGAGAAAAAATAACTATCTTGTAAGGTACACGGATTTTCCAAAATAGGAGTTTGATTAGTTGACTCAACCAAAGGTAGTATTTTCGTTCAAAATGGTTTAGAATCTTTTTTAAATTCTGAGGTTAAAAAAAATCAATATAGTTACCCTATTTTTCTTAGACTAAAAGTATTGGTCTAAAGTTAGATGGTTTAGGATTTCTACCAAGAGAGAGATGGTATTCATCACTATCAAGGCAAAATATGTGTTCTAAATGTAAATGACTTGAGACAGTTAATGCTAATGGAGGATCACAGTTCTTGGTATTCAATTCATCTAGGAGACAATAAGATGTAACATTATTTGTGGAAAGTCTATTGGCAGAATGGTATGAAGATAGATATCATGAAATTTTTGTCTAAGTTTCAAATTGTCAATAGGACAAAGTTGAGCACCAGAAACCCGGTGGCATGATTTAGGACATTAGTATTCATACTTGATAGTGGGAGTTAGTGAGTATGTCCTTTATGACAAGATTGAATCAAACTTGAAGATAATATAATTCGATTTGGGTTATCGTGGACAGGATGACTAAGTTTGCCTTTTTTCTGCTAGTTAACACTTTATATTTAGCTAAGGACTATCCTAAAATCTACTCGAGGGAGTTGGCGAAATTGCATGGATTCCTTTTAACCATCCTTTTAATATAGGTACTCCATTTACCTACTGGTTTTTTATGCCATTTTAAAAAGGTCTTGGTACTCAAGTTCATCTTAATACAAATTTTCACCCCCAGATGGATGGCTAGGAAAAAAGGATTATTCAGACCTTAGATTATATATTGAGAGTGTGCATGATTGATTTCAAGGGTAGTTGGGATGATCATATACCTTTGATCAAAATTTTGTATAATATTAGTAATCATTCTTATATTTAGATGGCCCCATCTGAGGCACTTTATAGAAAGAGGTGTAGATCTCCTATAAGTTGATTTAAGGTTGGTGAAGCTAATTAATAAGGCCATATCAGTCCATGATGCTACGGATAATGTTAAGTTGAGTAGAGAAAGGCTGAGGATAGTTGGGTTGTTAGAATTCCTATATAGGTGTGTAAATAAGGGAGCTTGAGTTTGTTGTTAGTGATTTTATCTACTTGAAAGTTTCAAAAATGAAAGGGGTAAAGAGATTAAGGAAGCATGGAAATATCAATTCCCAAGTTATTCATCCTTATAAGATTGTAGGTCATTTTGGAAAAGTAGTCTATGATTTAGATTTGTCAGCAGACTTAGCAACAGTACATCCAGTCTTATATGTTTCTTTTTTAAAGAATTCCATCGATGATACTGTATCAATTATGTCCTTAGAAAATATGGATGTGAAAGATAGGCTCTATTATGTAAAGGTTCCTGTTGAAATCCTTGATTGTTAGGTTCATAGGTTGAGGAATAAAAAGATCGTGTTGATAAATGTTTTTTGGTATAATCAGTCGGTTGAGGGAACTATTTGGGAAAAAAAGACAGATATATTGACCAAGTATCCCCACCTATTTTCTGCAAACTCCGTCCTAACATGAGTTAATAGTTTCCAATAATTAATTAATTTTTTCATTTTATGTCACCCAGCTATTCTCATGTAGCATGCATTCATGTGTCTAATTTAGTACATATTTCAGTTACTGACATGGTACCATGTAAGTTTTCAACTTTTAGAAACTCAGTGTAAGAATTTTTTGTACAGAAAGTGCTACGAAGTTCCAATAATAGCTGGATAAGTTGAAAAGAAAGTGTGGGAATTACAGTTTTTTCCCCTAACCTTCCAACTTGGTTAGTTTCTATTCGAGGGCGAATCACCCCAAGGCAGAGATATTGTCACACCCCAAAAAAATCCAAGACAAGTATAGAACCACACTTCAAGTACATGTATCATTAAACATTAATTTTAACAGTATGAGAAGGAATTTTCCCATTTAACAATAGATGTTCATCTTGGGATCTCAGATTCAGTTATTGTTGATTGATTTTCTTTTGATCATTTATTTCATTATTTTTTTGGCTTCCGCAAAATTGTTTATATTAGTTATTTTTTATATTCTTAGTGATTTTCTAGGCCATGGATTTTCTTGGATTCACTTGTGACTCTAAGCACCGTGTTACGACTAGGGAAAGTCCTTGGTCATAACAGGTGTATCTTTATTTCCACGATTTGAGACATGTCTCATTTCTTCATGATTTGAAAAATTCCTTAATTTCTATCTGAATCTTAATGACTATTAAGTTACATTACTGTTTTATGGGGACGTGTTATGGGGGTTATGTTTTTTGGTAAAAGTAAAAGGGTGAATTATTGGTTTATTTAGCTAATTTGAAGGATAAGCATTGCGTTACTAATAGCATAGATTAAAAAAATTAAGCATTCTATTTTTTATAAAATATTTTGACACTTGAGATATAGAAATTGTAAACTTATTTGTGGGTTAAAATCATGGGAAAACAACCTATGTCTGACAGGAAAAATTAGAGGCACATAAAGGTACCTCTGTAGTAGAGTTTTACTACTACAATGCTACTTTCATCATTGCAGTTGTAAATTTTCCTATAGCGTCTCCCATTTAGTAATCTTCCAAGTCCCTTTCCTATTTCATGATTTTTTGTTCATCATAAAAACGACCCTATGTTTGCATTATTTAAATTTTGAAATAAATTTCAAAACACACAACAAGCTAAAATTTATTACGAAGGAAATAATAATGGTTGATATCCTAAAATACAAGAAAAAAGGATTTTATTTGATACATGCCAAAAATAGGGGCGACCCAAATCTAGTTAATACAGTAAAGGGGTGGGAATATAGTTGTTGGGATCATCTTTGAGGCTCTAGGTGTCTGAGCCATCCTCTTCCATATCGATAAGAAGTAAGAACTTTTACACATCCTTCTTGATCATACTTAGTTGTTTCTTAGAAGGGGTGGTGCACTGGAACATCACCTATACCACCTTCCTCATCTTCACCAGCATACGGTCTCGGGAGTGGCACTTCATCTTCTCTTTATCTAGCTCCCTTTAGAGTTATATATAAACTTAGGTTGGGTCTACTGAGAAGTAGAGCTCGAATGATCAAACCCGAGTAGACGAAACTGTGTTCTTTCCATGTAACCTTGCACAATAGAAAGATCGATATCCCAACCACCAAGATATGTGGGAGCCTAAGTGGTAGGGGTACTATACTTCTCGCCCCCTTGTCCTACTACTCCTACCTTTCCCTACTTTTTATCTTCTCCTTTCTTTCTCACTATGTTCCAAACCCTTCAATGGTTTGAATTCTGTTTCACACTCAAGGTGTCATGATCCTTTTAGGGAATATCCCCCACTTACACAACTCGGTAACCAGGGAGGTCAAGAAAAGATCCCTCACAAATCTATCCCTAAAATATAAATGCCACCACTCATCCATAATTTGCGCCACCAAGTTTATCTTAATGCTTGAAAGATCCCAAGATACCACCATTGCCCGACGAAAAGTCACATTAGTAAGACTTTGTGAAGGATGAATCCTATAGGATACCAGCTGCAAAAACACCCTATACTCCACTAAAAAGTATGTACTCTTAGTCGCTTTTAGGCTGGATCATTTCATCTAACCCACATGTCCCTCGAGCATTAACACCCTGGCACCCACATTAAATTTGAGTCCATGACCTTAGACTCAAAGGTAGAATTAGAGGGGTTTTATGCCTCAAAGCATCATTGATCGTGGAATTATCCACCAAAATATTCTTCCCTAAATATGAATAGTAGGGAGAGAAATAACCATTCTACTCTTAAGAGTATGGCATAAAGCTCATAGACTTGAGCTAGATTACCCTCGAGAATGGTCTCCATTAGCATCTTCCCATGAAAACCACCAACTATTCATAAAAGTTTTATATCTCATCCTCTACGTCCCCCATCACAAATACCTACTCGTGAAGAAAACCCATATTACCACCCTTTCTCATAATAATGACATCTAGCAGAGTTCAGAAATCCTTAGTATTGAAGTTGGTTCTCCATGATACTCTAATAAAAATTGAAATTATAGTATTAGATACTAAGTAATGATACTACAGAAATAAGTAAATTTCCAAAACTCATAAAATTGTGAAACCTGGAGCTACTCTTAGGTGCCTCTATAGTGTTAAAACTATCACTACAACAGTACTATTATCCCTAACCATCCAGTCTCTTATCTATGGTAGATTTTTCAACTTCTCTCCCTATTTTTAATGCCAAGCATGGATTAGGCTTAGTGATGTCTGTATGAACCATTTTAAACTAAAATTGGGGTAATTAACACCTAAAATCAATCCTAAATTATGTAAAATTTATAGAAATGATGACCCTTCATCTTCCAACCTTTCCATACTTGAAATTCACCATGAACTTTATCAATCTTATGACTAGAATATTATAGAAGCATTAGGGACATAGGAGAATATAACACACAAGACATTTCATGTAAGAATACTACAAAAAATTAAATTCAAAATTGCACAAAAAATAACCACCAAAAATCTTCATCTCTAGATTTTATGAATATATAATGATAAAATATAAAATAAGTAGTAGGGGAAAGAATTTTCCTTGAATTGTCATTGTTAAAAGGTTGCACGATAGACCTTGAGATATTTTTGTAGTGAAGAAGTGAAAATGACAAAAATAAAACATTTCCCATTATCTGAACTATTCTGAACCACTATGGTGTTAATTTACCACAACAATAGTACCATTGTAGTGATAGTTTTGCCATTGCAGCGGTAAATCCCATACGGGTGGTATTTTGTCCAAATTTTCATATGTTGAGGTATCTAAAAATGTCTTAAGAATGCTAAGAATAACCCATTACATAAGGTATCTCTATAATCTCCTTTCGTAGATGTTAATAGTTTTAGAGCATTAGTCTTGACAATTTAAGGACCTACTAGCATGTAGGTTGGTTAGTTATGTTAGGTTCAGTTGTTAATTAATCGATGTTTGACAAAGTGAGTTAACAAGAATTAAGAAATGTTCTCCTTCAACATATTGTGTACATGAATTTCAAGTTATTCCTAGAATATCATTTCCCCTACCCAAAGACGTTCGGGGATGAACAATGGGTAAATTGATATCTAATATAATGATCCAAAACATCATTATGTGATAAACTATCCCAAAATAAATTTTCAATGAAGAAAATCCTTTTGTTGGACTTTATAGAAATTATTTCCAAGGAAAAAGTAGGGCCCAATAAAATTTGGCCAAAAATTTAAAAGAAGTGGCTAGACCCACTGCCCACTATTGCAGTGGTATCTAGGTATCACAACCTAATTTACGAGTCATAGGGGAATCTACTTCATCCCTCCAGTAGGTAAGCCAAACCATAGTCTTAGGCTTGAAGCAATGGGCTAAGTTTGTAGAGAAAGGCGTAAAGCTAAAAATTTGAAAGTAAAGTCTTACGATAGTAATCAAGTAACAATAATAGTCTGAAATATAGATAATTCATCAATAACCATCCTACAGTCTAGTTTTGTTGGTATAAGAGCTACTAACGAAGGGAACATAAGTACTGAAAAAGTAAAATACAAATCTTTCTCGAATAGTGAAAGATTTGACATGAATAATAAAAGAAAAAAGGGCAACTCCAACTCCAATAGCTTACCCTATCTATAGAATTAACTCAACATGATCTCAAAAACAATGGAAACCACTAATACTCGAATCTACACTAAAAAAGTAAAGAAGTGTAGTATGAGTACAAAAACCATGGGTACTTAGCAGGCATCGTTCGCTGACTCAGCTAAAACATTATATAAGTATGATAAGATGCAAGAAAAATAAGCTAAGTCAAGGTAAAAAGGAAAACCTATAATAGCTCTATAATACTATAAACAAATAACCGAACATACATAATAAAGAAGAAAAAATAAATAGTACTATAATATTGGCGCCTATAAGCCAATAACTGTAGAAAAGTAAATAACCTAAAATGGTCCCTCATAATCTTAGGGGGAGAAATCAACTGAGTAAATAACCAATATTTCATTATTAATCCACATCTCACGACATAATGAAGGATTCGTTGTACCATAAACCTGGGATTTGAACTAACACCATAACCATCATAAACAACTGATCAATGCAAGACTTGAACTAGAACTCATATAGTCAAATGTCACATTTAAAACAATACTCATATAATAAAATAACAAACTTAAAATAGAACTCATGAAATCAACAATGTAACATCCCAAGATTTTTGTCCTTGAAAATTTCTGAAATTTTACCTTCACTGCTTTGACTACGACTCACCTTATAGGGTGTCTTGATAGGTCATATGACCCTGGTCATAATTTGTCCAGTGAATAGTGCTTTAGTTGTTTTCTTGATTACAATGTAGGATCATAAGTCTTAAAGACCCATGACATGTCATTAAACTTAAATAATAGCCTAAATAGTATGTGTGACTAAGTTCTACTCTAAGTACGAGTGGCTCACTAGGTGTCGTGAGGACTTGTTATGATTTATTTGGTGCAAATCATAGGGTGACCATTGTAATGTCTAAGTATTTTTTCATGGATACGACTCGAATTCCCTGAGTCGTAGGGTCACAATGTGGGTCGTATGATGTAAGTTGTAGGTTAAACAGCATGGATGACCCATAACACTGTCTTGGTTAAGTCTTGTGGTGACGATTCGTAAGGTGTTCTTATGAGTAGACATGTGAATCATAATCACTGGCGATACTTTTTCCATCTTATAAGTTGAGGGGACTTTTGACATTTCGCACTTTAAACACTTAGACCCCACATCCATAAAACATTTATGGGACTTTCTTTCCATATTTTAATGCATCAAATACTCTCTCTATTCTCTCCAAATCTCCTTAAGAAAGATACTTAAGGTTTCTAAGAAGTAGGTTATCCAAGGGCTCAAGTGTTGAATTGATTTCGAGAAACTTAGTATTTCACGCATGTTACTCTACCTAATTGATAATTTTTTAAAAGCATGTGTTTTAAAGTGTTGTTCATATGGCATTAATGGTGGCTTTTCAAGGTGGATTAGGGTTTAGAATTCTTGTTTTTGAATAATTGTAATACCCTACAAAGTTTCCTTATTTTCTGAGCCTTAGAGCGCGTCAAGTGAGGTGCAATTCCGGCCCTAAAAGATAGAGATGTGACTTCTCAAGTGATTGGTGTTTAAATTATATAGAATTTTCTTAAATTTAACTTTTTTCATATAGAGAATTGAATTAGCTTTCTAACGATACCAATTTCATACAAATTCGGTATCGGGGTGAGAAGTTATGGCCATTTCACCAAGAGTTGTCAGTACCATCGAGGTACAACGGACGATACGACGGACCATCGAAGCCAAGGCACTAACTCCATATTATTCCCCAAGTGTGATGGCTAAGATGATGGACCATCGGGTATGTGATGGACCTTCGTTGAGACCATCGCATCGAGGTAGTGTGTCCCTTTTCTGGCCAATGTGCGACGGACGATCCGATGGAGCGTCGACTTGCAATGGACCATCGCTCCGACCGCCGCAGACCCCATTCAGCAATTTTTAACTCATTTTAAAAAAGGCTTTTCTGTCTTTCCACTCTTTTATCAACCAGATATATTCAAAACAAAGCAAATGGCTTCATTCATCAACCAAAACATAAGAGAGCTAGGGTTTTCCTCTCTAGATCAAATCAAAACCCTTCTCTAAGTAATCCAAGAACACACCATAGATTCTACAAGTAGAGTTGAGATTTCAGTTCCCCAAGTTCAAGAGTGCAAGAACCCTCTATCAAGAGTGAGAAGAAGAGCTTAGAGCAATCTTGTTCATCCAATTTCATAATCTAAGGTATGTCGGGTTTTGAAAAAGGGTAATCCTTTTACCCTTGTGCCCAAAGGCTTATTTAAACTATGATTTTCTACAATCTATGAAATTTTACATAAATTTGAGTTAGGGTTTTTCACCCAATATTATTGATTGCAATATTTTGACGTTTTCCCATGAATTGAGAGTCTAATGGCATGATTTTTACATGTTTTCTTGTGAAACTGCAGCTGGGTCTATACCCCATGATTTTAATCCTTGAGAAGTTAATAGTTGAGATATTTGAGATATTGAAGTATATGAGTATGTTGAGATTTTGAGACAAATTGCTATAACTTCTAGATTTCTACATGAGTTATGAGTCTATATGCTATCTATTATGCTTTTGATGAGTTTTAGCTTGAGATTGAACTATGGGTTACTAATCCATTCTTGAGATTTGCAATTTTATTAACTCATGTGTCATAAGCACCCATTATTTGATTATTCTGAGATTATTGAGAAAGGCTTTAACCTAATGGTCATTGAGCTTTGAAATCCACTTCACTACATAAGATTACAGATTTGATTATTGGGTTCTTGATGAACCATGAGATTATTTTAAAGTGGATTTCCATGAGATGAGCGATATAAACTAAAGGGAGTAGTATTTAGCACCGAGTTGGGTAAGTTACTATGGTTTCTTACCCCAGAACTACGTACCATCGTAGGTTTGAGATTTTGGGCCTAAGGCCGAGATATTGGGCCCGAGGCTGAAATAAGTGATCACTGAATTGAAGTTATACTCCCTGGTAACAGTATGACACTCCTCCCCAATGTGGGGTCTCTTCCTTAGGAGGAAAATACGTTGGACTCCATGTAGCTCGCATAGTTTATGTCGGTTAAGAGAACTCCCTAAAACTAAAGTATTTCCCTTGATAGAAGTATTTTCCCTAAAGCTTGAGATAAGATATTTTCTAAAGTAAATAAATTGCTTTGAGTATTTTCCAAAGAAGAAAGTAGTTTCTCCCTACTAATAAGAGTTGATCACTAGCTTTGAACCAAAGTTATACGATCCTGATTTCCAAGTATTTGAGTTTAAATGAGTTATGAGTTCTTCCGCATTAAAGAAGTTTTAGTCTCCATGAGATATATGCATAATTTCAAAGTATTGCTTAATGTTTCCTTTATCTTTGAGTAAGGAGAATAAGAGAAGAGTATAGATTTCAAAGTTAAAGTATAATGACTCACGAGATTTGTGTTATATGTTCAATTCTACATGATTCATGAGCTTTGTATTTTCTACTTATTCAAGCCATGTGAGTCATTACTTATTGTATGCGTGATTTGATTAAACAATATTGATTTTGTTTTAAATAAATACATACACCCCCACATATTCAGTACATTCCCAAGTGCTGACCAACATATACGTCTATGTTCTACATTGTCTTATAATATAGGTCCATGTGCTCAGTACCGACCTCGTTAGTGATTTTTGAGTACCTCTGTCTATATTTCTACTGTGGTGAGTCCTTATGGTTCGAGGATCAATCTTCAGACATTTCGGTATTTGAGAGACTATGTTATTATTTTCAGTTCATTTTGAGCCAGTTGGGGACCTGTCCCAACGACTCTCTAGTTCATGGATTAGTAGAGGCTTTGTTAGACTATTTATCAGATTGTTGTTGTGTTGAGGTTTCCAGTATTATGGTCGTCTGGACCAAGTATTTTCTCCATAATTCCTTTTATATGATATGACTATGCTAGTGTTTGAATTATTTCATCTTAAAATGAGTATTATGAGTAGAAATACGCTCAAAGGGTTAGCTTTGGGCTACTTGTAGCCTTAAGCACCGTGTGACATCCTGGGAGGTGACTTCAGGTTGTTACAACTTGGTATTAGAGCCTAAGGTTTTTAAGGAGTCCTAGGGAGTCAGACAAGCTGCGTGAAGTAAAGTCTTGATCATCAGTGTATAGCGCGCCATATCTATGTGCAATAGGCTATGAGACCTTATAGGAAAAAGTTGTTTCTTCTTTCAGATTCTATTATGCCTACAGTTGTCCCTCTCATCTAATAATTCATGATTTTCTATTTTATAAAATGCCTCTCCGAAGAGTGAATGCACGTAGAAACGATAATAAGAAACCCCCACATATTGATCATTTGAATGAGATGGTATCTCATGCTGAGATTTGGGTGGACTTTCAGGCATTATCCCAAGACATCACAACTAATGTTTGGACAATAACCAGGTTGGAATTGCTAAATAGCAGGGAGGTAATGTAGTCACGACTAGAATTCATGATATTATGCGGATAAATCCTCCTAAGTTTTATGGGTCTAAGGCAGATGAGGACCCACAGTTGTACCTTGAGGAGGTGAGAAAGATCACATAGGTGATGTATATTTCTGAGGAGGAAAGCATTGAGTTGGTGTCCTACAGGATGAAGGACTTTGCTTATGACTGGGTTGCATAGCGGAAGAAGGGTAGAGGTGAGGACGCTGCTCCTATGACTTGGCAGGTATTCCAAGATGCATTCTTGGACAAGTTATTTCCTCTTAAGATGAGGGATGCAAATATTAAGGAGTTTATGAACTTGAGGCAAGGATCCATGACTGTTAAGGAGTACTGCTTGAAGTTCAACCAGTTGGCCAAGTATTCTCCCAATTTAATTTCTGATACCCGAGCTAGTATGAGCAAGTTCGCGATAGGTGTTTCTGGTTTGGTGTTGAAAGAGTGTAGGGATATAATGCTGCATAAGGATATAGTTATGTCAAGGTTGATGATGCATACATAGTAGATAGAGGCAAATAAGATTAGAGAGAGAGATAGAGTAAGGGGTAACAAGAGGGCTAGTTCTGAGCAGCATGAGTTTAGTCAGCCCCGATTCCATGTAGTGAATCGCCCCTAGTTTTAGAGATGTTTGTCTATGCCAGTTCCTTCATCAACTAGTGCTCCTGCGCCTTAAGGTAGGCCAGAGCAAAGAAGCAGGTCTTTTATATCTAGGTCGTAGAACACAGTTGGTAACAGGCCCTGTTATCCTCCTTGTGCTAAGTGTGGTAGGGATTATCTTGGTGAGTGTTTTACAGATTTGAGGGGTTGTTTTGGTTGTGGCAAGCAGGGCCACAGACTTAGAAATTTTCCGCTTGCTGGAGAAGGGAATAGAGGTGCTCGACCTCAGGCACCAACTATTAGTGCACCAACTCCTGTACCCCATCCTGCCCCTACTCAGGGTGCTTCATCTAGCACTACTAGAAGTCAGCGCCAGAATAAATTCTATTCCTTACCATCCTATCAGGAGTAGGAGGACTCTCTCGATGTTGTTACTGGTATGCTTCGTGTCTTTTGCCTTAATGTTTATGTGTTTTGGACCCCAGGTCAAATCTCTCTTATGTGACCTCACTTGTAGCTGTGAATTTCAAAATGAGTCCCAAAAAGAGTCAGGAGCCTTTCCTATTCTCTACAGCAGTAGGGGAGTCAGTTATTGCTAAGCAAGTGTATAGAGATTTTCCTGTTATTGTTATTCATAGAGTCATACTTGCGGATTTTATAGAGTTAGACATGGTGGATTTTGACCTTATTCTGGGTATGGATTGGCTTCATTCTTGTTATGAAACTATAGACTATCGTACCCATATGGTCAAGTTTTAGTTTCCTAATGAACCAGCTTTTGAGTAGTCCGGGAGTTCGGTATCTCCCAAGAGTCATTTTATCTGCTATCTTAAAGCCAGAAAGCTAATATCCAAAGGTTGCATCTATCATCTAGTTAGAGTCATAGACCCTAAGTCCAAGGCTCCAACTATTCATTCAGTCTATATTGTTAATGAGTTTCTGGAGTTTTTTTAGAATATCTCCTAGGGGTACCTCCCGATAGAGAGATAGAATTTGAGATCGACCTTCTTCCCGACACTCGGCCTATTTCTATTTTGCCATACCGTATGGCAGCTGCAGAGCTTAAGGAGTTGAAATAATAACTCAAGGATCTTTACACAAAGGTTTTATTAGTCCCAGTATTTCTCCTTAGGGTGCACCTATCTTATTCGTGTGAAAGAAAGATGGTTCTTTGCGTATGTGCATTGACTATCGTCAGGTTAACAAGGTCATAGTAAAAAATATGTATCCTCTTTCCAGAATTGATGACCTATTTGAATAGTTGCAAGGTGCAAGTTATTTCTCCAAGATAGACCTTAGATCCAGCTATCATCAACTTAAAGTGAGGGAATGTGATATTCCAAAGACAACCTTCCGAATCCACTATGATCACTTTGAGTTTCTAGTCATGTCTTTAGGGCTAACCAATGCCCCAGCCTCCTTCATAGATGTCATGAATCATGTATTCAAGCAATATCTTGATATGTTTGTCATAGTGTTCATAGATGACTTCCTTGTGTACTCCCGTAATGAGAATAACTATGCGAATCACCTCAGAATTGTCTTGCAAACTCTTAGAGATCACTAGTTGCTCTCCAAATACAGAAACTGTGAATTTTAGCTAAGGTCTGTAACCTTTCTAGGTTATATCATTTCAGCTGAAGGTATTAGAGTTGAACCCCAAAAGATAAAAGCTGTGAGAAATTGGCCTAGACCTATCTCCCCATCTGACATTAGAAGTTTCTTGGGTCTAGCTCGCTATTACTACCGTTTTGTTGAAGGATTCTCTTCTATTGCGTATCCCATGTCCCGGTTGACCCAAAAGAAAGTTAAGTTCCAGTGGTCAGATTCATATGAGAAGAGTTTTCCATAGTTGAAGACTCGACTTACTTCAACCCCTGTGTTGACATTGCCTGACTGTACATATGGTTTTGTGGTGTATTGTGATGCCTCTAGAGTTGGTTTGGGTTGTGTATTGATGGAAATAGGGAAGGTTATAGCCTATGCCTCTAGATAGTTAAATCTGCATGAAAAGAACTACCCAACCCATGATCTTGAGTTAGTTGTTGTGGTCATTGCTTTGAAAATCTAGAGATACTATCTTTATGGTGTTCATGTTGATGTGTTTAGTGATCATAAGAGCCTGCAGTATGTGTTTACTCAGAGGGAGTTGAATCTTAGGTATAGGAGGTAGTTGGAGTAATTTAAAGACTATGAAATGAGTATGTTGTATCACTCGGGCAAGGCTAATGTAGTGGAAGATGCCTTTAGCAGATTGTCTATGGGTAGTGTTGCTCATGTAGAGGAAGGTAATAAAGAGTTAGCTCGTGATGTGCATTGTCTGGCTAGATTAGGTGTTAGGTTACTTGATTCAACCGAGGGGAGTACGTTGGTGCAGAGTAGTTCCAAATCCTCTTTAGTTTCATAAGTAAAGGAGAAGCAATCTAGGGATCCTAGTTTGGTCAGACTGAAGGAGTCAGTTAAGGACCAAAAGGTAGAGGTTTTCTCCCAAGGGGGAGATAGCGTGTTGAGATTTCAAGGTAGATTAAGTGTTTCGTGTGTTAATGATCTGAGGTAGAGGATTATGGCTGAAGCGCATGGCGCACGGTATTCTATTCATCCCGGCACTACCAAGATGTACCGTGAATTATGGGAAATCTATTAGCGGAATGGTATGAAGAAGGATATAGCCGAGTTTGTAGCAAAGTGTGCAACGTGCCAACAAGTTAAGTTAGAGAGCCAAAGACCTGGTGGTGTGATGCAAGAGTTTACTATACCCATTTAGAAGTGGCAGGTGGTGAATATAGACTTCGTGACCGGGTTACCTCTTTTGCGTCGTCATCATAATTCTATTGGGTTATTGTGGACAGGCTGACTAAGTATGCGCATTTCTTACCTATTCATACATCTTATACAGTTGAGGATTATGCTAGATTTTATATTCGGGAGTTGGTCATACTGCATGGAGCTCCCTCGTCTACCGTTTTAGATAGGGGTACTCAATTTACTTCTCAATTTTGGATTGCATTTCAGCAGGGTCTTGGTACCCAAATTCTTTTGAGTTCCACTTTCCATCCGCAGATAGATGGTCAGGCTGATAGTACCATTCAAACTCTAGAAGATATGTTGAGGACGTTTGCTCTTGATTTCAAGGGTAGTTGGGATGAGCATTTGTCATTGATAGAGTTTGCCTACAACAATAGTTACCATGCAAGCATCGGGATGGCACCATTTTAGGCCTTGTATGGTAGGAGGTATAGACACCCATAGGTTTGTTTGAAGTGGGTTAAGCCACCGTGGTTGGTCCTGATGCAGTATTAGAAGCTATGGAGAAAGTTAAGTTGATTAGAGAGAGGTTGAAGACTACTCAGAGTTGTCAAAAGTATTATACTGATATGAGGAGAAGATCTCTTGAGTTTGAGGTGGGTGATTTGGTATACTTGAAGATTTCATCCATGAAAGGGGTGAAAAGATTTGGTAAAAAGGGAAAACTTAGTCCCCGTTATGTTGGCCCATATAGAGTCTTGAGCTATGTTGGTAAAGTAGCCTATGAGGTTGAGTTTCCCGCAGAGTTGTCAGCTGTTGATCCTATTTTTCATGTCTCCATGCTTAAGAAGCATATTGGTTATTCCATTTTAGTAGATCCTTCAAAGAATGCCGATATTCAGAACAGTCTTTCCTTCGATGAGATTCCTATTGAGATCCTAGATTTTCAGATCTGTAGACTAAGGAACAAAGGAGTTCCCTTGGTCAAAGTTTTATGGCGGAACCAGTCTGTTGAGGGTTCTACTTGGGAGGCAGAAGCAGACATGCAAGCCAAGTACCCGCTCCTCTTTTCCGTGAGTTCAGATCAATCCGAAGGTATTATTCTTCCTTAATTCAGCACTTCTAATATAAAGTTCAGCTATATATATCTATTCTTTCATGAGTTCTTGGAATTTCCGCGGCACTCAAGAGTTTAGAGAGATTTTGAGCCGTTTAGAAAATTGCTTCAGCTATGTGTACTCTATTTTTCCTGTGTTCCTAGTCTAACTAGCGATATTCGAGGACGAATGTTCCCAAGAGGGAGATATTGTAAGACCCCACAAAGTTCCCTTGTAGTCTGAGCCATAGAGTGTGTCAAGTGAGGTGTAATTCCGGCCCTAAAAGATAGAGAAATGACTTCCCAAGTGATTGGTGTTTAAAGCATATAGAATTTTCTTAAATTTGACTTTTTTCATGTAGAGAATTGAATTAGCTTTCCAACGATACAAATTTCATCCAAATTTGGTATCAGGGTTGAAGTTATGGTTGTTTCACCAAGATTTGTCGGAACCGCCCAGGTGTGATGAACAATCTGACGGACCGTCGAGTGTGCGATGGACCATCGCCTGGACCATCGAAGCCAAGGTAGTAACTCCCTTTTCTAGCACAAGTGTGATGAACAAGACGATGGACCGTCAGGTATGCGATGGACCATCGTTGTGACCGTCGTACTGAGGCAGTATGGCCTCATCTTCTCCATCATGCGACGGACTATCGAGAATGCAATGGTCCATCACTGAGACCGTCACTTCGAGGCAGTGTGTCCCTTTTTTGTCCATCGTACAATGGAGGACCCGATGGACCGTCAGACTAGCGATAGACCGTCGCTCCGACAGTCGTAAACCCCGTTCAACAATTTTTAACTCATTTTAAAAAGGGTTTTTCTGTCTTTCCACTCTTTTATGAACCAGATATATTCCAAATGAAGCAAATGGCTTCATTCATCATCCAAAACATAAGAGAGCTAGGGTTTTCCTCCCTAGATCATATCAAAAACCCTTCTCAAAGTAATCCAAGAACTCACCATAGATTCTACAAGTTGAGTTGAGATTTGAGTTCCCCATGTTCAAGAGTTCAAGAACCCTCTATCAAGAGTGAGAAGAAGAGCTTAGAGCAAGATTGTTCATCCAATTTCATAATCTAAGATATATGGGGATTTGAACAAGGGTAATCCTTTCACCCTTGTGCCCAAAGTCTTATTTAAACTATGATATTCTACAATCTATGAGATTTTACATGAATTTGAATTAGGGTTTTTCACCCATTATTATTGATTGCAATATTTTGACATTTTTCCATGAATTGAGAGTCTAATGGCATGATTTTTACATATTTTCTTGAGAAATTGCAGCTGGATCAATACCCTATGATTTTAATCTTTGAGAAATTAAGAGTTGAGATATTTGAGATATTGAAGTATATGAGTATGTTGAGATTTTGAGACAAATTGCTGTAACTTCAAGATTTCTACATGAGTTATGAGTCTCTATGATATCTATTATGCTTTTGGTGAGTTTTAACTAAAGATTGAACTATGGGTTACTAAGCCGTACTTGAGATTTGCAATTTTAGGAACTCATGTGTCATAAGAACCCATTATTTGAGTATTCTGAGATTATTGAGAAATGCTTTGATCTAATGGTCCTTGAGTTTTGAAATCCACTTCACTACATGAGATTACAGATTTGATTGTTGGGTTGTTGATGAACCAAGAGATTATTTTAAAGTGGATTTCCATGAGATAAGAGAGATAAACTAAACGAAGTAGTATTTAGGACCGAATTGGGTAAGTTACTATAATTTCTTACCCCAGAAATACGTGCCACCGTAGGTTTGAGATTTTGGGCCTAAGGCCGAGATATTGGGCCCGAGGTATAAGAGAAGTGATTACTAAATTGAGGTTATACTCCTTGGCAAGAGTATGACGTTCTTCCCCAACATAGGGTCTCTTTCTTAGGAGGACAAAATGTTGGACTCTATGTAGCTCACATGGGTTATGTCGGTTAAGAGAACCTCCGTAAAACTAAAGTATTTCCCTTGATATAAGTATTTTTCCTAAAGCTTGAGATGAGATATTTTCTAAAGTGAATAAATTGCTTTGAGTATTTTCCTTAGAATAAAGTAGTTTCTCCCTACTAATAAAAGTTGATCACTAATTTTGAACCAAAGTTATATGATCCCGATTTCCAGGTATTTGAGTTCAAAGGAGTTATGAGTTCTTGAACATTAAAAAAGTTTTACTCTCCATGAGATATATGCTTGAGTTGAAAGTATTGCTTAAAGTTTACTTTAGCCTTGAGAAAGGAGAATAAGAAAAGAGTACATATTTAAATGTTAAAGTATAATGACTCACGAGATTTGTGTTACTTTTTCCATTCTACATGATTCATGAGCTTTGCATTTTATACTTATTCAAGCCATGTGAGTCATTACTTATTGCATGTATGATTTGATTATAGAGTATTGATGTTGTTTTATATAAATGCATGCACCCCCACATACTCAGTACATTCCTAAGTGCTGACCCACATATACTTCCATGTGCTACATTGTCTTATAATGTAGGTCCAGGTGCTCAGTCCC
The DNA here is from genome assembly GCA_030864215.1 of Capsicum pubescens. Taxonomy (NCBI): domain Eukaryota; kingdom Viridiplantae; phylum Streptophyta; class Magnoliopsida; order Solanales; family Solanaceae; genus Capsicum; species Capsicum pubescens. The sequence goes on from CM061538.1 coordinate 183,198,142, forward strand.
AGCCTCGTCAGTGATTTTTGAGTATCTCTGTCTATATTCCTACAGTGGTGAGTCCTCATGGTTCAAGGACCTATCTTCAGACATTTCGGAATTTGAGAGACTATGTTATTATTTTCAGTTTATTTCAAGTCAGTTGGGGACCTATCCCAACGGCTCTCTAGTTCATGGATTAGTAGAGGCTTTGTCGGAATAGTTATCAGATTGTGGTTGTGTTGAGGTTTCCAGTATTGTAGTCATCTGGATCAAGTATTTTCTCCGTATTTCCTTTCATATGATATGACAATGCTAGTGTTTGAATTATTTTATCTTTAAATAAGTATTATGAGTAGAAATAGTCTCAAAGGTTTAGCTTGGGGCTACTTATAGCCTTAAGCACCGAGTGACATCCCGGGAGGTGATTTCGGGACGTTTCAATAATGTTTCCCATGGTTACCATATGATTGTTCATGCTTAAATTTTTGTATTGAAATTTTGGGGTGCATGGGTATGGTTAATGAACTAGAGGATTGTGATTTCCCTCAACTTATGGCTTTTGAAGGGGTTATGACCTTAACCCCATATTGTGAAACTGGTTTTGAGTATGAAAAATATGCATATTGAACTACTCTTGAATTATTGCATAATGTGAAATATTATTGAAGTATAGTGATTTATAATTGAACAAAGGGGCTATGAATTTCCCCAAATAATGAATGTGATTCGGCATGTTAATATTACCTTACAAGTGTAACTGTTATGTTGATACCAACATGTATGCTTAAATGTGCATCATGGTTAAGAGAATGGAAATATGTGATAATTATGTTAATTAGGATTTAATGAGGGCTATGTTGTTGAGTCATGAAAGTAGAGGTCCTATGGAACCAATACTAGAAATTATGGTTGCCGACGCAGTGGTCTAAATAACCAGGTGATTAGAGTCCCCCTTATTATTATCATTTTATGGGGAGTTCGAGTCCCCAACATTATATTACCTAATTTGGTGCTTGTGTCACCTTGATGTGTTTGGAGGTTCAAGTCCCCCATAGTCCATATGTATACCCTATGGTTTGTACGGTCACACGCACTAGGGCCCTATCAGCTGGGGAAGAGCTGGTCCTATATAGCACGTGATGCCTGCTTTTGTGATGATGGTTGAGCTACACAATCCAAGATAAACTTTAAAGTACGTGCTAAGCCTTGTTCCATATCCCAACATACTACTTATATATATATTATGATATGATTCATATGGTATTTAAATGACTGGACTTGAATTTATTTTATCCTCTATACCTAAGATACATGCTATTGTTCACCCCACTAACCGTCTCCTGATATTGTATCCCCACACAATGTAGGCACTGAAGATACTTCTATTTTTCCTACATAGAGTTAGGTGGATTGGCTTGGTTTGTCAGCTTATTCCGGTTAAGTGGTCATCCTTTATTCTCCAAAAGGCATAGAAATTTCATCAGTTTTCATCATAGATTAGAATTGTGAGTTTTTATTGTCTTTTACATTATCATTGTCATTATTAGAGGCGGGGACATGCCCCAACCAAGACTGGTTTTTGATTTTTTTGTTAGTAGGCTTTATTGGATTATTGTGGACTTGGGTGTCATTGGAAGGTTGTTCGACTAGTTAATGGTTGATGGTTATAAACATGAATTAAATATTATTATGCTTATTCTTATGTTATCTTGTTATATGTTTGAAATTCATCTGACATTAGGGATGTTGTGTTAGCTTGGTTAGGTAGAGGGGGTGGTCTCTGTTCCTTGTGGGACTTAAGATGCCCATCACAGCCAAGCCATGGTTTGGGTCATAACAAAGATTTTTCAGAGCCTACGTTTTATGTCATTGGGTATCCATAAATCTGTGTCAAGTAAAGTCTCTTTTATGGGTATGTAGCACGCCATACTTAAAAGGGAGAGGCTATGAGGGATTTAGGATAATTTCCCTTTGTTGTTGTTGTTCTAGATCATGCTATAGAGTCTAAGGTCTTGAATCTCCCCTAATCGTCGTATGCTTATTTTTTGATCATTCCTCCTAGAAGATCTGATACTCATGTAAACTCTTCTATCCTACCAAAGGATATTATAGACGAAGCTCGTCCTACTCTAGGAGCTTAGACTCGTTCTAGGGTCACTTTTTTCATTTCCATAGTAGATTTCCACCGATACCCCTTATCCCTACTCAGATACCTTAATATGATTTGCCGAATAATGAGTTTCACCAGTCAATTTATTCATAACAAAGTTGGTGGCCTCCTATACTTAGTGTGTTACTTCGGTTTCTCCATCTTCCGAGGTTGCTAGAGTTGGCCTATATATGAGGTTGAGTCCTCTGACTTTAACATGTTCTAAGGTCTAATAAGATCCTCAAAATTTTATTGATGAGTGGAAAACATCTTTCGTCTGATGCATGCTACTGATTTGGAGGATGTAGAGTTTGCTGCTTATCAGTTGAATGATGTACCATACCATGGTATGAAGAGTGGGAGCAGCTTACAGGTGGTGATGCTGAGTTCGCTTTGTTGGATGACTTCTCTAGTAATTTTCTTGACCGTTTTATTTCTCAAGAGTTGAGGGAGGTGAAGGCTGGAGAATTCGTGAAATTGAAGCAAGGCAGGATGATTGTAAATGAGTATGCCTTGAAGTTTCATAAGTCGTCATGTTATGCTCTGGAATTTGTGTTCAGCATGAGGGCTAGAATGATAATGTTTCCTTCTAGGTTGTCCCATGAGTTTATCTTGGAGAGAAAGACAGTCTTGTTGAATAAGGATGTGGACATCTCTATACTTGTGGTGTATGATGTGTGGTAAGTTTACCACACATTTACATCTAAATTCACGCAGACTAATGTGATTTTAAGGTACGAATGAGATATATTTGTTATTTGAATGAACTAATTTCCATATTTTACAGGTATATAGGCAATGAAAAGGAAAGAAGTGGAATTGAGCTTAAAAGAGATCAACCAAAAAAAGAGAAGTGCACATAGAAAACTGTATGCAAGAAGTGGTCTCAGTTACCACGGTTGCAGTATGTGGCCCGTGATCAAGGACAGTTAATATTAGTTCAAATCTGCAACCACAGTTGATTCAATTCAATCGCGAAGCTGCGATCACGATACTAGTGGTGTGATTGCGATGGCACAGGTTATGGCCCAGGGGAATAAATGTCTTTAGGCATAGCTAGTTCCAAATCTAAAAGGGGGAAAAATCCCTACACTTTGCATCATCATGAACTAGAATTGACAGTTTAACCTTTGAAAAATCCTACAAATCCTGGGAAAGATTCTTTTGTTAAATTTTTCCAAATTTGTTTAGTTGTAATTGGATTGAAATTGAAGAATATTTTTATTTTACATACTCAATGGAATCCTTGGAAGATAAAATTGGTATATTCTCTTGACATAACTTCATGAGTAGCTAAATACGTTTCTTGGGATTATGTTGAAATAGGGTACAATTATGTATGGGTTGTGATGTATTAGTGTATATTCTTGGTCATTAATTCTGGATTTCACTAATTCTTTCTTGATTTAGTTGGGATTTGTTGGTGAAAACCTTAAATTCCCATAATGAATTTGTAGGTGAAAACCCCAAATCCAGAATAGCTCAGATCATACTTAAAAAAGTGATGTGGGTGAACTTGGTAATAGTGAACAATAGTAGATGTAGTTTGTTCTCTTTTCACAATCTTAGAAATAGGTGTGTATTGAGAATTAACTAAATCTTGGGAATTTTCCTAGAAATAGGAATGCCTAATTGAGCTAATAGGTGAATTTGATTTCCACATCTATGAGGTATGCGAAAGGGTCTATGGATGATAATCTTGAGGTTTTCTTGACAAACTATCCTCAAGAATTCCTAACCTAGCTTACCCATGTAGTTTATGACTAGAATTTTGCATTCAATTATCATTAACCTATGCATTATTTTCCCCTAGGAAGACATAATCCCCAGGCTTGTCTCATATTGAAATCTCAACACAATTTTTGCCTTTAGTTTGTTACGTTGAATTGACTTTTGTAAAATCACTTTCTAAACCAACCAACCAACCCCTCCCAATTTATTTTTATGCATTTCATTTTGTTAAACTACAGGCATACACTTAGACGACATCAACACATATAAAGTTTAAAGACTAGACTCACTCCTAGCGGATTTGACCTCAATTTATTTACAATGATCATCCTATACCAAGACTAAGGTATAGATGAGAAAATCAAAATGGAGCAGTTGTCGAGGAACAATTTGGCAGATTAATTTAGTTTTAAATTTTAGCTTACCTTCTGGGATTCAAAATTGTAAATATTTATTTGTGATTTTCTTTTGTTTCTTATGTTAGGTATATTCTTATTTTTGTTTTCTTATTACTATTTCATCTTGGAATGAATATTAGTTTAGTGGTAGCAAATTTTATTTTGATGATCTATTTCTATATTATGGTGGACCCCACTTTTGAAAAGATATAAATATGCTCCCCAAAAAGAGATGTATGAACCATCTCGATCCTTTTAGGAGTATGGTTGTTCTTTATATGGTGGTTGAGATAGACATTGGAGTGATTGTACAAATGCCCCATCCCCTAGTTATTCTAACAAAAAGGCTAGTTCTTCTTAAGAGTTTGATAGGTTTCATGATGGGATAAAGGAAGAATAATGAGCCAAATACAATGGTGTTGAAGCAATGCTTCTAACTCTCTTGGATTTGGTGACTACATTGGAGGGGGACGTGCATCTCTTACATTAATCTGTGGTGGAATTTGGAAAGGAAAATGAAAAATAAGAAGAAATGGGTGTGGAGGCTGGTCTATCAAGTAGCATGAATATGCCCAAATATCAAAATAAGTTTGATAAAGACCAGATGACAAGCCATGTGGTTTGGAGTGAGCTTGAAATGAGATGCTAAGAAAATAAATGGGACTATAAAACAAAGAGAAAGACAAGAAAATCCCTTGTGAATGCTCTAGTTTATTTCGGGTAAGAATTTCAAAATGAATGCAATGCCAAAATTGGGAGGACGACATTATTCTAGTCACTTTTCGACATTATGCCTGGTGGATGTGATGAAAGTTGAACCACCCAAGCAAATAATGAACCTTGGAGATATGGAGCAAAATCCTTACATTTTGTAGTTTGTCATTCTAAAAGGGAAAATGAAGACCCTTACTTTAATTGTGCCCTTACTTTTACCCAAAGTAGCTCAAAGATGTGTTGATCAAAAGTTGGGTAAAAGATTCAAATCTTCTAAATGGAGACATAATTGATATTCAAAAGATGTAGTGCCGCGATTTTAATTAAGGCGCTTCTTGAAAGGCAACTGAAGGAATTTTTAGGTATGTTATCTAATGTTTTGATTCAATTTTTAGCTTGTTTTGGGGTGTTTTCAGGTGAATAGCATAAGTTGGAAAGGGTTTCTCAAGAATGAAACCCTGGATAAGTATATTGGACTTTCATTTTTTCATTTTTCCTCTCTTAAGTAAGCATACTTTTTTTTCAGTAAATTTTGTTTGTCTTTTAGACCTTTTTATTTAATAAGATAGCCCAATGGCAATGTTTACAAAACAAAACCATGATTCAGCAAACCGGATCCAAAACATGACCCGGCCCAAAGTTTAGAAGATGAAAAGTTTCCTAAATCTGATATGTAATAAAAAGGCTACATCCAGAGTACATAGTACTCTTCTTTGAAAAAAATCACCGCCTTAATCGATGTTGCCAGAGTGCTGCCATTATAGTTCCAATCTTCAAATCGCCCTCCTGTGGGTGATGAATCGATTAAATCCAAGGTTGCTGATGGTGAATATCTATCTATCAGCTTCACATAAATCAGGTTTGTGCTTCTCCTTTTGATTGAAATTTCTTGTTAGCTCAATATTTGACCAATGATTCTTCTGTGAATATGGTTCTCTCCATTTCACCCAAAAGTGAAGACCTATTCTTCCCGTCTGGTTCTTGAAGATGTTGGATCTCTGCCCCACTTTTTGGTGAAGAATTTTTGTTGCCAGAGTATAAGTACTATTTTGCAAAAGTAAACTTACAAAAGGTTACAAGGTATGATATTTTGTGAAATTCTCTTCAAAAATACAAATGATGTTCATATTCCATGGTCTCTTTTGGTTCAAATTTAATTCATTTGATCTTAATTTGGTTGAATATGGATGTTGGGGTGAAATTTTTTAACAGCGTTCTATGTTTAAAATGCTAAATTTCAAAATTCTTGCTTCCATACTCTAGTGCACACTATGTGTTTGACAAAACATCCACTTGTAGTTTGTTTACTTAATTTAGTGGTGGGTGCTTTAATTGGGTTAGTATGATTATAAATGGTGTGTTTGATGATTTATTAGCGCAATGAGCTTTTCACGTGTGTAGTTATTCTATTTTTCAAGATCTTTTTTTTTCATGCGCACCACATGTTTGTTATAATATCAATAAAAGAGAAACACCTCATCTGCTTGTAAAAGTTAATGTGAACTTTCTTGGGGCATTATCAAAAAAAGCGTCGTTGCCCAAGAGTGAGACTTAGATTTTACTAGTGCGGTGTTAATTGTAGAATTTTGTATACCCCTAGTTATTTTGATTTACTTTGTTTGTCATTTTTATTTATTTGTACGTTATAATTATTTTTTCCCAATAATCATGAGCCAAGAGGGAATCATCAACAATCCATCATATGATCATGTTGAAGCTATAAATTAACTAGTGCAATTTGTATTCCCCTATAGGGAGAAATGGCATATTTTATGCCATAAGTGTCACACTACAATTGCTTCAAATAAAGGGTCTCTTAGGTGGAGAGCTCATGTAGACCCCAATTGGCATTTTAAAAACTTTGTAGAAGTGTGTGCCCCTCTCTATATTGCCTACATCTCGCAAGAATCCATACGGTTGCGACTCTTTTATTTTTCTCTAACGGATGAGGCGGTAGTGTGGCTGCAATCTCTTTCAGCCCGCTCAATCACCTCATGGGTCACACTTATGGAGGCTTTCTTAAATACATATTTCCCACCTTAAAAAAAGTTACAATTGTTGGACGAAATCATAAGCTTCCATCAATTTCATGGGGAGCCTTGGTAAGAAGCATGGAGGATATTTAAGTAGACGTTTTTGAAATGCCCCAATCATGAGATGCCAGAGAAGATGATTCTCCAATTCATCTATAGGGTATTGGACCAAACCAACACTAATATATGGACAAGATCAAAGATGTAAAAAGGAGTAAAGAGATGTAACCATGATCAAGGTAATGTCATACCTTAAGCTTCTTACTAAACATGTGTTTGGAACCTCCATTAAAAGAGTCAATTTTATAGATGCAAAGGATACCAAGGAATTTTAAGATGCAGAATAACAGGTACTTTATGATGGGAGGATATGGTTTCAAACTTATCCAGAGGGTTTTCATGATATCTCTTAAAGGCAATGTAGGAATCAAGGTCAGAACAATGAAAACTGGGGATGCCTCAATGCAAAAGGGAGGGATGCCTTAATGAACATATTTTGATTCAAATCTTGGTTGGAGTAGAGAGGATCGAAAAGATAGTGAAATAAATGAGGAATGATTTCTCCAAGATAATCAAATATTTGAGTCTCATTCAACCAGTATTTAAAAACTATAGGGAAAATTTAATCAAATATTGTAGTACCTCATGGAAAGACAAAATGAAAAAATACCGAGTGGTATGGAAACAAATGATATTTTCACTAGAAGTGGATGATGTCTTTGCAAGGTCATGAAACTTTATGATGATCGAGGTGAAAAAAAATGATGAGCAAACATATTTGCAGACAAAAAGGTCGAATAATGATGAGTCAAGGCCAAATGAGGTTATACTTAAAAATTCAAAGATGACAGAATGTCAAATTATATCAAATCAACTAATCACAATTCCTCCCCCTTTCCTAAACGATTCTTGAATAAAAGGGGAAAATGCAAAATTCAAAAAGTTCCTTGATAAATTTAGCAACCTTTCCATCAACATTCTTTTTATAGAAGCCTTGCAAGATATGTCGGGGTAAGCTAAATTTATGAAGGATTTGGTCTCCAAAAAGAGTATTGTGGAGGATGAGATAATAAAAATAACATATCATTATAGTTCCATTATGTCAAACACGATGGCTAAAAAGAAGAAAGATCCAAGTTCTTTCACAATTTCCTGTACCATCGAAATGTTCAAGTTTGAAAAAGCCTCGTGTGACTTAGGGGAGAGTATAAATTTAATGCCATATGCCATATTTCAAAAGATCATATCTGGTAAACCAGAACCTACCACAATGAAATTGCTCATGGACGATCGATACATCAAGAAACCTATGCGAATAATTCACAATGTGATAATTAAAGTCAACTGATTTATCTTTCTGGCCGACTTTTGATCCTTGATTGTGCTTTTGACCAATAAATTCCTATTAATCTTTGAAGGACATTCTTAGCCATCAGGAAAGCATTGGTGCATGTAGAGTGCAGTGAAATGAAGTTTTTCCTAAATAATGAAGATGTGTTTTTCTATGTATGCAAATCAATGAAGCAACCAATGGACTTACAACTAATATCGGTGATTGATGGCATTGATACGGAGGTGACGAGTTATGTTGATATGTGTTTGGTGTAGGATCCATTGGTAGGAGTTTCATGGAAATGTGAAAGAATGGAAATTAATACATTTGATGAAGTGGTTGCATTATTAATTTGAATTGGATCTTATACAAAGAACCCAGTAAAGTTGGACAATGATCTTAAAAACTGTGAGAGCCCTCCCGCAAAGACATCCATTCTTAAACTACCCTAAATTACATTGAATCCATTGTTGCCCACCTTAAATATATGTCCTTGGGGGATGGATACACTTTAACAATTATCAATGCAAGTGATCTTGAGCCCTACAAAGTTGAAGCTTTAAAGATGGTGGTGAAAAAGTTTATTCTAGCCATCGAATGGACAATTATGGACATCATAGGAATATCCCCCGGCATTTTTCCCACAGGAAAAAGCTAGAACAAGATCATGTTCTAAGTTTGGAACATCAATGTAGGCTTAATCAACCTATGCAAGAGGTGATGAATGACGCTGGAGTCATCTATCCAATATCCAATCGCACTTGGGTGAACTTGGTGCAATGTTTTCCAAAAAAAAGTGGCATTACGGTAGTTGAGAATGAGAAAAATAACCTTATTACCATCCGACTAGTCATAGGGTTGAGTCTATGATGGACTACCAAAAGTTAAATTCTTGGACCGAAAAGGACAACTTTCCTATGCCCTTTATGGACCAAATGATAAATAGGTAGCTAGGTGGGAGTGGTATTGATTTCTTGACGGTTATTCGGGATACAATAAAAATTTTATTGCCCCAGAACACAAAAAGAATACAACTTTCACTTTCCTCTATGGCACATTTGCATTCAAGTGGTGACCTTTGGTTTGTGCAATGCATCGATAACTTTCCAATATTGTATGCTATCAATCTTTCTGGATATGCTTGAGGATTCAATTGAAGTCTTTAAGGAGTATTTCTCGGTGGTGGGGAACTTATTTGAGTCATGTTTGGAGCATCTAAGCAAGGTTCTTGAATGATGTGTGGAAACTAACATTCTTCTCAATTGATAGATTTGTAATTTCACGGTCAAGGGGGTATTGTTTTAGGCCATAATATCTCGAGGAAGGGTATACAATTTGATCAAACTAAGGTATAGGTAACTACCAAGATACGACCCCCTCGATTTCGTAAATGGTGTTTGGAGTTTCCTTGGGCATGTCGGGTTCTATTGGTGATTTATTAGGGATTTCTCCAAAATAGCACATCCAATGTGCAAGATCCTTGAAAAGGTGGCAAAATTCAATTTGATGATGCATGCTTGATGTCATTTAATTGTATCAAGGAGTTTCTTATATCGACTCCCATTATTATGTCTTTCAATTGGTCGTCCCCATTTGAAGTAATATGTGATGCATGTTGGATTATATTGGGGACAGTATTGGATCAATGCAAGGAAAAACTATTTCACCCTATCTATTTTTCACAAGACCTTGAATGATGCTCAATGTAACTACATTGTTATCCAGCAAGAATTGTTGTAGTGGTATATGGTTTTGAGAAATTTTCCACCTACTTGTTAGGAAAGAAAGCGATGGTGCACATGGATCATGCCATCCATAAATACCTTATGGAACTGAAGGAAGATAAGCCATGCCTAATTAGATGTAACTTTCTTTTGCAAGAATTTGATTTTGACATAAAGGATCGAAAGGGTTGTAACAACCAAGTGGCTGACAATCTTTCTCATCTTGAGAGTAATCATGAAAAGAACAAGGAAATTGAGATTATCGATAATATTTCCAATGAGTTAGTCATCTCAATATCAAGAAAAGACATGTTGTGGTATGCCTACTATGCTAATAATATGGGGAGTGGTGTACTCTATAAGGGTCTTATATATCATCAAAAGAAGTGGTTCTTGTTCGATGTAAAAAAATATTTTTTGGATGAACCCTTCCTATTTGGGAGTGCGTGGATGGTGTGATTAGGCATTGTGTTATGAAAGTTGAAATGAAGGATATCATTAAAGCTTTTCACTCCTCACCTTACGACAGTCACCACGGAGGGATCTGAACCACCGCCAAAATTCTTCAATGTGGGTATTATTGGCCCATCATTCATATGGATTCCATTGAGTGGGTCCCGTTATGTCATCAATGTCAAATGCAAGGTGGAACATGAAATTCTCCTTAGACCGAATCTTAAAGTTGATCTCTTTGATGTGTGGGTAATTCATTTTATGGGCCTTTTGTGAGCTTTCTTGCAAACAAATATATATTTGTGGCAGTTGACTATGTTTCTAAATGGGTGGAAGATATGAAACTTTTGAATAATGATAGCAAAAGTGTCACTTTATTTTTGAAGAAATATATCCTTGCATGGTTCGGAACTCTGTGTGCCATCATTAGTGATGGATACTCAGACTTTTGCAATAGGGTAATTGGGGAGCTTCTTGAAAAATATGTAGCAAAACAGAAGGTTGATACCCCATGTCACCCCCAAAAAAGTGGCCAAGTTGAATTTTTCAATTTAGAAATCAATGTCATAATCAAAAAGACTGTGAATGTAGGTTGAACTAATTGGTAGAGACAGCTTGATGAGGCACTTTGGGCATATAAAATGGCCTTCAAAACCCCTATTAGTATGTCTCCCTACCAATTTGTTTTTTGGGAAGCCATGTCACTTTCCCGTCGAGCTTGATCATAAATACTTTTACTCTTTGAAGAGGTTAAACATGAATATAGAAGAGGATTTTGAGTCAAGGGTCACTAAACTTCATGAGTTGGAGGATCTTTGACTTAAATTCTATGAGTGTTTCGCATTGTATAAGGAGAAAATGAAGAAATGAGAAAGCTTTTACTAAGGTAGAAGTTTTCTTCGGCCAGAGTGTAATCTTTTACAATTATCATTTGAAATTCTTTATAGGAAAGCTTCGTTCTAAATAGTATATCCTTTTTTTTATTTCAAATATTTACCTTAGTGGTGCCATTTTTTGGGAAGATCGTGGAAAAAGAGGTTTGTAGTAAATGGCCAAAGTCTGAAACACTACAATGTGGGAGGTACGGCGGTGGCCAAGGTGTAGTTGGTATATTTTAATGACCCTACATGGTTATAAAAGAGAGTCTCGCTGTAACGTTAAATGAGGCACTTGGTCGAAGCAACCCACCCTTTACATCTTATTACATTTTTTATGTTTTGTAGGTGCTTTGACACATGTTTGTAGTCCAATAAATAGTGGAAAAACAAAGCTGGAAAATAGCAGCTATGAAGGAAAACAAAGGAAAAACAAGGGAAATCAACCTCAGATACCATTATCACGGTCTTGCAATCTCGGTATATCTTATCGCTATTGCGGCATCCCAAGAAAGTCATGTTGCTACTAAATAGAGTCCCTTTAACCCTATTAATTATTTTATCTGCTAAAATGAGGCTACTTTGAGTCTGTAAGTTTGGGGTGAGTTGTATTTGTGTTCGGTCCTCATAATTTAAAAGTCTCACCCCAATCATAGAGATTGTTGTGTTTCTTGTGATTGATCTTAGACACACCTTTCCCTATGATAGATAGAGTAAAAACATTCTTAATAGAAAATCATCACAATTGCAATTTGAGCCCTAGATGCAGAGGAAGTCTTAGTACCCTAGCATCAGAACTACAAATTTAAGGGAAATCAAACTACTTCTAGCATTTTTAATTTAGGATTGTGCTTATACCTATGGGGAAGCTTGAGTAGCCCTAGGGTTTGCTCGAATAAAAGACGAAATATGAGACAATGGTTTGGTTTTGTGCCATAAGTAGAAAATTATGCTTGGAGCAAATACGAAGCAAACACCCCATCCGTCAAAAACTTTTGAAAACCAAGGGCATGGACGTGAATAATTTTGTAGCAATTATTTACCTCTTTTTGTGACTCTGAAGTTGCTAGCTTGTAGAAGTTAGTAAATATTCCTTTTTGTCTCTAGCTGGAAGTACAATGGATCCTCCTTGAAAAATTTCCATCCCATGTGTGGTGAGCATAACTGTCTAACTCTCACACATACTTGTACCATCTAGAACTTGCCCCGTTATTCTCTCAAGGGTAATTGTGATTATACTTTGTTAGTGAAAAGTCCAAAATAGACACTTTAGGCTAAAGTGGGCTCCTAATGTTCATCAAGGCTAATGCTCATAATTTTTGGTGAACATTAGGAGCCTACTTTAGCCTAACTAGCCTACTCATGCATAGAATAGTATCCTTAGTTACCTATTTTGAGCCTTGAAACATTTTTTCGTGACCACATTACAAGCATTGAATGATTCAAAGTTTTCCCTCATTTGAACCCTACCCTTCTTGAACTAGATAAACAAGAATCGAGGCCAAATATAAAAGTTGGGGGAGGTAAGTTCGGAAGAGATGAGCTTGGGCCATGATAACATAAGTGGATTCCTATGATGCTAAGTAAAAAATTGGGATTCATCAAATGAATTAATAACTAGAAATAGCAAAAGAAATAGTCAAAAGAAAATACTTTTAAAGAATTGGGTAAACCAAGGTTGCAAAAGTAGGCATGTGTGAATTTTGGAAACAAATAAAGTGGTACATGGTCTAAAGTTGGGTTAAAATAGTGTGATGTATATTTAAATAAGAGTGTATCACTTTTTTCCTAAATGATATCATACCATTTCCTCAAACCTACGATAAAATCTTAAAAAGTCCTTTGAGATCTCCAACCAATTGTATTCATTGTAGTGGTGATTGAAAATAAGGGAAACATATGGTATGGTACTTGTTAGCATAGAGGAAGTTTTTGTGAGAGTGAGTGTTTGCACTTAAATACATTATTGCATAATAGATAATTTGGTGTATGGGATTTGCATCTCGTAAGGAGGCATTTTGACTAATTGAGGTGGGTAAAATTATCATTTTCTGTAAAAAGAGAAAAAAAAGTATAGTTAAGTTGCAAATAATAAGGATTCACTTCTAGAGAGTTATTAATTGTTGCATTGTAGGTCTTTAGAGTCTTGTTCATCCTTGAGATGGTGATTCAGGTTGAGGGGAGTCGTAAGAATATCTTTTCCTATTGATTATGAGCTATTTGTTAGTATTAATAAAGTTGGAAGTCATTGGGATCATTTGGTTGTATAAATAGGCTTAAATTTACATTGTCTCATTGAATAATAAGTAGTGTTGCTTGAGGACATGCAAAGTTATATGTTAGGGGTGTTAATGAGTGGTAAATTAAAAACTCATTTACATTAAAATTTGTGCACACTACTACAATTTAAGGGTATGAATGATACAACTTTGTTATTTGAATGCACTAATTTCCATATTTTATAAGTATATAGGTAATGAGTAGGAAAGAAGTGAAATTGAAATTAAAAAAGATCAACAAGGAATAAGAAGTGAAAAATCTGGAAAACCCTACGTAGGAAGAAATCTCAGTTACCGTGATCACGGTCTGAGACCTGCGATCGCGGATAGTCAATAAAAGTCAAAATCTGCAATCGCAGTAGATTCAATGCAATTGCAAAGCTGCGTTAGCGGTCCTAGAGGTGCTAACGCGATGGCACGGGTTATGTCCTAGGGGCAGAATTATAATTGCGCATAGCTAGTTCCAAATCTAAAAGGGACAAAAAATCCCTTCACTTTGCATCATCATGACCTAGAATTAAGAGTTTAAGCTGTGAAAATCCTACAAATTCTGGGCAATTCTTGTGTCAAATTTTTCTAACTTTGTTTAGTTGTAATTAGAGTGAAATTGAAGAATATTCTTATTTTTCATATTCAATGGAAACCTTGGATTATAAATTTGGTATATTCTCTTTACCTAACTTCATGAGTAGCTAAATACATTTTTAGGAATTAGGTTGAAATAGGGTGTAATTTGGATGGGTTATGATTTATTTGTGTAGATTCTTGGTCTTGATTATGGGTTTCACTAATGCCTTCTTGATTTAATTGGGATTTGTGTGTGAAAATCCAAAATTACAAAAATTATAAATTTTCAAATGCTTTCATCATCCTTGAAAGAGAGATGTGAGTGAACTTAGCAATAGTAAATAATAGTAGTTGTAGTTTATTCTCTTTACACTACTTAGATAAAAGGGTGGAGCGAGAATTTGCTAATTTTTGTGCATCTTCATAAAAATATGGATGGACAACTGAGGTATTAGGTGTATTTGATTGCCACATCTATGAGGTATTTGAAAGGGTTTACAGATGATAATCTTGAGGTTTTGTTGACAAACAAGCCTCAAGAATTCCTAACCTAGCCTTCCCATGTAGTTGATGACTAGAATTTTCATTCAATTATCATGAACCCATGCATTAGTTTCCCCAAGGAAGACATAATAGCAAGGCTTGTTTTATTGTAAAATCTCAATCATGATGGTTGTATTTAGTTTTTTAGGTTGAATAGATCTTTCTAAAATCACTTTCCAAACAAACCAACCCCTCCCCTCCCCCCAATTTTTAATTTATGCATTTTTTTTTTGCACTATGGGCATACACTTAGACTCTATCAACACCTATAGAGTTTGAAGAATAGACTCACTCCTCAAAGATTTGACCTTAACTTGAGTTGAGCTTGATTTACAATGATCATTCTATATCAAAACTATTTTATAGGTGAACATGATCAGTGACATACAATAAGTGGAAGAGGAAAATAAGAAACAAACAAAGATGAGTGAAAGGAGGAGTAATATCAGGGTAGATGTCACCAGCAAAATTTAAAGACGGTTAAAGGTGGTCTAAAATGAAATGGGGCAATTTTGGTTCCAACTCTATGTTTATTCTCCTTTTCCAAAGTTGTTGGGTAATCGTCATTTCCAGTATGATGTGGGTTAAGAGAACATAGATCATAGCTTCAGGAAAGTGGGGCTTAGCCAGCTCTATCATATACCCCTTGTAGATTCTGTGGTCAGTTGTATCATGGTGTTTGTATAGAGGGGAGGAACAACTGCTTTAAATGTGGTCAGATTTTTCATATGCCGAGGGATTGTCCTTATAGGGTTGCTTCTATGGAAAATATGATTCCTGTATCTACTTCATCAGCTCCTGCACCAAAGGATTCTACTTCTAGTTCTGGGTCTCGCGTTAGATAAAACCATTTTGATACTTTTTCCAATGGCCAGGATTTTGAGGCGTCCCTCTATGTTGTTGCTAGTACGCTCAAATTATTCTCTCGTGATGTATACTGTCTACTTGATCCAAGGTCTACCCTATCTTATGTGACCTCTTACGTGGATATTTATTTTGGTTTTGATCCAGAGTGTATCCCAGATTCCTTCTCTGTGTCCACCCTTGTGGGTGACTCTATTGTGGTTGGAAGTGTCTATAGGGGTTTTGTGATGTCGGAATATGGTAGAGAGACCTTTGTTGTTTTGATAGAGTTTGACATGTTGGACCTGATGTGATTTTAGGGATGGATTAGTTGCATTCGTGCTATGTGTCTCTTGATTGTCGGACCCAAAGGGTCAGTTTCTAGTTCCCTATTGAGCTAGTGATCGACTGGGAAGGTAGTTCCCTAGTTGTTAAGGGAAGGTTCTTTTCATATCTTAGAGATAGTTAATTGGTTTCTAAAAGGTGTCTTTGTCAATTAGTGCATGTTAATGATTCTAGATCTTAAAGTTATTTGTTGCAAACTATCTCTATGGTCTGTGAATTTCCCGAGGCATTCCCTGATGATCTTTTTGGTATTCCTCCTAATAGGTAAATTGATTTTGGGATTGATCTTCTTCCAGACACTCATCTTATTTCTATCTCTTCCTATAGAATGGCTCCGACTGAGTGAAAGAAACTCAAGGAGCAGTTGAAAGATCTTCCTGATAAGGGTTTTATACTCCCCAATATGTCTCTGTGGGGTGCTCCAATTCTCTTTGTGCAAAAAAAATATGATTCCTTTTGATATTTATAGATTACTGCTAATTAAATAAGGTAACTGTGAAGAATAATTATCCCCTTCCAAGGATTGATGATATCTTTTATCAGCTTTAGTGTAATAAGTACTTTTCAAAGATTGATCTTCGGTCAGGGTACCATCAGTTGAAGATTGGGGAGGTACATGTCCCTAAGACTGCTTTTCGAACCCGGTATGGTCATTTTAAGTTTTTGGTTATATTTTTTTGGTTTGACACTTTCCCCGGCGACATTTATGGATCTTATGAATTGAGTTTCTCATCTATTTCTGGACTTGTTTGTCGTTGTCTTTATTTATGATATTTGATGTATTTGAAGAGTGAGGAAAATTATTCCAATCACCAATGCCTAGTGTTGCAAACCTTAAAAGATCAGTGGTTGTATGAGAAAATCTCAAAGTGTGAGTTCTGGTTAAATGGTGTGACTTATCTGGGTCATGTTATTTCTAGCAAAAAGATTATGGTGGATCCTCAGAAAATTGAGATGGTTAAAAAGTGGCCTAGACCCACAACTCCAACTGATATTCGAAGCTTCTTGGGTTAGCTGGTTATTATAGGAGGTTTGTGGAAAGATTCTATTCTATTGTTGCCCCATTGACTAAGTTGACTCAGATAAAAGTACAGTTTTTATAGTCTAATTCTTGTGATGGTAGTTTCAAGAAGTTGGAGGATAAGTTAACCTCAACTCTGATCTTAACACTACTAGATGGTAATGATGGTTTTGTTATTTATTGTGATGCATCCTAGATGGGACTGGGTTGTGTCTTGATGCCACATGGCAAGGTGGTTGCGTATGATTCTAGGCAACTAAAAGATCATGAGAAAAATTATCCAACTCATGATTTAGAATTGTTAGTTGTGGTGTTTGCATTAATGATCTGTGACATAATTTGTAAGTGGTCCATGTAGACATTTAGTCTTATCATAAGAGCCTTCAATATGTGTCACTAAGTAAGAGCTAAATCTCAGGAAAAGGAGGCGGCTTGAGTTTCTAAGGGACTATGACATGAGTCTCTACTACCATCAAGGTAAAGCTAATGTGGTTTCTGATGCTCTTAGTAGGCTGTCCATGGGAAGATTATCTCATATGGACGAGCAGAAGAAGGATTTAGTAAAGGATTTTCACTGCTTAGCTAATCTAGGAGTATGTCTATTAGATTCCAAAGATAGTGGTATGATTGTTCAAGAGGTGGCGAAGTTATCTCTTGGTGTTGAGGTGAGAGAGAAGCAAGTGTTAGACCCTATATTGATGCAAATCAAGAATGATGTGAGTAGGCAAAATGTGATGGTTTTCATCATTGTTGGTGATGGTATCTTGAGGTACCAGGGTAAATTATGTGTACCCAATGATGATAGATTGTGGGGAAAAATATTGGTTGAAGCTCATAAGTCGCGTTATAAGGTTCATTTAGGTTCAAAAAAATGTATGGTGATCTCAAGGAGATTTATTGGTGAAATAATATAAAGCGAGATGTGGTTAATTTTGTTGCTAAGTGCATGGTGTGTCAGTAAGTGAATGTAGAGCACTTGAGGTATATAGGGTTGACTAAAGAGATTGAGCTGCTAATATGGAAATAGGAAATAATTAATATGGATTTTGTTACCGATATTCCGCGGTCTCACCAACAGTTTTATTCTATTTGGGTCATCGTGGATAGGATGATTAAGTCCACTAAATTCTTGCCAGTGAGGACAATTTTTCTACTGAGGACTATGCAAAGTTTTATATCCAAGAGATAGTGAAGTTTCATCGTGAACCCGTTTCTATCATTTCTGATCAAGGTACTCAATTCTTATCTCACTTTTGGAAATCCTTTCATAGATGTTTGTGGACTAAGGTGAGCCTTAGTGTAGAATTCCACCTGCAGATGGATGGACAAGAGAAACGAACAATTCAGGACTTGGAAGATATGCTTTGGGCTTTTGTATTTGGTAACGGTGGTAGTTGGATTGACCACTTACCTAGAATTTGCATATAACCACAATTATTACTTTAGCATTATTATGGAACCATTTGAGTTCTTGTACGGTAGGAGGTGTAGGTATCCTATAGGGTAGTCTGAGGTTGTTGAAAATAAGTTTTTTGGATATGATTTAGTTCATCGAGTCATCGATAAGGTAAAACTGATTTGGGATATACATAAGACCGCGCAAAGTCGCTAAAAGTCCTATCCAGACATAAGACAAAGGGAATTGCAATTTAATGTTGTTGATTGGGTGTTCCTGAAGGTGACTCCCATGAAGGGAGTGATGCGGTTTAAATAAAGGGGAAGCTTAGTCCCCTTTATACAAGTTTGTACTTGGTTTTGAATAAGGTTGGTAATGTTGCTTATTAGTTGGAGTTTGCTTCTAGTTTGAGCTCCATTCATCTGGTGTGTTACATGTTTCGATGTTCAGAAAGTGTGTGCCTAATTATTTTATGGTGTTTCATTTGGAAAAGGTTGACATATTGAATTCCTTGTCCTATGAGGAAGTCTGGGTTGAGATTTTGGATAGGCAAGCCCGCCAGTTGTAGATAAAGGACATGGTGTCGGTAAAGGTTCTTTGGAGAAACCAAAAGGTCGAGAGAGCCACTTTGGAGACAAAGGAGGACATAAAGTCTAAGTTCCTATTCATATTCCCCCCTCTAAATAATTGTTCTTAAGGTATGTGTATTCTTTAGCATCTTTGTTTTCTGACTTTGTTAAAGAAAATTTTGAATTCCTTGATATCTTTATTTTTTGTCATTTATAAAGGTATGTGTCGGTGCATTTCTGTGGTAAATCATCCTAACATATGCCTTAACCCATCATTCAAAGATGAATGATCCTAAGGGGGGAGAATGTAACACCCCAAGATTTTAGTCATTGAAAATTTTAGAATTTTCTGCTCACTGTCCTTACTATGACTCACTTTACAAATCGTAGGTTATCTTGATGGGCCATATGACCCTAGTCGTAAAGTTCCTAGAGAATTTTTCTGGAGTTGCGGTCCTGTTAATACTTGGGGTCATGAGTTGTAAAGACCCATGACGAGTCATTAGACTCAAATCATAGCCTAAACAGTGGGGGGGCTAAGTTCTGCTTTCAGTATGAGTGGATCACTATGAGTCGTAAGGACTCGTTATGAGTCATTTGGTGCAAATCATAGGGTGACCAATGTAAGACCCAAGTGGTTCTGTCTTGGATACGACCTGGACCGTAAGATTTGTAGGGTCACGATATGAGTTGTATGATGTGAGTCGTGGTGTCAACAGTATGAGTATATGCTTACACTATCTTGGTTACGACTCGTAGTGATAAGTCAAAAGGTGTTGTTACAAGTCAACATGTGACCAGTAGTCACTGGAGACACTTTTTAGCTCTTAAGTTGAGGGCACTTAGGACATTTCCCAATTTAACCACTTAGACCCCACATTAATAATACACCTTTGGGGTATTCTTTCCACACTTTAACATATAAAGACTCTTTATTCTCCCTAAATATCCTCAAGCAAGATACTTAGGGTTTCTAAGAAGTAGGTCATCCAAGGGCACAAGGGTTGAATTATTTTTGTGAAACGTGGTATTTTAGGCATGTTACTCTTCCCAAATTTCTAATTTGTTAAATGCATGTATTTTAAAGTATTGTTCATATGGTATTAATGATGGCTTTTAAACATGTGTTAAGGGTTTTTCAGTGCTTGTTATTGAATACTATTTCCTATGGCTTACACATACCTGTAATGCCTAAATTATAGTTTTTAACCTGTGGGGTGTATGGGTATTGTAAATGAACTAAGGGATTGTGATTCCCTCATCTTATGAACTATGAAGTGGTTATGACATCAACCCCATTTTTGAAACTGGTTTTGAGTATGAAAAATATGCATGTTGAACTACTCGTGGATTATTGTATGATGTGAAAGGTTATTGAAGCATAATTATTTTGAATTGAACCAAGGGACTATGAATTTCCCAAAATAATTGAAGTTTTTTGGCATGTTGATGTTGCCATGCAAGTGCAGTTGGTATAACGATGCCAACAATGTATGTCTAAATGTGTATCATGGTTCAATGAATGAGAATGTGTGATAATTGTTTTAATTGGGATTTAATGAGGGTTCTGCAGTTGAGTCGTGAAAGTATAGGTCCCGAGGAACCAATATTGGAAACTGTAGTTGCCGGTGCGGGTGTCTAAATAATCGAGTGGTTTGATTCCCTCTGATTATTATCATATAATTAGGAGGTTCAAGTCCTCCACATTATATTACCTGATCTGGTGCTTGTATCACCTTGATGTACCGGGAGGTTCGAGTCCTCTATAGTGCATATGTACACCCTCTGGTTCCTGCATACACACACACTAGGGCCCTACCAGCTAGGGGAGAGTTGGGCCCATATTTTCCGTGGGTGCCTTCTTATTTCATGATGGTTAAGCTACACAATCAAGGCTAAGCTTTAAAGTGCAAGCTAAGACTTGTTCCCTGTCTCGACATACTACTTATATATGTATTATGATGTGATTTTATGGTATTGAAAAGACTGGACTTGAATTATTTTATACCCTCTCCCTGAGTTACATGTAAGTGTTCACCCGACTAACCATCTTCGGACGTTGTATCCCCATGCGATGCAAGCGTTATAGATACTTCTACTTTTCCTGCACATAGTTAGGTTGATCGGCTTGGTACGTTGGTTCTTTGTGGTGAAGTGGTGAGCCTCTATTCTATGAAAGGCTTAGACATTTCATCAATCCTCATCATAGATTAGAGTTGAGAGTTTTCATTACCATTAACATTATCATTGTAATTGTTAGAGTCGGCGACATGTCCCGACCAAGACTGCTTTATGATTCTTTTATTAGAAGGCTTTGTTGGATTACTATGGACTTGGGTGATGTTGTAAGGTTGTTCAGCTAGTTACCGATTGTTGGTTATAAAAATGATTTAAATATCATTAATCTTATTCTTATTCTATATTTTTATATGTTCAAAATTCATCTAACGTTGGGGATGTTGTGTTCGCTTAGTTAGGTGCAAGGGTGACCCGACCCGACCACGGACCTTGTCTTAATGGGCATCCAAAGTCCAATAAAGACCGTGGACCGCCCTCTGATATCCAACTCACCCACCTATATCCAGCCTTAGATGGGATATATTTTGAGCATAAAACAAGATAGCGTAAATTCTCTTATAAAGAATCTGGGATAGGGTCACAACCGTGACCGACCCAATCGAGTCCACCCGTACCAAATCAAATATCCAACCCTACCAACCCAAACCAAAGGCCATAAACCAGGACATAACCTAAGATAATACAAAAATATAATATGATAATCAATTCCAAAAAGTAATATGATGGAACAATCAACAATATCATCTAACGGTGTTAGCCCCAACACCAATATCAATTCCCAGGAAAACACCAATACTAATCCCTACCCATACCAACTGCAGAAGTACCACAAAGCCTCTATCTAAAAGAATAAAGAAATCTAGTAGGGACATGCCCCCAACCATGGACAAAACCAATATCCAAAATAAAGTCACAACGTCTAACAATATCCATAACATGAAATGATGCCTTCTAAAAGGAAGGAAGCTAACCACTTCAGTCCAGATGTTATCCCTGAGTCAATCACTATGTAGGAGGATTTGAACGGCTGGTTCATTCATAGAATGGGTATACAACCGTCAGTAGAAGGGTTAGCGAGTGACCGCTAGCATGAATCTCAAGATAAGAATCAAATAATACCAATTATAAAACCAAGTAAACCATCCAATGCACACAACCATAGATATATATGTATATAACCATGAAAAGGAAAGGGGATCAAGGTTTAACATTCATTTAAAACCTTTTACCTGGGCTGCGTAGGTTGGCCTTCCTAAACCACCCATAGGCAATATGGGTTTATCTCCTCCTGCTGAAACGGCCCCAGTGTGTGTAGCTGCACGACC
Source organism: Capsicum pubescens (assembly GCA_030864215.1). Taxonomy (NCBI): domain Eukaryota; kingdom Viridiplantae; phylum Streptophyta; class Magnoliopsida; order Solanales; family Solanaceae; genus Capsicum; species Capsicum pubescens. Next base: position 183,220,492 of record CM061538.1, read on the forward strand.
AGGGAAGTATCCCATTAGATGACTAGTACATCCCCCAATAATGTGACATTATGCACACAGTCCACAAAGACCAATCCTTATATAGGCAAATACGAGTTTCCAGTTCTGGTCCCCTCGAGACCGCTACCTTCCACAGTTTTTCTTCACACCCCTCTATTAATACCCAATTAAATCCATTTTTAAATGACCAACCAGTTCCTTTACCATTTTTTTAACCAAGGCCAATACTAGTTGTATCATCATACCACCCCTTACTTGCTAGTAATATCCATATCCAAATCATTTAGGTTAAGGGGACTTTCAAGTGCCCTTCTATATACCATATTAAACCACCTGGGAGACTTCTATGTTCCCACAAGCATAGCGATTTAGCCATTACCCTATTAAAACAATTTAAACCATGCATAATTCCTTTAAAAAGTTTATAACATGCAAGAGTTCCATCAAAAGAAGTCAATGTAATGAACATTTCTTTATAAGCATTTTATCAAACACCCTGGAGATATAATATAACCAAACAAATTCAAAAGACCATTAAACCATAATCATGCAATCCAATAGTCCAAAAACACCATTAATGCATATAAAAACATAATTAAAACCATAGGAAACTAATACTAAGCATTTAATATCAAAACACAAAATAATAGTTGAAGATCATAATCATGAAGTAGTAAAACTATGAAATCAATCATATAAATCATTCATTTAGTTGAAATTATAATAAGGGAAGAGAATCACGCCTTATAACGAAGAATTGATTGAAGGAAATCTCCAAGACAAGATACAAAGCAATCCTTAATATGAAACCCTAACCTTCTAGCCCCAAAAGTTCTTTAGAGAATTATGGAGTGTTTTGGAATATTTTCTAAGTGTTAATGAATAGAATAATAGGGTAAATAACCTCCTAAGTGTATTAGAAGTCCGGGTCCTAATTAGGGTAAGTAGGGAAATGTCCAGAATACCCCCACTTAAATCCCTTAAGAACCCATCGCATGGATACGATTGACCCATTCGAGTCGTACACTATCAATACTACTGGTACCCACCACTCATATCCAAGCCACAACCCTTGGATAAAAGACTTTCCAGTATAGTACTCATCCAACAAAGTCGTAACCAAAACATACGGTCCATATCCATAACCTATATCCCTAGCAGAATGAAATATTTGGATGATCAAACACTACCCACCGTATGAGTCCCTGATATGACTCATACCGAGCATACACCTCAAACCCCTAATTCGTATCCATTACATTGACAAAAACCATCCCACCATCTAACATTGGTCAGCATACGATAGGACCATACCACCTGTACCCCAATATACCACTCATACCTATAAGTTGTATTGGGTCCGGAGAATAGAAATTCTAGGATATTTCCTTTGGGTTAAAACCTAGGATGTTTAAGTTTCCCCCACTACGAACATTCGTCCCCGAATGATGGACAAAGTAGGGGTAACCACAAACAGAGTCATTTGCATTATCAAACATCCTTTTAACAAAGTTTGAAAACAAATAGGCAAAGGTGTTAATCCTTCATTTAACAAAATTAGAAAATAAAGATGTGTTGAAGACACATACCTTCCGCACGAATTCCATGAGAAGAATATAGATGCGGATACTTGGATTTCATGTCCTCTTCCGCTTTCCAAGTAGCTTTTTCCATCTTGTGGTTCTTCCATAGAACCTTAAACGAAGCCACATCCTTGGTCCGCAACTGATGAACTTTCCTATCTAATATCTCAATTGAGACCTATTCATACTATATAGAATACAAAATACCCAATCCTTCTAAAGGAACAACAAAAGAAAGATCACAATTACACTTACTCAACATAAAAACATGAAAGACTAGATAAACCAAACATAAGCTAGATGACAACTCCTACTCATTAGCAATATTTCCCGCCTTCCAAAAAATTGCATAAGGAACAACATACCGAGGACTAAGTTTCCCCTTTTTCCCTAACTGCACCACTCCCTTCAGGGGAGATAACTTGAGGAACACCCTAACTCTAACCTCAAACTCCAAGTCTCTATATGTAATATCCGCATAAGACATTTCATGACTTTTGGCAGCTTTAAGCCAATCCTGAATCACCTTGACCTTCTTCATCGCCTAATAAACCAAATACGGTCCAAACATGTTTGCCGAGCCAAGCTCAGACCAACCAATAGGAGATCTACACCTCCTACCATACAAAGCCTAAAAAGTAGTCATACTAATAATCGAATGATATCTATTGTTGTAAGAAAACTCCACCTAAGGTAAATGCTAAACCCAATTTCCAACATAGTCAATCACACCGGCCCGAAGCATATCCTTTAATGACTGAATAGTTCTCTCCGCTTGTCTATCTTAATGTGGATGCAAATTAGTACTCAGATAACCTTAATCACAAACCCTTTCTTGAAACACTACTAGAAGTGAGACGTAAACTGTGTACCACGATCAGAAATAATTGAAACAGGCACCCAACACATCTTTACAATCTTCTGAAGATACATCTTTGCATAATCCTCTGCAAAAAAGGTTGTCTGAATTGGTAAGAAGTAAGCAAACTTAGTCATCCGATACACGATGACCCAAGACTAAGGATGACTGGTAACGAAGTCCATTATGATCACTTTCTACTTCCATTCTGGCAAATAAATTTCTTGATACAACCCTCCCGGCCTCATGTGCTAAACTTAACCCATTGACACACCATTCATTTGGCCACAAAATCAACTATATCTTTTTTCATGAAATTACACCAATAGATCTCTTTGTGATCATGATACATCTTAGTAGATCTAGGATGAACAACATAGCACAACTCATGCGTCTCAGCCAAAACCCTTTGCTGCAACCCATCGACATTAGGAACACACATACTTTCTTTGTACCGTAAAGTTACATCACTACTGATCTTATACGCCACTACCTTTTTCCCACCTATGTCATTTGCGATTTTCATCAAGATAGGATCCAACACTTGCTTCTCCTTAATCTCGACACCAAGAGATGTTTGAACTACTTCTTGAACCATCACACTACCATCTTTGGAGTCCAAAAGGAAAATCCAAGATTAGCTATGCGATGAATATCCTTCACCAATTCTCTACTTCCCTCCCCTACATTAGCTAAAATCCTCACAGATAACATACTAAGAGCATCAGCAAACATATTAGCCTTACCTAGGTAGTAGTAAAGACCCATATCATTATCTTTGAAAAGCTTTTCTTAGTGAACACATATTGAAGACTCTTATGATCAGAAAAGTTATCCACATGAACACCATACTAATAATGCCGCCATATTTTCAAAGAAAAATCAACCGCCAACAACTCCAAATCATTAGTAAGATAATTCCTCTTATGCACCTTCAACTACCTTGAAGCATAGGCAATCATCTTCCTATGCTTCCTCAAAACACAACCAAGCCCAATCCGAGATGCATCACATTAAACCACAAATCCATCATTTCCCTCCAGCAAAGTCATGATTGGAGTCGAAGTCAACTTATCCTTCAACTTCTCAAAACTCCCTTCACAAGCATCCAACTAAGAAAACTCAACCTTTTTCTGAGTCAACTTAGTCAAAGGTGCAGCTATCGAAAAAAATCTTTCCACAAACCACCTATAAGACCCGGCTAAACCCAAGAAGCTCCAAAAATTGGATGGAGTTATGGTCCTAGGCCACCTACTTACCATAAAAACTTTCTGCGAATCCACCATGATCCCTTTACTAGAAATTATATGACCCAAGAAAGTCACTACGTTCAACTAAAACTCACACTTAGAGAACTTGGAATACAACCGTTGTTCCTTTATGGTATGCAAAACCATAAGGAGTTTATTAGTATGATCCACCTAGATTTTTGAATAAACTAGAATGTCATCAATAAACATAACAATTAAGAGATCCAAATACTGCCTGAAAACTTTGTTCTTCAAGTCCATAAATGTTGCCAGAGGGTTAATCAACCCAAACAACATCACCAAGAACTCAAAATTCCTATACTGAGTACAAAAAGTCATCTTAGGGATATCCGTCTCCCTAATCTTAAGGTGATGTTACAAGACCTAATATTTATCTTAGAGAAGTACTTGGCACCTTGAAACTAGTCAAACTAGTCATCTATCCAAGGAAGAGAATACTTGTTCTTGTTTCACCTTGTTTAACTGCCCATAGTCAATGCACATCTGATAGGAACCATCCTTCTTGCACAAAAAAAACACCGGTGCACCATATAGAGAAATACTAGGATGAATAAACCCCTTGTTTAGAAGATCTTTAAGTTGCTTCTTGAGTTCTCTCAACTCAATTGGAGCAATTTTATACGGAGGAATAGAAATTAGATGAGTGTCCGAAAGCAAAATAATACCAACCTCTATTTCCCTATCAGGAAAGAGACCAGGAAGATCATCCGGAAAGACCTCCGGAAACTCATTAACCACAAGGACCGAAGACAAAGAAGGACCTTCCAAGTTAGAATCTTTAACCCAGACCTAGTGATAAAGACAACCCTTCGAGATTAACCTCTTAGCTCTATGATAAGAAATAAACCTCCCCCTAGGAGATAAGGAATTACTTTCCCATTTTATAATCAGTTAACAAGGGAACTTAAAGACAACTTTATGGGTATGACCATCCAAAGATGAATAAAAAGAATGCAACTAATCCATACCCAGAATTATATCAAAAATCTATCATATCTAACTCAAACATATATACCAAGGTCCGTTTGCCACCAATGGATTTGACACATCCCTATAGACTCTCTTAGCAATAATCGAGTCACCTACCGGGGTAGAAATATAAAAAGGATCCAGAATAACTTTCGGATCAAAACCAAAATATAAAACCACTTATAGAGTCACATAAGAAAGAGTGGACCCCGAATCAAGAAAATAATATATGTCATGAGATAAAAGTTATAATGCACCAGTAAGGACATCAGGTGATGCCTTGGATTCCTATCGGGATGTGAAAGAATACAACCTGTTCCGACCACTACTAGATCTAGGAGTAGTAACAGAAGAAGATGCCACACCACCAGATGCAGGAGCAGAAGATGAACCCACAGGAATCTTATTTTCCCCCAAAGAAAACTTATTAACTGGACAATCCCTGAGTCGATGGCCTTTCTAGCCACACTTGAAGAATTTGTCCCTTTTTTTCTCGCTATAACCCCGATGAAGAAAGCCACAAAATTAACTAGAAGGACGCAATAAAACTAATGAACCTCTGCTCGGTTGAGGCTGGGAAACCTCTATCCGAGAATTGTCACCACCTTGATGACGCCTGTCTCCGGACTTATAAGAAGCACTACAAGAAAAGGAGACAAAACTCCCCCCTTCTTTTTCTTTCACCTTCCACTATCTCTACTAACATGAGACTGAGCACCTCTCTAATCAGAAAACCTGATCCTATTTTCTTGCCTATCCCAAAACTCTGCCAGCCTTTTCATCTCATCCTTAGCCTGCTATACATGAATAGTCAACCTTGGGATGTCCATCTCTTTAATCAGCAACACAGTCTTTCTCTCCAGAATAAAATTACTATTCAACCTAGAAGCAAACTTCTTCATTCTCGATCATAACATCTACTAAGCCAGGAGCATACTTTGATAGCTGATTGAACTTTAAAGCATATTCCTTTACTGACATCCTCCCCCGCTTGATGTTTGCAAACTCCTCCATCTTAGCTTCCCTCAATAATTGAGAAAAGAACTGATCCAAGAAGGCATAAGAAAAGGCCTCCTACAACCCTTTCTCTTCCATATCACCTGTATCATTGTCTCACTCCTTATACCACTAATAAGAAACATCCTTGAGATGATAAGGTAGAAGGTTAACCCTCTCTACATAGGTTGCCCACATAACCCAAAAGATTTTTTCCATATCGTCCAAGAAGCCATATGGATCCTCTTCTACCTTCACTCTAGTACAAGTAAGAGGACCATCTTCATAAATTGACCAACCCTTGTGGCCTCAGAAGACAAAGCACCAGTCACACCCTGCTCAGCCTGAGAAGCAACCATTTGGGCATTAACATGAATATACTGATGAAATTCTATGTTTATCATGTTGCCCTAACATACCAAAAGAGACCTAGATGAAATAGGAGTAAATCTAGCACCATCAGGAATAGGACCATAAGATCGAAGATGTACTGTAGACGTAGGACATACCCCTTTAGCATTATCCCTAAATGAAACAGAAGAATTTCCTTGTGTTCAAGATCTAGGAGACATGGTATGAAAGACAAGAAAACAAAGTTTAGAGAAGATTCCAAGATTGACAACTTAATCTTGAAGATAGAATACCAAGAAAGTTAAACATTCCTAAATATCTTGTAACCTTTATCTTATAAGTGTGGCGCGCTTCACACCCCTAAAAGAGACTCTACTTGACATGACTTTGTGGACTCCCAAGAGACCATGAGCCAAGCCTTTGATACCACCTTGACACGACGTGACCCAGGGCCATGCAGAAATAGGCATCCCAAGTCCAACCAGGATCGAGGATGGGCTGAATTTTGAACATATAACAAGATAGAGTAAATGATCTCATGAAGACTCCTTGATAGGGTCACAACTGTGACCGAACCAACCAAGTCCACCCTTAAAAATTCAACCATCTAATCATATCAAGACAAACCAAAAGCCATAAACTAGGCCATAACAAAAGAGTATACAAGAATATATTGTGATAATCTATCCCAAAATGTAATATGATGAAAGAACCAACGATATAATATAAGGGTGTCATCCCCAACACCAATATTGATACCAAGGAAACACCAATACCAATCCTCTCAAATACCAACCGCCCCCCGAAGTACATGAATGCCTCTGTCCAAAAGAGTGAAAAAATCTGATTGGGACATACCCCCAACCATTCCCAAAACCAATAACCAAAATAAAGTCAAAACATCTAACATTATCCATAACCTGAAATGATTTTTTCCAAAAGGATGGAAGCTCACCAATTCAGTCCAAATGTTTTCCCCGAGTCAATCACTATGTAGGAGGAGTCGAATGATCAGTTCCTGCATAGCGTGGGTATAAAACCGTCAATAGACGGGTTAGCGAATGATAGCTAGCATGAATCTCAGGTAAATGATAAAATAATGCCAGTTATAAAACCAAGTAAAACCATCCAATACACAAAACCATACAAATATATAACCATGTTGGGAAAAGGGATTTGAGTTTAGCATGAACTTAAAACCTTTGCCTAGGCTGTGTATCATGGACGTCCTAAACTACCCACAAGCTATATGGGTTCAGCTCCCCCATTCGTGTAGCCGTACAACTAGGGAAGTATCCCATGGGATGACTAGTACATCCCCCCAATAGTGTGACATCATGCACATGATACACTACGACCAATCCTCATATCGGTAAATACGAGTTTCCAATTTTGGTCCCCCTAGGATCGCCACTTTCCACTGCTTTGCTACACACCCTGTCATTTATGCCCATTTAAAACTGTTTCTAAATGACCAACCAATTCACTTACCATTTTATTAACCAAGGCCAATATTAGTGGTATCGTCATGCCACCCTTTACTTGGAAGTAATATCCATAGACAAACTATTTAGGTTAACGGGACTTTCAAGTTCGCTTCCATATACCCTATTAAACCACTTAGAAGACTTTCATGTTACCCAAAAGCATACCCATTTAGCCTTTAGCCTTTTAAAACTATCTAAACAATGCATAATTCATTTAACAAGTTTAAAACATAAAAGAGCTCCATTAAAAGAAGTCAATACAATGTACATATCTTTATAAACATTTTATCAAACATCTTGGGGACATAATTTAACATAAACCAATTCCAAAGACCATTAAACCATCACCATATAATCCTATTGTCCAAAAACACCATTAATGCCTATAAAAGCATAATTAAAACCATAAGAAACCATAACCAAGCATTTAATATCAAAACCCCCAAATAATTGTTGAAAACCATAATTATGATATAGTATAACCATGAAATCAATCATAAAAATCATGGATTTAGTTGAAATTACAATAAGGGAAGAGAATCATGACTTATACTGAAGAATTGATGGAAAGAAAGCACCAAGACAAGCCCAAAAGAAATCCACAAAGTAATACCCTTGCTTTCTTTCCCCAAAAGCTCTTGAGAAAATTATGGAGTATTTTGGAATAGTTTGTAAGTGTTAATGTATTAAATAATAGGGTTCATAACCTCCTAAGTGTATTTGAAGTCGTTGGTCCTAATTAGGGTAAGTAGGGAACTGTCTAGAATACCTCCATATAAATCACTTAAAAATCATCGCAGGGACATGAATGACTCATACGATTTGTACCCTTCAAATATGATTTGTACTCACAACTCATATCCAAACCTCAACCGTTGAATAAAATGTTATCACATATACGACTCATCCAACCATGTCGTAACCACAGTATATAGTCTGTATGCATAACTCGTATCCTGGCAGAATAAAATGCTAGGAGGATAAAACACTACCTACTATATGAGTACCTGATATGACTCATACCCATACCCCTAAGTTGTACCCATTCAAGTAATAAAAATCATCCCACAAACTAACGTTGGTCAGCATACAATAGGACCATACAATCTGTACCCCAATATACGATTTATTCCCATTAGTCATATTTGTTCTGGAGAAAGAAAATTCTAGACTATTTTCCTAGTGTCAAAACCTAAGATGTTTCAAAGGGGCGATCTCCAGTTCATGTGCGACTTCAGATGCTCGTCATGGCTAGGTCGTTATTTGGGTCGTGAGAAATAATGCTAGAATAAAATCAGTCTCATGATCATAAACCATCGGACTGGACCTAGAACTAGTTTCAAATCCCAGGTGTCTAACTAGCATAAGGATCAAGGATCTTTTTGTACAAACCCTGAAATATGCAACTTTAAGAATATAGTATGCCCATTAAGACTACAGTGAGCTAGCAAGAGTCTTGGCCTAAGGTTGGCTAATAAGGCCAAATTTTAGTACCCAAAAATTTTTACTAAGAAAAATTCTACCCCAGACTAGGTTAAGGTATCTAAATTCACTTCTAGATGTTAAAATAAGCCACAATTAGCCCTAAGATAGCAATTCTATATAAATAAGGCTATTTAATTCAATTACACCTATTTACGAGTTCCACAATAGTCTAAATAATCAAAATAATGCTATTATGCCAACTATATCTCTGAGGCCTGATTTCCTATCCCATATTTAGCATAACATCATAAATATACTATGAATTAGCTTAATCTATGAATAAGGTAAACCTAGCCTAGTTGAACATAGAAGAAAAAACTAAGGAAATCCACTAAATCATTAATTTTCTATTTTGAAAAGCTTTTGTAAGATGCCATGCTATAAAAATCACAATTTGCTCATCAATATGAAATCAACGATACCCATATTACACTTGATTGCTTTGGGTGCAAAATCACATAAAAATCCTATGTTGGGCCCATTTGTGAAATTGCACTTTCTAAACCATCAACATATCCCTCTATATTTAAGAATCATTTACCCCCAATAATGGTTGAATTTTGAGCTCAAATGGTGCTAAATTGACCAAACAATATTTTAGGGATTTTGGAAAATGATAAAGAATTTAAATCATGAAATTGATGGAAGCTTACCAAGAATCTAAAGAAGAAACGCGCTACATGAGCTTAGAAACACCCCTAAATCACCCACTAATGTTTCTCCCAAGTCGTCACACCCTTAGGGGTTCTACCCTGAAGCATTCACACCAGCTACAATGCACCAACTAGAGACTTGTAATTATTCACAGTATTTTCCTACCCCTCGGGATTCATTGGGATTCTCATATACGGAGACGAACTATGCTACCCTATTAGATTTGATATTTCAGGTTCAATGGAGCAGTCAAGTTTCCTTTTGAGGTTTTTTGATGAAAAGTGGGTCCCCCACCCATGTTCTATTTTTCTTAACTTTTGATCAATAAGTTAAAATGAGTCTCGAAGCCTAAGGACCCAAACTAAGGATCCAACAGCCTAAAATTGACATTTTAGAGCTTTTGGAACTATCAAAATTAACATACAAGGTTGTTTGATTAATTGTTTTTCTCGGTAGCCAATTCTAATAATTAAAGACTTCAAAATAGAGAATTGTCTCTAAAAACTAAATCAACTGCCTAGTAACCGAACTGTCAGCCTAGCAAGTCATAAATGACTTAGGGCAACTATGGGAAAGCGTTAGACGGTTAAAATAAGTTGAAATATATAAAATAACCTGTAGGGTCATTACAATATCCACTACTTAAACGACTTTTTCCCCGTAAAGAAAAGTATTAGGATGTAGCTGAATCCTCGAATAGGTGAGGATACTTGGTCCGCATCTCGCTCTCAATCTCCTAAATAGCCTTCTTTATTGGGCGGTGCATCAAGTGATACTTAACTACCAGAATCTCCCTAGTGTGCAACCGCCTGGCAATTTGGCTAATAGAAACACCTCCTCCACGACGGTCAACTGCTCATCCAACTGAACTTAGCACCATCTAAGTACATAAGATATAGTTGGGATATACCGCCGGAACATAGAAACATAGTAAATCGGATGAAGAACTACAATATCTTGGGGGGTAAAGTTAACTCATATTTGTCCTCAACAACTGTGCTTAGGATCTTAAAGGGGCCAATATATCTGGGGTTGAGCTCGCCTTTTCTCCCGAAACTTATAACAACCTTTATAAGCGATACATGGAGGCATACCTTATTTCAAACTCCAAATCTAAAGGCGCAATACCTATGGTCTACATAATCCTTCTGCCTACTCTGAGCTACCCTCAATCTATCCTGAATAACCCTGACTATATCCAATGACTCATGAAGAAAGTTAGTACCATAGGGTCTAATCTCGGACGTCTCAACCACCCAATCGTAGAACGACATCCCCTATTATATAAAGCATCAAAAGTCACCATCTTAATACTCGAGTGGTAGTTATTATTATACACGAACTCTGTCAAAGTTAAGTGTTTCTCCCATTAACCTCAAAAATACATAAAATAGGCTTGGAGTATTTCCTCAAGAAACAAAATAGTCTGCTCTTACTGCCCGTTGGTTTGCAGATGAAATATTGTACAGAGATCCACCTAAGTACGCAACGCCTCCTGATAATCTCTTAAAAAGCTATAAGTTAACCAAACCCTAATCTAAAATAATAGATATAGGCACACTTTGCAAATGGACTATCTCCTGAACATAGATAAAGGCTTACCTCTTGACAGTAAAGGACATCTGAATAAGAAAGAAATATGGCGACTTGGTCAACCGACCCCTAATGACCCAAGTACCATCAAAACCATGAGAGGTGCGAGATAAACCACTAACAATGCCCATGGTAATCTTCTCTAATTTCCACACAGGAATGGGCTATAATTGAATCAATCCACTAGGTCTCTGATGCTCGGCCTCCACCTATTGACAACATAGGCAATAAGCTACAAAGTCTTCCACATCTCTCTTCATGACACTCCACAGTAATACTTCCTTAAATCATTCAACATCAGAGAAGTAACTAGGTAAATTAGATATTTAGAGCTGTGAGCCTCACGAAAAATAGACTGAATTAAGTTACCAACCATCTAAACACAAATACAGCTATCAAATCTCAAAACATCCTCAAAATATATGGTAACCCTGTTGGACTCACCACTCAATACCTAATCAAGGATGATTTAATATCTTATATCCTCAAACAGACGACTCTAAATTTGCTCAAATAGGGTAGACCTCACTTCAACCCTAGAAGAATCCTCCTTGGGTAAGAAAATCAAGGCGCGCCATTAAGTTTACAAATAAATTGATGTCCCTCGACAATGACCTATAAGAAACCAAGATAGAAGATAATATACCATACTCACTACCTTTCGACTTAAGGTATCCGCCACCACGTTCGTCTTTGCATGGTTATACACATTAGAGATGCCATAATTATTAAGGAACTCAATCCATCTATGTTATCTAGAATTAAGCTCTTTCTGGGTCATAATATATTGCAGACTACGATGATCCGTGAAGATATAACAATGTGTTCCATAAAAATAATCACTATAAATCTTAAGCGCAAAAGCTACCATCGCCAAATCCAAATACTGAGAGGGGAAATTGCACTCGTGCACCATTAACTGCTTCAAAACAAAAAGTAGTAAATCAACAGTGTTGTATTTAAGACATCCTAAACAATACTAGAAGCATCACAGTATACGGTAAATCTCTCCCCCTCAACAGGAAGAGCCTATATAGGAGATGAAGTGTGAAATCCTTTAAGCTATCCAATGATCAACGAATACTCTTTGGACTATCGGAAAGGAACCTTCTTCCAAGTCAATCTAATCATCAGCTCTGTAATAGTTGTGAATCTCTTGATGAATCATCTATAGTAACTAGTAAAACCAATGAAGATATAAACCTCAAATAGAGATTTAGGCTTGGACCAATAACTTATAGGCTTAATATTTGTTAGTTCAACCATAATAGCATCCTTAGACACTGTATGTCCAAGGAACGTCACCGCCTCAAGCTGGAACTCATGCTTAGAGAATTTAGCAAAATGCCTATGATCTCTCAAAGACAAGATGTCATCAATGTACAAAATGATAAAAGAACCCAAATAAGGCCTGAATAGGTGGTTCATAAAATTAAAGAATGCCGCTAGGGCATTGGTCAACCAAAAAATATCACTAGGAACTCATAATGGACACAATGGGTCCTAAAAGCTATCTTTGGGGTATCCTCACCTTAAATCCTCAATTGATGGTAATTGGACCTCAAGTCAATCTTAGAGAGCATCGTCGATCCCTGAAGCTGGTCAAACAACTTATCGATAGGAGGCATAGGATACCAGTTCTTCACTATCACCTTATTAAGGTGCCTATAATTAATACACATGCATATAGAAGCATCATTTTTTCTTTAGGAACAAGACAAGAGCTCTATAAGGAGACACAATTGGTCTAATAATACCCTTTACTAAGAAGATCTTAAAGTAGAGAATTTAGATCCTTAAGCTTAGCCAGAGACATACAGTAAGGTGGCAAAGAAATAGGTCAGGTGCCCAGATCAAGATTAATATCAAACTCAATATCACGCTCAGGAGGAAAATCAGGTAGATCAATAGGGAAAACATCACGAACTATAGGAAAAGATTCAAGCAATGGAATCTCCATGCTAATAATATGAATATAAGTATGATAAGACTCACAACCCCTTGAAAAAGGTCTACTAGCCTGAATATATGAAATAATCCCCATTAGTTTGTAGTTAATATCTCCCTACCACACCACTGGGGGTATGCCAGGTATGTCTAAGTTAACGATCTTGGAATAATAATCCAAGATCATATGATAGTGGGATAACCAATCCATGACTAAAATCACATTAAAATCCACCATATCTAACACAATAAGATCATAAAGAGTATTAAACTCTTGAAAAATTATAACACATTATCTATAAAGCTGATCAATTACTAAGGAATCACCCACGTGGGTTGATACACATAACAACATAAATAATGAATCCCAAGATAACTCTTACCATTGGTCATAATAAAAAAACACATAAGAGTAAGTGGATCCTGAATCAACTAAAGAAAAATTTGACTAATAGCACATGAAGATTATACCTATAATAACAACATCAAAGTCTCAGCCTCGAGCATAATAGGTATAGAATATATTTGACCACGCATGCCACCTGGTTGAACTCCTGACTATCTCTTTCCCTACCTTCCTAGGCACCTCCGGGAGAACCTTGAAGACCACCCCTATGACCATGCATACTACCACTAGCTGGGGAGGAACTTCCCTAATCGATGGAACACTCTGAGCTAAAGGATTCATTGCTCCATGACTACGGAACTTTCTAGAGAAATTGCCAAAATCCCCAAAACCATAACATGCCCTAAAAGCTATAATTAAACTAGAAGATTCGACTAACCTAAAATAACTACCACAACAAAAATAACCAGAAGACTAACCCCTCGAAGGATGACCAATACTCTGGCAAGGATAATAGATATAACTAGACTGACCTCCATCAATAATCTAAAATATGACCTTAACGGTGCTACTAAAATTTACCTTGATATTGATACGACTGAAATTGAGGGTACCCATCTTAAGAACAACTACCTCTAAACTATGAGACACTATGGCTCTCACTGAAACAACCCTGATATTGTAGCCTCTTATTGCTACCTCTTTTGTCCTCGTGTATCTTTTTCAAAACCTGAGTATGATTAGAAACCATAACAAAATATCTACCCATAACAATTAAACTTTGTGTAGACATGCAAAAAGTAATTCTAAACCCCCTAACAAAGAAACAAACCCTCTGATATGCAGTAGTAAAAATAAAAGTAGCATGTCTAGCCAAATCATGAAATCGAGCCTCATAATCCACAAAAGTCATAGAGACCTGATCCAACCTTAAGAACCGATCCTCTAAATGATTTCTAAGATAACACAACATATACTTCTCCAAGAAGATCTCAAAGAATTGAGTACATGTCAATGGGGGAGATCCAGCTGGACAGGAATCAAGATGACCTCTCCAACAGTGTGTAGCTATCAAGTTCAACTAAAAAGTAGTGTAATCCACACCATGAGTCTCAACTAGGCCCAAATTGTGAAGCCTATCCTCATAAAACATCAAGAACTTATAAGCATTCTCGCTAGGTTAACCAAAAAATCTAGGAAGATCCAATCTCAAGAATCTATCCATCATCTTCTGCTTCTCAATAGACATAGCAGGCTGGGAAACTACTGGCTGAGCAACCACAGATGCATGAGGGACCTCAATATTGGAAGTTGTAGCTATAAACTGCACCACCGCCTCAGTGCTACTCTAAAATATAAAAGTTAAACCAATGCATCCCTAAGAATTGAAGACGAAATAAACCCAGTAGAGCCTGGACTGCTCTATGGTTTTTCATTGGCTGAGGCAGAAAAACCTTTGGCTCGAGTGTAGGAATAAGGTCTGGTAAGACCCCTATCCTGGCCCATAGATGGGGACTCATCTTTAGGCTTGTTACAACCTATAGGTTATCTATAAACAATGACAAGATCACTAGGTTAGCTCTTGGACCTTCATCTCATATATCGGAAGCATATGCCCTAGCCATCTACAAAAGAGTTAAACCATAGGAATTCTCTTGAAACCAACTCAGAATCTTAGAACGACATGAGTAAAAGAAGTGAAGAAATCCTAATAATGTCCTTTACACTTCTAAAGATAAAAACAGTGTCATTGATCCGATACGCGGGACTCTACTAGTCACTCTCTATTATACCAACAATACTGGTAAACCTAGGCTCTGATACCAATTTTTCATGACCCAATTTTTGAGTCATGATGGAACCTACCTTATCCCACCAGTAGGTAAGCCAAATCGGAAGCTAAAGCTATATGAAATGGGTTAATTTGGTGGAAAGATGGTTAAAAAGTCTTAAATCAACAATTAAGGACTCACAATAGCAATTAGACAGTAATGATAGTCTAAAATATAAATAAAGCATAAACAACCAGCCCACGACCTAGTAGTGTGGGCACAAGAGCTACTACAAAAGGAAAATAAGTACTAAAGTAATCAAATATAATCTATCTCAAAGAACGAAAGACTAGACATATGAAAGAGTAGACATAGATAATAGAAGGAAAAAGGAGCAACCTACCTCCGAGAGCTCACCCTATCTCCTAAATAAACTCAGCATGAACAATATGTCAGCGACAACTAAAAATACTCGGATCTGCACCAAAAAAGTACAAAAGAGTAGTATGAATATCAAAACAACAGGTACTTAGTAGGGATCATCGGTCTGCTAACCTAAATCTTGATATAAATATGATAAAGATGCGTGATAAATAGGCTAAGTCAAGGTAAAAGGGAAAACCTATAAATAAGCTCCAACATCCAAATAAATAACCAAAATAGATATTATAGAAAGAAAGCACTATTAATGATACAAGACTATCCCTCATAAGACAGTAAGTGCGAAAAATTAAATAACCCAATATGGGCATGATCCCTGAGGGTGAAAATAAAGAAAGTAAATAACCAAAGTTCCATAAATTTATCAAATATCCATCCATAACCATGAATCTATACATACTATTTCATAACATAAAAAAACTCTCAATGTCAAACTTGAACTGGAACTTAATAACATCATCATCATTATTATCATTTTCCAGACATGAATCAGAAATCATGTAATTAATATCATCATCCATTGACAGACTAGAACTGAAACTCAATATCAATAACCACTGGGTTTTTCCTGAAACTAGCACCTACACCCAAATACCAAACTAACATAATCATTAAGTATTTAATCTCCTCAAAATCCCAATATAAGAAATTTAGAAGGTATAGCATGCCTTTAGAAGTTTGCAAAGGCTAATACAGATCTTGACCTAATGTGGGATTGAGGAGCCCACTTCCAATCTCTGAAATCCATTCTAACGCAAATTCTACCCTAAACTATGCTAAGGCATTTAAATTCTCTTCTAGATATTACACAAGCCACAATTAGCCCTAAGCTAGCACTTCTACTTAAATCATGAGAAACTAAGTTAATTCTACTAAAATTATGGTTCCAAGATATCTTAAATAGTCCAAATAATTCTAATATTTCTAGTCATACGTCCTATACCTAAATCTCATCTCATATATATCACAATATTATAGTTATACTACGAATTAGCTTAAATCTATGAAGAAGTTAAACCTAACCTACCTGGAAGCTAAAGAAAAATTCTGAAGTATCTTCTATACTAATGATTTCCCTTTCCAAGAAGCTTCCACAAGAATTTTAGGTATTTTAGAAAAAAATGAAAGATTTAATCATGAGAATTACGAAATATTATCAAGAATTTGAAGAAAAAATGTGTAATTTAAGTTCACAAATGCACCAAAATCACCCACTAATGACACTCCCAACTTTTCATAATTTTTAGGTTTCTATACTCTTGGAAATAGGTTTAAAATAGGAGAAATCAAGCTAAGTGGGGTATTTATAGTCTATCCAGGTGTTTAGTTGTCTCTTACGTAGACAGTAGGCTACTTAAGCAGTGACCGTTTAAGAGACCTAGTGTTGTTTTAGAAACATCTGAGGCCTGCACAATTACGCATATATGGTCACATTCCTATTTAAGCAACCATCGTTTAAGCGGTAGTGGCTCTGCTTAAGTAAAATCCTACTAGACCATCCCAATTGCTTAAGATATGGGCCAATACTTTAGCGCCCTTTTTGCTTAAGCGGACCAAAAGAGAACTTACCAGTTGAAAGCTTAAAATAACTTTGGGTTTCCACTGACCCCTTGAGATTTATCCGGAACCCCATATACACAAGTGAATTATGCTACCCTATATAATTTGACATTTCAAACTCAATGGCATTGTAAAAAAATTCCATTTGTTGTCATTTTGTTGAAAAGTAGGTCCCTCAACCATGTGGCATTTTTCATAACTTCTATCTAATAGCCCATAATAAGTTCGAGAGCCTTTGTACCAAAACCTAGAGTCCACCTAGCCTAAAATTGACGTTCCAAAGCTATTGGAACTATTATAATCAGCGTGCAAGTTATTTCAATGATATTTCTGATTTACAGCCAATTTAAACCACCAAAGACTTCAAAATAGGAAATTGGCTCTAAAAATTAAACAACCCAAAAATTGAACTATCAGCTCTAGCAAGTCATAAGTTACTTGGGGAAGGTATATGAAAGATCTAAATAATAAAAAGACAAAAAAATATAGAAAATAACCTGGAGGGTCATTACACAAGATGTCCCCTCCATCAATGTTGAGATGTCATATCTAAATGAAAAGTAGTGTAATTCATGCAAAAAGTCTCAACTAGGCCCAAATTATAGAGCCTATCATCACAAGAAATCCATAGCTAATAAGCATTCTCACCCAGTGCACTAGAAAATCTAGGCATAGCCAATCTCAAGAATATGATCAGCTTATTCTACTCCTCAACAAACATAGTAGGCTGGGAACTACCAGCTAAGCAACCACCAACGTAGGGGGGACCTCAACTCTGGGAGATGCAGTGGCACGACCAAAAATCCTACGATCACGATGACACTTGTCATGAAAATACTTGACAAATAAGCCTATCACCCAAACTAATATTTATGAAATAATAAATTAATACCAAACCTTACGTAGGAATTCAAGAATTAAGTCGAACCACACACATATAGTAAGAGAAAAAATATAATCAAAGATACAAGACAAAATACTATAACTTGGTCTCAAAGTGTAAGAACCAACTAATACTTCTCGAAGACAAAATATACATAGGATATCCAAAAATTAAAAAAAATTATCTCTAAATATAATAAGACATAGTCTAGACAAGAAAAGGTAGTGTCCAACTCTGAATGCATAGATCAACCGCTACCTCGAATAGACTCTAAATGTCGCTTGAGTCAGATGTCCGTGCGGCATACTCATACCTAGATCTACATCAAAAGAGAGTTGTAGGTATGAGTATAGTTTACTTATACTCAGTAGGTATCGTAGGTCGATTGAATAAAGTAGAAAATAAAACATTTAAAAATAAACTATGGGCACATCCCCTGCAATCAGAAAATGTCCCAAAAGGTATCGCACACAATCTCTACTAGTAGTTCTACTATATACACATATAAAAAAATTAGTACGGGAAAGAAGAACATGTATACACATACTCCATATACCAGTTTAAGAAGATAGAAAAATCAGGCAGCTACCAAGCCATAAACATAAATACAATAACAAAATAAGAACAACATATGGAATTCAATGAAGATGATGATGATAATTATTATGATGATGCAAGAGGTCAAAACATAACCTCCATATACACCTATCAAGCTCAGCAATGGACATAGGTCCAATAAGAGGTTTGTCAACTCACACCTATAGAGCTCTACTTCGAGGTAGGACCCATGAGGAGTTAGTCAACCCGTATACAACCAATATTCATAACAAATAGTTATAACTCTTCTCTAGCACATAAATTGGCATAAAAAATTTTAAAATGTCAGATTTTTTGTCAAAACAAGCTAGTGTGTTAAGTATTTCTAGTATTTACACAGTGTTACCAATGTTTCATAAATGAATATGATATGAGGATATAATGCTTGTAACCAACCAAAATGAGAATATCTAATATCCAACTAATATGCCAACCATATGAGCTAACATTCCACTCAAATCAACAAACCATCCATGATTTAATATTATCTAGAAATCATCAAGTTAAATGAGCATTAAAAATGTCATTGGTACCATAAGATTCCCAAAATATAGGCTTTTTCCCTAAAAAAAAGAGTGTATCTAAACATACATATATCAATATCAGGCCAACAATATCATGCAAGACCCCGCACGATCACACATAGCAAATCATGTCTCAAAACCATAAAATATTATCCACATAGGCCCCTATACTGGCACATAAATCATACCAACACATTTACCCTAATATAACTCGATACCCATATCATGCTTTTACATTATTATTAACTACCCAACCTAGTCTAAAGAAAGTTAAGCCATAACCTACCTCGAATGCCAAAACCAAAACAATCAAGACTTTATCACTGAGCTTTCACCTTACACATGGACCCAAAAATTAGCTAAAAGACAAAAATATAGAATGCATGTATCATAAGAAAGCCAACAATATCAACATTGCCCACTTTCGAATCAGGGTCAAAACAGACCCTCAAAATAGTTTTTTTCAAAAAATGGATAAATCAGAATTTTGTCAAAAAATATTTTTCTCAATATTAAAGGAACTCATAGTACAAAACCCAAGTGAAAAAAGTTGAAATTATGGTTTAAATTAAAGAAAATACTAATTTGGGCTTTCCAGGCAAAAATCCCCAAATTTCAACTTTAAATAAGAGTTTAAATAAGGTTTGGAAGATAAAAATCAATGAAAATTTACTGAAATAGGGATTTAGAGCTTACCCAAGCTTAGAAATTGAAGAAAATGCCCAAAATCTCAAACCCCAAGATCCAAGTCTAAAAAAATAATGTAAAAAATCTCCAAATGGGATTGTAATGTACGCAGGCATCACCAAAGTGACTATCGAATCACTTAAACAGCCATTTCTTAAGTGACCTTGCGACTTAATAAAAGACCACCTCATCCTATAAGCAATTTCATTGTCTCTTTGGCGATAGGCATCTTGCATGCCAGTGTCGCTTAAGTGACCAAGTCGTTGCTTAAGCGAGCCTGGTGTTGTTTTGGAAACACTTTGGTTGTTAGGACAAGTCGTTTATGTGACCAAACAATCACTTAAGCTAGTGCACTAGCTGGAGACTTTAAGAATTCCAAGTATCCGCAGACCCCGTGGGATTCATCAAAAATCCTGAGTACACAAACAAACTATGCTATCCCACTAACTTCCATGCACCTGTCTCAATGGCGATATTAGAATTTTGAAAAATGTTGGTTTCACATAATTGACCTTCGAGATCTATTTTCACAACTTTTCAAATGGGGGGTCAAAATGACATATAAAAGATGTAAAACCACACCAACCATGTTATCAAGTTAAAATTGGAATTTTGGATCTGCTTGTGTAGCCTTTTTGGACATTCGATGCACTGATCAAAATATGTTAACCAAACTTAACTAGTAAAACCTTAAGACCACGAAAAACCTAAATTTTGGATAAACCACACTAAAATGCATTAGAAACCATAAAAATCACCCTCACACCCTACAAATACCACAAGGTAGATACGTGGAGGGGTAACTAGTAAAATTGTGCAGAATAAATATTTCACACTAATCATCAAAAGTCGGGTCATTATTTCATCCACCACTAAGAATCTAGTTATTCTACAAACTAATGACAATAAAAGTACCTGAATCAGTGAAAACTGGGGATAACTACTATGCATATAAAACTTAACCTCCTAAGTAGACTCATATATAAGTCGATGTCTTCACTGGAGATTAAGAAAAGGAATAACTCTAGAATGAAACCGTTTAACATCCCTAGGTAGAATAGAGATAGTCACCTCAATGAAAGAAAATTGCTCATCTAATTGGATTGAATCACCACAAATGGCATGAGACTCATCGGAATATAATGCTCAAGCATGGAAATATAAAAACAATGATGAACAATTGATAAATTGAGGGCAATGTCAAAATCTCAAAAGATCAAATATACCTGGGTCTATTCTTGGCCCTTTTTCTTAAGGTAATACCCCATATTTTTCCTATTTCAAGTCAGGTCCTAGTGCTTGCATAAGAGGCTAATGGCCTAAAAATTTAGTTATTTGTTGAGCACTTAGCCATTTTTTAGACCTTCTAACTTCAAGTAATTTAAAGTTGACCTTCCAGACTCCAAGATAATGGTTTTTGAGTAGGTTCATATTCAAGGGTATAATGAGCATATCACGAGTAAGTTTTTCATATATCAAATAAGTATGGGGTAACGTTTGGATTTCAATCCCAGTAGCTCAATGCGATTCAAACTCTTCGAGCCAGGGGTAGCGATGAGACACTCATCGCATCACAATGAAGGTATATTTGTCATGTTCTTGATTCATAATTCAAATGCATGTGTCATGATCTTTATCCTTGTGGGTGTAGTTCTTATTAGGTGAAGAATGTTCATAGAAATCACTTAGAGACAATTTGAGCTAAGAACCTTAGATTCATCCAAAGTTTGGTATTCAATTCTATAAGGGTAAACCTTGAAAGTGTATAGCTCTTGATATATGGAGAATTTTTAAGCTCAAGATCCACCAAATTTTAGATAATTGAATCATATTTGCAATGATACAAATTTCAATTTAAACTGATACTCAAGCGGAATTTTATGATCATTTTTTTCTAAACCAGTAAGCCACCGTGATTATACCGCATCACAGTGAGCCTTCAAATCGCAATACTGGTTAAGAATTTTTAGTTTAAATGAGTGAGGACAATTGGGTCTTTCCCCACCTTAACCTAAGTCATAAAGACATGATGTTAAGTGTCTATTAGGTCATTATTTGCCCTCATTCTCCTATTTTACTCTCAAGAACAAAACCTATCCAATCCCCCTCAAGATCATCCATTCCATAACCTTATCTTCAAGAAAAATCAAGAATTTAAGGTTCCTAATCCAAGAACATCAAGAAAGCCTTCAAGAACTTTCCCAAGGATTCAAAGTCAAGCTTTTACATCAAATCAAGTATAATAAGGCATGTGGAGTTATGAACAAGGATATTCCTTTCATCCTTGTGTCCAAAACTAGTTTTTAAAGATGAATTTATATGAATTTACATGAATTTTTATTTAGGATTCATACCCAATTATCATTGTTTAAAGTTTATGATATTACAAGTGATTTAAGTGTTGAATTGCATAACTACTTCCACAAATTCATGCGTGTGATTTGATTTCCTATTCTGAGAATTGAATTTTGTTATCTTGATTAGAATTGTTAAAGTATTTCAAGATTATTGTTATTAAGCATGAAGTTTGTTGTGATTTGACATGTGTTTCAAGAATGGGTTTGAATCCCCAAGTTTAAATCTTGATATTTAAAGAAATATTATGTTTAAGCTTTCTTTAATAAGTATGTATTTAGATTTTAAGAAAGATTTGATCTTTTGATCCTCAACTAAGATATAGAATCCACATAGATTTGTTTTAATTAAAGTTTAAAATAGATTGATGCATAACTGGTTTTCATTATAAATACTTATCCTGATTTAAGGTAGATTTTCTACAGAATGAGCACACATATTAAAGGGAGTAGTATTAGAACAAAGTTGGGAATTTGTCCTAGTTCACATGCCCCAGAACTACAAGACAACATAGATATAAATTTAGATTATTCCCATTTATATGGATGAAGATACAGATTGTGATCACTCAGCTCAGGTTATACTTCTTGGAAAGAGTATGACACCTCTCCCCAATGTGAGGCTATCCCTTTAGGGGAACTAGACGTTGGACTCCAATATAGCTCACATGGTGTATGTCTATTAGAAGAACCTCCCTAAGTCCTAAGATAAATTAAAAGAACAACTTTTAGAAACTAAGCGTAAAGGCTTACAATTTTATTCTAATATTGTTTTGCATCAGATATCAGCTATAAGATTACAGCTTTCAATTTAAGTATGATAAAGGTAAGTTCCTTTACACTTAGCCTGCATAATTTGACAATATTCTTAACTTCAATCCTACATATTCTACAAACATAAAGAGTAATAGCACAACTTTTAGATCTAAGTGTGATGGCTTACAAAGACTGTCTTTATGCTTTATTAAAGTATATTTATATTTCACAACTTTTACATTATTTAAGAAAATGTGAGTAATCTAAACATAGCATGATTCTTTAAAAGTTATATGCACATTTAGTTATTTTTTTTACTTATGCATTTACCCCCACATGCTCAGTACATTCCAAAAGTATTGATCCATATATATGTCTATGAGATACATTGTTTAATTATGTAGGTACAATTTGTAGCGTGCACATCATAACTAGATAATTACAGCTTCCAGTCAGCAGGTGATGAGCCCCTATGATTCAAGGGTTCGAGTCAGTCATAGTTTTCATAGTATCTTTTTTATTCAATCGTATTGATTTGGGATAGCTGGGGGTCATGTCCCAGCTACATATAGTCAATACTAGTAGAGGCTTTATAGACCGTCAGTAGAGTTAATGTATTTGATTCTAGTTTTATTTCTTATATGAAAAGTCGTAATCCTTTATATATAGTTTTGTATATATCATATTCATAAAAGATTTATCTTCTTCTTACTCCATTCAATGTTATGTATTTTATAAGTTGCTAACGAGTTACACCAGTATAAGGGTTAGCTTGGGATCACTTATCATCTTAAGCATTGTATGACATTCAGGGGTAGTCTCGGGGTATTACAAACTTGGTATCAGAGCCCAGAGTTCAAGTGTCCTAGTGTTTCTATGAAGTCTTGTCTGGTAGAGTCTTACAAAATTGTACGCCGATATATGTACTTTTCTTTAAGAGGCTACAGTACATTTAAGAAATATTTCCTTTCTCCATGATCTATGTCGTGTTGTAAAGTTGTTTTCTAAAAAAATTCTTTTGATTGGTGTGTTACTCCCTAATCCTTCATTTATAACTTATTCTTTAAATAACATGATTAGTAAGTTCCAATTCCTCCCAAGATAATACTCTCAGATTAACTTTTAGTAACTTCAAAAGTCATACAAGGGGCTTGAGAGGACGCAAGTCTGTTATAAGTTTCTCAAATTAAAGGTTATGTCCTCATCCATATGAGTTATTTAATTAAGACATAATAAGATATGCAATAAGATTCCTTACTATTCCTTCAACACAGATAGTGCTTAAAAGAGGAGATAGTATGAACCTAGATTGGTTAATAGTGTTTGCATTTGAGGGATATTGCAACCTGGAGTGTTATGATTCATAAGTATGGGTATAGAAGTACTGTGATAGGAAAAGTGGTAATGCCAATTGATAGAAAGCATAGAGATAAACCTATGCATGCTTCTGAGTTTGTGTTAAGGTGATAGGTCCTTGTGTGTCATCTTTGGGGTAATGAATATGGTACAAGTTCCTTGGTAAAGGGTAGAGAGAGAGTTATTAGTTAAGGTTAATTTTTGCTAGCTTGATATAGAAAAAGAGTTATTGATGGTAATTATTATGTTAGAAAAGTATAGGTTATTAATGAAAATATTTAGTGGTTGAGTATTGTTAATGTAGCTTTTCTCACATGGTTGTTAAAAAAAAGAAATTCATTGAGGTTTGTAGAGATAGAGATAGAATTTAGATATATTAATGGATAAGTTCTAGAGGTGTGTGGAAGAGAGATGTGCTTATGGACTGTAATTAGATAAACTATAAGACTATGATCAAATATTATTATTATGAGGTTCTAGTGGGCTAGTGTTACTTGATGCTTTATTTTATAGCTTAGGTTGGATTGTTAATCATGCCTAGCACTAGACACTAAGTTTAAATTGTGGATGATCATAAAGCAGGAAATAATGATTGTTGGGTAGGAGAAGCTAGTTATATGGAAGTGATCTAGTAGTCTTGAACAATTTATGCAAAAGTTTATGTTCATGTATTCATAATTAAGTATGATGTATAGGTGTGCCCAAGGTGATATGGGGTTGCATTATTTTCAAAGTTTATTAAGTATTTTTTGTGGTTAATAGTACCATTAAATGGTTAAGTGGAATAAGGATAGCAATATTGTACATGTTATTAGTAGTAGACAAGTGGAGGAGTTATGGGTATTTGGTGGTGAGTCTTTTAACTATGATTTTGATTCTTATGGTTTGGGAAAAATATAATTTTGAGATGAGATCTTGGTAGGCTATGATTACGTGTTTAGGGTGGATAGTATATTTTTCAAGTTAATAGAGTGTAAGTCTATGATGATGACTATTGAAGCTAATGGAAGTTAAGGATGGTGTGTACTAAGTGACTGTCCATGAATCAAGCTAGTATGGTTCATTAAAGGTTTGGGGATATCCATAGTAAGTGTTAGAATCTAAGTTTAAATCTTTGAAGATTGAGCTAATAGAAATAAGAGTTGAAGATCTAGATGGTGTGAACTTAGGGTATGGTTATACTCATGAAGATTCAAAGTTAGTGAGTGTTCAAATTATTAAATAATAACTATTGGGCTATAGAAAGATAAAGTTGTATCTCAGAATAAAGTAGAAGTAGTGGGTTTCACATTCTCAGATGTAGTCTTTCTGTTGAGTTTATTATTTATGTGTAATGTTATATCCCAGACTCTAGATTTAAGTTATTTAGTCTATTTTAGAGTTTAGTAAAAGGTTCCACAGAATTATAATGATGGCTTAAAGCTATGGGGGTGATAGAATTAGTAACCAAGTCAAATTCTCAGATTCTAGTAGTGCAACCAATGTGTTGCAGAACAAAACTTGGGAGGAAGATGGCTGAATCATTCTTATTTTAGTATTAGTACATCAACTATCATAATATCTACTTATGCCATACGTGTCAGTTCCATGATCATAGTTTATATTCATGCACATAATAGAGCATCATGTACTCTCCCAGTTCCTAGTATGAGGAGTTCCAGTACATTCTGTAGTACGAATTATGTTCCAGGAATTTATGAACTCCAAACTCAGGTTATGAAGCTCAAGACTTATGTACTCATGATTTATAGAATGCTCAATTCCCATAACTCATACTACACTTCTAGTGATTAGCAAGATTCAGTTTATTTCCATGTACGCCCTCAATTCAGATATCTTTTATAAATTCATGATGTTGATAATCTATTCCTCATGCCTCAATTAAGTGTCAAGTTATGTATAGTATCCTTCCATGTCATTTTCTAACCTGTGACACCCCGTACATTGCGTGTACTTGTTCTACTTGTATGTAACTTGGCATAGCCTTGTGGTAGGTAATGAATGATATTTGTTATGTGAATATTAATGGTGTAGATGGAAATCTAGATGCTGCTCGTACCATTTTATGTGACACGATCAAGTTAACATCGATACAACTAATCAACTTGGAATTATAAGTCAGTATTTGAATCTATAGTTTAAAGTGACTAGGTGTGTACAAGTTGAAGGTTAGATTAAGGTGATTAAGAGATTGAAATAGAATGAAATATTAAGGTTCTTTCTTGAATTAATTAATCTAGTAGGTGATTCACCAACTTGGGTAATATGAGCCAAGGTAATAGACCAAGTCTATGAATCAGATTCGGGCCTTTATTAGTATACTTATTTGGGCCCAAATTAAGTAAAAGAAGAAGAAAAATAGAAAAAGGGCCCAATGCTAAAATCTGCCAAGGCCCAAATATAATTGAACCCAACTAAGAAATAAATCAATTAGGTGCATCACCTACTTTGACATTTTGAGCTGCTAGAACTCCTTAAGTTGGTGCATCACCTACTTGGACCAATTTAATTAAATTTGTGTTCCAAAATCAGTTAAGTGGATGGACAAAATTAGGGACTTTATAAGGCCACATGGCTGGTCATTTTCCCTCATTCTTAAGTCACAAAAAAAGGTTACACTTCACAAATTCTCTCTACTTTCTTTTAAACAACAAAGAGCAACCCTATTTTCCTTTTTATGGTTCTTGGAGAAACCCTAACTTTTGTAGCCAAAGGTAAGTGAAAACACTTATTGTTTAGCTTAATTATCCCATGGAAGATAAGGAAATCATGCTATAAGTGCTTAATTATTAATTCATGGAATAATATGGAACAAGCTAACTTTTTACTTTTTCTTTGTTATCAAGAGATTTCTTTTCTTCTTTGGTTTAAAGTGTGAAGGAAAGTGAAAGAAGAAGTTCTTGAGGAGTTCAAATTAAAATAATAAGTTGCATAATTAAGGTAAGGTGATTGCCCATTTTTTTCTCCTTATGTATGAATTTGGGAAAGAATTATGGATGCGTTGTTATTGAGAACTTAAGAGATGATGAGTTCAATAATTGATTGCCACAATAAAAGGGATTGGGGACCTTTTTTGTGGACTATTTTGTATGTATATGTGATGGGTCTTCCAGGTTGATGTTGGAGAAAGGAGTGACTAGTTTGAATTGAAATGTAAAAAAAAAGATGTGGCGGTACACCACCGAACCAATTAGTGTATGTGTTTACTGTCCAATCTATTGTGCATATTATTTGGAGGGTGTAGTGAAGGTGAGGTGGTTTCGGTGAATATTATAAGAACATGTACGGTATGTGAGTGTAATTGGAGGAGAAAGGGGTTAAAATAACACCCTTGATTGATAGATCAAGTGTTTACTGTCGGATACTGTTTTGTTGAAGTTAAGTAGCCCAAATGTGTTGATTGGTTGCTAATACTAGTTTTCCATATATTCTATTGTAGATAAGTAATATAAAAGGCGGGAAGTCAAGTTGGGTTAGTTTTGGAGTTATATAACCAGGTATGTAAGGCATACTCTATTTTGCACTCTTTGGCATGAAATCGGACATTTGGTCCATCAAGTAAGCTTCTAAGGTTATCCTATAACAAGTGATACATAATAGCAGCACATAACTTTCCATGTAGACAATGAACTTGTTTCGACTCACTAATATGTTACAACAACTCAATGCATGATTATTATTGAACCTGCACGTCTATTTTCACTAGAAATTTTTAGAAGTTCTCCGTTTACTCAAGTAAAACCCATGTGTATTTTCAGCTCCTAAATACTTCATTTATTTTCCAACATCTCCCTACCTCATTTTTGTTGCATTAAGTGCCCATTTATATGTATCTTATTGGTAGATTACTGTTTCAAGGTACCATAATGTTATGACCACCAAAGTAATAATCTCAAAGGCTAAATAAACTAAGTAACGTAAATCTGTAAAATGAGTGGCAACTCAGGGGCATAAGCCTAACATGGTCCGATCTCGATACCTTTATTTGTGGGTGGCAACTGAGGGGCATAAGCCTAGCATGGACCGATCCCAATGTTCCTATGTGGGCAGTTTAGGGGCGTAAGCCTACCATGGGTCGATCCTAATTTATCTATTTACCATTGATCAGCTGGTCATTTGCATTATATGGGTTACAAATATTATGAAGTAATAAAGGTAAAATAAAGAAAGGAATATAATGTACCTAATCCTACAAATTTGTAAAGGTGGTCTACTAGTACTATTTATTCACTTGTATTTGATTTCTATTAAGATCTTATATCATGTGTTGTTACCTTCAGCCTTACATATTCAGTACATATCTTCATACTGACGTCCCTCATGGGGGACCTGTATTTCATTCTACAGGCACAGGTGCTTCAGCTAATACACCTCGCTAGTAGAAGCAAAGGCTATTCAGTGACTATTGGTGAGATCCAGGTTGATTGGGGGCTTTCCGAGTTTATTCCATATATTTTGGTATTGTACAGTAGTCAAGAGTAGGGCAGGGTTTTTCCCGACCCTAGCATCTTTTAGAGGCTTTGTAGACTAATGTAAAGTTAAATATGGTAGTGTCTTGACTTTTAAATATGTGGCCCCAATGGCCATGTCTTGTATATATAATTTTATGCTTGCATACATAATTATTCTCATCTATGCATTATATCATATTGATAGAACCTTTGGTTTTCATCATTACATGCATGAGAAGTACAAGGTTATGGATTGGCTCTCTCGGGCCTTCACGGCTACGGGTGTCTGTCCACCCCAATAAGATTTGAGGCGTAACAAAAGTGGTATCAGAGCAGGTCATCCTAGGAAGTCTACAAAGTTGTGTCTACGTAGAGTCTTACTTATGGGTGTGTTGTGCACCACATCTATAAATAAGAGGCTATGGGCATATAGGGGTTATTTCTTTTTTTTCACATCTTAGATCGTGCAATAGAGCCCAAGTTGTAGGTGAAGTCATATTTAACCACTAAATCTCTTTTTTCTTTTCTCACCATAGTAAAGATGTCGGTTATAAGAAGGTGTAAGAATATAGGTAAGCGAGTAGATGTGGCTTCCGGAGAAGGGACCAACAAGTCACCACCCAGAGAAGCTAATCAAAGTGAGGTTCAAGCTGAGTTTGTATAACAAACTTCTTCTACTCCTCCATCCCCAAAAGAACTAAGGAGTAGAAGAAGCGCATACTCAGAACCACCTATTAATTTTAATGACTAAGATCTAAGGAATGTTGTGCAATTGTTGGATCATATAGAGTAGCTGGAAAAGCTCAAGGAAAATCCATTCCAACCACAGGTTCTGGTGGTGCAGATAGGGCAGCTAGCCTACGGATGTAGGATTTTCTTAAATTGGATCCTCCCACATTCACCAAATTAGATATTAATAAATACCCACATGATTTTATTGATCAAATCCAAAGGGATCTAGATGTCATGCATGTGTCGGGTAAAGATACATTTGAGCTACCACCACATAGATTCAAATGGGAGGCTATATTTTGGTATGAAGACTAAAAATGATCTAGGGGTATCGATGCACTTTTAGCTACTTGGAAAGAGTTTAAAGAGGCATTTCTTGATCATTATCTTCCCTTTGAGATTCAAGAGGCCCGTACAGATCAGTTCCTGAATCTTCGCCAAGGAAATATGAGCGTGACGGAGTATATCCTCCAGTTTAACTCTTAGTCTAGGTATGCTCCTAATGTAGTAGATACTATGGATGATAAAGTTCTTCGATATGTAGATAGGTTGGATCCTTATCTGGTTAGAGATTGTACTATTGTTGCATTGAACAAAGACATGGACATAGCAAGGATACGAGCTTTTTCACCAAAAATGAAGGATCAGAGGCAAAGAAGAAGAACACAAGAATTGGAAAGTGGGTATTCCAAGAGGTATAGATCTACGGGGCAGTTTATGTCATCCCAAGGAGAATTTGGGCCTCAGTTTTCTAATAGACCGCCTAGGCCATTATCTTCTTATTTTGCAGGTAGTGCTCCACCATAGTTTCAAGGGTCTAAAGGCAACCAGTTTTGGCAAAGAAGTGAGAGTCAGAGTTCATGAACAGTGGGGTAGTAAGAGTAAGGGAGTATGAGCTAATTAAGGACTCCTCGACAGCCATGTAAACAATGTGTAAATCTTCATTTAGGTGGATGTCCATTCGGGACAAATGCGTACTTTTAGTGTGGTACATTAGGACATATGATGAGATAATTCCCTTAAAGGGGCATAGGTGGTATGGCACGACCAACTGGATTAACCATTGCATCATCATCGTCAGTGCCTTATTCAGGTAGAGGTGTACATCCTATGGTTCATAGTAGAGGTGCTAAAGGAGAAGCTAGCTCTAGTGGAGTTTAGAATAGTACATATGTTTTAGAAGATCGACAAAATTCAGAGGCTTCTCCAGATATAGTTACAGGTACATTGTCCATCTTTTCACATGATGTATATGCATTAGTTGATCTGGGTTCTACATTATCATATATCACTCCATTGGTTGCTAGAAAGTTTTAAAAAATACCAGAATTTCTAGTTAAGCCACTTGAAGTATCTATGCCGATTGGTGAATCTATTATAGCTAGGAGAGTGTATCGAAATTGAATAATAACTATTGGCGATCGCAATCCAATGGATGACCTAGATGAGTTAGAAATTGTAGATTTTGATACAATGGATTGGTTGGCTTCTTATTATGCCACAGTAGATTAGTGAACTAACAAGGTGTATTTCCATTTTCCAAAAGAGGTAATCCTTGAATGGAGGGGTAATATTGGTTTACCAAGAGGTAAATTTATTTCTTATTTTAAGGCAAAAAGGATTATTTCCAAGGGTTACATATGTCATCTAGTTAAGGTAAAGAATACAGATGCTGAGCCACCAATTCTTCAAACTATTCCAGTAGTAAATGAATTTCCCGATGTATTTCCTGAAGATTTCTAGATTTGCCTCCAGAACGAGAAGTAGAGTTTGGTATTGATGTGATTTCAGGCACTTAACCAATTTCAATTCCTCCGTATAGAATGGCCCCGGCAGAGTTACGGTAGTTGAAAGAGCAATTGAAAGACTTTCTAGAAAAATGATTCATAAGGACTAGTGTTTCCCCGTGGGGCACACCAGTCTTATTTGTGCGTAAGAAGGATGGCTCATTGAGAATGTGTATTGACTATTGAAAACTGAACAAGGTGACTATCAAGAACCAATATCCCCTTCTGAGAATTGATGAATTATTTGATCAGTTGCAAGGCTCCAAGTGGTTTTCAAAGATTGATTTGAGGTCTGGTTACCACCAAATGAGGGTCAAAGAGAAGGACATACCCAAGACATTATTTCAAACATGGTAAGGTCATTACGAGTTTTTAGTCATGTCCTTTGGGCTAACTAATACACTGCAATTTTTTTGGATTTGATGAATAGGGTGTTCAAGCCATTCTTGGACGTGTTTGTGATAGTTTTTATAGATGATATTTTAGTTTATTTGAGATCAAATGAGGACCATGCCCGTCACTTATGATAGGTGTTACAGATTCTTCGTGATCGTAATCTATTTGAAAAGTTCTCCAATTATGAGTTTTGGTTAAAATCTGTGGCATTCTTAGGTCATATTGTATATGATGAAGGAATAAAGGTTGATACTCAAAAGATAGAAGTCGTGAAGAACTGGCTGACCTATAATGCCTACGGAGGTTTGTAGTTTCCTTGGGTTGACAGGTTATTATAGAAGGTTTGTTGAAGGATTTTGTTCAATTTCTGAACCTTTAACAAAGCTAACACATAAAGAGACCAAGTTCCAATGGAATGATGCATGTGAAAGAAGTTTTCAAGATCTAGAGAATAAGTTGACTTTTACACCCATATTGGTACTTCCAGAAGGCACAGAAGGGTATTCAGTGTATTGTGATGCTTCAAGAATTGTCTTAGGGTGTGTATTGATGCAGTATGGTAAAGTCATAGTATATTCCTCAAGACAATTGAGTCCACATGAGAAAAATTATCCAACGCATGATCTGAAGCTAGCAACGATTATATTTCCCTTAAAGAGATGGCTTCACTACTTGTATGGGATTCATGTTGACATATATACTGACCACAATAGTTTGCAATATATCTTTAATCAGAAGGACCTAAATTTGAGGCAGCGAAGATGGCTTGAGTTATTAAAAGACTATGATATTAATATCTTGTATCTTTCGGGAATAGAAAATGTGGTAGCTGATGCATTAAGTCGTAAGTCTATGGTGGTTACTTATGGGCAGTCTGTAGAATGACAAGGGATGACTAAGGATCTACACCAAGTTTCCAATTTGGGGGTTCGCCTTCTTGAAACTCCAGATGAGTAGCTTATTGTGCATAATGCAGCAAAATCTTCATTGGTAGACGAAGTAAAAAAGAAGCAATATGCAGATCCTATTATATTACAGCTTAAGGAGAATGAAAAATATGGTATGACAAAGTCATTTGAGCTAACGCAAGAGGGAGTACTTCTGTACCAAAACAAATTATGTGTGCCTAATGTAGATGGGCTAAGAAAGAGGGTTGATACAGAGCCACATCATTCAGGGTATTCCATCCACCCGTGGTCAACTAAAATATATCATGATTTGAAAGGAATGTATTGGTGGACTGACATGAAGAAGAACATTGCAGAATTTCTTTCCGAATGTCCAAATTGTCAAAAAGTTAAAGTAGAGCTTCCAAAGTCCGGGGGTTATATGCAATGTATAGATCTTCCAATTTGGAAGTGGGACATGATCAACATGGATTTTTCACTGGTTTGCCTCATACATCTCGAAAGTTTTATTCCATATGGGTGATAGTTGATAGGCTTACCAAATCAGCATATTTCTTATCAGTTAGGACCACTTATACAGTTGAAGAGTATGCCAAATTGTATATCAAAGAGATAGTTTGACTACATGGAGTACCAACCTATATTATATCAGATCGAGGAGCTCAATTTATTAAAAAAATTTGGAAGTCTTTTAAGAGAAATTTGGGGACACGAGTAAATTAAGTACAACTTTTCACCCTCAAACAGACGGACAAACAGAACATACCATTCAAACACTTGAAGATATGCTACGATCTTGTGTATTAGACTTTAAAGGTAGTTATGATGATCATTTAACTCTCATCGAGTTCGCCTACAAAAATATCTATCATTCAAGTAAAATTGGCTCCATATAAAGCTTTGTATAGAAGAAAGTGTAGATCACCAATTGGATGGTTTGAAGTTGGTGAAACTTCCTTGTTCGGGACAGATCTTATTCATCCAGATATGGAAACGATTAAAGTGATCTAACAATGGATAGAGACATCCCAAAGTCAACATAAGTCATATGCAGATGTTAGCAGAAGGGGGCTAGAGTTTGCTATAGGTGATTGGGTATTCTTGAAGGTATCACCAATGAAGGGGGTTATGAGATTTTATTAGAAAGGAAAACTAATTCCAAGTTATATATGCCCATATAAGATTACTCAGAGGTTTGTCCAAGTCACTTATGAATTAGAGCTACCCCAAGAGCTCTCAATAGTTCATCTATTATTTCACGTCACAATGCTTTGAAAGTGCATCGAAGATCCATCTCATATTACCCCCACTGAAGATGTACAAGTTATAGAAGATCTCACCTATGAAGAAATAACTATTGCTATTCTAGATCGATAGGTTAAGAAGTTTAGGAATAAGGAAACAACTTCTGTAAAAGTGTTTTGGAGGAATCAACAAGTAGAAGAGATCTGATGGGAAGCTGAAAAGGCGATGAAATCTAAGTACCCCCATTTATTTACATATAAAGAGGAAGTCCAAGATTCTGAATTGAAGGAATAACAAGTAAGTATAATATATAAATACTATGTGATATTAGGGAAATTTATCATAGTCTTGAACTTGTTTTCATTGGATAGTTATGCCAACATTCAAGGAAGAATGTTCCTAAAGGGGGGAGGATGTGACACCCCATACATTGAATGTGCTTGTTCTTCTTGTATGTAACTTAATATAGCCTTGTGGTAGGTAATGGATGAGATTTGTTATGCGAATATTAATGGTGTAGATGGTATTCTAGACTCTGCTCATACCTTTTTATGTGACACGATAAAGTTAACATTGATAAAATTATTTAACTTGGAATTGAAAGTCGGTATTTGAATCTATAGTTAAAAGTGACCAGGTGTGTACAAGTTGTAAGTTAGATTAAGGCGATTAGGAGCTGGAAATGGAATGAAATATTGAGGAGCTTGCTTGACTTAATTAAGCTAGTAGGTGAGTCACCTACTTGGGTAATATGATCTAAGGTAATGAACTAAGTCCGTGAATTAGATTTGGTCCTTTATTAGTATACTTATTTAGGCCCAAATTAAGTAAAAGAAGAAGGAAAATGGAGAAAAACCCCAATGCTCAAATCATCCAAGGCCCAAATATAATTGAGCTCAACTAAGAAATAAAGCAAGTAGGTGTATCACCTACTTTGACATTTTGAGCTTCTTGAACTTCTTAAGTAGGTGCATCACCTACTTGGACAAATTTTATTAAATTTGTGGTCCAAAATTAGCTAAGTGGATGCCCAAAATTAGGGAATTTATAAGGCCACATTGCTGGTAATTTTCCCTCATTCTTAACTCACAAAAAAAGGTTTCACTTCACAAATTCTCTCTACTTTCTTATAAACAACAAGGAGAAGCCTTATTTTCCTTTCTAGGGTTCTTGGAGAAACCCTAACTTTTGCAGCCAAAGGTAAGTGAAAACACTTATGGTTTAGCTTGATTATCTCATGGAGGATTAGGAAAACATGCTATAAGTGCTTAATTATTAATTTATGGTAGAATATGGAACAAGCTACCTGTTCACTTTTTCTTTGTTATCAAGAGATTTCTTTTCTTTTTTGGTTTAAAGTGTCAATAAAAGTGAAAGTTGAAGTTCTTGAGAATTTCAAATTAAAATAATAAGTTGCAAAATTAAGGTAAGGTGACTTTCCATTTTGTTCACCTTATGTATGAATTTGGGAAAGAATTATAGATGTGTTGTTATTGAAAACTTAAGAGATGATGAGTTCAATAATTGATTGCCACAAAAATAGGGATTTGGGACCTCTTTTGTGGACTGTTTGGTATGTATATGTGATGGGATGCCAGGTTTATGTTGGAGAAAGGTGTGAATAGTTTGAATTTAAATATAAAAGAAAGAAGTGGCGGTACACCACCGAACCAATTATTGTATGTGTTTACCGTCTAATCTATTTTACGTATTGTTTGGAGGGTGTAGTGATGGTGAGGTCGTTTCGGTGAATCTTGTAAGTCATGATTCTGTTCGTCAGTGTTCGGTGCATTATATCAGTCTTTTCTTAGTATTTCAGCCAAGTAAGTACCATTCGGCACAGGGGGGATGTTTTAATACCCCGAGTTTCTATGTCCTGAACCTCTCAACTTTTCTTAATGAAACTAGATACAGCCTGAGTCAATGGTTACTCATATGTTGACTATCTCACTTCTATCTCATCCTTATAACCATTCTCATGTAAGTGTATGCATTCAAGAAATTAGCTCAGTCATGATATTAAGTTCATGTATCATGTTTTAGACTCAGTTATGTAATCATGTACCAAGTCATGCGTGTTTAGTATATGATCTCAGTTATCTTAGTATAGTACTCTCAGTCAAATCAGTCTCATTCAACGATGAATGTTCCCAAGGGGGAGATATTTTAATACCCCATACTTTTTTTAGTTCAATTCAGAATCTAGTGCTTGCATAAGAGGCTAAAAGCCTTAAAATTTAGCTATGTGTTGAGGACACAACCATTTTCTTATACCTTCTAAATTCAAGGAATTTTAAGTTGACCTTCTTGACTCTGAGATGATGGTTTTTGAGATAGTTCATGTTTAGGTCTATGAGGAGCATGTATCGAGTAAGTTTTGGATATTTCAAACGAGGATTGGGTCACATTTGGATTTCAGTCCCAGTAGCTCAACGCAATTCCACCGCGTCGCGCCAGGAATAGTGATGAGACACTCATCTAGTCGCGGTGAAGGGGTATTTGTCATATTCTTTATTCATAATTCAAATGCATATTTCATGATCTTTATCCTAGTGTGTGAAGTGCTTATTAGGTGAAGAATGTCCATAGAAATCACTTAGAGCCAAGTTGAGCTAAGAACTTAAGATTCGTCCAAATTTTGTGTTTGATTCCATAAGGATCAAATTTGAAAGTGTATAACTTTTGATTAAAGTAGAATTTTTCAAACAAGGATCCACCAAGTTGTAGATAATTGAATTATCCTTCCAACGATACCAATTTATCCTTAATCTGATACTTGAGCGGAAAGTTAGGATCATTTTCATCAGAACCAGTAAGCCATAGAGATTATACTGCGTCGCGGTGAGCTTTCAGCAATTCGGGTTATGAATTTTTTGTTTAAATGAGTGAGGGGCAATTGGGTCTTTCCCCACCTCAACCCAGGTCATAAAAACACGATGTTAAGCATCCATTAGGGCATTATTTGCCCTCATTCTCCTATTTCAATCTCAAGAACAAACCCTAATCAAACTCCGTCAAGATCATCCATTCCATCACCTCCTCTTCAAGAAAAATCAAAGATCATCTATTCCATTACCTCCTCTTCAAGAAAAATCAAGAATTTAAGGTTTCTAATCCATGAACTTTTAGAAAAGACTTCAAGAACATTCCCAAGGGTTCCAAAGTCAATCTTTTACATCAAATCAAGCATAATAAGGTATGTGGGGTTATGAACAAGTATACTTCATTCATCTTTGCGCCAAAAACTAGTTTTTAAAGTTGAATTTACATGAATTTTGATTCAGGGTTCATACCCAATTATCATTGTTTGAATTTTATAATGCTACAAGTGATTTAATTGTTAAATTGTATAACTACATTCTCAAATTCCCACGTGTGATTTGATTTCATATACTTAAAATTGAATTTAATTATCTTGATTAGAATTGTTAAAATATTTTAAGATTATTGTTATTGAGCATGAAGTGTGTTGTGATTTGACATGAGTTTCAAGAATGGGTTAGAAGATCCAAGTTTAAATCTTGATATTTCAAGAAAGATGATGTTTAAGCATTCTTTGATAAGTATGTATTCAAATTTTAAGCAAGATTTGATCTTTTGTTCCTCAGCTAAGATCGAGAATCCACATAGATTAGTTTTTATTACAGTCTAAAACAGATTGATGCATAACTGGTTTTCCATATAAACCCTTATCCTAATTAAAGATGAATTTCCTAAAGAATGAGCATACAGATTAAAGGGAGTAGTACTTAGCACCGAGTTAGGTATGTGTCCTACTTCACAAGCCTAGTACTACGAGCCAATGTAAGTACAAATTCAGATTATTCCCATTTATATGGATGCAATTGTCACGACCCGAACTAGGGCCTGGCCATGACGGACATCCGACCCATGAAGTCCCGGATGTCCCACTCTAACTGGTAATCGTGCACAATATTCATATAATAAAAGGAAAATATGGAATTATAAATCGAATATGGAAACATGGTCATACTCTGAAATTAGTTTAACAATGAAGGAAAACACCAACAATATCTAAATAACATCTGACTCAGTCTGCGAAATCTCTACTAAATCTCAAAACAATACTATCTGAAGTCTGGGACAAGGTCCCCAGTAGACCAAAACTGTAGAATGATGAATATCTGTAAGACATTAGGCCTTCCAGAATATAGAAGGCTCACCACTGTACAATCTCTTCTGCTGTCTGAATTATCTACTACTTATCCAGACCCCTAGACTGTGTCTCAGAACCTGAGAGGTTGGAGGGGAGGGGTCAATATAGATGTATTGGTACGCAGATCTAATCCTAAATAGTCATTTATAATCAACATATAGGAGAGCAATTTAAAACAGTTCATAAACATATCATATAGTAAGAAATCACATGGGCATTTTAAAGACTTTGAAACATTTCTTTGAAACCATGACTCACTCTTTGTCTTACATTTTAGCTAGATGGTGCACCCTACAATCTGTAATTCCACGGACTATATAAAATCCTCCCTTTACTCGGCGGCCAAGCCCCCAATCCAAGTTTTCCATAAAGAATGGAGTATCTATAAGGGGGACACGTAAGATCACACAGCAGGGTGCCAAAATCCCTAATCAAGTCAATATGTCATGGTAGTGCACAAGATCACAAAGCAAGGCACCTAACTAAAGTCCCAATTTTGGACGACATGAATCAAGGTACACAAGATCACAAAGCATGGTACCATAATCCCATGTCGGCAAATCACGGTTTCTAGCATAGAGTCTTTTAACTCGTACTTTCTTCGGGTAAGTATCTAACTCTCTTAAATCAAACTCTAACTCTGTCATGGCATACATTTATATGGTGTCGTCATACCATTGACTTTCAAGTCATAGTACCACATCAATTCTCCAAATTTTCATGCCATTTACAGCATGCACATATATAAAACTTTCACACACATCAAACACATGCACCATGGTTCTTAATATGTAATAGTTTCAAGAGACTTTATCATTTATGAGTAATATCATATTTATTGCAAGAACTCATGCTCTCGATGGTTTAACACAAGTATAGTGTGGGGTATAAAACATTATCATGGGGGATTTAAAGAATTCACAATTCATATACATCGCACCTTTTGGAAATTCAGATCATATGTTCATAATTCAACAATTGAAATATATGCAAGCCAACAACCCCATGATATTTCAATATTTCTTTCAAAACCATATCACAAAATATGTTAATGATATTAAAACAAAACCCCACTAGTAAAAACATATGTATACGTATAGATAGTAAGGTCTTGTATAAATTCTTTTCAAAAATCATGCGCATGAAATTTGGGACAACCCCACATACCTCTATGTCAGAAAGTAAATGGATGATTCTTGGAGCTTACGATGCGAGGATTCCAAATCTCCAATTATATTCTAAAACCCACGGTTAAATATTGAGCTATAAGGATTTTTAATCTGAAACCCTAATGGAGTTTCTTGAGAGATTTTTACGAAAATAAACTTACATTTGTGTTCTTGGGATTAAACCCCGTGTTTGAGATGATAAGGGGTTAGAGAAGTACAATTTTTACCCTTAATGAGACGGAGTAAAAATATAACTGGCACCCAATTTTATAGGCCACCGCGACGCGCCACAATTGCGGTGGCTCACTTAAAATTGCCAATTGTGAAATTGTCTCACTCCGCGATGTACCACGATCGCGGAGTCTCACTGAAAATTGACGAAGGTAAAATTGGGATCCTCCACGATGCGGTAAATACCTGAATGACGATGTTTTACGACTAGCACATGCCATAAGTCCCACATTTGGTGTCTGTTTTGGAAAAATCTTATATCAACGGAAAGCTTATCCAGTCACCTATGTAATGAAAAGTTAAAATTTAAAGAATTGTAAAGAGACTTGAGTATAACTCACTATAGAATACCATGCTTGATACTTTTAGGGACAAAGTTTAGCTTGGAAACTTTCGGGGCATTACAATATCCCCTCCTTGGGAACATTCATCCTCGAATGTTGACACGGAACACAGACAAGCATGACTTCAAGCATACTAAGGCATAGAAAGAATAAGGCAAGGATTGTACCTTCCATTTTATCATCCACTGGGTCAAAAAGTTTTGGTACCTATCTCTCATGTCAACTTTGGATTCCCAAGTTGCTTCTTCAATTTTCTGGATTCTCCACAACACTTTAACTGTGGCAATCTCTTTGTTTCTCAATTTTTTAACTTGGTGATCCAAAATTTCCTTAGGCTCTTCATCATAGAAGAAGGAGTCTGTCACACTGATTTTTTCGACAGGCAACACTAAAGAATGGTATCCAATAAACTTCTTCAACATAGATATATAAATTACCGAATGCACGGAACCCAAACTGGCAGGCAATTCTAACTCATACATGACTGCACCTACCCTTCTCTAAATCTGATGTGGTCCTATTTAGTGAGGACTCAGCTTACCTTTCTTTCCGAACCTTATGACTCCCTTCATGGGAGAAACCTTGAGAAACACCCAATCTCTAACCTCAAACTCTAAACCTATTCTCCTAACATCGGCGTAGGACTTCTGACGACTTTGGGTTGTCTTAAGTGGTTCGCTAATGACTTTCACAGCCTTCATTTCCTGATGAACAAGATCAGTCCCAAACATGTGCGTCTTACCCACTTTATACCACCCTATTGGTGACCTACATCTTTTTTCATACAATTCCTCAAATGGTGCCATCTTAATACTGGAATGGAAAGTGTTATTATACGAGAACTATATTAGGGGTAAGTGCTCCACCCAACTTCCTTTAAAATCAATTACACAGGCCCTCAACATGATCTCAAGGGTTTGAATGGTGCGCTCAGCCTTCCCATTAGTCTGAGGGTGGAAAACAGTGCTTAGGTTCACTTGGATACCTAAGACTCTCTGAAAAGATCTCCAAAACTGAGAAGAAAACTATGTACCTCGATCAGATATGAAGGACACAGGTTCCCCATGCAAACGAACTATTTCAGCAATGAACAGCTTGGCATAATCCTCTCCCGAGTAGTTAGTCCTGACAGGTAAAAAGCGAACTGACTTGGTTAGCCTATCTACAATTACCCAATTGGAATCATACTGGTTTGAGGACCTCGGAAGCCCTATAATGAAGTCCATATTAATCGTCTCCCACTTCCACAAGGGTAAAGCTATCTCTTGGAAAGAACCACATGGCCTTAAATGCTCTACTTTAACTTGTTGGCAATTCAAATAGTTGGAAACAAAGTCATCCACATTACGCTTCATGTTAATCCACCAATACATAGATTTTATATCATGGTACATCTTAGTAGAGCCTGGGTGGATAACATACCTCGAAGTGTGAGCTTCGTCAAGGATTCTCTGCCTCAGACCATCTACATCTAGCACGCATAACCTACCCTGATATCTCAAAATGCCATCACCACCAATCTCAAACGACATCACCTTCTGCTGACCCACATCACTCTTTATCTGTATCAAGATGGGATCTCCGACCTACTTTTCTTTAACTTCTACACAAAGGGATGATTTAGCTATCTCATGCACCACCACCCCTCCATCTTCGAAATCTAAGAGTCACACTCCAAGATTTGCAAGTCATCAAACATACTTCACCATTTCTCTCTTCCCTTCCTAAACATGAGAGAGGCTATCCATAGAAAATATGCTGAGGGCGTCGGCTACTATATTTTCCTTACCCGGATGATAGTCCAGGTTCATGTCATAGTCCTTTAAAAGTTCCAACCATCGTCTCTACCTGAGATCAAACTCTTTCTGCGAGAAAACATACTGTAAACAATTGTGGTCAGTAAATATATCAACATGCACCCCATATAAATAGTGTCGCTAGATCTTAAGTGCAAAAACCACAGTCGCTAATTCCTAGTCATAAGTAGTGTAGTTCCGCTCATGAACCTTCAACTGCCTAGATGCATAAGCCACTACCTTACTGTGTTACATAAGAACACTCCCAAGTCCCACTCGGGATGCATTATAGTATACAACAAAACCTTTTGTACCCACCGGAAGAGTCAAAATAGGAGCAGTAGTCAACTTGTCTTTCAGCTTCTCAAAACTACTCTCACAAAAGTCAGTCCACAAAAACATTAACTTTTTCTGAGTCAACTTAGTAAGTGGTGCAGCTATTGAAGAAAAACTCTCTACGAATCTTCTGTAATAACCTATCAAACCCAAGAAGCTCCGAATATCGATTGGAGTCGTGGGTCTAGGCCATTTTCTCACTGTCTCAACCTTTTGGGGATTAACCCAAATCCCCTTACTAGACACAATATGTCCTAAGAAAGCAATAGCATTCAACCAGAATTCACGCTTGGAGAATTTCGCATACAACTTATGATCTTTGAGAGTTTGAAGAATAATCTGGAGGTGATTGGCATGGTCCTCCTCACTTTTGGAGTAGATCAAGATGTCATCGATAAAAACTATGACAAATAGGTTTAGGAATAAACGAAAAACCCTGTTTAGGTCCATGAAAGATGCAGGAGCATTAGTCAACCCGAAGGACATGACCATGAATTCATAATGACTATATCTGGTTTGAAAAGTTGTTTTAGGAATGTCTGACTACCTAACTTTCAACTGGCGATTGTCCGAACGAAGGTCTATTTTAGAAAAGCACTTAGCACCCTGAAGATGATCAAAAAGGTCATCGATTCTAGGAAGAGAATATTTATTTTTCATTGTGACCTTATTCAACTGGCGGTAATCTATGCACATTCGCAGGAAACCATCTTTCTTCTGCACAAAGAGTACAGGTGCACCCCAAGGAGAAATACTAGGTCTGATAAAACCTTTATCTAGGAGATCAGCTAGCTATTCTTTCAACTCCTTTAACTCTACAGGAGACATTCTATATGGCAGAATAGAAATAGGACGGGTATCTAGAAATACATCAATAACAAAATCTATCTCCCTATCGGGTGAAATTCCTGGGAGATTATCTGGAAAAACTTCTGGGAATTCATTCAATACAGGATTAGATTGAAGAGAAAGACTTTCGGTGTTACAATATTTAACCCAAATAAGATGATACAAGCAACCTTTGGAAATGAGTTTACAGACCCTGAGATAAGATATGAAGTGCCCCCTAGGTGCTAAAGAGTGACCTTCCCACTCT
This sequence comes from Capsicum pubescens, assembly GCA_030864215.1. NCBI lineage: Eukaryota > Viridiplantae > Streptophyta > Magnoliopsida > Solanales > Solanaceae > Capsicum > Capsicum pubescens. Next base: position 183,263,631 of record CM061538.1, read on the forward strand.
ATTGCTGGCTCATTCGAAGACAAAAACGTAACCTTTTAGGTTCTACAGTCTAGTGTAGCATAACACAAATAGAGCCAGTCCATCCCTAGGATAGCATTAAAATCAACCATATCAAGATATATGAGATCTGCCACAGTATCCCAGCTAAGAATAAACACTACATAATTTTTATATATCCTCCTAGCCACAACAAAAATCCCCTATTGGAGTGGAAACAGAGAAAGGATCGGTAATGACTTTGGGCTCAAACCCAAAACCAACTGCCACATATGGGGTCACATAAGATAAGGTAGACCAGGGATCAAGCAACACATATAGATCATGGGAAAAGATTTTTAACTTACCGGTGACCACATCTAGAGAGGCCTCTACCTCCTGGCGGTTGGTCAAAGCATATAGCCGGTTGCGACCACTCACAACAGCCAAAGTGGCTCTCTTCTAAAGTGCTGGTGTAGAAAAATTTGCCTGTGACTTGGCTCGCCCAACATTACCTTCTTTATCAGGGAAATCTCTCTGAAGGTGTCCCACCGGACCGTAAGAATAACAATTTCTCCTGTCGAAGTAACACTTTCCAAGATGATTCTTCCCGCAGGTCTTACAATGGGGAAAAGATCTGGCGGGCTGCGCCACACTTCCCTGCAACTGAGTATCCTGAGATTTGGGTCCCTGACTAGTCTGAACACTCTGAGATCGCCTATCAACTGGGGGTCTAGGCACTGGGGGGCGCTAGCTGCAGATTGCGCCTTGCCCCAAAACTTTTTCTTTTGCCATTTACCGCCCAAGTTACCGCTTTGTGGTTGACTGTGGTTCTGATCTGATGTTCTATCTCTCTTCGCCTGCCTTTATTTCTCACTAGATTTAGACATTTTCTTTTTCTTCTCTTTTACCTTTTGAATGTGGAGTGACAGTCTAGCAAAGTCCGCCACCCTATTTAGCATCGCCCCTTGACATTTAAGTGTTAGATCATCGGAAAGGCCGGATGCAAATTTCCTCATCCGGGCCCTCATATTTCCTGTCATTTCTAGTGCATAACGAGCCAGTTGATTAAACTTCAGAGTGTACTCATGGACACTTATCTTCCCTTGTTTAAGATTCATGAATTCCTTTTCTTTGTCTTTCCTCAATTCTAGAGGAAAGAATCGGTCAAGAAAAGATCCTACGAACTTGTCCGAAACTATGGGTTCAACACTCTCCCTTTTCGCATCCTCCCACTAGTTGTACCATTGGTTTTCTACATCCTTAAGTTGGTACGCTACTAACTCAACCCCTTCCACCTGATCAACATGCATAACTCTGAAAATCTTCTCCATTTAATCTATGAACTCCTGGGGGTCCTCTTCTACTTTAGTGACAGAAAATTTGGGCGGGTTCATTCTCATGAACTGTCCCACCCTAGTGGCCTCAGAAGTGACAGATGCAGACCCAGTATCTTCTGACCTCTGAGTCTGTGCAGCAACCAGCTGTGCAAGCATGTGAATGTACTGCCTAAATTCTGCATTCAATATGTCCCTCTGAGAAGATTGGGGACGGTTAAAATTTTTCCTCGTAGCTCAAGAAGGACTGGTCGGGACTGGAGGTACTCCCGGAGTAGGAATAGGTTCTGGGGTGTAGGCTCTGTTACGGGTCCGTATGCCATGAGTGGAGCGGACTTCATCATCCTGAGTATCCTGGTTGCTGGAACGATGACGAGGGATGACTGTTTTCTGAAATACAATGGAACACTAATTCGGAGACAGTTCTAATTCAGACCTTAAAGCATAAACTAAATCACAAAAAGGGGAAACACTTTCCTAAATGCCTAGTAGAGTCCTGCTTATAAGTTTGGCGCGCTACACACCCCTAAAAAAGACTCTACCCGATGTGATTTTACATACACCTTGGGACCATGAACCATGCTTTGATACCAAGTTTGTCACGGCCTGAACTAGGTCCTGGCCGTGACGGGCATCCGACCCAAGAAGGCCCAGATGTCCTACTCTATCTGGTAATAGTGCACAACATTAATATAATAAAAGGAAAATGCGGAATTATAAATCAAATACGAAAACATTGTCATACTCTGAAATTAGTTAAACAATAAAGGAAAACTCCAACAATATCTAAATAACATATGACTCAGTCTGTGAAATCTCTACTAATTCTCAAAAGAATACTATCAGGTCTGGGACAAGGTCCCCAGTAGACCCAAACTGTAAAATGATGAATATCTGTAATACATTAGGCCTTACAAAATATAGAAGGCTCACCACTCCACAATCTCTTATGTTGTCTGAATTATCTACTACTTATCTTGACCCCTAGACTGTGCCTCAGAACCTGATAGGTTGGAGGGGGAGGGGGGTCAATACAGATTTACTGGTATGCAGAACTAATCCAAAATAGTCATTTATAATCAAAATAGAGGAGAGCAATTTAAAACAGTTCATAAACATATCATATAGTAAGAAATCACATCGGCATTTTAAAGACTTTGAAATATTTCTTTGAAACCATGACTCACTCTTTGTCTTACTTTTTAGCTAGATGGTACACCCTACAATCTGTAATTCCAAGGGATATATGAAATCCGCCCTTGACTCGGTGGCCAAGCCCCCAATCCAAGTTTGCTGCAAAGATTGGAGTATCTATAAAGGGGACACGCAAGATCACACAGCAGAGTGCCAAAATCCCTAATAAAGTCAACATGTCATTGTAGTGAACAAGATCACAAAGTAGGGTACCTAACCATAGTCCCAATTTGGGACTACATGAATCAAGGTACACAAGATCACAAAGCATGGTACCATAATCCCGTGTCGGCCAATCACGATTTCTAGCATAGAGTCTTTCAACTCGTACTTTCTTCGGGTAACCATCTAACTCTCTTCAATCAAACTTTATCTCTGTCATGGCATACATTTATATGGTATCGTCATACCATTGACTTGCAAGTCACAGTACCAAATCAATTCTCTAACTTTTCATGCCATTTACAACATGCCCATATATGAAACTTTCTCACACATCAAACACATGCTCCATGGTTCTCAACATGTAATAGTTTTAAGAAACTTTATCATTTATGAGTAATATCATGTAAATTGAAAAAACTCATGCTCTCGATGGTTTAACACAAGTATAGTGTGGGGTATAAAACAATATCATGGGGGATTTAATGAATTTACAATTCATATACATCACACTTTTTCAAAATTCTGATCACATGTTCATAATTCAACAATTGAAATATATGCAAGCCAACAACCCCATGATATTCCAATATTTTTTTTAAAACCATATCACAAAACATGTTATTGATATTAAAACAAAACCCCACTTGTAAAAACATATGTATACGTATAGATAGTAAGGTCTTGTGTAAATTCTTTTCAAAAATCATGCCCATGAAATTTGGGACAACCCTAGGTACCTCTATTTCAAAAAGTAAATGGATGATTCTTGGAGCCTACGATGAAAGGATTAGAAATCTCCAATTATCTTCTAAAATCCACGGTTAAATCTTGAACTACGAGGATTTTTAATCTGAAACCCTAATGGAGTTTCTTGAGAGATTTTTATGAAAATAAACTTACTTTTGTGTTCTTGGGATTAAACCCCATGTTAGAGATGATAAGGGGTTTGAGAAGTACCATTTTTACCCTTAATGAGAGAGAGTAAGAATATAAGTAGTGCCCAATTTTATGGGCCACCGCGACGCGCCATAATTGCGGTGGCTCACTAGAAATTGCCAATTGGGAAATTGTCTCACTCCATCACGCGCCACGATCGCGGACACTCACTTGAAATTTATGAATGCAAAATTGGGATCTTCCACGATACGCTAAACACCTGAATGACGATGTTTTACAACTAGCAATAAAATACCCATAACTCCCTCATCGGGTTCCATTTTGAATGAATCTTATATCAACGGAGATCTTATTCAGTCACCTAAGTAATGAAAAGTTAAAATTTAAAGAATTCCACAGGGAGTTGAGTATAATTCACACTTGAAGCCTATGCTTGATACTTTCAGGGACAAATTTTAGCTTGGAAACTTTCGGGGCGTTACAATATCCCCCCCTTGGGAACATTCATCCCCGAATGTTGACACGGAACATAGACAAGCATGACTTCAAGCACACTAAGGCATTGAAAGAATATGGTAAGGATTGTAGCTTCCATTTCATCATCCACTGGGTCAAAAAGGTTTGTGTACCTAGCTCTCATGTCAACTTCGAATTCCCAAGTTGCTTCTTCAATTTTCTTATTTCTCCACAACACTTTAACTGAGGCAATCTCTTTGTTTCTCAATTTTCTAACATGGCGATCCAAAGTTTCTAAGGCTCTTCTTCATAGGAGAAGGAGTATGTCACTCTGATTTCTTCGATAGGAAACACTAAAGAATGGTCTCCAATACACTTCTTCAATAGAGATATATGAAGTACCGGATGAACTAAACCCAAACTGGCAGGCAATTCTAACTCATACGCGACTCAACCTACCCTTCTCAAAATCTGATATAGTCTTATGTAGCGAGGACTCAGCTTACCTATCTTGAAAAACCACATGACTCCCTTCATGGGAGAAACCTTGAGAAACATCCAATCTCCAACCTCAAACTCTAAACCCCTTCTCCTAACATCGGCGTAGGACTTCTAACGACTTTAGGCTATCTTAAGTCATTTTCTAATGACTTTCACATCCTCCATTGCCTGATGAACAAGATCAGGCCCAAACATCTGCATCTCACCTATTTCATACCACCCTATTGGTGACCTACATCTTCTTCTATACAACGCCTCAAATGGTGCCATCTTAATACTGGAATGGAAACTGTTATTATACGCGAACTCTATTAGGGGCAAGTGCTCCACCCAACTTTCTTTAAAATCAATCACATAGGCCCTCAACATGACCTTAAGGCTCTGAATAGAGGATCAGCCTGCCCATCAGTCTGAGGGTGGAAAACAGTGCTTAGGATCACTTGGGTACCTAAGACTCTCTGAAAGATCTCCAAAACTGAGAAGAAAACTTTGTACCTCGGTCGGATATGATGGACACAGGTGCCCCATGCAAATGAACTATTTTAGCAATGAACAGCTTGGCATAATCCTCTCTCGAGCAGTTAGGCCTGACAGGTAGAAAGTGGGCTGACTTGGTCATCCTATCTACAATTACCCAAATTGAATCATACTGGTTTCAGGACCTTGGAAGCCCTGTAATGAAGTCCATATTAATCATCTCCCACTTCTACAAAGGTAAAGCTATCTCTTGGGAAGAACCACCTGGTCTGAAATTCTCTACTTTAACTTGTTGGCAATTCAAACAGTTGGAAACAAAGTCATCCACAACACACTTCATATTATTCCACCAATACATAGATTTTAGATCATGGTACATCTTAGTCGAGCCTGGGTGGACAACATACCTCGAAGTGTGATCTTCGTCAAGGATTCTCATCCTCATACCATATACATCTGGCACGCACAACCTACCCTGATATCTCAAAATGCCATCACCACCAATCTCAAACGACATCACCTTCTGTTGACCCACATCACTCTTTATCTGCATCAAGATGGGATCTCCGGCCTGCTTTACTTTAACTTCTACACAAAGGGATGATTTAGCTATCTCATGCACCACCACCCCTCCATCTTTAAAATCTAAGAGTCACACTCCAAGATTTGCAAGTCGATGAACATCCTTCACCATTTCTCACTTTCCTTCCTCAACATGAGAGAGGATACCCATAGACAATCTACTGAGGGCGTCGGCTACTATATTTTCCTTACCTGGATGATATTGCAGGCTCATGCCATAGTCCTTTAAAAGTTCCAAACATCGTATCTGCCTGAGATTCAACTCTTTCTGCGAGAAAACATACTTTAAACTATTGTGGTCAGTAAATATATCAACATGCACCCCATACAAATAGTGTCGCCAGATCTTAAGTGCAAAAACCACAGCCGCTAATTCCAAGTCATGAGTAGGGTAGTTCTGCTCATGGACCTTCAACTGCCTAGATGCATAAGCCACTACCTTACTGTACTGCATAAGAACACACCCAAGTCCCACTCGGGACGAATCACAGTATACAACAAAACCTTTTTTACCCTTCGTAAGAGTAGGAGCAGTAGTCAACTTGTTTTTCAGCTTCTCAAAACTACTCTCACAAGAGTCAGACCACAAAAACTTCACCTTTTTCTGAGTCAACTTAGTAAGTGGTGCAACTATGGAAGAAAAAATCTCTACGAATCTTCTGTAATAACCCGCCAAAACTAAGAATCTCTGAATGTCAATTGGAGTAGTAGGTCTGGGCCATTTCCTCACAGCCTCAACCTTTTGGAGATCAACCCGAATCCCCTCACTAGACACAATATGCCCCAAGAAAGAAATAGCATTCAGCCAGAATTCACACTTGGAGAATTATGCATACAACTTATGATTTTTGAGAGTCTGAAGAAAAATCCAGAGGTGATTGGCATGGTCCTCCTCTCTTTTGGAGTAGATCAAGATTTCATCGATAAAAACTATGACAAATATGTCTAGGAACTGATGGAAAACCCTATTGATTAGGTCCATGAAAGCTGCAGGAGCATTAGTCAACCTGAAGGACATGACCAAGAATTCATAATGACCATATCTAGTTTGGAAAGTTGTTTTAGGAATGTCTGACTCCCTAACTTTCAACTGGTGATAGCCCGAACGAAGGTCTATTTTAGAAAAACACTTAGCACCCTAAAGCTGATCAGAAAGGTTAGCAATTCTAGGAAGATGATATTAATTTTTCACTGTGACCTTATTCAACTGGCGGTAATCTATTCACATACGTAAGGAACTATTTTTCTTCACCACGAAGAGTATAGGTGCACCCCAAGGAGAAATACTAGGTCTGATAAAATCTTTATATAGGAGATCTACTAGCTGTTCTTTCAACTCTTTTACCTCTGCAGGAGCCATTCTATATGGCAGAATAGAAATAGGATGGGTATCTGGCAATACATCAATGAAAAAAACTATCTCTTTATCAGATGGAATTCCTGGGAGATCATCTGGAAAAACTTCTAGGAATTCATTCAATATAGGAACAGACTAAAGAGGAAGACTTTCAGTGTTAGAATCTTTAACCCGAATAAGATGATACAAGCAACCTTTGGAAATGAGTTTATGGGCCCTGAGATAAGATATAAAGTGCCCCTAGGTGTTAAAGAGTGCCCTTCCCACTCTATTGCTGGCTCATTCAAAAAAGAAAAGGTAACCTTTCGGGTTCTACAGTCTAGTGTAGCATAACACGAATAGAGTCAGTCCATCCCTAGGATAGCATTAAAATCAACCATATCAAGCTCTATGAGATCTTCCACAGTATCCTGGATAAGAATAAACACTACACAATTTCTATATATACTCCTAGCCATAACAGAATCACCCATTGGAGTGGAAACAGAGGAAGCATCGGTAATGACTTTTGGCTCAAACTGAAAACCAACTGCCATATTTGGGGTCACATAAGATAAGGTAGACCCGGGATCAAGCAACATATATACATCATGGGAAAAGATTTGTAACATACCGGTGACAACATATTGAGAGGCCTATGCCTCTTGGCGGTTGGTCAAAGCATATAGCCATTTGCGACCACTCCCGGCAGCCGAAGTGGCTCCCTTCTGAGGTGCTGGTGCAGAAGAATTCGCTTGTGACTTGGCTCCCCCAACATTACCTCCTTTATCAGGGCAATCTATCTGAAGGTGACCCACCTGACAGCAAGAATAACAATTTCTCCTCTGAAAGTAACACTTTCCAGGATGATTCTTCCAGAAGGTGTTACAACTGGGAAAATATCTGGCGGGCTGTGCCACACTGCCCTGCGACTGAGTATCCTGAGCTATGGGTTCCTTACTAGTATGAAAACTCTGAGATCTCCTATCAACTGGGGGGTCTGGGCACTGGGGTGCTAGATTTAGGATGCGCCTTTCCCCAAAACTTCTTCTTTTGCCATTTATCGCCCCAGTTATCTCTCTGTGGCTGGCTGTGGTTCTGATCCGCTGTTCTGGCTCTCTTCGCCTTACTGTCTTTCTCTCTAGATTCGGACTTTTTTTTTCTTCTCTTCTACCAGTTGCATGTGGACTAATTGTCTAGAAAAGTCTACCACCTTATTTAGCATCATCCCTTGACATTCAAGTGCTAGATCATCGGAAAGGCCGGATGCAAATTTCCTCATTCGGGCCCTCATATTTCCTATCATTTCTTGTGCATAACGATCCAGTTGATTAAACTTCAGAGTGTACTCATGGATACTCATCTTCCCTTGTTTAAGATTCATGAATTACTCTGCTTTGGCTTCCTTCAACTCTATAGGAAAGAGTCGGTCATTAAAAGCTCCCACAAACTCGTCCCAAATAGTGGGCTCATCACTCTCCCCTTTTGCATTATTTCACTCATTGTACCATTGGTTCGCTACATCTTTAAGTTGGTAAGCTGGTAAGTCAATCCCTTCCACCTGATCCACATGTATAATTGTTAAAATCTTCTCCATTTCATCTATGAACTCCTGGGGGTCCTCTTCTACTTTAGTGCTAGAAAATTTGGGCGGATTTATTCTCATGAACTGGACCACCCTAGTGGCCTCAGAAGTGATAGATGCAGACCCAGTATCTTCTAACCTCTGAGTCTGTGCAGCTACCAGTTGTGCAAGCATGTGAATGGACTTCCTGAATTCTGCATTCGATATGTTCCTCTGAGAAGACTGGGGACAGTTAACATTTGTCCTCGGAGCTCAAGAGGACTGGTTGGGACTGGAGTTACTCTCGGAGTAGGAACAGTTTTTGGGGTGTGGGCTCTGTTACGGGTCCGCATGCCATGAGTGGAGAGGACTTCATCATCCTGAGTATCCTGGTTGCAGGAACGACCAGGAGGCATGACTATTTTTTAAAATTCAATGGATCACTGATTAGGAGAGAGTTCTAATTCAGACTTTAAAGCACGAACTAAATCACAAAGAGGAGAAACACTTTCCTAAACACCTAGTAGCTTCCTACATATAAGTGGGGCGCGCTACACACCCATAATAAGACTCTACCTGATGCAATTTTGCAGACACCCTGGGACCATGAACCATGATTTTATACCAAGTTTGTCACAACCCGAACTAGGTCCTGGCCGTGATGGACATCCGACCCATGAAGGTCCGATTGTCCCACTTTATCTGGTAATCGTGCACAATATTCATATAATAAAAGAAAAATGTGTAATTATAAATCGAATACGGAAACATGGTCATACTCTGAAATTAGTTTAACAATGAAGGAAAAGTCTAATAATATCTAAATAACATCTGACTCTGTCAGCGAAATCTCTACTAAATCTCAAAACAATACTATCTGAAGTCTGGGACAAGGTCCCCAGTAGACCAAAACTGTAAAATGATGAATATTTGTAAGACATTAGGCCTTCCGAAATATAGAAGGCTCACCACTGCACAATCTCTTCTGCTGTCTGAATTATCTACTACTTATCTTGACCCCTAGACTGTACCTCAAAACCTGAGAGGTTGGAGGGGGAGGGGGTCAATATATATGTACTGGTAAGCAGAGCTAATCCAAAATAGTCATTTATAATCAACATATAAGAGAGCAATTTAAAACAATTCATAAACATATCATATATTAAGAAATCACATGGGCATTTTAAAGACTTTGAAACATTTCTTTGAAACCATGACTCACTCTTTGTCTTACTTTTTAGCTAGATGGTATACCCTACAATCTGTAATTCCACGGGCAATATGAAATCCGCACTTGACTCGGAAGCCAAGCCCCCAATCCAAGTTTGCCGTAAAGATTGGAGTATATATAAGGGTGACACGCAAGATCACACAGCAAGGTGCCAAAATACCTAATCAAGTCAATATGTCATGGTAGTGCAAAAGATCACAAAGCAGGGCACCTAACCATAGTCCCAATTTCTTACGACATGAATCAAGGTACACAAGATCACAAACCATGGTACCATAATTCTGTGTCGGCAAATCACGGTTTCTAGCATAGAGTCTTTCAACTCGTACTTTCTTCGGGTAACCATCTAACTCTCTTAAATAAAACTCTAACTATGTCATGGCATACATTAATATGTTATTTTCATACCATTGACTTGCAAGTCACAGTACCATATCAATTCTACAACTTTTTATGCCATTTACAACATACACATATATAAATTCACACACATCAAAGATATGCACCATGGTTCTCAACATGTAATAGTTTCAAGAAACTTTATCATTTATGAGTAATATCATGTCAATTGCAAAAACTCATGCTCTCGATGGTTTAACACATGTATAGTATGGGGTATAAAACATTATCATTGGGGATTTAAAGAATTCACAATTCATATACATCGCACTTTTTCAAAATTCAGATCACATGTTCATAATTCAACAATTGAAATACATGCCAGCCAACAACCCCATGAAATTTCAATATTTTTTTCAAAACCATATCACAAAACATGTTATTGATATTAAACTAAAACCCCACTTGTAAAAACATATGTATACATATAGATAATAAGGTCTTGTGTAAATTCTTTTCAAAAATCATGCCCATGAAATTTGGGACAACCCCACGTACCTCTATTTCAGAAAGTAAATGGATGATTCTTGGAGCCTACGATGCGAGGATTCCAAATCTCCAATTATCTTCTAAAATCCACGGTTAAATCTTGAGTTATGAGGATTTTTAGTCTAAAACCCTAATGGAGTTTTTGAGAGATTTTGATGAAAATAAACTTACTTTTGTATTCTTGGGATTAAACCCCTTGTTAGAGATGACAAAGGGTTGGAGAAGTACCATTTTTACCCTTAATGAGACGGAGTAAGAATATAACTGGTACCCAATTTTATGGTCCACCGCGATGCCCCATAATTGCGGTGGCTCACCGAAAATTGTACCACTCCGCGCCGCACCACGATCGCGGAGTCTCAATGGAATTCGACGAATGAAAAATTGGGATCCGCCGCGATGCGCTAAACACTTGAATGACGATGTTTTATGACTAACACATAAAATAGCCATAACTCCCTCACCGGGTGTCCGTTTTGGATGAATCTTATATCAACAGAAAGCTTATTCAGTTACCTACGTAATGAAAAGTTAAAATTTAAAGAATTCCTCAGGGAGTTTAGTATAATTCACTCTAGACGACAATGCTTGATACTTTTAGGGATAAATTTTAGCTTTGAATCTTTTGGGGCGTTACGTAGATACAGATTGTGATCACTCATCTAAGGTTATACTCCTTGAAAAGAGTATGACACCTCTCCCCAACATGAGGTTTTCCCCTTAGGGGAACTAGATGTTAGACACCATGATAGCTCATATGGTGTATGTCGGTTAGAAGAACCTCCTTATTTCCTAAGAAAGAATAAAAGAACAGCTTTTAGAAACTAAGCGTAAAGGCTCTCAATTTAATTCAGATAATGTTTTACATCAGATTTCAGCTTTGAGATTACAACTTTCAGTTTATGATAAAGGTGAGTCTCTTTACACTTAGCCTACGTGATTTAACAGTATACTAAACTTCGGTCCTGCTTATTTTACAAACAGAAAGAGTAATAGCACGACTTTTTGAACTAAGTGTGATGGATTACAAAAATTGTCTTTATGATTTATTACAGTATATTTATATTTCACATCTTTTATATTATTCAAGAGAATAGGAGTAATCTATACTCAGCATGCATTCTTTACAGGTTATATGCACATTTAGTTATTGTTTTTACTTATGAATTCACCCCCACATGCTTAGTAAACTGCAAAAGTACCGATCCACATATACGTCTATGTGCTACATTCTTTAATTATGTAGATACAAGTTGTAGCATGCATATCGTACTCATACAACTGCAACTTCCAAACAGTAGGTGATGAGCCCTTTTGATTAAAGGGTTTGAGTCAATCATAGTTTAAATAGTATTTTATTTTCTTTATTTAGTCGTATTGATTTAGGACAGCTGGGGGTCGTGTCCTTGCTACCTATAGTCGATTCTAGTAGATGCTTCATAAATAGTCTGTAGAGTTAATGTATTTGATTCTTGTTTTGTTTTGTATAAGCAGAGTTGTAATCCTTTTTACATAGTTTGGTATTGATCATATTCAGAAAAGATTTATTTTTTGCTTACTCCATTCAGTTTTATGTATTTAATCAGTTGCTCACGAGTTATGCTAGTATAAGGGTTAGCTTGGGATCAATTGTAGTCCTAATAATCGTTTGACGTCCAGGGGGTAGTCTCGTGGAGTTACACTAAACCTTATTAGGCGTTTCATAGGTGACACTCAAAGAAAAACACGATCACTAGCACTGAATCTTAAGACACAAAGTCTATAATCCGCATAGCATTTCTACCTACTCTGTCTCTTGAAGTCTATATTGAATGACCCAAACATTATCCAAAGACTTATAATAAAACCTCCGTACCTTGAGGTCTAATCTCTAAAACATCAAACCAATCAACTAGAGAGCGATAATGCTAGCCATACAAGTCTCAAACGAAGCCATCTCAATAATTGAATGGTAGTTATTATTATAAGCAAACTCTGGCAAAGATAAATGTTGCTCCCATTGACCACCAAAAACCATCACATAAGCACGGAGCATATCTTCCAAAACTTGAATAATCCACTTCGATTGACTATGGGTATGGGGTGAAATGTTGTACTTAGATAAACCCGAGTACCCAACTCCTCCTAAGAAAATCATCCAAAATTTAGATGTTATCCATTAGCCTTGATTTGAGATGATAGAAAGCGATACACCATTAAATGGACTATCTATAAATATAGATACAAGCCAACCTCTCAACACTTAAGGAAACCTGAACTGCAATGAAATGAGCAGACTTGGTCAATTAATCGATAATGACCCAAACACTATTCAAACAACCAGAAATACGAGACAAACCAATCACAAAGTCCATAGTCATTCATTCCCATTTACACTCTTGAATATGTATCCTCTGAAGCAAACCACCAACGCTTAAATGCACGACCTATCCTTATACCACCCCACCAGTAATGCTATCTCAAATCTCGATACATCTTAGTCACTCTTGAATGAATGGAATACCTAGAATAATGAGCCTCCCACAAAATCAATTTAATCTAATTACACGTTATTGTCATATAAAATAAGCCCTCAATCCTCAAAATAGCATCAGAATCAAGTAAGGCTTTATTAGCCTCACCGTTCAACACAGTATCCCATATCACTCTCAACCCAATATCATTAAACTAATAAGCCTAAATCTGCTCTATCTAAGAAGACCTAGCCTCCACAGATACCAAAACACACCCATGTGTAAAATATCAATCCTAACCATATGGTTAGACAAAAGTTGCACCTCCAAGTCTAAAGTCCTCTCCTAAGTCAAAAGACGTGGAAAATACCCATGCTAGTAGACTCCCAGCTCAAGGCATCAACAACCACATTATCTTTGCCGGAATGGTAGAGGATCAAGTAATAATCCTTAAGTAAACTCAAGCCAGCAATGTTTTCTCATACTAAGATCTCGCTGGGTGAAAAAATACTGAAGGCTATGATAATCCGCAAAAATCTCACAATGGATCACTAAAACAAAATATTTGACAGACTCAACTTGGAGCTGCTATTGACAAAAAAACCCTTAAAATACCGATAATAGCCTGTTAAACCAACATAATTCTAAGTATTGATCAGAGAAGTAGGCCTAGCATAATTACGAATCATCGAAATATTGGTTGAATCGATCATAATACCATCCTTGGTCACCACATGATCCTAGAAAGAGACAAGACTCCACCCAAAACTCACACTGACAGAATTTAGCAATACTACTTCTTATCTGTAATACCCCAAAAAATCCAAACCAATATTAGCACTACTTTTTGTAATACCCGTGCCTTTTTTCCTAGCCAGAAATCATCTCAAAGATGCTAGGACTTACTTCGAAATGCAAACCAATCTTTGTACACGTGGTATTTTTAATATTTTCACTTTTAATTACGTGGAAAATTGAGTTAGATTTCCAACGGTACTAATTTTTTCCAAATCCGACATCAGATGGGGAAGTTATGGATGCTTTACTTGGAACTATCGAAAACGCCCAGGTATGACGGCCAAGTTGACGGACCACCACATAAGTGAAGGACCACCACTTTCAACATCACATCCAAGAAAGTTGAGCCATGTACTGGATAAGGACTGACGGATGAGTTAACGGACCGTCAAAGTTGTGATGGACCATCATCCAGGCCGTCAACTCTTATCTTGTGAACCCTATTTCTGATCCACATCTGATGGGCTAAGTGACGGACCATCGAGTTTCTGACGGACCGTCAGTCAGAACATCACACGCCACGTTCAGTTTATTTCTAGGTCATTTTAATAGGGGTATTTTGGTCACTTACCACTCGCCTATATATACCCAGATGAGTCCAAATTCAGCCATTTTTGCTCATTTTTATTCCACAAACAAAAACTAGGGTTTCTCTCTAAATTTAATCCCCAATAACAAGACCCAATCTTCTTCAAAAATCAAAGGATTTCAAATCCTTCAAGTTCAAAAATATCAAGAACCTTGAGTCAGGTATGCGTAGTGTTCATCCACGGATTCCTTTCGTCCGTGGAGTTCAAGAATCATGTTTTAAATTATAAATTGTGATTTTCTTATTGTGTTATGATTATATTCATCTTGATGATTGTTGTTTGGATTCAAAGTTGTATATTGATGTGTTTTTCATGAAGCATGTGAGTAGGCTAGTTGAAACCCGTGAATTTTGGATGGATTAAGATTGTCAAATTGATATGTACACTTATGCCCAAAGTTGTGCATGTAAGGTGTTTGATAAAATGGCAAGAATGATAGAATCCATGTTGTTATGACTTAATAGTTCTTAAATGACAAGCCCATGTTCTATTCTTTATGATTCCATATGAACTCCATGTTATTGTTGTGTGTTATTGTTGTGATATGGAATGATCATGATATTGAAGCAACGCGAGTATATACATATTGTGTGCATCCCCTTCAATGTATAAGATATTGAGAACCAATTGTAGTATGAAATCCCCTACTTATGATATTGTGAATTATGGACTCTATTCTTATGATCAAGTCAGTCATGTGTGTCAGTTTCCTTTCATCGAGTCCTGGGGGTACTTGTACCTGAAATAATATAGTTGTGTTCCTAGTGCCATGTCATGTTATCATGATACACTCAGTCAAGACATGGTCTATAGAATTCAGTTAGTCATGTGACTCAGGAAAACTCAGAAATCTCAGCAGTCTCAGTAGTTCAGTAACCTCAGTACTCAATAATCTCAGAGATCTCAGTAACAGCAGTATTCCTAGCGATCTAAATAATTTCAGTACTCTCATTTAGTCCTTAGAACTCAGTACGTTCCTTCAGTCAAGGGAACTTGGTAAACTTAGTTTATCTCCGCTAAACAATATCACTAGTATCAGTTCAGTTAATCAGTATTAGTTCAGCTAATCAGTTCAGTTCAGTTATTCATTTTAGCTCAGTTTTCTAGTTCAGTGTCTTTCAGATAGGAGTAGGATTCAGCACCGAGTGAGCCTAGGGATGTGGACTCAACCACTAGAAAGGACGGAGATCCTTAGAAGCAATCCCTAAGTACCAGAACTACGTAGCCAACGTAGGTACGAGATGTCACCCGTTAGATAGGACTGGCATACTCAGGGGTCACCTGTTAGCACATTTATATATATAGTACTGATCCCAAGATTCACCCGCTAGATTAGGACTGACTCCACAGCAATTGTCTTTACTGGTGGCGCGGTACTGACACCCTTCCAGTCAGGGCAGAGATTGGACCCCAGTCAGCTTATCATGGGGCATGTCGGTTAGATAAATACATCCTACAATTTTAGTTACAGATTCAAGACTGTCAGATACAGTCAACTTAGTTCAGTAGTACAGATTCAGTACTGTTGGAGACAGTCAATCCTTATCATTATAAATAGATTTGAAGATCACATATTAGATAGGACTGATCTCAACTATAGTTAATCAGTATCAGAATAATCAGATTTAAAGATCACCCGCTAGATAAGACTGATCTCAAATTTAGTTACTCCATATAGAACAGAACTCAGATAGTTTCATCAGAACTCAGACTATTAAATACAGTTTCTCAGTATCAGTTACATCGGTCTTGTCGATTATCATAGTTATATCAGTTATGTCAGTTGTCATAGCTTATGTTATCAGTATTCAGTTTCAGGACTGTTAGACACAGTCAATCAGAACAGTTCTTCATAATTAGAACTGTCAGAAATAGTCATTCATCTATTCAGTATCTCAGTATCACTAAAGTCATGTCATCAGTATTCAGACTCAATAGCCAGTATCACCACGAGTTCAATTATAGTTGCTTATGCAAGTATGTATTCTCGCATTCATATTAGTCAGCATTATTCATGCATATAACCCTTTGCACGTAGCCTACCTCACTCGTATACTCAGTACATTCTAACGTATTGACGCATTTGTGCTATGGTGCTCTCTCTTATGTTACAACATAGGTTCAGAGGCACGAGCTCTAGATCAGCAGTAGTATTCCAGTGTTCAGTGTTCGTAGTGAGTCCTTCTCATTTGAGGACGATATGATTATTGCTTCATTTACTAGTTTAGTTCAGTTGCTAGATGGAGTTAGTTTGGGACATGTACCATCAACTCCTTATTCAGACAGTTTAGAGTCTTTCCAGACTATAGCATGTCAGACAGTTATTTCAGATTTGTTTTGATATTTTTATACCGTTTTTAGACATTGTCTTATCAGATGTTTTATTCAGATTTGAACCTTATGTCCATTCAGTACATGTTTCCACAATTTTATGTTATATTATGCAGTGTACAGGTATAGATATCAGTCATGGGTTAGCTTGTGGTCTTTTGGGGTCATGAGCATCGTGTAGCATTCCGATTTAGAAAATCGGGGTGTTATATTATCCCTCAAACTCTGAAGCATAATCCGTAAATGCTCCTCATGATCGGCCTTATTCCTAGAATAAATCTAGATATCATCTATAAATACAGTGACACAAGAGTCCAGATACAATCAAAATACCTAATTCATCAACCTCATGAACATGGCTAGGACATTGGTCAACTCGAAGGACATGACCAAGCACTAATAATGACTATACTCAGTTTGAAAAGTTATCTTTGGAATATTTAAAGCTTTAATGCTAAATAAGTGATAACTGTACCTCAATCAATCTATGAAAGTGCCAAAGCATCCTGAACCTGATCAAACAAATCATCAATACAAGAAAGAGGATACTTATTCTTAACTATCACCTTATTTTACTACTGATAATCAATAAACATGCGCATAGACCTATAATTTTTCTTCACAAAAAAGATAGGTACACCCCAAGGTAATATATTAAGTTGGATAAATCCCTTATTCAGCAACTGATGCAGTTGATCGTTTAATTTCCTCATCTCTGCTAGGGCCATCCTATAAGGAGAAATAAAAATAGGCTTGACGCCTGGCTCAACATTAATAAAAAATGTCAATACCACGATCTGGAGGTATTCCAGTCAAATACATAGGGAAAACATCCACGAACTCATGGACCACACAAACAAAATTCAAGAAATAAGGTAAATCAGCACTAGTATCGCCAATATGAGATAAATAAAACAAGAATCCCCTCTTAACGAAATGATGAGCCTGAAGGAAAGATATAACTCTCTTGGGACCCGAATAAATCACAGACTTCTAAGATATCCTTGGAACACCCATCAATGCTAAAGTCATTGTCTTAGCATAATAATCTTGGACAGCATGATAAGGAGCTAGCCAATTTATTCCCAAGATGATGTCAAAATCCACCATATCGAGGAAAATCAGGTCCACCCAAATCTCACGCCCTACAAAAGTCATGACACAAGATTGTTAAACCTGATAAACCACTAAAGAGTCTCCTACGAGTGTAGATACATGGATAGCCATATCAAAAGGATCACAAACATAATAAAAATCCAAAGCAAATGTAGACACATTGGAGAAAGTCGACCCCAGATCAAATAACGTAAATGCATATCTAAAATAAATTGGGACGATAACATTGATAAATGTCGTTCCCTATAATTCTCATGAAGAACAAAATTTGATGTGAAAACTACTGTAAGATGGTTTAAAACTAGAGAGTCTCCACCTAATGAATTAAGGTGTGTTAGGTCACCATTCGAGGTTAACTACAAATTAGTTAATTATTTAGTCTAATTCACAAAAAATCGACTAAGGAGGGTTTAAGTTACCTCAAAAGAAAGGTGTCGGGCACCTTTTGAGGTACACAAATGTTGGTCTCAGTAGAATATGTATGTTAAATGGGAAAATTATATGATAAAAAAAAAGTAAATTATTTTTGTAATAACGTAATATATTAAATAACACTTTCCACTAGTGTACATATCATACAAAGAAAGAAAAATAAAAGATATTCTAGACTAACCTTTTCCGACATGCAAATAATAAGTGAAAGTACCATAATTTGATTATTCTTCATCTTCCTTAGATTACAAACTCAGGTGAATTCCTTTGCGATATAGTATATCCAGTAAAGAAAATATTCAAGTCTAAATCGAAGTAATAATAAACTACAATTAATGAGAAACGTGTTAGTATGATGTGCCACCTTAATTGGGTCGTAAATTTAGAATAAAAATTAAATAAATTGACAACACAAAGTTAAAATTTTAGAGAGAGAGATAGAAGGATAATTATGACAAAGGTGAAATGGGCTCAATGTGATGTTACTCCCTCTATTCTAATATATATGTCAACTCTCTTAAGCACCTTAAGACAAGATTAAAGAAAATCTTACAGAATCTTATGTAAGAGTACTAAATAATATAATTTTTATCATTTCAAAGTCATGTAAAACAAAATATATTTATGCATACGATAATGGTTGTATCAAAGCATGTGGATAATTTACTATAGTAGCAAAAGTTGTCAAGTCTTTGAGACTTTTAAAATAGTGACATATAAAATTAGAAATGAAGGGAGTAACAAGGTTCTTTATATTTTTTAATAATTCTCTATTTGTTTCATCCTAGAAGTCAAATATAGATTGTCTTTTTAGTCATCATTTTCCAAAATGCTCCTGATCCCTACTTGGAGCGACTACTTCATTAAAGATCGATTTAATGTTTACTCCTCCTATCTTGTGGTTGAACTCCTAGCGACACCATTTCATCATAGTGTAGAAGAAAAATTATTCCAAAGGGTGAGAGTAGATCTATTCTTATTATTTAACTAGTCAAAAGAAAAACTAAAATTATAAAGTAATCCAGATTCTTGATTAAAGTAAACACTTAAAAAACGAAAAAACTATAAACAAGAGACTTGACTAATCGATAGAAAGAATTTAAAGACGTATTATGGCAATTACTAAGACGACAAACTTTGGAATGAGAATGTGATAATGAAAATGAACTGATTAAAGGAAATGTGATGTATTCATATAGCTTTAACCTCAAATTTCTCTCTCAAAAATTAAACCTCAAAACTAATAATCCAGAAGGAGTTGTTAGGACTTTCAAGATTAACAATTAGAAGTCATCATGATCACCCCAACAAAATTCATCTTGGTACTCGAAAATATGTGAACGGCGAGATAAGAGAAAACTAATAAAATTAAAGTAATGGTGTTGAGAAAGCGTTTTCTAAACAAACTATCAAAAAAGATCATTATATGTAGAATCTAATTTTAAATTAACTTTGATTCAAATAAAAGATTTCAAGATAAGAATGATACTTATATCTTTTACATCAAGACAATTTAGTCATATTTTTTACCGCCTAAGCTAAATTATATAATGAAAATTAAATATAAAGTAACAATAAAAGCAAGAATGAATTGTAGGAGATTTCGTTTACACTTCGTATAATAAGTATTCATATTAATCAAATAAAGAAATAAAGATCAATAAAATTTGACTGAAACTTTTTTAAAAATAAATTGGAGCAAAAGGGATCTTTGTTTGGAGACCTTGACAGTGACCTGAGCTACAAATCAAATGGCTCATAATAAACTCGATGACACTCAACAAGAAGAGCTACGAGCCTTTCATGACTAAATTAAACAAACTCACTAGACCTTCTCGACCAGAGAAGCAGGATTGTGAGATGAAACCTGATATTCGAATAGTTTTACTCAAAGACCTTAAGTTCATGTTCATCATAAATTATCCTACAATAGTATGGTCTCATGATGAGATAGAGCCGGAATTTGAAGATACGTGAATGGAGGTTTTTTTTTTGGATAAGATTATGGACCTTCCAAGGTAATGAGGAGAGGTTATATATTAGTGTTAATAGAGAAAGAGAATCTTTGTTGTGTGTCTTCATGTGAGGAAGATGAGTGCACACGTATATGTGTACTCAGAATAGTGTTGTGGTTGCTATTACTTTTGTGAGAGACAAGTGGGGTTGCTGATAAGAATGGGCATGAGGGAGAAAGGTGATCTCCTCTATATTACTCATGGCTCCTAATGAAAACAATATTTGTATTTGTAAGAGACGAGAAAAGAAAGATGTTGGGGAATAGAGTAAAAAATGGAAAAGAATTATTTTTTTTATGTAAAAGAATAATAAGAAGGACCATTTTTGAGAAAGTAATATTTTTCTCTCTAATAAAAAAAATATTTTTATTTTATAGGAAGATTTTGTGGATATGGAGGGAGTAAAATAAAATAGGTAAAAATTGATTTTAAATGATTTTGTGAATAAAATATTCTTCACATGAGAGGAAAGATAGTTGGTAGGATTTTTCTACTTAATGAAAAAAATTAAATTTGAATTTTAATAAATATATTTCTTTCAAAAATAATATTATAAAATGGTAACTACTAAATTACAAAGAGAGGGAAAAATAATCCTAAATTATTAAATCAAACATTATATTGTATGATTAATAAATCAACAACAACAACAACAATGTTTGGGAATTATGAAAATTTGCATAAATTATTCAGTAAATATTAACTATTTATGTAAGAATATTATGTCAAACTATTAAAATATAAAATTAAATGATAACACAAATTGTATATATCAAAATAGCGAATGTGACACGTATATTCGTTTGAAACCCAATTAATATGTAAATAAATATTAACACTAGATTTGTTAAAATAGCAACCTAGCAGGCATATCGGGAAGTCAAAATTGGATGTCAACAAAGAAAGTATCGGAGGTCTCTGCTTCTGCCCTGGCAAGTATAGCATAGTATTGTCCATGTCCACCACCTAGCTGAGTAGCCCCGCGACCACCACCATGGGCACCACTACCTCTACCTCTCGCACCTCTAGTAGAACTTCTACCTCTCACGATCGATGTAGGAGTAGCTCTAAAACACAATGGGAAAATCCTTTGTCACATGACTGGCCTCATCACACACAAAGCAAGTACTGCAGCCCGACTCAATAGAAGGAGGTACGGATGATCTAGGACGATAACCTACAGATGATCGACCAAAAGAACTACCTCCTGAACTCTTCAAGGTTGCCTACATTGTTCTATCATAATATTCGTAAAAGCCTCTAGAATCTCTACCTTGAGAAATGTGACCACTAAACTTGCCCTGACGATGCAACTTCTTGGTGGCTCCGTGAGACGCTCGAAGAATAGACTCAGACATCTTAGCATGATCCATAATTATTTGAAATGATGCCCATAGACAACTATCTTAGCCAAAGCTAGATAAAGATAAATATCCAACCTTTTCATGAACTTTCTAATCATCTCAGACTCAATGGCAATATTGGTATAAGAATATCTGGACAAGGCATTGAAACGTTCCTCATACTCTGCAATAGCCATGGAGCCTTGATCAAATCAATTAAAATCATCGCTCATCTGATCCCTCAAACTAAAGGTAACAACCCTAACCAAAAAAACCCCAGTAAATTGATCTCAAGTCATCTCTGGCTAACCAAGAGGTCGGCAACCATTAAGTAACCTCCACCAATCTCTGGATGCATCATCAATTGATAAGTAGTATAAGCAACCCCTGTGACTCAAGCGAACCAAGGTTATGTAACTTCTCAAGATAATCCATCAAGAATTCATAGGAATTCTCATCTACCATACCACTAAACCAGGAAGGACCCAAGCGAGTAAACCTCTAAAACCTCTTCTGATCCTCAGAAGGAATAACCTTACTTGAAATAATTAGAGGAACAGTAAATCTAGTTGGCTGAGAACCCATCTGAGAAGGCATTATAGAAGAAGGCTGAACAGAAGGTATGAAGGATCCACATGATGAGGTAGAAAATAAGGAAAGTTTTCTAAATACATCTTATAGCCTCTTGAAGATAGATACAGACATCTACATACCAATTCTTGAGACTCTACTAAAGACCCTGTTCTTACGCTATTGAGGCTAGTGAACCTGGATTTGATACTAATTTGACATGATCAAAAAACCAAGGGTCATGATGGAACTTATCATATAAAGCCTTGACAAGTAAGTATATCACTCAAACAGATATGAAACACCAAATCAATACAGAACCCAAGGAAGGAATCCTAGAATGGAGTCGAACTACACATATATAGTAAGAGTAGAAATATAATCTAACATGCCAAATCAAATCCCTAAATTTGATGTCACAAGGTAAGAATAAACTAATACAACTCAAAGTCAAAATATACATAGGATATCTAAAAAGCAACTAACTTTGTCTCTGAATAGATTAAGACATATTCTAGATAAGAAAAGGTAATGTCCAACTATGAATGCATAGATCAACTGCTACCTTAAATAGACTCCAAATGTTGCTTGAATCATTTATTTAAGCTGAACACTCATACCTAGATCTTCACCAAAATTGCATTGTAGGGATGAGTATGGTCTACTTATACTCAGTAGGTATCATAGGCTGACTGAGTAAGTAGAAAATAAAGCATATAAATACAAACCATGTGCATGTCACCAGCAATCAGAAAATGTCCCAAATAATAGCCCACATAGTCTCCACTAACAGTTCTACTTTATACACATATATTAAAAAAAGGTATGGAAAAGAAGAACAAGTATACACATACTCCAAATACCAGTTTAAGAAGATAAAAAATGGAAAGATATCAAGTCATAAAGAGAAATACAATCACAGAATAAACACAATATATGGAATGCATGAAGATGATAAAAGTGATGATAATGACGATGATGATGATGATGATGATGCATGAGGTTGTTACACAACCTCCGTATACACCTATAAAGCTCAACTATTAACGTACAACCCATTAGAGGTTTGTTAACCCACACCTACCAAGCTCTGTAACCAGGTAGGACCCATGGGAGGTTTGTCAACCCGTATATAATCAAAATCCAATACTAATATTTGTATTCTCTCCTTCGCATACATTAATAGAGTTTTTTAAAAATGTCACATTTTTTGTCAAAAAATCCAGTGTTTCCAGTATTTCCAATATTTCATAGTGGTACCAATGTTTCATAAATGAATATGATATGGGGATGTAATGCTCACAACCAACCAAAATGAGAATATGTAATATCCAACTAATATACCAACTATGTCAGTAAAAAATCTACTCAAATCAATAAACCACCCATGATCCAATATAATCTAGAAACCATCAAGTGAAATATGCAATAAAAATGTCATTTATACAACATAATTCCAAATAAAAACATGCAAGAAAATGCTAATTTGGAACTTTTTGGACAAAATACAAAAATTTAAACTTTAAATCCTAGTTTAAACAAGAGTTGGATGATAAAAATCAAAGAAAATAATTTAAATAAGGATTTGGAGTTTTCCCAAGGTTAGAAATAGAAGAACATGCCAAAAAACTTAAACCCCGAGCTCTATGTCTAGAAAATGGTTTAAAATACATCAAAAATGGGTTTTAATCTACCCAAGCATCACCTAAGCAACTATTGGGATGCTTAAATGAAGCTTTCCTCTTTGCATAAACGACTAAGCTATAACTTAGGCTATAGGCATCTGGCACGCCAGTGTTGTTTAAGTGACCAGACCATCGCTAAAGTGACCCTGGTGTCTCTTAGGATACATTTTTACTATTAGGGAAAGGCACTTAAGTGAAAAAAGCATCGCTAGAAAGTACTCCAGCTGAGTGGTACACCAGCTAGAGACTTGGGGAATTTCTAATCTTTGCGAACCCCTTAGGATTCATCTGGAGTCTTAAGTATGCAAATAAAATATGCTATTCCTACTAAATTTGATGCACTAAACTCAATAGTGATATCAAAATTTTAAAAATTATTGTTTTCACAGAATTGACCCTCGAGACCTATTTTAACAACTTTTTAAGTGGAGGGACAAAATAAGATATAAAAGCCATAAAACCATAGCAACCATGGTACCAGCCTAAAATCGACATTTTCGACCTTCTAGCTTAGTCTATTTTTCCATCCAATACACAAATCAAAAGATGTTGTAGTCTACTAGTAAGTCTTTAAGACCATCAAAAACTATAATTTCACATAAACCGCCCCAAAATGCATTAGGAATCATGTGAATCACCCCCAGATGCCACAAATAGCACCGGCTACCATGGGGAGGGATAAAATAATAAAATCACTTAGAAATAAATATTTCACATAAATGACCAAATATCAGGTCATTACATAAAGTTACCAGATATGCATGTACCCCTCTGATCCATAAACTGTGCACCATCATATGGTGTACCACCAACCAATCCCAAATGTGAACTAATGCATCCCGAAGCACTATAGAAGAAATAAACCTTGATGGACCCTAGGCTAGTCTTTGTCCCACCACTTGCTGGGACAAAAAGATCTCTAGCTATAGAGTAGGAATAGGGTTTAGTGAAGGGCCCCTATCTTGGTGTCTAGCTTGGGAGTGTCTCTATGTTTTCCTCTACCTCTTGGTCATCCAAAAACTATAATAGATTCTCTAGGCTCGAAATTGAGGTCTTGTGTATCAATAACACATGTCGTAGCCATCTATAAAAGAGTGAAATAAGGAATATTTAGAAAAAAAATATAGATACTTAGAGGAAAATGAATGAAAGAAGTAAAGAACTCCTAAGAATGTCCTATATCCTTCAAAAAATAAGAAACAAATGTCATCATTCTGCTTCATGAGTCACTATTAGAAACTTGCTCATGTACCAACAAAATGCGTGAACCTAGATATTATAACAATTTGTCACTACCTAATTTATGAGTCATGAGGGAACCTACTTCATCTCATTAGTAGGTAAGCCAAACTATAGCCTAAAGCAAGTAGCAATGCGCTAACTTAGCGCAAAAAGGCGTAAAAGCCAAAAATTTGCAAGTAAAGACTTACAAAAATAATCAAGTAAAAATAATAGTCTGAATGATAAATAAAACATCAATAACATCCCATGACCTAGTAGTGTCGGTACAAGAACTACTAAGAAAAGAAACATAAGTACTAAAATAGTCAAATACAAGTTGGTCTCGAACAGAAAAAGACTAACATGAAAAATACTAGGAAAAAGGGTAACTCCGACTCCAAGATCTCATCCTTTCTTTAAACTCAACTTAGCACAATCATTGAATCAACATGAACACTAGTATTTGGATCTAGACCAAAAAGGTACAAAAGTGTAGTATCAGTATAAAAAACACAGGTACTTAATAGGCATCACCTATCGATTAGGCTAAATCATAGTATAAGTGTTAAGATGTAATGAATGAAATATATATATCAGTATAAATGAGATTCTATACACTTGGTCAAGAAAACCTGAACTAATTTATACTAAATACTGTATTAAGACTGTCGGAGGTATCATCTAACCAACATGCCCTAATCTGATCTAATCTGGGTCAAACCTGTAACCCCAGTTAGAAGTGTGTTAGTACCATGCCATGTGTACTAACACATGGTTGAAGATGTGGATCCATAAGGCTAATGTAACAAAGGACTAGAGAGTCAGTCCTAACTGGTGGGTTACCCCTAAGAGAGTGTCAGTCCTTAACTGGTGGGTGATATCTCATAATCCTATGTTTTCTATATAGTTCTGGAACTTAGGGACTACTATTAAGGACCCTATCCTAACTGGCAGGTGAGCCCCCATCCCTAGGTTTGCTCAGTGCTAAATCCTACTCCCAACTAAACTGACACTGGTACTGAACTGAGATAAATTAGATACAAGTGAACATAAAACAAACATTGCTCATCATGGTCTAACCATAATAACTCATTGAATGATAATACTCATGGTTCACCTGAAATCATTTCTGAGATACCAAAATCGTGTAAAAAAAATAGGTATTGAGTGCTCATAACCTACCAGCACTGAATGATTTTAAAATACAATATCAAACTTGAAATACTGAAGGATGAAATCATAGTTTAAAGGACCAAAACATGGGCATCTCATCAGACATGTAATAATCATAAACTTGGACATGGGAATGCCTTAAACATGAGGAAAAACAACATAGTAAGATGGGAAAATTCATAACTTGAGGGTAAATCCTAAAACCAATTGAACATGACATGTAAATTGCATACTTAAAGTATGATATGACTCATTCTACTGGAAAACACTTTTAACCATTACTTGAAATTGAATTAATAAGATATTCATTGCTTTATTTCATCAAGAACATGTATAACATGTAAATTAAGTCATTAATGGGTTTTTGGAACCATTGGTGAAAGGAATCCATGGATGAATATCCCCATATACCTTACTAAATGAATTCTTGAAGATTACTTTATACTTTCTTGAACTTGAAGCTTGAATTATTTTATTTTTCGTGAAGAAGTAAGGGTTTGTTCTTGGGATGCAATATGATTTTCTTGAGAGGATTTAGGAGTAAAACTACAAATAATGTTCCTTGGGGAACCCAATTTCGTGTTATGGATGGGTGAAGGGAATTGACCTATATACCCTTAAGAAGTTAAGAAACAAAACTAGGCAAAATAGGTAGGGGGCTTCATGTTCTTTGGAGCGACGGACTACCCCAGGCCACGCCCGCCTTATCCCGGTGGTCTAAATGGGGCAGCACCTATCTATCACAGTGGTGCTTCTATTTTGGTTTCCCAAACACACACCTATGTTCATCAGAAAATTACAGAACTCACCCGAGACACACTTTTATCAACCCCGATCATGAATCAACTCAAAAATTGATGTCTCAAGGTTGGGAAGACAAAAATATAAATCATCAAAGTTTAGGGTTCTTGAAAATGACTATGTCCTCAACCTAATTTTGGAGTTTGGAGATAGAAAAGTGAATGGTTCGTAAAGATTGAATATTTTTTATGCCAATAGGATCATATTATCCTAATTTATTAGCATGTTAGACATAGTTGAGGCTAAGGAACCTTTAGTTTAAGTCTTACTACCTAACTAGGTAAATTATCATAGTTTCTTGGATTATATATTAATATCATTCTATATATACACTATTGTGCCCAAGGACATAGTTACGATAATAGATGGACACCAAGTGAGTATTATATCATTATAAAGGACGTGATTTTACTTAATAGATTCTTCAATTCTTATGATGATATTATTTAGATACTAGTGGTGGCATGCATAGTGGATGCTACATCATACTCAGTTAGTTGTATGATTCCAACTAAAATCTTGGTTTTACTACTGTTTTTCTAAAAAGGGATTTATTCCTACTTTTCATGTTTAAAAATGATTTTTCTTGATGGGAACCATACCACCTTAACGGATGATTTATGAGATTTTACAACAAAAATAATGTTTTAGATATTTTACCAAGATAGATTTTGGTCCATGGTTTTATCATTACTATTTTCTTTGGTCGTGAAAGATTACAAACCTTTCCAATATATTATGATGATTTAGTCCCAAAGTTAAACCCGGGTAATAGATTTATCGACTTATACTCTTTTAATCATTGATTGATTCTATGCATTTATTACATATATATATATATATATATATACATGTATATAAATATATCCAATACTGGACAGAGTATACTAATAATGATGATAATTAAAAATCTGAGATCTAAACCATGTTAGGATATATGGGTACTCTAGGACCCCCTAGGGTCCCCTTCATCCATTATCCATTGTGCCAATGAAAAGAGGTCGTTGATGTTTGGCTTTTTATGAAATATTTTTCATCTTTTTCTTGGGAAAATTGTATGTTTTTTAGAAACCAAGATTGCATTTAATGTTGGTTTTTAGTGTTTCAGGGTGAGGAGCTAGCTGAAGGAAAATACTTAGAAAAGTAATAGAAACACACTTTTGATGGTCAAAAGGTGAACCATAAGTCTTGCGATGAACCACCAACTCAACCTTCATAGCAGTGGGGTATTTTTTCCTCCAAGTTGTTTATCATGTAAGGGCCATATAATGAGCATATATTAAGACTTATGAAGGTGGTAGTAAGAGGTCGTGTCATTAGTACAATGCTATTGGTATTTTATTTTGGATTAGGGATGCCCACAGTGGAGTTCAACTATATTTGCAGCCTGTCAGTTATACACAGTTAGCATCTTAGGCTATAAGTGGCTCCCAGATTAGTTATGGTGGTCATGGTAGGCACTATTCTCATCTGAACCTATGGCATATTCTATATAGTCTTTTAGGTCATGGAAACCGTAATGGATTAGTAGATACAGTACCTCTAAGTATTCAGGAGTTTGTAATAGTTGTGGTGAGATTAGCCATTTTTCTAGAGAGTGTCGCAGACAAAGCTAGCATATGTTCCTCGCAAGCCTAGAGTACCTAAGGTATGTTATGATTTTAGAGAGAATGGTCATTCTACTAGGGAGTGCCCCAAACATCATCTTGTAAATTAGTTGGGTTCATCTTGTATTTCTCGCAGGGTTAGAGCTTTAAGGGTTTGTGATGACTATAGAAATACAAATCATTAGTCATGAGAGTGTCCTCAGTGTGGGATTATTTATGATTTATCTCATCTAGATTAGTCTTATTGTGTTGTGGCACTTTCAGTTAGAGTCAATGTACTTAGAACTTTTGTTGGTGATTCAAACACTCCGTCTGAGTTTGGACCCG
Source organism: Capsicum pubescens (assembly GCA_030864215.1). Classification (NCBI taxonomy): domain Eukaryota; kingdom Viridiplantae; phylum Streptophyta; class Magnoliopsida; order Solanales; family Solanaceae; genus Capsicum; species Capsicum pubescens. The sequence goes on from CM061538.1 coordinate 183,292,697, forward strand.
CTAAGATTCATACTCCTTCAGGTACGTCAGGCATGTGACTTTTTATTCCATCAGATATGTGTGCTTTTTATTTCCTACCTTTACATTTTCATTTGAGTATATCGGGGTTTCTGTACCCAGTGATTAAGCCTTGATAGGTTAATACTGATTGTTGTATGCCTTGGTATAGAATTCGTGATTATTTGATTAACCCTATAGAGAATTTCTTTTAGTAGTGGATAAACTGGACCCATGTTGATATTTTCCTAGGGGTGTAGCTTATGGTTTTGAGTACCATTTACCTTGGCATATAGGCCTTCCTATATCCCTAGAGTGGTACTTGATATTGATTTACATTTTTCGATAACACCTACTCATTATGCTAGTGTGTTTGTTGTTGTTGTTATTGCCATTGTTTGATGTTGATTGATTTTTTCTTGATATACAGCTTGACTAGTTTTATCTATCTAGAATTTCCTTCCTCATAGTTCTTGTACGTCGGCCTAGGAGACTAGCGCAGTTAGATGATTTCTCTCTTATAGTAAGGTGATATAGGATATTTTTCTCTTCTATTGGTTATGTTAGGTTGGTTATTGATTGGGATATGAGAGTGAAGGTAGTTTGAACTTTTATCATTCTTCTTTGATTCTAGAGTTGGAAATTTGTCTATATTGCTCGTTTTTGAGTTTGAGATTCTAGGACATGCCTTCTAGTTTGCAAAGGTTTGAGAATTGGTTATCCTTCTCTATATCTCATTTCTAAGGTTGACTAGTTTGGATTCTTCTCTTTAAGTTTGACTTGTTCATCACCTAATAATGGTTTTGGTGTTAAAGTTAAGAGGTCTTGGACATGCCTTTTAGGTTTTTTAGGTTTGTTTCTCAGTGATAGATTTGATCTTGGTATTACTAAGTTTGGTACTCCATTCTTATCGTGATATGGTTCTTGTTTTAGTGGAATTAAATAAGGTGGAGATAGGTAATCTTTTCCTGTGATTTCTTCTTAAGTTGGTAAATTGGGTATTCATTGCTGAGATGGGATATTAGATTGATCAATTATTGGCTAAGGCGTATTTCTCTGAGTTGTTAGAGTTTTGTCTATTACTTGTACGATTTGCAGCCTTGGTGAGTTCTTAGGTATTCTTTGATGATTAATGCCTTGTTGAAGATATGGATCTAATTGCTTGAGCTTTTAGCCCATGATATATCCTTCATTGTGATTTTTTTCTTCGGCTATATTTTTATCGCAACTCTTGTATGACCTAGTATTGATATGCCTAATCTTGAATAGAGAGGGTGATACTGGATATTTGCCCTTGGTTTAGACTTGTGGCTTAGTTTTGGATTTGAAACCTTAGAATGGTGACGTGACAATTATGATTGATTTGTAGCGGAAATGTCTACCAGTCTACCATATTGGTTTTCATATTTTAGATTGAGTTGTTCATCTTTTCTTGTAAGATTTCAGCTAGGAGTTGTAGATCTTGGTTTCAACCTTTGTTTTTCCATTTTGTCTCGATTGGGGTTTTACCTATAGGCTGGTTAAGCCTGCTCTTTATTTACCTACTAGGTTTTCTTCAGTTCAAATGGATGGTGGTTGATAGATGTTCAGATGGTGGCCCATTGGCACTTGATGATGATTCTTTCTGCTTTTGACCTTGATTTTTAAATTTTTACCAGAATTTTGGATTGTCTCTTAGTGGAAGAAGTGCACTCGAGTGGATTCAACATGGTTTCATCCTCAGTCGGTGGGACATCCAAGAGCAAATTGTTCAGTTATAAGTGTTTGTGCTTTAAGATCCTGTATATCAGATTCAAGGGTCATCAAGACCTATTGTAGAATTTCCAGTTGATTGTAGACATTAGTCATCACTATTTGTCTACCCAGGTAGCACCTTACGAGCTTATATGTGTGCTCACTATTTTTGGACTTTGGTTGATCAGTTTACATTCTCTGAGTTTAGTGTGATAGGATTATGCGGATGGGACTCAGAGGGCCTTCTTCTTGGTTTGGAGTGGATAGCAGGTTTGGAAAGGTAAAAGAAGTTTAAATTTGGATATTGGAGTTAGTTGCATGATTCATGACTTTGATTGCCTTTGGCTTGTATGGTTTTTTTTTGGCTGTGTTATTATCATTATTATATCAATGTGTTGTGATTTGAGATTTCATAAATTAAGAATTAAAGTAAGGAAGTTTTTTGAAAAAGGGATACATATGGAAAAATCCCTTGGAAACATTGTCTCTCCATAGATGTTATACGAGGAGTTATGCTCAGAGAATGCGGGCTCAGTACCACTTCCTTTTGAGCTTTTGTTCTTCTCTTATCCTTTGACTATTACTGATGAAATCCCTTTTATTAGTGGATATTATAATGACCTTATAGGTTATGTCCTTAATTTATTTGTATTTCTGGCGTTTCGAGCCTTCCTACAACTACTAGAAGTCATTTATGAGTTATCGAAGCTATTGGTTCGGTTATCGGACATTTCATTTGTGTTTTAGGCTCATTTAACCTATTTGGAGCTTTAGATGTTAAGGAACAGGTCTCATACCAAAACTCTTAGTATATGACTTTAGATTGGAATTCTGACAGCACCATTTACTCGTAAACATTAATTTTAGGCTAGGGGACCCTTGATTCAGGCCCCGGGGCTTTCAAACTAATCACAGGCTCATTCTCGATCAAAATTTTTACCCAATCCTTTCTATAGTTATTTGAGTCTTGTTTTACTCCTTGTTTTATGTAGGTTACTATTTTTATAGTGTGGCAGTTTTTATGATCATGGAGCAAGGACAAACGATTTGTGGATGATTCAAGGCCTTGCAGTTCGGTATCGAGATATATTTTGATCTAGTATTCTTCATGATATAGTGTATGATATATAATACATGTTAGATAAGGATTTTAGGATATGATTATAGGTAGTATACTGTAACACCCCATATTTTGCATGTACTTATTCTATTTATATTGAACATGGTATAGCATTGTGGTATAGGTAACATATGAGACTTTTTATGCGAGTATTGATGGTGTATATAGAGTTCTAGATATTGCTGGTACATTTTAATGTGACACGACCAAGTTAACATTATTACCACTATTTAACTTGAAATTGTAAGGCGGTGTTTGAGTTTAAAGTTTAAAGTAACCAAGTATATACAAGTTTTAAGTTAGATTAAACAGATTAAGTATTGAAAATGGAGTAATTTGTTGAGGTGGTTTATTGACTTAATTAAGCTAATAGGTGAGTCACCTACTTGAGTTACATGAACCAAGTTAATGGACCAAGTCCATTGATCAGATTTGGGCCTATATTAGTATACTTATTTAGGCTCAAATTAAGTGAAAGCGGAAGGAAATAGATGAAATACCCAATACTTAAATATTCCACTACCAAATTTAATTGATCCCAATAATGGATCAAGCAAGTAGGTATATCACCTACTTTGACCTTTTAAGATGCTTAATCTCCATAAGTAGGAACATCACTTAGACTAATTTGACAGATTTTGAGGTCCAAAATGCAGCTAAAGAGATAGCAAAAATAGGGCCTTTATAAGGCCAAGTTGCTGGTTGTTTTTCTTTATTTCTACGTCACAAAAAGAATCATACTTCACAAACTCTCTCTACATACTCTAAAATAACAAAAAGCAGCCCTATATTTCCTTAAAGGATTCTTAAAGAAACCCTAGACTTTCCAGGCCAAGATGAGTAAAAATACATTAGTTTTAGCTTAATTCTACCATATAATATTAGGAAAAAATGTTATTCATCCTTAATTATAAGTCCACGGAATAATATAAAACAAGATACCTGCGCACTTTTCTTTGTTATTAAGAGACCTCTTTTCTTTTTTTATTTAAAGAGTGAATGAAAGTTGAAGTTCTTGAGGAGTTCAAATTAAAATGATAAGTTGCAAAAAATTGAGGTAAGGTGACTGCTCGATTTTTTCCTCCTTATATATGAATTTGGGAAAGAGTTCTGGATGCGTTCTTACTAAGGAACCCTAGGGATGATGAGTTCTATTTGATTTCTATAATAAAAGAAAACTTGGGCCGTTTTGTGGACTATTTTATATGTATATGTTGGGGGCTGCCAGGTTTATATTGGGGAAAGATGTAATTAGTTTGTCTTGAAATATAGAAGAAGGGTATGGTGGTCCACCACTGAACTAGTAGTTGTATACATTTATTGCCCATTCTATTTTGTGTATCATTTGGAGGGTGTAATTAAGATAAAGTTATTTTGGGGGATCTTATAAGAATATGTATGGTATGTGGATGTCATTGGAGGATGAAAGTATTAAAATAACACCTTGATTGATAAATTAAGGGCTTACTACTTGGCTACTATTTTAGTGAAGTTAAGTAGCCCAATTGTTTTGATTGGTTACGAATACTAATTTTACCGTATAGTATATTGTAGAAAAGAAATCCTAAAGGCCGAAAGTTAATTGGGTTAACATTTGAGTTGTACGACCAGGTATGTAAGGCTACTCTATGTCGTATTCTTTGGCATGAAATCCAATAATTATGGTACAATTTAAGCTTCTAAAGATCTCCCATAGTAAATGATATCTAGTGGCAGCACATGATCTCCCATCTAGCTAACAACCTTGTTCCCTCTCCCTAATGTGTTAAAATACCTCATCACATGCTTATCATCAAGTCTATATTTTTACATTCACTAACAAGTCTCAAGGGTTCTCCTTTAAGTCAAATAAGACCTATATGTTATTTCCAACTCCTAAATATTTCATTTGTGTACAATCTGCTCCATACCTCTTTGTCAGTGCATTGAGTGTTTATTTACATGTCTCTTATTGGTAAATTACTGTTCCAAGGTACCATAATGTTATGAACACCAATATAACAAACTCAAAGGAAAAATAAACTAAGTAATGAAAATCTGAATTGAACGGGTGGAAGCTCAGGGGAATAAGCCTAGCATGGGCTGATCCTGATGCCTTTCTATGTGGGTGGAAGCTTAGGGGGTAAAACCTATCATGGGTTAATCTTATTCTATTTATATATGGGTGGTAGCTCAGGGGTGTATTCCTAGCATGGGCCGATCCCAATTTGTGTGTTTACCACTGACCAGTTGGTTATTTGTAGTATATGGCTTACAACGATTATAAAGTAAGAAAGGTAAAATGAAGAAAAGAATGTAATGTACTTGATCCCATATGTATATATGGTGGTCCACTAGCGCTATTTATACGTTTGTATCTGATTTCTTTTGAGCTATTGTATCATCTGTAGTTACCTTAAGCCTTCTGTATTCAGTACATATTTTCATACTGAAATCCCTTATGAGGGACCTGTATATCATGTTGTAGGCGCATGTTCTTCCACTAATACACCTCCTAGTACGAGCAAGGATATCTAGTGACTGTTGGTGAGCTCTAGGTTGATTTGGGGCTTTTCGAGTCTGTTCTATATGTTTTGGTATTATAAAGTAGTTAAGAGTAAGATGGGTATTTGTCCTGACCTTAACAATGTGTCTATGTAACTTTTAGAGGCTTTGTAGACCAAGTAAAATGAAGCATGGTAGTGTCTTGTACCTTAGATTTGTTGGCCCCAACTACCGAGTCTTATATATATAATTTAGTGCTTGCCTATGTGGTTATTCTCGTCAATGCATTGTATCATATCTGGTAGAACCTTTGGTTTTCATATTTATATGTATGATCTGTATAAGGTCGTATGGGCAACTTTGGGCCTTTACGGCTACGGGTGTCTATTTTCCCAAATGAGATTTGAGGCATGACATAAGTGGTATTATAGTAGGTCATCCTAGGGAGTCTACAAAGTCGTGCCTACATAGAGTCTTACTTATGAGTGTGTTGTGCACCATATCGATGAACAAGAAGCTATAGGACATTTGGAGGTTGTCTCTTCTTCACATCTTAGATCTTGTAATAGAGCCCAAGTTGTAGGTAAAGTCCTATTTTACCATGGAATCTATTTTTTTCTCATTATAGTAAAGATGTCGTTTACAAGAAAGAGTAGGAATATAGGGAAGCGAGTAGATATGGTTGACGGAGAAGGAACCAGTAAGTCACCACCTAGACAAGATAATCAAAGTGAGTCTCAACCTGAGTTTGTATCACAAACTTCTTCTACTCCTCCATCTCCAGAAGACCTAAAAGGATGAGCAGTGTCCTCTGAATCACCTATTAATGCTACTGAACAAGATTTAAGGAATGCGGTGCAATTGTTGACTCTTATAATTATTGGAAAGGCTCAAGTACAAGCTATTCAAACCAAAGGTTTTGCTGGTACAGATAGGGAAACTAACCTATGGATGAAGGATTTTCTTACATTGGATCCTCCTACATTCACTAGTTCAGATCTTAATGAAGACCCACAGGACTTTATTGATCAAATCCAAAGGGCACCAGATGCCATGCATGTATCAAACAAAAAGATGGTTGAGCTAGCAGTGTATATATTAAAATGAAAGGCTATATTATGGTATGAAGATAGGAAAGGATCTAGGGGTATCGATGCACCTTCAGCTACTTGGAAAGAGTTCAAAGATACATTTCTAGATCACTACTTTCCGTTTAAGATCTGAGAGGTACGTGTAGATCAGTTATTGAATCTTCCTAAGGAAATATGAATGTGAGGGAGTACAACCTCCTATTCAACTCTTTGGCTAGGTATGCTCCTAATGTAGTAGCTCATATGGATGATAAAGTTCATCTATATGTTGATATATTGGATCCATATCTTGTTAGAGATTGTACTATTACTGCTTTGAACAAAGATATGGATATAGAAAGGATTCAAGATTTTTCATAAAAAACAGAGATATGAGGCAAAGAAAAAGAACACAAGAATTAGAAAGGGTACCCCCAAGAGGGCCAGATCTATGAGGTAGTTTATGGCATCCCAAGGAGAGTTTAGGCCTTATTTTTTTTTACTAAACAGCCTAGGCCATCATCTTCTTACTCTCTATCTAGTGCTTCACTACAGTTTCAAGGGTCCAAGGCCAATCAATTTGGGCTAAAATGTGAGAGTCAGAGTCCACGAGCAGCTGGATATCATGAACAAGGGAGTATGAGCCAATTAATACCTCTTCGATAGGCATGTAAATAAAGTGGAAAGCTTCATTTAGGTGCATGTTGATTTGAAAAAATGCTTGCTTTTGGTGTGGTATGTCTGAGCATATAATGAGAGAATGCCCACAAAGGGGCATGTGTGGCATGGCACGGCCTACTGGATCAGCCGTTCCATCCTCATCATTGGTGCCTTCTTTAGGTAAGGGTACATAGCCTGTAGGTCGTGTTAGAGGTGCTAAGGGGTAGCTTCCTCTAGTGGGGTTCAGAATCATACATATGCTCAGGCGAATCGATAAAAATTAAAGTCTTCTTTAGAGGTGGTTATAGGTACATTTTCCATATTTTTACATAATGTATATGCATTAATTGATCTGGGTTCTATATTATCATATGTCACTCCATTGGTTGCTAAAAAGTGTATATGAACACCAGGATTACTAGTTAAGCCATTTGAAGTGTCTATGAAAGTTAGTGAATCTATTATAGCTATGAGAGTATCAAAAATGTTTATTAACTATTTGTGGTTATGATACAATGGCTGACCTTGTTGAGTTAGAAATGGTAGATTTTGATATTATAATGGGTAAGGATTGGTTGGCTTCTTGTTATGCCACAGTAGATTGCCAAACTAAGATGGTGTATTTCCATTTTCCAAGAAAGGCAGTCTTTGAATAGAGGGGTAATATTGGTGCGCCAAGGGGTAAATTTATTTCTTATTTTAAGGCAAAAAGGATGATTTGCAAAAGTTACATATATCATGTATTTAAAGTGAAGGATAGAGATGCTGAGCTACTAACTATTCAAACTATTGAAGTGGTAAATGAATTTCCCGATGTATTTCCTTATGATCTTTTATATTTGCCTCCAGAATGAAAAGTAGAATTTGGTATTGATTAAATTCTAGGTACTTAACCAATCTCAATTCCTCTGTATAGAATAGACCCAGAAGAATTATGAGAGTTGAAAGAGCAATTAAAATACTTGCAAGAGAAAGGATTCATAGGCCTAGTATGTCCCCTTGGGGTGCACTAGTATTATTTGTTCATAAGGATGATGACTTACTGAGAATGTGCATTTGCTACCCACAACTGAATAAAGTGACTATTAAAAACAAATATCCTCTTTCGAGAATTGATGACTTATTGGATCAGTTAAAAGGTGCCAGGTGTTTCTCAAAGATTGATTTGAGGTCAGGTTACCACCAACTGAGGGCCAAAGAGAAGGATATACCAAAGATAACTTTTTGAATACGATACGGTCATTAGGAGTTTCTAGTCATGTCCTTTGGGCTAACCCTTGCACCCGGAGCTTTTATGGATTTGATGAATAGGGTGTTCAGGCCATTCTTCGATGTGTTCGTGATAGTTTCTAAAGATGATATTCCGGTCCATTCAAGATCAAAAGAGGAAAATGCAAGCCATTTATGACAGGTATTACAGATTCTTTGTGATCGTGAGCTATATGTAAAGTTCACTAAATGTGAGTTTTTGTTAAAATCTTTGGCATTCTTTTGTCATATTGTATCTGATGAAGGAATAAAAGTTGAAACTCAAAAGATAGAAGTTGTAAAGAACTGGAAAAGACCTATAATGCCTACGGAGATTTGTAGTTTCCTTGGGTTGGAAGGTTATTATAGAAGTATTGTTGAAGGGTTTTCTTCAATTTCTACAACTTTAAAAAAGCTAACACACAAAGCATCCAAGTATCAATGTAATGATATATGTGAAAGTTGTTTCCAAGATTTAAAGAATAAGTTGACTTCTACACCCATTGACAGTGCCCAAGTGCACACACAAGTGTATGTGGTCTTATCAAGTAGTAAAGTGGACTAATTAAAGCCAAGTATCGATCCCATAGAGACTTGATTTAACAATGATTCAATTTTAGTTTAACTTTTAAGATTAATTTAGTGCAAAAGTAACCAAAAAGAGAGTTTATAATTTTGTAAATTAAAAATAAAGTAATTAATGCGTAAAATAAAATACTTGAGACAAGCAATGGAGAAAATCCCAGGGTTAAAGCGCTTTGAACAATCATACTATGTTATTGAATTTCATTTGTTTATTTGCTTATACTGGTTGTTGATTCGTAGGGTTAATGGCATGATCATGGTTTCCCAATCTTTAATCTTTTACCTAATATGGACATTACAACTACATCGTTTAGTGGGGATGTAATAATCCAATTAATTTAATTAAATCTTTCATCCTACGTATGAATCAAGTAAGGCATCTAAGTACATCTCTGTCCTAGACGCTAAATTTAATTCTTTATTTTATAAAAGAATAAAAACCCAAACTTTATTTATTCTCATGTTCTATCTCCCTATTCCCTCTCCCGAGATCAAAAGGTCAATAATACATGTATTCTAAGGATCGCGAATCTTTAACAGAATTAAAGAAAGAATAAACAAACAACCAAATATGATATGCAAAATTTTGAATTTAATCCAAAACAATAGTAATTATATTCTTGACTGTAACCCCGAAAAGAGAATTTTTAGCCGATAATATTCATAATCACGATCCAAATAATTGAATAAATGATATGAAAAATCAATGAATAAATAAATAAAATATTAAAACAAAAAGAAGTAGCAGCCACATAAAAATTCTCCACCCTTCCAATTATCCGTGTCCAAGAATTAATGTTGTCAGGTAATTGTCATCTTTTTTAAATATATATCTTGTGCCCCAGCTGCCCAACACCATTTATATATATATATATATATATATATATATATATATATATATATATATATTATATTCTCCCCTAATCCAAAAAGGAAGTGGAAAAAAGATTCCCACTTGCCTTAATCCTTGAGCCATGCAAATTACAATTGAAATAGGACTATCCGTGCCAACTATGTCGGTGAGCTTTGACTTGTTGTGCTTAACACATCGACGTGACGCGTCGAGTCCATGTCGGTGTACTGGAATTAGCATTGAAAAATTCTTATAAATGTAAACTATGTGAAAATTGATGCGAGCGTCGACTCACTGGAATTTGCTTTCATAATTTTGGTTAAAAGTTAAACGTCTTATCTTTTGCCCATACATTTTGTAGTGTATTTTTAATAAGTTTTTGATATTTAAATCATTAATATATCACTGTATTCAGCTTAACAAATCTCCTACAATATACCACACCACAAATTAAAGATTAAAACAACACAATATTCTCAACGATGAATCAAAACAAGAGCTAAGATAAGGCAAATTCACAATGATCTTCCACTTATTATTCCTACTCTTAACTTAATCAAATTAAACATTGTACATTACAAATAAGTTATTCCACTCATAATTATACAATTAAACCATTTGAAAAAAATTAAACACATTAGAATCAAACGAAGCCAACTAAATACACACGTAGCTCAAGCTAGTAAAACTAGTTTTTCGGGTTGAACTCTAAATTACTAATTTAAAATAAAAACTTGTTTGAAAAAATATGTTGAACATTATAATCACATACTTGGACACTTAAATGTTTATTTATATCAATAGGAACACGTTAAGCACTCTAATTGCTCTCAAAACAAGGTGAAATAAGCTAGAATAATGATACAAAAGTGTATAAAATCACCTCAGATCATCATCCCACACTTAATCTCTTATTCGTCCTCAAACAACTCTTTACTCTAAGCATTAAAATACGAGATGACGCTACACTTCTACTAAAATAAAGACACTCAAGCTAGTACTACAATGACTACACAAAATGTAAGTTTCTACACAAAGCACATTATTTACACAATTTATAGCTCATGAACACTACTCCAAAACATTCTAGCCTTGAGAATTGACTCACCTAACTGGCAAAATCATGCATATTGCTCAATCAAGGACATCATACAAATCACCCACATTCGTCAAACATGTGCCCCTCATAATAAGAGTGTTACCCATAATCACTCACAATAATGCAATCTATAATATAAGGGGTACAAAGATCAAATTACGCTCACGCTCACAAGGAATACACACGTTACACATAATGAACCATAGCCTTTTCCTTAGTGAAATACTCCACTAATATCGGAATGTAAAGCTTAGGATCAATTAAGACTTCTTTGGGTTGTAATATAGGCTAAGGGATGGGTAGGAACTATTTTAGGAATAGTGACTAACCTCTATAAGCGCTTTAATAAACTACATTATACATTTAAAACCAATCTTCAACAATCAATTTACACTTTTTCATCCACCCATACCTTTTTTTTGCCCCATCTCTTTTATGCATTTTCACACACACTTAGTGGACACATAGTTTACTACCACAAGAATCAATTTTTTTCTCTTTTTATTTCACAATCATGGAAATAATTTAGCATGAATCACAGCCATCCACCACAGATCAATTATACAATAATAACTCTTACCTTAGGGCATCAATTTCACCTTTTTCTTCTTAAATTTCTCAAACTCCTTGCTCAATCAATTTTTCATTAAAGTTCTTAGGAGCTTTTTGGATCTAATTATGGTTTATCAAAAAAGGAATTAGGCTACTTATGAGGTTGCCAAAAAAAATATAAAGGCTCAATGGGGTTAAATAGGATTATGCACAAGGGTAGGTAAAAAAGAAGTATAAAACTAGGCTATCAAACAAATGCCTATATCATCTCCTAAACCCGCACTATTGATTTCTCTTTACACACACACCGGAAAAGTTCTAGACATCACATACAACAAGGAATATACAAAAACCTTGCATTACACATGGGACATGCTCAAGTCAATAGGATCATGATAGACTCTCACCAAACAATAACATGAATTCAAAATTAAGCCAACAAATACTAGAGTCTAAAACTTGAGCCTAGGAGTCTCAAAAATAGCAATTCACTCAATTAACATGCTTTTACAAATAAACCCACTTGCATCATGTAATAAAAAATAGCACCAATCAAGAATATCTCACTTATTCCGAACCTAAAATTTTTAAATTGAGCCAAAATCTAGGAATTTCTCCACCCCACACTTAAAAAATTACTTTGTCCCCAAAAAGAATTTAAATGTAGGAGATAAAAATACTCCCTGAGGCCTCTAGGCCTAACTAGTAGCATCTTCACACATAAATGGGATCCATGGGACCCCACACTCAATCTTTACCATGCTCTAAGCTCAGATTTATGGTACTCAGACTTCCCATTAACCTGTGACTCAATCAAAAATAAAAACTACGTGAAATAAAAATTAAAAACTAAAAAGAAAACATACCTAATTTAACATGGGTTTCCTCCCAAGTAGCGCCTGATTTAGTGTGTCAGCACAACCCATATAAACTCAACCATATTCCTTCACCCTTTTACTCCCTTTTAGGAGCCATTTTTACATTCTTTTCTGACCTCTTGAGTTTTCACTCTGAAGGTTAACATTTTTCTTCACTTCAACCTTAACCATTTTGGAAAACGGTGGTTTCATCTTGGGACGCTCAATCAAGTAGTTTGAAGAGGTCTTTTGTAGACTAGCCACCCCACGCTTAGCCCATTCAATCACATTGACCATGCATAAATATTTATATAGGGTACTTTCAATGGGTGATTTATAAACATCAAATACCACCTCTTTATCATCTACACTCATTTTGAGTGCGCCTTCTCTAACATCAATCAAGGCCCCACCAGTTGCTAAGAATGGATGCCTCAAAATAATTTATACCTGTTCATATGCCTCAAAATCAAGAACAATAAAGTCAACAAGAATAATAAATTTACAAACCTTAATGAGTACATCTTCAATTATTCCTTCTGGATATGCCATTGAACCGTCTGCTAGCTGCAAAATCACGGTAGTCGATTTAGGCCTTCCGAAGCCCAATTATTTAAACAGCGATAGGGGCATCAAATTTATACTTTCCCCTAAATCACTCAGTGCAAGAACCTCTTTACTCCTAATTTGAATAGGGATGGAAAACTTTCCTTGATCTTTTAATTTCTTGGAGATTTTAGATGTCATTACTGCACTACACTCTTCAGTGAGGGTTGTTGCTCCCACATCCTTTAATTTCACCTTTTTAGCCACCATATCCATCAAGTAATTTGCATACTTTGGCATACTCTGAAAATTATCTAAAAGAGATAAATTAATATGAAGCTCTCTGAATGTATTAAAGAACTGTTTGAACATTACACATCTTTCATTTATTTGCCTCTGAGGAAAGGGTAGTGGAAACCTTTTCTTCACTTCTTCTACAACAACTTTTTTCTTTAAGTAGTCAGACTTTCTTAAATTTTCATCAACTCTGTCATTTACCTGTTGGGTCACCAGATCAACATCTACTTCCTTTGTTGTCTTGGGAGGTTCTCCTTCAATCTCCTTACCACTTCTTAAGGTAATTGACATAACTTGTTTTGTATTTTCTGTATCTGCTGGCAACCCACCTTGTGGTCTGGAGTTTAGTTCTTGTGATAATTGGACAATTTGCAACTCTAAACTTCTTGTGGTCGCTTATTGATTCTTTAAGTCTGTAGCAAATTGTGTCTGATTATCTAGGATCTTCTTCAACATCTCTTCCATATTACTAGTTGACTGACTGGGTTGAGCCTATGGTTGTGGGGCTTTCCATGGTTGATTTGTTAGCTAAGTCTGCCACTTCATGTTTTAGGCATTACCATAATTTGGCCTTTGACCATTGCCTACATACATTAATGATTCTGGATTTGAAGCACACATGGCTAATGAATGGACATTATTTCCACATACCTCACACCACCCTACGGCTTGACTATGGTTGCAGGTTGTGTTGTTCCTAACTTTATGCTGCTGAATAAAGCGTTGATCAATTTCTGTAGTGCAAAAATATGTGCTGATAAGGCTGTGAATTGGTCCACCTCTAATACACCCACAATTATTTTTGTGGCACTTCTAGAATCTGGATGACAATTTGGATTTTCTTGTCCTATGCGGTTTAGCAATGTGTACAGCTCATCCTAAGTCCTTTCCAGTGCTTGACCATCTGTGGCTGAATCTAGCAAATTCTTTGTATTATGAACAAGAGCTTCTGCAAAAGTATGAGAAAGTACCTCATTGGACTGTTGGTGGTGTGGACACTTTCGAAGAAGAGACTTGAAGCATTCCCAAGCATGATAGAGGTTTTTATAAGGCTTTTGTTTGAAGATCACAATCTCATTGTGAAGTCTAGCTGTCTTGCTTGATGGAAAGAATCTAATAAGGAACTTTTTGGCTAAGTCATCCTATGATGTGATTGAATTGGCCGGCTCCTCATTCAACCAGATTTTAGATTCCACTAAAAGTGAATGGGAAAATAGTGTTAGCCTCACATAATCTGGAGTCACACCATTCGTAGTAAATGTATTAGTTAGCTCAATGAAGGTATGCAGGTGGACTTGTGGATCCTCGTGTGAAATCGCTGAAAACTGTCCACTGCTAATAAGAAGTTGCATCATATTGTGTTTCAACTCAAAATTTCCCCTAGCTGTCGGTCTTTGAATTGGGGAAGTCAAATTCATTAGAAATGGAACTGCCTCTTCCCTAACCTTCCTACCAACTACTTGTTGTTCGTTATAGGAACAATATTCTCTTGGCCTTCTTGGATTTAAGGAATTCTAGGGAGAAGGATTGTTTCTCTCCTACGTTGATGGTAAAGTTGCTCGGGTTTTAGGTTAGGTTCAACCAAGTCCCGATCCATTGCCATCTTATTACTTTGTAAACCTGTTTCCTACAAAAGAAAAATCAAGACCAAGCGTAAAACCACCAAATAAATCTAAAAGTCAAACTAAAATAAACAATTGCCAAATAACAAGTCCCTGGCAACGGCGCCAAAAACTTCACAGCGCCCAAGTGCACACACAAGTGTACGTGATCTTATGAAGTAGTAAAGTGGCCTAATTAATGCTAGTATCGATCCCACAGAGACTTATTTAATAACGATTAAATTTTAATTTAACTTTTAAGATTAATTTAGTGCAAAAGTAACCAAAAAGAGAGTTTGTAATTTTGTAAATTAAAAATAAAGTAAATAATGCATAATATAAAATACTTGAGACAATCAATGGAGAAAAGCCCAGGGTTAAAATGCTTCGAACAATCATACTATGTTGTTGAATTTCATTCGTTTATTTGCTTATCGTGGTTGTTGATTCATAGGGTTAATGGCATTATCATGGTTTCCCAGCCTTTAATTTTTTTATCTAATATGGATATTACAACTACATCGTTGAGTGGGGATGTAATAATCCAATTAAGTTAATAAAAGTTATCATCCTACGTATGAATCAAGTAAGGCATCTAAGTACGTCCTTTTCCAAGACGCTAAGTTTAATTCTTTATTTTATAAAAGAATAAAAACTCAAACTTTGTTTATTCCCATGTTCTATCTCCCTATTTCCTCTACCGAGATCAAAAGGTTGACAATATATGTATTTGAAAGGTCTCTAATCCTTAAAATAATTAAAACAAGAATAAATAAATAACCAAATATGATAAGCAAAATTAAACAAATTTAATCCCAAATAATAGTAATCATGTATTTTACTTTAACCTCGGAAAGAGAATTTTTAGAAGATAATATTCATAATCATGATTCAAATAATCATGATTCAAATAATTGAATACATGATATGACAAATCAAAGACTAAATAAATAAAATATTAAAACCTAAAGAAGTAGCAGCCACGTAAAAATTCTCCACCCTTCCAATTATCTGTGTCCAAGAATTAATGTTGTCAGGTAATTGTTCTCTTTTTTAAATATATATCTTGTGTCCCAGCTGTTCAGCACCATTTATATATATATATATATATATTATATTGTTCCCTAATCCAAAAAGGAAGTGGAAAAAAGATTCCCACTTGCCTTAATCCTTGTGCCAGGCAAATTACTATTGAAATGGGACTATGCATGCCAACTGTGTCGGTGAGCTTCGACTTGCTGCGCTTAATACATCGACGCGATGCGTCGAGTTTGCGTTGGTGTACAGGAGTTAGCATTGAAAAATTATTCTAAGTGTAAATATTGTGACAAATAATGTGACCCATCGACTTCGCGTCGACTAATTGGAATTTGCTTTAAAAATATTGGTTAGGTGTTGAACGTTCTATCCATTGGCCATGCCTTTTGTAGAGTATTTTCAATGAATTTTTGGTCTTTAAATCATGAATATATCACCATATTCATCTCAATATGTATCCTACAATATCCCATAACACAAATTAAAGATTAAAACAACAAAATATTCTCAACGATGAATCAAAACAAAAGTAAAGAAAAGGCAAATTCACAATGATCTTTCACTTATTATTCCGACTCTTGACTTAATCAAATTAAACTTTGCACATCATAAACAAGTTATTCCACTCATAATTACACAATTAAGTCATTTGGAATAAATTAAACACATTAGAATCCAACGAAGCCAACAAGATACACACCTACCTCAAGCTAGTAAAACTTGTTTTCCGGGTTGAACTCTAAATTACTAAATTCAATACAAACTTGTTTGAAAAACTATGTTGAACATTATATCACATACTTGTACACTTAAATGCTTATTTAAATCACTAGGAACACCTTAAGCACTCAAATTGCTCTCAAAATAAGGAGAAAGGGAAAAGGCATCGTTTCCACCCCAAACTATACCAGAAAAGTCGAAGCCACACCTAAACTATACTAGTGATCTATTACACACCTAAACTATAAAAAAGTGAAACTATTTACACCCTGTTAGGCTACCACTACTTGCATGTGGTGTAGTGTTTTACACGCGCTGCCACGTCAGTAAAAAGTATCATTTTTTTATAGTTAAGGTGTGTAATAGGTCACTTATATAGTTTAAGTATGGATTCGACTTTTTGACTATAATTTGGGGTGGAAACGATGCCTTTTACCTTAATGTTTTTAGCCGTTTACTTTTGTTATTTAATAGGCTGGACGCGCCTAAAATAAGTGTAACACACGCGCCTTAGAATGGGGGTTGCGGGGAGGTAATAATATCACTTTTATATAGTTAAGGTGTGTAATGGGTCACTTATATAATTTAGGTGTGGCTTAGACTTTTCTTGTATAGTATGGGGTGGAAATAATGCATTTTCCCTAAGGAGAAATAAGCTAGAATAACGATACAAAAGTGTATAAAATCACCTCAGATCACCCATATTGGTACTTCTAGAAGGAACAGAGGGGTATGAAGTGTATTGTGATGCTTCATGAATTGGCTTAGGATATGTGATGATGAATCATGGTAAATTAATAGCATATGCCTCAAGACAATTGCACCCACATGAGAAAAATTATCCAACGCATGATCTTAAGCAAGCAAAAGTTATATTTTCTTTAAAGATATGGTGTCACTATTTGTATGAGATTCATGTCGGCATATATAATGACCATAAAAGTTTTCTATGTAACTTTAACAAGAAGAACCTAAATTTAAGGCAATGAAGGTTTCTATAACTATTAAAAGAATATAATTTTGATATCTTGTATCATCCAAGAAATCAAATGTAGTAGCTGGTGCGTTAAGTTGTAAGGCTATTATGAGAAATTATGGGTAGTCTACAAAAAAGACAAGGGATGACCAAAGATCTACACCAACTAGCCAATTTGGGGGTTCTCCTTCTTGAAACTCCAGATGAGGGTCTTATTGTGCATAATGTGGTAGAATCTCCATTAGTAGCTAAAGTGATCGAGAAGAAGAATATAGATCCTATTCTATTACGGCTTTAGGAGAATGTACAATGTGGTATGACATAGGCATATGATCTTATGCAAGAGGGGAGTACTTCAGTGCCAAAACAGATTGTGTGTGTCAAATGTAGATAAAAGGATTATTATAGAGGCATATCATTCAAGGTATTCCATCCATCTGGGGTTAACTAAAATGTATCCTGATTCAAAAGGAGTGCATTGATGGGGTGACATGAAGAAAAAAAATGGAGAATTTGTAGTCAAATATCCAAATTTTCAAAGAGTTAAAGTAGGGAACAAAAATCCTGGGGGTTATACGCAACATGTGGGACATGGTTAACATGGATTTCATCACTAGTTTGCCTCATACATCTCAAATTTTTTATTCCATATGGGTAATAGTTGATATATTACCAAATAAACACATTTTCTACTGGTTAAGGCAACTTACACAGTTGAAGATTATGCAAAATTGTATATTAAAGAGATAGTTCGGCTACACAAAGTACCAAACTCTATTATATAAGATAGGGGAGCTCAATTTATTGAAAATTTTTGGTAGTCTTTTCAGAACAATTTGCAAACACAGGTGAATGTAACTACAACTTTTCACCCTCAAACATATGGATGAGCAGACATACCATTCAAATATTTGAAGTTATGATACGATCTTGTATTAGACTTTAAAGTTAGTTAGGATGATCATGTACCTATCATCGAGTTTGCCTACGAAAATAGCTATCATTCAAGTATCAAAATGACACCATATGAAGCTTTATATGGAAGAAAATGTAGATCACCAATTGGATGGTTTGAAGTGGATGAAACAACATTGTTTGGGACAGATTTTGTTCATCAAGCCATGGAAAAGGTTAAAGTGATCCAACAAAGGTTAGAAACAACCAAAAATTGACACAAATCATATGCGGATATTAGAAGGAAGGGTCTAGAGTTTGCTATAAAGGATTGGGTATTCTTAAAGGCATCACCAATGAAAGGGGTAATCAGATTTTGTACGAAAGTAAAACCAAGTCCACATTATATAGGCCCATATAAGATTATTCAAAGGTTTGACCAAGTTGCTTATGTGTTAGATCTACCCCAAGAACTCTCAATAGTTCATCCAGTATTTAACGTCTCAATTCTTCAAAAGTGCATCGGAGATCCATCTCATATTACTCCTACTGAAGATGTACAAGTTATGAAAGGTCTCATCTATGAAGAAATACCTATTGCTATTGTAGATCAACAAATTAATAAGTTAAGAAATAATGAAATAGCTTTTGTAAAAGTACTTTGGAGAAACCATCAAGTAGAAGAGATAACATGGGACGTTGAAGAAGTAATCAAATCCAAGTGCCCATATTTATTCGAATATAAAGAAAAAGTTCAAGATGCTGAATTGGAGCAATAAAAAGTATAATATATAAGTACTATATGATGACAAGAATATTAAACTTAGGCTTGAACTTGTTTTGATTCAACAATTATGCTAACATTCAAGGACGAATGTTCCAAAGGGGGGAGGATGTAACACCCCATATTTTACATGTACTTGATCTATTTATGTGGAACATGCTATAGACTTGTGCTATAGGTAATGGATGAGATTTATTATGCGAGTATTAATGGTGTAGATAGAGTTCTAGATACTACCCATGTGTTTTAATATGATGCGACAGAAGTTAACATAGATACAACTATTTAACTTTGAATCGTAAGCCAGTATTTGAGTCAAAAGTTTAACGTAACAAAGTATATACAAGTTTAAAGTTATATTAAAGGGATTAAGAACTCAAAATGGAGTAATTTGTTGATGTTCTTGCTTGATTTAATTAAGCTAATAGGTGAGTAAACTACTTTAGTTACATGAACCAAGTTAATGGACCAAGTCCATGGATCAGATTTAGGGCTATATTAGTATACTTATTTGGGATCAAAGTAATTAAAAGAGGAAGGAAATAGAGAAAAAAATCAAATTCTTAAATATGCCAAGGCCCAATTTAATTGAGCACAATAATAGATCAAGCAAGTAGGTGGTTCACCTACTTAGACCAATTTGACCAATTTTGAGGCCCAAAATATAGCTAAAGAGATACCTAAAATAGGGCATTTATAAGGCAAAGTTGCTTGTCATTTTTCTTTATTTCTACGTCAGAAAAAGAATAATATTTCACAAACTCTCTCTACTTTCTCTAAAACAACAAGAAGCAACCCTATATTTCCTTCTGCTATTCTTGATGAAGCCCTAACCTTACAGGCCACTATAAGTGAAAACACTTAATGTTTAGTGTAATTCTCCAATAGAAGATTAGGAAAACATGCTATTCTTGCTTAATATAAGTCCATGGTAGAATATAAAACAAGCTACCTACTCACTTTTCTTTGTTATTAAGATAACTCTTTTCTTCTTTGGTTTAAAGTTTGAAGGAAAGTTGAGGGTTTTGAGGAACTTAAATTAAAAGGATAATTTGCATAAAATTGAGGTAAGGTGACTTCTCCATTTTTTCCTTCTTATATATGAATTTGAGAAATAATTATGGATGTGTTATTATTAAGGAATTCAAGGGATGATGAGTTCAATATTTGATTGCTACGATAAAAGAAAATTTGGGATTTTTTTGTAGACTATTATATATTTATATGTTGGGGGTTGCTAGGTTGGGGAAAGGTTAAATTGGTTTGCATTGAAGTATAGTAGAAGGGTATGGTGGTACACCACTGAACTTATAATTATATACATTTATTGACCATTCTTTTTTGTGTATCATTTGGAGAGTGTAATGAATCCAAAGTTATTTTGGGTGATATTATGAGAATATGTATCGTATGTGGATGTAATTGGAGGAGGAAAGGGTTAAAATAGCACCTTGATTGATAAATTAAGGGCTTACTACTCGACTACTATTTTAGTGAAGTTAAGTAGACCAATAGTGTTTGTTGGTTACTAATACTAATTTTACCATAAACTTTACTGTAGATAACCAATCCTAAAGGTAGGAAGTTAATTGGGTTAACATCGGAGTTGTACGACCAGGTATTTAAGGCTACTCTATGTTGTATTCATTGGCATAAAATCCAATAATTGTTGTACAAAGTTAGGTTCTAAAGCTCTCTGATAACACTCAAATTACACGTCAATTTAAGTGCAATGCGGTCGTCTTCAATATATTTACCCATCTTTGAGTCGGGGTTCAATCCACGAGGAATAATGTGAATGGCGACCGAATTAGCTCAAAATAATGGATACTCGCTAAAATTCAAAAATAGAGGGCAAGAATGTAAAAATGGGGGAATTGAAAGATGTCACAACTAATATTTCTTTTTGAGATTTTCTAGTATTAATTCGGCATTATGAATAATTATATTTTAATCAGCGAAGAGCAATCTTGGGATTATGCCTTCCTAGAGACAACTTATGCATGAGAGTGTGATGACGATGCAAATTTTAAACCCTAATTATATGGTAGTCTAGGTTGGAAGTCTTTGAGTCTAGTTTGTCAACAAAACCTCAAGTTTATCACTCATTGACCCTTTCAAATACCTAACGAGTGCGTCAAATAAACCCACCCAATACCTCAATGAGGCACCCCTATTTCTTGTATGGTTCCCTAAGTATAGTTAACCTCATAATCACCCTCATGACTAAGATAGTGAAAATCAGCAAACTAAACCCAATAATTTTCTATTATTACCTTGGTGCCAAATCCCTCATTCATAGATGTAATGGGTTACAAATGTTCACCCAAACACCTTTCTCAAGGATGGTTTAGGCTTTCAAGAGCTTGGGATTTTCATACACAAACCTATTTTTGGGTATTTGAGGCTTTCACCCACAAATCCCAACCATTTTAATCAAACAATAATTGAACCAACATCATAAACTAGTAAATACACAAGTAAATTGCATCCCACACATAATTGCACCTTAATCTAGCATAATCCTAAGAGAAAGAACTAAATAAGCATAAAATAGTAAGCAAGATATACCCAATAACCTCCATTGATTAGATTTATGAAATACTAAGTAAACGTTACTTCAAACTTTGAACATCCACAAATCTTCAATGGGAGTTTGCTAATCCTTCACTAGAAAGCTACTCCAATGAATTCTTCAACCAAAATTAATACAATACTTTATTATATAAGAATGGAAACTAAGCACTAGACAAATTTACAATAATCTAGAGTAATGGAATTATATCTAAGAGATAGGATTTGAGTCTCTTAAGTGGATATCTGGGAACAAGCTGTGTGCATTTACATCTTTGCCCTTTGCTGTTTTTTCTGCTTAGCCACGATCGTGGGAGCTTGTCCGCAATTATGGTTACCATGACCGCATGTAGAGTCATGCAATCACGGTTGGTGACCTTTTTGACTATCCACGATCATGACCCTCAGACCATGATCGCAGTAATTGTGGCCTGTTTCTGCTTCATGTCTTCCAACTACACTTCTTTCCTTCTTTTGATCATTTTCAGCTCACATCCACATATTTTCATCTAAAAACCTATATGCCTGAAAAATATGGATATTAGTGCATTTAATAACAAATATTATCTCAATTATTCATACAAAACATGGTAATGTGCAAGAATGATGAGGGTGAATGAGTGGTAAATTCACCACTCATCACTCTCCCATAGTGGATGATAACTATTGGAAGCACATGATATCCCATATAGATAACGACCTTGTTACCTCTCCCTAACATGTTGAAATAACTCACCGCGTTCTTTTCAACAAGTTTGTATTTTTACATTCACTAGTAAGTCTGAAGAGTTTTCCTTTATGTCAAATAGGACCCGTATGCTATTTACAAACTACTACATACCTTTTTTTCATTGTATTTAGTGTTTATTACATATCTCTTATTGGTAGATTATTGTTCCAAGGTTCCATAATATTATAACCATCAAAGTAACAATCTCAAAGGCTAAATAAGCCTAGCATGGGCTAATCCCGATACCTTTATATATGGGTGTCAGCTCATAGGAAAAATCCTAGCATGGTACGATCCCAATCTTTTTATATATGGGTGGCAGCTCAGGGATGTAAGCCTAGCATGGGTCGATCTCAATTTATGTTTTTAAAACTAAACAATTAGTCATTTGTATTATATGGCTTACAAAGATTACAAAGTAAGAAGGGTAAAATTAAAAAAACAATATGATGTACATGATCCCACAAGAATATAAAGGTGGACTACTAGCATAATTTATATACTTGTATCTGATTTCTATAAAGCTCTTGTATCATGTGTAGTTACCTTCAGTCGTACATATTCAATACATATTTTCATACTGACATCCCTCATAGGGGGCCTCTATTTTATGCTGCAGGCATAAGTTCTTCAGCTAGTACATGTCCTTAGGGGGATCAAGGATATCCAGTGACTATTGGTGAGCTCCAGGTTTATTTGAGGCTTTCCGAGTCTGTTTTATATGTTTTGGTATGTACGGTAGTTAAGAGTAAGACAGGGGTTTGTCATGACCTTAACTAAGTGTCTATATATCTCTTAGAGGCTTTGTAGAATAATGTAAAATTATGCATGGTTGTTTCATGTACCTTAGATGTTGTGGCCCCAATAGTCAAGTCTTGTATATATAATTTTATGCTTGCCCACGTAGTTGTTCTCATTGATGCATTGTATAATATCTCGTAGAACCTTTAGTTAACATAAATATATGCATGAGTTGTACAAGGTTGTAGTACTAGCTCTCGGGACTTTACAACTACGAGTGCTTGTCTTCCCCAAGGGGATTTGAGGCATGACATATACCATGACTTAGCCTAATTTAGTACTTTGGGAAAAAAAAGGGTCTATCGTCACTTAAGATGAAATACTTGTTATGACTATAGGATACTATTACTCTAAGTTATTAGTATGTTAGATATATTTGAGGCTAAGGACCCTTTAGTATAAGACTTACTACTTCACTCAGTGGATTATCATAGTTTCTCAGATTATAGTATAAATATCATGATATTATACTACTAGGCCTGAGGATGTGGTTACGAGACTATTTGGACTCCAGGTAAGTATTCTATATTTATAAAGGATGTGATTTTAGTCTATGGATGCCTAGATGTTTATGATGATATTGTTTGGATATTGATGGTGGTCTGCATAAATGATGGTACATTCATACTCACTTAATGGTACTATTCCTACTAAAATCTTTGTTTAACTAATGTTTTCTGAAAATGGGATTTATTCCCACTTTTTACTCTTAAAACTGATTCATTCATAACGATAATCATATCACCGTAATGGATGGTTTATGCACTTTAGGAACTAAACATGATGTTTTATAGATTTGACTAAGATAGATTTCGATTCATGGATTTTCCATTACTATTTACTTTGATAGTGAGAGATATCGAACCTTTCTGCTATATTTTGATGATTTATTCATGATGTTGACCCTAGGCGAAGCTGACCCTAGGTGACAGATTTACAAACTTATACTCTTTTATAATGGATTTGCGTCTGTGCATTTATTATACATATAATAATAGATTAGGTTGTGGTAGATGAGGATTTAAAATCCTTGATCGGGACTAGTTTTGTGTATTTTGGTACTTTTAAACCCTATAGGGTTCTCTTCGTCTGTGAGAAATCATGCCGGGAAGAGAGATCACTACAGGTCCTGCCTTTGTGAGTAGTCGAGCCGGAGAAGGTATATACACAATTTGGATCAATTGTGGTATTATTGATTTACTTGTATTCATCCATGCATGTGCATTTCCAATCACCAGTATGTCGTTTAGTTCATATATCTATCAGCCTTATGGAGGGTTGCATAGGTATAGGTTATGAGTGTTGCTTAATGTGTGTTGTATGTTCATTGAACCTTTCGATTTATGGGGACAGATTAGGTATTGTTTGTTCGAACTACCCAATTACTTTATTATTGTTATTATGGTTAGTTGGTGGCAGGTTGTTTATGGACTGGTACTGAGGTTTGAGGTTGTAATTCCCCGAAAAAGAGTCTCGAGATGTCACACGGTGCTCAAGAGTACGAGTATCCTTAATCTAACCCTATCTGCATTCTACTAAATCTGAAACTCAAAATAGAGGAAATATAAATATATAATCAAAGGCAAAATAAGGAATTCTATATGAGCTAAACTAAAACTATCTGAATATAATATCTGAAAATGCTAAACTCAAAAGTCTTATCAATCAATACTGAAAATCTGAATCATATCTAAAAGTATGACAAGCCTCTACTACTAATACTAGAGAGTCACTGGAACAAACCCCAAACTTTCTCGAACTATTTGAAAATACTAAATCATCTCTATTGATAAGCTGAAAAACTGAATGACTAAGTCTCTGAACTATGAGGATGCACCAACTGTCGGGATGCAGATAGAGATGCTCGAAATCACTCATGCTGCTGAAACTGAGCACCTGAATCTATATTATGAGACAATGTAGTACATAAACGTATATGTGGATCAGTACTTCTAGAATGTACTAAGTATATGGGGGTGAATACATAAGTAAAACAATATTTCAACATATTTATAAATTTGCAAAGAATGCATGATAAATATAGATGACTCACATTAGATTGAATAACTAAAAATTGATAATCATAATCATGAGGAGCAAAACATACTTTATAAATCTATACAGTAATAACATTTGGTTCTAAAAGTTATACTTATGTTCTGTCTGTAAATCAATGTTGTCAAAGTATAGAAAAGACTCGCTTTTATATCTGAAATCTGAACACTGACATCTGTAACTGATGCCTCATATATAGCAATAACTGAATAAAATTTGTGAGCCTTTACACTTAGTTTCTAAAAGCTTTTCTGTTATTCTTTACTCTTTTCTGTAAGCTATAGGGAAATTCTAGTAAAATCTTTTTCTATTAGGGAGGATCTTCTAACCGACATAAACTATGTGAGCTATCATGGTGTCCAACGTCTAGTTTCCTTATGGGAAAACCTCACGTTGAGGAAAGGTGTCATACCATTGCCAAGGGGTATAACCTAATCTAAGTGATCACATCTGTATCTTTCATCTATATAGAAATAGGGAATAATCTGATAATCTGAACCTACGATGGCTCGTAGTTTATAGGCATGTGATCATACCCAACTTGGTACTAAATACTAATCCTTTCAATGAAAACCTCTTGTAAATCTATTTATTGTAACTGCAGCTAAATTTGTAAGTGGATTCCTTAACTAAGCTGAGATCAAAAGATCAAATCTTTTTTTAAAAATCCGAATATAAGAGGTCATGGATTCTTAAAAGCATAATTTTCTTGAAATAACAACATTCAAACTAGGGCTAATAACCCATGCATTTAATTTATATCAAATCATCATAAAACTCATGCTAAGTAATGAAAATATTGATAATTAAAGGCTAAATCTAGAAATTTCTGCAATACGTATGAAAATACGAAAGTAGCCATGCAATTCAACTTCTGAATCTCTCAAAATCTCATAATCTTGCAAATAATAATACTGGGTATGAATCGAAATTCAAAACTCATGTAAATTCATGTAACTTTGAAATTAAAACTATTTCTGGGCACAAGGATGAAAGAATTATCCTTGTCGAAAAACCCCAATACCTTAATTGATGTTTAAATGAAGAAACTTTAACTTTGAGTTCCTATTTCTTCTCTTGATGATAGATTCTAGAAGTTCTTGGATTGGGAATCCTTAATTTTGAGCTATCTTGGAAAAAGAATGGTGGAATTTGGTTTCCTTGGGGATTAAGTTTTGAGTTCTAAGGTTTTCTTTGAGAGAAATTTGAAGAAAAGTGAGCATAGAATGCTTAGAATAGGTTTAATTTTCTGTTATTCACCATTTGGGGGCTTGGAAAAAGTCTAAATTTCCCTTTATAAAATTTAACCCATAACAGGAAAAATCCCAATTTTAGGCCCCACCGCGACGCACCACTATTGTGGTGGCCCACTGGAAATTAACTATTGCAAACTGGAACTTCATCGCGACATGGGGATATCGCGGTAAGACGCTAGAAATTGAAAAATGCCATTTAGGCCATCACCGCGATGTGGTACTATGGTGGTGAGTTACTGGAAATTAACAAATTTCATTTAGGCACTCGCTGCAACACGGTACTATTGCGGTGAGCTACTGAAAATTGACAAATGGGAACTGGAACTTCACCGCGACGTGGGCCAACTGCGGTGGTCCACTGAAAATTGGACTTGTGTTATTTTTTATGTCACCGCGATGCAGTGCTGCTCATTTTGAGACACTGTCTTCACTAAAAGTGTCATAACTTCTCAACCGAGTATCAGATTGAGGCGAAATTGGTATCGTTGGAAAGTTGAGTCAATTATCTACACATTCGTGGGTTAGAACTTGAAAATTTTACATATATCAAGAGTTACTCATTTTCAAATCTAACTCTCAATATTCTAGGAGCTAAACTAAGCTAGAAAAAGTATGGAGTATTATATTATCTCCCCCTTGGGACCATTCATCCTTGAATGAGACTAGTTAAACTGAAGATACTGAGAAATTGAGGCTATATGCTGGCATGCACAATTGAAAAAGTGCATAACTAAATCTAAAACATACTGAGCGATTGAGCTAATTAGCGAATGCATGAATTTACATGAAAATTACTATATGGATGAATCTGAGACTGGAAAAGAACTGATTTAAGGAAGACTGTTACCTTCGGTTAAATCAGAGTACATGGAGAAGAGATGAGGATACTTGGTATGCATGTATTCTTATGCTTCCCAAGTAGCACAATCAACGGACTGATTTCGCCACACCACTTTGACCAAGGGAACTTCTTTGTTCCTTAGTCTACGAATCTGATGATCAAGAATCTCTACTGGAACTTCTTCATATGAAAGGCCATTCTGAATATTTGTGCTTTCTAAAGCAACTACAACAGCTGAATCGTCCATGCACTTCTTCAATAAGAATAAATGGAACACTGGTTGAACTGATGACAAGTTTGTGGGTAACTCAAGCTCATACGATACCTTTCCAACACGGCTCAAAATCCAGTAGGGACCGACATATCGGGGACTAAGCGTCCCCTTTTTTCCAAATCTCTTCACCCCCTTCATGGGTGAAACCTTCTAGTACACAAGATCATCTACTTCAAACTCAAGATAACTCCTTCTTATGTCTGCATAAGATTTATGATGACTCGGAGTTGCTTTCAATCAATCTGGAATCATTTGAACTTTCTCCATAGCTTCAAACACCATATCTAGCCTAATCAAAGCGGCCTTACCTACTTCAAACCAACTGATGGGTGATCTACATATCCTCCCATAAAGAGCCTCAAACAGGGCCATATGAATACTAAAATGGTAACTTTTATTATGGGCGAACTCGATCAGCAGCAAGTGCTCATCCCAACTACCCTTGAAATCACGCACACAAGCCTTCAACATATCCTCTAAGGTCTGAATGGTCCTCTCTACCTGACCATCTGTCTGCGGATGAAAAGCTGAACTGAGATGAACTTGGGTACAATGATCCTACTGAAAGGCTTTCTAAAACTGAGAAGTAAATTCAGTACCCCTATCCGAGATAATGGACAAGGAAACTCTATGCAATTTGACTAACTCTCTGTTATACAACTTAGCATAATCTTCAGCTGAGTAGGACATATGAACAGGTAGGAAATGAGTTGATTTAGTTAATCTGTCTACTATAACCCAAATCAAATCATGCTAATGGCGTGAATAGGGTAATCCAGTCACAAAATCTATATTCACCTCTTCCCACTTCCAAGTGGTAATTCTAAACTCCTACAACGTGCCAATAGGTCTTTGGTGATTTACCTTAACCTGTTTACAAGCTGCACACTTGGACACAAATTCTGTTATATCTTTCCTTATGCCACTCCACCAATCTATTTCCCATAGATTGCGGTACATCTAGGTGGCTCCTGGATGAATGAAGTAATGCACACCATACACTTCTTCCATAATCTGCTACCTCAAAACATCAACACATGGCACACACAATCTACTCTGGTATCTCAACACACCATCTCTCCCTTGGGAGAAAACCTCTACCTTTTGGTCTTTAACAAAACCCATCAGTTTGACCAAACACGGATCTCTATCCTATTTCTCGTTCACTTTATAATTAGAGAAGATTCTGAACTACTCTGAACCCAAACATTACCTTCAGCTGAGTCAACTAACCTATCACCCAACCTAGCTAACCGGATAACTACCCGAACTAGTTTTTTCTTATCATTCTCCACATGAGCAACACTGGCCATAAACAGTGTACTAAGGGCGTCTGCCACTACATTGTCCTTGCTTGGATGATACAACACACTCATATCATAATACTTCAACAATTCTAACCACCTTCTCTGATGAAGATTTAACTCCTTATGGGTAAACACATACTGCAGACTTTTGTGATCCGTAAACACATTAATATGCACCCCATAAAGATAGTGCCTCAAGATTTTCAATGCAAACACAACGACATCTAACTCAAGATCGTGGGTAGGGTAGTTCTTTTCGTGAGTCTTAAGTTGTCTAGAGTCATAGGCTATAACCTTACCTTTCTGCATTAACACTGACCCATATCGATTGTAGAAGCATCACAATATACAACGAACCCATCTGTACCATTAGGTAATGCTAAGACTAGGGCTGAAGTGAGTCGAGTCTTCAACTCTTGAAAACTCTTCTCACAGGAATTTGACCACTGGAACTTAACTTTATTTTAGGTTAATCTAGACATAGGGGACACAATAGATGAAAAACCCACAACAAAACATCTGTAATAGCCAGCTAAACCCAAGAAACTTCTGATCTCTAAAGGAGAAATAGGTCTAGGCCAATTTCTTACATCTTCTGTCTTTTGGGGATCAACTCTAATAGCATCACTAGAAATAATATGACTGAAGAAATCTACTGATCTTTGCAAAAATTCACTTTTGCTGAATTTATCGAACAACTAATGATTTTCAAAGTTCGCAACATAATTCTAAGATGGTCTTCATGATCAACCTTACTACAAGAATAGATAAGAATATCATCGATAAAGACTATGAAAAATATGTCCAAATACTATTTGAACACTGTTCATCAAGTCCATGAATTTTTTTGGGGCGTTTGTTAGCCCGAAGGACATGACTAGAAACTCGTAATGACCATAACGGGTTCTGAAAGATGTCTTTGGAATATCACACTCCCTTACTCTAAGGTGATGATAGTCGTGTCTAAGGTCTATCTTTGAGAAGTAACTTGCACCTTGGATTTGGTTGAATAAATCATCAATCCTAGGAAGAGGATATTTGTTTTTGACTGTGACTTTAGTCAGATAACAATAGTCAATGTACATTCACAAAGAACCATCTTTCTTTCGCACGAATAAGATGGGAGCGCCCAATGGAGAGGCACTAGGCCTTATGAAACCTTTATCTAATAGATCTTTAAGTTGCTCTTTTAACTCTTTAAGATCGGCTAGATCCACACAATATAGAGGAATAAAGATAGGTTGAGTATCTGGGAAAAGGTCAATACCGAATTCTATTCCCTATCGAGAGGTACCCCTGGAAAATCTTTGGGAAAAAATTAGGAAACTTATTGACTACACGGACTGACTGAACTGTTGGAGCCTTAGACTTAGTGTCTTTGACTCGAACTAAATTATAGATACACACTTTTGTGATCAACTTCCCAGCTTTAAGATAGGATACGAAATAACTCTTTGGAGACACTGGATACCTTTCCACTTAAAGACTAGCTCATCTAGAAACTAAAACTTCACCACTCGGGTGCGACAATCTACAGATGCATAAAAGGAATGGAGCCAATCCATACCAAGAATAAGGTCAAAGTCAACCATATGTAACTCAATTAAATCTGCTAATATGATCTTATGAAAGACAGTGATAGGACACTTTCTATAGATCTGTTTGGTAAATATTGACTCACCCATTAGTAAAAACTAATAAGGGTTTCGGGATCTTTTTAGGACCTATTTAAAAACATACTGCAACTAGTGGGTTCACATAAGAGAAACTTTTCCCGGGGTCTAACAACACATAAACATCAAGATGAAAGACACAAAACATACCAGTAACAACATCTGGTGAATCCTTCTACTCCTGATGGGATGGTATAGCATAAAACTGATTTTGGCGCTGAACGCCATCGATGTTGGATGATACGCCCTATGGAGGGAATGGGAAACCTAGAGGGGCTGGTGCGCTAGGTACATGATTCAAAGGACGAACATCCCTGATTCTCTGCCTAGAATGCAGACACTCTTTGATTTCATGTCCAACCATACCCCAACCATAACAACCTTTCTGCCCCAACAAGCACCCACCAGGATGATTCTTACCACATTTAGTACAGGGAGGATAACTAGGTTTTCCACTAATAGTATTTTAAGATCTGGACATTGAATTCTTACCACACTGCTCCAGCCTAGCGCTGGGAGCGGGAGCACTAGCTTAACATGGCACTGGCATAGATGAATGATTTTGAAACTATGAATAATTTCCTCCTCTAAACCTTGTTTGACCATACTCAAACTGCTCGGTCCTAGCCTACTTATTTCTCCTCTCTCATCTCTTCATATTTTCTATCTCAATCTGTTGAGCATAAATCATCAACCTAGCAATATTTATGTCCCCAATAAGCATCGCAGTCCTACACTCGTTGACTACTAAACTAGATACTCCAGTAACAAACTTACTCATACTCGCCTTGGGGTCAACCATCATATCAGGGGCATACTTAGACAACTGGTTGAACTTAAGGTAGTACTACATCACTATCATCAAGCCCTACCTCAGTTTCATAAAATCCTCTATCATAGCTTCTCTCATTTCATGTGGAAAGATCCTGTTTGGAAACGCATCCTGAAACACCTGCCAACTCATAGAAGCAGTATTCTCACCTCTACCATTCTTTCACATAACTATCCAATCATTCTCTACATCCTTCAACCTATAGGATGCCAATTCTATACTCTCCTCTTCAGAAACAAGCATAATCTAGGTGATTTTTTTTACCCCATCTAAATAAAACTGTGAGTACTTACCTGCTTTTGCCCCGAAGAACTCTGAAGAATTCATTCTCATGAAGTCTCAAATTCTTGCTGCTGCTAAATCACCATTCTAATGAAGTAGGACTGCTGCCTGATGGTTTCCCTAAACATTAGTAGTCACATCTTGGGCCAACACCTAAAAGGCTGCCCAAAATTTAGCCGCAGGATGGGGTAGCTGGTTATTATTTCTGCAGGCATTCTGTCTAGTAGGTATATTCAGCTATCACATAAGAGAACGAGTTAAAAGCAGATAGAGATATTGTAAGAATAATAGATCATAAAATAAAGAGATGATTTCCTAAAAATGTCACATAGCCTCTTGCTCATAAATGTGGCACGCTTCACACCCATGATTAAGACTCTACGTAACGTGGCTTATCTGACTCCCTAAGACTCTCTGAAACCTTAGGCTCTGATATAAAGTTTGTAACACCCTGAAAATGGGCCTTGAGATATCACACGGTGCTCAATACTACGAGTAACCTTAAGTTAACCCTGTCTACCTTCTACTAAATCTGAAGCTCAAAATAGAGGAAATATGGACATATAATCAAAGCTAAAATGAGGAATTCTGTATGAGCTAAATGGAAATTGTCTGAACATAATATCTAAAAATGTTAAACTCAAAAGTCTGATCAATCAATATTGAAAATCTAAATCACATCTATCAGCCTGACAAGCCTTTACAACTAATACTAGAGAGTCACTAGGACAAACCCCCAGCTGGCTCAAACTATCTGAAAATATGAATTATCTATACTGATAAGCTGAAAAACTGAATGACTAAGTGACAGAACTATGAGGACTCATTAACTATCGGGTTGTAGATGAAGATGCTCAAAATCACCCATGTTGCTCAAACTTAGCACCCGAACCTACATTATGAGACAATGTAGCATATAAACGAATATGTTGATCAGTACTTCTAGAATGTACTGAGTATATGGGGGTTAATACATAAGTAAATCAATATTTCAACATATTTATAAATTTGCGAAGAATGCATGCTAAATCTAGATGACTCACATTAGCTTGAATAACTGAAAAGTGAGAATCATAATCTTGAGGAGCAAAACAAACTTTATAAATCTAGTGAGACATAACATTAATTTCTAAAAGCTGTACTAATATCCTGTCTATAAATCAATGTTGTCTAATTGTAGAAAGGACTTACTTTTATATCTGAAATCTGAAAGCT
This sequence comes from Capsicum pubescens, assembly GCA_030864215.1. Lineage (NCBI taxonomy): Eukaryota > Viridiplantae > Streptophyta > Magnoliopsida > Solanales > Solanaceae > Capsicum > Capsicum pubescens. The sequence continues at coordinate 183,325,652 of CM061538.1, forward strand.
GACATCTTTAACTGATGCCTCATATAAAGAAATAACTGAATAAAATTTTGGAGCCTTTACACTTAGTTTCTAAAAGCTTTTATGTTATTCTTTACTCTTTTCTATATGCTGTAGGGAAATTCTAGTAAAAGTTTTTCTGTTAGGGAGGATCTTCTAACCTACATAAACCATGTGAGTTATGATGGAGTCCAACGTCTAGTTCCCTTATGGAAAAACATCACGTTGGGGAGAGGTGTCATACTCTTGCTAAGGAGTATAACCTAATCTAAGTGATCACATCTGTATCTATCATTATATAGAAATAGGGAATAATCTGATAATCTGAACCTATGTTGGCTCGTTGTTCTAGGGCATATGAACATGCCCAACTCGATGCTAAATACTACTCTCTTTAATTTGTATGCTCATTCGATTGGAAATCCACTTTTAAAAAGTAATATACGGGTTTACTATGAAAACCTCTTGTAAATCTATTTAATGTAACTGTAGCTAAATCTGTAATTGGATTCGATATCTAAGCTGAGATCAAAAGATCAAATCTTTGTTCAAAATCTGAATATAACAGGTCATGGGATACTTAATAGCATAATCTTCTTGAAATAAAAACTTTCAAACTAGGATAATAACCTATGCATCTTGTCTATATCAAATCATCATAAACCTCATGCTAAGTAATGAAAATGTTGATAATTAAAGGTTAAATCTGGAAATTTCTAAAATACACATGAAAATACAAAAGTAGACATGCAATTCAACATCTAAATCTATCAAAATCTCATAATCTTGCAAATAATAATCTTAGGTATGAACCCTAATTCATAACTCATGTAAATTTCGATAACTTTGTAACACCAGTTTTGGGCACAAGGATGAATAAATTATCCTTGTTGAAAAACCCCATATACCTTAATTGATGTTTAAATGGAGAAACTTGAACTTTGAGTTCCTATTTATGCTCTTGAAGATAGATTATTGAAGTTCTTGTATTGAAAATCCTTAATTTTGAGCTATCTTGGAAAAAGAACGGTGGAATTTGGATTGCTTGGGAATTAAGTTTTGAGTTCTAAGGTTTTCTTGGAGAGATATTTGAAGAAAAGTGAGCATAGAATGCTTAGAATAGGTTTAGTCATCTCTTATTCGCGATTTGAGGGCTTGGAAAAAGACTAAATTGCCCTTTTTAAAATTTAACTTGGAACTAGGAAAATCCCAATTTTGCGCCTCACCACAACACATGCACTTAGATATAACAGGTGCAATAGATGCACTCAGATGTAGTAGAATTATGGGGGGGGGGGGGGTATCCTAGTCTCAATAGCGTGAATCTCAATTGTGGTAGAAGTGTCAACTCACATCTCCTTCTTTATCTTTTCTAACTCATATTCATAAGTAGCTTGTATTTGCAGAATGTCACAAGTGGTTTTGCCCTCTATCATGACATCAACACTAATATTAATTGGCACCTTTAATATTTTGCACTTCTCCTTGATCAAATATGGGAATGGAAAAGAGTTTTTACACTATTGACCATTTTTAGCAATTTTTGGTTGAATGATCATTCGCAATTTTAATCCTCAAATGATCAAAAATGCACCTAAGCAACAACGCCATCTCCTTAGCATTCTTTGACTCATTTTGAGATGTCATGAGACAACTCGTAATAAACCAAAGCCACAATTGATCCTCCATATTTAGATTTTTTAGCAATGACCCCTGACTCAATCCATGAGGGTGTCTTGAAACATAACAAAGCACAAAACCATAGTTGTTGAGAGTTAAAATCTTCTTTTAATCTAGTGGTGTAGTAGTGGTATGTTATTCATGTATGTATCATCCCTCCTCTAATTATTAAATTTATCATAGATTTGCAACACTTAACATCGACTTCTCAAACCCTCATGACATTTTTCACCTTTTAAGGTTGATATATTTCCTTTTTTCAAGCATCAAGGCTGTATATGAATCATAGAACTCATCACCAAAGTCACATTATATGTTGGGAGTGGCTTTGTGAATTATCCCACTCATGATGCTTACTTGTACCAAATGGTATGAACCTGATCTATCAAGCCATTGATCGATAACACCTGCTCTTCAAAGATAGTTTTATCCCTATTAGCCTTACATATGTTCAACAATCAAAGGAATGTTTGAGGTTTCAAAGGAGGCACTATTATTGCTTCTTTTTAAACCCACTTCATTTTTAGTGGTTTCACTTGAGAAGTAGCAGGAGTATAGATAAGAGTGCAAGACCCCTCTTTTTCTTCAGAGTATATGGTCCAATTAATGGGAGAACTAGACTCAAAATTTTCCTCTTCTTCATCACATGAGCTATGAGTATGAAAAGGGTTTTTTCTTGAGGTTTCCCTCAGTCTATTAAAACAAACATGCGACTTAGTTTTCTTATGAGCAGCTCTTGGAATATTTCTCCTCTCTGTTATTGAAACTTCAGTATAATGAGGATCCTTGGATGATTTTTATGGAGCGTTGGATTTAGAGGGCATTGTAAGGAGGAGCTTTTGATGGAGATGGGGGCATTTTAGGAGCCATATCTGCACAAACAAGCATTACACGTCCAACCATGGGGTTGCCAATCAATATGGAACTTTAGACTGACAACACTAAGAATATGCAAAGGGCATCACATTACATGTGTGCATATTGCACAAAAATTATGTAAGCTGAGATGGCTTCGCAAAAGTATGTATAAACAGAATCGGAAAACAAAAAAGCTATCAATGAGAACGTGGACTAGTTCATATCACCTTAGAGTTTTGCAATCTTGATGGAGATTGTAGAATTCACATCTTTTAGACCCATACACAATGGAACTTTAGGCGATCAATGGATGCCCTTGTGTTTTGCATCAGATTAATGGGTATTGTACAAGGGCTCAAATTTATTGCAAAAGTGCTTTATCTTCCCCATTCATTACTAGTTCAACTATGAACTATTCTCTTAAAGTATTCTCATATTTCCAAGGTATATCAAGGAAACAAGGGTACTTAAAATTCCACTATTCAATGAATTTCAAAACTCTCGATGCATTAATATTTTTTCCCCAATTTACATAAATCTAGATAACCCCAAACAAATATTCTGATCAAGTAAAAATTAGGGAAAAAACACATACAAATGTCAAGAGGGAAACAAAGCAACTTAGCATAAACTAGTCCCGGAACACCGGATATAATCAAGTATGAGTTTAAACCAATTACACAATACTTAAAGAAAACAACAAGAAAATTTTACTGGCACATTCTTTCATTAGTGAAATAAAAAAGAGGATGACCAGTGATTTAAATTCCAGTGAATGTGTGCATGTTTTGACGGTGACAAGTTCGTGCAAAAGTGGTGAGTGTGCAAGAAAGAGGGCGATTAAGGAAAAGAAAAATGGTTGACTTTAAAATTACTTTGACCCTTAACTTATCGGCCCGACTTTTGTGGGCCTACTTAAGATTGTATAACTACATGGTAGCTCTGACAATAAATTTTGTGATATTGTCATTGTACTGCGGCTTAAGTAATTAGCAATAGCCACTAGAACTTTGGCAATGCACTTATACAAAAGTGCAATGTGATACGTATAAGTGCAGGGCCAACTTAGAGCTCAACCTTCGGGTTTCTATAACTTATGATAGTATAATTATGTGATACACATAAGTGATATGTGATATGCAAAAGTGGTTTGTTGCTCAAGTTGGTGAAACTTTTTATCCCAAACTTTTCACACCCCTTTACCACGACACAAATGTTTTTTAAAACAACTGATTTTATAGAATCTGAGGGAAAAAAATGTCATACCAGTCAATCCAATTTGGATGCCCTGGAACTGAAATGTCACTTGAAAAGAGTAACATGAAGCTCATAATAAACTTGGGTTGCCTCACAAGAAAAATCTTATTTAATGTTGTGGAACGACACAAGCATGAGTTCGCAAACATTATCAAGGTAGAACACCTTGATTATAGAATATTTGTGACCATATCAAAAGTATTGTTTTTGGAATTGTACATTCACCTTGAAATTCAACCAATCGTGATCTTTTAACTCAATAGCTCTATTGGTAAATACATCCACCACAAGAAAGGGACCAGACCATTTGGATTTTAACATTCCCAAACATAATTTGAGCTTCGACTAAAATAAGACCACCATGCCTCCAATGCAATATTCCTTTTAAATATCTCAACATCATGCCATCATTTCATTTTCTCTTTGTAAAGTGTGATCTCTCATAAGCTCTCAAGCCAAATTCATCCATTTCATGTAATTTTCGTACTGTCTTCTTTGATGCATCCTCCTAATTAAAATTCAATCGCATTAGAGTCCATAAATCTTTGTACTCTAATTCTATCAATAAATGGCAAGTATTTCTAAAAATAAATTGATAAGGAGACATACCATTTGGAGTCTTGAACGTCATCTAATAATCCCATAAAGCACCATCCAATTTCCTTGCATAGTCAGTTTGATTTGTATTAATCATATTTACCGAAATCCCCTTGATATCACGATTAGAAACCTCTGTTTGTCAACTTTTTTGTTGATGATAGTGATTGAGACCTATAAAACTAATTATTTTATTTTTGATTTTCGCATGTGCATAATGTAAATTTTTGACTTGAACTATGTTTAGTGATTTTAAAAGGGTATTTAGGAAAGTTTTGGATATTTCAAAAGAGGTTCGAGATTAATTTGGGACCTGAGGCAGTAAGCCTCCATGATAAGTCTATTTTGTGGAGCTTAACCTCCGCAATATTGGTGTGGCACGGAGGCTAACATTTGTGATATTGGCACGCCAAGTAGCTTATTTAAATTCATCCAATTTTTGTATTTTTACTTGGCGTGAGAGGCTTTTGGTCCTTTTACCCCTTGTACAACCTTATTACATAAAATAACTCTATTTCCTTCAGTTTTCAAACATCAAATCATTCTCTTTCTCCCTTAAACTCAGAACCCAAGAACATTTAATAATTTTATAGAAAATTTATCTTCATGTCTCCAAACTTCAAAGTGACATCTATTTTTTATGTTTCTAGGCATGTTTCTTTTTGCCCAACTTTATTTTTTCATTATGGAATTAATTTAATGGATTTTGAAGTGATTTAATCCTGGGGTTTGAAATTAGATTGATGGGTTTTGGTTGTACTAATTGAATTACTCATCCCATGTTTTAAATTAATTATACATGCTTTAATTGATGTTTTTACGACTAAATTAGGTCATTGTTTTAATAATTGGAATAGGGGACATGGGTTTTCCTAGATGTATATTGGCTTGAAATTGGCATTAACCTCAACCACCTTATAATCTTGGTTTTAAATATGGAAAATTGTATGGTTTAACTTGTTTTGAACCCATTGCATTGTATAAAGGATAAATGGCTATGAATATGGCTTTGGATGGCCTTGGTGGACTTTGTTTTAGATTTAAATGGAACTTTGGACTCCAATTTTGTTATGTGAATTGGTTTGGCATAATTAAATAATCTTGAAAACATATTGGTATGATGATACCCAGTGGTAAATGCCTTAATGAATGACTCCTGGATTAATGGATTTATTTATATGCAAATTATTTTATTTTGTCTTTAATATAATTGTGTAGATTACTTTGAAGGTGTAAGTCCATGGGGAACGAACACTAGAAAAATTTTCCAGCATTGGGGGTCTATATAACCGTGTTCTTGGTGTACACTTGATGTATATAATTTGGGATGGCTATTTCCTTGGTGGCTTTAATTTTTCCTAGGGTTTTTCTCGATTTGTGCACCAAAACGCAGTAAGTCCCTTTCAACTGGGGGAGTTGAATCCATATAGCCTATGGGTACCTTAAGGATGGATCAAGCTACACAGTTCAGGTTAAATCTTTAAACTCTTACGTTTATGACCCTTTGCCCTATACCATCATCCTATATATCTATTAATGTGTTCATGTGATTTTGAATGATATTAGACATGGAATTATGTTATAACTTTCCCCAAGTTATAAGAAATTGCGTATCCCACTGACCGTCCTGGGAAACGGCATCATTTCATGATGTAGGGATCGAGGACTTTTTAGTTGCTCTTTAGGTGGTTGAGCAGGTTTATTGAGTTGTTGTGAGATGGTGAACCTTAACCCTTTTGAAGGCCTTGTCATTTCATTATTTTTTCTTTATTGACATAGTAATGTTAGATTCTATTCATTGGTCATAGTCGGGGGTATGTCCTGACTTAGTTGTTATTTTGGTTTAAAGGCTATTGTGGACAAACGTAGGGTGGTTGTTGCTTTGACTCATAGTTTTCATTTGAGTTATCTATTCATATTTTATTACTATCTTTATTGGCTTCTGCTTTATTGTTATTATTGTGCTCTGTATGTTAGTCTAAGTGGGTGGTCTATCGTTCATAGTAGGCTTGAGATACCCATCACGGCCAGGCCCTAATTTGGGTCATGACATAAGGAGTGGCCACTTTGTGCTTGATGCAATACTTGGCAAGCAATGACTCAAGAATATAGTTACAAAATGAGACCTACCTTTACTAAGAATACCTCTTCGTGTCCCAAAATTTATGAAAATATGTTTCTTCAAGAAACGCACCACACTCTGTCTTTTATTATTTGGAAGCACTATGGCTTCGACCCACTTGGACACATAGTCCACCTCCAAATGTATCTACTGATTGTGTTGATATACAAGATAATGAAGAAGCCATGAAATCTATGCCCCAAACATAAAATATTTCAACCACAAATTAGTTCAAAAGATCAATGAACATTCTTATTAATTTAGAACACCTAGAAAAGACTATTATAAGCCTAACTCTACATAAACCATAACCAACAAGTTCCTCTTAATTACTCCAAAAAAATTATTCCAACAAGAACCATTGAATTAAGTTCTGTAAGTATGAGGACCTATTACTTAATATTATTAGTACATAAGTGAAAACCATACCATTAGACCTTTATAATGCATGTTGCCAACATTGAACCTACAATGCCACTATAAATTGTTCCACTTTTTTACTTATAATTCATACTTTAACATTACTCTTGTTTCCTCTTAGGACATCTATGTTATGACACTACTTCACACATCATATATAGATCACAAGAAAAATCACCTTAAAGAGAACACCGCATCAAGAATACACATTATTAGTTTTATCAATCCCACAATCCATTTCAACCCATAAAATCGTTATTCTGGTTTACAGTTTCATTTGCACATCATCTTCCACCACAACTTACGTTAGACTTATTCATAATATGAACACAAAATGATAACCATAATTATATATATATATATATATATATATATATATATATATATATATATATATATATATACATACAAACAAACAAAACACACACACACATATATATATTTTGACGTGCAGTTCCTCTTAAGTTAGTCCAAGTTTATAGATTCGAATATCATACCCAAGTCCTAGTCTCTAACTCTAGTATATTACTTAATATACCATAGCCTACCTTGACGTGGAGTTGTTACCACAAGATACATGCAACTTTGCCCTTAAAATAGACCTCAATTTGGGATTCTGTTTTGCATGTTTTGCTACATCAATCATATTCTCATTTTAGCAGAAATAAATTATTGCATTAGGCTCTATCAGGTTGGGTCTGCTTATTTTGACTCAATTTTTAATTGATTTTTATTAAACAATATTTCTCATTGTCCCCACTCAAATTTAAATAAGTGAAAAAAATTAAATTCTTACGCCTTTATCACAAATATTTCAAAAATAATGAAATGAATTTTTACAGAAATGACTATCTTTAACTTTTATAAAATTGTAGACTGGTTTAAAGACTAGTCTATAGAATATTGGTGTTTGGAGTAGTCTATCACATGTGTTGAAGAAAAATTAATAGATTAGAACTAGGTATATAAGCATGTGTTTTTATAATATACCTAAAGAGAACAAAAGGACATTTGTTTTATTTTCCCAAAGAAATAAAAGTAATTTTCACAAAAAATACCAAGTTTCTAGTAGAGGAATATTTAATAAACCATGAAACATCCTGGGTTTTGACCCTTAGAAAATTTTCTAGAATTTTCATTCTCTGAACCCTATACGACTCATGGATATGAGCCGTATGTTGGGGTACGAGTGGCATGGTCCTGTCGTATGCTGACCAATGTTAGTTCGTATGATGGTTTTGGTCATTTGAATGGGTACGACTTAAGGGTATGAGTCGTAGGGCTTTGTACGAATTATATTAGGGACTCGTATGGTAGGTAGTATTTGATCCTCTTGGTATTTCATTCAGCCAGGGATACAGGTCATGGGTACGGATCATATGTTGTGGTTATGTCTTGGTTGGATGAGTTGTATACTGGACAAAGTCTCAAGGGTTGAGGATTAGATATGAGTGTTCAGTACAGACTGTATTAGGAAGGTATGACTCGTAAGGGTCATCCGTATCCCTGTGATGGGGTTTTAACGGATTTGAGTGAGGGAATTATAGATATTTTCCTAATTACCCTAATTAGGATCCATGACTTCTAATACACTTAGGAGGTTATTTACCCTATTATTCTATTCATTAACACTTAGAAACTATTCGAAAACACTCTATAATTCTCTCAAGAGATTTTGGGACAAAAAGGCTAGGGTTTCATCTTTAGGATTGATTTGCGGCCTGTCTTGGTGATTTATATCCATCAATTCTTTATTATAAGGCATGATTATCTTCCTTCATTATTAATTTAACTAAAATCATGGTTTATATGATTCATTTCATGGTTTTGTATTTCATGATTATGGTTTTCAACTATTATTTAGGGGTTTTGATATTAAATGCTTGGTTATGGTTTTCTATAGTTTAATCATGCTTTCGTACTCATTTATGGTGGTTTTGGACAATTGGATTGCATGGTAATGGTTTCATTCTCTTTGGAATTTGTTTTGGTTATATTATGCCCCCAAGGTGTTTGATAAAATTATACATAGTTTAAATGGTTTGAAAATGCTAAAGGATAAATTGTTATGCTTGTGGAGAACATGGAAGTTTCCTAAGTGATTTAATATGGCGTATGGAAGGGCAGTTGAAAGTTCCCTTAACCTAAATGGTTTGGCTATGGATATTAGTTGCAGGTAAGTGGTGTTATGATGATACCCCTAATATTATCCTTGGATAATAAAATGGTAAATTAATTATAGATATTTTCCTAATTACCCTAATTAGGACCCATGACTTCTAATACACTTAGGAGGTTATTTACCCTATTATTCTATTCATTAACACTTAGAAACTATTCCAAAACACTCTATAATTCTCTCAAGAGATTTTGGGACAAAAAGGCTAGGGTTTCATCTTTAGGATTGATTTGGGGCCTGTCTTGGTGATTTATATCCATCAATTCTTTATTATAAGGCATGATTATCTTCCTTCATTATTAATGTAACTAAAATCATGGTTTATATGATTCATTTCATGGTTTTATATTTCATGATTATGGTTTTCAACTATTATTTAGGGGTTTTGATATTAAATGCTTGGTTATGGTTTTCTATAGTTTAATTATGCTTTCGTACTCATTTATGGTGGTTTTAGACAATTGGATTGAATGGTAATGGTTTCATTCTCTTTGGAATTTGTTTTGGTTATATTATGCCCCCAAGGTGTTTGATAAAATGCTTATAAAGATATGTTTATTGCATTGACTTCTTTTAATGGAAATCTTGCATGGTTTAAACTTACTAAAGGAATTACACATAGTTTAAATGGTTTGAAAATGCTAAAGGATAAATTGTTATGCTTGTGGAGAATATGGAAGTTTCCTAAGTGGTTTAATATGGCGTATGGAAGGGCAGTTGAAAGTGCCCTTAACCTAAATGGTTTGGCTATGGATATTAATTGCAGGTAAGTGGTGTTATGATGATACCCCTAATATTATCCTTGAATAATAAAATGGTAAATTAATTTTATTTGATATTTGGAAATGGTTTTAATTGGGCACTAATGGTAAGGTTTGTTGCAAAGTTGTAGAAGTTAGCAGTCCTGGGGGGCCAAAATTGGAAACTCATACTTACCAATATAAGAATTGGTATTAGTGGACCATGTGCATGATTTCACACTATTGGGAGATATTGTAGACATCCCATGGGATGCTTCCCTGGTCACGCAACTTCACACACTAAGGCCCTTTAAGTTGAGAAAGTTGATCCCGTATTTCCCGTGGGTGGTTTAGGATGGACAAACTAATAGCCCAGGTAAATGCATGCTAAACCTGATTCCCTATGGTTATATGCATTATGGGTGGTTTTACTTTATTTTATAAATGTCATTATTTTATCCTTATCTTGACATTCATGTTAATGGTCGCTCGCTAACCCATCTACTAGCAGTTGTATACCCATGCTATGCACGAACTGACTTTCTACTCCTCCTATTTAGAACATGAATTTGGTATAAGCATTTAGACTGAAGTGGTGAGCTTCCATCCATTCGGAAGGCATTATTTCATGTTATGGACATCTTTGGACATTTTTATTTTAGTTTGGATATTGGTTTTGGCAATAGTTGGGGGTATGTCCCAACCAAATATTTTTACTCTTTTGGATTGAGGCTTTGTAGTACTTCTAGGAGGGATCAGTATTGGTGTTGAGGCTTACAACTTTGGATGATATTGTTTTTTGTTCTGTCCTATTTTATTTCAGGATTAATTATAATAAATTTATCTAACTTATTTAGTTATGGCCTATGGTTTTGCCGTATGGTTGGGCAGTTGGTGCAATACGGTTGGACTTGATTAGGTCGGTCATGATTGACCCTATCCCAGAGTCATAGTGAGAACATTTGCTCTATCTTGTTATATGTTAGAAATTCAGACTATTTAAGGCTTGATTAGGTAGTTGGGTTGGGTAACAATGGGCAGTCCCTGATCCTGGTTAGACTTAGGATGCCCATAATGACAAGGCCCGGGGTTGGGTTGTGTCACGTTGGTATCAGAGCCTAGGTTCATGGTCACTTGGGAGTTCATAAAGTTGTGTCGAGTAGAGTCTCTTTTAGGGGTATGAAGCATGCCACACTCATAAGAGAGAGGCTACAAGACATTTAAGAATGTTTAGACTTTCTTGGTATTCTATTTTCAAGATTGAGTTCTCAATCCTTGAATCTTCTCTAATCCTTGTTTGTTCATATTTTAGATCATGCCTCTTAGATCTGGAACACAAGGAAATTCTTTTATCCCATCAGAGGATAAATCTCAAGGGGTACTTCCTACTTCTAGAGTACATCTTTGATCTCAGAGTCCTATTCCTGATAGTGTTGGAGTTCCTCCAATTTGGGATAGTTCTTCTTAGGTCCCTCAAGGTAACGTGAAGAACACGAAATTTCAACATTCTATTCATGTTATTGACCAACTAGTTGCACCTAGTTCTGAGCGGGGTACAGCTGGTGCTGTATCTACTAAGTCCACAAGGGTTGGTCAATTTATAAAGATGGTTCCTCCAAATTTTATTGGAGTAAAGTTAGAGAAGGATCCATAAGGTTTCTTTGATGAGATGGAAAAGATTTTTTAGGTGATGCAGGGTACTAAATTGGAGGGGGTTTTCCTTGCAGATTATTAGCTCACGGTTGTTGCTTATTAGTGGTATAAGGAGTTGGATAGGGATAGAGGTGATATGGAAGAAAAACGATTGTGGGAGGCTTTTTCTAATGCCTTCTTGGATTGTTTGTATCCTTAAGAGTTGAGAAAAGCTAAGGTAGAGGAGTTTATGAACCTCAGGCAGGGAAGGATGTTGGTAAAGGTATATTCTTTGAAATTCCATTAGCTATCAAGGTATGCTCAAGATTTGGTGACCGATATGAGGTCAAGTATGAGAAAGTTCGCTTTTGGGTTAAATAGAAACTTGATTTTGTACAGCGAGACTACCTTACTGATTATGAATATGGACATTTCTTATTTGATTATTCATATGCAGCAGGTTGAGGATGAGAAAAGAAGGTAGGCAGACTTTTGCGATATAAAAGGAAAGAGGAGCAGGTTTTCTGATCTGAGAGGTGCTCAGTTTTAGGGTGGTAGAGATGGTGGCAAATGTACGAAGAAGAAGTGAGGGAGTTTTGGATCCTTTTCTTCTAGTGCTCCTTACCAATTGGAAGGCAGGCATAATCAAGGTTGTGATAATTCTCTGGCACGGGTCACTAAATCTCAGGAGTGCGGAGGTCAATCATTTTTTTGGTGTCCTTATTATTGATTCTGTGGTCATCCTCATTAGAGTTATGGCAAGGAAGGAAGTGAAAAATACTTTAAGTATGGCTAGGTATCCATCGACTCAAGGCTTGTCCAATCAACAAAGTTACTACGGGGGAGGATAAGATTCCCGTGGCTTCATTTTCCGCTCCTACACCTGGTGCTAGGGTATATGATTTTTTTATTACTCCTGGTTCTAGTGTTGGTTGGAATAAGTTGTATGCTTTGGTGTCCCGATAGGAATCCAAGGCATCACCTATTGTTGTTACTAGTACGTTATAGCTTTTCTCTCAAGACATATTATTTGGTTGATTTGGGGTCCACTCTTTCGTATGTGACTCCATATGAGGTTATATCTTTTTATTTTGATCCAAAAGTTATTTCAAATCCTTTATTTTTGTTTCTACCCCGATAGCTGACTCAGTTATTTCTAAAAGAGTCTATAGGGGTGTGTGGTATCTATTGGTGGAAAACAGAGCTTGGAAAATCTGTTTGAGTTGGATATGGTAGATTTTGATATAATTTTAGGTATGGATTGGTTGAATTATTGTTACGCATCTTTGGATTGTCGGACCCGTAAGGTTATTTTTAAGTTACCTATTGAATCGGTTATAGAATGGGAAGGTAGTTCCTTACCTAATAGGGGGAGGTTTATTTCTTATCTTAGAGCTCAGAGGTTAATCTCCAAGGGTTATCTTTATCACTTGGTTCAAGTTAAAGATTCTAACTCAGAAGCTCCTTCTTTGTCTTTAGTCCCTGTGGTTAATGAGTTTCCAGAGGTCTTTTCAGATGATCTTCTTGGTGTTTCACCAGATAGGGAAATAGAGTTTGGCATTTATTTGCTTTCGGACACTCGTATAATATCTATTCCTCCGTATTGAATGACCCTAGTTGAGTTGAAAGAACTTAAGAAGCAACTTAAAGATATTCTAGATAAGGGGTTTATTCTTTCTAGTGTTTCTCCATGGGGTGCAGCGGTGTTTTTTATGTGAAAGAGGGATGGTTCCCTTTGAATGTGCATTGACTATAGGCAGTTGAACAAGGTGACGGTCAAGAACAAGTATCCTCTTCCTCAGATAGATGGATTGTTTGATCATTTATAAGGTGCCAAATTTTTCTATAAGATATATCTTTGATCTGGGTACCATCAACTTAATATTAGGGACGTGTATAACCCTAAGATAGCTTTTTGTACTCGGTATGGGCATTTTGAATTCTTGGTGATGTTATTTTGTTTAACTAATGCTCTGGCAACATTTATGGACATAATGAACAGAGTGTTTAAGTAGTATTTGGATTTCTTTGTCATTGTGTTTATTGATGACATTCTGGTTTATTCAAATAGTGAGGTGGATTATGCTAATCACCTCCATATGGTGTTACAGACTTTAAAGGAACAATAGTTGTATCCCAAGTTCTCTAAGTGTGATTTTTTATTGAACACTGTGATTTCTTGGGTTATATAATTTCTAGTGAAGGGATCATGTGGATCCGCAAAAGGTTGATGAGGTGAAGAGATGGCCTAGGCCCACTACTAAATTTGATTTTCGGAGCTTCTTTGGTTTAGCCATCTATTATAGGAAGTTTGTGGAAATATTTTCCTTGATAGATGCTCTTTTGACTAAGTTGACTCAGAAGAAGGTTAAGTTTTTTTGGTCAGATGTTTGTGAATGGATCTTTAAAGATGAAGGATAAATTAACTTTGACTGCCAATCCTGACCTTGTCGGAGGGAAATGATGGGTTTGTGGTTTATTGTGCTACATCTCGGGTAGGGCTTGGTTGTGTTTTGATACAGTATGGGAAGGTTATTGCCTATGCTTCCAGGCAGCTGAAGGTACATGAGAGGAATTATCTTACTCATAATCTGGATATGTTGGCAATTGTGTTTTCTTTGAAAATATGGCGTTATTATCTGTATGGGGTTTACGTAGATATCATTTCTGATCATAAATGTCTTCAGTGTGTGTTCACTCAGAAAGAGCTTAATCTCAAGTAGAGGAGTTGGTTTAATCTTCTTATGGATTATGACATGAGTCTTCATTACCACCTAAGTGAGGGTAACGTGATTGTTGATGATCTTAGAAGTTTATCCATATTAAGTTTGGCTCATGTAAAGGACGGAAAGTAGAAATTGGTGAAGGATATTCACCACTTGGCTAATCTTGGGGTTCGTCTCTTGGACTCCAAGGATGGTGATGTGATGGTACAAGAAGTGGTTCGATCATCTTGTAGTGCTGCGATTAAGGAGAAACAAGTGTTGGATCCTGTCTTAAAGAAAATCAAGAGTGACATTAGTGGGAAAAATGCAGTGTTGTTTGATAATAGTAGTGATGGTACTTTATAGTACCAGAAGAGGTTGTGTGTTCTTGATATCGACGGGTTACGACAAAGGCTTTTAGCTAAGGTGCATAAGTCACGCTATGTTGTTCATCTTGGATCGACTAAGATGTATAATGATATCAAGGAGATCAAGTGGTGGAATGGAATGAGGAGGGATGTGGTTGATTCTATAGCCAATTTCATAGTGTGTCAACTGGTTAAGGTTGAGCACATGAGGCTCGGAAGGTTGTATCAAGAAATAAAGTTGCCCTAATTAAAGTGGGAAGGGGTCAATATGGACTTTGTTACCGGTCTTTCTCAGTCTCACAATCAACATGATTCAATTTGGGTCATCGTAGATAGGATGACTAAGTATGCACACTTCTTTCCATTAGAGACTACCTTTTCAGTGGAGGATTATGCCAAGCTGTATCTTCAGGAGATTATGAAGCTGCATGGGTGCCTATTTCAATTAATTCTAATTGTGGTATGCAGTTTACGTCTTATTTCTTGAGGTCTTTCCAGAAAGAGTTGGGTACTAAGGTTAGTTGAGTACTATTTTTCTTCCGCAGTCAGATGGGCAAGTGAAGAGAACTATTCAGACATCGGAGGATATACTTTGGGCCTACTTGATTGACTAAGGTGGAAATTCGGTTGAGCATCTACCTTTGGAGGAGACTGCTTATGAAAATAGCTTTTATTTGAGTTTTGGTATGGCTCCTTTTGAGACATTGTATGGTAGGAGGTGTATATCTCCCATTGGTTGGTTTGAGCTTTATGAGGCAGACATGTTTGGCTCAGATTTTATTTATCAAGCAATAAAGAAGGTCAAGGTGATTTGAGATAGGCTTAAAGTTGCCCAAAGTTGCCTAAAGTCCTATGCTGATGTTAGGTTGGAGTTTGAGGTTGGGTATAGGGTGTTCCTCAAAGTGTCTCCCATGAAGGGAGTGGTGTAGATTAGGAAAAAGGGGAAACTCATTCCTCAGTTTTTTGGTACTTATGTGATTTTGTGAAAGGTTGGTAATGGTGCTTATCAGTTGGAGTTACCATCTAGCTTGAGTTTGGTTCATCCTGTCTTTCATGTTTTCATATTGAGGAAGTGTATTAGTGATCCTTCTTTGATTGTTCCATTGGAGGGATTGGGTGGATTCTCTTTCTTACTAGGAGGTCCCCATTGAGATATATGATAGGCAGGTTCCTCTATTGTGGACCAAGAATATGGCTTCAATTAAGGTTCTATGGAGGAACCATAAGGTGGAAAAAGCTACTTAAGAAGTGGAAAAAGACAAAAAGTCCAAGTATCTGTATTTTTTTTCTGCTACTGGGATTCGTATAGAAGGTAAGTGTCTTTAACACATCTTTATTTTCTTAGTTTGTTAGAGGAAAGAATCACATCTTAGCATCTCTGCTTTCAAACTTTGTTAAAAGGATTTTTGATAATGCAAATGAATTTGTGTGTTGTTACCCCTTCCTAGTCCGTTATTTGAGGAAGAATATTCCTAGTGGGGGAGACTGAAAAATCCTAGGTTTTGACACTTAGAAAATGTAACGAACTGAAATCTCCTCTCAGGACGTCATATGGTGCTCAAGGCTACAAGTAGCCTCAAGCTAACCCTTTGAGCCTGTTTCTACTAATAACACTCATTTAAAGATGAAAGAATTCAAACACTAGCATAGTCATATCGAACAAAGGGGAAATACGGAGAAAATACTCTGTCCAAACGACCACAATACTGGAAACCTCAATACAACCACAGTCTGATAACTAGTCTAACAAAGCCTCTACTAATCCATGAACTAGAGAGCCTTTGGGACAGGTCCCCAGCTGACTAAAAATGAACTGGAAATAACCACACAGTCTCTCAAATACGGAGATGTCCGAATATAGGTCCTCAAACCATGAGGACTCACCACTGTAGGAATGTAGATAGAGGTACTCAAAAATCACTGACAAGGCTGGGACTGAGCACTTAAACCTACATTATTATATAATGTAACACATAGACATATATGTGGATCAGCACTTTGGAAACATACTGAGTATGTGGGGGTGCATGAATTTATATAAAGCAACATCAACACTCTTCAATCGAATCATGAATGCAATAAGTAATGACTCACATGGTTTGAATAAGTATCGAATGTAAAGATCATGAATCATGTAAAATGGAGCATGTAACACAAATCTCATGAGTCATCATAGTTTAACTTTGAGATTGGTAATCTTCTCTCATTATTGATACCCATAGGCTAAAGGAGAATTTAAAAAATACTTTTAATTCATTCATATGCCTCACGGAGAGTACAACTTCTTTAATTCTCAAGAACTCATAACTATTTTGAACTCAAATACTTAGGATATGGAATCATATAACTATGTAACAGACTTGAAGGCATTTCATTCACTTTAGCAAAATATCTCATTGGAAGGGAAAATACTTTAGTTTTCAAGGAAGTAACTGATCTCAAAGTTTAAATGTCAAGGGACATTCTCATAACCGACATAAACTATGCGAGCTACATGGAGTCCAACGTTTTGTCCTCCTAAGGAAGAGACCCCTTGTTGGGGAGCAGCGTTATACTCTTTGGCAGGGAGTATAAACTAGATCCAGTGGTAACTAAAAAAATTCAGCCTCGGGTCCAATATCAACTCGGCCTTAGGCCCAATAATAATCATAAATTCGGCCACAGGCCCATCTTACGATGGCACATAGTTTTGGGGTAAGAAACTGTAGTAACTTGCCCGCTCGGGTCTAAATACTACTCCCTTTAGATTATCTGCGTTCATCTCATAAAAATCCACTTTTAGAAACAATCTCATGGTTCACCACAAACCCAATAATCAAATCTGTACTCTCATGTAGGAAAGCGGATTTCAAAGCCCAATGACCATTAGGTCAAAACATTTCTCAACAATCTCAGAATACTCAAATCATGGGTGCTTATAGCACAATGGTTCATTAAATTACAAGTCTCAAGTAGGGTTTAATAACTCATAATTCAATCTCAAGTTAAAACTCATCAAAAGCATAATAGATAGCATATAGATTCATAACTCAAGTAGAAATCTGGAAATTTCAGCAATTTGTCTCAAAATCTCAACATACTTATATACTTCAATATCTCAAACATTTCAACTATTAACTTCTCGAGGATTAAAATCATGGGTTATAGACCTATATGAAATTTCTCAATAAACATGTAAAAATCATGCCATTAGATTCTCAATTCATGGGAAACATCAAAAGTTTACAACTAATAACAATGGGTGAAAACCCCCAATTCAATTTCATGAAAAATCTCATAAATTGGAAATAAATTGTAGTTTAAATAAAACTTTGGGCACAAGGGTGAAAGGATTACCCTTTTTCAAAACCCCATATACCTTGAATTAGAATCTTTGGATGAACTCTCGCTTTTAAGACTCTATTTGTACTCTTGAATGAGGGATCTTGAACCCCTTGACTTGGGAACCTTGAATCTTGACTAAATTTAGAAAATCTATGGTGGATTCTTGAGATTCTTGGAAGAGTTTTTGGAAACTTGGGGTTTTTTTTTAGAGAGAACTTGAGAAAAACTTCATAGAATGCTTGTAAATGACAGTGAGTTGGTGTTTGCACGGTTTAAGAGGCTTGGAAAAAGTCCAAAGTGCCCTTTTTAACTTCTGTACGAAGCTGGAAAAATTGAACTGGGAACCCAATTTTATGGGCAATTGCGACGCGCCACTATCGCGGTGGCTCACTGGAAATTGACAAATGGGAATTTGGGAGTCACCGCAATTCAAAGCCATCGCGTTGTCCCACTGGTTGGGACCTGGTACTTCAGCGCGACGCATCACAATCGCTCTAGGCCACTGGAAATTGGCTATTGATAACTTGGGCTCCTCTGCGATGCGTCACTATTGCAGAGTTCTATTGGAATTTGAAAATTGTCAAATAGACCCTCTCCGTGATGTGACAAGCACTAAAATGACGTTATTTTACGACTAGAACTTAAAATAGCCATAACTTCTTATCCGGGTAGCGGATTTGGCCGAATCTTAAATCGATGAAAAGCTTATCAAATTTCCTAAGTGATAAAAAGTTGAAATTAGGGAAATTATATATGGTTAACACGATACTCACTTATGAAGTTACTTCTTAATCTTTTAGGGTCGGAATTATGCCTCACTTGACACGCCCTAAGGCTCATTCTTCAAGAAAATTTTGCGGGGTCTTACAGAAAATTTCCTAGAATTTTTGTTTTTTGGACCAAATACGACTCATGGTAAGAGACGTATGTTGGGGTATGAGTGGTATGATCCTATCATATACTGACCAGTATTCGTTGGTCTGATGGTTTTGGACACTGGATTGGGTAAGACTTAGGGGTATGAGTCGTAGGGCTTGGTACAAGTCGTATTAGGGACTCATATGGTGGCCAGTGTTTGATCCTATTAGTTTTTCATTCTGTCAGGGAAATGGGTCGTGGGTATGGATCATATGTTGTGGTTACAACTTATTTGGATGAATTGTATATTGGACAATGTTTGATCCAATGGTTGAGGCTTAGATATGAGTGTTGGGTACTGACCATATCGAGAGGGTATGACTCGTAAGGGTCAGTCGTATTCGTATGACGGGTTTTTAAGGGATTTAAGTAGGGCTATTTTGGATATTTTCCTACTAACCCTAATTAGGACCCATGACTTTTAATACACTTAGGAAGTTATTTACCCTATTATTCTATCAATTAACACTTAAAAACTATTCCAAAACACTCTATAATTCTCTCAAGAGATTTCGGGAAAAAAAGCCTAGGGTGTAATCTTGAGGATTTCTTTGGGGATTGTATTGGTGATTTCTTTCAATGAATACTTTGGTAGAAGTCATAATTCTCTTCCTTCATTGTTAATTTAACTAAAGGCATGGTTTATATGACTGAATTTATGATTTAACTATTTTATGATTATGGTTTTCAACTATTATTCAGGGGTTTTGATATTAAATTCTTGGTTATGGTTTCCTATGGTTTAATTATACTTTTCATGCATTAATGGTTGTTTTGGACAATTGGATTGCATAGTAATGGTTTAATGGTATTTGGAATTGGTTTTTGTTTTATTATGTCCCCAAGGTGTTTGATAAAACATTTATAAAGATATGTTCATTGCATTGACTTCTTTTAACGGAACTTTTGCATGTGTTAGACTTGATAAAGGTACTATGCATGACTTAAATGGTTTGAAAAGGCTAAAGGCTAATTGGTTATGCTTGTGGAGAACATGGAAGTCTCCCAAATGTTTAATATGGTATATGGAATGGCACTTGAATGTCCCCTTAACCTAAATGGTATGGCTATAGATATTACTTGCAAGTAAGGGGTGGTATGAAGATACCACCAATATTGACCTTGTATAATAAAATGGTAAATAGATTTTGTTGGTTATTTGGAAACAATTTTAATTGGCACTATTGGCGGGGTGTATAGCAAAGTCGTGGAAGGTGGTGGTCCTAGGGGGCTAAAACTGGAAACTCTTATTTGCCGATATGAGTATGGTCTTAGTGGATCGTGTACATGATGTCACACAATTGAGGTATGTTCTAGTCATCCCATGGGATACTTCCATGGTTGTGCGGCTACCCGCACTAGGGCCCTTCAGCAGGGGTGCTTAACCCCGTGTGTGATTTAGGACGACAAAGCTACATATCCCAGGTAAAGGTTTTAAGTAAATGCTAAACTCGGTTCGCATTCCCGATACTTATATATGTATGGTTGTATACATTATGTATGGTTTTACTTCATTTTATAACTGTAATTATTTTATCATTATCCTGAGATTCATGCTAGAGGTTACTCACTAACCTATCTAATGGCGGTTGTATACCCACGCTATGCAGGAACTGACCATTCTACTCCTCCTTCTTAGCACGCAGATTAGGTATCAGCATTTGGACTGTAATGGTGTGCTTCCATCCTTTTGGAAGGCATTATTTCCATGTTATGTACATCTTTGGACATTTTTATTTTATTTTGGTCGTTGGTTTTGGCGCTAGTTGGGGACACGTCCAAACCAAATTTGTTTACTCTTTTGGATAAAGGCTTCGTGGTACTTTTGGGGGTTAGTATGGGCGAGATAGGTATTGGTGTTTTCCTTGGCATAGATATTAGTGTTGGGTCTTACAGCCTTGGACGATAATGGTTGTTTTTCCGTCGTATTTCATTTTAGAATAAATTATATTAAATTTTGGCTAACTTATTTGGTTATGGCCTGGTTTATGTCCTATGGTTTGGTCGGTATGGCTAGGCAGTTGGTATGGTATAGTTTGACTTAGTTGGGTAGGTAATGGTTGTGACCCTATCCCAGAGTCTTAATAAGAACATTTACACTATCTTGTTATATGTTCAAAAGTTAGCCTATCCTAAGGCTGGATATAGGTGGTTGGGTGATGTAATAGGGGGCGGTCCCCAGTCCTGGTTGGACATGGAATACCAATTACGATAAAGACTGGGGTCGGGTCGTATCTAACATGTTCCAAGAAGTAAATTCATTTAATTGGATTTGAGTAATAAAATAGCCAATGATGCATCTAAATAAAGAATTTTGCATACAAGTATTGACATACCACTTCATCATCATAGTGGGATTGATGTCATGACACATAAGAACATAGGTTTGACATTCCAATTCCTCAAACATTTAGGAGTAATATTGACCAACCTACACTTATTGACCAACCTTTTCTTGAGGACGAAGTTCATGCTATTAGACTCTTAATTCATGGGAAACATCAAAAGCTTGCAACCAATAACAACGGGTGAAAAACTCCAATTAAATTTCATGCAAAATATCATAAATTGTAGACAAATTATAGTTTAAATAATCCTTTGGGCACAAGGGTGAAAGGATTACCCTTGTTCAAAACCCCACATACCTTGAATTAGAAGCTTTGGATGAAATCTCTCTTTTGGGACTCTATTTGTACTCTTGAATGAGGGTTCTTGAAGCCCTTGACTTGGGAACCTTGAATCTTGACTCAATTTAGAAAATCTATGATGGATTCTTGAGATTCTTGGTAGAGGTTTTGGATACTGAGGGTTTTTTTCGAGAGAGAAAAACTTTATAGAATGCTTGTAAATGACCTTGATTTGATGTTTGCACGGTTTAAGAGGCATGGAAAAAGTCCAAAGTATCCTTTTTAACTTCTGTATGAAGCTGGAAAAATTGAACTGGGAACCCGATTTTATGGGCCATCGCGACGCACCACTATCGCAGTGGTTCATTAGAAATTGACAAATGGGAATCTGGGAGTCACCGAGACATGGATCCATCGCGTTGTCCCACTAGTTGGGACCTGGAACTTTAGCGGAACGTATCACAATCGCGCCAGGCCATTGGAAATTGACTATTGAGAAATTGGGGTCCTCCGCGATGCACCACTATTGCGGAGTTCCACTGGAATTTGAAAATTGTTAAATAGACCCTCTCCGCGATGCGCCAAGCACTAAAATGACGCTGTTTTATGACTACGACTTAAATTAGCCATAATTTCTTATTCGGGTATCGAATTTGGGCAATTCTTATATCGACGGTAAGCTTATCAAATTTTTCATGTGATAAAAAGTCAAAATTAGTGAAATTCTATATGGTTAACATGATACTCACTTAGGAACTCACTTCTCAATCTTTTAGGGCCAGAATCATGCCTCACTTTACACGCCCTAAGGAATATTCGATGAGAGAATTTCACAGGGTCTTACAATATCTCCGCCTTGGAAACATTCGTCCTCGAATGTCGCTAGTTAGACTAAGAACACAGGAAAAACTGTGTATACATAGTTGAAGCAATTTGGTAAATGGGCTCAGAATCTTTCTAAACTATTAAATGCCTCGGAAATAACATGAACTCATATATAAATAGATACATAACTGCACTTTAGATTAGAAGGGCTGAGTTACGGAAGAATAATACCTTCGGCTTGATCTGAACTCGCGGAGAAGAGGTATGGGTACTTGGCTCTCATGTATGCTTATGCCTCCCAAGTAGCACCCTCAACAGACTGGTTCCACCACAAAACTTTGACGAAGGGAACTTCTTTGTTCCTTAGTCTACAGATCTGAAAATCTAGGATCTCAACAGAATTCTCAGCAAAGGAAAAACCGTTCTGAATATCAACACTCTCTGAGGGATCTACTACAACGGAATCACCAATATTCTTTTTAAGAATGGAGACATGAAAAACAGGATGAACAAACTGACAACTGTGCAGGCACACAACCTCATAGGCTACTTTACCAACACGAATCAAGATTCTATACGGGCCAACATAACAGGGACTAAGCTTTCCCTTTTTACCAAACCTCTTCACCCCTTTCATGGGTGAAATTTTCAAGTACACCAAATCACCCTCCCCAAACTCAAGATCTCTTCTCTTTACATCGGTATCTGAGTTTTGATGACTCAAAGAGGTCTTCAATATCTCTCTAATCAACTAAAATTTCTCCATAGCTTCAAATACTACATCAGGATCAATTGCGATAGCTTCACCCACTTTAAACTACCCTAGGGGTAACCTACATCTATTACCATACAAGGCCTAAAATGGTGCCATCCCAATGCTAGCACGGTAACTATTGTTATAAGCAAATTCTATCAATGGAAAATGCTCATCCCAACTACCATTGAAATTAAGAGCACACGTCCGCAACATAACCTCTAGGGTCTGAATGGTCCTCTAAGTTTGACCATCTGTCTGTGGGTGAAAAGCGGAACTCAGAAGAACTTGGGTACCAAGACCTTACTGAAACGCCCTAAAAAACTGAGAAGTAAATTGAGTGCCCCTATATGAAATGATAGACAAGGGAACTCTATGCAGCCTGACTAACTCCCGAATACACAATCTAGCATAATCCTCAGCTATATAAGATGTATGCACGGGCAGGAAATACACGGACATAGTCAGGCTATCCAGAAAAACCCAAATTGAATCATGATGACGACGTGAAAGAGGTAACCTCGTCACGAAGTCCATATTCATCATATCCCACTTCCAAGTGGGTATACCAAAATCTTGTATCACACCGCCAGGTCTTTCATGCTCTACCTTAACCTGTTGGCACGTTGCACACTTTGCTACGAACTCGGATATATCCTTCTTCATACCATTCCACCAATAGACTACCTGCAAGTCACGGTACATCTTGGTAGTGTCAGGATTAATAGAATAACGCACGCCGTGTGTTTAGCCATAATCCTCTGCCTCAGATCATCCACACACAGAACACACAATCTACCTTGCAATCTCAACACGCCATCTCCCTCTTGGGAGAAAACCTCTAACTTTTGGCCCTTAACTGACTCCTTCAGTCTGACCAAACTAGGATCCCTATCTTACTTCTCCTTTACTTCCAAAACTAAAGAGGATCCAGAACTACTCTGTACCAAAATAATCCCCTCGGATGAATCAACTAACCTAACACCCAATATAGCCAGAAAATGTACATCACGAGCTAACTCTTTCTTACCTTCCTCAGCATGAGCAACACTACCCATAGACAACCTGCAAAGGGCATCTGCCACTACATTGGCCTTACCCGGGTGATACAACATACTCATATCATAGTTTTTTAACAACTCTAACTACCTCCTCTGCTTAAGATTCAACTCCCTCTGAGTAAACACATACTACAGGCTCTTATGAGCAGTAAACACATCAACATGGACACCATAAAGATAATGTCTCCAGATTTTCAAAGAAAAGACCACAACAGCTAACTCAAGATCATGGGTTGGGTAATTCTTCTCATGTGGCTTCAACTTCCTAGAGTCATAAGCTATGAATTTACCTCTTTGCATCAACGCACAACCCAAACCAACTCTAGAGGCATCACAATACACCACAAAAACATTTGTACCATCAGGTAAAGTCAACACAGGGGTTGAAGTAAGTCGCGTCTTCAACTCCGGAAAACTCTTCTCATAGGAATCTGTCCACTGGAACTTAACTTTCTTTTGGGTCAACCGCGTCATGGGAGATGCAATAGAAGAGAAGCCCTCAATAAAACGACGGTAGTAGCCCGCTAGAACCAAGAAACTTTTAATATCAGATGGAGAGATAGGTCTAGGCCAATTTCTTACAACTTCTGTCTTTTGGGGATCAACTCTATACCCTCGGCTGAAATAATATGACCCAGAAAGGCTACAAACCTTAACTTAAATTTGCACTTGATGAATTTGGTGAGCAAATGGTAGTCTCCAAGAGTTTTCAAGACAATTCAAAGTTGGTTCGCATGGTCATTCTCATTACGGGAGTACACAAGGATGTCATCTATGAAGACAATGACAAATATATCGAGATATTGCTTGAATACTCAGTTCATGAGGTCCATAAAAGATGCCGGGGCATTGGTTATCCCAAAAAAAATGACTAGAAAATCAAATTGACCATAGCGGGTTCGGAAGACTGTCTTTGGAATATCACATTCCCTCACTTAAGTTAGTGATAATCGGATCTAAGGTCTATCTTGGAGAAATAACTTACACCTTGCAACTGATCAAAAAGGTCATTGATTCTCGGAAGCGGATACTTGTTCTTGACGGTGACCTTGTTAAGCTAACGATAGTTAATGCACATACGCAAAGAACCATCTTTCTTTCGCACGAATAAGATAAGTGCGCCCCAAGGAGAAATACTGGGCCTAATAAAACCTTTGTCTAAAATATCTTTGAGATGTTTTTTCAACTCCTTAAGCTTTGTAGATGCCATACGGTATGGAAGAAAAGAAATGGGCTGAGTATTGGGACGTAGGTCAATCCCGAATTCTATCTCTCCATTGGGAGGTACCCCTGGGAGATTTTCCAAAAAAAATCTAAAAACTTATTAAAAATACTAACTGACTGAATAGTTGGAGCCTTGGACTTAGTGTCTTTGACTCTAACTAGGTGATATATGCAACCCTTGGATATTTGCTTCCTAGCTTTGAGATAGGAGATAAAATAACTCTTGGGAGTTACTGAACTCCCAGACCACTCAAACACAGGTTCATAAGGAAACTGAAACTTGACCACACGGGTACGACAGTCTATAGATGCATAATAAGAATGAATCCAATCCATACCTAGAATAAGGTCAAAATCTACCATGTCTAAAATTATCAAATTCGTAAGTATGAATCTATGAAGAACAGTAACAGGACAATATCTATACACTTACTTAGCAACAACTGACTCCCTAAAGGTGTAGAAACTAGGAAAGGCCTAGGAATCTTTTTGGGACGTATTTTGAAATTCACAGCCACAAGTGGGGTCATATAGGAAAGACTTGACCCGGGGTCCAACAACACATAAACATCAAAACAAAAAAAGTGGAGCATACCAGTAAAAATATCGGGAGAGTCCTTCTACTCCTGATAGGATGGTAAGGCATAGAATCTGTTCTGGCGCTGGCTGATAACAGTGCTAGATGAAGCGCCCTGAGCAGAAGTGGGATGGGGTACAAGAGCTGGTGCACTAGTAGCCTTTGCCTGAGGTCGGGCATCTGTGTTCCCTTGTCTAGCATGAGGACAATCTCTAAGTTGTTGTACGTACTTTCCCCAACCAAAACAACCCCTCATATCTACAAAACACTCCTCGAGATAACTTCTACCACACTTAGCACAAGGAGGATAGTGGGGCCTATTACCAATACTGTTCTACGACCTAGACATAAAAGATCTGCCCCTTTGATCCTGCCTGCTTCTAGGCGTAGGAGCACTAGCTGTTGAAGGCACTGGTATAGACGGAAACCTCTGAAACTGAGGGAGGTTCCCTCCATGGATCCAAGGCTGGCTATACTCATGCTTCTCAGATCTAGCCCTTTTGTTACCCCTCACTCACTCTCTCTCTCTAATCTTATCTGCCTTTATCTGCTGGGCATGTGTCATAAATCTAGCCAGATCCATATCCCTATACATCATCACAGTCCTACATTTCTTCTGTACCAACCTAGAAATATCAGTCACCAACTTGCTCATACTAGCCCGTGTGTCAAAAATCAAATAAGGAGCATACTTGGCCAAGTGATTTAACTTTAAGTGATACTCCTTAACAGTCATGGAACCCTGCCTCAATCTCATAAACTCCTCAATCTTTGTCTCCCTCATCTCAAGCGGAAAGAACTTGTCCAATAATGCATCTTGGAATACCTGCCAAGTCACAGGAGAAACATTCTCACCTTTACCTTTCCTCCATGATACAAACCAGTCATAAGCAATGTCCTTCAACCTATAGGATGCCAACTCAACACTTTCTTCCTCAGAAACATGCATCACCTGCGTGATCTTTCTCACCTTCTCAAGGTACAACTGTGGGTCCTCATCTGTCTTATACCCATAAAACTCTGGCGGATTCATCTGCATAAAATCATGGATCTTTGTCGTGGCTATATCACCTCTCTGCTGATTAGCAACTATAACCTGGTTATTGTCTTGAACATTAGCGGTGACTACTTGGGTTAACGCCTGAAAGGCTGCCCGAGACTCATCATGAGACATCATCTCATTCAAAGGATCAATAGGTTGGGGTTGCTCATCATCGTTCCTGCAGGCAATTCGCTCTTCGGAGGGGCATTTTTCTGAAATAGAAGAGCACAAATTATTAGATGAGAGGGACAATTGTAGGCTCGATAGAATCTAAAATAAGTAACAATTTTTTCCTAAAACATCTTGTAGTCTCTTGCTCATATATATGGTGTTCTACACACCGATGATCAAGACTCTACTCAATACAACTTTTCAGACTCCCTAGGACTCGTTAAAAACCTTAGGCTCTGATGCCAAGTTTGTAACAACCCAAAATTACCTCGCGGGGTGTCACACAGTGCTCAAGGCTACAAGTAGCCCCAAGTTAACCCTTTGAGCCTGTTTCTACTAATAACACCCATTTTAAGATGAAATAATTCAAACACTAGCATAGTCATATCGTATGAAGGGGAAATACAGAGAAAATTCTTGGTCCAAGCTACCACAATACTGGAAACCTTAACACAACCACAGTTTAATAAATCATTTGATAAAGCCTCTACTAATCCATGAACTAGAGAGCCGTTGTGATAGGTCCCCAACATACTCGAAATGAACTAGAAATAATCATATAGTCTCTCAAATATGGAGATGTCTGAATATAGGTCCTAAAACCTTGAGAACTCGGTAATGTAGGAATGTAGAAAGAGAAACTCAGAAATCACTAATGAGGCTGGGACTGAGCACCTTAACCTACATTATAAGACAATGTAGCTCATAGACATATAGGTGGATCAACACTTTGGGAACGTACTGAGTATATGGGGGTGGATGCATTTATATAAATAAATATCAATACTCTTTAATCAAATTATGCATGGAATAAGTAATGACTCAGATGGCTTGAATAAGTATCAAATGTAAAGCTCATGGAGCATGTAACACAAATCTCGTGAGTGATTATAGTTTAACATTGAAATCGGTAATCTTCTCTTATTCTCGATACCCATAGGCTAAAGAAGACTTTAAATAATATTTCTAACTCATTCATATGCCTCATGGAGAGTAAAACTTCTTTAATGCTCAAGAACTTATAACTCTTTTGAACTCAAATACTTGGAATATGGAATCATATAACTATGAAATATACTTAAAGGCATTTCATTCACTTTAGGAAAATATCTCATTGGAAGGGAAATACTTTATTTTTCAAGGAAGTAACTGATCTCGAAGTTTAAATGTCAAGGGAGGTTCTCTTAACTGACATAAACCATGTAAGATACATGGAGTCCAACGTTTTGTCCTCCTAAGGAAGAGATCCCATGCTGGGGAGGAGCGTCATACTCTTTTCTAGGGAGTATAACCTACGTACAGTGATTACTAAACAAACTCGGCCTTGTTCCCAATATCAACTAGGCCTTAATCCTAATAATAATCATAAACTCGGCCTCAGGCCCATCCTACGGTGGCACGTAGTTTTTGGGTAAGAAACCGTAGTAACTTACCCGCTCGGTGCTAAATACTACTCCCTTTAGATTATCTACACTCATCTCGTAAAAATTCACTTTTAGAAATAATCTCATGTTTCACCACGAACCCAATAATCAAATCTGTACTCTCATGTAGGAAAGTGGATTTCAAAGCTCAATGGCCATTAGGTTAAAACATTTCTCAACAATCTCAAAATACTCAAATCATGGGTGCTTATAGAACAATAGTTCATAAAATTACAAGTCTCAAGTAGGGTTTAATTACCCATAATTCAATCTCAAGTTAAACTCATCAAAAACATAATAGATAGAATATAGATTCATAACTCGTGTAGAAATCTGGAAATTTCAGCAATTTGTCTCAAAATCTCAACATACTTATATACTTCAATATCTCAAACATTTTAACTATTAATTTCTCGAGGATTAAAATCATGGGGTATAGACCCAGCTGCAATTTCTCAAGAAAATATGTAAAAATCATGCCATTAGACTCTCAATTCATGGGAAACATCAAAAGCTTGCAACCAATAAGAATGGGTGAAAACCCCCCAATTCAATTTCATGTAAAATCTCATAAATTACAGAGAAATTATAGTTTAAATAAGCCTTTGGGCACAAGGGTGAAAGGATTACCCTTTTTCAAAACCTCACATACCTTGAATTAGAAGCTTTGGATGAACTCTCATTTTTGGGAATTTATGCGTACTCTTGAATGAGGGCTCTTGAATCCCTTGACTTGGAAACCTTGAATCTTGACTAAATTTAGAAAATATATGGTGGATTCCTGAGATTCTTGGAAGAGGTTTTGGATACTTAGGGTTTTTGTTGAGAGAGAACTTGATAAAAACTTCATAGAATGATTGTAAATGACCTTGATTTGGTGTTTTCATGATTTAAGAGGATTGGGAAAATTCCAAAGTGCTTCACTTGCTGATCGTTCGCGAGTCGAACTCGCTCTCTTGCTATGCCTTTCACTCACTCGCTTGAGTCGGACTCAATCAGTCTTTGAGTTTGGAGGATCATTCATTATTCACTCTCTTTCTGTTACCCGTAGGGTTTTTAACTTCAGTACGAAGCTGGAAAAATTAAACTGGGAACCTGATTTTATGGTCCACCGCAACGCACCACTATCGCGGTGGCTCAATGAAAATTGACAAATGGGAATCTGGGAGTCACCGCGACGCGGATCCATCACGTTGTCCCACTGGTTGGGACCTGAAACTTCAGCTCGACGCCATCACAATCGCGCCAGGCCATTGGAAATTGAGTTTTACAAAATTGGGGTCCTCCGCGATGTGCCACTATTGCGGAGTTCCACTGTAATTTGAAAATTGTCAAATAGACCCTCTCCGCGATGCGCCAAGCACTAAAATAACGTTGTTTTATGACTAGGACTTAAATTATCCATAAATTCTTAGCTTGGTATCGGATTTGGGTAAATCTTACATCGATGGAAAGCTTATCAAATTTCCTATAAAACTTTAAATTAGGGAAATTCTATATGGTTAACACAATGCTCACTTAGGAATTCACTTCTCAATCTTTTCGTGACAGAATCATGCCTCACTTGACATTCCCTAAGGCTCATTCTATGAGAGAATTTTGCGGGGTCTTACAGAAAATTTCACAGAACTTTTGTTCTCCGGACCCAATATGACTCATGGTACGAGCCGTATGTTGGGGTATGAGTGGTATGATCCTATCATATGCTGACCAGTGTTCGTTGGTGGGATGGTTTGCTTACCGGATTGGGTAAGACTTAGTGGTATAAGTCGTAGGTCTTGGTACGAGTCATATTAGGGACTCATATGGTGGGCAGTGTTAGATCCTCCTAGTATTTCATTCTTTCAGGGAAACGGGTCATGGGTATGGATCATATGTTGTGGTTACAGCTTGGTTGGATGAATCGTATATTCGACAATGTTTAATCCAATAGTTGAGTCTTGGATATGAGTATTGGGTACCACCCGTATTGAGAGTTTATGACTCATAAGGGTCAGTCGTATCCGTATGACGGGTTTTTAAGGGATTTAAGTAGGGGTATTTTTGACATTTCCCTACTAACCCTTATTAGGACCCATGACTTCTAATACACTTAGGAGGTTATTAACCCTATTATTCTATCAATTAACACATAAAAACTATTCTAAAACACTTAATAATATTCTTAAGAGATTTTGAGGAAAAAAGCCTAGAGTGTTATCTTGAGGATTGCTTTGGGGCTTGTATTGGTGATTTCTTTCAATAAATACTTTGGAATAAGGCATTATTCTCTTACTTCATTGTTAATTTAAATAAAGGCATGGTTTATATGACTTAATTTATGGTTTAACTATTTTATGATTATCGTTTTCAACTATTATTCTGGGGTTTTGATATTAGATGCTTGGTTATCGTTTCCTATGGTTTAATTAAACTTTTTATGCATTAATGGTGGTCTTGGACAATTGGATTGCATGGTAATGATTTAATGGTATTTGGAATTCATTTTTGTTATATTATGTCCCCAAGGTGTTTGATAAAATGTTTATAAAGATATGTTCATTGCATTGACTTCTTTTAATGGAACTCTTGCACGTTTTAGACTTGATAAAGGAATTATGCTTGATTTAAGTGGTTTGAAAAGGCTAATTGGTTATGCTTGTGGAGAACATAGAAGTCTCCCAAATATTTAATATGGTATATGGAAAGGCACTAGAATGTCCCCTTAACCTAAATGGTTTTTCTATGGATATTACTTACAAGTAAGGGGTGGTTTGAAGATACCACCAATATTGACCTTGTATAATAAAATGGTAAATGGATTTTGTTGGATATTTGGAAACAGTTTTAATTGGTAATACTAGCGGGGTGTATAGCAAATTCGTGGAAGGTAGTGGTCCCAGGGGGCCAAAACTAGAAGCTCGTATTTGTCGATACGAGTATTGGTCTTAGTGGATAGTGTGCATGATGTCACACTATTGGGGGATGTACTAGTCATCCCATCGGATACTTCCATGGTTATGTGGATACCCGCACTAGGGCCCTTGAGCAGGGGGAGCTGAACCCCGTGGGTGATTTAGGACGACAAAGATATACAGCCCAGGTAAAGGTTTTAAATAAATGCTAAACCCAGTTCCCTTTCCCAACACTTATAAATGTGTGGTTGAATACATTATGGATGGTTTTACTTGGTTTTATAACTGACATTATTTTATCATTATCCTGAGATTCATGCTCGAGTTTACTCACTAACCCATCTAATGGCGGTTGTATACCCACACTATGCAGGAACTGACCATTCAACTTCTCCTGTTTTGCACGCAGATTAGTTATTCACATTTGGACTATAGTGGTGAGCTTCCATCCTTTCGGAAGGCATGATTTCCATGTTATGTACATCTTTGGACGTTTTGATTTTATTTTGGATATTGGTTTTGGCCCTGGTTGGGGACATGTCCAAACCAAATTTGTTTACTCTTTTGGATAAAGGCTTCGTGGTAATTTTGGGGGTTAGTATGGGAGAGATAGGTATTGGTGATTTCCTTAGCATCGATGATAGTGTTGGGGCTTATGGCCTTGGACGATATTGGTTGTTTTTCTGTCCTATTTCATTTTAGGATAAATTATATTAAATTTTGGCTAACTTATTTAGTTATGGCCTGGTTTATGTCCTACGGTTTATTGGTATGTTTGGGTAGTTGGTACGGTGCAGTTGGACTCGGTTGGGTAGGTAATGGTTGTGACCCTATACCAGAGTCTTTATAAGAACATTTACGATATCTTTTTTGACATGCAATGCCAATTACGACAAAGCCTGGGGTCGGGTTGTATCTTACCATATTCCAAGAAGTAAATTCATTTAATTGGATTTGAGTAATAGACTAATTAATGATGCATCAAAAGAAAGAATATTACATACAAGTATTGACATACCACTTCATCATCATAGTGGGACTCATGTCATGACACGTAAGAGCATAGGTTTGACATCTCAATTCCTCAAACAATTAGGAGTAATATTGACCTACACTTATCGACCATCCTTTTCTTGAGGACGAAGTTTATGCCATTAGACTCTCAATTCATGGGAAACATCAAAAGCTTGCAACCAATAACAATGGGTGAAAAACTCCAATTTAATTTCATATAAAATCTCATAAATTGCAGATAAATTGTAGTTTAAATAATCCTTTGGGCACAAGGGTGAACGGATTTCCCTTGTTCAAAACCCCACAAACCTTGAATTAGAAGCTTTGGATGAACTCTCTCTTTTGGGACTCTATTCGTACTCTTTAATGAAGGTTCTTGAAGCCCTTGACTTGGGAACCTTGAATCTTGACTCAATTTAGAAAATCTATGGTTGATTCTTGAGATTCTTAGAAGAGGTTTTGGATACTTAGTGTTTTTGTTGATATAGATCTTGAGAAAAACTTCATAGAATTCTTGTAAATGACCTTGATTTGGTGTTTGCACGGTTTCAGAGGCTTGGAAAAAGTCCAAAGTACCCTTTTTAACTTCTGTACAAAGCTGAAAAAATTAAACTGGGAACCCAATTTTAGGGCCACCGTGATGTGCCACTATCGCGGTGGCTCACTGGAAATTGACAAATGGGAATCTGGGAGTCATCGCGACGTGGAGCCATTGCGTTGTCCCACTGGTTGGGACCTGGAACTTCAGTGAGACACATCAAAATCGCGCCATGCCACTGGAAATTGACTATTGAGAAATTGGGGTCCTCCACGATGCACCACTATTGCGGAGTTCCATTAGAATTTGAAAATTGTCAAATAGACCCTCTCCGCGACGTGCCAAGCACTAAAATGATGCCGTTTTATAACTAGGACTTAAATTAGCCTTAACTTTTTACCCGGGTATCGGATTTGGGCGAATCTTATATCGATGGAAAGCTTATCAAATTTCCCTTTTGATAAAAAGTCGAAATTAGTAAAATTTTATATGGTTAACACGATACTCACTTAGGAAGTCACTTCTCAATCTTTTAGTGCAGGAATCACGCCTTCCTTGATACGCCCTAAAGCTCATTCTATGAGATAATTTCATGGGGTCTTGCAATATCTCCCCCATGGAAACATTTGTCCTCGAATTTCGCTAGTTAGACTAAGAACACAGGAAAAACTGAGTATACATAGTTGTAGCAATTTGCTAAATGGGCTCAAACTATTTCAAAACTCTTAAATGCCTTGGAAATTGTAAGAACTCATGTAAGAATAGATACATAGCTGCACTTTAAATTAGAAGGGTTGAGTTAAGGAAGAATAATACCTTCATCTTGATCTGAACTCGTGGAGAAGAGGTATGGGCACTTGGCTCGTATGTCTGCTTCTGCCTCCCAAGTAGCACCCTCAATAGACTGGTTCCGCCATAAAACTTTGAACAAGGGAACTTCTTTGTTCCTTAGTCTACGGATCTGAAAATCTAGGATCTCAATAGGAATCTCAGCGAAGGAAAGACCGGTCTGAATATCAACACTCTCTGAGGGATCTACTATAACGGAATCGCCAATATGATTTTTAAGCATGGTGACATGAAAAACAGGATGAACAACTGACAACTCTGCAGGAAACTCAACCTCATAGGCTACTTTACCAACAAGAATCAAGACTCTATACGGGCCAACATAACGGGGACTAAGCTTTCCCTTTTTACCAAACCTCTTCGCCCTTTTCATAGGTGAAATCTTCATCAAGTACACCAAATCACCCACCTCAAACTCAAGATCCCTTCTCCTTACATCGGCATATGACTTTTGATGACTATGAGAGGTCTTCAACCTCTCTCTAATAAACTAAACTTTCTCCATAGCTTTAAACACTGCATCAGGCCCAATTACGGAAGCTTCACCCACTTTAAAACACCCTATGGGTGACCTACATCTCCTACCATACAAGGCCTAAAATGGTGCCATCCCGATGCTAGAATGCTAACTGTTGTTATAAGCAAATTCTATCAATGGAAAATGCTCATCCCAACTACCATTGAAATAAAGAGCACACACCCACAACATATCCTCTAGGGTTTGAATGGTCCTCTTAGCCTGACCATCTGTCTGTGGGTGGAAAGCGGAACTCAAAAGAACTTGGGTCCAAGACCTTGCTGAAACGCCTTCCACAACTGTGAAGTAAATTGAGTGCCCTTATATAAAATGATAGACAAGGCAACTCTATGCAGCTTGACTAACTCCCGAATATACAATCTAGAATAATCCTCAGCTGTATAAGATGTATGCAAGGGAAAGAAATGCATGGACTTAGTCATCCTATCCACAACAACCCAAATTGAATCATGATGACGACGCGAAAGAGGCAACCCGGACACGAAGTCTATATTCACCACCTCCCATTTCCAAGTGGGTCTACCAAACTCTTGCATCATACCACCAGTTCTTTCATGCTCTACCTTAACTTCTTGGCATGTTGCACACTTTGCTACGAACTCGGCTATATCCTTCATCATATCATTCCACCAATAGACTTCCTGCAAGTCGCGGTACATCTTGGTAGTGCCGGTATGAATAGAATAATGAGCGCCATGAGCTTCATCCATAATCTTCTGCCTCAGATCATCAACACACGGAGCACAAAATCTACCTTGCAATCTCAACACACCATCCCCCCCTAGGGAGAAAACCTCTATCTTTTTGGCCCTTAACTGACTCCTTCAGTCTGACCAAAGTAGGATCCCTATCTTGCTTCTCCTTCACTTCCAAAACTAAAGAGGATTCAAAACTACTCTGTACCAACGTACTCCCCCTGGCTGAATCAAGCAACCTAGAACCCAATCTAGCAAGACAATGCACATCATGAGATAACTCTTTCTTACCTTCCTCTACATGATAAACACTACCCATAGACAACCTGCTAAGGGAATTCGCCACTACATTGGCCTTACCCGGGTGATACAACACACTCATATCATAGTTTTTTAACAACTCTAACCACCTTCTCTGCCTAAGATTCAACACTCTTTGAGTAAACACATATTTCAGGATCTTATGAACAGTAAACACATCAACATGGACACCATAAAGATAATATCTCTAGATTTTCCAAGGAAAGACTATAGCAGCTAACTCAAGATCATGGGTTGGGTAATTCTTCTTATGCAGATTCAACTACCTATAGGCATAAGCTATGACCTTACCTTTTTGCATCAACACACAACCCAAACCAACTCTAGAGGCATCATAATACACCACAAAACCATCTATACAATTAGGCAAAGTCAACACAGGGGCTGAAGTAAGTCGAGTCTTCAACTCCTAAAAACTCTTCTCATAGGAATCTGGCCACTGGAACTTAACTTTCTTTTGGGTCAATCGAGTCATGGAAGATGAAATAGAATAGAAACCCTCAACAAAACTATGGTAGTATCCCACTAGAACTAAGAAACTTCTAATGTTAGATAGAGATATAGGTCTAGGACAATGTCTTACAGCTTCTATCTTTTGGGGATTAACTCTTATACCCTCGGCTGAAATAATATGACCCAGAAAGGCTACAGATCTTAGCTAAAATTCTCACTTGCTGAATTTGGCGAACAACTGGTGGTCTCTAAGAGTTTTCAAGACAATTCTAAGGTGGTTCGCATGGTCATTCTTATTATGGGAGTACACAAGGATGCCATAGATGAAAACAATGACAAACATATCAAGATATTGCTTGAATAATCAGTTCATGAGGTCCATAAAGGCTTTTGGGGTATTGGTTAACCCGAAGGACATGACTAGAAATATAAAATGACCATAGCAGGTTTGGAAGGCTATCTTTGAAATATCACATTCCCTCACTTTAAGTTAGTGATAGACGGATCTAAGGTCTATCTTGGAAAAATAACTTGCACCTTGTAACTGATCAAATAAGTCATCGATTCTTAGAAAAGGATTCTTGTTCTTGATGGTGACCTTGTTAATCTGACTATAATCAATGCACATATGCAAAGAACCGTCTTTGCACGAATAAGATAGGTGCGCCCCAAGGATAAATACTGGGCCTAATGAAAACTTTGGCTAAAAAATCTTTGAGTTGCTATTTCAACTCCTTAAGCTCTATAGGTGCCATAGGCATGGCACAATCGAAATGGGTCGAGTGTCGGGAAGAAGGTCAATCTCGAATCCTATCTCTCTATCTGGAGGTACCCCTGGGAGATCTTCTAGAAAAACATCTAAAAACTTATTAACAATATCGACTGACTGAATAGTTGGAGACTCGGTCTTAGTATCTTTGACTCTAACTAGTTGATATATGTAACCCTTGGATATTAGCTTCGTGGCTTTGAGATAGGAGATAAATGACTCTTGGAGATACCAAACTAGCGAACCACTCAAACACTGGTTCATCAAGAAACTGAAACTTGACCACATGAGTACGACGGTCTATAGATGTATAACAAGAATGAAGCCAATCCATACCCAGAATAAGGTCAAAATCGACCATGTCTAACTCTATCAAATCCATAAGTATGACTATATGAAGAACAATAATAGGACAATCTCTATACACTTGCTTAGCAAGAACTGACTCCCCGATTGGTGTAGAAACTAGGAAAGTCTCAAGAATCTTTTCGGGACTCATTTTGAAATTCACAGCCACAAGTGGAGTCACATAGGAGAGACTTGACCTGGGGTCCCAAAAAACACATAAACATCAAAACAAAAGATGCGGAGCATACTAGTAACAATATTAGGTGAGTCCTCCTGCTCCTGATGGGATGGTAAGGCATAGAATCTGTTCTAGCTCTGGTTGCTAGCAGTGCTAGATGAAGTACCCTGAGTAGGGGCGGGATAGGGTATGAGAGATGGTGTACTAGTAGCCTGTGCCTAAGGTTGGGAATCTCTGTTCCCCTGTCTAGCATGAGGACAATCTCTAAGTCGGTGGCCCTGTTTTCCAGAACCAAAACAACCCCTCAGATCTACAAAACACTCCTTGAGATGACTCCTACCACACTTTGCACAAGGAGAATAGCGGGGCATGTTACCAATACTATTCTACGACCTAAACATAAAAGATCTGCCCCTTTGATCTTTCCTACTTTTAGGCGCAGGAGCACTAGTTGATGAAGGCACTGGTATAGATGGATGACGCTGAAACTGAGGGCGGTTCCCTCCATAGATCCGTGGCTGGCTATACTCATGCTGCTCAGATCTAGCCCTTTTTTTACCCCTCTCTCTATCTCTCTAATCTTATCCACCTCTATTTGCTATGCATGTATCATCAACCTAGCCAGATTTATATCCCTAAGAAGCATCGCAGTCCTACACTCCTTCAGTACCAACCCAAGAATATCGATCACAAACTTGCTCATACTAGCCCGTGTGTCAGAAATTAAATTAGGAGCATACTTTTCAAACTAATTGAACTTCAAGCAGTACTCCTTAACAGTCATAGAGCCCTGCCTCAAGTTCATGAAATCCTCAATCTTTGCCTCCCTCATCTCAAGCGGAAAGAACTTATCCAAGAATGCATATTGGAACACCTGCCAAGTCATAGGAGCAGCATCCTCACCTCTACCCTTCCTCCATGGTACAACCCAGTCATAAGCAATGTCCTTCATCCTGTAGGATGCCAACTCAACACTTTCTTTCTTAGAAATATGCATCACCTGCGTGATCTTTCTCACCTTCTCAAGGTACAACTGTGGGTCCTCATCTACCTTAGACCCATAAAACTATGGCGGATTCAACTGCATAAAATTACGGATCCTAGCCGCAGCTACATCATGATGTGTGAGAACTGCTAATATATTTAAGGCCTTTGACTGAGAATAATTGCAAAGTCTTAAGAAACTTTTATCATTTTTTATTTGTTTATGTTTGATTTTATAGTTTAAGATGATGAGATAGAGAACCAACAAGAATAGAAGCAAAGAAGTTGAAATCTAGAGAAATCTGTAGAGAAGTATGGCTGATGACATCTGTGATAAGTCGTCAGCCCTATGATAGGCTATCATAGTTGTCGTCAGACTTAACAAGAGACGTGGCATGAGTTAAAGCCTGTGAGGACATCTGGTGATAGGATGTCAAAAGAGTGATACGCCATCATGAATATCATCATCCATAATAAGAGAATTGGTGTGAGTTGAAGTTATGACAATATTTTGTCACATGGCGTCAGAGTTGTGATAAGGCGTCAGGATCATCGTCAGCCTTAGGCAGAAATTATAACAAGGGAAGAGGAGATGTCGACATCCATGATACGTCATCAGACTCCTGATTCGTCATCATCCACATTGTTAGCCTTACACAGAGCTTGTCAATATTGAAAAAAATCTGACGCCATTCTTGATAAGGCGTCAGACCCTTGATAAGGCTTCACCTAATGGCGTCACCTGTCCGACAAATTTACTTAAGTTGTTATTTTATTTCCTTAATTAGACTCAAGTATAAATAGGAGCTTTTAGGATTTTCTAATTATCACTAACATATCTTGCAATATATGTTATGCATGATTTTTCTCTCTCTCAAGTTCCAATACGCTCTAGAACATTATTGTTTAGAGAAGATTGTCGAAAATATTTTGGGAGTTTTGTATTGAGATTCAGTTCAAGTTACACTTCTTGATTTTCATCATCATTGTAAGTTAATCTGCCCAACTATGAATTCAACTTATGTACTTGTTTATTACATCATGAGTGGCTAAACTTCATTAACCTGAATTATGGGATCTAGGGTTAGGTCTTGATAAGGTGCTAAGCATTCAAGATTCAATAGGTGGAAGGATTTCTTGATAATTCTGAAGACTTAATTAACGTCTATTGGTTGCAAAGAGTAGACACGCCTGCTTTGATTTGCTTGAGAAAGAAATCAAATACAGTAGGAAGTGAATTATCAACAGGAACTCCAAAATACTTCATTTCATAATCAGCGCTGTAACAAGGTTAGTTAACCTGAGGTAAAATCTGGGCAATGAATAGAAATTCCCTAAGTCCAACAGGATTAGGAAATTAAATGCTTAAGTAGGTCGAGAGATATTTGACCATAACATCGATAAAGATAGCTTGTTGTCCTACCCACCATGAAAATCTTGAATCACCTTTAGCATCTGTCATGTACCGTCAACCCTAGTAAATATAATTCTAGTTATTTCATAAGCTCCTGATTACAAGTATTGAAATTAAAGTGACAAGCAATTATTCATGAAACTTAAAACCCCCATTTAAGGAAATATTAAACTATCAGTGAATTAAATCACAACCAACTTGGGTTCACACCTTATTCCCAGTGGGATTAGACCCCAACCTAGTTGGGTTTTATATTGACAATGATAGGTTACACCTATTCAAGAGTGTAATTTGAGCATTATCAAAAATGGCGCCGTTGCCGGGGATTATGGTTGTAAACTGAAAGTTTGTGTGCGCTAATTTATAGTTAGTTAAGTTTCCTAGATTTAAGTTTTTTTGTTGTTTTTTTGTTTATTTGCAAGATCCTTGTTGTTTATTCCAAAAACAAGAAGTTCCAAAGAACCGTTATTACCAATTAATCCAGAATCGCAGCTGATCGGGCGAATGTCAGAATAGCAAGAGGCTGACAGAATGGAAGCCTTGGACAGGGATTAGGTGAACATACAAAATGAGGGTCAACAAGTACGTCATTTGAACCTTGGTGATGAAGACTTGGGTGCTGAGGAATTGCCGAATCCTCAAAACCCAAGGCAAGCAGAGCAAATTGTTGTACCAGTGTAGAAAAATTTCAATAGAAACCGTCCAGTCAGAGAAAAGTATGGTCAACAACCTATCCAATATGTGGTTGATGATGATGATGAAGGAATGGACGGATCAGGTGCAACGGGTGCAATTATTCCTCCACCGTTGGCAGCTGGTAAAAAATTCAGCATAACATGTAACATGATTCAGCTCCAGAATCTAAAAGGATTGTTCGGTGACCTGCCTGGTGATGATCCAAAAATGCACTTGGTGAACTTTATCACCATCTGCAAATCTTTTGATAATCTGAGAGTGAGACAGAATGCGATCCTGTTGAGATTGTTTCCATTGTCTCTGTCTGAAGAGGCAATAATGTGGTTAAATGAGCTTACGCCTGATTCCATCACCCACTGGAGGGTGTTGAAAGAAGTATTCCGAGAACATTTTTTTCTATCCCCCAGGAGGGTACAGTTGATAGACGAGATCAGCAACTTTAGAAAGCTCCCTACCGAAGCTTTGTATGAGACACGAGAGAGGTTTAAGAAGAAGCTGACACAGTTTCCGAACCAGTATATGATGAACCTACACTTGATGAAGACTTTGTACAGGGCACTCAACTATGTAACAAAGACGATTGTAGATAATGTTGCTGGTGGTTCGTTTGTTGATCTATCTTTTCAAGATGCCTTAGATATGAATAATAGGATGAACAAACAGAGTCGGGCTTGGCATACCAGGGATTCTATGGTAACTAGCCCAACTATTTTTATTGTTATGACTGCGGAGCAGTGCAGAAGAGATGAGGAGAGAGACCAATACATGGCCCACCTAAAGACACAGATGGACTTGCTGGATAGGCACTTGCTATCAGGCAAAACTGAAAAGGTCATAGCTGTGGAATCTCAGTGCATTGTGGCTACTGATACAAATGAGTAGGAAAACTATGTGAGTAATTAGGGGTATTTCTGAGGCAGTAGCCAAGGTAATTAAGGTCCAAACTTTTATGACAAGCGTGATTATAAAGATAGAGAGCAAGGAAAGTGAAGAAGCAATAATGATAGGTGTGGTTTATATGTCCCTCCTAGTAGTCGGGATGTTGCACCAACTAGCTCTGGCAAGATGTCTATGGAGGACATGATGGAAAAATTGTTGAAGGGAGTTGAGGCTACCAATTTGGGGGTAACTACTATGAAGAGTGAATTCTCTACCCTGAGTCAGTTTGTTAGTTCACACTCTACTTTTATCAAGCAGTTGAAGCAACAGATGAGCCAACTTTCTGCAACACTAAACCAAAGAAAAAGTGGTACTTTACCTAGCGATACGGTTCAGAATTTGTGGAATGATGGCTCATGTATGGATATTACCACTAGGAGTGGCAAGATGTTACTTGGACCATCTGTGAGTAAATCTGTAGATGGAAAAGTAGTTGTTGAGAAATCCGAAGAAAGCAGTCTAGTGGAGTCTAAGAAGATGGATAGTTCTATTGATGCTTCAGATAAGGAAAAAGAAAAGGAAGAGAAAGTGGTTTTGAAAACTATTCCAAGACCACCACCTCCCTTTACTCAACGATTGAAGAAAAAAGTTGATGATGCAAAATTCAGCAAATTAATAGCAATGCTCAAGCAACAAACAATAAATGTGCCTCTAGTTGAAGAACTTGAGAAAATGACAGGATACACGAAGTTCATGAAAGACCTTGTAACCAAGAAATGAAAGGTTATCCATGAGCCGGAGGACAATCTTCTCCATTGTGGTTCTATCTCTACAAGGTCTTTAGTGCAGAAAAAGGCAGATCCGGGAGCATTTACCATCTCGTGTACTATTGATTCCCTGAAATTCACAAAAGCACTATGTGATCTGGGAGACAGTATAAATTTTATTCCACTGGCTGTGTATAAGAAATTGGGCTTGCGGGATCCTACCCCAACAAATATGCGGTTGGTAATGGTAGATAGGTCTGTGAAGTGGCCTATGGGCATACTACACGATGTTTTGGTAAAGGTAGCCAATTTTATTCTGCCTACTGATTTTATGGTCTTAGATTGCGAGGTGGATTTTAAAGTGCCCATCATCTTGGGTAGGCCATTACTTGCAACTGGGAGAGTGCTAGTAGATATGGAGTTAAACGAGCTAAAGTTCAGTTTCAATGACAAAGAAGCACGTTTCAAAATACAATCATCCATGATTCAGCAAAAAGAGATGAGTGTTTTCTCAATTTTTGATGTCTTCTATGATGATGGTAAAAGGGTATCAATAGGTTGTCTTGGCGAAGTCTGAGTAGTCAAGATAACCAAGTCGTGCCGCGACAGTAAATCAGGTGCTACTGGGAGGCAACCCAAAGTTTTCATGTTTAAGAAAGTGTTTTTACTCTTATAATTAGGATTTAGTATAGAGAAGGTGAAAAATGAGGAGGTCAGCTGAAAGGTCATGACTGCATCTCAGATAAGCCGTCACAACTGTGATAAGCTATCAAAAATGTCATCAGATAGGCCAAACTCGAGGTAATTTCTATTAAGGCTGACTACATCAGTGATAAGCTATCACACTTGTGATAATCCGTGACTAGATGTCGTCAAGAAGACCTTGAATGTATTGCTAAACCATTTTGGGCCCAGTTTAAAAAATCCGACCTAGCCCACAATCGAACCTCCTCATGTTCCCGCCTATGTTATTTTCTTTCCTTTTTTAGTTTATTTCTTTCTTTACTTAGTTTATTTACTTACTCATTCTAACTAATTTCCCCAAGTTAATCAAGAAGAACAAGCTCCCTTGTGTGTGGGTTTGAAACTCAAAATCAAGAATTTCTTCCTACTTTCTCTTGTGTGTGTAATCATATTAAGGGCTCCTATCAG
The DNA here is from genome assembly GCA_030864215.1 of Capsicum pubescens. Lineage (NCBI taxonomy): Eukaryota > Viridiplantae > Streptophyta > Magnoliopsida > Solanales > Solanaceae > Capsicum > Capsicum pubescens. The sequence continues at coordinate 183,368,643 of CM061538.1, forward strand.
GTATGATCTTAATTTAACTCTTCTTTTCTTGTGGTAAGTGATAGATGGATGAAAACCCAAGTTCCCAAGAGGCTTGAACCAAATTCAACTTGAAAAGGGGCTAAAAATTGCACCTAGGGTTTGTTGTGCAAGCCCAAGGTTTAAAAGTCAGCTCACAAATTGGAACTCAAGTGGATTTTGAGGAATAATGGGACCAAAAATTGAATTAAAGTCAAAAGTGGGGTTCTAATAAGAGCTAACGACATTCATGATAAGCTGTCATAACTGTGATGGCTTATCAGGAATGTCGTCAAAGGCTGCTAAAAGTGAAGTCGATTCTGTTTAGAGATGACGACATTCGTGATAGGGTATCACAATTGTGACGGCTTATTAAAAATGTCGTTAGAAGTTAATAAAGTTTTGTAGGTTCTGTCTGAGGTTGACGACAATTGTCATAAGCTATCACAGTTATGACGGCTTATCAAGAAATGTCATCACACCTGGAACCTGAAGCATGAATGATCCTTCTCAAAGGATGTGAAGCTTAAATGATTAATGTGTTTGTGTTTATGCTCTTAAGGATTGACTAATGTTTTTCTATTGCTACAAGAACCTTATAATGGTACCCAAAGAAAAGAGTCCTCATCTTGTCAAGAAGGAACAACAGAAAAGTGTACGTCGGAAACTCATCAATTAGGAGTCTGATTATGAAGAGGAAGAACCTCAGCTATTATAAATAGGAAGAACCTCAGCTCTTGAAGCGAAAGAAGAAGCAAAGACCTACAACACCTCCACCACCCCTACCAGTTGAGGTGGAGGATAGTGAGGACACTGAAACAATAACAGATTCTGAGCAGAAAGCATCTAGACATTTTGAACATGAGCACTATGAGTCTGAATATGCTGAATCTGAATAAGAGAAATAGGAAGGGTCCGAGGAGTATGAGTTTAAGGGAACAACATTTGAATCACCGTCCACTAAACAAAAAGATGATGAAGAGTCTCCAGCTCATGTAACACTTATCAAAAGTAAGAACCATGAAGTTCGAGACAATGCTAGATGGCAAATTCCCAAAGCAGAGGGCATCTTCACTACTGGGCTTTGCAGAACCGATAGAATAAGATCTAAAAGGCCAATTCAAGAAGAAAAATGGATTATCACTAAAGGGTTGAGCAGGTACACTAAAGTGAAATAGAAGTTCTAAGAGTTCGGTTTGGGATGGATCATAAAAGAGGGAGGCCTGTTTTGCCCTGCACTGGTCTGGGAGTTTTACTCAACTACCAAGATCAGTTAGAAAATTTATGTAAACAGGGAAAAAGAGTTACAGACTATCCCCTGGTGGATAGAGTTTAGGTAAGGGGCGTAAGGGTTGATGTCTCAATCAGAACCATCAACAGGTTCTTGCATGGCCCCAACTTCACTACTCAAGCCACTGCAGATCAGTCTATGCCCGGATTAAGAATCAAGAAAAACAATGGCCGTGGTTGGCAAACATCATAGCCGAAGGAGAACCAGCATGGGTAACCAACCTAAATGAGAGAATCTGTAAGTCCTCTTTGACTCAAGAGGCAAAGTTTTTGTGGGGTACAGTGCGTATCTAGTTGATTCCCATTGATGAAGACAACATTTTGGGTGATGATTGAGCTATCCTAGTAGAAAGCATGGTGCAGAAGCTCCTCCTAAATTTTGGGGAAATCATTGCTGATGAGATGAAGATTAGAATGTCGAGAACCGACACTGCTTATCCTTTTCCTTATCTTATCACAGAGTTGTGTCGAGCTGCTAATGTGCCAAATATTGCAGGGATTGATGATGATATTTCTGCCCGAAAGATTCATAACCCCATACGGTATGATGAAAATTAGCCAGGACTGAGACTTGATAGAGGTGAAGGGGTAGCAGAAGACCCTCCAGTTAGAGCTGCCAGTTCAGCACCTAATGTGAATGTGTAAGATTCTAAGACTGCGCACCCAACTTCTTCAGCACATGCAGGTTTAGTGCCTGAGAATGAACGCAACCCCTTAGCTCCTACAGTAGCAACAGGATTTGCAGTTTATCCAATTAATATCATAAAAGTGGCTAAACAAGCCAAATGGTGTGAGGCACAGCTACATGCCTTTTCCAAATAGTTTGCTGCTGCAGAAGATAAGAGAATCAAGGCTGCCCTTGATTCTTTTGTGACATTGCCTGAACGGGTTGCAGATTTAGAGAACCGATTCGATGCACGGGCAAAAGAAATGTTAGGGGATGATCTTGCTAAATTCAGAGCGGTATTGGACCGGGTAAAGACAGATGTTGGGGTGTTGCAGCAACATCAATTTATGGTGTAAACAGGTTCGACTGTGGATGAATCTGAGAAAGAAATTCCAATACTTGACCTCACTGGAGATTCACCAAAGAAAAAGAAGAAAAAGGGGAGAGAAGAAGGGCAAAGATAAGAGAGAAGAACCGGATAGCAAGGAAGAAAGAAGACTAAAAAAGAAGGCGAAAAAAGGCTGAAAAAGTGGAATTGAAGAAAGAAAGAATGGAGTCCCTAGAGGATAATGAGAAATGGGAGGTAGCCATCTGAGCTAGGGCTGCAGGTGCCTCATCAAGAAAGGCTCCAACCACTACAAGGCTAGGTTCTCCCGATAGAGAGAAAACAATAGATGATGCAGAAGCAGGGTCGGAGACCCATAAGCCTCACACTTGATCACTCCAGGTATGCCCTAAACCCTGATTTCATTTTATTTTCAATTTTAAGTTGATGGTGTAGGGAAGAATGTTGTTGTAAAAATTTGTGGTAGATAATTAGGAGTAATACGGGTACTTGAATCAGTTAGCTTGTTTTGTGACTCTTGAGCACCTCTCCATTAGTCTGATATACTACTGTGTGAATTGCATCTATTTGTGACCATGGTGTATCTTTTTGTGGCATTAGTTTGGAAACTTAATAACCTTTGTTAAACAAGTGCATGAACCGGATAAGTAGTGATATGCGAGATACTTGTGTGCTATATGTGTGCAAGGTCTTACTCAGTTCCTGTTGTGTGTTGAATCTAGAACTTTCCTTGTTAGTCTTTCCATGGTTGTAGGATAGGAGTTAGGAAAAAATCATAGGGCATTTTTTATTTTGGCCCACTTTAGCCAAAATGACCTTCCCTATGTGAATAATATCTCTTGATCCCTTTTTTGAGCCTAATTAGCCTATTTCTTTCTACGATACCTCTCACCTTTCTATTTACATCACAATGAACCTATTTTGGCCCTGGTCCTCTTTGGACACTGTGCACCTTGACTTTGGTAAAAAGCCTAAGTTGAGGGTGGCTATCATAGGGGTGCGTGATGCAAAATTAGTATGAATAGAGGAAGAATAAAAGAAAAGAATAAAAAGTTGGGTGCAGTGAAAAAGGAATAAGCAAAAAGAGAAAGCTGCATAAAAGAAGATAAAAAGATAATATGATAATTGAAAAGACTGCACCAATCTTGAGCATGTGTGATCAATAAAAGAGAGGAAGAAAAGAAGGTTTGGATTTGAAACCCCAAGAGTTTAGTGTAGTGTCAAGGAGGCATAGTCACTCTAAAATATCCATGAATATCATACCAGCCCCTGACCTACATTACAAGCTTAAGAAAAGCCCTATAGTGATCCTAACTAACCTGTCTGAAGACTTGGGCACCACTCTAAGGTAAATCCTATGGTATTTGACAAGAAATGTTTGGAACTTCATTCTGAGAGTGAGTCTTGTGATTATCCCTATGTTATGTATGTAAATTCTGATATGAGTAAAAAGGGGATTTCTTTGTTGTGAGGGCACACTGGGTATGTTGTTAGTCATTGACTTGTTCAGATAGTGTAATCTGGGCATATGCTTGGTTATTATTGCTAAATTTTTGCCATATCATGATCCTTGTTAGTTGCATGGTTGTTTTCAATAATAGACACAATTGTTTTTAATTTGACTGACCTTGGAGATGGTCAATATGTTTTGAGCAAAAAGGAATAACTGACTGCTGAAAGTGCTCTGTATCATCTTGGTTGTGCTGAGTTTCTTGAGGACAACCAATTGTTTTAAGTTGAGGCTGTTGATGTGTGAGCAATTACTAACACATTTAAGGCCTTTGACCGAGAATAATTGTAAAGTCTTAAGCAACTTTTGTCATTTTTTATTTTTTTATGTTTTATTTTACAGTTTAAGCTGATGAGATAGAGAACCAACAAGAATAGAAGAAAAGAAGTTGAAATCTAGAGAAATATGAAGAGAAGCATGGCTGATGACATCTGTGATAAGTCGTCAGCCCTATGATAGGCTATCATAGTTGTCATCAGACTTAACAAGAGATGTGGAATGAGTTAAAGCCTGTGATGACAACTGGTGATAGGATGTCAAAAGAGTGATACGCCATCATGAATATCATTATCCATAACAAGAGAATTGGTGTGAGTTGAAGTTATGAAAATATTTTGTCACATGGCGTCAGAGTTGTCATAAGGCGTCGGGATATCATCATCCTTAGGAAGAAATTATAACAAGGGAAGAGGAGATGAAGACATCCATAATACGTCATCATACTCCTGATACGTCATCATCCACATTGTCAGCCTTACAAAGAGCTTGTCAACATTAAAGAAAATCTGACTCCATTCATGATAAGGCGTCAGACCCTTGATAAAGCTTCACCTAATGGCGTCACCTGTCCGAGAAATTTACTTAAGTTGTTATTTTTTTTCCTTAATTAGACTCAAGTATAAATAGAAGCTTTTAGGATTTTCTAATTATCATTAACATATCTTGCAATATATGTTGTGCACGATTTTTCTCTCTCTCAAGTTCCAATACTCTCTGGAACATTATTGTTGAGAGAAGATTGTCGAAAATATTTTGGGAGTTTTGTATTGAGATTTAGTTCAAGTTACACTTCTTGATTTTCATCATCATTGTAAGTTAAAATGCCCAACTATGAATTCAACTTACGTACTTGCTTATTACATCATAAGTGGCTAAACTTCATTAACCTAAATTATGGGATCTAGGGTTAGGTCTTGATAAGGTGCTAAGCATTCAAAATTCAATAGGTGGTAGGATTTCTTGATAATTCTGAAGACTTAATTAATGTCTATTGGTTAAAAACAGTAGACACGCCTGCTTTGATTTTCTTGAGAAAGAAATCAAATATAGTAGGAAGTGAATTATCAACAGGGACTTGAAAATACTTCATTTCATAATCAGTGCAGTAACAAGGTTGATTAACCTGAGGTAAAATTTGGGCAATGAATAGAAATTCCCTAAGTCCGAGAGGATTAGGAAATTAAATGCTTAAGTAGGTCGAGAGACATTTGACCATAACATCGATAAAGATAGCTTGTTATCCTACCCACCATGAGAATCTTGAATCACCTTTAGCATTTGTCATGTACCATCAGCCCTAGTGAGCATAATTCTAGCTATTTCATAAACTCTTGATTACAAACATCGAAATTAAAGTGACAAGCAATTATTCGTGAAACTTAAACCCCCCATTTCAGTAAACTTTAAACTATCTGTGAATTAAATCACAAACAACTTTGGTTCACGCCTTATTCCTTGTGGGATTCGACCCCAACCTAGTTGGGTTTTATATTGACAACGATCGCTTACACCCATTTAAGAGTTTAATTTAAGCATTATCACATCACCTCCCTACTGATTAGCAACTGTAGTCTGGTTATTTTCCCGTACATTAGCGGTGACTTCTTGGGCTAACGCCTGAAAGGCTGCTCAAAACTCATCCTGAGACACTATCTCATTCAAAGGATCAACAAGTGGGGGTTGCTCATCATCGTTCCTACAGGAATTTGCTCTTCGAAGAGGAATTTTTCTAAAATAGAAGAGCACGAATTATTAGATGAGAGGGACAAATGTAGGAACAATATAATCTGAAAGAAGAAATAACTTTTTCCTAAAACGTCTTGTTGCCTCTTGCTCATAGATGTGGCGTGCTACACACTGATGATCAAGAATCTACTCAACGTGGCTTGTCAGACTCCTAGGACTCCTTAAAAACCTTAGGCTCTGATACCAAGTTTTTAACGACCCAAAATTGCCTCCCGAGATGTCACATTGTGCTCAAGGTTGCAAGTAGCCCCAAGATAACCCTTTGAGCCTGTTTCTACTAATAACACTCATTTCAAGATAAAATAATTCAAACACTAGCATAGTCATATCATATGAAGAGGAATATGGAGAAACTACTCGGTCCAAACGACCATAATACTGGTAAGCTCAACACAACCACAGTATGATAACTAATCAGACAAAGCCTCTACTAATCCATGAACTAGAGATCTATTGGGACATGTCCCCAACTGACTCGAAATGACTGGAAATAACCACATAGTCTCTCAAATACGGAGATGTCTGAATATAAGTCCTCAAACCACGAGGACTCACCACTATAGGAATATAAATAGAGGTACTCAGAAATCACTGATGAGGCTGGGACTGAGAACCTTAACCTACATTATAAGACAATGTAGCACATAGACATATATGTGGATATACACTATGGGAATGTACTTAGTATGTGGGGGTGCATGCATTTATATAAAGCAACATCAATACTCATTAATGAAATCATGCATGCAATAATTAATGACTCGCATGGCTTGAATAAGTATCAAATGTAAAGCTCATGAATCATGTAAAATGAAGCATGTAACACAAATCTTGTGAGTCATCATAGTTTAACTTTGAAATCGGTAATCTTCTCTCATTCTCGATATCCATAGTCTAAAGGAGACTTTAAACAATACTTTCAACTCATTCATGTGCCTCATGGAGAGTACAACTTCTTTAATTCTCAAGAACTCATAACTCTTTTGAACTCAAATACTTGGAATATGGAATCATATAACTATGAAACATACTTGAAGGCATTTCATTCACTTTAGGAAAATATCTCATTAGAATGGAAAATTCTTTAGTTTTCAAGTAAGTAACTGATCTCGAATTTTAAATGTCAAGGGAGGTTCTCTTAACCAACATAAACCATGCAAGCTACATGGAGTTCAATGTTTTGTCCTCCTAAAGAAGAGACCCCACGTTAGGGAGGAGCATTATACTCTTTTCCAGGGAGTATAACCTAGGTCCAGTGATTACTAAACAAACTCAGCCTTGGGCCCAATATCAACTCGGCCTTAGGCCCAATAATAATCATAAACTCGGCCTCGATCCCATCCTGTGGTGGCACGTAGTTTTGGGGTAAGAAATCATAGTAACTTACCTTCTCGGTCATAAATCTCAGGGTTCACCACGAACCCAATAATCAAATTTATACTCTCATGTAGGAAAGTGGATTTCAAACGTTAATGACCATTAGGTCAAATATTTCTCAACAATCTCAGAATACTCAAATCATGGGTGATTATAGCAAAATAGTTAATAAAATCACAAGTCTCAAGTAGGGTTTAATAACCCATAATTCAATCTCAAGTTAAAACTTGTCAAAAGCATAATAGATAACATATAGATTCATAACTCATGTAGAAATATGGAAAATTCAGCAATTTGTCTCAAAATCTCAACATACTTATATACTTCAATATCTCAAACATTTCAACTATTAACTTCTCGAGGATTAAAATCATGGGGTATAGAACCAGCTGTAATTTCTCAAGAAAACATGTAAAAATCATGCCATTAGACTCTCAATTCATGGGAAACATCAAAATCTTGCAACCAATAACAATGGGTGAAAACTCCCAATTCAAGCTCATGTAAAATCTCATAAATTGCAGAGAAATTGTACTTTAAATAAGCCTTTGGGCACAAGGGTGAAAGGATTACCCTTTTTTCAATACCCCACATACCTTGAATTAGAAGCTTTGGATGAACTCTCACTTTTGGGACTCTATTCATACTCTTGAATGAGGATTCTTGAAGCCCTTGACTTGGGAACCTTGAATCTTAACTCAATTTAGAAAATCTATGATGGATTCTTGAGATTCTTGGAAGAGGTTTTGGATACTTAGGGTTTTTTTTGAGAGAGAACTTGAGAAAAACTTCATAGAATGCTTGTAAATGACCTTGATTTGGTGTTTGCATGGTTAGAGGCTTGGAAAAAGTCCAAAGTTCCCTTTTTAACTTTTGTACGAAGCTAGGAAAATTGAACTGGGAACCCAATTTTATGGGCCACCGCGATGCGTCACTATCACGGTGGCTCACTGGAAATTGACAAATGGGAATCTGGGAGTCACCGCGATGCTGATCCATCACGTTGTCCCACTATTTGGGATGTGGAACTTCATCACGACATGTCACAATCACACCAGGCCACTGGAAATTGACTATTGAGAAATTGGGGTCCTCCGTAATGTGCCACTATTGCGAAGTTCCACTGAAATATGGAAATTGTCAAATAGACCCTCTCCGCGATGCGCCAAACACTAAAATGACACCATTTTATGACTATGACTTAAATTAGCCATAAATTCTTACCCGGGTATAGGATTTGGGCGAATCATATATCGGCAGAAAGCTTATCGAATTTCCCATGTTGTAAATATTCGAAATTAGGGAACTTATATATGGTTAACACGATACTCACTTAGGAAGTAACTTCTCAAGCTTTTAGGGTTGGAATCATGCCTCACTTGACACGCCCTAAGGCTCATTCTATGAGAGAATTTTGAGGGGTGTTATAGAAAATTTTCTAGAATTTGTTTTCTCCAGAACCAATATGACTCATGGTATGAGCCGTATGTTGGTGTATGCGTGGTATGATCCTATTATATGCTGACTAGTATTCATTGGTGGGATGGTTTTGGTCACTAGATTGGGTAAGACTTAGGGGTATAATTTGTAGGGCTTGGTACAAGTCGTATTAGGGACTTATATAGTGGGCAGTGTTTGATCGTCTTAGTATTTCATTCTATCAGGGAAACGGGTCATGGGTATGGATCATATGTTGTGGTTACAACTTGGTTGGATGAATCATATATTGGAAAATGTTTGAACAAATGGTTGAGGCTTGGATATAAGTGTTGGGTACCGACCATATTGAGAGGTTATGACTCGTAAGGGTCAGTCATATCCGTATGACAGGTTTTTAAGGGATTTAAGTAGGGGTATTTTGGATATTTCCCTACTAACCCTAATTAGGACCCATGAATTCTAATACACTTGGGAGGTTATTTACCCTATTATACTATCAATTACTACTTAAAAACTATTCCAAAACACTCTATAATTCTCTCAAGATATTTTGGGGAAAAAAGCCTAGAGTGTCATCTTGAGGATTGCTTTTGGGATTGCATTGGTGATTTCTTTCAATCAATACTTTGGTATAAGTCATGATTCTCTTCCTTCATTGTTAATTTGACAAAAGGCATAGTTTATATGACTGAATTCATGGTTTAACTATTTCATGATTATGGTTTTCAACTATTATTCGGGGGTTTTGAAATTAAATGCTTGGTTATGGTTTCCTATGGTTTAATTATAATTTTTATGCAATAGTGGTGGTTTTGGACAATTGGATTGGATGGTAATGGTTTAATGTTATTTGGAATTGGTTTTTGTTATATGATGTCTACAAGGTGTTTGATAAAATTTTTATAAAGATATGTTCAATGCATTGACTTCTTTTAATGGAAAACCTGCATGTTTTAGACTTGATAAATGAATTATCCATGATTTAAATGGTTTGAAAAGGCTAAAGTCTAATTGGTTATGCTTGTGGAGAACATGGAAGTCTCCCAAATGTTTAATTGGTATATGGAAAGGCACTTGAAAGTCCCCTTAACCTAAATGGTTTGTCTATGGATATTATGTCAGGACCCGAACTGGGGCCCTGGCCGTGACGAGCATTCCTAACCATGAAGGCCTAAAACACCATTATTTATCTGGTAATCATGCACATAATTCATATGCTAAAAGAAATGCGGAAGATTCACAATACTATGGAAACATGGTCATAATTCCAATGAAATCAATAATGGGAAATAATGTCCCACAACATTTATCGGCATCTGAAAACCGTCTGCGAAATATCCACTACATGACTAAAACAAACAACTGTCTGAAAACTGGGACAAGACCCCCAGTAGACCCAAAACTATTAAATGATAAATAAACTGCCAGAAATCAGGCCTTCTGAAATATAGAAGGCTCACCACATGTCTCTACAAAACTATCTGAAGAATCTACTAATTTTCTGGACCCCTAGACTGTGCCTCCGAACCTGGGAGGGAAGGGGGTCAATACAAAGTATTGGTACGTAGAATAATCCAAAACAAAGTAGAGATTTTTATATAAAATAAATGAGAGATGATATAAAGCACATTATTGCAAAATGATTTCGAAAATACATGGGCATAGGATAATGATTTTTAAACAAAAATACAACACATTTGAGCTAGGTGGTACACCCTACAATTTCACATTTTCACCAACTGTCAAATCTCGATTGCTGCCGAGATTAGAGTATAGGTGAGGAAAAGACACACAAGATTACACAACAGGGTGTCTCGACCCAATCAAGTATGGTAGTGCACAAGATCACAATGCAGGGCTCCTAACCATAGTCCAAATTTGGGATGACATAACATCAGGTACACAAGATCACAGAGCAGGGTACCAAGTTCCCGAGTCGGCAAAAACGGTTTCCAACTTAGAGTCATTTGACTCGTGCTTTCTTCCGGTAACCACCTATCTCACAAAATCAATGCATTAAACTCATTTTAATCAATCACATGTCATACTCTGCAGGGTATCGTCATACCCGACTTTCAAGTCATCAATATCGCATCAACTTTCCAACTTCTCATACCATTTACCACATGCACATATGTATGACTTTCACACCATTAAAACACATACACCATGGTTCTCAACATGCAATTATTAAAAAAGTTTAATCATTTATGAGTAATGTCATATCAATTGCAAAACTCATGCTCTCAATGGTTTAACACTAGTATAATACGGGGTATAAACATTAGCATGGGGAATTTAGAAAATTCACAACTTATGTACATTGCACCCTTTTAAAATTTCAGGTCACATGTTCAAAATTCAACCATTTAAATACATTCAAAAAAACTACCCCATGATATCTCAATAATTCATTCAAAATCATATATCAAAACATGTTATTTGTATCAATTGAAAACCCCCATTTGTAAAAACATATATATACTTGTATAAAGTTAAAGTCTTGCGTAAATTCCTTTTTGAAAACATGCCCATGAAATTTAGGACAACCCCACGTACCTCTATTTCGGAGAATAATGAATGATTCTTAAAGCTTACTGATTGGGGATTCCAAATCTCTAATTATCTTCAAAAACGCACGGTTGAATCTTTGGTTTCTTGAAGTTGTTGTTTGAAACCCTAGAGAGGATTCTTGATGATTTTAATGAAAATAGGGTTAAGTTTCTCAAACATACCCTAAATCCTTTGTTTGGACAGTTTTAAAGGCTAGGGAATAGTGAAATTTATCCTTAATGACTCCTGAACGGAACTGGAAATTTGAACTTAAAAACCGATTTCGGGTACCACCGCAATGCGCCACAATCGCGGTGGTCCACTGGAATTCGATGAGTGGGAAATTGGGTGCCTCCGCGATGCGCCACAATCGCGGAGCCCCACTGGAATTTGACGATTGTAAATTTAACCATCTCCACGATGCGTAAGACCCCAAAATGATGATGTTTACGATTGGAACTTTAAATTATTCATAACTTCTTCACCGAGGGTCTGTTTTGGATGAATCTTATATCATTGGAAAGCTAATTCACTTATTTACGTAATGAAATGTTGAAATCTAGGAAATTCCTCATGAAAAATAATTTAGATCATTCTAGAAGCTAATGCTTAGACTTTTTATGGACAAAACTTAGCTAAGAAGACGTCGGGGTGTTACAAATGATGATGATGCAGAACACAGACAAGCAAGATTCCAAGCATACTAAAGCATATAAAGATTTAGGTAAGGGTTGTACCTTCAACTCTACCATCTACTAGGTCAAAAAGGTGTGGGTATCTTGTTCTCATGTTGTCTTCTGATTCCCAAGTGGCTTCCTCAACCTTCTGATTTCTCCACAACACCTTAATTGAAACTATTTCTTTACATCTTAACTATAGGACCTGACGATCTAGGATTGCAATAGTTTCTTCTTCATATGATAAAGAGGCTGTCACCTTGATCTCTTCTACAGGAAACACCAAAGAATGGTCTCCAATGCACTTCTTCAACATGGATATGTGAAATACCGGATAGACAAAACCCAAACTGGCAGGAAATTCTAACTCATACGCAACACCACCTATTCTCCTCAAAATTTGATATGGTCCTATATAGAAATGACTCAATTTACCCTTTTTTTCTGAATCGCATAACTTCTTTCATGGGAGAAACATTCAGAAATACCTAATCTCCGACCTCAAACTCTAACTCTCTCCTCCTAACATCTGCGTAGGATTTGTGAAGACTCTGAGCTGTCTTAAGTCATTCTCTAATAAGCTTTACATCTTTCATTGCCTGATGAACAAGATCAGGCCCAAACATCTGTATCTTACCCACTTCATACCACCCTATTGGTGACCTACATCTTCTCCTATACAATGCCTCAAATGGCACCATCTTAATAATGGAATGGAAACTGTTATTATACGCGAACTCTTCAATGGCAAGTGATCCACCCAACTACCTTTAAAATCAATCACACAAGCCCTCAACATATCCTTAAGGGTCTGGATGGTGTGTTCCGCTTGCCCATCTGTTTGGGGGTAAAAAGCAGTACTTAGGTTCACTTGGGTACCTAAACCTCTTTGAAAAGATCTCCAAAACTAAAAACAAAACTACGTACCTCGGTCAGATATAATGGACACAAGTGCCCCATGAAAATGAACTATTTTTGCGATGAACAGCTTAGCATAATCCTCTCCTGAATAGTTAGTCCTGACAGGCAAAAAGTGCACTAACTTGGTCAACCTATCTACAATAACCCATATAGAATCATACTGGTTTCGGGACTTCAGAAGTCCTGTAATGAAGTCCATATTTATCATCTCCCATTTCCATAAAGGCAGAGCTATCTCTTGGGAAGTACGTCTTTGCCTCAAATGTTCTACCTTCACTTGCTGACAGTTAAACACTTCAAAACAAAATCATCTACATCATGTTTTATGTTATTCCACCAATACAAAGTTTTCAGATTATGGTACATCTTAGTGAAGCTCGGGTGAACAACATACCTCAAAGTGTGTGCTTCATCAAGGATTCATTCCCGTAGTCCATCAATATTTGGGATGAATAACCTACCCAGGTATCTCAGAATACCATCACCACAATTTCAAATAACATTAACTTTTCTTGACCCACATCTTTCTTGATTTGAATCAAGATGGGATCTTCAACTTGCTTCTCTTTAACTTCAGCACAAAGGGATGACTTAGCTATTTCATGAACAATCACCCCTCCATCTTTAGAATCTAAGAGTTGCACTCCCAGATTTATAAGGCAGTGAATATCCTTCACCATCTCTCTCTTCCCCTCTTCAACATGAGAAAAGCTGCCCATAGACAACCTACTGAGAGCATCGGCTACAATATTTGCCTTGCTCGGATGGTAATGCAGTCTCATATCATAGTCTTTCAAAAGCTCCATCCAATGTCTCTGCCTGAGGTTCAATTTTTTCTACACGAAAACATACTGCAAAATTTTGTGGTCAGTATAAATATTAACATGCACTTCATAGAGATAATACCTCTAGATCGTAAGTGCAAACACCACAGATGTTAACTCCAAGTCATGAGTAGGGTAATTTTGCTCATGCACCTTTAACAACATAGATGCATAAGCTACTGCGTTACCATATTGCATCAATACACAACCAAGTCCCATATGGGATGCATCACAGAATAGCACAAAACTATCTACACCGTCGGGAAGATTCAAAATAGGAGCAGTAGTCTGCTTGTCTTTCAACTTCTCAAAACTATTTTCACACAAGTCAGACCACACAAACTTCACCTTTTTTTGAGTCAATTTAGTGAGCGGAGTAGCTATGGAATAAAAAAACTCTACGAACCTTCTGTAATAACCCGCCAAACCCAAGAAGCTCTAAATATCGGTTGGAGTTGTGGGTCTAGGCCATTTTCTCACTGCCTCAATCTTTTGGGGATCCACTCTAATCTCGTCACTAGATATAATATGCCCCAAGAAGGTAATAACATTCAGCCAGAATTCACATTTGGAGAACTTAGCATATAACTGATGATCCTTAAGGGTCTGAAGGATAATTCGGAGGTGATTGGCATGGTCTTCCTCACTTTTGGAATAGATCAGAATATCGTCAATGAACACTATGATAAACAAATCTAGAAACTGACGGAACACCCTATTCATAAGATCCATGAAGGCTGCAGGGGCGTTAGTCAACCCGAAGGACATGACTAAGAACTTATAGTGACCATATCGGGTTCGAAAGGCTGTTTTGGGAATGTCTGACTCCCTAACCTTCAACTGATGATAGCTCGAACAAAGGTATATTTTCGAAAAACACTTGGCACCCTGAAGCTGGTAAAAAAGATCATCAATTCTAGGAAGAGGATATTTGATTTTAATAGTGACCTTATTCAACTGGTGGTAGTATATGCACATATGAAGGGACCCATCTTTCTTTCATATGAAAAGTATGGGTGCACCCTATGGGGAAACACTAGGATGAATAAAGCCTTTGTCTAGGAGGTCTGCGAGCTGTTCTTTTAACTCTTTCAGTTTCGCGGGAGCCATTCTATATGGCGGAATGGAAATAGGACGAGTGTTTGGCAATACATCAATGCCAAAATCTATCTCCCTATCAGGTGGTTTCCCTGGGAGATCTTTGGGAAAGACTTCTGGAAACTCATTCACTACAGGGACTGACTAAAGAGGAAGACTTTCAACCTTAGAATCTTTTACTCGGATTTGATAGTACATACAACCTCTGGAGATGAGCTTTCGGGCTCTAAGATAAGAGATAAAGTGACATCTAGGTGCCATAGAATTTCTTGCCCACTTA
Source organism: Capsicum pubescens (assembly GCA_030864215.1). Taxonomy (NCBI): domain Eukaryota; kingdom Viridiplantae; phylum Streptophyta; class Magnoliopsida; order Solanales; family Solanaceae; genus Capsicum; species Capsicum pubescens. Next base: position 183,383,648 of record CM061538.1, read on the forward strand.
ATTGGTGACTCATTCGGGAAAGAAAAAGTAACCTTTCGGGTTCTGTAATCAAGTGTGGCATAACACGAATGGAGAAAGTCCATCCCAAGAATAACATCAAAGTCTACCATATCAAGTTCTATAAGGTCTACCACAGTATCCCGTATAAGAATAGACATAACACAATTTCTATATATCCTTCTAGCAACAACAGAATCACCTACAAGAGTGGAAACAGTGAATGGTTCTACAATAACTTTGGTCTCAAACCCAAAACCAACAGCCACATAAGGGGTCATATAAGATAAGGTAGACCTAGGATCAAGCAATAGATAAACATTATGGGAGAAGATTCGTAACCTACCAGTGACAACATCTGGTGAAGCTTCCGCCTCCTGGCAGTTAGTCAAAGCATATAACCAATTACGACCGCTCCTAGCAGCTGAAGGGGCACCCTTAGGAGGAGGAGTTGTGGAGGCGGCTTGGGACATAGACCTCCCCTCCCCGTATTTTCTCCAGCAAAAGGGAAATCTCTCTGAAGTTGACCCACCTTGCCACAAGAATAACAATTTCTCCCCTCAAGATCACATAGCAGGGTACCAAGTTCCCGAGTCGGCAAACACCATTTCCAGCGTAGAGTCATTTGACTCGTGCTTTCTTCGGGTAACAACCTATCCCACAAAATCAATGCATTAAACTCATTTTAATCAATCACATGTCATAATCTGAAGGGAATCATCATACCCTACTTGCAAGTCATCAATATCACATCAACCTTTTAATTTCTCATACCATTTACCACATTCACATATGTATGACTTTCACACCATTAAAACACATACACCATGGTTCTCAATATGCAATTATTCAAGAAGTTAAATCATTTATTAGTAATGTCATATCAATTTTAAAACTCATGCTTTCAATGGTTTAATACTAGTATAATATGGGGTATAAACATTATCATGGGGAATTTAGAAAATTCACAACTCATGTACATCGCACCCTTTTGAAATTTCAGGTCACATGTTCATAATTCAACCATTTAAATACATTCAAACAAACAATCCCATGATATCTCAATAATTCATTCAAAATCATATATCAAAACATGTTATTTGTATCAATTGAAAACCCCCATTTGTAAAAACATATATATACTTGTATAAATTTAAATTATTGCATAAATTCCTTTTTGAAAACATGCCCATGAAATTTAGGACAACCCAACATACCTCTATTTTGGAGAATAATAAATGATTCTTGAAGCTTACAGATTGGGGATACCAAATCTCTAATTATCTTCAAAAACTCATGGTTGAATCTTGGGTTTTTTGAAGTTCTTGTTTGAAACCCTAGAGAGGATTCTTGATGATTTTAATGAAAATAGGGTTAGGTTGCTCAAACATACCCTAAATCCTTTGTTTGGACAATTTTAAAGACTATGGAAAAGTCAAATTTACACTTAATGACTCCTGAACGGAACTGGAAATTTGAACTTAAAAACCCAATTTTGGGTACCACCGCGACGCGCCACTATTGTAGTGGTCCACTGGAATTCGACGAGTAGGAAATTAGGTGCCTCCGCGATGCGCCACCATTGCGGAGCCCCACTGGAATTTGAAAATTGTCAATTTGAACCTCTCCGCGATGCACTAGACCCCAAAATGACGATGTTTATGACTGGAACTTTAAATTATTCATAACTTCTTCACCGAGGTTCCGTTTTGGAAGAATCTTATATCGCTGGAAAGATAATTCAGTCATTTACATAATGAAAGGTTGAAATCTATGAAATTCCACATGAAAAATAATTTATATCATTATAGAAGCTAATGCTTAGACTTTCCATGGATGGAACTTAGATAAGAAGACGTCGGAGAGTTACATATTACTTGCAAATAAGGGGTGGTATGAAGAAACCACCAATATTGACCTTTTCTAATAAAATGTTAAATGGATTTTGTTGGTTATTTTTAAATAATTTTAATTGGCACTATTGGTAGGGTGTATAGCAAAGTCGTGGAAGGTAGTGGTCCTAGGGGTCCAAAACTGGAAACTCGTATTTGCCGATATAAGTATTGGTGTTAGTGGATCATGTGTATGATGTCACACTATATGGAGATATACTAGCCATACCATGGGATACTTCTATGGTTGTGTGGATACCCGCACTAGGGCCCTTCAACAGGGGGAGATGAACCCCATGGGTGACTTAGAACGGCAAAGCTACACAGCCCAGGTAAAAGTTTTAAATAAATGATAAACTCGATTCCCTTTCCTGACACTTATATATGTATGGTTGTATACATTATTGAAGGTTTTACTTGGTTTTATATCTGACATTATTTTATTATTATCTTAAGATTCATGCTAGAGGTAACTCACTAACCCATCTAGTGGCGGTTGTATACCCACGCTATGCAGGAACTGACCATTCTACTCCTCCTGTTTATCACGAAGATTAGGTATCCATATTTGTACTTTAGTGGTGAGCTTCCATCATTTTGGAATACATGATTTCAATGTTATGTACATCTTTGGCCATTTTTATTTTATTTTGGATATTGGTTTTTGCCCTGGTTAGGGACATGACCAAACCAAATTTGTTTACTCTTTTGGATAAAGGCTTTGTGGTACTTTTGGGGGTTAGTATGGGTGGGATAGGTATTGGTGTTTTCCTTGGCATCGATAGTAGTGTTGGGGCTTATGGCCTTGGATGATATTGGTTGATTTTCCATCCTATTTCATTTTAGGATAAATTATATTAAATTTTGGCTAACTAATTTGGTTATGTCCTGGTTTATGTCCTATGGTTTGGCCGGTATGGATGGGCAGTTGGTACGGTGAAGTTGGACTCGGTTGGGTAGGTAATGGTTGTGACCCTATCCCATAGTCTTAATAAGAACATTTACGCTATCTTGTTATATGTTCCAAATTCAGCCTATCTAAGGCTGGATATTGGTGGTTGGGTTATGTACTACGGGGCGGTCCCCAGTCCTTGTTGGACATGGAATGCCAATTATGAAAAAGACTGGGGTCGGTTCGTATCTTACCATGTTCCAAGAAGTAAATTCATTTAATTGGATCTGAGTAATAGAATAACTAATGATGCATCTAAATAAAGAATTTTGCATACAAGTATTGACATACCACTTCATCATCATAGTGGGATTGATGTCATGACGCATAAGAGCATAGGTTTGACATATCAATTCCTCAAACAATTAGGAGTAATATTGACCAACCTACACTTATTGACCATTATTTACTTGAGGAAGAAGTTCATGGAATTAAGACTTTAGTATCTAAAAATGATATTATAGTTTAATTACATGATCAAATATATGTGTCTGGACTATAGTGAATCATTATTATGGATTTCGAATAATCATTCTATTTTCTCTCTTGGGAGAATCTTAAGATAGAATTTCTTGAAGTACTAGAATATATCAATGTTGAAAAGTGGATTGTTGCTTCAAAAGATAAAATTGAGTCTACATACTATTATCAGGTCTCAAATCTTATAAATCACCTTTGGCATTCACATCCACTGCATATAGATGTATCTATAATAAAAAAGAGGAGTGAGTGAGAAAGTACAAATTTTTAAAGCTAGGATTGTTACAAAGTGGTTTCCTTAAAAATAAGGAATTGATTATGAGAAAATTTTTAGTTGTTAACCATACCAAAACATATTATAAAACCTTTTAGTTTTTCACCATGCCAAAATTAATTAGAATTGTCTTATTTATTATTACTCATTATTTTAATGAGATTTTCTAAATGCATGTCAAGATGGATTTCCTTAATAAAATTCTTATGAGTGCATCTATGTTGGACAACTATAGGGTTTCATGGAAAGTGACAGTGAAACATTCTGTTTAAAATGCAAAAATACATTTGAATTGAAATAGGCATCTAGAGCATGGAATACTTAATTTGACAATTTGATTATGAGTTTTAGTGTAACATATGAAATTTCTTAACTATGATACGAGCCTCCCTTCAAATATGCATAAACCTAAATTAAATAGTTAGCAATTTTTTATGTAGGTATAAAGATCAATTCTGATAACGCTTAAATTACACTCTTGAATGGGTGTAAGCGATCGTTGTCAATATAAAACCCAACGAGGTTGGGGTCGAATCCCACAGGGAATAAGGTTTGAACCGAAGTTGTTTGTGATTTAATTTACTTCTAGTTTAATGTTTCCTTAAATGAGGGGTTTAAGTTTCACGAATAATTGTTTGTCACCTTAATTCTAATGTTTGTAATCAAAGTTTATGAAATAACCAGAATTATGTTCACTAGGGCTTACGGTACATGACAGATGCTAAAGGTGATTAAAGATTCTCATGTTGGGTAGGATAACAAGATATCTTTATCGATGTTATGCTCAAATGTCTCTCGACCTACTTAAGCATTTAATTTCCTAATCCTCTCGTACTTAGGGAATTTCTATTCATTGTCCAGATTTTACCTCATGTTAACCAACCTTGTTACAACACTGATTATGAAACGAAGTATTTTCGAGTCCCTGTTGATAATTCACTTCCTACTATATTTGATTTCTTTCTCAAGAAAATCATAGTAGGTCTGTCTACTATTTTCAACCAATAAACGTTAATTAAAGCTTTAGAATTATCAAGAAATCCTACCACCTATTGAATATTGAATACTTAGAACCTAATCAAGACATAACCCTAGACCCCATAATTCAGGTTAATGGAGTTTAGCTGCTCATGATGCAATAAACAAGTACAAGAAATCCTACCACCTATTAAATCTTGAATACTTAGCACCTTATCAAGAACTAACCCTAGATCCCATAATTCAGGTTAATGGAGTTTAGCCACTAATGTTGCAATAAACAAGTACACAAGTTGAATTCATAGTTGGGAAGATTAACTTACAACAATGATGAAAATCATGAAGTGTAACTTGAACTGAATCTTAATACAAAACTCCCAAAATATTGATGACAATCTTTTCTCAATAATAATGTTCTAGAGCGTATTGGAACTCGAGAGAGTGAAAAATTATGCATAACGTATATTGCAAGATATGTCAATGATAATTAGAAAACATTAAAAGCTTCTATTTATACTTGAGTCTAATTAAGGAAATAAAATAACAACTTAAGTAAATTTCTCGGATAGGTGACGCCATTAGGTGACACCTTATCAAGGGTCTGATGCCTTATCAGGAATGGTGTCAGATTTCCTTCAATGTTAACAAGCTCCGCCTAAGTCTGACGATATAGGTAATGACGTATCAGGAGCCTGACGACGTATCATGGATGTCATCAGCTCCTCTTCCATTTTGATAGTTTCTGCCTAAGGCTGATGTTGATCCTGACGCCTTATCACAACCGTGACGCCTTGTCATAAAATTTTGTCACAGGCTTCAACTCACGCCAATTCTCTGGTTAAGGATGACGATATTCATGGCGGCGTATAACACTTTTGACGTCCTATCACCAGATGTCGTCACATGCTTCAACTCATGCCAAGTCTCTGGTTAAGTCTAATGAAAATTGTGATAGCCTATCATACAATTAACGACTTATCACAGATGTCGCCAGCCACACTTCTCTTCAGATTTCTCCAGATTTCAACTTCTTTGCTTCCATTCTTGTTAGTTCTCTGTCTCAAAAGCTTAAACTATAAAATCAAACATAAACAAATCAAAAATGACAAAAGTTTCTTAATACTTCGTAATTATTCTCAGTTAAAGGCCTTAAATGTGTTAGCAATCGCTCACACATCAACACCCTCAACTTAAAAAAAATTGCTTTTCCTCAAGCAACTCAGCCCAACTAAGAGAATACATGGCACATTCAGCAGCCAATTTTCCATTTAAGCTTAGGACATTGTTACCACCTCCAAGGTCAATCCAATTGAAACTAACTGTGTATACCATTGAAAAACAATAATGTAACACAAAGGGATCAAGTGATGGCATCAATCTTAGCCATAACAAACATTCATATACAAATGCTACACTATCTAAACAAGCAAGTAGCTAGCAAAGATACCAGTGTGCCCTCACAATAAAGAAACCCCCCTCCTCTCATGTAAGGAATGAAAAATATAAATGTTGGGGTCATCAAAAGACTCACTCTCAAAATGAAGTTCCAATCAGTGTATGTCAAGTACCATAGGCTTTCCCTTATTTTCATTACCAAGACCTTCAGATAGGCCAGCTAGGATCACTATCTTCTTTTAGGCTTGTAATGTAGGCTGGGGATGGTATGATATTCAAGGACATTTAGAGTGACAATGCCTCCTTGAAAATACACTAATCTTTTGGGGTTCACTTATTGACCTCTTTCTCTTTTTTCTTTTCTTTTGATCACACATATTCAAGTAGGGTGTTTTTTTTTTAAATTAGCACCCAACTTTTATTCATTTTCTTTTATTCTACCCTTCTTCACACTCATTTTATACAATGCACCCCTATGATAGCTACCCTCAACTTAGGTTGTTTTCCCAGGTCAAGGTGTACCATGTCCAAGGAGGACCAGGGACAAAATAGGTTCATTATGGTATAAATGGGAAGGTAAAAGGTGTCATAAGAAAGGACTGGACAATTTAGGCTCAAAATAGGGATGAAGGGGTATTATGCACACAGGGAAGGCTATTTAGGCTAAAAGTGGGTTAATAAAAAAAAACCTATGATCCTTTCCTAACCCCTTCCCTTCAACCATGGTACGACAAACTAGGCAACTTTTGGCTTTAGCAAATAGAGGGAATTAAGTAGTTGCTCACACACACATGGAACACAAGTATATCAAATACTATCACTTATCTAGTTCATGCAATTGCTCAACAATGATCGTCAAGCAGCTAGAACTAATGCCACAACAAAATTCACAATGGTCACAAGTAAATATAATTCACACAGTTTTGCAAACAAAACATTGGAGAGGTGTTCAAACATCAATCAAAACATGTCAACTGCTTTCTGTACTTGTATTTATCCTAGTCACCACAAAATATATTACAATAACAGACTACACTACACCCTCAACTTAAAATCAAAGCAAAACTAAACTAAGGGTTAGAGTATACCTGGAATGGATCAATCCTGGGGGTCATGGGTTGACTCCCATGCAGCCCCTAATTTAATGTCGCGGTATAACTCTGGTATCTCGATTATTTTAGACTTCATTGAGACAGATAGTGGTGATACTTTTCATCAATTCTTTCAGGCCAATGTAAATCTTGACACATTGCCCATTTACCTTGAAGGTACTGCCATCTTTATTTTCAAGTTCCACTACTCCAGATCAGTGGACTTGACTAACTTTAAAAGGTTCTGACCATTTAGATTTCAGCTTACCTGGTAACAGTTTGTCTGGAATTGAACAAAAGCACCAAGTCACCTTTTTGGAATTCTCATTTCTCTATTCTCCAATCATGGTGCTTTTTCATCTATTCTTTATATAGATCTACTAGTTCATATGCCCTGAGATGGAATTCATCCATCGCATTCAATTTCCCTAGTCTCAGCTCTGCTACTTCCTTCAGATTCAGATTCAACCTTTTAAGTGCCCATAAGGCCTTGTGCTTCAGCTCTATTGGTAGGTGGGAAGCTTTCTGGTAGACCAGCTGAAATGGTGACATGCCAATGGGTGTCTTAAAAGTAGTTCGATATGCCCACAAAGCATCATCCAGCTTTCGAGACCAATCTTTCCGGCTAGCGTTCACCGTTTTGGCTAGGATGGCTTTAATCTCATGATTTGACTCCTCCACTTGCCCACTGGTTTATGGGTGGTATGGAGTAACCACTCTGTGCTATTTCACCCCATATTTTTCCAAAGATACTCGAAACATTATTTTGTAAAAATGAGATCCTCCATCGCTTATGATAGTACGTGGTACTCCAAAGCGAGATAAAATGTTCTTCTTGAGAAAAGCAACAACCATCTTCCCTTCATTATAGGACAAGGCCACAACTTTAACCAATTTCAAGATGTAGTCAACAACAACTAAAATATACTTCATCCCGTATGAGCTTACAAAAGGACCCATGAAATTAATGCCCCAGACATCAAAAAATTCTACTTCAAGCATCTTAGTCAAGGGCATCTCATGTATTTTAGAGATTGACCCTTGCCTCTGACATTGGTCACATTTCAGCACAAACTCATGGGTATCCTTGAACGATATTGGCCAGTAATAGCCGATCTACAACACTTTCCTAGCCGTTCGGTCACCTACATGGTGACCCCCAACCGGGGAAGCATGACATGTTTCCAATATGCACAATACATCTACTTCCGTCACGCATCTCCTTATAATATTATCTGGACATCGCCAAAAAAGATACGGCTCATCCCAAAAGTAATGTGTCATATCATGCAAGAATTTCTTTATTTGATGGAAAGAAAAATTATCTAGGATGACCTCGCTCTCAGCACAATTTGCATAATCTACGTACCAAGGAAATTTTTCCACAGCGGCATCCAGGATCTCCTCATCAGGAAATGCATCATTTATCTTTATTTCATCACTAATTTCCTATTCACCTTCCATTCTAGATAGATGATCTGGAACTTGGTTTTCACAACCTTTCCTATCTTTGACCTCAAAGTCAAATTCTTGTAGCAGCAATAGCCATCTAATCAACCTTGGTTTTGCATCCTTCTTAGCCATCAAATACCTCAAGGCAACATGGTCTGTGTGGACCACCACTTTGGTCCCAAGAAGATAAGCTCTGAACTTCTCGAAAGCATACACTACATTCAAAAGTTCCTATACAGTGAGACAGTGTAATTCTATTGCACTCCATTCAGTGCTTTGCTGGCGTAATATATCAGATGAAATAGTTTGTCCCTCTTTTGTACCAGTACAACTCCAAGGGCAACACCACTTGCATCACACATGATCTCAAATGGTTTTGCCCAGTTAGGTGCAATAATAATAGGGGCCTCAATCAGCTTCTTTTTAAGGCATTCAAATGCCTTTAAGCACTCGCTATCGAAGGAAAATTTCACTTCCTTCTCCAAAAGTTTGCAAGGTGGATTTCCAACCTTTGAGAAGTCTTTTATAAATCTCTGATAAAAGACAACATGTCCAAGAAAAATACACACTTCCTTCACTAAAATGGGAGGTAGTAGTTTCTTAATAACTTCAACTTTTGCTCGATCAACTTCTATCCCTTTTTTGGAAATTTTGTGGCCAAGAACGATGCCCTCCTTTACCATGAAATGGTATTTTTCCCAGTTAAGCACCAAATTAAATTCAACACATCTTTGCAAGGCTAGATTAAAATTTTCAAAACATGTCTCAGATGAATCACCCACCACAGAGAAATCATCCATGAATACCTCAATGGTGTCTTCCACCATACCTGAGAAGATAGACATCATACACCATTGAAAAGTGGTGGGTGCATTGCATAGCCCAAATGGCATCCTCCTAAATGCAAAGGTGCCATATGGGCATGTGAATGTCGTCTTCTCCTAATCTTCAAGAGCAATGTAGATTTGGTTGCATCCAAAATAACCATCCAGGAAGCAATACCACCCCTTCCAGCCAATCGATCAAGCATTTGGTCCATAAAGTGCATCGGTAAGTGGTCTTTCAGATCACAAGAATTCATCTTCCAGTAGTCCATGCAAACTATCCACCCAGTTACAGGACTGAGTGGAATCAACTTATTTCTTTCATTAGCAACCGCTGTTATGTCCTTTTTTTGGGCACGTATTGAACTGGGCTCACCCACTTGCTGTTAGAAATAGGGTAAACCACTCCTGCATCCAACTACTTAATAATCTCCTTCTTAAATTCCTCTTGCATTGGTGGGTTAAGACAGCGCTGATGCTCTATGGTTGGAATACAATCTTTCTCAAGTTGAATTTTATACGTGCAGATGCCCGGGGGAATGCTAATAATATCTGCGATGGTCCACCCTATAGCTCTCTTGTGCCTATGAAGTACTAAAATAAGTGCATTCACCTGTTGTTCACCCAAATCAGCTGCAATAATAACAGGTAGCATATTCTCGCTGCCCAGAAACACGTACCGTAAGTGTCTAGGCAGTTCCTTCAATTCCAACACCGGAGGCTCCTTAATAGATGGCTTGGCTGGTGGTGTTGGTTGATTAGCCAAATCAGGTTCTAGATTTTTAGGAGCATAAGGATATGAACCCATTAATGTCAAGGTACAAACTGTCTCTTCGTACTCCATAATGCCTTCACTATCATAATTCATCATGACTGCGACCAAAGGTTCGATAATAAGTTGCTCAGCTACGGACACATCTTGTTCGTCCTCATATACACATCAACTACTGAGACCACACTCATTTCTTTATGCTGCTTCATTGATTTGCCCACGTCAAACCGTACCACTTTATCGTTCATCCTGAATAAGAGCTCATTCGATCTCAAATCAATCAAACAGTTTTGGTTGCGAGGAAAGGTCAACCCAAGATTATAGGCATCTCGAAGTCCACCTCGAAGTCCAAAATGACAAAGTCTGCAGGGAATATAAAGTTGGACACCTTCACCAACACATCATACAGAATGCCAACAGGTAGCTTTACTGACTTATCCTCCATTACGAGTCTCATATTGGTGGGTGCGGGATTTCCCAGACCCATTTTTTTATAAACAGACAGTGGCATCAAATTAACACTTTCTCCCAGATCACATAATGCCTTGGAGAATTCCATAGTCCCAATTGTATAGGGAATAGTTCATGCGCCAGGGTCTGGCTTCTTTTGCAGCAAGGTGCTTGTAGAAATAACGCTACAATAGTGGAGATTTTCCTCCAATTCGCAGCTCACAGCTTTTTTCTTAGTCACAAGGTCCTTCGTGAATTTTGCGTATCCTGGCATTTGCTCAAGTGCTTCAACCAAAGGCACATTTATCGTCAATTTCATGGTCATTGCCATGAATTTGCTGAATTTTGCATCATCAGCCTTCTTCTTCAATCGTTGAGGAAAGAGAAGGGGTAGTCTTGTGATAGTTTTCAACACCACTTTCTCTTCCTTCTCTCTTTCATTATCCGAAGTATCAACAGAACTATCAAGCTTCTCAGAATCCACTGGATTACTTTCTTCGAATTCATCGACAACTATGTTACCATCTATTGATTTGCCCAAAGATAGGCCAAGTAACATCTTGCCACTCCTAGTGGTAATCGCCATGCATGAGCCATCATTCCGCAGATTTTGAACTGTATCACTAGGTACATTACCACTTTTTCTCTTGTTCAGTGTTGTGGAAAGTTGACTCATCTGTTACTCTAACTGTTTGATAGAAGTACACTGTGAACTAACCAACTGACTTAGGGTAGAGAATTCACTCTTCATAGTAGTTACCCCCGAGTTGGTTGCCTCAACTCCTTTCAACAATTTTCCATTATGTCCTCCATGGACGTCTTGCCAGAGCTAGTTGGTGCAACATCCCGACTTCTAGGAGGAACATATAAACTACTTCTATCATTATTGCTTCTCCAATTTCCTTGCTCCTTATCTTTATAATCAGGCTTGTCATAAAAGTTCCGACCTTAATTCCCTTGGCTACTGCCTCAGAAACCCCCCTGATTACTCATATATTTTTCCTCCTCATCTGCATTAGTAGCCACAGTGCACTGAGATTCCATAGGTTTGACCTTTCCAGTCTTGCCTAACAGCAAGTGCTTAGCTAGAAAGTCCATCTGTGTCTTTAGGTGGGCCATGTCTTGGTCTCTCTCCTCATCTCTTTTGTGCTTCCCCGAAGTCATACCAATAGAAATAGTCGGGCTAACTACCACAGAATCCCTGGTATGCCAAGCCCGACTCTGTTTGGTCATCCTATTCAGCATATCTGAGGCATCTTGAAAAGATAGATCAACAAATGAACCTCCAGTAACATTATCTACCATCGTCTTTGTTACTGTGTTGAGAGCCTTGTACAAAGTCTCCATCAAGTGTAGCTCTGTTATATTGTGGTTCGGACACTATGTTAGCTTCTTCTTAAACCTCTCCCATGTCTCATGCTAAGCTTTGGTAGGGATCTATCTAAAGTTATTGATCTTGTCTATTAACTGTACCCTCTTGGAGGGTGGAATAAACCATTCTAGGTACTCTTCTTTCAACTCCCTCCAGTGGGTGATGGAATCAGGCTTAAGCTGATTTAACCACATTGTTACTTCTCCAGACTGAGACAATGGAAACAATCTCAATCGGATCGCATTCTGTCTCACTCTCGGATTATCAAAAGATTTACTGATGATGATAAAGTTCACCACGTACATGTTCGGATCATCACCAGGCAGGCCACCGAACAATCCTTTCAGATTCAGGAGTTGAATCATGGTACTTGTTATGCTGACTTTTGCACCAGGTGACAACGGTGGAGGAATGATCGCACCCATTGAACCTTCTCCATCCATTCCTTCATTATCGTCATCAACATCATATTGGACAGGATATTGACCATAACTTCCTCAGACTGGACGGTTTCTATTGAAATTTCACTGCACTGGTGCAACAATTTGCTCCGCTCGCCTTTGGTTTTGAGGATTCAGCAATTCCTCATCACCTAAGTCTTCATCATCAAGGTTCGGATGACGTACTTGTTGACCCTTATTCTGTACGTTCACCTTAGCCCTGGCCAAGACTGCCAGTCTGTCAGCCTCTTGCTGTTCTGCCATTCTCCCGATCAGCTGTTGTTCTGGATTAATTGGTAATAACAGTTATCTAAAAAATTTTGTTTTTGGCATAAACAACAAGGATCCTACAATTAAACAAAAGCAACAAACAAAGGTAAATATAGGAAACTTAGCTAATAGTCAATTAGCGCACACAAACTTTCAGTTTACAACCGTATTCCCCAACAACATTGCCATTTTTGATAATGCTCAAATTACACTCTTGAATGGGTGTAAGCGATCATTTTCAATATAAAACCCAACTAGGTTGGGGTCGAATCCCATAGGGAATAAGGTGTGAACCCAAATTGTTTGCGATTTAATTCACTGATAGTTTAATGTTTCCTTAAATGAGGGGTTTAAGTTTCACGAATAATTATTTGTCACTTTAATTTCGATGTTTGTAATCAAGAGTTTATGAAATAACCAGAATTATGTTCACTAGGGCTTACGGTACATGAAAGATGCTAAAGGTGATTTAAGATTCTCATGGTGGGTAGGATAACAAGCTATCTTTATCGATGTTATGCTAAAATGTCTCTCGACCTACTTAAGCGTTTAATTTCTTAATCCTCTCGGACTTAGGGAATTTCTATTCATTGCCCACATTTTACCTTAGGTTAACCAACCTTGTTACAACGCTGATCCGAGTCCCTGTTGATAATTCACTTCCTACTATATTTGATTTCTTTCTCAAGAAAATCAAAGCAGGTGTGTCTACTGTTTGCAACCAACAGACGTTAATTAAAGCTTTAGAATTATCAATAAATCCTACCACCTATTAAATCTTGAATACTTAGCACCTTATCAAGACCTAACCCTAGATCTCATAGTTCAAGTTAATGGAGTTTAGCCACTCATAATGCAATAAACAAGTACACAAGTTGAATTCATAGTTGGGAAAATTAACTTACAACGATGATGAAAATCAACAAGTGTAACTTGAACTGAGTCTTAATACAAAACTCCCAAAATACTGACGACAATCTTCTCTCAACAATAATGTTATAGAGCATATTGGAACTCGAGAGAGAGAAAAATCGTGCACAAAGTATATTGCAAGATATGTCAATGATAATTAGAAAACCCTAAAAGATGTTATTTATACTTGAGTCTAATTAAGGAAATAAAATAACAACTTTAGTAAATTTCTCGGATAGGTGACACCATTGGGTGACACCTTATCAGGAATGGCATCAAATTTCCTTCAATGTTGACAAGCTCTGCCTAAGGCTGACGATGTATCAGGAGCCTGACTACGTATCATGGATGTCGTCAGTTCCTCTTCCATTTTGATAGTTTCTGCCTAAGGCTAACATTGATCCTGAAGCCTTATCATAACTCTAATGCCTTATCATAAAATATCATCTCAGGCTTCAACTCACGCCAATTCTTTGGTTAAGGATGACGATATTCATGACGGCGTATCACACTTTTGACGTCCTATCACCATATGTCATCACAGGCTTCAACTTATGCCAAGTCTCTGGTTAAGTATGATGATAATTGTGATGGCCTATCATAGGGCTGGTGACTTATCACAGATGTCGTCAGCCATACTTCTCTTCAGATTTCTCCAGATTTCAACTTCTTTGATTCCATTCTTGTTGGTTCTCTATCTCATCAGCTTAAACAGTAAAATCAAACATAAACAAATCAAAAACGACAAAAATTGCTTAATACTTCATAATTATTCTCAGTTAAAGGCCTTAAATATGTTAGCAATTGCTCACACATCAAATTCCTGACTTTGAGAAGACTTCGTATATGAAATAAGTTCATAAGGAACTTCTAACTCCAAGGTAAGTTGAAAACTTCTATACTGATTGAGTTTTTATAAAAGATTTTACTAGATTCAACTTCTAACGGACATAATTCCTTCATTATGAAGAGCTTTACATTTCAAGACCTTTCAAATTAAAGGTCTTCGACTTGAGATCATTTTGTACTTTTGAATAGTTTTTGGAGGGGTAGTTTGATCCTTTCTTACCCAACCACTTCCCACGTCTTTAATCACTATACAAGATTTATTTCTCAGCAAAGCATCAATAGACTCTCCCAAATTCATTTCTTGCTTCCCCTAAAAACTCAAGAAACTCGGAATAGTGGATTCTCAAGCCTCATAACTCTAAAGCTCCAAAGTTCAAGAATTTATCCAATAAACTTCTTCTTTCAGGTATGTGGGATTTCAACAAGGGTCATCTTTCACATTTGTGTCCCTAAATGTCTTAAAAACAACACTTAAAAGTTTCATAATTTTTGGGTTTGTACCAATTTCAAGATTTTTATCCTAAATCAATATTAAATATGATTAGTTTATGATAAATATTTGTTTCCAAGTCATTTTGAGTATATTGCAAAACTTAGTATTTTACACTTGACCTTAGTTTAACTTTACAATATATTCATATGAAATTGCATTTAGTCAGTCAATCCTGGCATGTCGTGAATACAAGATAACTTAGCATTCATATAGATATATATATATTCTAAAAAATATTTATAGATAATATATACTATCAAACTATTAGCATCTTTATGAATCAGGATTTAGGGTCAAGTCCAGCATTGTAGATTCCTTAGAAATCTCAGTCCTCATATAATCATTTTTATGCATTTTCTCTAGCTATCTCATGTATCCTATAAAATTAGAAGTCTCATGATTTATAAATACATGACTTATATATATGTATGCATACAAATCATAGCCAAGAGCTTTGGATCATAATAATAAGTTGCATGATATGCAAGATATCTAGATGAGTCATCCATGCTTTTGAACATTTTTCCCTAAGAATAAGTTTAACTATTTGCATGGTACCCAAAATTCCATTAATGATCATGGGTCAATTTTCTTATCAAATGAAAGTTCACTATTAGTTTGGTATTCATGTATTCCATCCATAATCATGGACATCAGTATCCATAGGAGTATCAGTTATATTTAGTTGGGAGTAATATTAAGCATTGAGCATTGAGCAAACACGAATTCAACATAACCAAGTACTTGAACTATGTATCACTAAAGGCATTATATTTTCCAAATGAGATCTGTTAGTTATCATATAAGTAATGACATTATACATTTGACGAGGTATTTCGTAGCATCCTAACAAGGATATGTTGGGCTCTATACTTACTCAAATGGGGCATATCAGTTAAGAGAAACTCCAATAATTTTAGACTTCAGTATTTGCATGACCCTTTGTTCAATTTAGTTTATAGTATCTCATTTATCTCAGAGTATTCACGCATTTTAGTACTTGTTCTTATCCGGATGGGTCCTTACATCATAGTGTACATCAGTATTACTTTTGATTTAAATAGTTTATATATTGAATGCTCAATTATATATTATAGTGCTTATCTAACATGCCCAGTACATTTAATGTACTAATAGAATACATTTATTGTGCAATATTGTGTTATAATATAGGTTCATATGCTCAATATTCAACTCATGTTTATCACAATCACGTACTCACCTCAGTAGTAGATTTTTGGTGAGTCCTTATCTTTTGAGTGTTAGAGTTCTTTCTTTCTTTCAGTAATTTATCTTTTTCGATAGAGTAAGTTGGGGACTTGTCTCAGTAATTCTTTAGTAGAGAGTTTAAGACAGACAAACTGGTATTTTATCTCTATGATATGGTCATACATCAAGTATATTGATTAGTAATTTGTATTTATATAGTATCTTTCACATTCAATATCTTATTTATGTTTATTTTAGTACTGTTAGTGTCATTCCACTCCATGGATTAGTTTGGGGTTACTTATCGCTCTAAGTACCTTGTTATAACTAGGATGTAGTATTCCTTTGTGATATTTTATTTTGATTAATGTGATACCAAGTCATGCATCTATAAGAAGTGTGGTAAAGATAAAGTGCTACTTTTTGTACTGTGTGTTGATGAAATCATGCTCGTAGATAATAATTTGAGCATGTTGAATTTGATTAAAAAGTAGCACAACTAATGTTGATTCACCAATACACTCCTTTAACCAGGAGACATGAAGCACTAGATGCATTGATGCAAAGTATTCAGGCAACTCTAGCTTATAAGCAACCTTCCCAAAGAGGCTCACAATCCTATATAGGCCAATATAGCGGGGACTGAGCTTCCCTTTCTTGCCAAACCACTTTACCTCTTTAATGGGAAAAATTTTCAAATACATAAGGCCACAAAAATCAAACTTAAGATATGTTCTCCTCACATCGACATAATATTTCTTACAACTCTGGGCTATTTTCAGCCTCTCTTGAATTAACTGAACTTCTCCATCTCCTCAAACACTGAATCTGGACCTATCAAAGTATCCCTACCTTCTTCAAACCAAAAAATAGGAGATCTATATCTTCTCACATAGAGAGCCTCAAATAGATCCATGTGAATACTAGAGTAATAACTATTATTATAGTCAAACTCAATCAAAGCTAAGTGGTCATACCAGCTACCCTTAAAGTCAATAGCACAGGATGTCAACATATCCCCCAAGGTCTTAATGGTACTCTATGCCTTACCATCTTTTTGAGGATGAAAAGTCATACTGAGATGAACCTGGGTACTAAGACCCTTCTTAAAATCCTTCCATAAGTGAGAGGTAAAATGAGTACCCCTATCTGAAATAATAGACAATGGAATCACATATAACTTAACCAAATCCTTGAGATAGAGTATAGCATAATCCTTTGTTAAATATGAAGTATGAACTGGAAAGAAATATGTTGACTTGGTCATCCTATCTACAATGACCTATATCGAATCATATTGTCGATGTGTGTGAGACAACCCTATCACAAAATCCATATTCATTACCTTCCACTTCAAAGTGGGAATGCTAAACTCCTGAAGTGTACACTTAGGTCTTTGGTTCTCAACCTTAACCTGTTGACAGTTTGAAAATTTAACCATAAACACTTTAATATTTTTCTTTATACCACTCATACAATAGATTTTCGAAAAATCACGGTGCATATTAGTGGCTCTTGAGTGAATATAATACTATGTACCATATGCTTCTGCTAAAATTTATTGTCTCAAATCAACAACACATAGAACACATAATCAGCCTTGACAAGGAAGAACGCCATCTCCCCCCTGGGAGAAAACCTCTACCTGCTGATCTCTAACTACCTCCTACAGCTTGCCCCAACTAGGATCCTATAATACAAATCTTTCACTTATGCAACCAATGAAGATTCTTAACCACTATGAACCTATATGCTACCTAAAGCTGAATCAACCAACCGAACACCCAATCTAGAAAGATGACCAACCTGATGGACTAACTCCTTCTTATCTTACTTGACATAAGCAACACTACCCAGAGATAATATATTAAAGGCATCTTCCACTACATTAGCCTTGGTCAGATGATACAACTTAATTCATAATCTTTTATCAAATCAAGCGACCTTTTTTGACGAAAATTCATTTGTTTTTGTGTTAACACATACTATAAACTCTTGTAATCCGTGAACACATCAGCATTAACCTTATAAAGATAATGCCTACAAATTCTTAAGGAAAAAATAATAAATGCAAACTCAGGACCATGGGTTGGGTAATTCTTCTCATGAGGTTTAAGCTATCTAGAGGCATAGGCTATCACATTACCTCTCTGTATTAACACATACAAAAGAACAACTCTAGAAGCATCACAATTCAAATCCATCCAAACCATCTGGAAAATTAAAGACTAGGGCGAAAGTGAATTGAGTTATCAACTCCTAAAAACTCTTCTCGCAAGAATCAGACAACTGAAATTTCACTTTCTTTTGAGTAAATCGAGCCATAGGAGAAGCAATGGAAGAAAACCCTTCAAAAAACCATCTATAATAGCCAGATAAACCAATGAAACTCCTGATATTTGATGAAGAGATGGGTTTAGGCCAATTTGTCGCTACTTTGGCCTTTGAGGGTCAAATAGGATGCCATCACCAGAAACTATATAACAATCACACTTAATTAATTTTATGAATAACTGATGATATTTAAGGGTCTACAAAACAACTCTTGGATGGTCTACATAATATTCTCACTATGAGAATAGACAAGGATGTCATCAATGAAGATTATGATGAACATGTCCAGGTACTGTTTGAACACCCTATTCATCAAGTCCATGAAAGATGCAGGGGAATTTTTTAGTGACAAAATACATAATAAGGAATTTAAAGTGACCATACCGATTCCTGAAGGGTGTCTTTGGAATGTCATATTCTCAAATTCTAAGCTCATGATAGCCGCATCTGAGGTATATCTTAGATAAATAACTTGAACCTTAAAGATGGTAGAACAAGTAGTCAATAGACGATACTTATTCTTGATCATGACTTTGTTCAACTAACGGTAGTTGATGCAAATTTTGAGAGAATTATCTTTTTTACACACGAAAAGGACTGGAGCGCCCCATAGGGAAACAGTAGGCCTAATGAAACCCTTATCTAAGAGATCTTTCACTATTCCTTTAATTCAATAAGCTCAATATTAGCTATTTTATAAGGTGGAATTGATATAGGTTGGGTAGCTGGAAGGAGATCTATTCTGAAGTTTATCTCCCTTTCTGAAGGAACTCTAGGAAGATTCTCAGGGAATATATTTATAAATTTTCTTTCTACAAAAACTAACTCAAGACTTAAAGTTCAAGAATTTGAGTTCTTGACTCAAACGAGATGGAAAAAACACCCCTTGGATAGCATCTTTCTTCACTTTAGATATGAAATAAACTGACCCTTAGCGCTAAAGTACTACCCCACTATTTGATAAATGGTTTTTTTGGAAAACTTGAGTTGAACAATTTTATCTCTACAGCCAACTGATAAGGAACATGAGTGGAGCCAATCTACACCGAGAATGACATTAAAATAAGTCATCTCAAACTCCACCCGATCAA
This sequence comes from Capsicum pubescens, assembly GCA_030864215.1. Taxonomy (NCBI): domain Eukaryota; kingdom Viridiplantae; phylum Streptophyta; class Magnoliopsida; order Solanales; family Solanaceae; genus Capsicum; species Capsicum pubescens. The sequence continues at coordinate 183,403,175 of CM061538.1, forward strand.
CTAAAGTAACTTTCTGAGACACTGTGATCGTGCAGTTTCTGTATACCCATCTGGATACAATAAACTTACCCACTAGGGTAGACACTTAGTATTGGTCTACTAATATTTTGGTACTGATACAAAAGTCAACAACTACAAAAGAGTCACAAAAAAGTGAAGCTATGGGTTCTAACAAGTCATAAACATACAGATGGAAAATTTAGAACATACCCATAACAACATCAGGAGAACTTTCCTGGTCTTGGTGAGTCTGGAGGGAATACAATCTATTTTGGATTTTCCCACTAATGGCACTGGAAGTGGTACCTGCGGAGTCAGGCGACCTCTTGGTGTTGCTGAAGAGTTTATCTGACCCTGCTGACGATCCTTTTTTCCCTTCCACACACCAATGGGGCAATTACTAATTCTGTGTCTTGGCTTTCCACACTCAAAACACACATCACTTGCATTTCTAATCTCACCCTAATGATTCTTACCGTACTTTCTGTAATGTGGATTGGTTTGACTACTATTCATACTACCCTAGGACTTAGAGCCTAACGCTCTATCCCAACTGTCTTTCTTGAACTTAGGAACTAGTGCACTAGCTGAAGATGGAGATATGGATAAAAATTTCTTGCAGAACTAGGATCGATTATCGTCTTCCAACCTTGGCTAAGAAAAATTAAAACTACTTGTTTTGTCCCTCTTATTCTCTCTCTGTTTATCTTAAAGTTTCTACTCCTTAATCTATTGAGAATGAACCATAAGTCTAGACAGATCCATATCCTTAATCAACATAGCGGTCCCACACTCCTTGACCATACTATTAGACACCCCTGATACGAACATACTTATTTTGAACCTATTGTCACCAACCATAATAGGATAATACCTTGCCAACTGAGTGAACATGAGTGTGTACTTATTCACTCTCATACTACCCTACTTTATGTTTATAAACTCCTGAACATTAGCCTCCCTTAACTATAGTTGGAAGAACCTATCTAAGAAATCTGTGGAAAACTCCTCCCACTCCATAGGATCTACTTCCACACCCATGTCTTCTTTCCACTACTTAAACCAGGTGTGAGCTACACTGTATAATTTATATCATACCAAGTTTGCACTCTCACTCAAAGTGACACCCATGATGTCTGTCACCTTCTACACCATATCCATAAACTCCTATGGATTCTCCTCATACTTGAACCCAAAAAACAAAGGGGAATTCATCTAAATAAATCCTAAATCCTAGCTATAGCTATATTTGCCACTAGATTGTCTAGGGAAATAGCTTTATAGTTGTTCTGAGCAGCTATAGAATGGGCTAAGGTCGTGAAAGCAGCACTGAACTCAACGTAGAAGACATGATCATTCATGGTATCTTCCTAAACAAGTGGTTGTGCGGGTTGATCCCCATTTCTCTTTTTGTTTGTCCTTCTAGGAAACATTTTTTGTAAACAAAATAAAGGATGAGTTAGAAAAAATAATTTAATAGATCTTGAGATCTTTCACATGACATTAATACTTAAAGAAGGGAAAATTTCCTGAAAAATAACTCATAGATTCTTTTCCATAAGTGTGAAGTGCCTTATATCCATGAATATAACTCTACTCAATGTTTCTTTCAAATTTTCTAGGATACTTTAATACCTTAGGCTCTGATACCAAGTGTTGTCACGACCATATGAAATCTATACACTTGGTCATCCAAACCTGAAGAGATCTATTATGAAAACTACACTGAGACTTTTAGCGCTAACTACGACCAAATGCCCCAATCTAAGATATTGGGGTCCAACTTGTAATATAGTTTGAATGGTGTTGGTACCTTGCGAAGTATACCAACACATGACCAACAATGTTTATACACAAGGATGATGTTTCGAAGGATGAGGGTTTCATGCCTCTTATGATAGGGGACCCCTCATAATCTACTATGGCGTCGTAGGTCTAAAACTTAAGGACTACTATAAATAACTCATGCATGTACTGACGGGGTGTCTTCATCCCTATGTTCACTCTGTGTTAAGTGTTACTCCCAACTAAATGAAACTAGTGTTATTAGTCACTTAAAATAACATGGTACTGTACTTGTAAGTTCTCAACAAGAACATGATGTTCTGATTATGATAATAAAACCATGATTTGACTGACTTGTTACTTGGAAAGAAAAATCATGTAAGGACTTATAGGTATCAGGTGCTCATAACTTACCATAACTAAATGATTACAAATACGACAACAATATTTATTCAATGATAGAAAGGCATTATTTAGAGATCCAAAAGATAGTAAATTTTAATAATTGTTAAAATACATAAATCTTAATATTGGAATATGTTAAACATGGGAAGAAAACATATTTACATGGTTTAATGGAAACATCCTTGGTTTTGACCGTTAGAAAATTTCTTGGAAATCTATTCTCAGGACCAAATATGACTCATGGGTACAAGCCGTATGCTGGGGTACTAGAGGTATAGTCCTGTCATATGCTGACAAGTGTTAGTTGGTGCGAATATTTTTTCCACTAAAATGGGATATGACTTAAAGTTATGTGTCGTATGGCTTGGTATGAGTCATATCAGGGACTCATATTGTGGGCAATATTTGATACTCCTGGTACTTAATTCTGCCAGGGATACGGGTTATAGGTATGAATTATATGCTATGGTTACAAATTGGTTGGATGATTAATATAGTGGATAATGTTTTATCTATGAGTTAAGGCTTGTATATGAGTGTTGGATATTGATTGTATAGGAAGGTACAACTCGTATAGGTCAGACATATCCCTGCGACGAGTGTTTAAGAGATTTAAGTGACGGTATTCTGGACATTTTCCTACTTACCCTGACAAGGACCCACTACTTTTTATACACTTAGGAGATTATTTACCCTATTATTGTATTCATTAATAGTTAGAAACTATTCCAAAACATCTCATAATTCTCTTATGAGAATTTGTGGAAAAAAGGCTAGGGTTTTATCTTATGGATTGCTTTGGGGCTGGTCTTTGCAATTTCTTTCCATCAATTCTTTGGTATAAGGCATGATTCTCTTCCCTCATTATAATTTCAACTAAAGGCACAGTTTGTATTATTGATTTCATGATTTTAATATTTTAGGATTTTGGTTTTCAACTATTATTTGGGGTTTTTGCTATTGAATGCTTGGTTATGGTTTCCTATGGTTTAATTATTCTTTGTATGAATTAATGGTGGTTTTGGACATTGGATTTCATGGTAATGGTATAATGGTATAATGGTATTTGTAATTTTTTCTGTTATATTATGCCCCCAAGGTGTTTGATAAAATGCTTATAAAGATATGTTCGTTGTGTTGACTACTTTTAATGGAACTATTTCATGTTTTAAACTTGGTAAATAAATTTTGCTTGGTTTGAATAATTTTAAATGGATAAAGGATGAATGGTTATGCTTGTGGAGAACATGGAAGTCTTCCAAGTGGTTTAATATGGTATATGGAAGGGCACTTAAAAGTCCCCTTACCCTAAATGATTTGGATATGGCTATTACTTGCAAGTAAGGGTAGTATGATGATACCACTATTGGCCTTTTATAATATATGGTAGATTGATTGTTTGGACATGGTTTTAATTGGACATTAGTGGTGGGGTGTATTACTAAGTCATAGAAGGTTGTAGTCCTGGGAGGACCAAAATTGGTTACTCAAATTTGTCGATATGAGGGGTCTTGATGATCGTGTGCATGTCTCACATTTTATATTGGGTGATGTACTAGTCATTCCAATGGATATTCCTTGGTCGTACGTCTACATGCATTGGGCCTTTTCAGCATTAGGAGTTAAACCCATATGGCTCGTGGGTGGTTAGGACGACAAAGCTACACATCCTAAGTAAAAAGGTTTTAAATGCATGATAAACTTAGTTCCCTTTTCCAACACCTATATATGTATGGTTTTATGCATTATTGATGGTTTTACTTTATTTTATAATAGGAATTATTTTATCCTTACCCTGATTCATACTAGCGGTCATTTCCTAACCCCATCTACTAGCAGTTGTATGCCCACAATATGTAGGAACTCGTCATTCCACTTCTCTTGTTTAGCAACCAGATTCGGTATATTAGATTTTGGACAGGAGTGGTGAGCTTCCATCCTTTCAAAAGGCTTTATTTCATATTATTGATTATTTAGACACTTTTATTTTATTTTGAATATTGGTTTTGTTCATGGTCGGGGGTATGTCCCAACAACATTTGCCTACTCTTTTGGATAGAGGCTTTGTGATACTTATGGGTTTTGGGATTGGTAGAATTGGAAGAGGTGTCAGCCTTAGCATTGGTATTGATATTGAGGTTGGCATCATCATACATAGTTTCTCTATGTTTCATCATATTATATTTTAGGATTGATTTTTATATTATGTTATGGTATTCCCTTTGGCTTATGGACTATATCTTAGTTTGGTATGGTTGGCCGTTTGGTGTTTTACGGTTGGAATCAGTTAGGTCGGTCACGGTCGTGACCCTATCCTATAGTCTTAATAAGAAAAATAACACTATCTTGTTATATGTTCAAAATTTAGTCCATCTACGTCTAGGTATAGATGGTTGGGTTGGGTAACAGGAGGCGGTCCCCAATCCTAGTTGGACTTGGGATGCTCAGTACGACAAGGCCTGTAGTCGAGTCATGTCAAGTTGGTATTAAAGCCTAGGTTCATAGTCAACTAGGAAGCCCACAAAGCCGTGTCGAGTAGAGTCTCATTGAGAGGTGTGAAGTGCGCCACACTCATAAGAGAGAGGCAGTAAGACATTTAGGAATATTTTACTTTCTTGGTATTCTATCTTCATGCTTTAGCTCTCGATCCTGGAATCTCCTCTAATCCTTGTTTGTTCGTCTTTCAGATTATGCCTCCTAGATCCGGAACACAAAAAAATTCTTTTATTCTATCTGGGGATAATGATGTAGGGGTACATCTTATGTCTATATTATATCTTTGATCTCATGGTCCTATACCTGATGGTGCTAGAGTTCCTCTTATTCTAGCTAGTTCTCCTCAAGTCCCTCAGGGCAGCGTGATGAATGCAAAATTTCATCAATGTATCCATGTTATTGCCTAATTAGTTGTTGCTCAGGAAGAGCAGAGTGAGACTGGTGCTTCTTCTGCTGAGGCCATAAGTGTTTGTCAAATTATGAAGATCGGTCCTCTAACTTATATTGGGGTAAAGGTGGTAGAGGATCCACAAGGCTTCTTGGATAAGATAGAAAAGATATTTTGGGTGATGCAGGATACTAATGTAGAGTGGGTTAACTTTACAACTTTTAAATTAAGGATATTACTTTTCAATGGTATGAATGGTTGGACAGTGATAGAGGTTATATGGAAGAGGATGTATTTTGGGAGGCCTCTTCTAATGCCTTCTTGGATCGGTTCTTTACTCAAGAATTGAGGGAAGCTAAGGTGGAGTTGTTTGAGAACCTCAGGCAGGGGAGAATGTCAGTAAAAGAATATGCTTTGAAGTTCGATCAATAATAAAGGTATGCTCCTAATTTTGAGGCCGATATAAGGTGTAGAATGAGGAAGTTCGCTTTTAGTTAAATAGGGATTTGATTTTGGAGAGCAAGACTGCCTTGCTGATTAAAGATATGGACATCTTGAGGGTAACTATTCATATTCACCAAGTTGAGGATAATAAGAGAAAATAGGTAGAGTTTGGGGTTAGGCAGGGAAAGAGGAGTAGGTTTACTAATCAGGGAAGTGCTTAGTCTTAGGTTAGTAGAGATGGTGGCAAGTGGCAGAAAGAAATAGGGGAGTTCTATCTCATTATCTCAGGCAACCAGAGGTCAGTCAATTTCTTCATTTCCTCCTTGTCGATTCTAAGGTTGTCCTAATTGGGGCTATTGCGAGTAAGAAAGAGTCAAATTCTTCAAGTGTGTATAGGTAGGCCATCAGCTCAGGGATTGTCTGGTTAATAAGGTTGCTATGAGGGCAGAAAATATTCCTGTGGCTTTATATTCTGCTCGTACAACTGGTGGTATAGCATTTTCTAGTGTTACTATTGCTAGTTCTAGTAATGGTCAAAATAGGTAGTATGTGTTAGCGTCCTAACAAGAATTTGAGGCATCACGTGATGTCATTACTGGTACATTATGGTTTTTCTCTCGGGCTGTAAATTATTCATTATATCTAGGTTCCACTCTTACTTATGCGACTCCATATGTGGCTATATCTTTTTGTTTCGGTCCAGAAGTTTTTTCAGATCCTCTTTCTATTTAATCCTGTTAGGTTACTTAGTTATTTCTAAGAGAGTCTATAGAGTGTGTGTGGAATCTTTGGTAGTAATCATACCTTGGCGGATCTATTTGTGTTGGATCTATTAGATTTTGATGTAATTCTAGGAATGGATTGCTTGCATTCTTGTTATGCGTCTATAGATTATCGGTCTTGTAGTGTTATCTTTAAGTTCCTTAGTGAACCAGTTATAAAAAAGAAAGGTAGTTCCGTAGATCCTAGGGTGGGTTTATTTCTTATCTTAAAGCTCAGTGGTTAATCTGTAATGATTTTGTTTATCACTTGGTCTAGGTTAATGATTCAAACATGAAAGATCTTTCTTTTTCTTCGGTCCCTATGGTTAATGAGTTTCCAGAGGTATTTTTGGGTGATCTTCCTGGTCTTCCTCTGTATAGGAAAATAAAGTTTGGTATTTATTTGTTTTTAGACACTCATCCTATTTCTATATCTTTGTCTAGAATGGCTCCAGTTGAGCTGAGAGAACTCAAGGCGCAACTTAAGGATCTTCTTGATAAGGGGTTTATTCTTCCTAGCATTTCTCCTTGGGGTCTACTGGTATTGTTTGTGTACAAGAAGGATAGCTTCCTTCATCTGTGCATTGACTACAGGCAGTTGAACTAGGTGACAATCAAGAACAAGTGTCCTCTTCCCCAGATAGTTGACTTGATTGACCAGTTATCGGGTGCCAAGTTCTTCTATAAGATAGATCTTTGTTCATGGTTCCATCAACTTAAGATTAGGGAGGTGGATATCCCTAAGACATCTATTCATACCTTGTTGGGAATTTTGAGTTCCTTGTGATGTCATTTGGGTTGACTAATGCTCCACAGTATTTATGGACTTGGTGTTCAGACAGTATTTGGATCTCTTTGTCATTATATTATTGATGACATTCTTGTGTATTCGAAGAGCGGGGTGGATCATGCTAATCACCTTTGTTTGGTGTTGCAGACCTTAAAGGATCAATGGTTGTATGCCAAGTTTTCAAAGTGTGAATTTTTGTTGAACACTATGACTTTCTTGGGCCATATTATTTCTAGTGAATGGATCATGGTGGATCCGTACAATATTGCTGTGGTGAAGAGGTGATCTAGGCCCTTGATGCCATTTGATATTCAAAACTTCTTGGGTTTAGCCGGGTATTATAGGTAGTTTGTGGAAGGATTTTCTTTGATGGCTACAACTTTTACTAAGTTTACTTAGAAGGAGGTTAAGTTTTCTTTGACGGATACTTCTGAAGGGTGTTTTGAGATGTTGAAGGATAAGTCAACGTTGGCTCCAATCTTGACCTTTCCTGAATGCAATAATGGGTTTGTGGTTTATTGTGATGCATCTCGGATAGGGTTTGGTTTTGTTTTGATGCAACATATAAAGGTAATTGCCTATGCCTCCAGGAAGTTGAAATTACATAAGAGGAATTATCCTACTCATTATTTGGAGTTATTGGAGGTTGTGTTTGCTTTAAAAATATAGCTGCATTATTTGTATGGGATTCACGTAGATATCTTTTCTGATCATAAGAGACTTTTGTACGTTTTCACATAAAAAGAGCTTAATCTCAAGTAGAGGAGGTGGATTGAGCTTCTCAACGACTATGAGTCTTTACTACCACCCAAGTAAGGCTAATATGGTTGCTGATGCTCTTAGCATATTATCCATTGATATTTTGGCTCATTTGGAGGAAGGCAAGTGGGAATTGATAAAGTATATTCACTATTTGGCTAATCTTGTAGTTCATTTCTTGGACTCTAAGGATGGTAGTGTGATGGTGCAAGAAGTGGTTAGATCATCTCTTGGTGTAGATATTAAGGAGAAGCAAGGGCTAAATCCTGTCTTGATGTAAATCAGGGGTGATATTAGTGGGAAAAAGGTAGTAGTATTTGAGATCAGTGGTGATGGTACTTTATGGTACCAAGGGAGGTTATGTGTTACTGATGTCGACGGGCTGTGAAAAAGGTTTTTGGCTAAGGTGCATGAGTCTCGCTAAGTTGTTCATCCTTGCACGAATAAGATGTATCATAATCTCAAGGAGATCTATAGGTGGAATAGAATGAAGAGGGATATGGCTGATTTCATGGCGAAGTGTATGGTGTGTCAACAGGTTAAGGTTGAGCACATAAGGCCAGAAGGCTTGTATCAAGAAATAGATTTTCCCAAATAGAAGTGGGACGTGATAAATATGGACTCCGTTACTAGTCTTCCTTGGTCTCGAAATTGGTATGACTCAATTTGGGTCTTTGTGGATAGGATGACCAAGTCTGTATATTTCTTGCCAGTATGGACTACCTTTTTGGAGCAGGATTATGCGCGGTTGTATCTTCAGGATATTGTGAAGCTACATGGGGTACCTATTTTAATTATGTCTCATCGTGGTATGCATTTTATGTCTCATTTATGGCAGTCTTTCCAGGAATGGTTGGGCTAAGATTAGTCTGAGCACTGCTTTTCATCCACAATTGGATGGGCAAACGGAGAGAACTATTAAGACATTAGAAGATATGCTTTGGGCCTGTGTGATTGACTATGGTGGCAATTTAGTTGAGTATTGGTATGGCTCATTTCAAAACGTTGCATGGTAGGAGGTGTAGATCTCCTATTGGGTGGTTTGAACCTGAAGAAGCGAACATGTTTGATCCAAATTTGGTTTATGAGGAGATAGAGAAGGTCAAGGTGATTCGGGATAGGCTTAAAGCTTCCCAAAGTCACAAAAAGTCCTATGTGGATATTTGGCATAAAGTCTTAGAGTTTGAGATCAGGGATAGGGTATTCCTCAAGGTGTCTCCCATGAAGGGAGTGGTGCTGTTTTGGAAATAAAGGGAAGCTCAGTCCTCAGTTCTTTGGTCCTTATGTGATTTTGCAGAGATTCGGCAATGTTTCTTATGAGTTGGAGTTTCCATCTAGCTTAAGTTTGGTTCATTCGGTCTTTCATGTTTCTATATTTAGGAAGTGTCTTGGTGATGCTTCTTCGGTTGTTTCTTAGGAAGGATTGGGTATTTTGGATTCTCTGTCTTATGAATATGTCCCAATTGAGATATTAGATAGGCAAGTTTGTCGATTGAGAACCAAGGATGTGGCTTCAGTTAAGGTTCTACGATAGAACCATAAGGTGGAAAAAGTTACTTGGTAAGAGAAAGAGGACATAAAGTCCAAGTATCCACATTTGTTTGTTTCTCTCGGGATTTGTGAGGAAGGTGTGTGTTTACACACATCTATATTTTCTGACATTGTTAGGGGAAAGATTAACATCCTTGCCTCTTTGTTTTCAAATTTTGTTAAAGGATGTTTGATAAAGAAATCTTTGTGTGTGGTTACCACTACCTTTTCCATCATTCGGATGAATATTCTGAGTGGGGGGAGACTGAAACATCTTGGGTTTTGACCCTTAGAAAATTTCCTGGAAATCCAATCTCCGTACCCAATACGACTCATGGGTATGAGCTGTATATTGGGGTACGAGTGGTACGGTAATGTCGTATGATGAACAATGTCATTTAGTAGGATGGTATTGATCACTGGATTGGGTAAGACTTAGGGGTATAAGTCGTAGGGCTTGGAACGATTCATATTAGAAACTCATATAGTAGGCAGTGTTTGATCCTCTTGGTATTTCATTCTGTCAGGGATATGGGTCATGGGTATGGATTGTATGTTGTGGTTACGGCTTGGGTGGATGTATCGTATATTGTATGGTGTTTGATCTAATAGTTGAGGCTTGGATATGAGTGGTGGGTACCGACCGTATTGGGAGGGTACGACTTGTACTCGTAAGAGTCAGTCGTATCCCTGTGACGAGTTTTTAAGGGATTTAAGTGGGGGTATTCTAGACATTTCCCTACTTCCCCTAATTAGGACCCACGACTTCTAATATATTTAGGAGGTTATTTACCATGTTATTCTATTCATTAGCACTTAGAAATTATTCAAAAATATCTCATAATTCTCTCAAGAGATTTTAGGGAAAGAAGGCTAGGGTTTCACCTTGTGGATTGCTTTAGGGCATTTCTTGGTGATTTCTTTCCATCATTTCTTCCTTATAAGGCGTGATTCTCTTCCCTCATAGTAATTTCAATTAAAGACAGGGTTTATATGATTGGTTTCATAGTTTTACTATATTATTATTTTTGTTTTCACTTATTATTTGGGGTTTTTGATATTGAATGCTTGGTTATGGTTTCATATGGTTTAACTTATGCCTTTATATGCATCAATCTTGAATTTGGACAATTGGATTTCATGGTAATGGTTTAATGGTCTTTGGAAATATTTTAGGTTATATTATGCCCCCAAGGTATTTGATAAAATACTTATAAAGATATGTTCATTGAATTGACTTTTTTTTAATGGAACTCATGCAAGGTTTAAATAGTTCAAAAAGGCTAAAGATTAAATGGTTATGCTTGTGGAGAACATGGAAGTCTACCAAGGGGATGTAATATGGTAATTGAAAAAGCACCTAAGGTCTCCTTAACCTAAATGGTTTGGCTCTAGATATTACTTGCAAGTAAGGGGTGGTATGACAATACCACTAATATTGGCCTTCGGTAATATATGGTAAATTGATTGTTTGGACATGTTTTTAATTGGGCATTAATGGTAGGGTGTGTAGCTAAGATGTGGAAGTTGGTGGCCTTACGGGATAAATATCAAAAGTCATATTTACCGATATGAGGGGTATTGATGAGCATATGGGTGTCTCATATTTTATATTAGGGGATGTACGATTCATCCCATTGGATATTCCCTAGTCGTGTGGCTACACGCACTGCGCTCTATTAGCAGGGGGAGCTGAACATATATGGCCCGTGGGTGGTTAGGATGGAAAAGCTAAAAGTATAGGTATAAAGGTTTTAAATTCATGCCAAAATCTGCTCCCTTTTCCAACACTTATAGATGTATGGTTGTATGCCTTATGGATGGTTTTACTTGGATTTACAGCTGGCATTATTTTATCCTTATCTTGAGATTCATGCTAGCGATCATTCACTAACCTCGTCTACTAGCGGTTGTATACCCACGCTATGCATGAACCGGCCATTCAACTCCTCCTATTTCGCACACAAATTTAGTATCAGCATTTGTACTAAAGTGGCAAGCTTTCATCCTTTCGGAAGGCATCATTTCATGTTATGGATTTATTTAGTCACTTTTCTTTTATTTTGGATATTGATTTTGGCCATGGTTGGGGGCATGTCCCAACCGGATTGGTTTACTCTTTTGGATACAGATTTTGTTACTTATGGGGGTTGGTATAGGCAGAATCGACAGAGGTGTCACCCTTAGCATTGGTATTGATATTGAGGTTGGCATGATCAGACATGATTTTTTACTATTCCTTCATATTACATTTTGGGATTGATTTTCATATTATGTTTTTGTATTCCCTTTGGATTATGACCTAGAGTTTTATTTGGTATGGTTGGGTGGTTAGGGTGGTACGGTTGGACTCAGTTGGGTCAGTCACAATCGTGACCCTATCCCAATTTCTAATGATAACAATAACACTATCTTGTTATATGTTCGAAATTCAATCCATCTAAGGATGGCTATAGGTGGTTGGGTTAGGTAACAGGGGGTGCTCCCCGTTTCGGGTTGCACTTGGTATGCCCTTTACGACAAGTCCTAGGGTCGGGTATTGTAATTAATTCATAAATTGATGACTCATCATGAAATAATGGAGATAAGTAATGAAATATTGAAATTCCAAAAATAAAATAACTTAAATAACATGGGAACACTTGTTGGCATGTCTGGAATTTGATTTTCCAAGAAGTTCATGGATTAACTTCATAAATTTCATGGATAATTTCATAAAATAGTATAAAATTAAAGATTTTAAACTAAGAGAGGGTTCTTGGGATCAATGGGTGGAAGAAACCCATTGATGAATACCCCACATACCTTGAATTGCATGACTTGATGAAGTAGACTTGAACTTGGGACTTGAAAGATGAATTTTGAAGAAGAAACCCTAGTTCTTGTTATTAAGTATGGGAGAGGAGATTAACATGTTAAGTGTTTTGATATTTGGGGGAAAATAAGCCTCTTTGAATGTTATAGGTCGTGGGTTGAAGTTATAAGGAGGGAAAAAGACTAAAAAGCCCTTTAACTGAACATTACAGAATTTATCACCAATCCATATGAGTCGACCATACACTCGTATGGTGAGGGTATGATGGGGTTTCTTGACTTGTAAGCTTTAAAAAATCAAAGAGAGTATACATTATTCAATATACGAGTAACACTTATGACTCGTACCATCTTCATACGACTAGTAGAAAAAATCTCACCACACCTCACACTGACTTGGGTACAACTCACTTAATACGACTCGTATAATGCATATTTGTATCTTGGATAGAATCTCACTTCACTTCACACTGACTTGGGAATGATTCAATTAATACAACTTGTAATGCATATACGACTTAAGGGAAATTGTCATACCTTTAATAGAATGCCACCCATATCGCACTACCTGGATACGAGTTAAACATACGACTCATATGTTGTGCAGACAACGCAAGGGATGAGTCGTATGATACACAAAAGTTTCTAGAGATGGGGTATTACAACTAACAAAAATAAGTCATAATAATTATTCAATATAAATTAATGCAACAGTAAGAAAATAGTGATTAAATTTACCATGAATGCTAACCGAAAGCCATATAAGCTAATCATATTTGGGGATAGTTTTGTCAATTAATATTTCCAGTAAACTTATAGATGTCATATCCCCAGGGTTAAATGTTGAACTTATCATAATCTTGAGCAAGCACCAATAAATCATCTTCTATGACTTTGTTGACATCTCTTGCCAGTAGAATTAAATGGTCAAACCAAACTAAGCACAAGTGCTCCCTATACTTCTTTGGTTAGTCTTTATTCTTGAGATCTTTTACCAACATTTGGGCTTTATAGCCATGTCCAGTAATGTCCGACCCTTTTTTCCTTTGTTGGTTTTGGTGGGTGGTTGCTTGGCCAATGTAATTCCTTTATTTGATGGTGGTGGTTTGTTCCGTCCAAGTGCACATGCAAGTGTAAGTGGTCTCCCCAAGTAATATAGTGGCCTTAAACAAAGACGAATATTGATCCCTCAGAGACTTATTTTAAACAACTACTCAATTCTAGTTTCCAATCGAGATTAACTTGATGCAATGTGACCAAAAGTGTTTTCAAAGTTATAAACTTAAAGTAAACTAAAGTAATGAGGAAAGGTAAGGACTTGAGACAATAAATGGATGAAAACCCGGGGTTAAAGCACTATGAACAGTCATACTATGCTATTGAACTTCATTCATTAAATCACTTAACTTGGTTGTTGATTCGTAGGGCTTATCGTATGATCATGGTCTCTCGACCTCTAATCGTCTACCTAATTGGACATTACATCTACATCATTGAGCGGGGATGTAATAATCCAATTTGATGCATTGAGATATCATCCTACATTTGAACCAAGCAAGGCTTCTAGGTATATCCCTATCCTAGATCCTAATTCAAATTTCTTATTTCATATAGGAATAAGAACCTTACATTTCTTATCCCCACATTCTATCTTCCTATTCCCCACCCTGAGATCACAAAGCCGAAAATATATGAATTCTAAGGTTCACGAATCCTTAAAATAGTTAAAACAAGGATTATTAAACTACCAAATATAATAAGCAATCCAAACAAACTTAATTCAAAATGAAAGTAATCATGTTCTTGGATTTAACCCCAGAAAAGGGGCGTTTAGCCACTAATCGACATAACCATAATCAAATTCAATGAATACATGATTAAATATATTATAAATCTAATTTAAAGAATAATAAAACCTAATTTTCGTGTTAATCAGCCTCCACAAGCTCCAAAGACATCGCAAAGTCGAGTACAAATTGTTTAAAGTGTCATATATAGTAAGAGGGATTTAGCCATGTAGGAATAGAGGGGGCGTCGCAGGTTCTACATCACCGTACTAGAGGGGGAACCACCTTCATTAGTTCACCACTATATAGGGGTATCCTCCTAATTTATTCCACCGGTATAAAGGGAGCTCCGTCCCTAAATCGCTTGCCCTCTCTGGAATTGCCATTTTGACGTTCAACTTTTTCTCAAGCCTTTCTCCTTTTATCCAAGCCTTGTAGAGTTGATTCCACTTGTATTTAAGCTTGTGTATCATCATATAACATCAAATAGTAAATCACCAAGCATCCTAAATAACCAAACACCACGAATTAGAGATCAACACAACAAAACATCAAGAACGACAATCTATAAACTTTAGCTATGACTAGGCTTGACCATGTTGATATTTAACTTATTGTTTTCACTCTAGGCTTGATTAAATTAAAATTTTCACACTATAAAGAATTTTTTACACAAATAATTCCATAATATTACCATTAGGAACTGATTAAACGTAATGGAATCCATCACGATAAACTAGAATAACACCTAGCTCAAGCTAGTAAAACTAGTTTTCTCGTCTAGACTCTAAATGATTGGTTTGAACCTAAACCTCTTTGAAAAAACCTTTACACATTGTAATTACATACTTAAACACTTAGATGCTTATTTATATCATCATTAAAATATAAATCACACGAGTTGTTCTCAAAATAAGGCTAAATAATCTAGTATAACAACACTAAAGTGAATAAATGCACCTAACATCACAACCCCACACTTAAAGCCTGGTTCGTCCTCGAACAACTCATCACTATAAGCATCATAAGCTGAGGTGAATCTACACTTCTACTACATGCAAGACACTCAATCTAGTCCTACAATGATTACACATAATGCAAGTTACTACACTAAGCATGTTATGTACAAAATTGAGAGTTCCAGAACAGTATTTAAAAACATCCTAGCCACAAGAATTGACTTACCAAGTTGGAAAACTCATACATATTATTCAGTTACAGACATCATATAAATAACCTTGGTATCATTAAACATGTGCCCTTACCACAAGGGAGTTACACAAAATCACTCATATAAATTCAATTTATAATAGAATGGGTACAAAAATCAAGTTACACTCACTCTCACAAGGAATTAATAAGTTACACATGATGAACCATAGGCTTTCCCTTGGTGTAGTACTCCAATAATAATAGAATGTTGAAGCTAAAGATCAAATAGGTCTTTAATGGTTGTAATGTAGGCTAAGTGACAAGTACTAACTATTTTCTACAAGAATAGTGACTACTTCCCTAATCTCTTTAAAACATAACATTTTGTCATTTAATTCACCTATAATAACCACACTTCCCCTCATATACCTTCACACATATCTTTTGTTTTGCCCTATCTCATTAAGCTCATGCATACACACTATGGTGGGAGTATTCTATGCACATGTCATTCAATTGTACCCTTTCTCGCACCCACTTTATGCTCCGCACCCCTATGATAGCCACCCTCAACTTAAACAATTTGCATTAGTTGAGTTTCACAATGTCAAAGAAGGACCAGGGCCAAAATAGGTTCATTGTAACAGAAATAGGCTAAAAATGGGAAGTTCTTTAGCACAAATTTCTCTAACTCCCAACCACAACACATCAATTTAACACCAATAACTATCACTTTGGGGCTTCACTTTCACCTTTCTCCTATGTTTGTTCAAACTCCTTAACACAATTAATTTTACACTAAAGAGCTTAGGATCTTTGGATCAAATTAAAGTCAATCAAAGAAGGGGATTAGGCTATATATGAGGATGCTAAAGAAAAAGCTAAAGGCTCAATGGGGTTATCAACGATTACGTACAAGGGTAGGTCAAAAGAAGGTTTGAAACAAGGCTATCAAATAAATTCTTGTATCATCTCCTAAACCCATACTCTTTATTAGTCTTTGAATACACACCAAGAAAGTTCTAGAAATCCCATGCAACAATAAATATACAAACACCTCACACAGACATGGCACATGCTCAACTCAACTGGGATCATCATAAACTCTTAACTAAACAACCACATGAATTCAAATTAAGCTAACAAGTACAAAAGTCTTAATCATAAGCCTAGGAGTATCAAATGAAGAAATACACATAATCAACATGCTTTTACAACAAAAACACATGCATCATGTAGTCAAATATAGCACCACCAAGAGCATCTTTCTTATTCCTAACAAAAAAAAAATATTAAACTTGCTTCTAAAAATGGGAATTCCCCCACCCCACACTTAAAAATCTACTTTGTCCCCAAAGTATACTTATAAGTAGGGATATAAATACTTCCTGGGGAATTTAGGCCTAACTAGTAGCATCTTTGCACATTAAGGGGTTTTAGGGAACCCACACTTAATATTTTCCATGATCCCTAGCTCATGTTTACGGTACTTAGACTTCCCATCAACACGTGACTCAACAAAACAAAAACAAGTGAAGTAAAAACTAAAAATACTATAAATAAAACCTACCTTAACTTGGGATGACTGCCAAAAAGCGCCTGCTTTAGTGTCACGACACGACACAATCTAAGAATCAACCATTTTTATATCCTTTTTCCTCCTAAATGGAGGCCATCTTCTTATTCATTTCTGACATCTTGAGTGTGAATCTAAAGGCCAACATCTTTGTCAACTTTATCCATTTTAGGATCATCAATATGCATCATGCCGGGCTATGGTATGGGAGGCTTGGGCTACTTAATGAGGAGGTCCGAAGAGGTGTTTTCTGGAATAGACTCCACCAACCCACACTAATCCCCTTGGACCACAGTAATCATACAAAAATATTTATAATGGGATATTGTGTGGAGCGGTTTATACACTTTTAAAACTGCCTCTTTATCATCCAACCTCATTGTGAGTGTGCATTCTCTCACATCTACCAAAGCTCATCCCGCTGCTAAAAATGGACATCCCATGATGACTGGTACTCTTTTGTATGCCTAAAAATATAAAATAATAAAGTTAGCAAGAAAAATAAGCTCACCAACCTTAATTAGAACATCCTCTACGACTCCTTCAAGATGGGATATAGCCCCGTTTCCAAATACAATAACATAAAGCTCGGTCTCGACTTCCCCAAGACGAAAGTGTTAAACAAAGAGATGGGCATCAAATTGATGCTTGCACCTAATTCACTAAGTGCGTGGACCACCTCACTATTCCTAATTTGAATGGGGAGAGTGAACTTCCCAGGGTCTGATTAAGATGCATGGGGAGAGTGAACTACAATTAGGCATCTTATGTAGTAGAACTACAACTATAATTAGGAAGTAGAACTCACTAATTTGCAACTCCAATCTCCTTGTAGTTTCTTGCTAGTTCTTTATATCTTCTGCCAATTGTACTTGAGTAGCCATAATTTTCTTCAGCATCTCTTCCGTATTGATAGTCTGAGTTGTGGCCTTATTAATCTGAACTTGCTGCTTTTGATACAGTTGTTGATTGTTCCTTGAGGTATTTAGTGGCTGAGTCTTCCCCTTTTGATTGTAGGTGTTTCCATAATTCGGCCTTTGTACATTACACACAAATATCACAAACTCAGGATTTGTAGCACACATTATCGCTGAATGCACACTGTTACCACAAGCCTCACACCAACCTGCAGTCTATTGAATTACATTAATTATGGCTGTAGGCTATGTAACCCCCAACTTCATATTGCTTATATGATTTTGTAAAGAAACAATCTTCCCGGATATAGCAATAAATTGGTCCACCTCCAACACCAGCAACCTTATTTCTAGTATTTCTTTAGTATGAATACCATTAAGGATTACCTTATGCAATCCGGTTTAACAAGTTATATAACTCATCAAAAGTCAACTCCAATGCTTGACCACCTGCAATTGAATCTAGTAAAATTATTGTGTTATGTCAAGTTCATCAACAAAAGTGTGAGCTAATACCTCATTGGATTGTTGATGACATGGAGAGTCCCGAAGAAGAGCTTTGAATTGCATCTAATCAGGATATAAATTTTTATATGGCTTCTGTTCGAAGATCACAATCTCATTGTGCAATTTCAAAGTCTTTCTAGATGGAAAGAAGCGGATGAGAAATTTCTAGGGTAAGTCATCCTAGGTTGTGATTGAACTTGTCGGCTCAACATTCAACCACTTCTTCACTTCCCCAAAAAGTGAAAAAGGGAACATTTTAGCCTAACACAATCAATCGATACACTTGTAGGTATGAATGTGTCGCTAATCTCCTATAAGTTCCGAGAATGGACTTATGAATCCTTATGTGAAAGCCCCATAAACTGTCTGCTGCTGATAAAAAGTTGCATCTCTTATTGTCCTATGGGATGGTTGATCTTTAGCCATAATAGTAGGATCATCTTGTTCTTCATGAAATTGAAGGATACAGGGGAGAAGAATTGCTTCTCTCATTCGTTGATGAAAGTTTTGCTCAGGTTTGGGGATCAGTTAAACCAACTCCCTAACCCTTACCATCTTATTAGTCTGTAAACCATTTTTCAGCAACATCAATCCCAAAACCAGTTGTAAAGAACCAAAGAAATCAAAAAGTTTAACTAAAAAATAAAACAATTGCAAAATGACAAGTCCCCGGTACCGACACCAAAAACTTGTTGCTCCCAAGAACATATGAAAGTGTATGTGGTCTCCCCAAGTAATATAGAGGTCGTAAACAAAGCCGAATATCAATCCATTAAAGATTTTTTTTAAATAACTACTCAATTCCAGTTTCCAATAGAGATTAACTTGATGCAATGTAGCCAAAAGAGTTTTCAAAGTTCTAAACTAAAATTAAACTAAAGTAATGCGGAAAAGTAAAGACTTGAGACAATCAATGGATGAATACCTGGGGTTAAAGTAATATGAACAATCATACTATGCTATTGACCTTCATTCGTTAAATCGCTTATCTTGGTTGTTGATTCGTGGGGTTTATCGTATGATCATGACCTCCCAACCTCTAATATTAAACCTACTTGGACATTACAACTACATCGTGGAGCGGGGATGTAATAATCCAATTAGATTATTACAATATCATCCTACATGTGAACCAAGCAAGGCTTCTAGGTATGTCCCTATCTTAAATGCTAATTAAAATTTCTTATGTCATAAAAGAATAAGAACCTAACTTAGATAATCCTCATGTTCTATCTTCCTATTCCCTATCCCGAGATCAAAAGGTCGACAATATATGTATTCTAAGGGTCTTGAATCCTAAAAATAGTTAAACAAAGGATAGAGAAACAACCAAATATGATAAGCAAACTAAACAAACTTATTTCAAAAAGAAAGTAATCATTTTCTTAGCTTTAACCCAGAAAGGGGACGTTTAGACACTAATGGACTTAACCATAATCCAATTCAATGAATAAATGATTAAATTTCTTAAAAAGCTAAAGTAAATAATAATAAAACCTGATTTTCGTGTTAAGCAGCCTCCACAATCTATAAAGAAGTCCCAAAGTCGAGTACAAAATGTTTAAAGTGTCATATATATGTAGGAGGGATTTAGCCATGTGGGATTAGAGGGGGAATCGCGGGTTCTACTATCATGACCTAATTTTTGGGTCGTGATGGCACCTACCAAATCCCACCAGTAGGTAAGACAGCACCGTAACCCAGAGCTAATGCAATGGGTTACCTTGGTAGGAATGTCCAACATGGACCCTATATGGGAAAACAATATAACAAAGATATATCACAAAGAGACAACTAACATTTGAATACAAATTCCATAACCTGATAGTATTAGTACAAGAGCATCTCTACAATCAACAATAGAAATTACAACTCAATGTCTAAATGTAATAGTCTCAGACATTCGTCTCGAATACAAAAGAATGAATAACGATAGAAAGGAAAAAGGAAAAATCTAACTCCAAGAGCTCACCCTATCTCCTTATGATTAACACCGCATGATCTCGACTCAACGGTGGCAACTAGAACTCGGATCACCACCAAAAAGGTTTAGAAGTGTAGAAGTGTAGTAAGAGTACAAAAACACAGGTACTCAGTAGGCATCGGCCGACTGAGCTAAATTATAATACAAGAATGATAAAGAGTAAGACAATAACGTAGATTCAAGGTACAAAATCGTACTTGGATCTTCTTCAATATCCCTGTATAAGATAACTAATAAACTAGAACAATAGTACGACATTCCATATCCACATATACCATAACTTTCATCCAACATGAGTAATTATTTTGGAAGCATAAATCCACATATATACAATAACAATCATGTAATTACCATAATCAACAAAACTACCAGCACTAGAGTACAAAGCCAAAAGAGCATACCACGATGTTCCATATCGCTGTAAAGTACACTCAAGGAAAACAAACAATGAACTAATCACAGCATCCCATACCACTGGAGAGTACAAAAAAAGATCAATCCATCAACATATCAAGGCACAACTACAGAAGCAACTCACAAAAACCACGGGTTATACATTCCCTCCATGGCCTTTTACCGAGGTCTACAATCATCACCAATACCATAAATTAGACACAATGAAGCCGATATCACTATAACATGGTTATATAGTTAATTATTCTCTAACTCATTGATAATTTCCAAGTCTAGTCCATATTAGATAATCCTCAAATTCGCATGGGTTACTAGTTTGCAAGCCTTATAGTTTACTAGTCATTAACTAAGGAGTTGCTATAAGTTACCAACACTATTATTTATTCACCCATCAGAAAGCCACTTTCTACTTAGCCTTCTAATTATATAAGTCATCAATTAATCCACCACGACATCATATACTAGATGTCAACTTAACCACTCATCATACAATACTAAGTATATTATCATAGAGAACGTCACAACCTTAAGGAGTAGTTTCCATATTTTAGCTAAGTAAGGTCCACCAACTAGTTCACTAGACTTCTAGCCTACAAGTCATAGTCATTTATTAGGGAATAGTTATCACAAAAGCCACTTTACTAGGCTAAATTCCATAACATAACCATTTATCCAAGTGAAGTAAATTTACTAGGTGAGTCCTTGGTTCTACACAATATTACACATATCAATTTTCCTTAACCCAATACTCGACATAATCTACTTCTAGTTACTAATTAAAGTTAACAAGGGTCACACCTTTTATCTAGTGATTAAAGAAAATCATAGGTTACAATTTACCAAGGAAGATATCATGTCCCAAGTACACAGATGGGTTTATCCATACACGGCATAAACTCACATAAAACCATGTATTCATATATAATCACCACACATAACATCATCAAAACATCATTACCTCTTCTAAATTTACCGTCCAACATCACAATATCATTTTATCCTCCGGATTCATCGAGCATCATCATAACATCATTATATCCTCCGTATTCACCGGGCATCATCATAACATTATTATATCCTCTGAATTCACTAGGCATCATCATAACATCATTATATCCTCCAGATTCACAGGGCTTCATCATAATATTATTTTATTTTTCGGATTCACCGGTCATCATGATAACATTATTATATCCTCCAAATTCTACGGGCATCATCACAACATTATTAAATCCTTCAGTATCACCGTCCATCATCATAACATCATTATATCCTCATATCCTCCAGATTCACCGGGCATCATCTTAACATCATTATATCCTCGGATACACTGGGTATCATCATAACATCATTATAGGCATATATATGTAGATAATTCAATAAGCATATACAAACCATAATGATAGAGTTTAAGTGATGCAAGGTAACAAATAACATCATACTTTACTATTAATCATTACTACATAATATAAGTAGATGCATGAGTATGAGTATCTAAATGATATACGCAATCACCACTTTTTCAAGTAAACATGTTTATTTGCAAGTCAATTATAAGTCAAGTGCATGCTTTCTATATGCCTCTTTTACTCCCACTTTTCACAATACTAACCCTAAAGGAAAATCCTTCACATAAATATTTGCTTAATCATTAGGCTTGGGTCATATCAAGAGTGATAACATCATTAGAGATTCACTTGGTGAACTCATCAATAAGCCAAGATATAGCATAACCATAGGTTCAATTATCACGACTTTCCAAGGCTATCATATCATGAAATAAAGATAATCAATCAAGTATACACATTATCCAATCATTTGCCACATTCATATCCAACAATCGGGTTTAACCATTATAACCTAAATAACGCAACTTAGACGTTCATCAAGTATCTAGTTCGCTAAGAAATTTCATAGTTCAAGCTTAAGGTAGGTCAAGTCCCACTCCTAAATCACAATAATGACAAAGGTCACTTCTACAAGGCTAACTTCTACCCAGAATTAGGCTAGGTTATCTAAATCACACCTTAAGGACTTATCAATCCTTACTAGGCCTATAAGGGAAAAATCTTCTTCAAGTATTATTTCTAAGTCACCCCACACACTAAGGGAAACTGTTAACTAGTCATATCTAGGTTAACATAATCTTAAGGTTAATCCAAAACATCATTCTCACCTATTAGAGCGACTAAAGTATTTGCATACTATTCATGAGACTATAGGTATAGCTATCCAATGTTCTAGGCTATAGTCAGCGTCAAACCTTACAAGTTTAACAAGCTACATGATCAACTAATCCCATGTGTCACCAATTATCCATTTATCTTCTAAGACCCTGCCTAATCTCACAAGATACCAAATAGCTCATAAACAAAAACCTTTGAATTTTCTTTTCTTGAATCTTTTTCCATGAGCCAAGCTATCAACAACATAATCTAACCATCATTACAAAATTAACAATACCCATTATAGCACCATTATTCAATGGGTCCAATATAACACCAAACCCCCATGTGAGTCCCACCTTTAGAAAATGAGTTTTTGAGACCAACCCATTGCTCAATATAATTAGGGTGCTATAACCATTAAGAAATTTAAGTAAATCAATCACATTTGTGGCTATAATTGATCCTCAAAGAATTAATGGTTTTGGGTCTATAAATCAAGAAATTAACACAATATTAGGATGAATCTTGCCTTAGATTTGTAGCAAAATTCAATTACATAAGTTATTATAGCTCCTAATCAACCCACAAGATTCACATTGAAGATTTTACACTCTATTAGGGTTTAAATCTCAAGATGGAGGCATAAAATGGCTAACTTTGGGATATACAACCTTTAAATAATCTTACCTAGGTCTCAGGTCTCGCGGTCGCAGACCCCGCTTGGTCGCGGTCGCGGCATTGCATTCGTACCTAACCCAGCACAGTCACGGAATCTCTCCCTAATCCAGGCAATGAATGAAGCTTGTAACTTTGTTCCGAGCTTTGGGCAATGCCTTGAGATGCATACAGAGTACATTTTGAGAAAATGAGATATGTAACCACATAGATTTTGACGTTTTGAACGAGTTAGCGATGCCGCATTTTGCATTTAAGGTTTTATTGAGGTTTTCTCTCAGTGGTCAATTGGAACCAATGAGGACTTCAAAATTAGAAAGTGGCTCTAAAAACCAAACGAACAGCTAGGTAACCAAACTATCAGTTTCATCAAGTGACTAATGACTTGCGGCAGCTATGGAGAAGCTCTATTGGTGAAAACAAGGAAGAATGCGGGCAATGATGTGAATTGTCATTACAACATCAACTACTAAGGAACTTTCATCCCCGAAAGTTAAAGACGGTGAAGATACCTAAAGTATCTAACAAATAAGGATACTGGGAACGCATCTCACTCTCAATCTCCCAAGTAGACTCCACTACTAGGAAATTCCTCCACGGAACCTTAACTACCAAAATATCACTAGAACATAGTCGTTTCACATCACTAGCCAAAATAACCACAGGCTCCTCCACAAAGGTCAACTGCTCTTCCAACTGGACCGAGTCCCATCTAAGCACATGAGAAAGATCCGGAATATACTTCCACAACATAGAGACATGAAAAACATGATGAACAGTGGTAAAATATGAAGGTAATTCTAAATCATGGGACACATTTCCCAATTCCCGAAGGATATCAAAAGGACTAACATAGAGAGGGCTAAGCTTGCCCTTTCTTCCAAATCTCATCACATCTCTCATAGGGGAAACACGAAGGTACACAAGATCAGAAACTCTGAATTTCAATGCACGGAGTCTTATAATTCCTAGTTATAAAATTGGAGAAAACTATAAGCCACCCATGTCATAGTTTATTCAACTATTATAAGGCCATTCATTAACTAGCATCTTCATGACATGAGTTATTAATTAAGCAATTTCAACCTCACATATTAGAAGATAATTTAACTAACCATCATACAATACTAGGTCAATCATCACTAAGCATGTCACAACCTTAAGGACCAATTTCCATATTTTAATCTAGTAAAGTCCACCAACTAGTTTGATATGTTTCAAGCCTTCAAATAGTAATCATATATCTTAGAAATAACTAGTTATCATATAAGCCACTTTACTAGGATAGATTTCTTGATATAACCTCTTATTTAAGTCAAGGATATAGTATATTAGGTTAGCCCTTGATCCTACGCAAGATTACACACACCGATAGGTATTAACTCAATATTAGGTATAGATTTCCCCTAGTTGCTAATTTAGCGCCCACCAGGGTCACACCTCTTATTTAGTGATTTGGAACAAGAAATGAATAACAATTTATAAAGAGAGACCTCATATTTCAAGAACATAGGTGGTTGGCCCTACATGGCCTAACCTCAAAAATATTAATTCATATAAGTAGATTGCCCCACACGACATTACAATGTTCTTACCTCTTTTTGGATTCACCGGGCATCATCACAATATCAACATATTCTTCCGGATCCACCGGGCATCATCATAATATCACATATTCCTCCAAATTCACCTGGCATCATCACAATATCAACATATTTCTCTGGATCCATCGGGCATCATCACAATATCAACATATTTCTCTGGATCCATCGGGCATCATCATAATGTCATATTTTCCTTTGGATTTACCGGGAATCACCACAATATCAACATATTCCTATGGATCCACCAAGCATCATCACATTATCACATATTCTTCAAAATTCACCGAGTATCATCACAATATCGCATAATAATTCGGATTCAAAACCATACATCGACATGCATAGCCAAACCAATAAACATACACAAAAGTTCATGATCTAATAAAATAGGGATGTAGAGTAATACTTTCCATTTCACCTTACTACTAAGCTTCACACGTAATATGAGCATGAACAAGAGCATGAGTATTTACAAGACATGCACAATAATCACCTAACAAGATTATACAAGTCATGATCACAAGATAATCCGATAATTGAGTTAAACCATCACAACTCCTCTGTATATAGTTTAGACAATAACCATGCATCTAAGTCGCTAAGCATTTACTTATGTATATAGTTTAGACAATCACCATGCATCTAAGATGCCAAGCATTTACTTAGTTCAAGCTTAAGGTTGGTCAAGTCCGACTTCATATTCCCGAGAATGACAATCTTATTAACACAAGTCTAGCTTCTACACGAAATTGGTCATCTATATCTCACTATAAGGGCTTACCAATACTTTCTAGGTCTATAGGGAAAGTCTTTTCAAGAATCCTTCCTAAGTCAACCCTACACCAAGGTCATCTCCCATCTAGGAATGATGTAGGTCAATCACTCCTAAGGATAAAGAAGTATACCATTCATGTATACTTAGAACAACTATAGTGTTCTCACACTAGTCATGAGTCCACAAACAAGTTAACCAAGGTCCTAGAATAAGGATCAAATATCATGCCTTACCAATTAATAGCCTATAGAAGTCAATGAATCCAAAGTTCATAATTTAATCAGTTATCTTCTATGTACCCTTCCTAATCTCTTAAGATATCAATAATTACATTACAACCAAGCTTAATCTAGTCACGGGTAAGCCTAACCTACACGTCAATCCAAGCAAATCACAAATAAATGAGCTTCTCCTTTCCTTTCTGTGAAGATTCCTCTTCAACAAGCAATGCTAACAATAACACAATCCAAGCATTACAACAAGAATGACAATAATCATTATGGAACCATTGTGCCATGGGTTTCAAATAGACATTAAAACCCCAATTGGGTTTCACCCTTAGAAAGGAGTTCTCGAGACTAACCCATAACAAAACTATCTTTAGGGAGTTACAACCCTTCAAGAAATTTGAGTCAATCACTTAATTTTGTGGCTACAATTGACCCTCAATGTTTTAGGGGTTTTTAGTCAAGAAACCATGCAATAAATATCAAATTAGAGAATTTTTTCACCTTAGATAGTGCAAGAATCAATCACACAAGTTGTTTAATCTCAAATTCAACCCACAACATACACTTGGAAGGTTTTACACTCCATTAGGGTTTCTAGGTTTAGAGGAAAGAGTAAAATGGCCAAAATTCGTGCAAGATAGCACTTAAATATGGACCAACCAGATCTCTAATAGAGCGGTCGTGGCTCCTATGTCACCATGGTCGTGGCCATACGGTCGTACCTCCTTCACCGCGATTGCGGCATATCGGTGCATACCATGCATGGTTGAAGCTTAAAACTTAGTTCCAAGCTTCAGCCAATGCCTTGTGATGCCTTTAGGGTCTATTTCGACCAAATAATATATGAAGCCCCATAGTTTTCGACGTTCTAGATGCATTGCCGAAGTCGGATTTTGCATACAATGTTGTTTTGGTAATGTTTTCATTTAGTAGTCTATTTGGACCAACGAAGACTGCAAATTGAGAAAAAAGGGTTTTAAAACCCAAAGAACCATCAGGTAACAAAACTATTGGTCCCCGTAAGTCATTAATGACTTGGGACGACTATGAAGAAATTTTATCGGAGGAAGCATTCAAGAATACGTATAATGACTTGAAGGGTCATTACAACATCCACTATTAAGGAACTTTCATCCCCAAAAGTTAAAGACAAAAAAGTGCTAGAAGTCTTGAACAAGTGAGAATAATGGGCCAGCATCTCACTCTTGACCTCCCAAGAAGCTTCCTCTACCGTGCGATGCCTCTATTGAACATTGACCACAAAAATCTACCTAGTACGCAGTATCCTCAGATCACTAGCCAGAACAAGCACAGGATCCTCCACAAAGGTCAACTGATCATCCAACTGGACCGAGTCCAATCCAATCATATGAGAAGGATCCAAAATATACTTCCGCAATGTAGATACATGGAAAATCAAATGAACAACGACAAAGTCAGGAGGTAGAGCAAACTTAAGGGCCACCTCAATGAAAAATCTCAAAAGGACCAATATAGCAAGAGATAAGCTTACCCTTTCTTCCAAACCTCATCACACCTCTCATAGGTGAGACTCGAAGGACTACACGATCACCCACTTCAAATCTCAAGGCACGGAGTCTACGATCAACATAGGCCTTCTGTCTACCCTGGGTTGCTCTCAGCCTATCTTGAATTGCCTAGCTCTATCCAATAAGTCCTGATGAAAATCTGTACCACAGGGTCTAACCTCAGATATCTCAATCCATCCTATAAGAGAATGACACCTCCTACTATAAAATTCCTCATAAGGGTCCATGTCAATGCTCGAATGGTAACTGTTGTTGTAGGTGAACTCTGTCAACACTAATGAATGATCTCACAAACCTACAAAGTCCATAACACAAGCACTGAGCATATCCTCAAGCACCTGAATAGTTTTCTCAGACTTTCTATCCATCTGTGAATGAAAGGATGTACTCAAATCCACTCGAGTACCCAACTCATCTTGAAATGCTTTGCAAAGGCTCAAAGTAAACATAGAACCACGATCTTATATGATAGACACAGGAACCCCATGCAAACAAACTATCTCCCAAACATAAATCTGGGCTAATCTCTTGACACTGAAGGTCATCTGAATAAGAATGAAATGTGCCAACTTGGTCAAACATTTCACAACAACCCAGATACCATCGTGACCATGGAAATTATGAGGTAAACCACTAATAAAATCCGTGGTGATCCTTTCCTATTTCCACTCGGGAATGGTCAATCTCTGAGTCAATCTGTTGGGATGCTGATGCTCGGCCTTAACCTACTGACAACATAAGCAGCGGGCTATGATGTTTGCCACATCTCTCTTCATACCATCCCACTAATATAACTTCCTCAAATATGTATGCATCTTGGTCATACCAGGATGAATAGAATATCTAGAACTGTGAGCCTCATGTAGAATAGACTGAATCAAATCATCAAGTCGGGGAACAGTAATATGACCCTAAAATATCAAGATACCCTCGGGATCCATGACGTGTCTCCCAAACTAACCGTTTACTACTCGATCATGGAGAAGGCACAACTTGTCATCCTCAAACTGGTGATCACAATTTTTCTCAAATAGTGAGTACTTCACCTTTACACAAGACAAAACTCTCGCTAGATCTGAGATGTCGAGGTGAACCATCAGATTGGCAAAGGACTGAATGTCCCATGCCAATTGCCTCTTAGAAACTGTAATACACGCCAAACTACCCATACTCACTGCCTTGTGACTCAAGGAATCTGTCACAACATTAACTTTACCCAAATAGTACAAGATAATAAAATCACAGTCCTGAAGGAACTTTATCCATCTACACTGGCAAGCATTAAGCTCTCGGTGAGTAATAAGGTGCTGAAGACTACAATGATTGGTGAAAATCTCACAACAAACCATATAAATAATACCTCCGAATCTTGAGCGTGTAAAATATCACCGCCAATACCAAATCATGAGTAGGGTAGTTACGCTCATGCTCCTTAAGCTATCTAGAAGTATAAGCAATAATATGACCTTACTGCATCAAAACACAACCGAGACCAAAACTAGAAACATCACAAAACACTGTGAATCCCTGACCCTCAATAGGAAGAGCTAATACCGGGGCTGTAGTGAGACAATTCTTCAGCTTTCCAAAGCTTAGGTCACACTATTCGGACCATCAGAAAAACTAACTTCCTTCTGAGTCAACTTAGTCATAGGGGTTGCTAAGGTAGCAAAGCTCTAAAATAAGAGCCTATAATAACTAGCCAAACCAATAAAACTCTAAGACTCAGTTGGTGACATAGTCCTAGCCTAATCATGAATCACAAAAATCTTAGTTGGGTCTACCATAATACCCACATTAGACACCACATGTTCGAGAAAAGATACTGACTCAAGCCAAAACTCTTACTAGGAGAACTTGGCGAAAAGCACATGCTCTCGCAAAACCTAAAGAACAAACCTTAAATCTTACATAGGCTCCTCACTACTCCTCGAATACACAAGGATATCATCAATGAACACTATGACAAAGGAGTCTAGATACGGTCTGAACCCATGGTTCATCAAGTCCATAAACGTCAATGGAACATTAGTAAGCCCAAAAGACATCACCAAAAACTTATAGTGACCATAACAGGTCCTGAAGGCTGTCTTCGAGATATCCTCAACCCAAATCCTCAACTGATGATAGTCGGACCTCAAATCTATCTTATAAAATATGGCTGCGCCCTAAAGCTGGTCGAACAAATCATCAAAGAGAGGCATAGGATAACGGTTCTTCACCATCACCTTAGTCAGCTGCCTATAATCAATACACATCCACATCGACCAATCTTTCTTCTTTAAAAATAAAACAGGGGCTTCTAGCAGGGACACACTCGATCTAATGAACCCCTTGCCAATAAGAACCTGGAGCTGAGAGTTTAGATCTTTAAGATTCGTAGGATCCATACAATAGGTTTCCATATAAATAGGTTAGGTACCAGGCTCAAGGTCAATAGCAAACTCAATCTCACGGTCAGGGGGGATACCAGGCAGATCATCAGGAAACACATCAGGAAACTCACACACAATAGCGACAAAATCAAGTGTCAGACTCTGTATACGAGTATTACATACATAAGCAAAGTATGAATCACAACCTCTCGACATAAGAGTTTCCTAGCATAAACATAAGAAATGATCCCCCTCATCTCACGACTAATTGCTCCCTACCATACTACTGGGGATATGCCGGGCATACCTAAGGTAACGGTCTTTACAAAACAATCCATGACTGCATGATAGAGCGATAACCAGTCCATGTCCAAATTACATCAAAATCTAGCATATCCAAAATAATAAGATCAACATAATTATCAACATCACTAACTGTCATGATACAGGATCTGAATACCCGATCCACTACTAAAGAATCACCTACGGGAGTAGATACACACAATGGCATAGATAATAAATCACTAGTCGACTCTAACCATGGTTCATAATAAGCAGATATATAAGAATAAGTGGATATAGAATCAAATAAGCAAGAGTGGACTTATGGACTATATAAACTCCACCTGTAACTATAAAATCCAAAGTCTCATCCTTGAGACTATCAGGTACTACATACAATTGACCACGCCCTCTACTTGGATGGGCACCTGAACGACCACTTGCCCTGCCTACCTGGGTACTACCTCGGGTGCCCTGGTAACCACCTCTATGACCTCGCGCACCACTCCTACATGAATAGGGAGATGACTTAATTGAAATAGCTCTCTGGGCTGAAACAACCATGACTCATCAGAAGAACCATAACTCATATAACCAGCTGATCCAGGATGACTACCACGCCTAGCATTTTCCACAAATTAACCTCTCATAGACTTCTCACCACCATTACTATGGTACCAACAAGAAATAAATTGATCTCCATCATCTATCTGAACAGCTGCCTGAACTGGTCAACTCTGAGACTGAAGTGATGAATACGAAGGATTTAAAGCATAATAAATACCACCTCTGAACCAAGAACTACTACGGCTCCCACCAAATCTGCCCTGATACGTAGGCCTCTTATCAAGGCCCTCACACTGTATGTTCTCCATCACCTTAGCATGATCACCAACCTCAGCAAAGGTCCTACTAGTAGTAACTAAACTTTGAGTAACCATCCTAATAGAAAGTCTTAATCCTCTCACGAAGCAGCGAATCCTCTAATGCTCCATAACCAAGATAGTAGTCGCATGCATAACAAACTCATGGAAATGAGCCTTATACTTAACGAATGTTATAGAACCCTGCTAACACCTAGAGAACTAATCTCTCAAATGATCTCTAAGGATATGCGACATAAAATTCTCCAAGAACATCTCGAAGAACTGAGTACAAGAGAGAGGGTAAGACCTAAATGGTCTAGAACTCATAAAACCCTTCAACTAGTTCCTAGCAAACAAGTCCAATAGAAATGTGGTATAGTCCACACCACGAGTCTTTATAAGGAATAATCCATGAAGCCTATCCTCAAAAGCAGTTAGAAACTCAAATGCATTTTCCCCAGGAGCACCAGCAAATCTAGGTAGAGCCAACCTCAAGAACCTACCCAACGTCTTTTGATCCTCAGCAGTCATAACAAGTTGGGTCCCAACTAACTGAATAACTGTCGATTGAACAACTGCCAGAAAAGGAGAAACCTCAACTCTAGGAGTTGTAGCTGCAGGATGCACTCCTGCTCCAGTGGTCTTCAAACCATAAACAAAACTCAACAATTGAACCATAGCATCTCTAAGAAAAGAAGAGGGGATAAATCTTGGTGGAGCCTGGACAGGTCCTTAGCCCACTGCTGGTTGTAGTGGTGGAGTCTTTGACTCAGAGTAGGAATGAGGTGTAAAGCCCTGAGTTTGCATCCCAGATGCGACATGGTGCTCATGACCTCAAAGGACCATAATCTAACCCATGACAAGCACCTGCTATGAGCACTGAATAATAATGCTGAAATAATGTGGAAAATAGGCTGAAATTCCATAAGGTTCATAATCTGAAACAAATATTGAATACTGATAAATAAATACTAAACATTAAACATTTGTCTAAAATAATCTAGCCTAAAATCCTCTAACTGTCTGAACATAGAGTTGAGGGGACTAGTCCCCAACTAACTTCGACTACTGAATATACGGTACTGCTAAAATATTGGAATGATAACTCTGTCCTTGAACTATGAGGACTCATCACTAAATCTACTACTGATAGGCTGGGCTACTAAGTACGGCAGGAGCCTATGCGTCTGAACCTATGATATAAGACATCATAGTACAAAAGAAAGAGTATGCATCAGTACTTTGAATGTCTGGTATGCTAAGTGAGGTAGGCTTATATGCAAGGGTTCATATTCATTAACAATAACTGGAAAAGTAGCATGAATACAACTAAATGAGAGTACATATATATCTGAAACTACTGTAAACAGTGAGTTTGTAATACTGCACATATACATATATATACTAGATTTGAGATTGTTACTAAAACTGAGTCGGAGTTCTGATAACTAAATTATTGATAACTAAGTAACTGATAACTAAATAACTGATATTTGAGATTACTGAAAACTGGGTGACTATTTCTGACAATCCTGATTTTGTAGAATTAAGCTGAGTTCTATACTTAGTTCGGTGACTGTGTTTGACAATCCTGATTCTGTTGAACTGAACTAAGTTCTACACTGAGTCCAATACTGAAACTAAAACTATGGGAGTATTCATTTAACCAATATATCCTAATTATAAACTGAGTTGGGGTATAACCTGTGACCCAAGTTGGAAGGGTGTTAGCAACTTACCAAGGGATACTAACAATGGCTGTGAGTTGACCCTATCTGGCAGGAAAACATCTCATCAACCCTCACTGGTAGGAAAACTTGTACGAGATGTACCAAACCATAGATGGCAGGAAGATATCTCAACCTACACTGGCTACGTTGTTCTGTAACACAGGGATTACTACTAAGGGTCAAACCCTCTGCTGGCAGGAATGCCTCCATCCTTGGGCTGGCTCGGTGTTGATTCCTACTCCCAGCTGAATAGACACTGAACTAATTTCTATACTATACTAGTCTTGATTGAACTATTTCTGATAGTGTTAACTGACTGAACTGGACTGAGTTCACTAAGTTCTGTTAACTGACTGAATACACTGTTTGTGGTACTGAGATGAACTAGACTGATACTGAGTTTCACTGAGTTCTGTAACTGATTAAGTATGAATCTTCGTGACATTACTGAGACTATTTATTAACTACTGTAGCTCTAGGTAAACAACTAGATTTTTTGGTATTGGATACCCCCAAGACTCAAAAGCATGAAAAGTAAAGCATGGAATAGTCTTAAAAAGCATAACAATAAAAACTTGTTAACAATACATTCACCTAGGCATTGTGTCAAACACTTGGGATACATGAACTTGTACATGAATGGGACTACATGATGTCATGATTTCACTATTCAATTCACATAGGCATTCTATCAAACACTTAGGGAGTATGGTTATTTCACATGAGGATAGTCAACACATGAATATCATTGATACAATAATTAATTATAATTTCAAGGGTTTAACATGTAAGTCATATAATTCACTACACGTGTTAATTTAATTTCAGAAAAATTGTAGTAAATCATGGATTAAACCCCAAATAACATCATAATCATTAATACAATCAAGTTCAACATGAAATTCATGAAAGCAATCAATTTGCAGATTTAAAAGAGGTTCTTGAACTCTAAGGATGGAAGGAAACCCTTAGATAAACACCTAACATACCTTGGTAATCAAATTCATGAAGATTGATGGTGTTTACTTGAAGCTTGAACTTGAAATTTGAATGCCCTAGGGTTTGTTCTTGAGAGAAATTTGAGAGTAATTGAAAGAAAGTGAGTGATTTTTTTCCCTTAGGAATGATTAATCTCGTGTTTTGGGGCTGAATATGAGTTGTAAAATAACCTAAATACCCCTATGGATGTGGAATTTTTAATTACTAAAAATGTACCCAACGACGCCTTGGGCCATGCATCGCATCGATGGTCAATGCGATGGCCGACGTGACGCATCAAGATTAAGTCGGCTCATTGGAATTTGCACTTGGAGCTAGAAAAAATATCTATCGACGCGATAGGCTACATGACACGTCAACATCGCATCAATCCACTATTTTAGAATCCCAGGCATGCCTTGAACGATGTTTGAAAAATCCAAAACTCGTCTGAGATCACCTACAGACATTTCTGATCATTAATCAAACCAAGGATTGACATTTTAAGTTCATAAGGATCGTAAAATAATATCACCAAATTATGAAGCCTAAAATAATTCTAAGTATTACACTTAGCTGAAATTTCTAAGTCTGGGACCCCTTTTCATGCCCTAAAGGACTGAGTTAAGCTAGGATTCTGCAGGGTCTTACAATATCTCCCCCTTGGGAACATTTATCCTCGAATGATACTGACTAAGCTAAGAATACTGATTAGTCTAAGTTTACATACTGAACATGCATAACTGAAGCATGATTACATGACAGAAACTACTGATATGGTGAGATTTCATACTGAACATGCATAACTGAAGTTTGACTGAATTCTAAAGTCATGACATATAACTGTGCTATTTTGTGAAGGTATACAAAATATGGGAATGTTATGCAACTGGAACTGATACAGAGTTTGTAATGGTAATCTCAGCATGTAACTTAGTAAATTTAAGTAAGGCTATTACCTTGAGCTGCATCTGAGTTTGCAGAGAAGGGGTGAGTATACTTGGTTCGCATATATGCTTCTGCTTCCCAAGTAGCTCCCTCAACAGACTGATTCTTCTAAAGAACTTTAGATAGAGGGACTTCTTTGTTCCTTAATCTGTGAATCTAATAATCGAGGATTTTGATTAGGATTTCTTCATAAGAGAGACTGTTTTGAACATCTATACCCTCTATGGGGATTACAACAAATGGGTCACCTATGCACTTCTTTAGCAAGGAGACATGAAACACTAGATGTAATAAAGCTAAGTCTGAAGGAAACTCAAGCTCATAAGCTACCTTTTCGAAATGGCTGAGAATTCGGTAAGGACCGACATATTGGGGACTGAACTTCCCCTTCTTGCCAAAACTCTTCACTCCCTTCATAGGAGAGATTTTTAAATACACATAATCACCAATCTTAAACTTGAGATCCTTTCTTCGTACATCTACATAAGATTTTTGTCGTCTCTAATCTATCATAAGCCTTTCCCTGATCAACTAAACTTTTTCTATGGTATTAAATACCAAGTCAGGCCTTACCACTGCGGCCAAACAAACCGATGGGGGATCTACATCTCCTCCCATAGAGCACCTTAAATAGATCCATCTGAATAATGGAATTATAGTTGTTGTTATGTGCAAACTCAATCAAAGGAAAGTGGTAATCCCAACTACTCTTATAGTAAATGACACAAGATCTTAGCATATCTTCTAAAGTCTGAATGGTCCTTTCTGCTTGACTATCTTTCCGAGGAAAAAGGCAGTGTTGAGGTGAAATTAG
Organism: Capsicum pubescens; assembly: GCA_030864215.1. Lineage (NCBI taxonomy): Eukaryota > Viridiplantae > Streptophyta > Magnoliopsida > Solanales > Solanaceae > Capsicum > Capsicum pubescens. The sequence continues at coordinate 183,438,679 of CM061538.1, forward strand.
GTACAAAGAACCTTTTGGAAGACTTTCCAGAAACGAGAGGTGAACTGCGTACCTCTATCTGAAATGATGGACAACGAAACTCCTTGCAATCTGACCAACTCCCTAACATAGATCTTGGAGTAATCCTTGGCTTTATAAAAGGTATGGACTAGTAATAAATGAGCTGATTTGGTCATCCTATCCACAATGACCCAAATTGAATCATGCTAACGATGAGTATGGGGAAATCCCATCACAAAATCCATGTTCACGTCCTCCCACTACAAAGTGGGAATACTGAATTCCTGCATAGATCCACTAGGCTTCTGATGCTCAATCTTAACCTGCTACATGTTGAGCACTTAGCTACAAACTCTTCAATGTCTATCTTCATCCCACTCCACCAATAGACCTTTCACAAGTCACGGTATATCTTGGTGGCCCCTGGGTGAATCAATTAGCGCGCATCATCCGCTTCTGCAAGATCGAGTAGAGCACACCATCCACTATCTCATGCCATCAACACATGGCACACATAGTCTACCCTGGCAGCGTAACACACCATCTCCCCCTTGGGAGAAAACCTCTACTTTATGAGCTCTGACTGATTCCTTTATTTTAATTATACTAGGATCACTGTCTTGCTTTTCTTTTACTTTAGAAACTAGAAATGATTCCAAACTATTCTGCACCCAGACGCTACCCTCTACTGAATCGACTAAGCGAACACCTAGTCGGGCAAGCTGATGAACTTCCAAAACTAACTTCTTCTTACCATACACCAGTTATTAACGCTACCTATATAAATCCTACTGAGAGCATCAGCCATTACATTGGCCTTGCCTGGATAATACAGAACACTCATGTCATAGTCTTTCAACATCTCTAACCACCTTTTCTAATACAAGTTCAGGTCTTTTTGGGTAAACACATACTACAAGCTTTTATGGTCTATGAACACATCAACATGCACCCATACAAATAATGCCTTAAAATATTTAAGGAAAACACTACAGCTACTAACTCAAGATCATGAGTGGGATAGTTCTTTTCATGAGGCTTAAGCTATCTAGAGCCATAGGATATGACCTTACATATCTGCATCAAAACACACCCCAAACCAACTCTAGAAGCATCACAATATACCACAAACCCATCTGAACCATCTGGTAAAGTCAAAACTGGGGTTGTATTGAGTCGAGTCTTCAACTCCTGAAAACTATTCTCACAAGAATCTAACAACTGAAACTTGACTTTCTTCTGAGTCAATCTGTACATGGAGTATGTAATAGATGAAAATCCCTCAACAAACCATTGGTAATATCCATCTATACCCAAGAAACTCTTGATATATGATAGAGAGATAGGTCTGGGTCAGTTTCTTACTGCTTCAGTCTTTTGAGGGTCAACTCTAATGCCATCACCGTAAATAATATAACCAAGGAAAGCTATTGACCTTAGCCAAAATTTATATTTACTAAATTTGTAGAACAACTGATGGGCTCTGAGGATTTGTAACACTATTTCGAGATGGTCTGCATAATTATGTTCATTATAGGAGTAGACAAAAATGTCACCAATGAAGAATATGATGAACATGTCCAAGTACTGGTTGAACACACAGTTCATCAAGTCCACAAAAGCTGTTGGGTATTGGTAAGACCAAATAATATGACTAGGAATTTGAAGTGACCATATCATGTTCTAAAAGCTATTTTTGAAATATCACATTCTCTGACTCTGAGCTAATGATAACTTGATCTGAGGTCTATCTTATAAATATAACTGGCACCCTAAAGTTAGTCAAACAAGTCATCGATTCTAGGAAATAGATACTTGTTCTTAATCGTGACTTTGTTCAACTGACGGTAGTCAATACACATTATGAGAGAATCATCCTTCTTACGCACGAATAAAACTGATGCTCCCCAAGAGGATACGGTGGGTCTAATGAATTACTTATCTAGGAGACCTTCAACTGTTCTTTTAATACTTTAAGTTCTGTTGGAGCCATTCTGTATGGTGGGATAGAGATAGGCTGAGTATCAGGAAGAAGGTCTATTCCAAAGTCAATTTCCCGCTTGGGAGGGACTCCAAGAAGATCTCCAGGAAACATATTTGGAAATTCACATACTACTGGAACTAACTCAAGACTGGGAGTCTCAGAACTAAAATCCTTAACTCAAACAAGATTGTTGACACACCCTTTAGATATCATATTTCTCGCCCTTAGGTAAGAAACAAGATGACCCCTAAGTGCTGAAGTACTACCCCTCTATTCTAGGATAGGTTCATTCGAAAACTAAAAATAGACAATTTTGTTTTTCTAGTCAACTGAAGCATTGCATGAATGGATCCAATCCATGTTGAGAATGACGTCAAAATCTGTCATCTCTAATTCTACTAAGTATATTGAAGTAACATTCTGAGATACCGTAACTGGACAATTCTTGTACACCCATCGGGCTATGAATGATTTACCCACTAGGGTAGAGACTGAGAAAGGCTCTGTTAGGATTTCTAGACTGACTCCGAAATTAATAGCAATATAAGCAGTTACAAAGGACAAAGAAGCTCCTGGATCTCGTAAAGCATAAACATGTAAATGATAAACTTGTAACGTGCCAGTGACAACATTAGGAGAAATTTCTTGATACTATTAAGATTGAAGTGCATAGAGTCTATTTAGGTGCTGCCCACTGGTGGTACTTGAAGCGGCACCCTTCTTATTCGGGTAACCGGACTGAACTGGGGGACGATTATACTGACACTGTGTACCCACCTAAGGACACTCTCTAAACCTATGGCCTATCTTACCATATCCAAAACATACTTCACTGCCAGCTTTACAGATACCCTAGTAGTTTCTGCCATACTTCTTGCAAAAAGAATTTGTTCGGGCACTGCTACCACTACCCTGGGTTTAAGGCCTGGTTCCCTTTCTTTATTGTCATCTCTGAATTTTGGTACTGGGGAACTGGCTGAGGACATAGATGTAACTGGAGATTTTGAGTGGATCTGAGAATGATTGCCACCCTCTGACTTAGGCTCATTGAAGTTGAAGCTACCTGTTCTAGAACTCCTTTTCTCCCTCTCTTTCTCCTTATTATTAGTCTTTTCTATCTACTTAGCATAGTCCTTGAGCCTGTATATGTCCATTTCCTTAATTAGGATTGTGGTCCTACACTCCTTGACCACACTGGTAGACACACCTGACACTAACTTACTTATCTTAGATCTGCTATCTGCTACCACATGAGGGGTATATCTAGGTAACTGAGTAAACTTAAGGAAATACTCTTTCTCTATCATGTTGCCTAGTGTCAGATAAATAAACTCCAAAACCTTAGCTTCCCTCCAGTGGGAAGAACCTATCAAGGAAAGCAGTAGAAAACTCCTCCCATTTTACAGGCCCTGCATATGCACCCTTATCTGCCTTCTACTGCTTAAACCATGTATGAGCCACATTCTGCAATTGATAAGCAGCTAACTCAACACTCTTATTGGAAGTCACCCCCATGATATCTGTAACTTTCTGCACCATGTCAAGGAATTCCTGTTGGTTCTCCTCAAACATAGACCCTGTAAATAATGGAGGATTCATTCGGGTGAATTGTTAAATTCTAGCTGCAGCAGTACTGGCCACTAGGTTAGCCTGAACGGGAGCTGGTCATTCATTCTGGGTTTCATAGAATAAGATAAAGTGCTGAAAGCAGCTCTGAATTCTGCGTCGGAGACATGCTCATCCAGGGGATCTATCTGTACGGGCGAAGGTGCTAGCTGATTTCCACTTCTTCTTTTATTGGTTCTTTTCGGAGGCATACTCTGTAAACGAAAGAGGAAAAAAAGATTAGACTGAGAGTTTAACTTTAGCTCATGCTCACCCGCATGACACAAATACTGAAAGAAGGGAAAATTTTCCTAAAAATGCTTCATAGCCTCTTTTCCATAAGTGTGGCGCGCTACACAGCCATGCACAAGACTCTACTAGATGTGGCTTTCAGACTCCCTAGGATTTTGTTGAACCTTAGGCTCTGATACCAAGTTTGTAATGCCCTAAGTATGTACCCCGAATGCCACACGGTGCTCATGACTCCAAAGGAAGATAAGCTAACCCATGACTGGCACCTGTTGTGAGCACTGAATAATAATACAAAAATAATACAGAAAATAGGTTGAAATGCTATAAGGTTAATAATATGAAACAAATATTGAATACTGATAAAAAAATATTAAAAAATGAACATTTGTATGAAATAATCTAGCCTGAAAGCCTCTAACTGTATGAACACGGAGTTGATGGGACAACTCCCCAACTAACTCCTACTACAGAACATACAGAACTACTAAAATACTGAAATAATAACTCTGTCCACGAACTATGAGGACTCACCACTAAATTTATTGCTGATAGGTTGGGCTGCTAAGTACGGTCAGGAGCCCGTGCATATGAACCTATGATATAGGAAATCATAGCACAAAAGAAAGAGTATGTGTCATTACTTTGAATGTACCGGTATGCTAAGTGAGGTAGGCTGATATTCAAGGGTTCATATGCATGAACAATAATTGGAAGAGTATCATTAATTCAACTGAATAAGAGTACATATATATCTGAAACTGCTGTAAACACTGACTATGTAATGCTACACATACACATATATATTGGATTTGCGATTATTACTGAAACTGATTCTGACTTCAGATAACTAAGTTACTGATAACTAACTAACTGATAACTGAGTAACTGATATCTGAGATTAGTGAAAACTATATTACTGATAATTGGGTGACTATTTCTGACAGTCCTGATTTTGTAGAACTGAACTGAGTTATATACTGAGTTGGGTGACTGTATCTGACAGTCCTAATATTGTAGCATTAAACTGAGTTCTCTACTTAGTCGAATACTAAAACTGAAACTATGGGAGTATTAATCTAATCGAGATACCCCAATTATAAACTGAGTTGGGGTCCAACCTGTGACCCCAGTTTGAAGGGTGTTACCACCTTGTCAAGGGGTACTAAAACTAGCTGTTAGTTAACCCTATCTGGAAGGAAGAAATCTTGTCAACCCTCACTAGCAAGAAAACTCGAACGAGATGTATCAACCCTTATCTGGTGGGAAGATATCTAAACCTATGCTGGCTACATAGTTCTGTAACATAGGGATTGCTACTAAGGGTTAAACCCTATGCTAGAAAAAATACCCCCATCCCTGGGTTTGCTCGGTGCTGATTCCTACTCCCAACTGAATAGATACTGAACTGTACTAAGGTTCACTGAACTGTTTCTCATAGTGTTAACTGACTGAACTAGACTGAGTTCACTGAATTCTGTTAACTGGCTGAATACACTATTCATGGTACTGAGCTAAACTAGACTAATACTGAGCTTCACTGAGTTCCATAACTAACCGAGTACTACTGTTCGTGACATTACTGAGACTTTTTTGAAACTACTGTAGCTCTAGGTAAACAACTAGATTTTTGGGTATTGGATACCCCCAGGACTCGAAAGCATGGAAAGTAAAGCATGGTATGATCTTGAAAATATAACAATAAATACTTGTTACCAATACATTCACCTAGGCATTTTGTCAAACACTTGGGGTACATGAACTTGTACATAAATGGGACCATATAATGACATGTCATGATTTCACTATTCAATTCACATAGGCATTCTATCAAACACTTGGGGAGCATGGTTATTTAACATGAGGATAGTCAACACATGAACATCATGGATCCAATAATCAATGTAATTTCAAGGGTTTAACATGCAAGTCATATAATTCACCACACATGCTAATTTGATTTCATGAAACTTGTAGTAAATCATGGATTAAAACCCAAATAAGATCATAATCATGACTACAATAAATTTCAATATGAAATTTATGAAAGCAATAAATTGGTAGTTTTAAAAGAGGTTCTTGAACTCCAAGGGTGGAAGGAAACCCTTAGATGAACACCAAACATACCTTGGTAATCAAATTCATGAAGATTGATGGGGTGTTCTTGAAGCTTGAACTTGAAATTTGAATGCCTTAGGGTTTGTTCTTGAGAGAAATATGAGAGAAATTGAGAGAAAGAGAGTGATTTTTGCCCTTATGAATGATTAGTCTCATGTTTTGGGGCTGAATAGGAGTGGGAAAATGACCCAAATACCCCTATGGATGCGGAATTTATAATTACTTAAAATGTGCCAAGCAACGCGTTAGGAGATACGATGTGTGGATGGTCGACATGATGGTAGACATGATGCGTCGAGATCGCATCGGCTCACTGGAATTTGCACTGGGAGCTGGGGAAATATATCTATCTACATGATAGGCGATGGGACGCGTCGACATCACATCGATCTACTATTTTGGACTCCCAAACGTGCCTCAAACGATGTTCAAAAAATCCAAAACTCATCCGAGATCACCTACTGACATTCTTAATCATGAATCAACCCAAGGATCAACATTTTAAGGTCATAAGGATTGTAAAATAAGATCTCCAAATTACAAAGGCAAAAATAGTTCTAAGTATAACACATAGCTGAAATTTGTAAGTCTGGGACCCCTTTTCATGCCCTAAAGAACTGAGTTAAGGTAGTATTCTGCGGAGTCTTACACAGGGTCTGGGTGAGGTACCCCCTGGTCCCTCACTGGGGATAAATCAGGAGTCTAGGTCTCACAACCCACCTCACATATCACTGAAGCACGAGTCCTGGGTATCTGCGAAAGAGTAAAGTCAACAGAATGTCCTTCAAACCAACTCAGACTCTTAGCACGATAAGAATGAAACAAGTGAAGGACTCTTAAGAATGTCCCATTTCCTCCCAAAGATAGGAAATAGACGTCAACGTTCTGATCCGCAGGACTCTCTTAGACAATTTCTCTTGTATCAATAATATCAGTGAAACCTAAGCTCTGATACCAAATTGTCATGGCCCCATTTGCAGTCATAATGGTACCTACCACATCCCACCGGTAGGTAAGCCGATACCGTAACCCAGAGCTATTGAAATGGGTTACCTTGGTAAGAATGTCCAACATCGACTCTATGTATGAACACAATATATAACGATAACATTTCACAACTAAGTACAACCAATATACATACACAAAAGTTCACGATATAAAGAAGTAGGGATGTAGGATAACACTTACCATTTATCCTTGCTACTAATATTCACACAGAATATGAGCATAAACAAGAGCATGAGTATTTACAAGACATGCACAATAATCACCTAACAAGAATATACAAGTCATGATCACAAGATAATCCGATAATCGAGTTCAACCGTCACAACTCCTATGTATATAGTTTAGACAATCACCGCGCATCTAGGTCACCAAGAATTTACTTAGTTCAAGATTAAAGTGGGTCAAGTCCCACTTCTAATTCTCGAGAATGCCAAGCTTACTAACGTAAGTCTAGATTCTACCAGGAATTGGGCTAAGTCATCTATATCTCACCATAAGGGCTTACCATTTCTTTCTAGGTCTATAGGGAAAGTCTCTTCAAGAATCCTTCCTAAGTCAACCCAACTCTGAGGTCATCTCTTATCTAGGAATTATGTAGGTCAATAAACTCCTAAGGATAAAGAAGTATACCATTCATGTCTACTTAGAACAACTATAGTTTCTCACACTAGTCATGAGTCCACAAAAAATTTAACCAAGGTCAACTACAGTGTTCTCACATTAGTCATGAGTCCACAAACAAGCTAACCAAGGTCCTAGACTAAGGGTCAAATATCATGCCTTAACAATTAATAGCCTATAGAAGTCAATGAATCCCACGTTCATCATTTAGTTAACTATCATCTATGTACCCCGCCCAATCTTGCAAGATAGAAATAATTACATTACAAGCCAAGCTCAATGTAGTCTACGGCTAAGCCTAACCTACTTTAAATCAAAGCAACTAACGAACAAACGATCTCCTCTTTTTCTTTCCGCGAAGCTACCTCTTGCACAAGCAATCCTATCAACAATACAATCCAAGCATTACAACAAGAATTACAGTACTCATTATGGCACCATTGTGCCATGGGTTTCAAATAGACACCAAAACCCCAGTTAGGTTTCACCCTTGGAAAGAAATTCCCAAGACCAACCAATAACCTAACTATCTATAGGGAGTTAAAACCGTTCAAGAAAATTGAGTCAATCACTCAATTTTGGGGCTACAATTGGCCCTCAATGGTTTAGGAGTTTTAAGTCAAGAAACCATGAAATCAATATCAAATTAGAGGAGTTCTTACCTTAGATAGTAGCAAGAATCGATCACAGAAGTTGTTTAAGCTCCAATTCAACCCACAAAGCACACTTAGAAGGTTTTACACTCCATTAAGGTTTCTAGGTTCAGAGAGAGGCATAAAATGGCCAAAATTTGTGAAAGATAGCACTTAAATATGGACCAACCAGCCATCTGATAGAGTGGTTGCAGCTCCCGTGTCACTGCGTTAGTGGCCTCGCAGTTGCACCTCCTTCACCATTGTCGCTGCACCACAGTGCATGCCATGCATGGCTGAAGCCTGGAACTTGGTGCAACTGGTGAATCCAAGACTAATGCCAGATGCATCACAAAACATGGTGAATTCCTCCCCCTCAACTTGCAGGGCTAACACCGGGGCTTAAGTGAGTCAATCCTTGAGCTTTCCAAAACTCAACTCACATTCCTTGAACCATCAAAAAGAAACTTCCTTCCGTGTCAATATAGTCGTAGGGGATGACATGGTATCAAAACTTTCGACAAAGATCCTATAATAACCAGCCAAAACAATAAAATTAGGAACCTTAGTTGGAGACGTAGGCCTAGCCCAATCATGAATCGCTGACATCTTAGTCGAGTCAAACCAAATACCCACCTTTGACACCACGTGTCCAAGAAACAACACTTACTCAAGACAAAACTCGTACTTGGAAAACTTGGAAAATAGCACATGCTCTTACAAGACCTAGATCAAAATCCTCAAGTGTCGTGCATGCTCATTACTAATCTTTGAATACAGAAGAATATCATCAATGAACACAATAACAAAGGAGTCTTGATAAGGTCTAAACACATGGTTCATCAAATCCATAAATGTGGTTGGGGAATTAGTCAGCCCAAAAAACATCACCAAAAACTCATAGTGACTATAACGGGTCCTGAAGGCCGTCTTCAGGATTTTCTCAACCTGAATCCTCATCTGATGATAACCAGACCTCTAATCTATCTTAAAAAATACAGCTGCACCCTAAAGCTAGTCGAATAAATCATCAATACTAGGCATAGGATAACATTTCTTCACTGTCACATTGTTAATCTACCTATATCAATACACATTCGCATCGACCAATCTATCTTCTTTACAAATAAATTAGTGGCATCCCATGGGGACACACTTTTTTTCTAATGAAACCTTTACAAAGAAGATCCTGGAGTTGGGAGTTCAGCTCTTTAAGCTCAGCAGAAGCCACACAGTAAGGTGCCATAGAAATAGGTTGGGTTCTAGGATCAAGGTCAACAACAAACTCAATCTCACGATCAAGGGGAATACTAGAAAGAAAGGCAGGAAACACATTAAAAACTCACACACAATAGAAACATAGTCAAGCGTCGAACTCCCTACACAGGCATCACATACATAGGAGAGATAAGACTCACAACCCATCTTATAAGCCATCAAGAAGAAGCATAAGAAATAATCCCCATTTTCTCTTGGCTAATCACTCTCTGCCATACAATTGGGGGTACACCGGCATGGATAAAGTAACAGTCTTGGAAAAACAATCTATGACCGCATGATAGTGGGATAACCTGTCCATGCCCAAAATCCTATTGAAATAAAAAATAATAAGATCATCCCAAGTATCAACATTACTAGATATCACAACACATGATCTGAATACTCGTTCCACGACTAAAGAATCACCTATAGGAGTAGATACGCGCAAAGGCACAGATAATAAATCACTACTCAAGTCCAACTGTTGTTCAGAATAAGCAGCTATATAAGAATAAGTAGATCCAAGATCGAATAAATCAAGAGCCAACTGCGGCACACCAAAATCACACCTGTAACTACAACATTCAAAGTCTCAGCCTCAGGTCTAGCAGGTACTGCATACAATTGACCACGCCCGCCACCTAGCTAGGCACCTGACAGACCTCCTATCCTTCCTTCCTGAGTACCACCTCGAGCACCCTAGTAACCACCCCTACGACTTTGTGAACCACCTCTACCTGGAGGATGAACTTCCATAATGGCAGTATATCCCTGGGATGAAACAACCATCTCCCAATGACTTGGGAACTCTCTGGAGAAATGATCAGGAAATCCACAAGTAAAACAAGAATCATGAGTAGAACCCAAACTCACAGATCCTGCTGATCCGATATAGCTACCACACATAGCTTGAACTAGAGATGAACCTCTCAAGGACTGATCACCACCTTTACTAGGGCGACCACTAGTGATGAACTGATCCCTATCAGCGGTTTTAAGAGATGCTTAAACTGGGTGACTAGTATGATTCTGAGGCTGAAAAGATGGATGGGGAAAATGTCCAGGATAAGATATATCACCCCTAAATTGGGAACTACTACGGCTTCTACCAAATCTACCCTTAAACTTGGGCCTCTTATGATTGGTCTCACGCTACATGTCCTCCATCACTCTAGCATGATCAGAAACCTTAGCAAAAGTCTTGCCCACGGCAACCAAACTCTGAGTAGCCATCCAAATAGCAAGTATCAATCCTCTTACAAAGCATCAAACTCTCTTATACTCAGAATACAAGATAGAAGTTGCATTCCTAGACAACTCATGGAAATGATCCTCATACTCAGTGATTGTCATAGAACCCTTATCCAGTATAGAGAACTGATCTCTCAAATAATTTCTAAGCTTGCGTAGAATTTACTTCTTCAAGAACCTCTCAAAGAATTAAGCCTAAGAGAGAGGTAGGATCCAACTGGACTAGAATTCACAAATCCATTCAACCAGTGATAAGTAGACAAGACCAATTAAAATATAGTGTAATCCACACCACGGGTCTCAATAAGGCCTAACCCACAAAGCCTATCCTCATAAGTAGTCAGAACCTCAAATGCATCCTTTTTAGGAGCACAAGAAAACCTAGGTGGAGCAAACCTTAAGAATCTACCCAGCGTCTTCTACTCCTCAGCAAACATAGCAGGCTGGGTCACAACTGGCTAAGAATTGCCAGCTGAACAATTGCCAAAATAGGAGGAACCTCAACTCCCGAAGATAGGAAACGAATGTCAATGTTCCAATCCACATGACTCTATTCAACACTTGCTCTTGTACCAATAATCGATGAAACCTAGGCTCCGATACCAATTTGTCACGATGCAATTTTTGGGTCATGATGGCACCTGCCACAACCCACTAGTAGGTAAGCAAACATCGTAACCCAGAGCTAATGCAATGGGTTACCTTTATAGGAATGTCCAACATGGACCCTATATAGGAACACAATATAACAAAGACATTCCACAAGGAAACAACTAACAATCAAATACCAAACCCATAAACTCATAGTATTAGTACTAGAGCTTGTCTACATTAGATAACAGAAATTATAACTCAATGTCTAAAAGTCTTAAATGGTCTTATACATTTGTCTTGAGTACAAAAGAAAGAATAAGGATAGAAGGGAAAAAGGACAAACTCAAACAACAAGAGATCACCCTATCTCCTGATGATCAACAACACACAATCTCGACTCATCGGCGACAACTAAAACTCCGATCTACACCAAAAAGGCATAGAAGTGTAGTAACAGTACCATAACATGGGTACTCCAAAGAAATCATCGGCCAACTAAGCTAAATTATAATATAAGGATGATATAGAGTAAGATAATAACTTAGAGTCAAGGTACGAAATTGAACCTAAATATTTTTAGCTATGACTGTATAACATAACTAATCAACAAGAATAATAGTGACACTTCATATCCGCATATACCATAACATTCATACAATATGAGTAATAATTTTAGAAACATAAAGCTACATATATATATTAAAACAATTATGTAATTACCATATTCATCACAACTACCATCATTAGAGTATAAAGTATAAAGAACATACTACAACGTCCTATACCACCGAGAAGTACACTCAAGGAACAAACAAAGAACTCGTCACGGCATCCCATACCACCGGAGAGTACACAAGAAGATAAATCCATCAACATATCAAGTCACAACTACATAAGACACTCATCAAAGCTGTGGGTTGTACATTTTCTCCATGGCCTCTTACCGAGGTCTAGAATCATCATCAATATCGCAATTTGACACAATGAAGATATTACCATGACATGGTTATATTGTTATTTATTCACTAACGCATTAACAAAATCCAAGTCTAGTTCATATTAGCTAATACTTTAATTCACATGGGTTACTAGTTTGCAAGCCTTATAATTTACTAGTCATTAACTAAGGCGTCGCAATAAGTTACCAACACTATTACTTAGTCTCCCATCATAAAGCCACCTTCTAGATAGCCTTCAAATTATGTAAGTCATCAATTAAGCCACCACGACATCATATACTAGATGTGAAATTAACTACTCATCACACAATGCGAATTTTGTTATCATAGAGCATGTAACAACCTTAAGGACTAGTTTCCTATTTTATCTAAGTAAGGTCCACTGACTAGTTCACTAGGCTTCTAGCCTACAAGTCATAGTCCCTTATTAGAGAAAACTAGTGATAGAATAAGCCACTTTACTTGGCAAAATTCCATAACAAAACCATTTATCCAAGTCAAGTAAATTTACTAGGTGAGCCCTTGGTTCAACACAAAATTACACATATCAATTAGCCTTAACCGGATACTCAGCATAATCAACTTTTAGTTACTAATTAGAGTTAACAAGGGTCACATATTTTATATAATGATTAAACACAAAGATGGTTAACAATTTACCAAGGAATAAATTATGTACCAAGCACATAAATGGGTTTAGCCACACACGGCATAACCTCACATACATTTATGTATTCATATATACTCACCACACATAACATCATCAAAACATCATTACCTCTTTCTGATTCACCGGGCATCATCATAACATCATTATAGACTCCAAATTTACAGAGCATCATCATAATATCATTATATCCTCCAGATTCACCGCGTATCATCATAACATTCTTATATCATCCTGATTCACCGAGAATCATCATAACATTATTTTATCCTCCAGATTCATCGGGCACCACCATAACATCATTATATCCTCCAAATTTACCGTGCATCATCATAACATCATTATTTTCTTCGAAACCACCGAGCATCATCATAACATCATTATATCCTCCAAATTCATCGGGCATCATCATAACATCATTATATCCTCTAGATTTATCGGGCATCATCATAAAATCATTATATCCTCCGGATTCACCAGACATCATCATAACATCATTATACACATATATATGTAGACAATTCAATAAGCATATACAACACACAATGATAGAGTATAAGTGATGCAAGGTAACACATAATATCATACTTTACTATTACTCATCACTACATAATATAAGTAGATGTATAAGCATGAGTATCTAAATAATATACTCAATCACTACATTTCCAAGTTAACATGTTTATTAGCAAGTCAATTATAAGTCAAGTGCATGCTCTCTAGATGCCTCTTTTACTCCCACTTTTCACAATACTAAACCCAAAGGAAAATCCTTCATATAAATATTTGCTTAATAATTAGGCCTGGGTCATAGCAAGAGTGATAACATAATTAGAGGTTCACTTAGTGAACTCATCAATAAGACAAGCGATAGCATAATCATAGGTTCAATTGAAAAGACTTTCCAAGGATATCCATATCATGACAACAAGATAATAAATCAATTATACACATTATCCAATGATTGACCACATGCATATCTGGAAACAACATTTAACCATTATAACCTCAATAATGTAACTTAGATGTTCATTAAGTATCTAGGTCACTAAAGAATTTCATAGTTCAATCTTAAGGTGGGTCAAGTCCCACTCCTAAATCCCAATAATTCTAAAGGTCACTTGTACAAGTCTAAATTCTACACGAAATTTGACTAGGTTATCTAAATCACACCATAAGGGCTTATCCATCCTTATTAGACCTATAAGGGAATTTTTTTTTTTTAAAGTATCCTTTTATGTCACCCCAAACACTAAGGCCAACTCATAACTAGTCATATCTAGGTCAACATACTCTTAAGGTTAGTCAACAACATCATTCTAAACTATAAGAGTAACTAAAGTATTGGTATACTATTCATGAGACTACAAGTATAACTATCCAAGGTTCTAGGCTATAGTCAAGAATCACACCTTACAAGTTTAAAAGCCTACAAGAATCAACTAATCCCAAGTGTCCCCAATCATCCATTTATCACGTAAGACCCCGCCCAATCTCATAAGATATCAATAAATATACTACAATCAAGCTCAATCTAACTACGAGTAAGATTAACCTACCTTAAGTCCAAACAGCTCAAGAACCAACAAGTTTTGCCTTTTCTTTTCTTGAAGTTTCTTCCACGTACCAAGCTATAAACAACATAATCTAAGCATCATTACAAGATTAACAATACCCATTATGGCACTTTTATGACATGGGTCCAAAATGACACCAAACCACCCCTACGTTCGGAAAATGAGTTTTTGGGACCAACCTATTGCTCAACTATCATTAGGGAGCTATAAACCTCAAGAAATTTGAGTAAATCAATAACTTTTTTGGCTAAAATTGAGCCTCAAAGACTTAGGGGTTTTTGGTTTAGAAATCAAGAAATTAATGACAAATTTAAGGGAATCATACCTTAGATTTTTAGCAATATTTGATTACACAAGTTTTTCAAGCTCCTAATAAACCCACAACACTCACTTTGAAGATTTTACACTTTATTAGGGTTTAGATATCAAGAGAGAGGCATAAAATTGGCAAAATTTCAAGCAAGACATCCATTAAATTGGCTTACCCAGGTCTCGGGTCTTGCTGTCGCGGACCCCACTTGTCACAGCACCGCATTTGAACCTCACCCACCGCAATCACAATATCTCTCCCAAATACAGGAAATGGTTGAAGCTTGGAACTTGGTTACGAGATTTGGCCAATTCCTCAAGATGCATTCGGAGTTAGTTTAGAGCAAATGAGATATCTAGCTACATAGATTTTGACATTTCGGATGCATTGGCGAAGTTGGATTTTGAATTTAAGTTCATTTTTTGAAGTTTTTGTTTGAGGATGAATTGGAATCAATGAGGACTTCAAAATGTGAAAGTGGTTCTGAAAACCAAATGAACCTCTAGGTAACTGAACTATCAGTTCTAGCATGTCACTAATGACTTAAGGTAACCATTAGAGAAGCTCTATCGGCAAAAATAAGCAAGAATGCAGACAATGACCTGAAGGGTCTTTAAAACACCCACTACTAAGGAACTTTTGTCATAGAAAGTTAATGACATAAAAGATACCTGAAGTCTCGAACAAATGAGGATACTTTGGCGCGCATGTCACTCTAGATCTCCCAAGTAGACTCATCTACTAGGTGATGCCACCAATAAACCTTGGCTATCGAAATCTCTCTAGAATGTTGTCGCATCCCTTCACTAGCCAAAATAAGCACAGGCTCCACCACGAAGGACAACTACTCGTCCAACTAGATCAAGTCCCATCTAAGCACATAAGAAGGATGCAAAATATACTTCCACAACATAGAGACATGAAAAATTGGATGAACAATGGCAAAGTCTTGATGTAAATCTAACTCATAGGCTACCTCGCCCACTACATGGAGGATCTCAAAAGGACCAATATAGAGAGGTATAAGCATAACCTTTCTCCCAAATATCATAACAAGTCTTATAGGGGAAACAAGAAGGTATACATGATCACCAACTCCGAATCTCAAGGTATAAAGTCTACGGGCGACGTAGGCCTTCTGCCTACTCTGGGCTGCTCTCAGCCTATCTTGAATTACCTAGACTCTATCAAATGAGTCCTGAAGCAAATATGTACCACAGGGTCTAACCTCAAAAGTCTCAAACAATCCTATAGAAAAATGACATCTCCTACCATACAATGCCTCAAAAGGTGCCATCTCAATACTCGAATGGTAGCTATTATTGTAGGTGAACTCTGCCAATGCTAAGTGTTAATCCTACTATCCACCACAGTCCATAACACATTCTCAGAGCATCTCCTCAAGAACTTGAATAGTCTGCTCAGACTGACTATCCGTCTGCGGATGTAAGGTTGTACTCAAATCCACTCCAATACCCAAATATTTTGGAAATGCTCTCCAAAACTGAAAAGTAAATATAGAACCACAATTTAATATGATAGACATAGGGACCCCATGAAATCTAACTACCTCTGAAAAATAAATTTTGGCTAATCTCTCATTAATGAAGGTCGTCTGAATAGGAATGAAATATGCCGACTAGGTCAAAAAATACACAATAACCCAAATACCATCGTGACAATGCAAAGTACGAGGTAAACCACTAATGAAGTCCATGGCTACCCTTTCCTATTTCAATGGGTAGCGTCTAAGTCAAACCGGTTCGACATTGATGCTCGGCCTTAACCTGCTGACAACATAAGCAACGAGCTATGAAGTCTGCCAATCTCTGTTCATACCATCCCACCAATTAAGATTCCTCAAGTCTCTATACGAACCTAAAACCTCAAGATACCCTTGGATTGTACGGTGTTTCTCCTTGACTCACCACTCACCACCCGATCATAAAGAATGCATAACTTACTATCCATAAATTGACGATCACGAATATACTCAAATAGGTAGGACCTCGCCTCCACACAAGCCAAAATCCTCACAAGATCCGAAATATCAAGGCGCACCATTAAATTGCTTAAAGATTGGATATCCCATGTCAAAGGCCTCTGAGAAACTGATATATATGAAAAACTACCCATACTCACTACCTTGCGACTCAAGGAATCAACCACCATATTCGCCTTACCTGGATGATACAAGATAGAAATATCGTAGTTCATTAGAAACTCCATCTATCTGTGCTGGAGAGCATTAAGCTCTCACTGGTTCATAAGATGCTGAAGACTATGATGATCTTTGAAAATCTCACAATGTATACGATAAAAGTAATTCCTACAAAACTTAAGCACAAAAACTACTGTCGCCAACTCTAAATTATGAGTGGGGTAGTTGCGCTCATGCATCTTAAGTTATCATTGGCAATGACACATCCTTGGTGGAACAAAACACATCTAAGACCAACACCAGAAGCATAAAAAAACACTGAGAATCCCTCCGCCTCAACTGGAAGGGCTAACACCGGGGCTAAAGTGAGTCAATCCTTGAGCTTTCCAAAGCTCAACTGACACTCCTCAAACCATCGGAAAGGAACTTCATTCCATGACAATCTAGTTATAGTGGATAATACTGTAGTAAAAATCCCATCAAAGAACCTATAATTACCAGCAAACCAATAAAATGGTTAACCTCAATCAGAGACGTAGGCCTAGCCCAATCATAAATCACTTAAATCTTAGCCAGGTCTACCATAATACCCGCCTTGAAAACCATGTGTCAAAGAAACGACACTTGATCAAGCAAGAACTCCTACTTGGAAAACTTAGCAAAAAACACACGCTCTCAAAAGGCCTAGAGCACAATCCTTATGTGTTATGTATTATCCTTACTAGTCCTTGAATACACAAGAATATCATCAATGAACACAATAATAAAAGAGTCTAGATAGGGTCGGCACAAATGGTTGATCAAACCCATAAACACAGTTGGGGAATTAGTCAACGCAAAAGACATCACCAAGAACTCATAGTGACCATAACAGGTCCTAAAGGTCGTCTTTGGGATATCCTCAGCCCGAATACTCAATAGATGATAACTAGACCTCAAATATATCTTAGAAAATATAGCTACACCCTGAAGCTGGTTGAATAAATCTTTAATATGAGGCATAAGATAACGGTTCTTCACTGTCACCTTTTGAAGCTGCTTATAATCAATACACATTTGCATTGACCCATTATTCTTCTTTATAAACAAAATAGGGTCTCCTCACGGGGACACAGTTGGTCTAATGAAACTCTAACCAAGAAGATCCTGGAGCTGGGTGTTTAGATCCTTAAGCTAAGCAGGAGACATACGGTAAGAAGGCATAGAAAGAGGTTGGGTGCTAGGATCATGGTCGATATCAAACTCTATCTCGTGATTAAGGAAAATACCCAGAAGAGCGGGAAACACATTAGAAACTCTTACATAATAGGAATAGAACCAAGCATCGAACTCTTTACACGGGTATCATATACATAAGAGAGATAAGACTCACAACCCATCGATATAAGCCATCTGGCAAAAATATAATAAATAATCCCCATCTGGTTCCAGCTAATTGAGCTCTACCTCATAATTGGGGGTACACTACATATGGCTAAGGTAACTATTTTAGAAAAATAATCTGTGACCGCATGATTATGGGATAACCAGTCCATGCCTAGAATCATATTAAAATCCAACATATCCAGAATAATAAGATCAGCCAAAGTATCAACTTTCACTAACTGTCTCAATACATGATCTGAATACTCAATCCAATACTAAAAAATCACCTACGAGAGTTGATACTCACAAAGGTACGGATAATAAATAACAAGTCAACTCCAAACGTGGTGCATAATAAGCAGATATATAAGAATAAGTGGATCCAAGATCAAATAAAGCAAGAGCAGACTAGAGGCATACCAAAATTACACCTGTATCTACAACATCTAAAGTCTTAGCCTCGGGTCTAGCATGTACTACATACAACTAACAACGCCCACCACCTTTCTGGGTACCTGACCGACCTCCTGTCCTGCATTCCTGAGTACCACATTAAGTACCCTTATAACCACCCCGACCTTCTGAACCACCTCTACCTGGAGAATGAACTTCCCTAATATAAGTATCTCCCTAGGATGAAACAACCATTGCCCCATGAATAGGGATCTCTCTAGTGAAATAATCGGTATATCCACAAGTAAAATAAGAATCACGAGCAAAACTCAAATTCATAGATCCAACTGATTTGGCATAGTTACCACTCCTATCATGGATAAGAGATGAACCTCTCAAGGAATGATAACCACCCTTAATAGGTCGACCACTAGTAATGAATTAACCCCCGTCTGCTGTTTTAAAATCTACCTGAACTAGTTAACAATTCTGACTCTAATGCTAAAAAGATGGATGGGGTGAATGTCTAGTATAAGAAATACCACCCCTACTTCAAGAACTACTTTGACTCCAACAAAATTTGCCCTAAAATTTGGGCCTCTTATCAAGTCCCTCATGCTGCATTTCCTCCATCACTCTAGCATGATCAGAAAACTTAACAAAAGTCCTGTCCGCAACAACTAAACTCTAAGTATCCATACGAATAGGAAGTATTAATCCTCTCACAAAGCAGCAAACTTTCTCAAACTCTGTATCCAAGATAGAAATCTCATGCCTATCCAACTTATGGAAACAAGCCTCATAATCAGCGACTGTCATAGAACCCTTCTCCAATCTAGAGAACTGATCTCTCAAAAAATCTCTAAGGCTTCATGGCATATACTTCTCCAAGAATATCTTAGAGAACTTAGACCAAGAGAGAAGGGAAGATCCAACTGGCCTAGAACTCACAAAACCTTTCTACCTGTGTCGAACAGATAAGTCTAACTGAAATTTGGTGTTATTAATACCGCAAGTCTCAATAAGGCCTAACCTACGAAGCCTATCCTCACAAGTAGTCAAAAACTCAAATGCATTCGCTCCAGGATCACCATAAAACCTAGGTGGATCGAACCTCAAGAATCTACTAGCATCTTCTGCTCCTCAGCAGAAATAGAAGGTTGGGTAATAACTTGCTGAGTGACTGCCGACTAAAAAATAGCCGAAATAGGAGGAACTTTAACTATCGATGATAGGAAACAGACGCCAACGTTCTGATCTATATGACTTAATTAGATACTTTCTCTTGTACCAATAATCGGTGAAATCTAGGCTCTAATAACAATTTTTCCTGACCTAATTTCTGGCCCCTAATAGAACTTACCATAACCTGCGAGTAGGTAAGACAACACCATAACCCAAAGCTAATGCAATAGGTTACCCTGGTAGGAATGTCCAATATGGACCCTATATGGGAACACAATATAACAAAGACATTCCACAAAGAAACAACTAACATTCGAGTAGCAATCCCGTAAACTGATAGTATAAGTACAAGCGCATCACTGCATTCGACAATACAAATTACAACTCAACGTCTAAAACTCATAAATAATTTCATACATACATATCAAATACAAAAGAAAAAATAAGGATAGAATGGAAAAAAGGAAACTTGAACAACCTATCTCCTGATGATCCCCACCACATGATCTCGATTCATTGTTTGTAACTAGAACTCAGGTCTGCACCAAAAAGGACAGAAGTGTAGTATATGTACCAAAACATGGGTACTCAGTACGCATCATCGGCCGATTGAGCTAAATTATAATATACGGACGATATAGAGTAAGACAACATAGAGTCAAGGTACAGAATCGAACCTGAATCTTCTTTGATATCACTATATAAGATAACTAATCAACTATAATAATAGAGACATTTCATATTTACATATACCATAACTTTCACACAACATGAGTAATAATTTTGGATGAGTAAAGCCACATATATAAAATACCAATCATGTAATTACCATATTGGACACAACTACCATCATTAGAGTAAAAATCCAAAAGAACTTACCACGACGTCCAATACTGCCACGAAGTACACTTAAGAAAAACAAATAAAGAACTCATCATGACATCCCATACCACTGGAGAATACACAAAAATATCAATCCATCAAAATATCAAGGTACAACTCACTATCAACTCACCAAAGTCGCGGGTTGTACATTCCCTCCATGGCCTCTTACTGAGGTCTACAATCATCATCAACATCGCAATTTGACACAGCGAAACTGATATCACCATAACATTGTTATATAGTTACTTATACTCTAACTCATTCTAAACTCCAAGTCTAGTCTATATTAGCTAATCCTCTAATTCTCATGGGTTACTAGTTTTCAAGCCTTATAATTTACTAGTCATTAACTAAGGAGTCGCTACAAGTTACCAACACTATTTTTATTCACCCCATCTGTAAAACCACCTTTTAGTTAGCCTTCTAATTATATAAGTCATCAATTAAGCCACAACAACATCATATATTAGATGTCAACTTAACCACTCATCATATAATACTAAGTCTGTTATCATAGAGCATGTCACATCCTTAAGGACTAGTTTTCATATTTTAGCGAAGCAAGGTCCACCAACTAGTTCACTAGGCTTCTAGCCTACAAGTCATGGTCATTTATTAGAGACAACTAGTTATTACATAAGACACTTTACTAGGAGAAATTCCATAACATAACCATTTATCCAAGTCAAGTAAATTTACTAGGTGCGCCCTTGGTTCTCCACAAGATTACACATATCAATTAGCGTTAACCGAATACTCGACATAATATACTACTAGTTACTAATTAGTGTTAGCAAGGGTTTTACCTTTTATCTAGTAATTAAAGACAAGGAATGGGTAACCATTTACCTATGAAGACATCATGTCCCAAGTACAGAAATAGGTTTAGGAATAACCTCACTTACAATTATGTATACACATACTCACTACACATAACATCATCAAAATATCATTACCTCTTCTGGATTCACCGGGCATCATCATAATATCATTATATCCTCTAGATTAACTGGGCATCATCATAACATGATTATATACTCTGGATTCACCGGGCTTCATCATAACATCATTATATCCTTCGGATTCACCGGGCGTCATCATAACATCATTATATCCTCCAGATTCATCGGGCAGCATCA
This sequence comes from Capsicum pubescens, assembly GCA_030864215.1. Classification (NCBI taxonomy): domain Eukaryota; kingdom Viridiplantae; phylum Streptophyta; class Magnoliopsida; order Solanales; family Solanaceae; genus Capsicum; species Capsicum pubescens. The sequence goes on from CM061538.1 coordinate 183,460,642, forward strand.
TAACATTATTTTATCCTCTAGATTCACTGGGCATCATCATAATATTATTATATCCTCCAGATTCACCGGGAATCATCATAACATCATTATATCCTCTAGATTCATCGAGCATCATTATAACATCATTATATCCTCTGGACTCACCGAGCATCATCATAACATCACTATATCCTCTGAATTCACTAGGCATCATCATAATATCATTATGTCCTCGGGTTTCACCAGGCATTATCAGAACATCATTATACACATACATATGTAGACAATTCGATAAGAATATACAACCCATAATGATAGAGTATAACTGATGCAAGGTAATGAATAACATTATACTTTACTATTAATCATCACTACATAATATTAGTAGATACATAAGCATGGTTATCAAAATGATATACGCAATCACCACTTTCCAAGGTAACATATTTATTAGCTAGTCAATTATAAGTCAGGTGTGTGCACTCTAGATGCCTCATTTACTCACACTTTTAAAAAAACTAACCCTAAAGGAAAATCCATCACATAAACATTTGCTTAATCATTAGGCTTGGGTTATAGCAATAGTGATAACATAATTAGAGGTTCACTTGGTGAACTCATCAATAAGACAAGCGATAGTATAACCATAGGTTCAATTTACAAGTCTTTCCAAGGCTATACATGTCATGACAACAAGATAATCAATCATGTATATACATTTTCCAAAAATTAACCAAATGCATATCCGATAATCGATTTTAACCATTACAACCTCAATAATGTAATTTAGTTGTTCATCAAGTATCTAGGTTACTAAGGATAGTTCAAGCTTAAGGTAGGTCAAGTCCCACTCCTAAATCCCAATAATGCCAAAGTTCACTACTACAATGCTAACTTCTACCTGGAATTAGGCTAGGTTATCTAAATCACACCATAAGAGATTATGAATTTTACTAGGCGTATATGGGAAAGAACTTCAAGTATCCTTTCTATGTCACCCCAAGCACTAAGACCAATTCATAACTAGTCATATCTAGGTAAACATACTCTTAGTTTTAGTCAGAAACATCATTCTAAACTATTAGACTAACTAAAGTATTCACATACTATTCATGAGACTACAAGTATAACTATCTAAGGTTCTAGGCTATAATAAAGCATCACACCTTAAAAATTTAATAGCCTAAAAGAATCAACTAATCCCAAGTGTCACCAATCATCCATTTGTAATCTAAGACGCCGCCTAATCTCATAAGATACCAATAAATATACTAAAATCAAGCTCAATATAATTGTGTGTAAGCCTAACCTACCTTGAGTCCAATTATCTCACGAGCCAACAAGCTTTGCCTTTCCTTTTCTTGAAGCTTCTTCCAGAAGCCAATCTATCAAAAACATAATCTAAGCATCATTACAAGATTAATAATACCCTTTATGGAACAATCATGCCATGTGTCCAAAGTGAAACCAAACCCTCAAGTGGTCCCCACCTTCTGAAAATGAGTTTCCAAGACCAACCTATTGCTCAACTATCATTTGGGATCTATAACCCCCAACAAATTTGAGTAAATCAATCACATTTTTTGCTATAATTGACCCTCAAAGACATACGGTTTTTGGGTTTAGAAACCAAGAAATTAATACCAAATATGAAAGAATTTTAACTTAGATTTGTGTAAAGATTTGATTACACAAGTTATTCAAGATCCTAATCAACTCAAATGATTCACTTTGAAGATTTTACACTCTGTTAGGGTTTAGTCCTCAAGAGGGAGGCATAAAATAACAATAATTTAGTCAAGATAGCCTTTTAATAGGTTTACCCATTTCTCGAATCTCGTCATCATGGACTCCGCTTGGCTACGGATAAGACACTATATTTGTACCTCATCTACCACAGTTGCGGTGTCTCTCCCTAAGCCAGGCAACAGTTGAAGCTTGGAACTTGGTTTCGAGCTTCTGCCAATGCTTCTAGATGCATCTTGAGTCCATTTTGAGAAAATGAGAAATGTAACCACATAGATTTTGATGTTCTGGATGCGTTGGCTAAGTTGGATTTTGCATTTAAGGTCATTTTACTAATGCTTATGCTTGGTGGTAAATTAGAACCATTAAAGACTTCAAATTGGGAAAACGGTTCTAAAAAATAAACGAACTGCTAGGTAACCAAACTATAGGTTCCATCAAGTCACTAATGACTTGGGGTAGCTATGGAAAATCTCTATCAGCAAAATTAAGAAAGAACACGGACAATGACCCGAATGGTCATTACATCTATACCACCGGACTGGAAGGGGCACCGCCTGCCTTATTCCACCACTCTATAAGGAGCCCCTCCTACTGTATTCCACTGGTATAAAGGTGGTGTTGCCCCTATATGACCTGCCCTCTTTGGAATTTCCATTTTGACGTTCAACTTTTTCACACGCCTTTGTCCTTTTATCCAAACCTTGTTGTGTTGCTTCCAGTTGTATTCCATCTTGTGTGTCATCATATTTCATTCAAGAATAACTCACTAAGAATCCTAAATAACCAAACACCACGAATTAGAGATCAATACAAAAAAACATCAAGAACAACAAGCGAGAAACTCGAGCTAAGACTAGGCTATCCCATATTGATCTTTAACTTATTGTTTTGAGTCTTGGCTTGATTCAATTAAAATTTGTACACAATAAAAAAGTTGTTCCACACATAATTACGCAATATGACCATTATAAACTTATTAAAAATAATAGAATCCATCGTGATAGACTAGAACAACACCTAACTCAAGCTAGCAAAAGCAGTTTTCTTGTCTAGACTCTAAATGATCGATTTGAACCAAAACATGTTTCAAAACACCTTTACACATTGTAATTACTTACTTTAAAAATAAGATTATTTTTATATCATCATTAAAACATAAATCACATGAGTTGTCCTCAGAATAAGGCTAAATATGCTAGGATAAAAACACTAACGTGCATAAATACACCAAGCATCATGGTTTGAATGTCTTCCTTGCCTTGGACTTCTTACTGAGTGTTTCCTTGAGGAGAGGTCTTCCTTCTAATGGGATATCAATCCAGTCATTATGGAAAACTCTTTCATGCCAAAAACTGGCATGCCACAATAGTTAATCCGGATTTTATCCATCATTTTGCCCTTCTCCTTCAAATATTTGTCATCACCCATGTACTTGATCCTGCGCTTGAGAAGACCATATACCATGCTTATTTGGAAGCGGGCATTGTTGTCCTCTGGTAAGATAAGAAAGTATCCAAAGCAGTTGTGCCTAAAAAAATCCTTTAGTTTTTACTTCCTCATAATATTCCCAAAATCACAAAAATATTTCCCCATAATAGATTTAACTACATAATCACCAATTAAATCTTTAGGATTATCTATCAGCATCTCAACTTGAAACCTATCATTACTAATAGTTTTAACAAGATCATATTGGTATTTCGATCTTAATTCACCTCCCATTAATGATGCATTATCATCATCTTTCTCATTTTTCTTTGAAAATCCATCTTCTTCCTTACTTTATACTTCCTCTTCTTCTTCTTTATCTTCATCTTCTTCCTCCTCACTTTTATTTTCCCAACTACCCTCGACAAAGCCTTCTCCACCTCCATCAACATTGTTTTTCTTAGATTCACCATCTTTCTTAAAAAAAAATTCATATCCTTGCTCAAGTTCAATTTTTTCTGAAATATATTGTTTAGGAAGCTCCTTTGAATCTATTTGTACTCTAGCCTTTTATATTAGCTGGTCAAAAGTTGATCAACTTTCACTTTCTTCTCTTTTGACAGACATATTTTACCTATAAACAAGAGAAAAACAAAAAAAAACATTACAATTAACGTCTGCTTAATTTTTGAAAAAAGGTAACATAAAATTTAATAAATACAACATAATACAAAAAGATATTCATACAGATGACCCATCTGTTGCAACAGATTAATAACTTGTTGTAACAGATGGGATTCTATTGGATGAAATTAAAATAGTGTAGCTACTGGTTTGTTTTCTTCCAATAGCGAATACATTTGTTGCGATAGATGTTTAATCTATTGGAAAAGCTATTTTGTTTTATTCCAACAACTAATACACCTATTGAAACAGATAAGGAATCTATTTGAAGGCCTATTTTAATATCTTCCAACAGATGTTCTATCTATTGAAACGGGCGAGTCATCTCTTGGAATTTATCAAAACAGGTAGCAGTTTTATTTTGATAACTACCAACAGATTACCCATATTTTGCAATAGATGGATCATCTATTGTATGAAATTGAATCAAGTCTTCCACTTTTCCCTTAGATGTGTAATCTGTTGGGCAATACAGCACCCCAATACAACTAAAACCACCTATACCACCACCACCACCACCACCAACACCACCAATACCAATACTACCAATACTAATACCAATACCATCACCAACACTATAAATACCAACACCACCAACACCACTAACAGCCCAACTAACACAACCACCAATACAAAAACTGCCACCATAAACACCGCCACCACAAACACTTCTACCAATACCACCACTAATACCACTAACACCACCAATACTAACGTTATCACTACCACCACCACCACTACCAACATTAAAAACAATAACACTACCAATACCACTGATACCAACACGACTAATACCAACACAACCTTCAACACCACCACTACAACCACCAACTCCACCACACCATCAATACCAATATACCCAATACTAATGCAACCACCAACACCACCTGTACAAACACCGCCAACATCAACACCGTCACCACTAACACTATTTCAAATACCACTACAAACACCACCACTAACACAACTACAACCACCAATACCAACACCAGCAACAACAACAACACTACCACAAACACCTCCAATACCAACCCAAATAATACGAACATAACAATTAGTATCAGCACCACCAACACCAATACTATCATCAATACCAACACCACCACCAACACCACTAGTACCAACACCATAACCACCATCAACAAAATTAACAAAAATAACAAAACCAACAACAAACAAAAAAAATAAAAAACACTAATAGTGCCAACAACAACACCAACAGCCACCACCAACACCACTAACACCATTCAATAATACCACGACAGTCAACATAACACTAAAATAAAAATAGAGTTTTCTCAAGTTCTTCCTACATTTTTTAGAATCAAAACTCAAGATTGTTAACCCATTCTCAAAGATAATACAACTAAAAGTCATTTTTGCATCATTAATTAAAAACTTAATTTTTCGAAAACACAACAAATTTAGAACTCTTCTCAAACTTTATTACTTGTAAAGAGAGAGAAAATAATGGATACAAGCAAGAAGAAAATAAAAAATAACAATTATATGGACAAAAAATGAGAATAAAATCAATTTGTGGTGAAGAGTTGAGCAATCCAATGAGTAGTTGTTGTTTGTATTATTGAGAGAGAATAAGAGAAGAGAAAACTCGAGATTTGAAATGATGAAATATTTTTCCCGCAACTAGATGATTTTTATGAGTTGATTTGTATTTTGTAAAAGAATGAAAAGTTTTGAAAATATTAATTTTGTCTATATTGATCTTAATTAATTTTTAAAAAGAGACAAATTTTAACTGTTTAATAAATAAAATTATTTTCACTCAAATTAGTTTTCAATTATTAAGTTGAACTAGAACTTTAATGAATTTAATATTAACTCGATAATAATTTAATAGTAATTACAATAAATAAAAGAATTTGTTCTAAAATATTACTCATCTATGGAAAGAGTTGAATAATATGGTGGAAATGATAAAACAGATGAAATAACTATTGTAACAGGTTGAACCTATTGCAATACATTGTACAATTATTGATCCTATAATTGCAATTACATCCATTGAAATTGTGCTTGAACGTATCAACTCATCATCAATAATATATAATTCAATTTAGATATTACAAATAATGGCTTGATATGAATTATTTCATCTCAAGTTGATCAACCGATGACTCTGATCAAGACAAACACAATAGTTGATCATTAGTAGATCATGTAATTGCAATGAGATCAATTAAAATTATAGATGAAATTATAAAATCATCCTTAATTATAACTAAATCAATTTTTAAATTAAAAATATTGGCTTGATGTGAATCATTTCAATTCAAATTGATTAATTAATGACTCTGGTCTGGACGAACATAATAGTTGACCATGTAATTGCAATGACATCAATTAAAATTTTAATTGAACTCATCAACTCATCCTTAATTATATCTAAATAAATTTAGATATTTTAAATAATGTCTTGATATGAATTATTTCAACTCAAATTGATCAATTGATGACTCTGGTCAGGACGAACACAATAGTTGATCATGTAATTACAATGACATCAATTAAAATAGTAACTAAACTTATCAATTCATCCTTAATTATAACTAAATAAATTCTTATATTTCAAATAATGACTTGAAATGAATTGTTCAACTCAAATTAATCAATTGATGACTCTAGTCAGGATGAACCCAATAGTTGATCATGTAATTGCAATAAGATTAATTGGCATTGTAATTGAAATTATGAAATAATCCTTAATTATATCTAAATAAATTTAGATTTTACAAATAATGGCTTGATATAAATTATTTAAACTCAATTGATCAATTGATGACTCTAGTCTAGACAAATAAATAATTAATAATGTAATCGCAACAACATCAATTGAAACTGTAATGAAACTTTTAAGAACATTATTAATTATATCTAAATCAATTTAGACATTTCAAATTTTTCTTGATATGAGTTATTTTTCAACTCAAATTGATCAATTAATGACTTTGGTCTGGAAGAATACAATAGTTGATCATGTAATTGCAATGACATCAACTGAAATTATAATTGAACTTATCAAATAATACTTAATTATAGCTAAGTTAATTTTTATATTTTAAATAATGGCTTTAAATGAATCATTTTAACTCAAATTGATTAATTGATGATTCTGGTCAAGACGAACACAATAGTTGATCATGTAATTGCAACGACATCAATTAAAATTGTAATAGAACTTATCAACCCAACCTTACTTATAGCTAAATCAATTTAGATATTACAAATAATGGATTGATGTGAATCATTTCAACTAAAATTGATCAATTAATGACTTTGGTTAGGACGAGCACAATAATTGATCATGTAATTGCAACAACATTAATTGAAATTGTAGATGAACTTATCAAACCATCCTTAATTATAGATAAATAAATTTATATATTGTAAATAATTGCTTAATATGGATTATTTCAACTTAAATTGATCAATTGATGACTCTAGTCTGCACGAACACAATGGTTGATCATGTAATTACAACGACGTCAATTGATATTATAATTGAAATTATCAAATCATCCTTAATTATACCTAAATGAATTTAGATATTTCAGATAATGGATTAATTTGAATAAATAGAGGACCAAACTATTGTAACAGATCACACATCTATTGAAACCTATCAAAAAATTATAGACATTTATTTAAATAGATGTTCAACCTATTGCAACGGATTACTTATATGTTGGAAATCGTCAAAAAAATATTGACATATGTTACAATAGATGACATATATTTCGAAAATTATCTAATAGATGTTGCGATCTGTTGCAATAGAAGACTGATCTGTTAGAAACTATTTTATTATAAAATAGATATTGACATCTGTTTCAGCAAATGACTTATCTATTTGAAAAATTTCAAATAGATGTATATATCTATTTCAATAGATGACTTATCTATTATAAGATCTTTATTTATTTTAAAGCAATTTTCTTTTTAATATAAAAAAAGGAAAAATACTAAGGAGGTCAAACATTTTTTGGATGACTCAAAATCTACTCCTTGTGTTGTTTTATCGTCTTTTCAATATCACCGGCATCATCTCCTATTTATTTTCAAAGAATTTCACCATCATAAATTAATAAATATTTAAATCCATCTTTAGAACTCTCCCTCCTTCAACCATAAAATAATTTATCTCTTTTTTTCTCTCTCTTATCTTTAGGGTAATTCAAACTGTCTTCTCTTTTTTCTCTTTTCTCTCCTCTTTTTCTTAAGGATCCTTTTAGATCTCAATTAATCTATATCTTTTCTCACCTGATATTGGTTTTTTGATCTCTGTACTTTTGGCATGGAAGGTATGGTTCACTATTATATCTATGCTCTCTATTATTATTTTTGCCTTCTCATTTTCTTCTATACCTATTTCACAATATTTTTCATATTTTCTTTGATTAAAATTGAAATTATGTATATCATGTTTTAACATTGGTTATTTAAATTATTTATTTATATCTACTATTTTTATTTATTTACCCATTACCCATATCCTATTTATTGAAAAAATTGAAGTAAATGTGTGTATTTTAAGTTTTGAATGAATGAACTGTTGCAAAAGAGTGGTAATCTGTTGGGAGAACTTAAAAAGAATTCTGGGCAGTATCAGTGTTGTTTTTATTTTCTCGTTGTTGTTGATGTTGTTATTTGTGTTAGTGGTGGTGGTGGTGGTATTAGTGGTGTTGGTGTTGCAACAAGAAGAACACATGGTAGAAGATATTGAAATATGTCATCCAACAGATTCTCCATTTATTACAACTGATGAATCAACTACTTGAGTAAATCAAAATAGCTCTTCCAACATATGACCTATTATTTCAACATGTTGTTCATTTGTTACATTAGATGGGTCACCTTTTGGTATTCTTGTTGAAATATATTGTATTTATTGAATTTTTTGTTACCCTTCTTTTAAATTATGCAGACATCAATTGTGATTTTTTTTGTTTGTATCTTGTTTTTAGATAAAATATGTCTTCCAAAATAAAAGGTAGAAAAAGAAGATCAACTTATGCCTGACAAACATAAAAGCCTAGATTAAAGATGGGTTCAAAGAAATAAGTTGCTTGTAGATGGAACTTAATCTGTGGGAGTCATGTATACCCATAAAGTTATCTTAAAAACACACATAGAGTACACTAATTTTGTGAATGTTATTTTTTATTTATTAGGAATTGATCATTCAGACAATATGTTGTATTTTACAATTAAGTTTGATAGATCAAAATTGATAACGCTAACGGACCAAGTAGGTGATGTCGATACCCTTTTATGGTTTAATAATTTTTTTGCTAATGTTTATTTGTAAAGTTTGGAGAAGGTATCAAGTTTTGGTGGCACTGTAAAGATTCAATAGTGATTGGGCTGATTTTAAGGGTTCAGTGGACTTTTGAAAGGCTTCCAAAGCCATGCACTACTGCAAACAAGAAGGGAAATCAATATAGATTTTTCCCTGGTCCAAATTTGTATGGCTAGGTTGCTTAGGGTGATAATTATATAGCTAAGGTGCTTGGAAGAAATTTGTCATAGAAAGGGGAGGTGTTGAAAACTATATCAACTTAGACATTATTAAATAAGAAACACAGGGTAGCAAGGAACGTGTAACGAATCTAGATGAAGAAATTGACATGAAAAATGAAAAAATAGAATGAGATATAAAAATAATAGTGTATTTAAAAATAAAATTCCATCACTTGTTGAAAAGAAAAATATTAAAGTTGACTGCAGTTGGGCACTTTTCTAGGTAACTACGATTGGTTAGCGTGATCTAAATGATCACCTCCAAAGAAAGGGACGGAACTCCAACGAAGTAGCTTTGTGAGCACCGAGGGTTCGAAAGATGTATTATGAAGAATTAAAGTTTCACTAGGAACTACTGAAGTTAAAATAAGGGATCAAGCTAAGGTGGCAATTTCTGAAGTTAAACTTGTATCCTACACCTTCTGTTTGTGGTTCACATCACGTAAATTTTAGTGGAAAAAAAAGGCATGGGATTTTTGTCCCTCTTCAGACCTTTTTGTTTCCACTGCCATTTACCTGATCACAACCAAAAACAGAAGGAATGGGATGCAAGTTAAACGTCAGAAATTTCCACCTTGGCATAATCCCTTATTTTAACTTCAACAATTCTTGGTGCAAGTTTCATTCTTGACTGTACATCTTTACACCAACCCTTGATGCTCACAAAGCTAGTTCCTTGGAGTTCTGTTCCTTTCTTTGGAGGTGATCATTAAGGCCACGATAACTAATCACAGTTACCTAGCAAAGTGTACACCCGCATCCCACTTTACCATTTTTCTATTCAACAATCACCGAAGGATTTTCATTTTTGGATACACTTTAATTTTTGAAACTCATTAAGATTTTTCATCTTTTAAGTCAATTTCACTGGCTAGATTCGCTAGAAGTTCCTTGCTTGATACCTTGTGTTTTTTCTTTAATAATGTCTGAGATGATATAGTCTTCAGCAACTCTCCTTTCCCATATATGTATCTCCCACAACAAGTTCTGCTATATAATCGTCTCCCCAAGTAACCCATCTATATAAATTTGGATCAGGGGAATTTCTATTGGTTTTCCATTCTTACTTGTTGCATTGGGAGGATTTGAAGGCCTTTTCAAACACCATTACACCATTAAAACAAGTTCAATCAATATTGAATCTCTACATTGCTCATTAAATATTGATCCCTTATTAATACTTGATGTATAACCATGAGAAAAAGTGTTCTTAAATTTTAACAGGGCGTCGATACTACCTTCTTAGTCTCTTCGACCTCATCAGTTTTCACCTATCACACTTAACTGTAAAATATAGGATCTTGTATGAAGTATCAATGCATAATTAATAAAAAACTGTATTCATAAAATCATTACTTTATGTGTGTTGTAACAATAATATGATCATTAATACATAACTCCCATGCATAAAAGTGGATCCATCAATCTGCATGCACCTTATTATTTCTACCCCATCAATGTTAAATAGTGTTTAATATTTATTTCCCATCGTGAAGTAGTGTACAAAACTATGAAGGCTTGAAGGGTAATGAAGTGTCGTGGAAACATGACACTTTGGATGCTTAAAATCGTGAATTTATGCATTAAATTAGGTTGTTTTGTTGGATATGATGAACTTTGGTGTGAATTGCAGGTAAAACTGGTCTACAATAGTATTTGAACAAAACTAGAAGAAAAAGACCTGGAAAGACCAACTTGGATCAGTACAAGAGTCAACATGTGAGTTGTAATCATTAGATATGACTCGTATGCTGAATTATATGAGTAACAAAACTAAAAGCCAAATAAAGGAGCCAAGTATGAAGAAGATATGACTCAAGTATCCAAGCCGTAAGAAAGGATTCGAGTCATATGTTGAAGTCATGAGCATAACAGAATTGAAGATACTATCCAATAGTTGAATTGTAAAGATTATATGAGTCACAAGACTGAGTATGACTCGAATAGAGATGTCGTATACAAACCAATGTTCAAGACTTGAAGATACTAAAGTCCAAGGTGGATACGAGTCCAGAACATGAGTCTTGCTCTCAAGTATGACTCGTACAGAGATATCATATGCTGAAAAGAAAATTGAAGCCTTGGGAAGATCAGACACTAGAATAGATACAACAGGGCAGGGTATGACTCATAAGCTGAGGATATGAGTGAAGGCTGAGTCGTACCGACTGCCGACTTAACTTTATCTTTCCTATTTTTAATAGTATTTTTATGTTATTTTGATATACTATAAAAACCTTAGGGTTTATATTTTATTAGGTTACACTCTTCAATATTCTTTTACATGTGTTTATAATTGTTCTTGAGATATTATAGTTTATTCAATTGAAGACTTTAGAGTTTATTCCTCTTATTCTTGTGCAATTAATTTTATGTGTTCTTCATTGACAATCATGATTTCTTGGACAAACATGAGCGAATAATCTTCTTAGCTAGGGTTGTGGGAACCATGGCAAATTAGCTATATAGAGAAAGTTTGAGACTCAATTATTCTAGGATTTCTACATGTATCTTAAATCTTCTTTGCAATAATTAAACTCATAGTAGATGTAGATTCTTGAGATTTCCTGTATTTGTATCTATTAGATAACCAAAAAGCTTGTGATTAGGAAAAATAAGATTAAGACAATGATTTGGGATACAATAACCAAGAGTTCTATCTTATCACAAGATCCTACCCTGACAAGTGGAATTGAGGCCATAGCAAGGGGAAACAAGGCAACACATTGAGACAATTAACAAGTACAACATAAAATGTACTTTCTAGCTTGCCAGGTAGGTGATAAGACATATCTTGTAGTCTTTGCATGAAGAACAACAGAACTATTTGGTTGATCACGAAAAATTTATGGGGTTGATAATCCATTAGGAACACAGGCCTAGCGTTTACCTGAGATTGATTACAACTCAAAAGCACTACAGAATTGGTAACTATTTGCAATTCATAACAAATCCCCCCATTTACTTTCCTCCACTGCTCGTGGATTACATTAAGGTAAGCAACTTTTCATGTTTTTCCTGTGTGATCGACCTTAACCTTGTTATGTTATTATATTTGCAACCGACGACATTATAATTCTAGTTAAGGTGTTGTTTTTGGCGATATCAGGTAACCATCTTAAAAACCTTTCTTCTCAATTTTATGAAAAGGGTAACAATAATCTTAAAAACTAAAAACTTGATCAAGAGAAACCCATTCTACTATTGGATTGAGTTATTCCAACAAATGAATCATCTGTTGCAAAAAAATGGAAAATCTGTTGGACTACATGCCCATTTAGAAAAAATAAGCTCTCCATATAAAAGAACACTGGACACAAAAGAACTACATGCCCGAATCATAATGTACCATAATCATTTTAATAGTAAAACATTTATTGTTGTTTGTTATGGACATTGATAATTTTAACCCATTGTTGTGGATGTAAATTTTATTATTTATTATATAAAAATTATGTTTTTATTAACTTGTGCATCAATAAAAAGAGGTAACGGGAACTTTATACAATAGACTACAAAAGATATTTTCAGCAGATTGCTCATCTATTGCAATAGATAGACATTTTCTAGAGGAACACGATACAGTACATCAATCTGGATTGTGTTCAACCAATAAATGACCAATTTGCAGCAACAGATGGGTAATATGTTGAAAAAAATCAAAACCCTTGATACTGGAGTGTGTTCTTCCAATGGATGGCATATATGTTGCAATAGATCTACTGGAAGAACTCAATACAGTTTTTGTCACTGGCTTGTGTTCTTTAAACAGATGTCCAATATGTTCAACAATGACCCATCTGTTGGAAGAACTGACTAAAAATAGTTATTAATAAAAAATGGTTATTCAAAAGGTGAAAAGTCATGACTTATTGATTTTTTAATAAAGAAAAATGGTTCATAAATAAATAATAAGTAAATAAAAGATAAACAAAATTTAAAATCGTATAAAATGGCTATTAAATTTTAATAACTAATGTTAATATTAAAAAGGCAAAAAGTCATGACCTTTTTTTAAATCTGCTTTTTAATTAAAATAATTGTAAAGTCACCTCTTTGAATTAACTAAGGGATATAATTATTAAAAAAAAAGGTAAAGATTCGTGATTTTTTGTCTAACACATTCAAAAAAACTGATGAATCAGATTCCCCATCTGTTGCAACTGATGAATAAGCTGTTGGAATGAATCAAAATAGCTCTTCCAATAAATGGTCCATTTGTTGCAACAGATAGATCACTTGTTGGAAGAAGTCAAACCAGTAGCAACACTTCCTTGAGTTCTTCCAAAAGATGGTCCATCTGCTGCAACAGATGACCCATTATTTAACACCTTAGATTTTGGCCCTTGAAAATTTCTTGAGCTTTGAGGTCACTAACTTGGTTACAACTTTACCCCATGAGTCATAGGGTATCTTGAAGGGTCAGGTGACCCTATTCATAGGGTGACAAATATGTGGTGTTGAGTTTCTATCTTGGGTATGATTTGAGGGAACGAGTTGTAAACGCTCGCGACGAGTCATTGGGAAGAGTCACAACCTAATCATGTAAGTTTGTGGCTTGATTCTACTCTGAGTATTTGGTTTGTGGATTGATTCTTCTCTGACTATGAGTGGATCACCAAGAACCATAAGGATATGTTATAAGTCAAGATATAAAACCATAGGATGTCCAATGCTCAATCCAATTGTTTTTTGTGTTGACTATGACTTGACCTTACGAGTGGTCTGGTCTTATTATGAGTAAGATTGTTGAGTCATAGGGTTAATAGTGTATGGTGATATTAGTTATTATCTTGGTTACATTTCATGATAATGATTCGTAAAGAGGGGTTACGAGTCAATTGTTGACTCATAGTCAAAGGCAACATTTTTTCTAGCTTTTTAAGTTAAGGGCATTTTGGAAATTCCCCGTTTTGTCCAACTTGAAAACCACATCTTATAACCTCATTAGGTTATCCTTAGCCCTCATAAACACATTAAATAGACTGTTAAACACTCTCAAATCCTTAAAGTCAAGAACATTTTGGGTTTCCAAGAGATTAATTAATTTAGGCTTCCAAGGGTGATTTCTCTCCATACTACTTGGTGTTTAAGGCATGTTACTCTTCCCTTATTTTAAACATTGTAAAATCATGTTATTTAAAGTATTGTTCATGAGATATTAATGGTGGGTTTTGCACTATGGGTTAGGGTTTTTAATATAAATTGTTTAAATACTTTTTCCTTGGCATTTATGAAACAATTGTGCTTAAATTGATGGTTGGTAAATTCATTAGGCTGCATGGTAATGGTGGATGGAAATAGGGCTATAATGGAATCCCCAAATTAATTGTTTTGTATGGAAATTGGCAATAAACTCAACCCACTTGCATAATTAATTTGTTGTATGCATTATAACTTTGCTTGACTTATTTCTTAAAACTAATGCTTGGTATAAATGGTTAAATGGTTAAGGATGCTTTTAAAAACCTTCTGGGTCACATCGAAATTCCCCAAGTGATTTTAATAATTAAATCTATGGAGTACTTGGGAGTCCCCAAAGTATTGGCTAATGACATTTCTTGCAAGCTATGGTCGGTATGACGATACCACTTAATAATGCCTTAATAATTGAATCCTGGTATTGTGGTTTTGTTATGAGTTAAATGTTTTAATTGGCTAATAATAGTTGTTGTGATAGCTATCCGTGACGGTGTGAGTCTGAAGGACCGACACAGGAAACTCATGTTTGCTGACATGAGGGTTGTTCTTGATGACAGTGTGCTTTTGTGGTACAAGGTAATCCCCTAATCCTATATATGTATATATGTATCATATAGGGATAGGGGTGTAAGGATATCCCTGGCCATTTATGATATCTCCAGTTCGTGTGGCTAACACGCACTAGGCTCGTTCAGGGGGTAACACTGGACCCATGTAGCCCGTGGGTGGACTTATGATGGTAAATCTATATATCCCAAGTAAAGTTTTAAAATTCATTCTATATCATGTTCCCTATCCCTACATGGTATATATATGTATTTGCATATGGTTATGTATTTTAGTTTGACTTGGTTTTGGATTAATGGTATTACTTTATCTTTATTCTTGAGTTACATGCTAGCTTTTACGTGGCTAAACATTTTTGGGATTTTGTATCCCCACATGATGCAAGAAACGGCCATACTTCACTCCTCCTACTCAGTGACTAGGTAATTCTTGGACAACTTTTGACTCAGACTGAAGTGGTGAGATTCTATACTTTTGAAGACCCCAGTTCACACTATGGATTTCATTATGTTTTTACTATTCCTTTGGTATTTTTTTTGGCTATGCTCTAGGGAATGTTCCAACTGGATTTTCTTTGGTTTGGCTTAGAGTCTTTGTCGGACTAAAGTGGACATAGGCGTTGTCGATAGTGGTATAGGTATTGGTATTTGTATTGGGTGTCATTTAGTGGTGGAAGGTTGGTTATATTTATAGAGTTAATGTCTTTAAATTGATATTCTTTTATCTTGTTATATGTTCAAAATTAACTCGACATGGGGTGTAAGAAGGACAATGGTTTGGGTATTGGGGGTGGTGTCCAGTCCTTGTTTGACTTGAGATATATAAAAAGGCCAGGCCCTACTTTGGTCATGTCAGATTGGTAGTGGATACAAGGTTCATGGTTAATTGTGTGTCCACAAATCCGTGCCAAGTAGAGTTTCTTTTAGGGGTATGTAGCGCGCCACTCTACAAAAGGGAGAGGCTACAAGGCTTCTAGGAATGTTTCTCTTTCTTGTGTTATGTTTTTAGGTTGTAGAGTCTAAGGTATTAGATCTCTCTAATACTTATTTGTTCACCTTTAAGATCATGCCTCAAAGAAGATCTGATCTTTGTGGTAACCCTTTTGTCTCATTTGAGGACAATGAAAATGAAGCTCGTACTACTCCATAGGTTCGGGATAGGTCTAGGGACTTTATCTTTGACGATCCTAATAGAGCTTCTCTGGTTCCTCCTATACCTCCTCAAGCTCCTTAAGCTAACGTGTCTAATGTTGAGTTTCACTAGTCGATCCATTTGCTCACTCAGTTGGTTGCCTCTCCAATTGAGAATGGGGATTCTATTGCTCCACCATCTGATGACACTAGAGTTGGGAAATTTATGATGCTAAATCCCTCTATTTTAGCTGGTATGAAGGTTGATAAGGATCTATAGAGTTTCATCAACGCAATATAAAGTATTTTACATATAATCCATATTACTGAAGTGGAAGGTGTGGATTTTATAGCCTATCAGTTAAAAGATATAGTGCATCAGTGGTATGAAGAGTGGGAGCATTTCAGTGGTGTGGATGCTAAGTTTTCCTTGTGGGAGGACTTTACTAGATCTTTTGTAGATCTCTTGTTTCCCCAGGAGTTGAGAGAGGCAAAGGCTCAAGAACTCGTGAATTTGAGGCAAGGAAGAATGGCAGTCAAAGAGTATTCCTTGAATCTTCATCAGTTTTCTCGATATACTCTAGAGTTGTTGTCTAGAATAAGGGCTAGAATGATGAAACTTTCTTCTGGGTTGTCCCATGATTTAATTCTAGAATGTAACGATGCCTTGTTGAACAAGGATATGGATATTTTTTGATTATGGTTTATATGCAGAAGGTTGAGAAAGAGAAAAAAAAGCATACTAAAATAGGGGGAAGGCTAAATATGAAGTTTAGGTTTTCTGATTAAGGTGGAGGTCAACAACAGAGTTGATGGTGGAAAGTGGTCTAAGAAGAAGTAAGGGAGTTCTCATTCCTTCTCTACGGGTAGTTCTTCTTATTCAAAGTCATTGGGTGACCGAAAATCACAGCATAATAATGAGTTTAAAGCACAAAGTGCCCAATCTCAAGTAGTGGGTCCTAATTATCTCAATCATATCCTCCATGTAGATTTTTTATGGTTGATTGCTTCAGGGTTTTTTTTTTATGAAGAAAGGGACATGTGTTTCAAATGTGTTCAGCAAGGGCATATTCTTATAAACTGTGTCATGGGTAAGGTTGCTTCTAGGGAAAACAAGTTTCTGATTGCCTCTTCATTGGCTCCTTCACTAAAGAGTGCCCCATCTGGCTTTGACACTAGTCGTAATTGACTCTATTCTCTCACTATCCGTCAGTAGTACGAAGCATTGACCGATGTCATTACTGGTTTGTTAAAATTACTTTCTCATGATGTGTACTATTTACTTGATCCAGGGTTCAATCTTTCTTATATGACCCTATTTGTGGCTCTGAATATTGGTTTTCGTCCCTAGTTTATTTCAAACCTTTTTTCTGTTTCTACCCCGTGGGTGAATCTGTGGTGGCCAGGAGATTCGATAGGGGTTGTGTGGTATCCATAGGTGGTAAGGAGGCTTTTTGGATTTTTTGAATTAGACATAGTTGATTTTGATGTCATATTAGGGATGAACTAGTTGCACTCACGTTATGCCTCTTAACATTGTCGGACCTGTAAGGTCATTTTTAAGTTCCCTAATGACCCAGTCATTGATGGGAAAGGGGTTATCTAGTTCCTAAGGGTAGATTTATATCATATATTAAAGCCTAGAAGTTGATTTCCAAAGTATGCCTTTATCATTTGGCCCGAGTTAAAGATTCTAACTTGAAGGGCCCTTCCTTACAATTCATCCCGGTGGTGAATGAATTGCCCAGATGACCGTACTGGTGTCCCTCTAGATACATTGATTGATTTTAGGACTAATCTCATTCGATACACTCATTCTATCTCTATTCCCTAAGATAGAATGGCTCCTGCTAAGCAAAGGAGCTTAAGGAGAAATTAAAGGATCTTCTAGAAAAGGGTTTCATCCGTCCTGGTGTGTCCCAGTGGGGTGAACCTATTTTTTTTGTGAATAAGATCAATGGATCAATTTGGATGTGTATTGATTACCAATAATTGAAAAAATTGACGTGTAAGAATAAGTACCCTCTTCCAAGAATAGATGATCTATTCAATCAGCTTCAGGCTGCTAAATTTTTCTCCAAGATCTATCTTCGATCCGAGTATCATTAGTTAAATATTAGGGAGATGAATATCCCTAAGACTGCCTTTCATACCCGATATGGACATTTCGAGTTCTTAGTCATGTCATTTGGTCTGACTAATGCCTAAAGGGCATTCATAGACTTGATGAATAGGGTATTTTGTCAATTTTTGGATTTGTTCATCATTGTATTTATCGATGATATTTTTTTGTAATCTAAGAGTGAGGCAGATTATTATGATCACCTTTGTATAGTGTTGCAGACCTTGAATGACCAACATATGTATGCGATGTTCTTTAAGTGTAAGTTTTGACTGAACGCTATTACTTTTCTGTGTCATGTCATATCTTGCGAGGGTATCATGATGGATCCATAGAAGGTTGCAGTGGTTAAGGAATGTCCTAGATCCACAAGTCCAACTGATATTTGGAGCTTCTAGGATTTAGTCGATTACTACATATGATTTGTGGAATGTTTCTCTTCTATAGCTTCCCCGTTAATCAAGTTAACTCAGAAGAAGGAGAAGTTCTTGTAGATTGATGCTTGTGTGGGTAGTTTTGGGAAGCTAAAGTATAAGATGACTTCGTCTTTGGTCTTTACTTTTCCTGAAGTTACTGATGGTTTTGTTGTTTTTTGTAATACGTCCCATGTGGGGCTTGGTTGCATTTAGATGTAACATATCCAGGTAGTGCCTTATACCTCGAGACAGTTGAAGGTGTATGAGAATAATTATCCATCTCATGACTTGGAGTTGTTGGTTGTGGTGTTAACATTGAAAATCTAGCGTCACTATTTGTATGGAGTGCATATGGATATATTTTTTTATCGTAAGAGTCGGAAATATGTGTTCACTCATAAAGAACTAAATCTCAAGCAAAGAAGGTGGCTTGAGCTACTTAAGTAGTATGACATGAGTCTTTGCTAACATCCATGTAAAGTTAATGTAGTTGTTGATACTCTTAGCAGGTTATCCATGATGAGTTTATCTCATGCGGATAAGGATAAATGGGAATTGGTGAAGGACATTAACCATTTGGCTAACATTGGAGTTCGTCTCTTAGACTTAAAAGATGGTGGTGTGTTTGTGCAAAATGTGGTGCAGTCATCTCTTCGTACTAATATAAAGGAGAAGAAGGTATTGGATTCTACCTTAATAAATATCAAGGGAGATGTGGGTCATTAGAAGGTGATGACCTTTCAGATTCGGGGTGATGGTATCTTGAGGTACCAAGGGAGGTTGTGTATTCCCGATATAGAGGGATTATGATAGAGGATTTTGGCTGAAGCTCATGAGTCGCGTTGTTCCATTCATCCTGGTCTGATGAAGTTGTATCATAATCTTAAGGAGATATATTGGTGGAACAATATGAAGTGATATGTCAACAATTTTGTTTCTAAATACATGGTGTGTAAACAAGTGAAAATTGAGCACTTGAGGCCTAGAGGGTTGTATCAAGAAATTGAGTTACCTATGTGGAAATGGGAAATTGATAATATGGATTTTGTTATCGGTATTCCTCGGTCTCAGAATCAATTTTATTTGATCTGAATCATTATGGATAGGATGACTATGTCTCCTCTGTGCTTACCAGTAAGGACTGATTTGTCAGTGGCGGATTTGCAAAATTGTTCATTAAGGAAATTGTGAAGTTGCATAGGTGCCTATTTCCATCATGTCAGATTGCGATGCTCATTTTTCGTCACACTTTTGCCGCTCACTTCAGAGTGGTTTGGGGACTAAGGTGAGCCATAGTACTGCTTTCCAAACGCAGTCGGATGGGAAAGCGGAAAGAACTATTCATACTTTGAAAGATATGCTTCGAGCTTCTGTGATTGACTATGGTAGTAGGGTTGGTCATTTTCCTCTTATATAGTTTTCGTATAATAATAGCTACCACTCTAGTATCAAAATGTCTCTGTTTGAGTCTTTGTAAGGTAGGAGGTGTACATCTCTAAATGGGTTGTTCGAGGTTGGTGAGGCAGAGATATTTGGCCTAGATTTAGTTCACAAAGCCATGGACAAGGTAAAGGTGATTTGTATAGACTTAATGCCACCCAAAGTATCCAAATGTCAGATACAGATGTGAGGCGTAGGAAGTTAGAGTTTGAGGTTGGTGATTGGGTGTTCTTAAAGGTGTCTCCCATAAAGGGAGTAATATGGTTTGGGGAGAAGGGCAAGATCAACCCCTATATGTCAACCTGTACTTGGTCCTGAAGAGGGTTGGTAATGTTTCTTATGAATTGGAGTTTCCCTCTAGTTTGAGCTCCACTCACCCGGTGTTCCACATGTCAATATTGAGGAAGTGCATGGGTGATCCGTTCCTTATTGTGCCTATCAAGTATATTGGTATTTTTGAATTCTTATCTTATGAGAAACTTCCGATTGTAATCTTGGATCTTCAAGTCCGTCTATTGCGTACCAAGGATGTAGCTTCTGTAAAGATTCTATAAAGTAACAAGAAGGTTGAAGAGGCTACTTGGGAAGCCGAAGAGGACATGAATTCCAAGAATTTGTTCCTATGCCCTGCTCTAAAAAATCATTCTTGAGGTATGTGTTTATTTCAACATCTTTGTTTTCAGTCTTTGTTAAAGGAAAATTTTATACCTCAGGAAACTCACATACCACCAGAACTGAGTGAAAATAAGGACCCTCCGAGTTAGAATATTTAACTTGGACCAAGTGATAAAGACACCCTTTGGAGATTAATCTCTCTGATCTATGATAAGAAATAAATCTCCCCCTAGGATCTAAGGAACCCTCCCCCCCCACCCTATAACTGGTTCACCAAGAACTTGAAGACAACCTTATGGGTATGACAATCTAAGGATGCATAAAAAAATTGTAACCAATACATCCATATAATGACATCAAAATCCACCATATCTAGATTAAACAGATCTGCCAAGGTTTGCTTGCTACTAAAAGATACCATACACCGCCTATAGACTTGTTTAGCAATAATCGAGTCAACTTTTGGGGTAAGAAGAGAAAAAGGGTCTGAAACAACCTCAGGATAAAAACCAAAACATACAGAAACATGTAGCGTCTCATTGGAAAGAGTGGACCCTAGATCAAGCAGACAATACACGTCATAAGAAAATAATTGTATCATACAAGTAATGGTATCAAGTGATGCCTTAGATTCTTGCTGAGATGCAAGAGAATAAAAACTATTCTGGCCAGTGCTGGTACAAGAAATAGGAGCAAACACCGAACCAACCACTAGGCGAAGGAGCAAAGGATGAAGCAATTGGATCTTTGACAACTCCCGTACCACCCTTACCAACCAGATAGTTTCTGAGCATATGCACAGGTGGACCTTTATTTAAAACACATTTCTCTCCCTTCATCACAAAAGCCCAATAAAGAAGAAGACAAAATCGGCAAGGAGGGCATGAAGAAGTTTACTAAGCCCCACTCGTCTGAGATAGGGCACCCTATGCCTGAATATTATTACCACCTTGCAGATGCCTATCATCTAACTGCTTCACGTAAGGAGCACTAGCAATAGAGAAGGAACCAAAACTCCCCCACTTCTTTTTTAGCCATTTTTCGCATCCTGACCACCCTGCTACTGAGAACCACCCTGCTCAGAGAACCTGCTCTTCTTACCCCGCCTTTCCCCAAACTCTACCTATTTTCTCTTTTCATCCTCCAACAGCTGCATTTGGACAACCAACCTCAAAATATCCATATCCTTAATCAGCAAAGCAGTCTTCTTTCAAGGATCAAATCCTAAGACAGGCCAGTAGTGAACTTTCCCATCCTTTCACTCATATCTGATACCATGTTCGGAGCATACCTTGATAACTAAAGAAACTTTAAGGAATATTCCTTGACAGACATCCTTCCCTACTTAAGATTCACAAACTCCTTCATCTTATCTTACCTCAGCTCCTGTGGAAAGAAGAAATCCAAAAAAGCATTAGAAAAGGCCTCCCATAAGGACAACTCCTCAGCATCACTCTATCCCTCTCCCACTCATCGTGCCATTGGTACACAATATCCTTGAGCTAATAAGATGTAAAGTTTACCCATATCCACATTCGTGGCCTATACCACCCTAAAGATTTTCTCCATTTCATCAAAGAAATCCTGAGGATCCTCCTCTACCTTTACTTCATTAAAAATAGGAGGATTCATCTTCATAAACTAGCCACCCCTTGTGTCTTCACCAGATAATACACCAGATTCATCCCGCTCAACCTGATAAGCAACCAACTAATTAATAACATGAATTGATTGGCTAAATTTTTCATAATCCACCTCACCCTGAGGAGGACTAGTAGAAATCGGGAGAACTCCAAAAAAATCAGGGATAGGACCTGAGATTGAGTGCGAACTCCAGGTGTAGGGCGTACCCCATCAACATCGTCCCCAAATAGGACAGAAGAATTTTATTTTGTTCAAGATATTTGAGGCATCATCTGAAAAGAGAACAAACAAGGATTAGAGTAAATTCCAGGACTTAGACTCCAAGCTTGAAAATAGAATACCAAGAAAGTGAAACATTCCTAAATGCCTTGTAGACTTTCTTATGAGTGTGGCATGTTACACACCCTTAAAAGAGACCCTACTAGACACGGCTTTGTGGACTCCTAATTGACCATGAACCTAAAGCACTAATACCAACTTGGCACGACCCAAACCCGAGCATTCTCATAATTGGCATCCAAGACTAGCCAGGATTAGAGAACACCCCTTTTATCTAACCCAACCGACCTACACATATCCTGAGTCAAATGAATTCTGAAAATATAACAAGATAGAGTTATTGAAAAAAACAAGAATCTGGGATAGGTATATATTTGTGACCACCCAAATGAGTCCAACCATAGGATACCCAATTGATAACTAATACCAACCAAACCATAATTCAAACCATAACCATATGAGTTCCATAATTATTATATAATCCCAAAATAAAAGTGGATGAAACAACCAACAATAAAGTCAACTGGTATCATCCCTAATCCTAATGCCAATAATAGGGCCAATACCTCTACCGATCTTGCCTATGCCAACCTATAGTAATTTCATAAAAGCCTCTAAGCAAAAGAATACCAAAATTTGGTTGGGACATGCCCCCAACCATAGCCAAAACCAATATCCATAAATAAACCAAAGTATGAAATAACATCCATTAAATTGAGCCTTTAGGAAAGATGGAAGCTCACCACTTCAATCCAATAGCTGATCCCAAAGTCCGATCGCTAAGAAGGGAGAGTAGAACAGCTGGTTCTTGAATCGCATAGGGATATAGCCACCAGAAGACTAGTTAGCAGGTGAACACTAGCATGAACTCAGGATAAGGATAAAATAATTAAATTTAACAAAAACAAGGAAACCATCCAAATGCACACTAACCATACATATAATATATATAATTGTGCCAGAAAAGAGAATCGGGTTTAGCATGCATTTAAAACCATTAACCTGGGTATGTGTAGCTTAACCATACTTAACCACCCATGGGATATATGGTAACCCCCTGAACAGGCCCCGGTGCGTGTAGCCTCCTGAATCGCAAATACCATAAGTTTAAGGCATTCCTAAGTACACTTCACCCTCCATAATACATACTACAGTATACCTAGGGGTCATTTGGTGTTGGGTATTAAAATAAATAGTTGTGGGATAAAAAATAGTCCCGGGATAATTTTTTTGGTGCTTTGTTTGGTTGTCATGTTTGGGCTAACTTATCCTATGATTAACAAAATAGTACCGGGATAATTTATCCCACCCTTTTGGTGGTATAAGTAGTCCCAAAATTATTTAAATTGGGATAAATCCATAAATGACAAAATAAACATCCAATTATTACTTTTCATAGATACATATACATTTATATATATTTTTCGTTACTTTACTACTATATATAACAGAATGCAAAATTTTGATAGTCATCACATCAATTGTTTTTTGTCAATTTTATTTCTAGATTAAATTTTAATTACTCTACAAATTTTCATCTATTTTGATAAATTTGAACAATTATATGAGTTTATTAAATGTAACAAAAGTGACGAGTCATGAGAAAATAATAGTGACACCATAAAAACTATTTATACAATGATATTCAAAATTAATCCAAGGGTTGTATGAAATGTTTATTAATCTTACTTCAAATTTTTATTTTTCTTAATAAATTTATCATGAACAAGTAGTTAAAGTATTTTAAAATTACCTTTCTAACTTAGTACATGCTTAATTAATAAATAAAAAATTAATTTTTATATATAGCTAAAAATGTTTGAAAGTTTAATTTATTAAAAAATATAATTTAACTGTCCAAATATTAATGATACTAAATAATGAAAAATGAGTGTAATTTTTTTCACATTTTTTGATGATGAATGTTTTTTAAAAATAGTGGAATTATCAACATTTTATAGAATTTAGGATAGAATAAATAATTTAAGAAAAATTATTAAAACTTCATACACATTTAATTAATATCATCATAAATTTATTAACATGTTTTTTTTAGAATAAAGAAACTACTAAAGTTAAAAAAGAAATAGTTTCAATTTCTTTTGTATGGTTTAATATGAAGGAAAATAGTTAAGGTAAATAAGGTGAAGGGTATTTTTTTAAACAAACTATTTATTCTTAAAAAGAATGCAATGCATATTATTTTTAGTACCCCAAACCAAACAACTACTAATAAATAATACCAGCATAACTAATCCCAGGACAACTACTTCTAGTATAACTTATCTAAGTATAACTAATCCCAGCATAACTTGTTTCCAAACCAAACAACCCCTTAGAGAATTCCCTTGTACCTCGTAGTATCATATAAGCTAAATCGTGACCTACCCCTCACGGCGGCAAGCATGAGTTTCCAGCATTCATACGTTAGACTCCAACTTTCACGGTTAGCTATCACTCCCCACCTCTATTACAAAATTAAAATCATTTCCAACCAAACCATTGTTATTAACTGAGGTTATACATAGTGGTATCGTCATACCAACTATAGCTTGCAAGTAATGCCCTTAGTCAAGCCTTTTAGAGATCAAGGAATTCCTATGTACTGATAGATCATATTATCCAATTAACTTTGGGGAGTCCCATGTACCCCACAAGTGTTCCATTATTATGATTACTTGGGGGATTCCATTGTACCCCACAAGAATGATTGTTAAACCAAAAACCATTTTATTTTGACCATTCCAAACCATTTAACCATTTAGTGTTCCATTACCAAGTTTAAACCATGCATAAGTTTCATTAAAAATCCAACAAAGTAGTGAAAACATTCTCATAGGCATTTTATCAATCACGTTGGGGGCATAGTAAAACAAACCTAATTACCAAATAACCATTTTCATGCAACCAATTATCCAAAACAACCATTAAAGCATTTAAAAGCCTAATTAAAATATGGGAAAATCATAACCAATCATTTATAACAAAAAACCCCAAATTATATTTGAAAACCCAAAACTATACAATAATCAAACTATGAAAACATTGTTTAAAATCATGCCTTTTGTTGGAACTAACAATGAGGGAAGAGAACATTCCTTAAACCAAGAAGATTATGGAAAGAAATCACCAACACAAGCCCTAAATAAACCCTTAAGATGAAATCCTAGCTTCCCTTGCCCAAGAACTTTAGAGAGGATTAGAGAGTGTTTTTCTATGTTTTAAAGAATAGAATAACAGGGAAAATAACCTCCCAAGTGAGTTATAAGTTGTGGGGACTCATTAGGTTAAGTGAGGAAATATCCGGATTGACATCACTTCAACTGCACCAAAATACCATTAGAGGGATACAACTATCCATACCAGTCGTACCCTCCAATACGAGTATTACCCACCACTTATTCCTAAGGCTATCTTCCTTGGACCCAACACTGTCCAAGGTGCGACTCACCCTAAACCATGTTGTATCCATGCATACAACTGGTACCCATGATCCTTACCTTTGGTAGAATAGAATCTAATAAGGATTGAACACTACCCACCATACGAGTCCATAGTACGACTCTTACCTTGTCTTACGGCTCATGGTGAGCAAATCGTACATAGATCCAACTTAGTCTACCAAATCTAAGATTAAGTAAAGGAGAGATCCAAACCAAATGACCTGTGTCCACCGATATGACTCATACCACCTAAGTCATATCCATTCCAAAAATAAAATATAACCCACCAACCAACACTAGTAAGCATACGACTAACTAATGCAACTCATATTATAGTGTAAAAGTCATTTCCCCTAGTCGTACCCTATCTAGAAACCAAAAATGTAGTAAATTTTTGAAGGGCCATAAACCCAGGGCATTTTAGGAGCACTAGGTAAACAAAGCAAAAGGAAAAAACACAAATAAGCAATAATAGTTAACAAGGAGAAACAAGTACAAAAGAGATAGATATGGGAATATAGTAGGTGAAGTGGATAAGAAGACTAATAATGTGATTGGTTCAGCTAATCATTTTAAGGCATTACAAGAAGAAGAAGCTGACAATAATAAGGAGGATAAAGAGCAATCAAAGGAAAGTACAAAGGATTGTATTAGTAAGAGTTTTGGCAAATCAAAAGATAACACAAAATCAACAGAGGGAGTAGATACCAAGATGCAATTAAAAGACAAAAAGTGGCATGCCTTACCAAACATAAACTGATATGGGGAGGAACCATGGGGTTTATATAAGTTGTCTGATAAGACCATAACACATAATACAATTTTCTCGACCAATCAATCATATTGGCATTTAGAGTCTTCACCAATATGAACTTTATCTCTCTATTGAAGACCTCGACCTACTCGTTTGTCTGAGGGTGATAAGGGGTGTCTACCTTATGCTTTACTCCATATTTCTCAAGTAAGATTCTGAACAAGTGAAATGTGAACCACCATCACTAATTATTACTTATGGAATGCAAAACCAAGAAAAATATGCTTCTTTAGAAATGCGGTGATATTTCTACCTTCATTATTGGGGTGCGCTACCTCTTCCACCAATTTGGACACATACTCAAATGCAAAAAAAATATATTTAATACCATAGGAGTTTACAAATGGCCCCATGAAGTCCACACCCCATATATCAAATAGTTCTAACTCCAGGATAGAGGTTAAGAAAAGTTCAAGGCATCAAGAGATGTTTTCTTGATGTTGACATTGGCCACAGTTGAGTGTGAAGTCATGAGAATCCTTGTAGATCATAGGACAGTAACACCCATATTGCAAGATTTTGTGAGTTGTACAGGTTTATCCATAGTGACGCCTAACAATTGATATGTGACAAGCCTCAAGAATATTCATCATCTCCACCTCCCCATGGAATTAGGTCTTACGATGCTACCAAAATCTGCTCGTCTAGAAAAATTTCATTGATTTTAAGCCCATCCCCTACTTTCTTCATTGCTTCTTCCTCAAGTCTAGACAAGTGATCTGCAACTTGATTTTCTATTTTTTTCTGAACCTTCACCTTAAAATAAAACTCTTGTAGTAAGAGAACCCAATGAATAAATCTTGGCTATATATATTTCTTTGCCATTAGGTAACTTTACACCGCATGGTCTGTATGAACAATGACCTTAGTTCCAATCAAATAGGACTAAAATTTCTCAACGATAAAAACCATGGTAGTAACTCTTGCAATATAATAGTATAGTTCTTTTGAGTAGGTTTTAATGCCTTGCTATCATAGTACATAGGGTGGAGTATCTTTTCTCGCCTTTGGCCTAGGATAACACCTAAAGCCACACCACTTGCAACACGCATGATCTCAAAAACAAGGGACTAGTAGGGGATACTATAATAGTTCATGAAACCAACCGCTCCTTTAAGAACTTAAAAGATGTAATACCAAGTTAATAGCTTTCCTTAAAGCTTATTCAGTTTCATATTCAAGTTCCAGTTACAAACTAGTTTCATGTTTGTATTCCCATTTTAAACTTGGTATGCATTTACCATTGCATATTCAATCATATGCTCATGCATCAAATCAATCATGTGTTCATGCATCAGAAATGTATTCTTCTTATGAGAAACTCAGTAATCAGAAATTTCAATCATGTATTCATGAGCCAGTTTAGTCATGAAATCATGGATCGGATATGCAAGCTCAGTATGAATCTCAGAAATGTCAGTCATGTAGTCATGTTTCAGTTGCTTATGTTCAGTATGTACTTTAGCTTATTGTTTCTCCCATCTTAATAAGTCTCATTCGAGGATAAATATTCCCAAGGGGGAGATATTGTAATACCCTGTACTTCTACCTAGCTTAAATTCATCCCAAAGATGTAAAAAATATGCTTTAAAGTTGAATACACTTTTATATATGTGGAATTTTCGAGATTTTCACTTTTAGTTGTGTGGAAAATTGAATAAGCTTTCCATCAATATCAAATTCACCTAAATTCGATAATCGTGTAAGAAGCTATAGCAATTTAAAGTTTCAGTTGTAAAACACCATCATTTCAGCCAGTGGCGCATCGCGCCATAGGCCAAAATGATGTTTGTTAGTTTCTAGTAAGACTCCACAATTATACCACATCGCGGAGAGCTCCTAAATACCAATTTTCCTTTTTCAATTGAATCTCTGCGATGTCTCCACGTCGCACCAAACTTCCAGGTCGCACACAAAGTGGCAACGTGATAGCTCCGCGTCGTACCATCTCCCAATATCTCAGTTGTCAAATTCCAGTGACACGGCGTGATAGCGCGCGTCCCACCAGGTGCCCATTTCAGAAAATTGTGACAAAAATTAAAAGTTTCATCCAGAACTAAAACAGTCTTTTCCCAAGGTTTTAACATGTCCAGGTACGGTATTTAATCCCTAAAAAAATATTTTGAATCATTATTATTCACTTTTTCCCTAATATCAAGAACATTCTCTCTCAAGAAAACAAAACCATAGCTCTTGAGAATCAAGGACCTCCAAGAACCTTCAAGGTTTCCTTTCTAAGGTATGCCAAGTGTTGATTCATAGGTCCCCTTCACCCATGAAGCTCAAGAAACCCTTTCAAAAATATAAACATCGAATTCCATGTTGTAAATTGAACTATATCCATGTTCATGTTATGGTTTGGTTTCCAAGTGATGTATGAGAAGATGTAACACATTTGAGGCTTTTAACTCGGAATAATTGCAGTCTTAAGCAACTTTTGTCATTTTTGATTGTTTTTATTGTGTTAATGCAGATGTGAGTGATAGGGGAGGAAACAAAAGGAAAGAAGAACAAATCAGTTAGAATCTGGTGAAAATAAGCTGAAGTAAAGCTGACGACATTTCTGAAGCGCCGTCAGATATGTGAAAGGTTGTCAAAGTCACCGTCAAATATAGACAGAATCTGAAGAATTGAAGTGACGTGTGATGACCTTTTTGAAGCGCCGTCACAACTGTGATAAGGCATCAAAATTTCTATCAACTCAAAGAAGAACATGATGATTTCCAATGAAGATGTGATGACATTTTTCATGCGCCGTCACTTAATTAACACGGCGTCAGATTTGTGGTCAGAAGACTCAAAAGATAAAAATTCACTGGAATCTTTGACGATATCTTGCACATATCATCAGACGTCCGACACATCGCCAAGATCGCTGTCAACTATTCCAAAGAGAAAATTGAAATCTTAATTTTTGTTTCCTTATTTAGAATTAACTATTTAAAGACTTGTTTTAGGGTTTTTAAATCATCTCTTTTTTTTGGATTGTTATGATGGAGAAGCCATCAGAAAATTAACTCGGAGGGTGGCACGTAAAATTGCTTCATCTTTTTCATCAAATATTTTTCTTGTTTTCTTTCCAAACACTTATCAATTATTATGGTTTTTTATCTTGTGATTGAATTGAATAAATCTTCTTGGGTTTCATCCATTAGTAAATCTAACCATATTATCATGAATCCAACTTGTTATTTCATTCATCAAATCCTGAGCGGCTAATTCCATTAGCTCGAGTTATGGGATCCATTGATTAGGGTTTGATATGATAATAGGTATTTAAAGGATTCAAAGAGTAGTAGGACATCTTGAAATTCTGCTGCTTTAACTTGAATCTATTGGTTGCAAACAATAGGTTATGCCTTAGTTTTATTTTCTTTTAACAGAGAAATAAACTAAAGGACGTGGATTATCAACAGGGACTCGGAAGCTACCAACCTTCTGTTTAATGATTGATGTCGTAACTAGATTAATCTATCTGAGATAAAATCCTATTGGAAATAGATAAGTTATCTAAGTTTGAGAGAATTAGATAATAAATTGTCTGGTAAGGTCGAGAGATAAGTTAGATAGAATCGTCGTCAGGGATATTCTGCTATTTCTACTTACTTCAAGAGTCTTAAGCATTACCTAGTATCTGTCAATTCCCAAAACCCATGGTGAACATAACTCTGGTATCCCATTTATCTTGGTTACAAACACTAAAATATTGAAAGTGAAAATTGACTCTCTGTGAAACTTAAATCCACATTTTCAAAAATAGTAAACTACCAGTAAAGTATTTCGTAAACAAATCGAAGTTCACACCCTATTCCCTATGGGATTCGACCGCAACCTAGTTATGTTTTATATTGAAAATGATCGCTTACACCCATTCAAGAGTGTAGTTTGAGTGTTATCAAAATGGCGTCGTTGCCGAGGAATACGGTTGTAGGCTAAAAGTTTGTGTGCGAAAATTTGTTGATAGTTAAGTTTCCTTGATTTACATTCATTTGTTGTTTTTGTCTATTTTAGGTGTTACGTTGTTTATGCCAAAAACAAGAAGTTCTGGAGAACCGCTATTACCAATCAACCCAGAACTTCAACTGATAGGGAGAATGGCTGAACAATAAGAAGCAGAGAGACTAGCTTCTTTGGCCAGGGCTCAGGTGAATATGCAGAATTTAGGTCAACAAACACATCACCATAACCCTGATGATGAAGACTTGGGTGATGACGAATTTCTGAATCCTTAAAACCCAAGAAGATCTAAGCAAGTTGTTGCACCACTGCAGTGAAACATCAATAGAAACCGTCCAGTCTGAGTAAGATATGGTCAATAGCCTATTCAATATGAGGCTGATGAAGATGATGAAGGAATGGACAGAGCTGGTGCAACGGGTGCTATCATTCCTCCACCATTGGTACCAGGTGCAAAATTCAGCATAAAATATACCATGATCCAACTCCTAAATCTGAAGGGGTTATTTGGAGGCTTGCCTGGTGATGATTCGAACATGCATTTGGTGAACTTTATCACCATTTACAAATCTTTTGACAATCCGGGAGTGAGCCAGAATGCGATCAGGTTGAGGTTGTTTTTGTTGTCTCTGTCTGGAGAGGCAACAATGTGGTTGAATAAACTAGAGCCTGATTCTATAACCAACTAGAGACAGTTGAAATATTCGTTCCTAGAATGGTTCTTTCCACCCTCCAGAAGGGTACATTTGATGGATGAAATTAGTAACTTCAGGCAGCTCCCGACTAAAGCATTACACGAAGCCTGGGAAAGATTTAAGAAGAAACTTGCACAATATCCGAACCACAACATGACGAACTTGCACTTGATGGAGAATTTGTACCGAGATTTCAACTCTGTGATAAAGCTAATTGTTGACAATGCTGCAGGTGGTTCGTTCATTGACCTCTCTTTTCTAGATACTTTTGACATGCTGAATAGAATGACCAAACAGAGTCGGGCTTGGCACACTAGGGATTCTGTGGTGGCTAGCCCAACTGTTGTTGGCGGTATAACTGTGCAGCAGCGTAGAAGGGATGCGGAGCGAGATCAGGACATGGACCATTTAAAGATGCAGATGGACTTTTTAGCCAAGCACTTGCTATCCGGTAAGACTGAAATAGTTAAAGCGGTGGAAACTTAGGGTACTATTTCTGTAGGTGCTGATGCGGAGGCAAACTATATGAGTAATCAGGGGGGTTTCTGAGGCAATAGCCAAGGGAAAAAAGGTCGAACTTTCTATGATAAGCCTGATTATAAAGATAGAGAGTAGGGACACTGGAGAAATAATAATGATAGGAGTGGTTTGTATGTTTCTCCTGGAGGGTTTGTATGTTTCTCCTGGAGGTCGGGATACTGTAACAACTAGTTCTGGCAAGATGTCCATGGAGGACATGATGGAAAAGATGTTAAAGGGAGTTGAAGCTACCAACTCGGGGTTAACTACTATGAAGAGTAAGTTTTCTACCCTCAGTCAGTTGGTTATCTCACAATATGCTTCTATTAAGTAGTTGAAGCAACAAATGAGCCAACTTTCTACTACACTAAACCAGATAAAAATGGTACTTTACCTAGTGATATGATTCAAAACCCGCGGACTGATGGCTCTTGTATGGAGATTACCACTCAAAGTGGTAAGATGTTATATGGCCCTTCTGTGGGAAAATCTTTGGGTAATAAGGTAAGTGTTGATGAATCATAAGGAAGAAATCCAATTGAGTCTAAGAAGCTGGATGGTTTTATTGATATTTCAGAGAAAGAAGACGAAAAGGAAGGGGAAATGGTATTGAAAGAAATGCCAAGACCAGCACCTCCCTTTCCTCAGAGATTGAGGAAGAAAGTAGATAACGAAAAATTTAGCAAATTCATGGAAATACTGAAACAACTAACAGTGAATGTGCCATTGATGGAGGCACTTAAGAAAATATCAAACTATGCTAGATTTATGAAGGAATTGTTAACAAAGAAGTGGAAGGTAAGCTGTGAGCCGGTGGACAACATCCACCACTGTAGTGCTGTTCTGTGAGCCGGTGGACAACATCCACCACTGTAGTGCTATTTCTTCAAAATCCTTAGTGCAGAAAAATCCTAACACTGGAGCATTTACTATACCGTGCACAGTTGGGTCCATGAAGTTTACCAAAGCTTTATGTGAATTAGGAGCAAGTATTAATCTGATGACACTTGATATATACAAGAAACTTTGATTGGGGGAACCTACCCCAACAATGATGCATCTTGTGATGGCAGACACATTGGTGAAATAACCAGTTGGTATATTGCATGATGTGCCGGTAAAGGTGGATGACTTTATTCTGCCTGCAGATTTTGTGATATTGGATTGTGATGTTGATTTTGAGGTACCCATAATTTTGGGTAGACCACTGTTAGCCACGGAAAGAGTACTAGTTGATATGGAGCTTAATGAGATAAGGTTCAAGTATGGAAAAGGAGAGGCCAGATTCAAAATGCATCCTCCTATGAAGCAAGTGGATAAGATGAATATTTTCTCGATTGTGGATGTATTCCAGGAAAATGGTAATGATGTATCGATACGGTATCTTGAAGAAGTCTGAGTAGTCAAGATAACCAAGTCGTGCCGCAATGTTAAATCAGGCGTTGTTTGGGAGGAAACCCAAAGTTTTAATTTTATTGCACTAGTGTTGTTAATTTTTGTAGCTAAGAGTTGTACAAAGGAGGTGAACTGGCTACAATCAGCTTGAGAAGGTTGACGTTAATTTTGACGGGCTGTCACAAGTATGATAAGCCATGAGAAATATTGTCAAAAAATCAAGTCAAAGCCTTATACTGTTAAGGCTGATAGCAATTTTGAAGCGTCGTACGATCTCTGATGAGCCGTAAAAACTGCCATCAAATAAGTTGGGCCCAGTTTAAAAATTTGAGCTAGACCAGCCCAGCAACAGATGTTCACATTCCCGTGTACTACAGATACTTTTTTTTTCAGTTTTGGTTTTCTTTCCTTAGTGTATTATTTCCCTTCCTTTTTCAAAGTTATTTCCATCTAAGGAAAAAATTTAATACTTTCCCTGTAAGTTAAAGCTTGAGAGTTAAGTCAAGAAACCTTCCCTCTCTCTCATTACAGTCTTCTCTCACTCACAATTCTAAGTGCTCGTAGTACATCAACTAAGAGTCGACATTCAGGTATGAGAAAAACTTCAACTTCATCTTTCTTTACAGAAATTGTGAACTACAAGAAACCTTGGTTTCAAAGGAATGAGATGAACCCATCAAAATGTTTCAAGATCCTTCAAAAACTAGGGTTTGTAGGGTCATGTGGTACAATTTCATTGAAATTTCAATTGAATCACATGACCTAAGTTGAAATTGAGAATAATGGTAGATAAAAAATCAAGTAAAAAGGAATTAGAAGTGGTAATTTTGTCTAACGACAACTTTTATGTCCTTGCACCTGTGTGACGGCTTTTCAAAAATGCCGTCAAAGTTGGGAACTATTTAGATTATGGATAAGGTTGACGACGCCTTTGAAGCGCCGTCACACTTGTGACAGCAAATTAGAAAGCCTGTCAAACCTTAGAACTAAAAATAGTAATGAGGTTAAACTCAGGATATCCTTTTCTTCTCTTGTTTGAGTATGGAAACTAATTGAGGATTTCTATGTTGTTGCAAAACTGAGCATGGAAACCAAGAAAAAGAATCCAACTAGACCAAAAAAAGCGTCTAACGAGAGTGTACCTCAGCAACTTGTCAATGAGGACTCTGATTATGAAGACGACGAACCATTGCTCAGATAGACTAGAAAGAGGGCTGGTCCAAAGACACCACCTCCACCTAAGACTATTGAGGTGGAGAATACTGATGATACTGAGGTAACAACCTCATCTGAGCAAGCATCGGAGGAAAAAGGATCAGAACACACTGAGCAGGATTCAGAGGACACCAAACAAGAATCTGAAAATGAGGGTTCTGAGAAGCCTGCAGTTGAAGAAACTGAGTTTGAATCACCATCATCGGAGCAGCAAGGTGATAAGGATTCTCCAGTACGGGGAACTTTGGTGAAATGCAAAAACCATGAGATTAGGAACAATGTGAGATGGAAAATCCTTGGAGCTGAAACAATCTTTTGGGATAGACTTTGCACAATAGATCGAAGAAGTGCTCGAAGGCCAATTTTAGAGGAGAAAAAGATTATCACTACAGGGTTGATCAGATACCCTGAGGTGATGCAAAAACTCAAGGATTATGGCCTAGAGTGGAATACTAGGGGAAGCGGTGTTTACTGTCCTTCGTTAGTCTAGGAGTTCTACGCGAACTATCAGGCTACAGTGGAAAATATGTGCAAAGAATGGGATAGAATTTCAGATAAGCCTCTACTAACCAAAGTTACAGTACGTGGAGTGAGGGTAGATGTATCAGATGCCACAATAAATAGGTTTCTTTATGGGCTAGCCTTCGCCCCACGAGCCACGTCACCTACCTTCTATACCCGGTTGAAGCATCAGGAAAATTAGAGAAAATGACTAGAGACTCTCATAGAAGATAGGGAACCTGAGCGGCTGAATAATCCTGCAGAAAAGATAACCAAAGTGTCTCTAAATTTAGAGGTAAGATTTTGGTGGGGTTTAGTACAGATTCATCTGATACCTAACGAGGGAGATAAAATAATGGGGGATGATTGAGCAATATTGGTTTCAATCTAGATAGATAGAACTCCCTTGGATTTTGGAGAAATTATAGCGGAATAGATCAAGATTCGGCTCGCAAGACCCGATGATGCATATTTATTCCCATGTCTAATTACTAGGTTGTGTGAAGCAACTAATGTAACTGAGATTTCAGGTATTGATGTTGAGTTACATGCCAAGAATACCCATAACCCTATCAAAAAAGATGAAATTCAGCCGGGCTTGCGACTTGATCAAGATGCAGTTGGCGCAACAGATCCTCCAGTTACTGAGACTGTTTCAACACCAGATGTGGGGGTGAAAAACTCTAAAGTTGTACCACCACCACCAGTATATTCAGCTCAGGCAGGCTCAGTGCCTCAAAGTGAGCCGACTACCTGAGTTCCTCCAGCAGCAACAGGTTCTATATTTTAGCCTATTGATATCAGGAAGGTGTCTAGGCAAGAAAATTGGTGCGACGTACAACTATATACCTTCGCCAAAAAGTTTGCTGTTGTTGTGGATAAAAAATCAAGGCTGCACTTGAACCTTTCATGACTTTGTCTGGGCAGGTGGCAGATCTAGAAAATAGATTTGATGCCCGGGCAAAAAAGATGACAGTTGTTGATCTTGCCAGTTTCAGGGATGCGTTGGACAAGGTGAAGGCTGAGGTTGGGATTCTGCAGCAGTACCAAATTATGGTGCCAACAGGATCAGCCATGCATGATGTAGAGGAAGAAATTTCTATCCTTGATCTTACTGTGAATTCCTCGAAGAAAAAGAAGAAAAAGGTGTAAAAGCAAGGCAAGAACAAGAGAGATGAGCCAGATAGTGAAGAGGAGAGAAAAGCTAAAAATAAAGCAAAGAAGAAGGCAGAGAAGGAAGACTTGAAAAGGGAAAGATTGGAGTCTCTGTATGACACGGAGAAATAGGAAGCAGCC
This sequence comes from Capsicum pubescens, assembly GCA_030864215.1. Classification (NCBI taxonomy): domain Eukaryota; kingdom Viridiplantae; phylum Streptophyta; class Magnoliopsida; order Solanales; family Solanaceae; genus Capsicum; species Capsicum pubescens. The sequence continues at coordinate 183,497,273 of CM061538.1, forward strand.
ATCAGAGCTAGGGCTGCAGGTGCTTCATCGATCTAGGCTCCAGCCATTGTAAAAGAAGATGCTATGAGTGGGGGGAATACAACAGATAATCCAGTAGCAGGGTCGAAGTCCCAGGATCCATAGGCTTGACTGTCTTCAGGTATATCCTATCCCTTAATTCTTATTATTTCTTGATTTTAAGTTGAGGCTGTAGGGAAACTGTTGTTGTAACATGTTTTGTAGATAATTAGGAGTAGAACAAGTACTTGAAGAAGTTAGCTTGTTTCATGATTTTTGAGTACCTCTCTAGTGGTCTGATTTGTTTGTACTGTGTGGATTGCATCTATTGTGACCACTGTGTATCTGTTTGTGGCATTAATATGGCAAATGAATAACCTGTAGAAAACAAATGCATAAAATGGATGAGTAGTGATATATGATATACTTGTGTTCCATGTGTGTGTAAGGTCTTACTCAATTCCCGTTGTGCTTTGAATCCAAAACTTGCCCAGTTAGTCATGCCATAGTCAGGATAGGCGTTAGGAAAGGATCATAGGCTGTTTTTGCATGTTAACCTATTTTAGCTTAAATGACCATCCAATTTTGAATAATATCCCTTGATCCCTTTTTTAGCCTAAATAGCCTAGTTCTTTCTTGTACACCTTTCACCTTCCCATTACATCACAATGAACCTGTTTTGGCCCTGGCCCTCCATGGACACTGTGCACCTTGACTTAGGCAAATAACCTAAGTTGAGGATGGCTACTATAGGGGTGCGTGATGCAATATGAGTATAAAGAGAGGTAAAAGAAATAAAATGAATAACAAGTTGGGTATAGTGACAAAGAAAATAGGAAAAAAGAAAAACTGAAAAAGTTAATCTAATGCTTGAACAGAAAACACCAATCTTAAGCATGCTTGACAAATGAAAGAGGGAGGAAAAGAAGGTCGAAAGTTGAAACCCCAAGATTGAATGTAGTGCCAAAGAGGTGTAGTAACTATGAAATACCCATGAATATCATACCAGCCCCTAGCCTATGTTTCAAGCTTAAGAAAATACCTATAATGATCCTAACTGACTTGTCTGAAGACTTAGGTACTGACTATAAGGGCAAGCCTATGGAATTTGATGCACAATGTTGGAACTTCATTCTGAGAGAGAGTCTTATGTTCATCCCTATGTCTATACATGTGAATCTTAGTGAAAAACGGATTCCTTTATTGTGAGGGCACACTAGGTATGTTGGTAATAACTTCTTTGTTCGGATAATGCAATTTGGGTATGTGCTAGGTTGTTATGCTGAGATTTTTCCCATATCTAGATACTTGTGAGTTACATGGTCGTTTTTTAAATACTAGACACAGTTGATTTTACTTTGATTGATCATGGAGATGGTGCATGTATTCTAACCTGATAATAGTAGTTAGCTATCGAATATTACTTTGTATACTCCTAGTTATGTTTTGGTTGCTTGAGGACAAGCAATTTTTTAAGTTGAGGGTATTGATGTGTGAGCAGATGCTAACACATTTGAGGCTTTTAACTCGGAATAATTGCAAAGTTTTAAGAAACTTTTATTAGTTTTGATTGTTTTAATTTTGTTAATGCAGATGTGAGTGATAGGGGAGGAAACAAAAGAAAAGAAGAACAAATCAGTTAGAATCTGGTACAAATAAGCCGAAGTAAAGATGACGACATTTCTGAAGCACCGTCAGATATGTGAAAGGCTGTCAAAGTCACCGTCAAGCGTAGACAGAATCTAAAGAATTGAAGTGACGTGCGACAACCCTTTTGAAGTACCATCACAACTGTGATAAGGCATCAAAATTTTTGTCAACTCAAAGCAGAACATGATGATTTCCAATGAAGATATGACGACATTTTTCACGCGCCGTCACTTAATTGACACGCCTTCAGATTTTCCATCAGAAGACTCAGAATATAAAAACTCACTGGAATCTTCGATGATATCTTGCACAGGTCGTCAGACTTCTGACACGCCATCAAGATCGTCGTCGACTATTCCAAAGAGAAAACTGAAATCTTAATTTTTATTTCCTTATTTAGAATTAACTATTTAAAGACTTGTTTTAGTTTTTTTAAATCATCTTTTTTTTTTGGATTTTTATGATGGAGAAGCTATCATACAATTAACTCGGAGGGTGGCACATAAAATTGATTCATCTTTTTCATCAGATATTTTTCTTGTTTTCTTTCCAAACACTTATCAATTATTGCGGTTTTTATCTTGTGATTGAATTGAATAAATACTTCTTGGGTTTCATCCATTAGTAAATCTATCCATACTATCATGAATCCAACTTGTTATTTCGTTCATCAAATCATGAGCGGCTAATTCCATTAGACCAAGTTATGCGATCCATGGATTAGGGTTTAATATGATGCTAGGTATTTAAAGAATTCAAAGAGTAGTAGGACATCTTGAAATTCTGTTGCTTTAACTTGAATCCATTGGTTGCAAACAATAGGCTATTCCTTAGTCTTATTTACTTTTAACAGAGAAATAAACTAGAGTACGTGGATTATCAACAGGGACTCGGAAGCTACCAACCTTCTATTTAATGATTGATGTCGTAACTAAATTAATCTACCTGAGATAAAATCCTATTGGAAATAGATAATTTATCTAAGTTTGAGAAAATTAGATAATAAATTATCTGATGAGGTCGAGATATAAGTCAGATAGTATCGTCGTCAGGGATATTCTATTGTTTCTACTTACTTCAAGAGTCTTAAGCATTACATAGTATCTGTCAATTCCCAAAACCCATGGTGAACATAACTCTGGTCTCCCATTTATCTTGGTTACAAACACTAAAATATTGAAAGTGACAAATGAATTTCTGTGAAACTTAAACCCCCATTTTTGGAAATAGTAAACTACCAGTAAAGTATTTCATAAACAAATCGAAGTTCATACCCTATTCCCTGTGGGATTCGACCCCAACCTAGTTGGGTTTTATATTGACAACGATTGTTTGCACCCATTCAAGAGTGTAGTTTGAGCGTTATCACCAAGTTGAAATCTTTAGTAAATACCATGAAACTATGTTAGTATGTGATTGGAATTCTTGAATTCAAAGTGAAAAATGTTGCCATGATGTATTAATTTGATAATTATGCCTATACCTTGAGTTATGCATGCTAGGTGTTTGATAAAATGCCTATGAGAATAGGGATTGTGCCTTATGACCCAATTGTGGCCAAATTGATGAATCCATGTTTTAACCTTATGCTCAAAGCCAGGTCCTTAGGGTCGGCATAACCGTTACTCAGCTCAGTCAAGTTACCCGAATCAGCAGGATGCCACCTCCAGTGATTCTAGTGGGCAACGTCCAAACAGACTTTATGCTCTTCATTCCCGACATGATCAAGAAAATTCTACTAATATAGTTACTGGTATGTTACATATCTTTCACGTACATATTTACTCTTTCCTAGATCCAAGAGCTTCCTTGTCTTTTGTTACTCCTTATATAGCATTTGATTTCGGAGTCAGTCTCAAAATTCTAGCAGATCCCTTCTCAGTATCTAACCTAGCGGGTAAAATCATCATAGCCCAACGGGTATACAGGAACTATTCGGTTATGATATTTTAGAAAGTCACGTCAGTAGACTTAGTCGAATTAGAGATGACTGATTTTGATGTCATTCTCGACATGGATTGGCTTTATTCCTGCTATGCCACAGTTGACTAAAGAAATATAATTGTCCAGTTTTAATTTACGAATAAACTTGTCCTAGAGTAGAAGGGTAGTACTTCAGCGTGAAAAGATCAGCTTGTTTACTACCTTCGGGCATGGAAAATGATATCTAAGGGATGTGTTTATCATATTGGTCATGTTAAGTACTTTAGCTCTGAAACTCCCAGTCTTAAATCAGTCCCATTAGTTAATGAATATTCAAATGTTTTTCCTAAAGATCTTCTAGGAATTCCTCCCGAAAGGAAAATAGACTTCGGTATTGATCTTCTTCCAGATACTCGACCTATATCTATTCTACCAAATAGGATAGCACCAGCAGAACTCAGAGAATTTAAAGAAAAATTAAAAGATTTCATAAAATAAGGGATTCATCTAACCCAGTGTGTCCCCGTGGGGTGCACCAGTCTTATTCATGCGAAAGAAAGATGGTTCTCTCAGAATGTGTATAGACTACCATCAACTCAATAAGGTCACGGTCATGAAAAAGTATCCACTTCCCAGAATTGATGACTTGTTTGACAAACTTTAGGGTGCCATATATTTCTCTAAGATAGACCTCAGATCAGGCTATCATCATCTCAGAGTCAGAGAATGTGACACTCAAAAAATAGCTTTCTAAACTTGGTATGGTCACTTCAAATTCCTAGTTATGTCCATTAGTCTTACCAATTTCCCTGCAGCTTTCATGGACTTGATGAACTGTGTGTTCAGAAAATACTTGGACATATTTGTCATAGTATTCATAGATGATATTTTGGTCTATTACCGCAGTGAGCGTGATCATGTAGACCATCTTAGAATCGTACTTCAGACTCTCAGAGATCATCAGTTGTTTGCCAAATTCAGTAAGTGCGAGTTTTGGCTAAGGTCAGTAGCATTCCTTGTCCATATCATTTCCGGTGATGGCATTAGAGTAGATCCTCAAAAGATCGAAGCAGGAAGAAACTGGCCCATTCTTGTTTCTCCATAAGATAGCAGGAGTTTGTTAGGCTTGGCTGGATATTATAGACGGTTTGTTGAGGGATTTTCCTCTATTGCATCCGCTATGTACAGATTGACTCAGTAGAAAGTCAAGTTTCAGTGGTCAGATCCCTGCAAGAAGAGTTTTCAGGAGTTGAAGACTCGACTCACCACAGCTTCAGTCTTAGCTCTTCCAGACGGTCCAGATGGGTTCATAGTGTACTGTGATGCATCTAGAGTAGGTTTGGGTTGTGTCCTCATGTAGCATGGTAAGGTCATAGCCTACGCCTCTAGACATATTAAACCCCATGAGAAGAATTATCCTACTCATGATCTTCAGTTAGCATCCGTAGTATTTGCCTTAAAGATTTGGAGGCATTACTTGTATGGAGTTTATGTATATGTGTTCACAGATCATAAGAGTCTTCAGTATGGCTTTTCTTAGAAAGATCTCAATCTTCATCAGAGAAGGTGGTTAGAGCTCTTGAAAGATTACGATATGAGTGTCCTCTATTATCCGGGCAAGGCCAATGTAGTGGCCGATTCTCTCAGTAGACTATCTATGGGTAGTATCGCTCATGTTGAAGAGAGTAAAAAGAAGATATCTCAGTAAATCCATCAGTTTGATAGACTAGGTGTTTGGTTAGTCAATTTTGCTAAAGGTAGTATTTGGGCATAGAACAGTTCAAGGTCATCTCTAATTTTTAAGTTGAAAGAAATACAGGATAGAGATCCTGGTCTAGTCAAGTTGAAAGAGTTAGTCAAGGATCAGAAGGTAGAGGTTCTCTCCCAATAGGGAGATGGTGTCTTACGTTGTCAGGGTCGTCTATATGTGTCAGGTGTAGATGACTTGAGGCAGTGAATTATTGCAAATGCGAATGGTGTTCTCTACTCTATTCATCTTGGGGCCACAAATATGTACCGCGACTTGCAGGAGATCTATTGGTGCAGTGGGATGAAGATAGATTTTGCATAGTTTGTGGCTAAGTGTTTTATATGTCAGCTGGTTAAGATACAGCACCAGAAGCCTAGTGTGTCCATGCAGGAGTTCAATATTCCCACTTAGAAGTTGGAAGAAGTGAACATGGACTTTGTGATGGGTTTGCCTAGAACTCGTCATTAGCATGACTCGGTTCGGGTCATTATATACAGGATAACCAAATAACATCATTTTTTTCTAGTCCATACCTCTTATTTAGCCGAGGATTATGCCAAACTTTACATCAGAGAGTTGGTCAGATTGCACGGTGTTCTGCTATCTACTATCTGAGATAGAGGTACCCATATCACCTCTCACTTTTGGAAAGCATTCCAAAAATTCCAGTTCTAGCTTCAGTTCATCCAGTCTTTCATGTCTCCTAGCTTAAGAAGTGTATAGGTGACCCAACAGTTGTAGTCCCTGTTGAGGGAGTAACTATCCAGAACAGTGTCTCTTATGAAGAAATTCCAGTAGAAATCCTTGACTATCAGACCCGCAGAATGAGGAACAAAGAAGTCCCTCTAGTCAAAGTTCTTTGGCGGAATCAAACCATTGAGGGAGATACTTGGGAAGCAGAAGTAGACATGCGACCAAAATATACTCACCTCTTATCTACTAATTCAGAATCAGCCCAAGGTAATAGCTTTCATTAAAGATTATTCAGTTTCATGTTCAAGTTCCAATTATAAACCAGTTTCATGCTCAGATTCCCATTTTAAACTTGGTATCCATTTACCATTGCATATTCAATCGTATGCTTATGCATCAGATCAGTAATGTGTTCATGCATAAGACATGCATTCTTCTTGTGAGAAACTTAGTTATCAGAAATCTCAGTCATGTATTCATGAGTCAATTCAGTCATGAAATCATGCATCAAATATGCATGCTCAGTATGAATCATAGAAATATCAGTCATGTAGTCATGTTTTCGTTGCTTATGTTCAGTATGTACTTAGTCTTATTGTTTCTCCCATCTCAATAAGTCTCATTTGAGGATGAATGTTCCTAAGGGGGAGATATTGTAATACCCCGTACTTCTACCTAGCTTAAATTTATCCCAAAGATGTCAAATACATACTTTAAGGATGATTACACTTTTATATATGTGGAATTTTCAGTATTTTCACTTTCTTTTGTGTGGGAAATTGAATAAGATTACCATCGATACCAAATTCGCCTAAATCCGATAATCGGGTAAGAAGTTATGGTGATTTAAAGCTTCAGTCATAAAACACCGTCATTTTAGCCAGTGGCGCATCGCGCCAAAAGCCAAAATGACATTTTTTAGTTTTTAGTAAGACTCTGTGATTACACTGTGTCACGGAGGGCTCCTAAATCCCCATTGTCCTTTATTCCAGTGAATCTCTACAATGTCTCCACGTCGTGCCAAACTTCTAGGTCGTAAATAAAGTGGCAATGCGATATCTCTATGTCGCGCCATGTCCCAATTTCCCAGTTGTCAAATTCCAGTGACACGACACAATAGCGTCGCGTCATGCCATGTGCCCATATCGGAAAATTTTGACAAAAATTAAAAGTTTCGTCTAGGGCCAAAACTGTCTTTTCCCAAGGTTTTAACATGTCTAGGTACGGGATTTAATCCCTAAAAAACATTTTGAATCATTATTATGCACTTTTTCCCCAATATCAAGAACATTCTCTCTCAATAAAACAAAACCCTAGCTCTTGAAAATCATGGTCAATCTCAATAAATCCATCCAAGAACTCTAAGAACCTTCAAGGTTTCCTTTATAAGGTATGTCAAGTGTTGATTCATGGGTCCCCTTCACCCATGAAGCTCAAGAAACCCTTTCAAAAATATAAACTTCAAATTCCTTGTTGTAAATTGAATTATATCCATGTTTATGTTGTGGTTTGGTTTCCAAGTTGAAATCTTTAGTAAATACCATGAAACTATGTTAGTATGTGATTGGAATTCTTGAATTAAAAGTGAAAAATATTTCCATGATATATTAAATTGATAATTATGCCTATGCCTTGAGTTGGGCATGCAAGGTGTTTGATAAAATGCCTAAGAGAATACGAATTGTGCCTTATGACTCAATTGTGGCCAAATTGATAAATCTATGTTTTAACCTTGTGCTTAAAATAATTTCCATGCTAAATTTATGTTGTGTAGTTGTTTGATGAAATGCTCATGAGACTAGAATTATGAATTTTATGACTTGTTTATACGCACTTCTATTCATGTGTAAGCTTATGGCATGCAAATACTTCATGAATATCCCTAATGATAGTACTTTGAATTGTTGACTATGATTATGTGTCAAGAAGTCTCATGTCTCATCCATTTCATGCTATTGGGTCTTGGGGTATTTATACCCGACAATTTAGATGTAAGCCTAAAGCTGGTGTCAGTTTCATGATAATCTCAATCACACCATGATTAGTAGTATTCTCAGTCAGTTTCAGTACTCGATAGAATTTAGTCAGCTACATGACTCAGGAAAATTCAGTAATCTCATGAACTCAGTCAGATTACCAAATTCAGTAGTATTCTGTCAGTCCATGAAACTCAGTGAACTCAGTACAGTTCATCCCAGTATAATCACTTCAGTGTATATCCAGTTGGGAGTAGGATTTAGCACCGACCTAATCCAAGGATGAGGGCACACACTGACAGTAGAGGGTGTGACCCTTAGAAGCAATCCTTGCATTCCAGAACTATGAAGCCAACATAAGTTGAGACATTAACGCTGATAGTTGAGGGTTGATGAGGTGGATTAACAATGCCAGATGAGGGTCCCACCATTCTCCTTTGGAAACACTGCCAGATGAGAGTCCCACTGTTCTCCTTTGGGGACACTGCCAGATGAGGGTCACTCACAGCTTGTCTTTACCAATGGTACGGTATTGACACCCTTCCAATTAGGGTTACAGATTGGACCCTAAATTAGCTATAACATCTTATTAGGGGCATGACGGTTAGATGACTACTTCTCACAGTTACAGTTTTGGACTCAGTCTCAATAATAAAACTCAGATAGTTCTTCAGAATTTCAGGACTGTCAGATATAGTCATCTCAGAGAAGTATGAAACTCAGCTAGTTCCATCAGAACCTAGACTGTCAGATACAATCGCTCAATATCAGTTATTTCAGATATACAGTTATCAGTATCTCATATTATCAGTACTCAGACTCAGTAATCATGTTATCACAAATTCAGTTATAGTTATCATGTATTCATGCATGTATTCTCACATTTATGTTATTCAGTCAGTTAGTATTGTTTATGCATATGAAACTCATGCATTCAGCCTACCTTACTTGCATACCAGTAGATTCAATCATACTGATGCATTTGCGCTATGGTGTTTTACACCATATGGTCATAAGGACGAGCTCCAGAGTATTAATAGCATTCCAGTACTCAGTAGTCAGAGTCAGCAGTGAGTCATCATGCTTCGAGGACATGAGCATTATCTTATTATTTCAGCATTTAGTTTATTTCAGTAGTTGGAGTTAGTTGGGGACATGTCCCATCACTCTTTATTCTGACAGTTAGAGGCTTTTTAGACTATTAGGTTCAGACAGTTTATTTTAGTTGTTTTGGCATTTCATACCCCATCCAGATGTTATGGTTTATCATTTATGTTATAGTTTTGAACCTTATGGCCATTTAGCATTTATTTGCGCATTTATATAGTATATTATGCAGTGTTCAGGTATAGATATCATCCATGGGTTAGCTTGAGGTCCTTAGGGGTTATGAGCACCGTGTTGCATTTCGGGTACCAGATTTGGGGCATTACAAAAGCTTTCAGACATGTCTCATCAAAATTAAATTTTACCTCTTTCTCAAGAAGCTGTCATAAAGGGGTTGTAATCTTTTAGAAATCCTTGATAAAATGTTTGTAAAAGCCAGCATGTCCTAAAAAACTCTGAATACCCTTTGCTAAGACTAGTGGTGGCATCTTCTTAATTACTTTAATTTATTCATTATCCACCTCTATCCCCTTTTTGAGATTTTATGCCTAAGAATACTTTTTTCTTTTACCATAAAATGGAACTTATCCCAATTTAGTATCAAGTTAAATCCCTTGCATCAATGAAAAGCATTGGCCAAATTGACAAAACAGTCATTAAAACTATCATAACCCACAGAAAACTCATCCAGAATACCTTGATGGTGTCTTCCGCCATATCATAGAATATCGACATCATAAATCTCTGAAAGATGGTGGTAGCATTGTTGTAATACCTTGGGTTTCTAGTTCTTTAAAATTTCTAAAATTTTATTCTCACTATCCTAACTACGACTTCCTTTACAAGTCATAAGGAGTCTTGACAGGACCTAGGGACCCAATCATAACCAAATCAATATGTATGACTAAATTCTGCTCTAAGTAAGTGGCTTACTAAGAGTCATAAAGACTTGTTATGAGTCATTGGGTGCAAAAAATAGGATTTCTAGTGTTTACCATAAATGGATTCTGTTTTGACTACGGTCAGACTCTATGAGTAGTATGGTCCTATTACGAGTCGTACCAGTTGAGTCATAGGGTTAAAAGTGTGTGGATGTCTTTATATTATCTTAGTTACGACTCGTGGTGATGAGTCGTAAGGTGCGGTTATGAGTTATATAGTGACTCATAGTCAATGACGACTCAATTTTAGTCTTAAATTAAGGGTACATTAGATAATTACCTCATTACCAAATTAAAAACAGACATTTATAAGGCACTTAAGAGGGGTTATATATCATTCATAACATACTGAAACCCTTCCAAAACTCTCTCAAGTCTATCAAGTAGTAATACTTAGGGTTTCCAAGAAGTAGGTCATATAAAAGCTCAAGGTTGGAATTCTCTCCATGAACTTTGATATTTTAGGCATTTTACTATTCCCTAATTTCTAAATTGATAAATGCATAAATTTTAATATGTTATTCAAACGGTATTGATGTTGGTTTTCAAAATATGGGTTGACGATTTTTGAATAATTATTGTTTGTGAGATGTTTCATGTTTGTCCCTGTATGGCTTATGTTTTAATGGTGGTTTGAAAATAAAAATAACACATAGTAATGGTGAATAAACAAGGGGATTGTGATTTATCCAAATTTGTGACTTTTGAACTGGTTATGACTGGACCTCAATACCCTATTGTTGAATTGGTTTTGAATATGAAAAGTAGACCTATCAAACTACTTTTTAACTATTGCATGATGTGAAGAGTCAATGAAGTATAATGATTTTGAACTAAACCTTACAGGTTTGTGTAATTCCCAAGTTAATGTATAATTGAACTAAAGAGGATTGTGAATTCCCCTAATTGATGGTAATTGGTGTGGAATGTTGATGTTACCTTGAAAGTATAGTATGTATCATGATACCTATAATTTATGCCTTAATATTTAATGTGGCTCAATGAATAGGAGTATGTGTTACTTGTTTTAATTAGGCTTTAATGAGGGTTGTGTAGAAGAGTCATGAAATTGAGGTCCCGATGGACCAATATGAGAAACTGTGGTTGCCAATGTAGAGGTCTATATAATTGAGTGGTTCAAGTCCCCCATGCTATTATCACATGATTGGGAGGTTTGAGTCCCACACATTATATTACGTGATTTGGTACGTGTGTCACCTTGATATGCCTGGAGGTTTTAGTCCCCCATAGTGCCTATGTATACCTATTATTCTTATAACTACATGCATTGGGGCCCTACTGTCTGGTGGAGAGTTGGGTCCACATAGCTCGTCGATGTTTTCGTATGATATGATAGTTGAGCTACACAATCCAGGATAAAGTTTTAAAGTGCATGTTAAGTCGTGCTCCCTATACCTATATATGATATATTTATATATATATATATATATTTGTATGTGTATGTATATGCATTTGATTATATGCATTGGTTTTGAATAATTTTGAATTATTGATCATGGCATTTTGTTATCCTTATCCCTGAGTTACATGCTAGTGTTTACCCTACTAACCGTATTTGGATGCTCTATTCCCATGCGATGTAGGCACCAAAGATACCTGTACTTTTAATGAGCAGTTTTAGGTGGATAAGTTTGATTCATCCGTTCATCGTGGTGAAGTGGTGAGCTTTTATTCTCAGAAAGGCTTAGACATTTCATCAGTTTTCATTCATTGATTTGAATTGATAGTTTTTCATTATCATTTTCATTTTCATCTCTAAGAGTTGGTGACAACTCTCGACCAAGATTGGTCTCGGTTTTCTTTGCACAACGGCTTTGATGGATTACTGTGAACTTGGGTGATGTTGGTTGGTCATTTTGGTAGGTTGTTGTTAATTGGAAACAGATTTATATTTTATTCTTTGATATTACCTTATGATATGTTGTTTTATATTCGGAATTCATCTATCATTATGGATGTTGTGTTCTCTTAGTTAGGTGTAGGGGGTTGTCTCCAGTCCATGTGGGACTTCAGATGCACATCATGGGAAGGCCCTAGTTCAAGTCATGAAAAAGATGATATCAGAGCCTAAATTTGGTGTCATTAGGTGTCCATACAGTTGTGTCAAGTAGAGTCTCTTTTATGGGTGTGTTGCATGTCATGCTTATAAGGGAGAGGCTACGATGCATTTAGGAATGTTTCCCTTTCTTATTATTCCATTTTTAGCTATAGAGTATAAGATCTTGAATCTCCTCTAATTCTCGTATGTTTGCTTTTTATATCATGCTCATGGAAAATCTTCTTTCCCATCTGAGGTCAATATGGATAAAGCATCCTAATCCCAGAGTTCAGACTCTGTCTAGGGTCACTGCTTCTGATTGCCTTGATGGAGCTCCATTGGTTCCCCCTATCCCTCCTCAGCCACCTTAAACTGATTTGTCTAATGCTAAGTTTTGCCAGTCGATTAATTTAATTACCAAATTAGTGGCCTCTTAGACTGAGTAGGTTTCTTTTGTTGCTCCATCCCCTGAGGCCACTATAGTTGGAAAATTTATGAGTATGAATCCTCCTATTTTCATTAGCTCTAAATTTGAGGAAGAACCTTAAAATTTAATTGATTAGATAGAAAAGATCCTTTGTGTGGTGGATGCAACTGATGTGGAGGGTGTAAAATTTGATACTTATCAGTTGAAGGATATAGCATACAAATGGTATGAAAAATTAGAGCAGCTAAAGGGCGATGATTTTAAGTTTGCCTTATGAGATGGCTTTTCTATTTTTTTTTCTTGATTGCTTATTTTTGCAGGAGTTGAGAGAGGCAAAGACTGAGAAATCCGTGAATTTGAAGCAAGGTAGTATGACAATAAAAAAGTATGCCTTGAAGTTTCATGAACTGCCGCATTATGCTCCTGAGTTGGTGTCTAGAATGAGGGATAGAATAAGAAAGTTCATTTCTTGGTTGTCCCGGGTGTTGATTTTCTAGATTAAGGCTGCTTTGTTGAACAATGATATGGAAATCTCAAGACATATGGTGTATATGTAAGAAGTGGAAGAGGAAAAGAATAAGCAAGCAAAGATGAGTGAAAGCAGAGTAAGAGGTTTCGATATTCAGATTAGGGTGGAGGTCAGCAGCAAAATGATAGAGATAGTGGAAAATGGTCTAAGAAGAAGTAGGGTATTATGGTTCCTACTATACATCTACTGCTCCTTATCCTAAGATATCGTGTGATCTTATTTATTAGTAGGATAGGTTGATTAGAGCGCCAAGATCCCAATCTCAGGCTAGTGGACCTCAGTCAGCTCCATCATATCCTCCTTGAAGATTCTATGGTCAAGCACATCATGGTGTTTGCAGAGAACAGAGTAACAAGTGCTTTAAATATGGTCAGATTGACCATATGCAGAGGGATTGTCCTTCTAAGGATATTTTCTAAAGAAAATAAGATTCTTGTTGCTACTTCATCAGCATCTGTAACAAAGGGTGCTACTTCTGCCTATGGCTTCAGTACTGGTTGGAACCGTCTGTATGCTTTTTCCTCTTGCCAAGATCTTGAGTCATCCCCCAATATTGTTACTGGTACCCTTAATCTTTTTTGTAATGATGTGTAATTTTTACTTAATCCTAGGTTTACCCTCTCTTATGTGACCCCTTATGTGGCTATCCATTTTAGTTTTGGCCCTTAGTGTATTCCAAACCACTTTTCTATGTCTACTCTAGTGGGTGACTCCAGTGCAACTAGAAGATTCTATAGGGGTTGTATGGTGTTGGTTTGTAGAAGAAAGACCTTGGTGGATCGGATAGAGTTTGACATACTAGACTTTGATATGATTTTGTATATGGATTGGTTGTATTCTTTCTATGCATATGTTGATTTTTAGACCTGAAGGTTTAGTTTCCATTTCCCTAATTAGCCAGTGATCAAGTGGGAAGGTAGTTCCCTAGTACCTAAGGGAAGGTTTATTTCATATTATAGATCCCAAAAATTTATTTCCAAAGGTGCCTTTATCACTTAGTTTATGTTATAGATTCTAGATTTGAAGCTCCTTCATTGCAATCTGTCCTTGTGGTCTGTGAATTTCTCGAGGTGTTCCGTAATGATATTTCTTGTATTCCTCCTAATACAAAAATTGATTTTGGGATGGATCTTCTTCTGGAATCTTGTCGTATCTCTATTCCTCCTTATAAAATGGCTTCATCTAGATTTAAGGAACTCAAGGAGCAGTTGAAAGATCTTCTAGATAAGGGTTTTATCTGCCCTAGTGTGTCTATGTGGGGTGCTACCATTTTTTTCATCCATAAGAAAGATAGCTCCCTTTGGATATGTACTGATTATCGTAAATTAAATAAGGTAACCGTGAAGAATAAGTATATTTTTCTTAGGATAAATGATCTACTCGATTAACTACAAGGTTCTAAGCTCTTTTCTAATATCGATCTTCTGTCTGGATATTATCGGTTGAAGATTAAGAAAGTGGATAACCCTATGACTTCTTTTTGAACCTGAAATGGTCATTTTGAGTTTTTGGTGATGTCCTTTGGTTTGACCAATGCCCTAACAACATTTATGGATCTTATGAATCAGGCTTTCCATCATTTCTTAGATTTGTTCATGATTTTCTTTATTGATGATATTTTCTTGTATTCCGAGAATGAGACAAATCATGTCGATCACTTCTGCCTTGTAGTGCAGACCCTAAAGGATCAAAATTTATATGCTAGGTTATCTAAGTATGAGTTTAGGTTAAATGTTGTGACTTATTTGGGTCATGTTGTTTCTATTGAAAGGATCAGGTAGATCCATAAAAGTTTGCGATGGTTAAAAAGTGTCCTAGACCTAGGACTCCAATCAAAATTCGAAGATTCTTGGGTTTAGCCGACTATTACGGAAGGTATGTGCAAAGCTTCTCTTCTGTTGCTACTCCATTCACTAGGTTGACTCAGAAGAAGGTGAATTTCTTTTGTTTTGATACTTGTGAGGGTTGTTTTGAGAAGTTAAAGGATTAGTTAACTTTGGCTTCTATCTTGACTCTGCCCGAGGGCACTAATAGTTTTGTTGTCTATTGTAATATGTCCTGGGTGGGATTGGGATGTATGTTAATGCAACATGGAAAGGTGGTTCCTTATGCTTCTAGACATTTGAAATTTCATGAGAAGAATCACCCAACTCATGATTTGGAATTATTAGTTGTGGTGCTTACATTGAAGATCTGGCGACATTATTTGTATGGGGTCCATATTGATATTTATTCTAATCATAAGAGCCTGAAATATGTGTTCACGCAGGAGGATCTAAATCTCAGGAAAATATGATGGCTTGTGTTACTCAAAGACTATGACATGAGTCTTCACTATTATCCAAGGATAACATGGTTTCTAATACTCTTAGAAGGTTGTACATGGGAAGATTATATTATGTGGACGAGAAAAAGTGGGATTTGATGAAGTATATTCACCATTTAGATAATCTTAGAGTCCATCTCTTGGATTCCAAGGATGGTGGTCTGATCGTTCAAGTGGTGGTGAAGTCATCTTTAGGAGCGGTAAGTTAAGGAGAAGCAACTGTTCGATCCTATCTTGATGTAAATCATGAATGATTTGGGTAGGAAGAAGGTTATAGTTCTTAACATTAGTGGTGATGGTATCTTACTGTACCAAGGAAGATTATGTGTTCCTAGTATTGATGGGTTATGGGAAAGAATTATTGTTGAAGCTAATGAGTCGTATTATACAGTTCATCTTGGTTTGACAAAAATGTATCATGATTTTGAGGAGATTTATTGGTGGAATAATATAAAGAGGGGTGTGGCCAATTTTGTGGCTAAGTACATGGTGTGTCAGTAAGTAAAGGTAGAGAACTTGAGGCCCGATGGGTTGACTTAAGATATTGAGTTGTCGGTGTGGAAATGGGAAATAATTAGTATGGATTTTATGTCAATCTTCTGTGGTATCCCCAACAATTTTATTCAATTTTGGTCATCATGGATAGGATGACTAAGTCTGCTCACTTCTTGGCAGTAAGGACTATTTTCTCATCTGAGGATTATGCCAAGTTATTCATTGAGGAGATCATGGAGTTGTATGGTACTATAGTTTCTATCTTATCTGATTGGGGTACCTAGTTGTCATCTCACTTTTGGAGATCATTCCATAAAGTTTTGGGGACTAAGGTAACCTTTAGTACCGCTTTCCACCTATTGATGGAAGGGTAAGCGGAAAGGACCATTCAGGTCTTAGAAGATATGCTTCAGGTATTTTGTATTTGATTTTGGTGGAAGTTGGGTTTGCCACTTAACTATCATAAAATTTGCCTACAATAATAATTATCACTCTAACTTTGGTATGGCTTCATTTGAGGCCTTTTATGGTAGGAGATGTAGGTCTTCTATTAGTGGTTTGAGGTTGGTGAAAATATATTATTTGGCCCTAATTTGGTTCACCAAGCCATGGAGAAGGTGAAAGTGATTTGGGATAGACTTAAGGCCACCCAAATTCGTCAATAGTACTATACAGATATGATTTAATTAGAGTTGGAGTTCAGTATGGTGATTGGGTGTCTACCATGAAGGGAGTGATATGATTGGGTAGAAAGGGGAATCTCGGTCCTCGTTATATTAGTTCGTACTTGGTTTTGAAGAGGGCTGGTAATGTTGCATAGGAATTAGAGTTGCCTACTAGTTTGAGCTCCATTCATATGGTTTTTCATGTTTTGATGTTGACAAACTGTGTGGGTGTTCCTTTGAGGGTTGTTACCTTGGAAAAGGTAGGTATTTCACATTCCTTGTCCTATGAGGAAATCCCGACTAAGATTTTGGATAGGAAAGTCCATCGATTGCGGACGAAGGACGTGGCGTTGGTAAAGGTTCTTTAGAGGAACCAAAAGTTTTAGGAAGCTACTTTTGTAGCCTAGGAGGACATGAAGTTCAAGTATTCACTCATGTTCCCTATTTTGGAAAATCGTGCTTAAGGTATGTGTATTCCATAACATCTTTATTTTCTATCTTTGTTAAAAATTGTGATTTACTTGGTATCTTAGTTTTCCGTCTTTGTTTGAGGTAAGTATGGTTATATTTGGAGTCAAATTGTGCTAATAAATACCTTGTCGTGTCATTAAAGGATGAATGATCCTAAGCGGGGGAGTATGTAACACCCCAGGTTTTTGGTCTTTGAAATTTTTTGAAATTTTATCCTCACTATCCTGATTACGACTTCCCCTACAAGTTGTAGGGAGTCTTGACAGGTCCCAGGGACCCAATCGTAACCAAATTAGTAAGTGTATGACTAAATTCTTCTCTGAGTATGAATGGCTTACTAAGAGTCGTAAGGACTTGCTATGATTTGTTGGGTGCAAATCATAGGATATCCAGTGTTTGCCCAAAATAGGTTGCGTGTTGACTACGACTTGACCCTATGAGTCGTATGGTCCCATTAAGAGTTGTGTCAGTTGAGTCATACGGTCAACACTGTATGGGTTCCCTAACACTATCTTGGTTATGACTCGTGGTGATGAGTTGTAACCTGTGGTTATGACTCGTATAGTGACACATAGTCTTAGATGACTAAATTTTAGTTTAAAATTGAGGGCACGGTGGACAATTCCCTCCTTACCAAATTAAAACCCTATGTTCATAAGACACTTAAAAGGTGTTATTTTTCATTCATAGTGTACTCAAATACATTCAAAACTCTCTCAAGTCTCTCAAGCAGCCACAATTAGGGTTTCTAAGAAGTAGGTCATCCAAGGGCTCAATGGTGGAATTCTCTCCATAAACTTGGATATTTCAGGCATGTTACTCTTTCCTAATTGCTAATTTTATAAAATAATAAGTTTTAAAGTGTTATTCGTATAGTATTGTTGTTGGTTTTTAAAACATGGCTTAAAGGTTTTTGAATAACTGTTCTTTATGTGATGTTTCATGATTGTCCCTGCAAGGTTTTTGTTTTAATGGTGGTTTTAAAATCAAATTGATTCATGGGAATGGTGAATAAATAAGGGGATTGTGATTTCCCAAAACTTGTGACTTTTGAAGTAGTTATAACCTCCCATTAACCCCTTACTGTGGAATTGGTTTTGAATACGAAAATAATGACGACTAAACTACTCTTGAACTATTGCATAATGTAAAGAGTCAGTGAAGCATAATGATTGTGAATTGCACTTTATGGGGTTTTGTAACTTCCCAAGTTAATGTATAAGTTAACCAAAGGGGATTGTGAATTCGCCTAAGTAATGGTAATTGATATGGCATGTTGATATTACCTAACAAGTGTAGTTGGTATGACAATACCAAAAATTAATGCCTTAATGTGTAATGTGGTTCAATGAATAGGAATGTGTAATACTTGTTTTAATTATGCTTTAATGAGGGTTGTGTAGATAAGTCATGAAAGTAGAGGTCCCGAGGGACCAACACTGGAAACTGTAGTTGCCAACGTGGGGTTCTATATGCCTGGTTGGTTTGAGTACCCCATATTATTATCACATGATTGGGAAGTTAGAGTCCCTTACATTATATTACATGATTTGGTGCTTGTGTCACCTTTATATGCTGGGTGGTTCGGTCCCCTATAGTGCATATTTATACCATTTGTTCGTGCGGCCACGGATCTGGGGCCCTCCCAGTGGGGTAGACCTGGTCCCATATAGCCCGTGGGTGCCTTCTTTTGATATGATGGTTTAGCAACATAATCCAGGCTAACGTCTTAAGGTGCATGTTAAGTTATGTTCCCTATATTGGAATGTGATATATATATATATGTATATTCTTTTGATTATGTGAATTTATTTTGAATGATTATGAGTTGTTGATCACGACATTATGTTATCCTTATCCCTGAGTTACAAGCTATTGTTAATCTCACTAATCATCTTTGGATGTTTTATCCCCATGCAATGCAAGCATCGGAGATACCTGTACTGCACAGAGTTAGGTGGATCAGCTCGGGTTGTCAGTTCGTTGTGGAGAAGTGGTGAGATTCCATTCTCTAGAAGGCTTAGACATTTCATCAGTTTGCATTCCTATATTTGAGTTGAGAGTTTTTCATTTTCATTAACATTAGCATTTTCATTGTCATCTGTCAGAGTCGGGGATACGTCTTGACCAAGACTGGTTTTGGTTTTCTTTGCATAGAGGCTTTGTTGGATTATTGTAGACTTGTGCAATGTTGGTCGATTGTTAAGGCTAGTTACTGGTTATCGGTCATAGACTTATTTTTTTTTTATCCTGCCTAGTGCTCTCTTGTTATTTGTTCTAAATTCATCCAACGTTGGGGATGTTGTGTTCTCTTGGTTAGGTGTAGGGGGTGATATCCGGTCCATATGGGACTTCAGATGCCTATCTCGGCCTAGCCCAAGTTTAGGTCGAGACAGTTGCACAACAAAAATGGCATTCTTTTGAATGAAAAAGTCCCATGAGGATATGTAAATGTCGTCTTTTGTTGGTCTTCGGGTGCAATATTTGATTATAACCCAAATACCCATCAAGAAAACAATACCAACCCCTGCATACTAATCTATCAAACATGTGATAGATGAATGACATGGAAAAATGGTCATTTTGGGTCCATGTATTTAGTTTTCGACAGTACATTCACACTCTCCAACTTATGACTCGTCTCATTAGCACAAGATCATTTTTGTTATTCGGCACTACAGTAATTTCGCCTTTCTTTGGGACACATTAACATGACTGAACCACTTGCTATCCGCAATAGGGTAAACTACATCAGCGTCCAACCACTTAATGATTTCTTTTTTTACCACCTCCTACATAGGAGGATTTTGCTGGCGCTGATGCTCAATACTCAGGATGTATTCTGTTTCAAGCTAGATTTTGTGAGTACAAATGCTTGGTAGAATACCCACAATATCAGCAATGGTCCACCCTATAGCTCTTTTAAACCTCTAAACACTGATAACAATGCCTCTGCCTCAGTCTCAAACAAGTTATCTGCTATAATAACTAGTAAGGTGTTGTTGACCGCTAAAAATGCATAACACAAGTTAGATGGGAGGGCCTTCAACTCTAATACCGGTGGCTTCTGAATCAATGGATGAGTGGGAGGAGTGGTTCTATTTTTCAGGTCCAGATCAAGCTTCTTTGGAGAATAAGTGTAAGAACCTCTTCCATAAAAAGCGCCCATTATCTCGTCATATTCGTCAATTCCATCACTATAAAAATTCATAATCATTGTTTCTAATGCTTCAACACCTAGCCTTTCCTATATTGGAACAGTCATTGCATCAACCTCATCATCAATGTTGTCTACATAGATACTACCCTTATATCATCTGGCTACAGTATGGACAGATATACATTGAAGATTACTTATTCATTATTGAGTTCATCTGTCCTAACTCCTTATCAGACAATGCCCTACCCGTACTTTGGACCACCCAAGATAACAGGGACTTGGAAGTCCACCTCACAATCAAGTATCAGGAAATCAGCTGAAAAGATGAAGGATGTCACCTTTACAAACACATCACAAAGAATATCTATTGGTTTTTTCATGGTCCAATCTGCCATCAACAATTCTCATAGATGTTGGTTTGGGTGACTCCAACTCTAACTGTTTAAACACAACCAGTGACACAAGATTAATACTGGCTCCCAGATAACATAATGCCCGAGAAAATTTGAAGGGTCCAATGGTCCATGGAATGGTGAAGGCTTTGGAGTCTTCTTTCTTCTCTACCAATATCTAGAAGACACAATACTACAATGATGTACATTGTCTGTGGGCTCATAGCTCACTGTCCACTTTCTAGTGACCAAATATTTCATGAATTTCACATAACCATGAATCTACTCCAATGCCTCTACAACCATAATATTAACAGACAACTCTTTCACTACCGAAAAGAATTTTTGATATTTACCTTTTTTCTGCTTTTTCTTCAGTCTCCGAGGAAAAAAAAGGGGAGGTCTCAAAATATTCTACAGACCAAGTTTAACAACTTTATCCTTACCTTTATCCTTTGTAGCCCTATTCTCAACACTTGATGATTTATCGGCTTCATCTTCAGGTGCTTCCACAGTATCAGCATTATTACCATCCATATTTGAGTCAACCGCAGTAGGCACGGAGTGGATCTATTGTAGTCTTACCACTCCGAATGGTAATGGCATGACAATGACTATCATTCTTCATATTTTACACTATATGACTGGGAAGAGTGTCAGGCTATCTTTGATTTAATGTGGCTGACATTTGAAAAAACTACTGCTCTAGTTGTTTGATCGTAGCAGTCTCAACTTTCTGATTCAGCACTGATATTTCTGTTTTAATCTCCTTAAGGAATCACTCATAACTTTTTTGGGATTTTACTAGCTTTGACAACACTGCTTCCATTTTTGGCATAGTATCTCGACTACAGGGTGGAACATATCTGTCACTCTTCTCTTTATAGTCATTTTTACGTCTCCAATCACCATCTCATTTTCTGCATCTATCTCGGTACTTGTTGTCAGAACAATTTTGACCTTAGTTACCTTGCCTTTTGGATCGAAGAACCTCCATATCTTGATCTAGATATTTTACTTTCTCATCTGTGTTGGACTCATCAGCTCGTAAAGCAGACCCCTATGCTCCTACTGTGTTCATTTTTTCAGAATTCATCACTGCAAATTGCTCTTAGACAACCCAATATTATGAGTTGTGCAACTTTTTATGTTATCAAATCATCACCCACTCTGTAGTCACTAGCAACCTCAACGGCATTGATAATTCTCAACTTAAACATCAATTTTAAGTGTAAGGCAATTGTCGTAAATATCTTTACCCAACTTTGGAGTCGGGGTCAAATCCATGAGGAATAATGTGAGTGACGACTAAATTAGCTTGAAATGATAGATTCTAGATTAATTCAAACCAATAGTACAAAAACATAAAAATAGGGGGTTTAAAAGGTATCACACTTAATGTTTCTTTTTTGGTTTTTCGAGTATATATTCGGGGCTACGAATACTTAGGGTTCGTTTGGTTGTAAACAAGTTATGCTGGGAGTAGTTATTCTAGGATTAGTTATACTGAGATTACTTGTCCTGAGATTAGTTATCTTGGTAATATTTTTTAGTGGTTGTTTGGTTTGTGGTACTAAAAATAATATTCATTTCATTATTTTTAAGAATTGATAGTTTGTTTACAAAAATACTCATCACCTTATTTAGCTTGAAAAGTTACTATTTTTTTTTAACTTTTGTAGTTTATTTTTCCTAAAAATATATGTTAAGAAATTTATCTTAATATTTCTTAAAGGTGTATGAAGCTTTAACATTTCATGTTAAATTATTTATTTTGTCCTAAATTCTATAAAATGTTGATAATCCTATTTTTGGTTAAAAAATTTATCATCAAAAATTGTGAAAAACAATTACTCTCATTTTTCGTTATTTAGTATCGTATTTTGGAGTTAAATTGTACTTTTTATTCAAAAAAAAAATTTCAAACATTTTGAGCTATATATAAAAAATAATTTTTTAATAACCAAGCATGTGCTAAGTTAGAAAAGGAATGCCAAGATATTAATTATTTGTCCATGAAATTGAAATCTAAAGTAAATTAATAAGCATTTCTACAAAATAGAAAGACAATAAACCCTTGCATCAAATTTGAAATTGATTGTATAAATAGTTTTTATGGTGTCACTATCATTGTTTTATGACTCGTCACTTTTGTAGCATATAATAAGATCATATAATTGTTCCATTTTATTAATATTAATGAAAATTTGTAGAGTAATTAAAATATAAATTAAGGATAAATTTGATAAAAAAAAATTGATGCGAGGACTACCAAAATCTCACATTCTCTTATATATATATATATATATTAGTCCCGGGATAAGTTATCCCGAATGTTGACAACTAAACGATGCATAAAATATTTTATCCTGGGAGTATTATTTTATCACGGGATTATATGCTTTAGTAACTCATACCAAACGACCCCTTAGAGTCTAAACAATTAGGCACGGGACTTGGAATTATACTTTCCTAGGGGCATGATATACATGGAGACATGATAATTCGGTGCATATTCTAATTGATGATTATGTGGTAGGCTAGGTTATAAGTTTTTGGGGCTAGTTTATCATCATAGCCTCAAAGATTTCACTCATTGACTCTTTCGAGTACTTCACGAGTGTTTTAAATAAAGCCACCCAATACCTCAATTAGGCATCCCTATTTATAGGATGATACCCAAGAAATAGTAAACTTCACAATCACTCTTATGTCTATGATAGTAAAAATTTAGCAAAATATGCCAACAATTGCCAACTATTGCTTTGTTCCCACATGCCTCTTTCAAGGATTATGTTGTTTCTTAATATTCAGCCAAACCCTTCTTTCGAAGATAGATTGAGCTTTCAAGAACTTGGGATTTTCACCCACAAACCCATTTGAGTATTTGGGGTTTTCACCCACAAATCCCAACCAATTGAATCAAGCAACATTAAAACCCATCAATCAACTCAATAATATATGCACAAATAAATAACAACCCACATGCAATTGCACCTTATTCTAGCATAAACCTAAGAGGAAAAACTAGTTTCTCATAAGATAAATAAGTAATGATTTTACCCAAAATCTCCATTGATTTGATTTGAGAAAATCATAAGTGAATGTTACTTCAAACTATAAGATCCCACAAATCTTCAATGGGAGTTCACTAATTCTTTACTTGGAAGTGTCTCCAAAGTATTTTTCACCCAAAATTTATACAATACTGTCTTCTCCAAAAATGAAGGCTATAACCCAAGACAATATGTAAAAATTGGGAAAGATGGAATATATCCAATAATAGGGTTTGATTTTTCTTTTTGTAAAATTTTCGATCATCCACGTGCATTTATATTTCTACCCTTGGGCTGTATTTTTTTGGCTAGACCGTGATCACATAGGCTTGTCCGCAATCACGGCTACCGCAACCGCGGTAGGTTAACCTTATTGACTGACCTTGATCGCAATCCTTAGACCACGACTGCGGTAACTGAGGCCATGTCTTCTCCAGGTCTTTAGTTGCACTTTCTTGCTTTCTTTGGATCATTTTTAGCTCCAATCCATATATTTCTATATCATCCACTATGTGCCTTCAAAATGTGGTTATTAGTTCATTCAATGACAATTAGGTCTCATTTATTATTCAAAACATGGTAATGTGCATGAATGTTGAGTGAAAATGAGTGGTAAAATCACCACTCATCAACACCCCCAACTTAAAGCTTTGTTTGTCCTGAAGTAACACTACCCCTTATCATGAGAAACTACACTTTTATGCCCAAATTTTAAGCCTCAAAGATCAAAGTGACTTTAACCGTAGTCACTAACACAAGTAACTTATTGCACATGGTCAAAGCTATTCTTACTACAACCCTCATCATAAAATGTAATATTTAAGGATGCGCAATACTTTAAAGAGAAACCATGCAACAACAACCAATACTCTAAAAGTGACTCACTTTTGATCAAAACTAAGTTATACTTCATTTTCCTTATTGCTCGAAATATGACAAAATAGCCTACCTTAACTTGTTCATATGTATCATCATAAGAAATAAAATTCCACACACCAAGCTAACAAATATGCAACAAAGAATTTAAGTACAAAAACCCTTTCCCTCACAAAAAAACTCTCTATGTCAACAAGTTCCATACCATAGGCTTGCCCTTATTTTCAATCGCCACTTGAAATAAAGTAAATGGTTAAAGATTTCAAAGGACTTTTTGAGCTTGTAATATAGGTTCGGGTTACGATAGGATATCATTTATGAACAACATGGCTACACTCTTCCTTGAACATCTACATCACACTATTTAATTTTCCTTTTTAACTATAGGCAACTCCTATTTGATCTTTCCTCTTTTCATATTCCTAGTTTTTTCTTCCTTTGTTCACCCATTTTCTTCCATTTCTTTTTCTTGCAATTTTCAAGCAATTGTTTTCTTTGTTTGACCCTTTCTTTTTCTATTAATTTTTTTTTCAATGCTTGGGTACTTAGGCATTTTACTTACAACTTCGTTGTCCCACACTTACTTCCATCAATATGCAACACCCTTAACTTAGGATTTTAGCCTCAATTTATATTTTCAAGTTCAAGGAAGGTATGGTTCAAGAGAGGGATAAAAAGAATGGTTCACGTCTTGTAATGTGTCTGACAAAGAAGGGTCCAAAGTCTTAAAGCGGATCAAAATTATCATTGATAGACTAACGGGACAAGTTCTAGATAACACAAGTATACACGAGATGAATGCACATAGCTCACGACACATTTCATGTAAAATTTGCCAAGTAAGCTCAATTGCCCATCCCATTAGAGACAAAATTGGAGTATCTATCACTATTAATAAGTCAAACATTTGTAGAGTCACAAAAAGAGAAAGAGTTTTGTTACATGGTTTCTTACGTCCATGCCCTTGAATTTAGTAAAAAGTTTTTGGACGAAGAGGGTTGTTTGTTTGGCATTTGCACCATGCTCAATTTTCTAACTTAAAGCTACAACCAAAAATTTAGCTTCACATTTCAGCTTAATATGGGCAAACCAACCATATGACAACTCAGACTTTGCCAATAGAACACAATGGGATCCCAAATTTACAATTCCACAGGTACTCATCCTTCACTTGCATTAATGACTTAGATGCCACAGGTACTGAGAATTTCCCAGCATCTATGGCTTAAAACCCAAGCAGATGCTTTACCCTTAAGACTGTTGTCACTCAATATGTCAGAGAACAAGAATCGTCATGCATCATCATAATCAAAATAAAACTAAAGTAAAAGGAAAAACTAAAAATAAAACTACATGATAATCGATGAAAACGTGGGCACCATTAGAGTACTCTAATATGACATCCCAAAAACACAAAACAAAACATCATCAAACATAAAATATCCAGGAACATATCAAAACAATAAAAATCTGAAAGAACCCATAACTAAAAGGAAAATAGTATCCTCACTGCATGTGCAATAAACCAAGAGTAAAAAAAGGTCTCCCTGAATCTGCATCAGGAGATATCCTCTCCTGCTGACTCTACATTATCACCACCGACATCATCATCTTACTAATTAGCAGAGGCCTCGTCGTCACTATCCAACCTAGGTGAAGGTAGTCGATCATTGGGTTTGAACACTTTGATGATGCCCTTTACCCCCATCTATAGCTTTCTGAAGAATTTATCTCTCTTCTTCTTTCTCTTCACCATTTTTTCATGCAACTCCTTGAGGTCCCAGTGTGATGCTGACAAGGATGAATAAGATCCCTCCAAGCTGGAAACTATGGCTCCTTGATTTTTATACTCCTCCCAGTATATCTCAAAATTTGACTGAGCTACTATGAATGGCAAGCAGTGGTGGACTCTCTTGGTCCCTGAGGTAAGTTGGATAATAGATCCCTAACCACCCGCATCTGACCTGATATTTCATCGAAGGGGTTGGCTGACGAAGGTATACAAAAGTTTGTGTCCTACTGGGTTGACTTGCCTAAGTCCACCTTTCTTTTATTTATTTGACCAGGGGCACCCTCACCCTGAAATTTGAGTGAGAAGATGAAGGGGCCTGGTTACACCATATTTTTAGCATACTTCTCCACCTCTGCTCTCTTTCAAAGTTCAGTGATAAGGAAAGAAAAGAGAAAATATGTACCTTCATGGTTCTTAAAGTGCCGCCACTCCGACAAAACAATATTCCCCACGTTTAGAGTAATGCTAAAGAGAATACAAGCCACAATTTATGCTTGCAAATCTGTGATAATAGTCACATGAGTGCACGACGATTCTCTATTATAGATAATATTCAGTGAAAGCCTGGCCTCAGCTGTGAAATCATTCATCAAAATATCTTTCTTGGTTGTGGCGTAGAAAATTTCCTTGTTTGGACATAATATGTTTGCCATCCAATTCCCTGGCTCGTATCCTTTTGCCTGAAATTTTTCTATGTCAGCATTTGGGAGCCCAGATATCTCACTATTTAGCTCTGCTCTGAAGTTCACTTACTTACCCTGAATTTTCATCACTGGGTTTGTGATACAAACTATGCTAAGGTTTGCGTAGAACTTATGTACCCAACGCTCATTCAAATAGCAGGGGTACGGGGCATAGCACATCCACTAAGTGGTAATGAATCGGGCATGGAATCCTGGTAGCTTCTCCTCCCCTTTATCGTGGTAAATACCCCTATTTGGGAGTAATTTCATCCTTGGTAGATCACCATAGTAGTTGTTTTGGTATTCGGCAACCATGAACTCGGAGTCGTCAAAATCTCCTATTTTTAAGGGTTAGCACCTGTAAGCAATACAATTCAGACCATCGTTAGCATTATCACACCAAAAGTATGCAAGATTATTTGGATAAACTCGTGTGGTAGTGTTATAAAAGGTTTTGGAGTGAGAAATGGGTGTACAAAAGTTTTGGTTTTTGCAGACCACCCTTAGGTATGGTGATCATGGAACAATGACTGTGATCTCAGTGACATGATCGCGGTCAGCAGGACCTCGATCGCAGTACCTGAGACCCTAGATGACAGTTCTACACATCACTCAAAACATACAATTTTAACCCTAAATTTTTGTTCCAACTAGGCACATTAACATCATAATCAGAGAACTTAAGCCTAGAATGCGTTATTATAATCCAAACTTGAAGGAATTCACATTGAACTCATTGGGGCATTGAATCGAACACATAGAGTTCATGTTAAGTTCTACAGTTTTAGGCCTAATTCTGGGTAGTCGATACTTCCCCATTGGTGTGTAAACCAACTACAACAGCTAACAACCACAATACTAAAAAACAAGCATGCATTTTGTATTGAAAATGATACTTCAGGCCTTTCTCTAAACTACAAGCTATGAGCAAACAACTATACAAAAATTAAGGGAGTTGAGACAACATTCCAAGTTAGAGGTTGTAATGGATTGAGATGAACACTTGTATACTCTATAAAATGTCAAATATTTTGAGAGAATTTGAGAAAGGTGTGTGTGAAGAAATGGCAGTCGGGTGGTCATTCAAGCTGATTCGGCCGTGATTGCGGTCCAAGTTCCCTGATCATAGGCATGCGGACTACACGATCGTAGTGTCATAAACCGCAACTGCGGTAACTGAGGCCAAAATTTAGGTCCTCTGTTCAATCCAAATAGGCCACTTTTACCATTTTCTTTTTAAAATTCAATAAAAATTCCTTCTAGCACTACCTTGTCATGGATTATGCATGAACAAATGCAAAATAAAATCTAGATTATTCATGAACAAATGCAAAATAAAAGCAATGCTATCATGCTTAAAATAAAAGGATAGAGTTCACTTTTAGTGGCACAATAGGGTGTCTCTGATCAAGCACTTAGTTTAACGTCGTGGCACGAGGCCACCGCCACTTCTTTTTGAGTTTCGACTTTGAATACTTTAACCTTTAACCCAATTTTACATCACATTTGTGGTTTAACTCCCTAAGTAAGGTAAACACATCAATAAGCCACTAGTTTTATATTGGTTTTTGAATTCATTGGCCTTTGATGGAGGGGTTTCCATGTGCTCTTTTGGAATGCCAAATCCCAAAATATAGGGATTCCACTCCTTCTCCCCATAATCCATCATTTTCTTAGGTGGATGGATCTTCATCAGACCCTCTAAGCGTAATGTTGAAAATTGGTTTGAGTGAGGTCTATCCCTAATATTCATAATTGTTTCGTCATTAGCACCTTCACCCCAAAATGAGCTAGAGTCATCACATGAGATTTTATTGGTTTTTTATTTTTACTCTAGCCCCATTTTCTTTACTCCAGAATCTTTAACAACATGATGTTTGGTTAAGTGGGAAATCACTGAGGATTCTTTGCTACCAAGCTCCTCATCATTGCTTAGTTTCTCTTCTTAGTCAGCCTCATCTTGGAAAGTGGTGGGAAAGGTAGCTGTATTTAAAAGGTTTATCTCCTTGCCAACTTCCTCTATCTTGACAATCTTTCTTATAAATGACTCATTGGATTGGTGTATGTCTTGCATATTCTCCCCCGTTTTAGTTACTCGGTCCAAAATATTTTGAAGCATTGCTTATAACTATTGAACCCGATATGTTTATTTTCCTTCTTATCCTCATAAGACCTATCAAACTTATAAGAAGAACTAGCTACTCGTTTAGTATAATAAAGGGAGGGGCATTTGGATAATCACTCTAACGTCCATCTCGACCACCACATAAAGAACAACTGTACTCCCAATAGAATCGAGATGGTGATGTTACCTCTCTCTGGGGAGAATATTTATAATCTCTGCTAAATTGGGGTCAATCATAATCTGGACATGGATCTTCAAGATAGGACTTCTAACTACCAAAATCATATTTGTTAGAATATTCCATAGAGTAAAGTGAAATAAAATAAAAATCTACCTAATAAAAGAAATTAAAGAAAATCACGAACAAATATAAACATGTTTTAATTCAAGTAAGTAAGCTAGAATTTCAAACTAACTCAATACGCCAAATTGTTTTCTGGCAACAGTGCCATTTTTTATAACGCTCAACTTACACATTAATTTTAAGTGCAAGGTTGTTGTCATTAATATATTTACCTACTTTTGGAGTGGGGATCGAATTCACGAAGAACAATGTGAGTGGGTACTAAATTAGTTTTAAATGATAAATACTAGCTAAATTCAAACCAACAGTACAAAAAGATAAAAATAGAGGGTTTGATAGGTATCACACATAATATTTCATTTTGGGTTTTTCGAGTACAAATTTGGGGCTACGAATGCTTAGAGTCTAAACTATTAGGCACGGATCTTGGGATTTTGATTTCTTAGGGGAAATATATCCATGGAGACATGATAATTTGGTGCATGTTCTAATTGATGATGTTGTGGTAGGCTAGGTTGTAAGTGCTTGAGTCTAGTTTGTCAACATCGCCTCAAGGATTTCACTCATTGACTCTTTCGAGTACCTGGAGAGTGTGTCAAATAAATCCAACCAGTACCTCAATTAGGCATACCTATGTCTATGATTATACCTAAGGAATAGTCAACTTCACAATCACTTTTATGTCTAAGATAGTGAAAATTTAGCAAACTATGCCAACAATTGTCTACTATTGCTTTAGTTCATAAATCCTTCATTCAAGGATGAGGTTTGTTCCTAATATTTACCCAAACCCTTATTTTGAAGATAGATTAAGATTACCATCAGTCAGCTAAGCGATGCCAGATTTGTAGCTTTCTTCAAAGTAGAAAATTGCTTAATAAAACACAACACAAGAGACATCTGTCTCATCGGTGAACACTTTGATATTATTTATGTTTTAAATAGTCCTACTTTTCTACCCTTAGTTGCCTCATTGTGCTAACCAGTGATACTTGATTGTGGCACAGAAAGCCTAGGCATTCTAGTATGCATATCATTGAGAAATTATCAAGATTTGAATTAGTGAAAGGTCTGCCAAAACTGATGTTTGAAAAGGATCACATCTATACTTCCTACCAACTGGTTAAACAGAATCGAACATCGCTCAAAGTCAAAGACATTGTCTCTAATACCAAACCTTTTCAAACAATCCACATAGATCTGTTTGGCCCCACCAAGACCGCAAGCATTGGTGCAAAGAGATGTCTTTATTATAGTTGATGATTATTCATGCTTTACTTGGGTAATGTTTCTTTCTCACAAACATTAGGATTTCAAAAACTTTGACATTTTTTTAGAAAGGTGCAAAGAGAGGTTGGACGCCTCATCACTTACGTTCATAGTGATCATGGAGGAGAATTCGAAAACAAGGCATTTCAGAAGTATTGTGATTAGAACGAATACTCTCAGAACTTCTTATTACCTCGATCTCCTTAACAAAATGGTGTAGTGGAGCAAACGAATCGGTCTCTCCAAGAAATTTTGAGACTATACTATTAGAACATAATCTCCCAAATTAGTTTTAGGTAGAAGCAGTAAGCACAACATGCCACATCATCAACAGATGCCTAATCAGACCTATTCAAAAAAAATGCCTAATGAACTCTTGAGATGAAAGAAGCCCAACATTAGATATTTCCATCCCTTTGTCTACAAATGTTTTATTCACAACAATGGCAATAATAACTTGGGAAAATTCAATCCATGAAATGATGAAGGTATTTTCCATGGGTACTCTCCCACTAGTGGTGCTTATACGGCTTTTAATTAAGAATTTTATGTGTTGAGGAATATACGCATATTGTTTTTGATGAATCTAATCACCCACTATGTGTTTAAGTATTAATAAAGAATAGGTGATTAAACTATATTCTATGGAAAATACCAGTACAACCGCAGAGCTGTCATAAGAAGAGTCGACTACATCCACTCCTTAGTGAACTTCCACAGGAAAAATAGTAAAACCATGTATTCCAAGTGAATGGAAACATGATGCTAGCCATTAGAACAAACTCATCATCAGAAATACAGAGGATAGAGTGCAAATTAGAGAAACATTGGGAAGACAAGTGTATGTTGCCCTGGTGTCTCAAATTAAACCAAAGAAAACCGATAAGGTCCTCAAAGATAAATCACTGGTCACTGCTATGAAGGAAAAATTGGAATAGTTTGAACAAAATCAAGTTTGGACCTTGGTTGAAACACCGAGAAACTTCTTAGTGATTAGAATTAGATGGGTTTAAAAGAACAAATTAAATTAAGAAGGTAAGGTTATCAAAAATAAAGCCTGACTTGTAGATCAAGTCTATTCCTAACAAGAAGCATTGATTATGACAGACCTTTTCCCCTGTGGCGAGGTTAGACTGAATTCAAATTTTATTAGCTTTTACTGTCTTCAAATGTTTAAAGCTATATCAAATGGACATTAAAAGATCCTTCTTAAATAGTTTTATTACTAGAGAAGTTTTTGTAAAACAACCTCCAAGGTTTGATAATTTGGCATATCCAAACTATCTTTTCAAATTATCAAAAGCACTCTACGATCTCAAACAAGCTCCAAAGGTTTGGTATGAGAGATTGAGTACTTTCTGACTAAATAACAATTTTCAAAGGGGTAAAATTAATACTACTCCATTCATACCGAAGCTTGATTCAAATCTTCTTATTGTGAAAATTTACATCGATGATATCATTTTTGGTAGTTCTAATATCTTTGTGTGAGAACTTTGCTAACTTGATGAAAGGAGAATTCAAAATAAGTCTTATGTGTGAATTGACATTCTTCTTGGGATTACAAATCAATAAAACTTCCAAATAAACTTTCATTAGTCAAGCCAAGTACATGAAGGAGCTCATCAAAAAATTTGTTATGGAAAAAGGAAAGGCCTATAGAATTCCAATAAAACCGTCCACAAACCTGATTCAGACTCATATGGTAAGAATGTTGATGAGAAAATGTATAGGGGAATGATAGGATCACTTCTCTACGTGACAGACAGTCGACCAAACATCATGTTCCATGTATATAAGTATGCTAGCTTCCAGTCAACTCCCAAAGAGTCTCATCTTACTGTCTTTAAAAGGATCATCCGATACCTTATAGAAACATAAGATATTGGACTATGGTACCTTTTTCTCCCCATTTTGACATAATTAGATATTCAGGTGCTGACTTGGAAGGTGATAAAAGTGATAGAAAAAGCACCTATGGAACTTATCAAATTCATGGTGATACCCTAATTTTCTTGCACGGTAAGAACCAAACTTCATTTGCACTATTAATAACTAAAGCCGAATACATAGCCATTGGAAGTTGTGGTTCTCAAATTTTATGGATTAAACATCAACTACTTGATTTTAATTTGCCTTTTGAATATATTACTATTATGTACGATAATACCAACACTATTAGTCTATCTAAATATAGTGTGCATCATTCTAGGGAAAAATAAATTGATATCTAGCATCACTTTATTCGCAATCGTGTAGAAAATAGTGATATTTTTTTGGCATTTCTTAATTCCAAAAATCAACTGGTAGACATTTTTACTAAACCCCTGTTGGAAGATAGATGTTGTTATCTTATAAAACGACTTGGTATTTATAGAAACAATGACTTGTGAGCTTTAATTTTGGACATTATTTTTGCTCATTTGTTTTTTTTAATTTTTTTTATTTCAAAAGGGAAGTCATCATTACCCTCATATTTTTTCATGCCCTTATTACCACCTATGCAACTATTTACCTTCCCTGTACTCCTTTGTCTGCCACCCTTTTACCTCTATTAGCCACTTTTTCCCTTACACCTCTTTAACTTTCCCTCGTCAATCCTTTCTAATAGTTGCATACTTCCTCAATCCCTCCTCAAGATCTCCTAACCATACTCTTTTTTTCATATATGCCTCCATTAAAAAATCTCTTTTCCCTCTCTCCCATGACTAAAACCCGATTAATGGTGACCTTGTCCAAATTTCTTCCTAAATCCCTCCCTGTCAACCCCGTTCTTCTCTCCAGGTCCTCTGATAAATCCTTAACGGACTCTCAGTCAACTCTAATCAGGAGATATTGTCCGAATTTCTATCTATCCACCAGATCAAGAATCCTTATCCAAACCCTCCTTTCTCTTTTCCTCAATAAGATATGCACAAGTTCTGGACATGCTCTCATAAAAGCAAATTTCTTTCCTTTAAGATTCACTTCATTGTACCCAATAGTATTGGCAATATCCATCTATTAAAAGAATAATTCTTTAATATCAATCCCTTCTTTAAGTTTTAAGATTTGTCCCTTGTCTTTATGCTCTGTGGACTTCTGGTCTATGAGGATCTAGTTCATATATTTTAAGGAAATCTTTGCCTTTCCCCTGATAGTGGTTAACTCGAGACTCTCGTGCTTGGCATAAGAATCACTGTGAATGATTTTTTTGTTCTAGAATTCCTTTGATACTAAGTTCTCCTATGATATTTGTATTATAAATAGTTCTCCTATGATATTTATATTATAAATGGTAATTGGCCCAATGATTTTGAAGCCACCTATGAAGAGGCCAAGAAATTTCTGTCGTACACTGACTCTACTTCTACCAGCTTTGGTCCTCTATTTCTCTATTTCAAGTTTCATATTATGGATCACATAATTGATACTATTTTGATTCTCTATAAAAGATCTATAAGCAATATCACCGATCGAGATATATTTGTACTGTATTGCTTGGTTAATAAAATCAAAATCAATTAGGAAACTAGATCTGTGAGTACATGGTTGAAAGTAAAACCAATACTCATACCTCTGCTAGTTTACCATATGTCCTGCTCATTACTCGGATTCTTCTGTATTAATTTATTGATCTAGCTTCATACACCCTAGTAGAGGTTGATGCCACTTATGACTCAAAGATATTTGAAAGTATGGGGTGTGTCTTTGTTGAAGAGGAATGGTGCAAAAATGATTCTTCTCAAGAAAGGTCTGAATATCCCAAGGTAAGCAAATCTGTCTCTAACCCTATGATGCTTGTTTTGAAGGAACTACAGAAAATTAAGGATCGACTCAAGTCTATCAAAGTAAGTTTTGCGTTGTCGCAGGAGTCGACTTCTACACTTCTGGACCTCGGTAAAAGTACCAATATAGACATATGCATGGTTCAGTTGGCTCTTGATGGGTTCAAATAGGAGGGCATAAAATTGTTTACTCGGATGTTCACATGAATGGATTCCCTCAAGCCCCATGTCCACTCCTCCAATGATGATTTTTCTATTTCTATCCAGTATTTCTATTCTTCCTTATTCAAAAACATCAAAAAATCTTACAATACCTTCTATCATAACATACATAACACTCTGGCCTACTTTCTCAAGAAGCGGTGAACAATGAAAACTTTTTGTTTTTATTCAAAAGGGGTATCCTGTCCATTATGTTTATGGGTTGTAAGACAATTTGTTGCACTCAAACTACTCAACTATTTTTCTCTGCCTAGTTAATATACTATTTTGTATTTATCTCTGCCACTTGTTTTGTGTTTTGTTTTTTGTTATGCCAAAAGGGGGAGAAAGAAAGAAATATCAAGAAATCAGATTACGCCCACCAGTTAGGGGGAGAAAGCCAACTGACGATAAACAAAAGTCGACCAATATTCAAGAAGCATATACAAGTTAGGGGGAGCAAGCTAACAGACAGAGAAGTCAACTGATGTTTACACTTGTTTGTCATTATCAAAAAGGGGGAGATTGTTAGCCTCCTAAGTTTATATTTTAATAGTGGCATACTAAAAACTATATCTTTGTAGGATATTGGAGGATTGCCAATGATGGAAGGATGAAGGAAGCAAGTAAGAAATCCTGCTCCAAGATTAGAAGGACATCAAATCATGATCCACTACATTTAAGTGAATTAATTAAAATGAAAACTATCAAAAACAAAATCTCAGTCCCGAAAATACAGCAAATCAGATCAAATCATAACAAAGTAAAAGTAAGGAAAGATCACAAATAATCTTAAAAGAACATCAATCACTACAAGAAAAAAAAATCACAGACATATATGATATGGATGTGAGTAAAATCCATATTTGGACATATCTGATATGAACATATTATATGGCACATTCCTCAATCAATGAATCTATTCAAATCCTTGATTGATAAGAAATCTCTTGGGTTTTCTTATAAAGAGTAGTAGTAGAAGACTATAAAATAGGAAGATTGAAGGAGGACATGGGTTATTAAACTTCAAATAAGAATATCAAAGTGTATCAAACTCAGTCTCACAAGGCTTTTTAAGTTTTAGTTTACTATTGTTACATAAAGAGTAGGATCGAGTGAACTTTGTAACATCAACTGAAGTTGTGCCATAAGATCTGAAGAATAAAATAAGTCTTCAGAACTTGTTTCTCATCATTGTACTCTATCCCAAAATTTAATGATCTAAGTAAACTTTGAAACCCAAGGGGACTGGAAGTAGGCACCATATTGGTGTTTTGAACTAGGATAAATCTTCGTGTCTTTATTTTGTGTTTGATTATTTATTTTCTTAATTATTTTAAATCTAATCTGTCTTGTAAAGTATACTGATCTATAGGTGAGTCGACTGTGAAGAGTAAGTAGTCGACTTATAGAAAATTTTAAATTCACCCCCCTTCAATTTCATAATCTTTATAGATGACATCTTGGTGCACTCTAAGAGTAAGAAGGATTATGCAAATTACCTATGAATTGTCTTAAAGACTCTTAAGGACCAAAAATTATACACTAATCTTTCTAAGTGTGAATTTTTTCCTAGTGTTGTGACCTTTCTTGGGCATGTTATTTCTAGTGGGGGGATCAAGGTGGATCCACAGAAAGTTGAGGCAGTTAAGAAGTGGCCTATACCCATGACTCCAACAGATATTAGGAGCTTCCTAGGTTTGGTAGGGTATTCAAGGAGTTTTATGGAGAGTTTTTTATCTATTGATTCTTTGTTGATTAAGTTAACTAAGAAGAACGTTATTTTTTGTGGTTATATTCTTGCAAGGTTATTCCTAAGAATTTGAAGGATAAGTTGACATTTGTGCTAGTTTTGACCCTGCTCGAGGGTATTGACTGGTTTGTTGCATATTGTGATGTGTCTCTGTAGGACTGGGTTATGTTTCGATGCAGCATCGCCAGGTTGTGTCTTATCCTTCTAGAAAGATTATAATTCATGAGATGAATTATTTGACTCACGTTCTGGCATTATTACCTGTATAGAGTACATATGAATATTTATTCAGACCTTTAGGGCTTGCAGTACGTGTTTACACAGAAGGAATTGAACCTCAAGCAGAGGCGGGATAGAATGACTAAGTCCACTCACTTCTTGCCCGTGAGGACAAACTACTCAAGAAAGTATTATGCTAAGTTGTTAATTCAGGAGATCGTTATGTTGCATAGAGCGCCAATCTCCATCATTTTAGATTGAGGTGCATAGTTTTCATCTGACTTCTAGCATTTAATTTAGAAAGGTTCGGGTAATCAAGTGAACCTTAACACTGCATTCCACCCTCAAATAGATGGACAAGCTGAACAAACTATTCATACATTGGAGGATATGCTAATGGCCTGTGTGATTTACTTTATGGGTAGTTGGGTTGATCATTTACTCTTATTTAGTTTGCGTACAACAACAATTATTATTCTAGAATACAAATGCCTCCTTTTAAGGATTTTTATGTTAGAAGGGGTAGGTCTCCTATTGGGTAGTTTGAGGTAGGTGAGACTAGGTTGCTTAGACCTGACATAGTTCACCAAGACAATAAGAAGGGGAAAGTTATTAGAGAAAGGCTTAAGATTTCTTAGATTCTCCAAAAGTCTTATATGGATATTAGGCAAAGGAAGTTGGAGTTTGAGGTTAGTTAGTAGGTATTCTTGAAGGTTTCTTCTATAAAAGGAGTCATACGATTTTGGAAAAAAAAGAAAAATCCGACCTTGTTACATTGGTCCACAACAAATTTTAAGAAAGATTGGGAGTGTCTCATATGAGTTAGACTTACCAAAAAATTTGTCTTCTATTCATCCTGCTTTTCATGTGTCTATATTGAAAAAGTGTGTGGGCGACCCTTCTTTGGTAGTGCAAGTTAAGGATGTTGGTGTGACAAATTCTTTGTCTTATAAGGAAGTTTTGGTTGAGATATTTGATAGTCAAGTTCATATATTAAGGATAAAGTAGGTAGTTTCGGTTAAGGTTCTTTTATGAAATCAACAGGTGGATGAAGCTACATGTGAAGCTGAGGAAGATATGAGGGACAAGTACCCTTTCTTATTCCCCATGATAGATAAAAGTGCTTAAGGTATAAATTTTATTCTTCCTCTTATCACATTCAAAATGTATCCTTCGATTATACTGTGTTATTTTCATTATCGTGCTAAAACAGCCTAACTTCTCATTCGGGGATGAATAATCCTAGGGGGTATAATGTGAGAAACCAAAAAATTTCAATCCTATAATTTTTACCCACACACGTGTGTAATGCTAATTTTTCACATAAATTATGTTTAGGGATGTTAAAAGGGTGATTTGGAAAAGTTTTGAAATTTTTGGAAGGGGTTTAGGGTAAATTTAGGACCGCAAGTGTAATGCCCCGTATTTTCGTGCTAGAATTCTAACCTTCGTTCCTACGTGTCTAAGCTCTAATACAAGTGATTATCACATGAATACAAGTTGAATGATCATTATCCTAGTCTATGGAGTAGTTTAGAGGTGAAAAATGTTCATAGAAATGACCTAGAACAAAGTTGAGCTAAGACCAATTGATTCATCCAAAGTTTGACATTCGATTATACAAGAGTCAACTTCAAATGTTTATATCTCGTAATATACATGGAATTTTTCATTACAAAACCTATCAAATTGTATATAATTGAATTAGCTTTCCAACGATACCAATTTCACAAAAATCTGATACCCGAACGAAGAGTTATGCTTATTTTCGTGAGAGGCAGTAAGGGTGTTCGATGGGCAATGTGCCGCCCAATCAAATGTGTACGATTGGGAGTGCGAGGCATACTTAAATATCTAACATAAGGTGTGCGACGTACACCTTATGGTCTGCCATGGGTTGTGCGCCGCATACCTCACTTCCAAGTTCCAAAAATACCCCTATACATGTCTATAACACGGAATTAAACTCCCACAACATCAAAATAAGTTTACTTTCTCTCAAAATCACCAAGAACAACCTTTACGGTTTCAACATAAAAACCCAAATAGATAGAGATTCAACCATGAGAATTCTATAGTTTTTACATATTCGGAATCCACGTTACGAAGGCTACGAGTGACACCCAAAAGTTCGTGAATAGCATTACGTCATTTGGAAAGTCATTCAAAGTTTCAAATTTAAGGTATGTGGGGGTTTTCAACAAGAACACCCTTTCGTTCTTGTGCCCAAATTGATTTTTCTTTTATGAATATACATGATTTTACATGTTTTGATATGATTTTGAAGCATGAATTTATACCCTATATGGTTTTACATTAGATTATGATACTCTCTATGTTTTGGAAGTTGAATTGAATGAGAATGATGACATTTTTGTACATAAAGTTGAATTTTCCAGATTTTAAAGTAAGTTATATATATTTATGATGAAAAGCATGAATCTTGAGAAAATTTAATATGATTTTGATGTAAGAGACCTTGAGTCCTAATTGGGATTGTACTTTGAGAAATTATGTGCTATAAGCACAATAAGATTTGAATACCAAAGCTAATTTTCTTTACCAAGATGTATGATTATAAAGCTGAAATTTTAAGTTTTACGTAATTATTTTTGTGCTTATGTCATAAAGTATGAAACTTTGGAAGGTTTTATGGTGATTTTGATGTATGGGTTTTTGGAACCCTATTTGAGATTATTATTTTGAGAAAATCATGTTTTATAAACACCTTGAGTTTAAATAATTTGAGATGATAAAGAATCTTTGACCTTTTGGTTGTAAAAAGGGTTGTTTTTGAAATGGAGATGAGAAAAGAAATCCACTTTTATTGAATTATTATGAAAAGGATAGCATGATGGCTCCTGTTGTGAATTTTTGAAATATTTATTAGTGGATTTTATTTTAAAAATATCTGAGCTAAGTCCGGGAGTAGTCTTTAGAACCGAGCGGGAGGTATAGCAGGATTGATACTTTCGTAGAACTACGTACCCCTATAGGTTGTGAGCCTGTGGCTGATTTATATAGTGATCACTAGTGTTTGGATTGATGATTTAAGGTCCTACTCCAATGGCAAGGATAGGACAGCTCTCCCCAACGTGGGTTAGACGTTGGACTCCATGTAGCTCACATGGTTTATGTCAGTTGTAAGAGACTCCCAATGTGTGTGTGTATTCTTCTATCTAATATGAAAAGTCTTATTCTTCTATCTGAGATGAAAACATATTTGTTTGAAAGACTGAGTTTGAGAAAGTCATTGTTTTCGAAAGATTTAATGAACATATATTCCAAAGAGAATTGTTATGAGATTTGATTGCTTTGATGATTTGGAATCGAGATAAAAGTGAATTGAGATTTATTATGATGACTCACATGTTTCACCCGATATATTTTACTCTCTTATGATTATGATGATTTTAATTCAAGCTAAGTGAGTCATTTATATCAGCATGCATAATTTTATAAACTGTGATGATATTAAGATATTATTTTATATATGCATTGCACCCCCATATGCTCGGTACATTTCCATGGTACTGGCCCACATATTCGTATGTGGGCAATATTTTCTTAGAATTTAGGTACAAAGTATAGTGTACATCTTCATATCCAGTCAGTTCGCGGCATCCAGTCAGCAGGTGATGAGTCCTTTTGATTCAAGGGCTTGAGTTAGTTATACAGTTTGAGAAGTGTTGTATTTTCTTTATTCAGTCGTATTGAGTTGGGTTAGTCCAGAGTCATGACCCGTCTACCTACAGTCAGTAGTAGTAGAGGCTTCATAGACAGTCAGTAGAAGTTGATGTATTTCGTTTCAGTTTTGGCTGTAAAAGCAGAGTTGTAATCTTGTAAATTTAGTATTGTATTAATCAAATTCAAAAAGAGTTATTTTCCGCAGATTTGTATATATATATTTGTACTTCTTATTAAATTGCTTATGAGATATTCCAGTAGAAAGGTTAGCTTGGGGTCCCTTGTGACCCTAAGCATCATGTGACGTCTCGGGACCCGATTTTAGGGCGTTACAAACATGGTATCAAAGAACAGAGTTCAAGTGTCCTAGGGTGTCTATGAAACCATGTCTAGTAGAGTCTTACGAAATTGTACAGAGACATCTGTACTTTTCTTCGAGAGGCTACAGGGCATTTAGGAAAAGTTTCCCTTCTTTCAAGTATAGGATCGTGCCATAAAAAGTTTCTCCAAAAAACTTATATTAATTCTTATCTTACTCTATTTTGGCCAACTTTGCCTCATTTCTAAGGTATCAAAAACAGTTGATCTTCATTCTTCATAGATATTTATGGGACTTTAAGTGTGTTACAAAAGTATCCTATAAGTACTTTTGAGTTCTGAAAATTGAAGTGCTATATCAGGCCTGTAGAAATTGGGCACTAAGCCCGAGTCAGATATGCTTTCAAATTTTTCCTCATAATCCATAATGATAATCTATACTTATCTATCTATGTACTGTTCTTGAGGTAACATTTTCGGCAAGTTCCAATTTCCTCCCAGATAATGCTCTTATATTTGCTGGCAGAAGTTTCAGAAGTTTCATAAAGTGGCTTGAGAGGAGCCATTTTAGTGTGTTATAAGTCCCTCAAATTTAAAGTTATACCCTCGTTCTTATGAGTTATTCAATTAAGATAGAGTAAGGTGTATTCTTAGATAATTGAATATTGTCTGTCAAGTATCTATATCTTGTATTACGTAATTTTGTTATCATTGTGGTTGTGAAAAATCAAAGTCTAGTGAAGCCGTGTGGGGCCTATTTCGATTCACTAGCAACTTGTTGTTTATCCTGTTGTTCTGGTATTAGTTCAAAGTGTGGGTTTCTGTGTAGTGGCAGAAGTAGTAACGTTTAGTTGAAAGTCTTGTATTAGTTGAACTTGTGGGTTTAGAAGTGTAGTGGAAAGAATGGTGGTAAGGGTGATTTATTGAATATGTATAGATGAATTTTTTCTTATGATTGAATTAGTAATGAAGTGATATACCATTGTTTTTTAGTTTAGTGAAGTTAGAGAAGGAGATTATTAGTTAAGGTGGATTGTTGTTTTCTTGAAGTATGAAAAGAGTTATTGATGGTATTTGTTGTGCTAGGAAATTATAGGTTTTGATGGATGTACTTGGTGGTTGAGTATTGTTAATTTAGGCTTTCCTGAGATTGCAAGAGGAAGTTTAGTTCAAATTTATAGATCTATGAAAGTAATTTAGGTGTGAAGATGGGTAAATAGTAATGAGGTGAAGAAGGAGGATGTGTTAACAAATTATGAATAATATAGGCCATATGATTATGATTGATTGTCATTGTGTACTAGTTTTTCTTAATGCTATGTTCTATAGTTTTGAAGTGAAAATTGTGTGTGAGATTGGGTTGTAAATCATGTTTAGCTCTAGACATTAAGTTTGAACAGTTGATTGTTTGGTTGTTGATGTTAGTTATATGGAGGTGATCTAGTAGGCCTGAACAGTGTATGCAAGAGTATAAGATCATATGTTCGTAATTAAGTATGGTGTAGAGGTGTGCCCAAGGTTCTATGGGGCTGCATTATTTTTTGAGAATTATTCCATATTTTGTGGTTAGTAGTAATGTTGAGTTGCTAGGTGGAGAAAGGCTAGTTAGATAATTTATGTTGTTCTTGATAGCTAAGTTAAGGAGTTATGATTGAAGATGTTGAGTCTTTTTAGTATGATTTTATTCTCGTGGTTTGGGAAAAATATAAGTATAGAAGTGTCATCTTGGTAGGCTATGAATATGTGATTAGAGATGTAGATAAGGTTGCAAATGAGGGTGTAAGTCTTTGATGATGATTATTGAAGCTAGAAAGTTAAGGATGGCATATGGATGGATTGTTCAAGAATGAAGTCGGTAAGTTCGAAATTAGTTTATTCTTGTGAGTTTAGGATTTATTTGTAGATCTTACAATGATTAAATTATGGCTTAATCTCGAGAATATGTGGAGTATGCCTTTAGGGGTATTTGCCTTAAAGTTATATGTGATTTTTAATAATAGGCTTGAATGTCATGTTGGGTGTAAGAAGATGTATACAATATGCACTAGTGAATCCATGTCAAGAGTTTTAAATTAGTCATTGAAGTGGTAAGGCATGCTATGCTTAGGGTGTGAGCTCTAAGAAGACATAGAATATTGAACCTTGTGGTTTAGACTAGTATTGTGGTTTGGCATGTTGTATCTTATGATTTAGTGTTAGGCTTGATCATGGTGAGAGAACCTAGTTTAGTTTAGACCTTAGCAGAAAGATTTCGCAGTGCCAATATGAGAATTATAAGTTGAATCAAATGAGCATGGTATTTAAGGGGAATAGTATAGTTGGGAGAGCATTTGAGAAGTGATGCTAAGCTTGAAAGTAAGAAGTTGTGTTGCCTACGGCCTAGCAATCCTATCCTAGTTTATGAGTTATATAAATATATTCCATGCTATAGAGTTATATCAATGTTGTAATTCCTTAGTAAAATGTCTTGTTCAGAGCATGCCCAAAATTCTTTGCTCCCTAATGTCAATAGAATTTCGTAGAAAAGTGCTGAAGAAATACTCCATTTGAGTATGGGTAGTCAGTATGATCCAGTCCATATAGCCTGCAGTCTAGTTTAGAAAGCAAGGAGATAAGCTCCTATAGATTCTTAATTTTCCAGCTAGTCTTACTATCCGCAGTCTTATACATATGTACATTCCAAGAGGCAATGTGTTTGTGTCCAATTAAACTATGAATTCAGATCAGTTCATGCATTAGTTTCAGTTTCAGATATTAAGTCATGATTCCGTTCGTAAGTATCCTGTGTAGTATCACAGTCTCTTCCTAGTATTTTCATCAAATTATTAACATTCGGGGACGAACGATCCCAAGAGGGGGATGTTGTAATACCCCGAGTTTTCATGTCATAAACCTCTCATCCTTTCTCATGAGATCAGATCCATTGCAAAGTAATGGTTACTCATAAGTTGACACTCTCGTTTCTATCTTAACCTTATAGTTATTTTACTTGAGGATTCATGCACTTGCAGACCAGTTCAGTAACTCATTATTCTTGAGATCCAGTGATTCAGTTCTATCAGTTACACATGATATCTTGAATACTAATATTCCTCTATGTTTCAGGTTAATTATCCACATTCGAGGATGAATGTTCCCAAGAGGAAGATAATGTAATACCCCGCATTTTCGTACTAGAATTATAACCGTCGTTCCTGCATGTCTAAGCTCTAATACAATTGATTCTCATGTGAATACAAGTTTCATGATCATTATCCTAGTCTATGGAGTAGTTTAGAGGTGAAAAATGTTCATAGCTATGACCTAGAACAAAGTTGAGCTAAGACCAATTGATTCATCCAAAGTTTGACATTCGATTCTACAAGGGTCAACTTCAAACGTGTATATCTCGTAATATACATGGAATTTTTCATCCCAAAACCTATCAAATTGTATATAATTGAATTAGCTTTCCAACGATGCCAATTTCACAACAATTCGATACCCGAGAGAAGAGTTATGCCCATTTTTGTGAGAGGCAGTAAGGGTGTGCGATGGGTAATGCGCTGCCCAATCAAATATGTGTGATTGGGAGTGAGAGGCATACTTAAATGTCTGCCATAAGGTGTGCGACGCACACCTTAAGGTATGCCATGGGTTGTGCGCCGCATACCTCACTTCCAAGTGCCAAAAACACCCCTATATATGTCTATAACACGGGATTAAACTCCCACAACATCAAAATAAGTTTACTTTCTCTCAAAATCACCAAGAACAACCTTTAGGATTTCAAC
Organism: Capsicum pubescens; assembly: GCA_030864215.1. Taxonomy (NCBI): domain Eukaryota; kingdom Viridiplantae; phylum Streptophyta; class Magnoliopsida; order Solanales; family Solanaceae; genus Capsicum; species Capsicum pubescens. Next base: position 183,541,657 of record CM061538.1, read on the forward strand.
ATAAAAACCCCAATAGCTAGAGATTCAACCGTGAGAATTCTATAATTTTACATATTCGGAATTCCCGTTACAAAGGCGATGAGTGACACCCAAAAGTTCGTGAATAGCATTACGTCATTCGAAAAGTCATTCAAAGCTTCAAGTTTAAGGTATGTGGGGTTTTTCAACAAGAACACCCTTTCGTTCTTGTGCCCAAATTGATTTTTCTTTTATGATTTTACATGTTTTGATATGAATTTGAAGCATGAATTTATACCCTATATGGTTTTACATGAGATTATGATACTCTCTATGTTTTGGAAGTTGAATTGAATGAGAATGATGACATTTTTGTACATAAAGCTGAATTTTCCAGATTTTAAAGTAAGTTATATAAATTTATGATGAAAAGCATGAATCTTGAGAAAATTTAATATGATTTTGATGTATGAGACCTTGAGTCCTAATTGGGATTGTACTTTGAGAAATTATGCGCTATAAGCACAATGAGATTTGAATCCCAAAGCTAATTTTCTTTACCAAGATGTATGATTATAAAGCTGAAATTTTAAGTTTTAAGTAATTATTTTTGTGCTTATGTCATAAAGTATGAAACTTTGGAAGGTTTTACAGTGATGTTGATGTATGGGTATTTGGAACCCTATTTGAGATTATTATTTTGAGAAAATCATGTGTTATAAACACCTTGAGTTTAAATAATTTGAGATGATAAAGAAGCTTTGACCTTTTGGTTGTAAAAAGGGTTGTTTTTGAAACCGAGATGAGAAAAGAAATCCACTTTTACTGATTTATAATGAAAGGGGTAGCATGATGGCTCCCGTTGTGAATTGTTGAAATATTTATTAGTGGATTTTCTTTTGAAAAGATCTGAGTTAAGTCTGGGAGTAGTCTTTAGAACCGAGTGGGAGGTATAGCAAGATTGGTACTTCCCTTGAACTACGTGCCTCCATAGGTTGTGAGCCTGAGGCTGATTTATATAGTGATCACTAGTGTTTGGATTGATGATTTAAGGTCCTACTCCAATGGCAAGGATAGGACAGCTCTCCCCAATGTAGGTTAGACGTTGGACTCCATGTAGATCACATGGTTTATGTCGGTTGTAAGAGACTCCCAATGTGTGTGTGTGTATTCCCCCATCTAACATGAAAATTCTTATTGTTCTATCTGAGATGAAAACATATTTGTTTGAAAGACTGAGTTTGAGAAAGTCATTATTTTCGAAAGATTTAATGAACATATATTCCAAAGAGAATTGTTATGAGATTTGTTGCTTTGATGATTTGGAATCGAGATAGAATTGAATTGAGATTTATTATGATGACTCACATGTTTCACCCGATATATTTTACTCTCTTATGATTATGATGATTTTAATTCGAGCTAAGTGAGTCATTTATATCATCATGCATAATTTTATAAACTGTGATGATATTAAGATATTATTTTATATATGCATTGCACCCCCATATGCTCGGTACGTTTCCATGGTACTGACCCATATATTCGTATGTGGGCTACATTTTCTCATAATATAGGTACAAGGTATAGTGTACATCTTCAGATCCAGTCAGTTCATGGCATCCAGTCAGCAGGTGATGAGTCCTTTTGATTCAAGGGCTTGAGTTAGTTATACAGTTCGAGAAATGTTGTATTTTCTTTATTCAGTTGTATTGAGTTGGGTTAGTCGGGAGTCATGACCCGGCTACCTACAATAAGTACTAGTAGAGGCTTCATAGACAGTCCGTAGAAGTTGATGTATTCCGTTTCAGTTTTGGTTGTAAAAGAAGAGTTGTAATCTTGTAAATTCAGTATTGTATTAATCAAATTCAAAAAGAGTTATTTTCCGCAGATTTGTATACATATATTTGTACTTCTTATTCAGTTGCTTATGAGATTTTCCAGTAGAAAGGTTAGCTTGGGGTCACTTATGACCCTAAGCACCGTGTGACGTCTCGGGACCCGATTTTAGGGCGTTACAGCAAGATAGTAAGCCTCTGCGATAGTGGCGTACAACGGAGGATAACCTCCACGATAAGGGCATGATACGGAGGATACCCCCCTTCCTCCTGCGATAGTGGTGTATCATGCCACTATGTTAAATTCATCCAATTTTTGTTTTAATCTCTTCGGTTGAGGGAATTTTTGACTTTTTACCCCTCTGACAACTTTTAAACACCTAATTGGTGTTTTTCCTTTAGTTATCAAATATCAAACACCATTCTTTTTCTCTTTAACTCTAAATCCAATAAAACTAAAGGGTTTTTAGAGGATTCACCATCCAAGCTCAAATCTTTGGTTTCTTCTCAAATTATTTTATATTTTAGGCATGTTTCTCTTTCCCTTACGTGAATTTTAAATTATGGCATAAATTGATTAGATATTGATGTGATTTAAATTGTGGGTTTGAAATTGGGGTTGAGGGTTTTTGGTTATTATTACTTGAATTACTTATTTCATAATTTAGATGGTTTGAATGAGGGGCATGGGTTTCCCCAAATTGATGGAACGTTGGCTTGATAATTACATTAACCTCAACCCACATTGTAAATTTGATTTTAAATATGGATAATTGCATGGTTTGACTTATCTTTTGAACCAGTTGCATTGTATTAAAGGATAAATGGATAACAATGGATTTGGATGGCCTTAGTGGTCATGATTTGGATTTTAAATGGTATTTGGGAGTTAGTTTGGTTTTCTAGACTTGTTTGCCATAATTGAATTACCTTGCAAGCATATTGGTATGACGATACCATGTTGGCAAATACCTTAATTAATGACTCTTGGGTTAATGGTTGTTTTCTGTGCAAGTGTTTTAATTTAGTCTTAAAGGAACTTATGTAGCTCATCGTGATAGTAGAGGTCCTGGGGGGATCAACAGTGGAAACTATGTTTGTCGGTGTTTGGGGTCCATGAGACCGTGTGCTTGGTGCACGTATTATATTTTGGGAGGGATATAGACTCAGTGTCTTTAGCCTTTCCAAAATTTTCCCAGGTTCGTGAAGCTAACACGCACTTGGACCTTTCAGTAGAGGAGCTAGACCCATTTAGCCTATGGGTTCCTTTAGGACGGAGCGAGCTATATAGTTCAAGTTAATATTTTAAACTCTCATGTTCATGACCCTTGGTCCTATCACAACATTATATAAATGTATATATAAATATTATTTATGTGGTTTTGGACAGATTTTAGTAAATGGCCATATTTTATCCCTTTCCCTTGAGTCACATACTAGTGCTCAACCCACTGACTGTCCTCGACACTACTTTGTTTCATGATATAGGTTCATGTCATGACCCGAGGCTACCCCAGGTCGTAACACGATGCTTAAGGCAATAAGTGACCTAAAGCTAACCCATGATCTTATACCTGCTGTGAGCACTGAATAAGATAATAATGACACATCATGTGCGGAAGCTAAAATAATAAGATTATGTTAAGATATAATACTGAAACAAATACCAACGTGTCTGAACTACTGATAAAAATTGAAAACAAGTGTGAATAATTGAATATCTGAAAGCCTCTGAGACATGGGAGTTGATGGGAAAAATTCCCAACCAACTCCAATTGACTAAAATGAAGGAAATACTGAAAATAACCATAAATACTTATCCTTTATGGATGAGGACTCACCATAACTACTGCCGATGGGGACTGAGCTGACTAATAGTGATCGAGGAACTGAGTGTTCGTACCTATAATATAAGACAAAATATCATAAACGGAGTATGCGTTAGTACATTAAATATACTGGTACGTGAGATAGGGACAACTAATTTACATATGGATACTAAACATGAATACATGAACATGTAAATTGAATCCAAGACCAATCATAAACATGTACTAAAATGATATGAATAACTGATATTTCAAAAGCAGAGTAACAGATAACCTAAATACATAAATAACTAATATATGTACACTTGGTTATGCAATCCTGAGTTGACATACTCTGAATACACAACTGAGATTATAGGAGCTATCATGTAACCAACTTTCCCTAATTTGAGATAATTAGGGTCCAACCTATAACCCAGTTTGAATGTTGTCAATACCTTGCCATGAAAATTAACACTGGCTATGTAAATCCACTAAAGTGGTGTCCTAAAGGACTAGGGTGTCAGTCCTCTACTAGCGAGTGACCCCTAAGAGAGTGTCAATCCTCTATTAGTGGGTGACATCTCGTAACCTACACTGGATACGTAGTTTATAAGATGTCACCCACTAATAGATATGCTAAATCCTACTCCCAACTGAACTAACACTCGTACTTATTTGAGTTAACTAGCCTCACAATTGATAATTGCTCAACATGATTATGATAATCTAATTATAATGATAAATCATTATCTGACTGACTTAAAACTTGAAAATCTGAAACACTTGTAAACATATAGGTATCGGGTGTTCATAACCCTCCAGCATCGTATAATAATTTAAATAAAAATCATCATTTAAAATACTATAAGGGAATTCATGATTTGTAAACCCCAAAACATAGTATATTTCATTAAATCTACGGAATTCATGATAATGAGTATGGGAATACGTTAAACTTATGAGAATAATATGATCACATGGTTTATTTTCATAGCTAGAGAAATTAACTTGGTATTAAAAGAACATGATATGGATGACTGCAATTATAAACTATGTAAGAATATAATTCACAGGGGGAAACATAAAGTGATGGTTTATATCCAAAACTATTAAGAACAATTTGAGTAATTTCATACTCACAGGCTGGAACGAAGTAACTAGCCTAAAAGGAGAGGAACGAAGCAACCTTCTTTCAAATTTTATAAAATAGGGAAAAAGATTTATACTTGTAAAATGATGGGGTTCTTAGGACTCAATAGATGGAATGAATCCCATTGATGCGTATCCTACATACCCGAGTTTCTTGAATTCTTGAAGAAGACATGGAATTAGGACCTTAAATGGTTGAATTCTTGGAAGAAACTTAAAATTTTGTTTTCTTGGGGATGGGGATTGATTTTTATATTGTTAACTGATGGGGAATGGGTCAAATAAGGCCTCCCTTTGGTTTTAATTTATGCTTTTAACAATTAGGGAGAGGGTGAAAATACCGAGATGCCCCCTTGGACTTTAAATAAATTAGCTAGAAAACAAAGCCCCCATGGAACAAAGGCTATTACAGAGGCTAGCCTCCATGACACGACGTATATCATGGAGACTAACCTCTGTGAGACACAATGTGTCGCGGAGGTCAAGCCTCTATGACACGCCTAAATCGTGAAGGCGTTCTGCTTCAGTTCTCCAAAAATAACTCAAACTCCTTTAAAAAATTCTGAAACTCTCTCGGATAACCCTTTTAATATCCCTAAACGCACTTCAACTCATAAATTAATATTTTGAACTCGGGAAGGAAAAAACAAGAAATTCAAAAACTTGGAGTCTTAAAATGTCTTTGTCTCTTTTATTTAGTGTGAAATAAATGTCTTTGAGACTTCTAAACATGGGAAGAATTGTTGGTAATTTCTTTGGGATCTTGCGATGTATTACAATATCTCCCCCTCGGGATCATTCATCCTCAAATGAAACCGTCTAGATTGAGATATAAAGAAGACTGAGATCATGCATTGAATGTTTATGAGATGAATTATGATTAACTGAATCTAAAACATAATGTATGGGCTGAACTGAATTCATGAATGAATGTTATGACAAGAGGATGGTTGGATATCTGAGATAGAAAATGAGAGAATCAATTTAGGGGAAACCATTACCTCAATCTGAATCTGAGTTTATAGAGAAAAGATGGGTGTGTGTGTCTTATATATCTGCTTCAGCTCCCAAGTCTCTCCCTTAATAGACTAATTTCTCCATAGAACCTTAACCAAATGGACTTCTTTATTCCTTAGCCTACAAATCTAACTAGATCGAGGATCTCAACTCGGACTTCTTCGTAGGAGAGGATCTCTTTCGTGCCCACACTCTCTAAAGTAATAACAGAAGTTGGTTCAGCAATATATTTCTTTAGCCAAGAGACATAAAACACCAGATGCACTGATGCCAAATCTGCAAGAAACTCTTACTCATAAGCTACCTTCCCAAAACAACTCAAAATCCAATATGGGCCAACATAGTGAGGAGAAGAGATCTTGAGTTTGAGGTGGGTGATTTGGTGTACTTGACGATTTCACCCTTGAAAGGGGTGAAGAGGTTTGATAAAAAAGGAAAGCTTAGTCCCCGTTATGTTGGGTTGTATAGAGTCTTGAGCCGTGTTGGTAAAGTATCCTATGAGGTTGAGTTGCCTGCGGAGTTGTCAGCCGTTCATCCAATTTTTCATGACTCCATGCTTAAGAAGCATATTGGTGATTCCATTGTGGTAGATCCTTCAGAGAGTGCTGATATTCAGAACAGTCTTTCCTTTGATGAAATTCCTGTTGACATTCTAGATTTTCAGATCCGTAGACTGAGGAACAAAGAGGTTCCCTTGGTCAAAGTTTTGTGGCGGAACCAGTCAGTTCAGGGCGCTACTTGGGAGGACGAAGCAGACATGCGATCCAAGTACCCGCACCTCTTTTCTGTGATTTTAGATCAATCCGAAGGTATTATTCTTCCTTAATTCATCCCTCCAAATCTAAAGTTCAGCTATGATCTATTCTTGCATGAGTTCTTGTAATTTTTGAGAATTCAAGAGTTTAGAATGATTTTGAGCCCGTTTAGCAATTTTTTCAGCTATGTGTACTCTATTTTTCCTGTGTTCCTAGTCTAAATAACGACATTCAAGGATGAATGTTTCCAAGGGGGAGATATTGTAAGAACCCACAAAGTTTCCTTGTAGTCTGATCCTTATATCATGTCAAGTGAAGTGTAATTTCAGCCCTAAAAGATTGAGAAGTGACTTTCCAAGTGATTGATCTTTAAACCATATAGAATTTTCTTAAAATTGAATTTTTGTCATGTAGAGAATTGAATTAGCTTTCCAGCGATACCAATTTCGTCCAAATCTGGTATCGGGGTGAGAAGCTATGGCCATTTTACTGAGAGTTGTCGGAACCGCCAAGGTGCGATGGACAGGTTGACGGACTGTTGAGTGTACGATGGACTGTCGCCTGGACCGTCGCAACCAAGGTAGTAACTACCTTTTCTGTCCTAAGTACAACGAACGATCCTACGGACCATTGAGTTTGCGACGGACCGTCACTTAAACCGTCACATCGAGGCAGTGTGTTCTTTTTCTGACCAACATGCAACAGACGATCTGACAAACCATCAGGCTAGCAAAGGACCATCGCTTCGACCGTCGCAGTCCCCATTCAATATTTTTAAGTCATTTTTAAAAGGAGCTTTTGGGTCTTTTACCTTTTAACCCTCATATATATTACAAACAAACCTGATAGCCTCATTATCTCCCAAAACATCCAAAGTCTAGGGTTTCTCCCTCAAGAGAAAATCTAAAACTCTCCTCCAATAAATCCAAGAACTCACCATAGATTCTACAAATTGAGTTGAGATTTGAGTTCCCCAAGTTCAAAGGTTGGAAGAACCCTCCCTCAAGAGTAAGAAGAAGAGTTTAGAGCAAGCTCGTTCATCTAATTTCATAATCTAATGTATGTGAGGTTTTGAACAAGGGTAATCCTTGCACCCTTGTGTCCAAAGGCTCATTTAAACTATAATTTTCTGCACTTCATGAGATTTTATATGAAATTGAATTAGGTTTTTTCATCCATTGTTATTGGTTGCAAGCTTTGATGTTTCACATGAATTGAGAGTCTAATGGCATAATTTTTACATGTTTTCTAGAGAAATTAAAGCTGGGTTTATACCCTATGATTTTATTCCTTGAGAAATTAATAGTTGCAATGTTTGAGATATCGAAGTATATGAGTATGTTGAGATTTTGAGCTAAATTGCTGTAAATTCTAGATTTCTATATGATTTAAGAATCTATATGCTATCTAATATGCATTTTTATGAGTTTTAACTTGAGATTGAATTATGGGTCCTTAATCCCTACTTGAGACTTGCAATTTTATAAACTCTTGTGCTATAAGCACCCATGATTTGAGTATTCTGAGAATATTGAGAAATATTTTGACCTAATGGTCATAGAGCTTGAAATCCACTTCACTACATGATATTACAGATTTGATTGTTGGGTTCTTATTGAACCATGAGATTATTTTCAAAGTGGATTTCCATGAGATGAGCGAGATAAACTAAAGGGAGTAGTATTTAGCACCGATTTAGGTAAGTTACTACGGTTTCTTACCCCAGAACTACGTGCCACCGTAGATTTGAGATTTTGGGCCTGAGGCCGAGATGATTGGGGCCGAGGCTGAGATAAGTGATCACTAAATTGAGGTTATACTCCTTGGAAAGAGTATGATGCCTCTCCCAACGTGAGGTATCTTTCTTAGGGGGACAAGACGTTGGACTCCATGTAGCTCGCATGGTTTATGTCGGTTAAGATAACCTCCCTAAAACTAAAGTATTTTTTATTGAGATAGAATATTTTCCCTAAATCTTTGAGGTGAGATATTTTCTAAAATAAATGAATTGCTTTTGAGTATTTTCCCAAGAATGAAGTAGTTTTCTCTACTAATATGAGTTGATCACCGATTTTTAAACCAAAGTTATATGATCCTGAGTTCCAAGTGTTTGAGTTTAAAAAGGGTTATAAGTTATTGAGCATTAAAGAAGTTTTACCCTCCATGAGATATATGCATGAGTTGAAAGTATTGCCTAAAGTTTCCTTCAGCCTTTGAGTAATGAAAAGAAGAGAAGAGTTCAAATTTTAAAGCTAAAGTATAATGACTCACGAGATTTGTGTTCATCCTTTATTCTACATGATTTATTAGATTTACATTTTGACTTATTCAAGCCATGTGAGTCATTCCTAATTGAATGCATGATTTGATTAAAGAGTATTGATATTTTTTTATGTAAATGCATGCACCCCCATATACGCAGTACATTCCTAAGTGTTGATCCACATATATGTCTATGTGCTACATTGTCTTATAATTTAGGTTCAGGTGATCAGTCTTAGCCTCATCCGTGATTTCCGAGTACCTTTGTCTACATTTCTCCAGTGGTGAGTCCTCATGGTTCGAGGACCTATCTTCAGAAATTTCAGTATTTGAGTGGTTATGTTATTACTTTCAGTTTAGTTTGAGTCAGTTGGGGTCCTGTCCTAAGGGCTCTCTAGTTTATGGAGTAGTAGAGGCTTTGTCAGACTAGTTATCAGATTGTTGTTTTTGTGTTGAGATTTCCCGTATTGTGTTTGTTTGTACCGAGTATTTTCTTCGTATTTCATATCATCTAATATGTCAATACCTGTGTTTGATTTATTTTATCTTGAAATGAGTTATTATAAGTAATGACAGGTTCAAAGGGTTAGCTTGGGGCTACTTGTAGTCTTAAGCACCGTGTGACGTCCCGGGAGGTGATTTTGGGTCGTTACAAAATACCTCGAACACCTTCTAAAAATTTTGAAACTATCCTGAATGACCCTTTTAACATCCCTAAATATATTTCAACTCATAAATCATGTTTCGAACTCAGGAAAGCCAAATATAAAACGTTTGAAATCTTGGTGTCTTAAAATGGATGTGTCTTTTGTACTTAGTGTGAAATAAATGGCTTTGGGACTTCTAAACATGGGACGAATAGCTGAAAACTTGACTAGGGATTTGAGGGGTATTATAGTTCAGGGGACTTTTCTATTGTTCCCTGTAACATTAGGTTATTCGGTACTCCTATAGATCTGCCATGACGTGATTAGCCTCCATTTTTCAAAAGGATCAGCCATTTTATTATTTTTCAATTTTGTATTAGTATTTCAATTTGGATTCTCTTTTTCATAGTCGAGGGCATGTCCCAACTTATTTTGGTATTTTAGTTGTAGAGGCTTTTGTGGACAAGTATTGGTATGATTTGTCATTTTGTTTTGACTCATGGATTTCTTTTGATCCATCTATCCTATTCACTATTTTTGGTTGGCTTCTGTTGTATTCATTTATTATGCTCTTAAGGTTGGGTTAAGGGGGGTGGTCTCCAGCTCAAGATGGGCTTGAAATACCCATCACGCTAGGCCCTGGTTCCAGTCGTGACACCCTCCTTGAACTAATGCATAAACATAAAACTAAGGGTTATTTAAATCTTTGATGTGGATTACTACAATATAGCTCGAAGAACCTTTCACATATTCTATCCATCCTCGTGGGTTTGAAGTGTCATTATTTGGAAAGGCAATCTTAATTGTGGATGATTTAAACTGATTATTATTAGGCGTATTTATGAAGGTACTTCCTTGCAGGGTTGAAACCAAGACAAGCTCACAAGTCAACAAACAAGTCTATTAAGATTAACCTTTATTAGTTCTTACTAACAACAAAGCATTCCTCCATACAACATTCATCACTAACTGACCCCTTTCTCGACATTACATAGCACTCCTAACTAAACATATATCATTTATTCAGATAATAAACTGATTATCATATATGTAACCAAGAACACCCAAGATAGTTAGTGAAACATAAAAGTAAGTCTTATTCTCAACTATACCTTTAAGAATACCATCCAAATAGAAAACAACACACAAGATCAGTTTTACATGTATTAAATACTCAACATGGGGCCAAATAACATCTGAATATCTTATGTAACTAATCGATCAAGACACCTAAACACAATCAAGTCAAGTAAAAAAATTACCATTAAGGAAGTAGCATTCAACTCAAGCCAACCTGCACGAAGGTCACATAAATAATTCAACTTATTACTTTCTCAAAAAACACCACTTTATTATCTAACATCAAGTATTAACTCATTTCAAGTACAGTGTCAACAACCCAGACTACACAAGTATCCAAATATAATTAAAAATAATGTAATTCAGTTCACTCAAAGAACCCAAAATAATATATAACTTAAACAAACCCGATTCACTCAAGGAACTGTAAACTCTCCAAATTTTCATGTACACACATGCTATGGGTCTTATATATGCTTACTAGCCATGACTTACAGGGGACGAGCTCAACCGATGTACCAATAACCCTGACAACTAGTGCTTGCAATCCTTATCCCAATCTCGGTTATATACCACTCTTATTCCAACATCCCCACTCTTATCCTTCTTGATATCTACATATTTAATCATAATCAATAGTTACTTTACTTTTTCATCTCACAATAACAAATTTTACCGTAAATAAGTATAATCATACAACAACTAAATCAACTGCCTTATGTGGTCTTTATTAAAAATATTATTATAGATTATAAATTTTAGACTTGCATTTACGATCAACAAGTTCAACAAAAATTTACATACATCACAACAAGTAGACAAACAATAAGTTAATAGGCACAAATAAAATTCACTTGAGTATCAACATCAATTCAACCATCACCTACACCATGAATAATGTATGTGAAGTTAAGCTCACATATAAGTGAGTGTACATATTATCAATTTGAATTGACCTATTATTTAATAAATATAGGGATACACTCAACTCTCTCTAATTACAATACCATTATCTCCTAACTTTCACCTTACACTATAACGTAATTGTTGGTGATCACACAACAACCCTTAGTTCTCTCAAAAGGGGTATAGACACACCACATTTACTCTTGACAAAACATAAACAGTACAAACCAATCAACTCTAACTATATGGTTTAAGGGACCAACACCAACCCTACTAGTATTACTTATTTTCAGTTAAGAACAATCCATGAAGTATAACTTGCTTGTTTTACTTACAATTCGATAGACATTCACTAATAATAATGGACTAATATTAATAAAATTCACCATAAAAGTTCAAGTACATTACTTCATTTGTGTTGCCCTAGTTTCCTTACTTAATCCATTTAGACACTTTTCAGGCCTAAGCATGAAATCTCCCATCAATCAAAGTTAACAATGTATTTTATCACTGAGGTCTACTACTTGAATTAAATCGAGCCTACCCGCACCAAACAACTCAATGGAGACATGAACTTGCACTTTTGACCTTTTCTAGCAACTTTTTACATTAGAACAAAGGGAAACTTAAGGGCGCTCCTTATAAATGTGCTCCTTCATTATCTTTGTTTTTGGGCCTTGAGGAAAACTTTAGGGGTTATTTGAAGAAGTAAATATTCTTTTTTAATGCTATAAAAGGCATTGAAAGTTTCAAAGGCACTATTTCTAGAACCCCAACTATAGCAACCGCTATCCCACTGTAGCAAGGGTGACATTAGCCTGCTCCTCAATTTTTTTTCTATTTTGAAATTACCTAATTCTAATATTTAATTGACATTATAAAATTTTTGAAGGGATTAGAAAATCAAGGGAATGGTTTGTTACAACAAATATCAATTTATCCATCATTTATCTCCAAAAATAACTAAGATGATGCGCTTCCACAGGTCATTAATTACTCAATCAATGATTTAGAAGTTTGTATTCACAAACTTTACTTACAAAACTTACAATTGAAATTGCATGAATTATACCAAATCTATTTTATAATGAATACCCTTACATCTATACTACCTTAAAAGCTCCAACTAAAAAAATTAAAGGAAATTACAAAACTACCCCAACTTTATATATTTAATTAAAACACGCTGCAACCTAAAGCCGACAAGCGAAGTGTCACCTCCAACAATCACAAGCTATAACAATGCTAATGTAAACCATAGCAGGCAAGTTTCCAGACGTACAAAATTATGTTAGGGAAGATTCTTACCTCCCAACTCTCACAATCTGGATGGAAGCCAAATGTTATGCCCTGATACTCCTCCTTAACAAAACTTACTTTTGAATCAAAACATGTTCTTCACTGTTAATTTTTGCATTCTTTGTTTAGACGTCAAATCTCCAACATGTTTCGCTGATATGATAAAATCAAGTTCATGGGGAAATAGATGTTCAAAGACTTGATATAGAGTCTTTAATTCAATTTAACAATTAGGAGGTGATAGTCTATATTGATCAGAGGCGGACCCACATGGTTAGCCGAGGGTGCACGAGCACCCGGTAACTTTTTTAAAAAAAATCGTATATATATGTATATATATCCTACTAAAGAGTTAATATATATAATTGTGCACCCTCAATAACAAAAAATGTCTGCGTGCACTGGTTCTGAATTCATATGCTAGCATCTTTTGCGCTCCGACGTTGCGGGTTCGATTCTTGATGAATGTCCATTTTTTTTCATTTACCTAAATAGTAACATTTAATTGTCACCAGATCAGCTGGGGTTCGATTCTTGATGAATGCCCCCTTTTTTTCATTTACCTAAATAGTAACAATTAATTGCCACCAACTCAGCTGGCCCCACAGCATCGAAAGTGGAAACTAGAATTACAAGGAGCAATTTCAATTCGCCATTTGACTCCCCTAAATTTCAAGCTCTGTTCTGTATTTCCCAAATTCCCCCAAAAGCTAAACTCTCTGGAAGGTGGAAACTAGAATTACAATTTCAATTCTTCATTTGACCCTAACAGATATACATCTCTTCCTTTTTTTTTATTTAACTTTGGATAATGTTAAATCGTAAATTCTTTTAATATTTATTTGTTGCTTGAAAGTTAGTGTGTAAAATTTATTTGTATTTTTTTTCTTGCTTCTATTTAAGTTTATGGTTTGATTAAAACTAAATAATTAATTTTACATATATTTTCGATGAATTTTTTATTTTGTAGGAATTTATTATTGATTCTTGTGAATTGAAAATTTGAAATAGATAGATATTATTATCCTCAACCAAGTTCTAGTTTTAAAGACAATTCTCATCGCCTTAGCAAAAGCAAAAAAGGGCAAAAAAAATGCTTCAAGATCCATTATATTTAAGCACAAATTACAAATAAAGCTTGATATTTAATAAAAATAGGCATAAAGGAGAAAAAATATAAACATATGTCTAGTTCAAGACTAAAATATAAGCATGAATGACAAATATATGAACACAGAAATTTTTTTTTTCTATTAAGTGAAATATCAATTGTTTAGTGTTCGTATGTCCAGAAAAGCCTCATTGACAAGGGAAAATATATCTTATAAATTAGAACCTAAACTGCACATTAAATGAGGCGAGCGATCAACATAAATTTGAGTCTTTATTCAGAACTTATGCGCGTCTTTAACAATACTGATGCACCCCCAGACTTCAAATCCTGGGTTCGCCTCTGATATTGATGAAAGAAACCTCGTGTTTTCCAAGGTCTGAAAAAGCCCACTGAAGTGATATTTTCAACATAAAATATTTTGATAAGAATACGAGATAACAGTTTACAGAGGTCTCTAGAATCATGAAATATAAGGATATGCTTAAGAGGAATGACCATCTTCAATTTCAGAGTCCTTCCAATTGTGATTCCCATTCAACTTCACTTATTCTAACATATAGCCCATATATTATACTTTTTTATTTTGTAAATGCTCTCCACCTCCATCAATAGGACTCCATCAATAATGACAACTATCTCAGTAGGAAATTGTAAGTTGAAATTAACGTACCTATTGAATTTCCTTCTTTCCTTCTATGGATCAGGTGCACTTTATGTATTGCATTTTCTTCTTCCAATCTTTTTTAATAGGAACTAACTGCCCTGTCAGAATTTGTACGTAGATACAGCATTATCAGATTGTCTTAACATCAATTTTCATTTATCTGTACATGTGCAAAAAGGTTAGCTCATCTTCTCTACTCTCGAAGCTTCCAACACCATCTGTCATTTTTAGTGTTGATTTCTATTTAACTAACATTCATTGATTTGATTTCAAAAAAATTATTCTCCCCCCATAGACGTGTTGTAAGTTTCTTTAAAAAAACAGAAACACCATGATTGTGCCCCAAAAATCTTCCTTTTTTGTTGTTAAACACACAGTTCTGTTGTATATCTTCTCAAACACCAATCTTTCAAGGATTTTCTACAGCTCATCTACTTTAACCAATTTCTTCCATTGAGATTTTTTATCTAGATTCCTTTCACTACCGCTATTCCATCTACCTAATTCTGTTGTTAAAGCTCAGGCAGATATTAGGGCAATCTCCTGTCGGGGAATTTACACCGTAAGTCCCTTTATATGAGATTCATATAGTAAATTTCAGGTCTTTACAACTTTCCAACACTCCTGGTTGAGTTAGTTTACTGACATAGTCTTATTAAGTGTTACTTATTTTGTTTTCGCAATATTTGAAAACATTTAATAATTAAACTTTGAGTTTCATGCCTTTACACTTCTCTGTTTTTCAATTTTTGAGTTGAAGATTAATATTCTGACTATTTTTTGAATTGTGTAGTTTAGTAACCTATATATTTCTTCATATTCTAATTTATTTGCATATATTCCTCTTTTTGATATTGTTCACTCAGATTCTCATACCTGTATTTTGACTTTTTTTTTGTTTTAATATGGGAGTGAAATGAATTGTAGGAGTATCTATCTATACTACCTTAAAAGCATGAACTCCGATAAAATACCCAATAAAAAATAATTAAGCCAATTCCCATCCTTGGAACATCGCGGTATTACATTCTTAGCAAATAGGTGCACCTCCAACTCTCCGAACTTTGAAAGACACCAACCTCAAATAGATGGAACTTTTTCTTTACTCTACTTGAAAAAGACAATAACATATGTCTCTATTTTCACAAATCTCCAACTTCTGTGTGAAAAAACAGGTAAGTAACTTTTCCTTACCCAAAATTTCTACCTGTCGAAACAAAATATGTTCTTCACTATGTTTGGTATTTTGTTGCTATACATATACACATAATTCTTTCAATATCCTTAAAATATAATCATCATTTTTTTCTCAGTTATAAAATCAAATGCTTCCTCCCATAAATAAGCAGAGGATGTGTTCTTTCATGTCCAAAAAGAAAGGCGATCTTCTCAAAGTTTGTTGGATTGCTTTTGAACTATTGCCACGTCTTTATACATCATAGTATCCGCTGATTCTATGGCAATGTTACACTTCTCTCTGATTAGCTTTGACATTAATGATTTCCGGTTTGTCCTCTTAGTATGATAAATACTTCATGTTCTTTCATTATTCTAGCCTACTTATAGTGGTTGATAGACAGATTCCTTCTTTATATTTTTATTGGATAAATAGTTGGTGGATTACACCTCCATAAAAATAGAATTGTAAGTTGACATCTATTACTTAGCTTAAAACCTCTTATCTATTAAAATTTCTTATGAGTTACTTCTTATTAGTTATCAATTGTGGTATTATTCCCAGTTTGAGTGTATTCCATAAATTTAATTTGCTTATGAATTATTTGATATATATTATTTGGTGGTCTATGCAAAAAAATGCCAAAGAGTAGTAATATAAATATTAAACTATGCTCTCTTCGCTATACATGGTAAAATGTAGGAGTAAAATTTTGAAGTACTATGTTACCACACTATAATTGGGGTTCCATACTTTCCTTAGCTAGATGCAGTTGATTTATTATAACATATACCAACTTAATATGGTATGTTTTACTTGTAAAAGGCCTTGTGGTAGCAATGGTAAGTTGGATCCAAATTGGATTTCTCATCACAAGATTGTTTGTTTAGTAATCTCATAGTAAGTACACCTTCAAGGTAGAAAAGTACACCTAGCATGAGGATGGGAGGGGGGATGGAAAACCAACGGGAAAGACAAAATGAATTTATCCATATTTAGGCTATTTTTCGTGGTTGTAAGTAAGTAGACTTCTGGTTCTTTCTACAGAACATTAATAAGGTCCCTTCTAATAATGAGGCTCAAGCTCCTTAAGGCTAGCAGCTTCCTCTTCTCCAATTCTAGATAATATGCATTCTGTTTTCTCAGCCTATTTGGTAAATTCTTCTGTTCTTTGGTCCAGATGATCATTTAGAGATGCAAATCTTGAAAACATAGCTATTTTTTCAACTTGGACACCAGCTTGAGAAGTGATTCAGCTGCGTGGACCATCCTAAATTTTCAATCTTCATCTTAAATGCTTATTGTGAATTTTTGACTGGTGGATCGTTAACCCTTGCAGCATTAATAATGAAGCCATAATTGTCAGCAATATTCCCAATGTCAGCATCCATCTCTGCAGCAAGCTCTTCGGCTTTTGAGTTGTAGCTGCGGTAGCAGTTGTGTTTATGATGATTTACATATGTGTAAGCAGAGGAGGAAAATGTGTAGTAGTATCTTAGAACCAAGCGAAAGACAGTGACATCATAATCAAACATATCTATAACGGGTAAAAACTGGAAAGTAACCCCTACCTCATGAAGAGAGAGAGATTGCTTTGGAAAGAACCTCGGCTCATGTAACCTGTTCTACAATAATAGAATCAAAAGTAATGAAATCTAAACTCGATCGAGTCTCTTGCAATAATTTAGTCCGACAACACTTGTTGATTTACATAAGACATAAGTTCATTCAGCGGACAAAAAATTCCAAATATGTTCCTTAAGTCCATTAATTTAGTAGGCATCAAACAACACTCAAAAGAAATACATCTTTTGCAACATCATGATCCCTTGACCAATTTTTGTGCAATCATGAGACTTTTCGTCAACCAGATTGTTGTCTCTCTAGAAGACATTCCAACATCCCCGAATAGTTTTAGTACACCAGCAACTCATTGATTTTTTCATGCTTAAGTATTCATGGACACACCTCTAAAATTGACTCTTAAGATTAAGCACTTTGTTAAGAGGGAGTTCCCCAATAGTCTTTGTCCTCTTTACTAATTAATGTGTCCAGTGATTTGATATGTGAAACCTCATCACTCAGTGCATGTTTGGTGTCATAAACCATTATTTCTTTCTTATCTAGCTCATTATTATGTAGAATTGAGCTGTCATTTCATTTGACATGCAGTCAATAGCAACCTCTTTACACTAACTGAAGTTCTTTCTTCATCAAAGGATCATGTTTTATCATTGGATCTTTTATTAGATAATAGCACTCTGTTATGATCTCTAAGATATAGTTCACTATATCATCTTCCTCATTGTTTATTGGGAAGCTCAACATCTCAATCTCTTGTCTTGCTACTCTTCCTATCAACATCCTCAAATTCTCTAGCATGCGGCTCTGGAGAAGCATGCTCTTGATCCTTGGACTATTTTTTGAGTAAAAGTAGTTAGTTGCCTCACTCATCTTCCCACATTTTTAATCTTTACTATCTTGAGATATCCTAACTGAGTAGCTTGTTAGATCAACTCTCTTAGTCTCAAGTTTGACTCAAATGTATTATAATTGTATGATAATTTTCTTGGTTATATGTTATCACTTTCGTCAAAGTAAACGATAGTTCTATTCTCTTTTAGCTTCAACTTTCTGTCTCTGCTATCTCTTAGAATAATAGATTTTCTAGTTGATAGTCGTGTTTTCTCTTTCATTCTTTTGGACATTACAGGAAGAAACACATCGATAAAGTAGTGTGACACAAGAGAAGGTATGGTTGCAAATATTGATGCGTTAATAATTTGGCAACTGTAAGTCTATGTTATCGACTATTCCTTGGCATGCTTTTTATATCTGTTTCAAGGTGGAGGATATATAATCGACAAATAAAAAAATGAACACATCGGGTTTAGCTGATGATCCATTAGATGTTTCATTTTTTGAACCGTTATGCATATTTGTCTTCTTGGTTTATCTTTTCATTTTAACATAATACTTCATGGGACAAATGCAGCCATATGAATTTATTAGGAATAGAGTTTTACAATAAATTCATGTCTGGCTATTGTTGGAAATTCTAGAAGGTTTGCTTTTTGTTTTAATTATTAATAGAGTGAAAAAGTAGCCTTTCTTAAAGTTCATGTAAGAATCGTGGAATTAAAGGAAACAAAGGTGCATTTAGTAGTAAGATTTCCATCGTATATGTTTTTCAGCTCTAGAACAATAACGTACAAATAAAATGAGTTGCTTTTTCTCAAATATTACTCAAGATTTTTCATAGTTGTGATAGACACTATTATAATTTGGACAAGTGATAATTTTTGTAGGTGAAGCAAATCAAGAGTTACAATTTGAGAGGCTAGAAAAGATTTGTTGAAAATGCCTAAAAATAAACTTCTATCATTTGTTTGGGATTTTTAGTATGCCAAAAATTAAGAGTGAAATTAAGCTAATTTGGTTGGATATTTCATTCTATAAGAGCTACTAACATGGAGATGCCTTTTCATATTCTTAATTCATTGATGTGGCTTAGGACTGCAAAAAGGAGTGATAGATGAGCTAAAAGATAAAATATAACTTATGTCAATTTTCAAGCATTAGAGTCAGATGTATGAATTGAAAAGATTCAATACGAAGTCATGAAAATTGGACAATTACCCTGCCGAAGGATAACAATACAATTGAATTTTGTTTCACAGATAAGATTTAGAAGTTCAAAGGATCGGTTGATCGATGGTTAGTCTAATAGAACGGAGTTCAAAGTTGTGTTGATGTTTGATTTCATGTTGAAAATGATAGTTGGACCTAAAAGGTTAAAATATTTCAATTAAAAATCATGATCACGTGTGTTTTTTTTCTTTTGGTTCAATATTTCTGACTACAAGCTAATTGATTAGTTTAAGTATAAAAGGTAGATCTCTAACGTCTAGAACTTGACTTCAAACGAAACCCAATATATGATGTGTTCGTAGTTAATACCATATATATGGATATGAACATATTGGTTCAATTTGCAGAAAAAGAATAGAATTTGACTTAGCTACTTAAGCAAGAGATACCAGCATGCCACCTTCATTTCCTCTTTCTCTTTGCTTACCCTAACAGAGTAAAATTTTGAAGAATAATTTATTTAGTCAAGACCTAAGAGAGACTCTTTAAGTTCATTTGGTGTTAACAACATCATGAAATTAGAGATACAAGACCTATTTCTAGATGTCTACTTTTAGTTTTGGGTGCCTTACAACATACTCCTATGATAAATTAGAATGCAGTTGCTTTCCAAAAGAACCACTACACCTTTTTACTTGATATGAATTTATATATTGTGCTTGGATCTATGCATATTATACCTTTGGAAAGATTTTTATTAAATTGAATATTCTGATTGAGAACTCTTCCTTTTTATCTTCTCCAACAAGCGTTAACATATTTTTTTTATTTTGCTTGCTCTTTTGAATATGGATATAAACACATATTTATATCGTAATTTTACATATGTGATGTTATTGTTGTCTCAATCTTAGTAATGATACAAGTATAATTATTAGGTAGGTCTATCAACTATACATTCAATTAATTAACAAACTATTACCATTATGAGATAGCAGTGAAATAGGGAACAATCATGTAGTAAAAATTACTGACGCTTTACATAATGAGTGATGAGAAATAAATAAAATCTTGTAACTTTTTCTGAAAGAAAACTCAATTAGTACTACAGTATGATGCAAGATAGTGGAAGTTATATAAGATATTGTGAGTTATAGCTATTGTAGCATCGAAAATGTTGATTTTAAAATGAGGTGAGGTTCGAAAATATGGAACTTCGACATTACCTGACATGAATACAGATTTAACTAAATATTAAATTACTTATGTTTTTTTAGATACTCCTTAAGGTTAAAAGTTTCTGACGGAGAATGATGGGCCCGGGTTATAGATTCTTAAGCAGCAAAACTTTTCCTAGGTTACAATGTCAAAGAGTACATTGAATCAGCCTCTATAAAGGTATGAAATACATTTATAACTACATAAACTAAAATTGGAAGAAGTTAAAACAATAATTGATTTGTTGAATGACTAACTAACTGAAAATTATTATTCCAAACATATCCATTATCATCATCATTATCATTCTTATTATATTTACTTTATTATGTTGTGATATAATTGTAGATTCTGCTTGACTTGTTATCTATCCATTGTTCTATGTTCCCTTACTTGTACTTGATGTTCTCATATAATTTATTCTCTTTCCCTGATTATTTATGGTATAAATGCATACTCGTATTCCTTTCTTGTGTTTTGAGGTGTCCTAGGTTTGTATTAGTTATTAGGAATGTGCAAAATTGATGTGGAGACATTCTTGTGAGAGTCATTGCATTTGTTAAAGAGAGATAATTAAGGGCGATCATTCCCCAGTTTTTAGCCGCCTAAATCCTAATAAAAATGCCAAAAATTAAGATAATCACTTGCACATTTTAGTACGCACAATTGTTACAATAAGTAAAGGATAATCAATACTAGGTATAATAGTTAGCAACTCAGCATAATGCAAGTTATACTGAAGAGGGTATCTTCAAAATGCTAATCTGTTTCTAGTAGATATAAAAAAATTAGATGACTTAATGTTGTTACAAATACCTTGTTCATAGTATAAAACCAAACTGTTGATTTGATTTAAGATCTGGGATTAACATAGATGATAAAGATGAGGGTTAACATATTGCTTGTCCTTGCAACCAATTCAGTAACCTAGAGAACATGAACTTTAACTCTTATTGTGATATTTGTTTATCTAGCTGCAATGTATGAGTGTAAACAACATTTTGTGTGTTTCTATTGAAAGTTTGATTGCTTCTTTAGGGGAATCACTTTAAGCATAGATAAAGTCACACAGTAGATCTGTTGATTTTCTTAGACTTATATCCTCTAATCCACATCTCTTTTTGTGTTAATTGGCTTATAATCTCTTGGTTTACTAT
Source organism: Capsicum pubescens (assembly GCA_030864215.1). Lineage (NCBI taxonomy): Eukaryota > Viridiplantae > Streptophyta > Magnoliopsida > Solanales > Solanaceae > Capsicum > Capsicum pubescens. Next base: position 183,563,300 of record CM061538.1, read on the forward strand.
CAAGAAATGAAATTCTGCATTTCTGAGAGTGTTGAATTCCCATTGTTAAATTTAAAATAGGAAATGCTTGCTGATTTTTCTATCATTTCCAGGAAGTAAGCATCTTCATGAAAGTTGAAGCAACTCAGTTTTTAACCAATTGAGGTATGTTAATTTTATGATCAGTAAAGTTATCTAGATTCCCAAATCAAGTTGTAGTTGTTTAGTTAGCTAGGTTAAAGTTTGGACATTTCATATGTGAGGTTTATGCAAGTGACCTTTTTATGAAAAAATTTTATTGTTTGACATGTTTTGCAATCTTTCCATTCTATAGCTCAAGTGCAAATAGGAAAATCTCTTCTATTGTGCCCTTGTTGTATTAGGAAGTGTTTGTTTCTCATTTTCGTTCTGATTTTCTACATCTTGCTCGGATTTTTAGTCATGATAGCCTCTTGTCACGGGCTCATTTTTCACTGTGTCAGCGGCACATAATTTTGCCCGTGCGGCACCCATGGTTCCCCCAACTATGGGCAAGCCTTCTTCATTTCCCAGGTCTTTAGAACGATCCTGTGCCTGTGGGAAGCATGCCTCAGAGGTTTGTTCCCTTTGGTGCCGCTCTATCAACATGTCGGCTGACATGGCCAATGTATAAACAACTCTTATGATGCACCTTTAATCCTTGGATCTCATCTATATGCGCTCCTAGGGATGGCTACGGACATACTCGTCCCTCGCCTGGACCTGGGAATCGCTATAATGTGCACATTCCTATCCTCAAGCTTGACATCGCCTTGTACATGTGCACTTGGCCTTTGCTTCGCCCGAGTAGGGCAACCTTCAATCCTTGGCCTTTGTCTCAAGCGTTTTCCTTAGTCATGCCCTCTTATGTCTTATGGCATAGCCAAACATTGCCCACGCAACTTACATTCAACTTTCATAGCACAGTGTCCCCCCACAACTGCGCATCTAGGCCAATGGACCCTTGCTCGCTCGACTAAACCTTGACCAAGCTCACAAGTTAGCTCACGAGTCTCTTAGGGAGAGTATCTCGATTGATCTATCAGCTTGGAGGCATCCTTTCATTATTTAGACAGCCCGCGGGGCTTGTCGGTTCATATAGACAACATCTAGCCTTGTCGGGGCGCCCAACGCTAGTCCACCCGACCCTGCATTGCTCATAGGGTTCCCGAACCCTATGAGTACCTTGCGCATTCCTTTGACATGCCAAGGCAGGCCCTTGAGGTTGTCCCTCAAGGCAGCACACTTGGGGTGGCCATCTGTCGACATACCCGGGGAAGGCTGGTAGGCTGTCATCATGTATACCCCCCTTATATATGCTTAAAATAAATAATCCCAATGTCCGCCACTAGACATCATTTTTCCCGAGAATTGTACTGGGTCTTAGATCATTCATCCGACCTTCAAATTGGGCGCCGTTTGTTCCTAATCCTGTCTCTTGACTTCCTTCACACCTCCATGAAGTTTCACCCCATTCCCATACACATGGAACAAGTTATGGCCTTCGGACCAATCAGAAAATTACGACAATGCCACTGGACTTTGGCCAAGTCAAGCCCCTATCCAAACGGACTCCAAATGACCCCAAATTTGGTAAAATACATAGGGTACCATTAATATCAACAAACTAAAACGGAATCATTATATTCCACTTGTAGATCAAAATGGAACGGTGTTGACATCGAACACCGCACACGATTCTCATTATGCCTCCGCCCCCTTGGGCTCACACCAAGACCTCTCCAAATCACCTCTGCACTCTTAGTACATGTCATGCAACATATACAGATGTTTTTTGCCTCATTTTATGACCTTTTGCCTCATCTTCGACTTCAGCATATTCCCTCAGCACATGCCGCCTGTATAGCTGACAAGGTTGCGGCCTAGTTGGCACGCACAATCCTGGAGGGTGAAAGGCCCCAAAACTTTTGGGAGTCACACACTGCTATATTGGCTATAGATAGAAAAAGTTCACGCGTTAGTTGCTGACAAGAACGAAGTGTGCTAGGAAGAGTTAGTTGTCCAGTCAGTTGGTTTATTTCATTTTTTTCCTCTCGTCAATCAAGTGAATGGTATGAGATCGCGTATGGTTTTATATTTGAACTCTCTTGAAAGTAAAAAATGGAGTTTCACTTCTTCGATACTTTTGCTTTGAAGTTGAGATACTTGGGTTTCTTTTAGAAAATTGTGATGGTTGGAGTGAAAACTTTTTAATGTATACCTTGTCTTATATGTTTCATTTAAAGTTCTTACTTACTTACATTAGTTCACCACGTGATCTATGAAATACCTACTTGAATTTTGATATATAAATTGAGCGATGGGTGATTTAATTTGGTTAGTTTGAGTATAATTGGGTTTTTGGTGATAGATTAGTGGCTCGAGCTTTCTCAAATGTGCCTATAATCTATTTTTCCAAGATCTTAGGTTACATGTGTGCCATGTGTTTGTTGAAATATAAATAAGAGAGAAATTCCTTAAATGTTTGTAATGGTTGATGTGATCTTTATTACGACATAATATGATCTATCTCAAAACATTAATATGGGTCCAATTACTCATTAAGGAAAGAAAACTAGTGATTTTTGGTTGAAATTGTTGAATAAATGTTGCTTCCATGGCTTTGGTCGGTGAATTTTCTTATCATAGCATTCTAGGGTAAAGTCTGAGTAACCCGAGAGATTTGAATGTTTGCCTTACCCTATGATAGATCAGGTGACACCATTCCTAAGGGTATAGGGTCATTTGTGTTTCTAGTGGTTCTAGGAATATTTTATGAGACAAATGGGTGATATGTGAAGAATGTGTGACATTGTAGAGTTCAAAGAGTTGAGCGTTGTGAGTAAAGAATCACATGTAATGTAACGATGAAGTTACTTTGCAACCACTTACTTTTTTCCTTAACTTTATTTTCTTTAGAAAAAAGTCCAAAAACATGTTTTATCTTTTATCTTTTGCTTTGCTGTTGTTTTCTTTTCATAGGTATTTCTCCAAGGAAAAATTTGCCATGGGATACTAAAAAGGTCCATGCTCCACAAAAGGGCAAGGATAAAGCTACAACCAAAATGAGAAAAGCACCGGTTTCTAAAGTAGTCCCACAAAGCTGGATGGTTGAAACTATAGGTGGAGCTATACAAATGGTTGGGGATACTTCTAGCTCCCGAGATAATGATGAGTTGACTTTGGTGGAGGACCCAAATTTAACGAACCTAGTCTAACGAACCCCCTAGTAAGGCAATATTACTATCCATTGTCATCGACACACATGCCTAGTGCTCCACATAGAGTCTTTACCCTCCTTTACTTTCTTTTTAGTTTTGCATTAGGGATAATGCCATGAATTTTAGTGGGGTGGGGAACCTTACTCTATATAGTATGTTTTATACCTATTAATTTCATTTGATGACATTGGTTGGATGGATTATAGAGATATACTCTCTAATTTTTTTTATGTTTATTTACTTTAGCCCTCGTAGGGTTTATTATTTACTATTGAGATTGATTGGGTTGGCCCTTTATGGGAAAATGGATTGAAGTGTCAAATATTATCCTTTTCAGGCTTGTTTCATGAATTTACTATTGATACGATACCCAATTTGTGCACATTTTTCTTGTCTCCTTTTGTATATACGTGTCCAATAGACTCCAAGGGTTTCCATCGAAATTCAGTTCTTTCCTGAGGAGCAAAATTTTGTTTTCGCTTTCTTTTGATCTTGTATTTTTTTTAGAGTAGTTTCTTTGTCGAACCAAGTGATAGTTCACCTATTATAGATGATAAGTCGACATCCTTAGGTGAAGTATCTAATCATTTCAATTGACTTGGACTAGGAAAAAATTTGAAAACACTTTCAAAATGTCATTGGCAAGGAATGAAATACTTTAGAGAATAACTAAAATATATTTTCTTTTTGAAAAAGAACAAGGTTTTTTATGAGATTTTTCTTGAGTGAGACCATCAATTTCAATTTTTGGCTCTCTCTTTACAAGGTTGACTCTTTGACTTGGAGTAATTTATTAAGATCAAATTGATTCAAATTGGTTTTGAGACTAACTTTTTGCTATATGAGTACGATGCCATTTGTGGTGAGATTTTTGAATAATTCTTGTACATACGTGTAGTCTATAACTTGCCCCGAGTATATTAAAAGCAAAATCATGTGCAATCTTGGTTTGGAGGATGACCCGAGGTTATTTTTGACACATCACATAACCAAATTCCCGGCTTAAAAATGTTCCCTAGTTAACTCTTTTATGCCTTTTTCCCATTTTTCTTTCTTTTTGTAATGATAATTATGCTAAAACAACTACACCCTTTTGAAAATCTTTCCTTTTGGCACTTAACCTTCTCATTGAATTATTCTCGATTACTTTAGGACAAGCAATAGTTTAAGTTTGGGTGGCTGATAAGTCATCAATTTGATGACTTGCTAACACCTTTTAAGATTAAATATCATGATTTTCCATTTACTTGATATTAATCTCATACTTAATGCTCATTGATGCAGGTAAAGGTTGAAAAAGGAAGATGAGCAAGCCGTCCAAGTCAATGAGAGGTAAAATATGAAAGAAAAGAGCACTAAAGACCATATGGGTGTGTAGAGAAACCACCTACACAAGCGAGTGGCCAAAATGACCAAAACATCCCCATCTTCTGTGGATCTTCTATGCATATGCTATGGATCCGCTCTCCATCTACTTAAGCAGATCAAAAGGAGGGTGGAATTTTTTAATATTTGGCAAATGTTGAATTGAGACTTAAATATGGGGTTTAACTCATTTTAATCTTCTTTGAAAAATGTTGTATTACTCTTGAGTGAAGAACTTATTTAGAGTGATTCCCAAGTTAAGTATTAGACTTTCCGTTGAAGATTATTGAAAATCAAAGCATGGATTTGCATTCCCACTATTTTTCATGGATCAATTTAATGGAATCTTTTATATATCTTTACTTTCTCTCTGTGAGTATATAATTCTTCATCTTTGAGTTATGCTTGAATAGGTTGTGATTAGTGCATGAGTGATGTTTATTTTCTTCCTAATTAGCTATTTGTCATGGGTTTTGAACTTATTCCATGTTTTAACTAAGAATTGGAGGTTGTAAACTCCAATTACCTTTGAACCCATATCATCCTCAAAAGAGGGGATATTGGTGAGGAATAAATGTAAATAATAGCTCGATTGATTTTATTTATATCACCCTTTAGACGTAAGGATGTTAATTGAGGCAATAGATTTGTGAAATTGGTACACTTATGAGGTGTTCGAAAGAACCCGTTTGTGAAATTTTGTGTTTTATTAAAAGATTAACACTAATACCTCTAAAATCTAGCCTGCCATGACTCTTAGATAAATTTTGATAAATTCTCAATTACCTATGCATGAGTTCACACCTAGAATGACATAACCTCAATGCCTCTTCCCAATTGATTATAGTATTTCAACCTTGATATAGTATTCTAAAAGCAAAGAAAAATTGTTACTTTAAGAAACATCCCAATTAACCCCCCATTTTACATTTATGTTTTTTCTATACACACTAGGGGTCAACTCCTTGTTGACTTCTAACACTTATAGTCTTGAATTATGTGTCTTCACTCCTTGTGGTTTCGACGCCAACCTAGGTTGTGTTGTTGTATTGAAAACTATTGATTATACCTAAAGAGTTGTAATTTTGTAGTTATTAGGGTTGGTTATGAGTTGGTAGACTTTGGTTCTATTTGGAACAAATTTCTAAGTGATTCTTGATTCTCTTACATCTACAACAACCTAATGGCATTATAGGTGTAAGATTTACCGAGTTCACGGTTAGTTTGGGGCTTGAAAAGGGGTAAAATTTGGAAGGTCCCTGGTCAAAATTTCTTAGCTCTTGGGGCTTGAATTGGATCTTAAACACTCAGATTTTGGTTTATAATAGTACCATGATACTTTACCAATCCTGATCTGAGTTAAAATGGAAAAAAGGCACATGTTTACAAAAAAGACGCCATTGATTCATGAAGGTCGAGTTAGGGAAGATGAAGGCCATTATTTTGGCCTCATCATGCTTAGTGGTCCCGCTATAGCAAAAAGATTCCCACTATAGCATCCCCAAAGTAGTGGGATGCCTTCTTCTATGGTCGGAGGCAGGAAATACCCTCGTCTGAATATTTGACTTAGCATTTTCTAAAACTCTGCAACTGCTTGATTACATTAATGGCTTCTATCTGGGTTTTGCAAAAACATTTCATGTGTACTAACGCCATGGAAGATCAAAATCAAGAAAATACTACCCCTCTCTTTTAGAGATTTCCTGATAGGAATTTTCAGCAAAGGTATCGAGACTATTAGAGGACGGATTCTTCCATCAGAGGGTTTCAGTGATAAATGAAATGGAGGAGGAGTAACAAGAATTGTATACCTAACTTTACTTTTTGGGTGATGCTGCTTGTAGAAGTTGCTCGGGATGGAGTCTCAAGCAAGGTTTAGGAGTTCTATATTATGATCCCAACAGCTCCATAGAAACACCCTCACCCCACTATCTACATACGGGATGTACAAGTTCCCATGGGTATATATACTATCAATGAGACTATGGGGTGTCAAATGTCCCTTATTCTGAGTATGAGGTAAGAGCTAGGGAGATAGACATACGGTGGATGAGTGACACCCTTACTATAGAGGTTGATTGGGGGAAATATTATTAGATTTGTTTTGAGAGGATTAGGAATATGTACTCTTGTATAGATATTTAGGGGTGGCTAAATTTGGTAACTTGGAGGATTTGCTCATAAGGAAACACCATGGATGGGACAATCCCTTAAGGTCTGGTGGTGGCTTATGTTATTCAAGGGATTCATCTCAATGTGAATGTACAAATATTGTCAGAGTAGAAGGACTTTGATCGGGGAAAGAAACATTCTTTCCTTCCTGGCTTGGTTACACAGTTGAGCATCCGTGCGGGTGTTCCAAAAAAGGAGGCTGACAGGGACATAAAAGGTGACATAACCTTTAACCCTCTCAAGGTAGATAATGCATAGGGATAGAGCAAGAATAAAAGAAAGGTGGGGGAAGAGAAAATAGCGGGAGAGAAGCAAATGAGAAGTTGGATACCCCTCCCACATAGCCCTATGTATCCCTTGAGAGCTTGAAGATAGATATGTCTATTGTGAGGATTTACTTGTTGTGGTCACACTTTCTGCCTAAGGGTTTGAATCATTCAAGCTCTACAATTCTACCTAAACTGTCTCAAGCCTACACAAATCTTCAGAGGGAGTTAGATGATGAGAAAAATAAGAGCTCTCTTAGGATCTCATTTTTCCTGTATATGGAAGACCATACAGGTTCTGTTCAAGTGCGTCATTCTTTATCAAAGTGTCTCTAAGCGAAAGAAGTTGTGTTTGATTTCTCTTTAATGAGCGGTATGGAGGAGGAGGGCTTCGATGCTTTGTGACTCAATGTAGATGAGGCCTCTAGTTAGATCCACAGGTTCGCACTCTATCCTATCTACCCTCCCCCATCCTATTTTATTACTTTTTCTGGATTTACATTATATTCATTTGGGTATATCACTAACAATCTATTATTTTCCACTCTTGGATACTTGCTTTTTTATTTTAGTAGTGAATGCATCATTTTATATTCTCTCTCAAGTGGCACGCTAATTTGTTCACTTACTAGAAACTTATCATTATGTTTGGACATTGGAAACATGAGTAGAAATAGGGGAAAAATAGGATAGAGACATTATCCAAGTCCCTACTATAGCAACCTTCTTGTTTCTACTGCAACACAGCCATGAAAAAATTCTCACTATAGTAGGGTCGTTGTAGCGAGATATGTCCCGCTATGGTAGCCCGCTGGTAGTAACCTGGTGAAATTTTCCCTGCAGTCTCTTCTTCGCTATTCCCTTCCTATACGTTTTTATCTAAAAATTACAATATTCAGAATATACGTCGAAGACCAAAACCCTGCTATTTAAAAGGTCAATAATGACTCAAAGCACCAATTACATCCTACGGTTATCAATTACAACTCTAACATAAATAGACAATTTTAGGCCATTTCAAGCATTCAACACTTACTGTACTTCAACTTTTCACATAATAATCGCTCAAAGACATGGTAAATCCAAAAAAATGGTCAATTTCATTTACCACCTCTACATATACCATATGGCTAATACTCATGTGCAAAGATTCCATTTAAATTTCACATCTTACGTGATCACTACCAATAATATGTAGCAATTCACACCTATTTCACTTATTAAAAATTCTTAAACCACCAATTAAGTTGCAATTTATGCAAATCAAATACATAGAATTACCTTAGGCAGTCGACTCAACCTAGGTTTTTGATTTCTAAAAAACACTAAAGTGTCATGTTCTTTACTACCACTAGTTGTTCGTCTACATATTAATCACAACCCTTATGGCCAGTAATTAGAAGCTTCTAAGTTCCAACTTCATTTCTTGCATCTCCTAATGGAGTAAGGTAGTCCCTATTTTGTTTGGATGAGATACTAATTGGAATAAAGAGATACCAATTGGACATAGTCCGTACAGACAATTATTCAGGACAACACTAGAATAAAGAAATAAAGAAAGAAACAATTAGTAGAATGCCGTGTATCTCTTCAAAGATTTGACGTGATTGTCAATGCAACGATTCATATGACTCTACTCAATAACTTACTCTTGAATTTGTGAGATCGGTAACCTAGGATCTGATACTTACTATCACAAAAAGATAATCAGATCGTGCAGGCACAAACTCTAATCCACCTAGATAGAAAAATGATAGCATCCAAGTTGGCCCACTTGCATTAAGATTATTGAGATTCGGTATAAAATCAAGAAGATGCTTATGATTGAAGAAGCCACTAAGAATGAGTTCAAGAATTATGAAAAAGCATGGGCTAAGTGCTACACATATTTTATTATTCAAGTCTAAACCCAAATGGAAGAAGATTGGACCCATATGGGTTTTGATTAAATTTCAAAACTTTTCGTTATTTTCTTAGGGGAGAACTTTTGGTATTATTTTTACATGTTTTCCTAGTCCTAGTTCGATTTTATTCATTCTTTCTATAAAAGTAGATCCTAATCCCATTCTATTTAGGATAGCTTGTTCCTAGTCCTAATTAGATTAGATTTATTATTTTCATAAAATTAGGATTTGAATCCCATGTTATTTGGGATAGGTTTTCCCTATATATAGGGATGAATTTTTGTTATTTTCTATTGATACAATATTATTATTAATTGAGAGTTTATTTGATTTACACCGTTGTGTGTGACTACTTGAAATTTGTCTTGCAACCTTATAAGAACAATTTTTAGAAGGTAATCTTAATTCTTAACTTGATATTTTTGGTTTCTATTAAAGTTAATTAAAGAAGATGATTAGTCTTATATTAATTATTATTTTTAGTTTCTTCTAAATAAGGGTCTAGTTCACTTTTAATCGAAGTTCTTGAATCAACTCTATTAGTATCATAATCTGCCAATTTTGAATACTAAGATCAATTAGGATTTTTAGCATTTATTTTTAAATTTGATAATTTTATTCTCGAATTCACATATCTTTTACTTCTTGTCTTTAATATTAGTATTTTTTTCTTCCACATTATTTCCTTGTTTATTCACATAACTCAATTTTTATCAAGAACCCTTACCACCCATTTAAAACACATGTGTAAGGTAGGGGTGTACATAGGTCGGGTTGGTTCGGTTTTCAATTAAAATATAACCAAACCAATAGTGTCGGTTTTTTAAATCTATAAACCAAATCAAACCAATATAGAGTCGGTTTATTTTGGTTTTAGTCGGTTTTTTCAGTTTTCTCAGTTTTTCAATTTTCTCGGGATTTTTTAATTATATGTAGTAACATATTAAATAATTTTTAGAATCTTATATCTTGGTACTAATTCATAAAAACATATCACTGGAAATTGAAAAAAAGATGTTCAAGCTTGAGTTATTTTATTCAGTCTCTTACAATTTGGTGATTTGTCTGTGGTCATCCTTGTGCCGTGTGTGGAAGCCATGTGCTAATCTTCTCCTGTATCATTTCAATTTCATCGGATGTCCTAGAAGGGATATAAAACTCTTAAGTACATATAGAAGGGAATTGGGAATTGTTAATACACATGTATATCTTTCCAAGGACACCGTGTGTACGTGTCACACTTGAATCTTGATGTACTTTGCAAACTTGTTAGGAAATTAACTACATAGAAACCAACATTTTTCTTGTAGTCAATTATAGTAAACTTGCTTTCTTTCAAGAAAGACAAATCCTCATCATATACCTCCTTTATCCTATTTCCAACTTTGATAAAAGTGAGAGATAGGAAAGGGACATATAAATGAGATGAAAGTTATTGTTTAAACAAAACAAGCATGAGCCAGTAGCCAACCCATGGAAACTTGGCAAACTTACTAAGACATGAAATTTGAATCATTAAATTCAACAATCAGTGTGTGTTGTGGATACATGATAAGGGAAAAAACATATTCAAACACACATCTCTATATATTAATGAATAAAATGTTGTTTTTAGCATATTAACTACTCTCTATTCAATACCTGCAGACTGAAGGACTACGAAACCAAATCGCCCCCCACTTTGTCTGCATAGACTAATAGAGTACTAGTTCATTTGAAGAAAAAAATGCTTTCACTAAAAAGAACAAAAACAATAGTCATAGCCAATATTGGGCATCAATATACATCCTTAATTCAAGTAGTTCCAACAAAAATATCAAGTTAATCAAAACAAGTCATGAATTCTAGTAAAAGAATATTGGAAGTAATGTTCAAGCACCATGATTCACCACAATACAGCTGCCATATTTTCTTCCAAACTAATCAATACTCAAAGGGACACCTGTACATTCTGAAAAGAAAAAAAATATTAGCACTCAAGAACTTGGGTTGCAGACTAGACAAGTTGTTGTTTGGTTCCAAAACAGAAGTGCTCGTTGGAAAACAAAGTAACCTGAGAGAGATTACAATGTTCTTAAAGCTAATTTTGATTCCCTCAAACATAACAATGAATCTCTCAAACATGACAATGAAGCTCTCATCAAAGAGGTACTAATACTTATAAAATGATTTAATGAAAGAATATTGTTTTACTTGTGCTGAGTGTCTAAGCCTCGAAGGTAGGGGTAAGGTTTGCGTATATTGAATATGTTTTTTTGTAGTGAAGGTAAGGGTAAGGTTTTCATACAATCCATCAGCTGATTATAAGCCACAGAGTTGCGACCATACCTATTGCATTCATTTAAGCAAAAACCTCTCTGTTCGTCCACTTTGCAAAGCATATCGACCAAAATACGAAAAGTAACTAACAACATTCGGAAGAACTCCACGATTCAACATTTCTTGATAAAGATGAAAAGCTCTTTCAACATCAGCCATCTTGCTATAACCATCCATACAACTAGCTACTTACTTGTTGTGATATCATTTAATATGTGCATATAATAAATAACAAAATCCATAAATATAAACTTCAAGTCACAGAAAGACAAAGAAAATATCAAATAAAGAATTAGTTATGTAAAATACCTTTTTCAACTTGCTCAATTTTCTGAACTTTTTCCAAATAATCTTGAACCTTCCATTCTTTAGAAGGTGATCGTATCCATTGTTGAGTGAAAATAAGTGCTTCTACCATTTTTGGTGATAAAGAACTCCGATAAGAATCAAGAATACGACCACCGGTACTGAAAGTTGATTCGGATGCAATGGTGGATACAGGAATAGAAAGAACATCCCTTCCTATTTTTGAAACTATTGGATATCTACCCGATGAAGCTTTCCACCAAGCCAAGATACTAAAATCCTTTGGCTTCTCAACATTATCCAATAAATACTGATCAACCTCTGATTTTTTTTCAATGTTTTCCTCTTCTTCTAAATGTTTCTCCCATTGAGATTGCAATATATCATTTTCACCCATCAAGTTAGTGTCACCTCTAATATCATCAATAGAAGTTCCAGCAGGAGAATCATTATAGTGACTATATAAATGTTTCAAGGTTCCTTCCACTTGATCTGCCTTTAATTTTCCCAGTAAAGCACCATATGATTTGCTAAGAATAAAGTTCATATATCTCATCTTATACCTAGGATCCAACACAATTGCAACAAACAATAACATGTTCAAATTCTCTGGTTTCTCAGAATTATCCCAATATTTATCAAACTTAAGTTTCATTTTTCTAGCCATGTCAATCAAAACAAGATCTTCATTATAAGAATACTTAACAATAGAACTTCGAACATTAAAAAATTCATGAAATAATAAGTTTGAAGTAACATATAAGCTCCCTGAAAATTTCAAAGTAGCCTGACAGAAAATGTTCAGAAACTTTATAAAAGCTCTTACATTCTGCCAATCAGTTGTAGTGGGGTGCCCTTTCAATCCACTTTGAAGACAATACTTTTGGTAGTTATGATCATCCACATACATTATTTCAAAGGCCTTTTCAAAATTCACAGCAGTATTTAGCATTGTATATGTAGAATTCTACCTAGTTTCAACATCAAGACTTAAAAGACCATGAGTATCTATTTTTACCTTCTCAACATATGACTTGAAAGAGGCAAATCTAGAAGCAGAAGATTTCACATATTTCACTGCATTTCTTATACGAGAAGTGGGATTAATTTGTTCATCTAAACCTTCTTTTACAATGATATTCAGAATATTAGCATTACATCTAACATGTAAAAACTCATTTTCCAAAATTACCCCTTTCCAATCATCAATACTTGCCTTCAAATGCTTAATGGTTGTATCATTGGCAGTTGCATTATCCAGAGTCACTGTAAACAAGTTTTCGATCCCCCAATCTAACAAGCATGCCTCAATACCTTTAGCTATAGTCTCACCCTTGTGATCCGGTGTTTGAAAAAAATTAAGTATCTTCTTCTATAAATTCCATTCATCATTAATCCAATGCGCAATGACAACCATATAAGTCAAATTTTGAAGTAAAGTCCATGTATCACTAGTAATACATATACGTTGGTTCATGACTAGTTTCTTAATATTTTCTTTTTCTTCTTGATAAATCTTCAAACAGTGTCTAGCCACAGTTACACGTGAAGGTAAATAAAAATTAGGTAAAGCTTTGGCCATTATTTTTTTAAAACCTTCCCCTTCAACAACCTTAAATGGCTGCTCATCAATAATGATCATTATTTTAAAACCTTCCCCTTCAACAACCTTAAATGGTTGCTCATCAATAATGACAAATTCAACAATGGCCCTCTTAATATCATCCATATCATACAACTTTTTCAATAGAACTTGTTCCATTTTCTTGTCCCCCTACTTTGATCGGTAAAGGTTTCAATGTTGACTTCCTTCTATCAACAACTCTAAAGGGAGATTTAAGACATTTTTCATTTAAATGTGACCATAATGTAGAAGTTCCATTTCTTTTAGTCTCGGCAGCAATGTGTTTGACACAATATTTGCATTTTGCTCTACATTTACCTTCTTTAGTGATAAATTTACTAAAGTGATCCCAAATCTGTGACGTTTCTGTTCCAGTATTACCATCTACGAGATTGGAATCTGTAGGAGCTGTTCTTTTTTTCTTTTTAGGAGAAGGATGGAGAGAAGGTGTTTTTTTACCTCTCTTTTTAGGTACTGATAGAGTCGAAGACTTGTCGACAATCATTTCTACATCTATTCTAGTTGTAGTCTCCATTTAAGAATGCGAACAAACCAACTTAAGACTTGTCGTAGCAGCAACAGTGAATCCTAGAAAACACATAAACAAAACAACATAAGGAAAACATCAGTTAGAAACTAAAAATAAAGTCTAGACGAAAATTTAAAAAATAAAAAAATACAGATTCCAACATTGTGATTTGTAATTAAAAAGAGGTAAATGACATCACAAAAGGTCAGAAAATAAAAAAATGAAGAATTGGAGACAACTTATTAAAAGCTCAACTTCATAAAGCAATTAACTATAACATAATTTCATTAAAATAAAAGGAGACAAAGAAGAGAATCAAACCTAAATCCAACTTAAGGAATGAGGATTGAGGAGAATGAAGAAACTAAGGTGAAAATGTGAAAGCAAGCAGAGGAAAAATGTGTAGAACTCTCTGTCTCTGGAAACGTGAAAGAAAAGAGAGAGAATTGAATAGTTTTAGGTTTTTACTTTTTATTTACATATTGGGCTGTTACTGTTAGACGTTAGTAATGGACTGAAATTATAATTAAAGGCTCAACAGACAACAACATATATTTATTTTTTTAACACAAAAAAGTAATAAAAGTAGTTTAAAATAATTAGAAAGTAGAATATAAGTAATAATTTTTTATGTATAAAAAATAAAAATTATATATATTTTCCCGGTTTGGTTTGGGTTCGGTTTGATTTTATTCGGTTTGATTTTATTTTTTCTAAAACCAAACCAAATCAAGAATGATCAGTTTTTTTTTCAACGCCAAACCAATCAAATCAAACCATAAGTCATTTTTTTTTGTTTGGTTTGGTTCGTCGGTTCGGTTTGACTTGACGGTTTGTTTTGTACACCCCTAGTGTAAGGTATCATAAAGAAATTACCGTTAAATCAATTGATCCACCTCAACACAACCACATCAAGTAAATAAAGGAATTACCATTAAGCAAGAAGAATTCAACTCAAGTCAGCCATGGAGGTCTCATGAATAATAAAAGTTACTACTTAATAAATACCATTTAATTATTAAAATTCAAGTATTAACTCATTTCAAATATAATATAAGAAACCTAAACCACAGAAGGATCCAAACATAATAAACAACAATGTAATTCGGTTCACTCTAGGAACCCAGAAAATGTATAACATAAATAAAATCGGTCCGCTCAAGGTACCAAAAAAATCTCCAAATTACCAGGTACATATATGATATGGGACTTATATATTCCCATTATCCATGAATTGTAAGGGACAAGCTTTATTCATGTACAAAATAACCAAGACAACTAGTGCATGCCACTCTTATCCCAAGCAAAGTTTTATACCACCCTTGGTCTAATTTCTCCACCCTTATCCTATCTAAAGTCCATCAATTTAATCATGATCAACCTTTACTATTTTATCTCACAATTCAAAATAGTACTACCATAAACAAGTACAATCACATGACAAGTAAATCAATGGCTTTTTGCGTCAAATGAGGTGTTTATTACTAATCTTTATAAAGATCAGTGCCATCGTTACTAAAATATATACAGTTTAGGTATGTGTTTCTCATTCATCATAAGTTTTAGGATTAATTATTTCATATGGGGGTTCATTTTATATGTACTAAGGTTATACAACACCCTAGCACAAAGTTAAGATGAAAGTATCCTTATCAATTTAGTTTTGGGCTAAGTTTAAATTCAGATCAACTTTAAATGAGCATTATTCCTAGAATATAAGGATCTAGGTGGCCTAATACCCATCAAATTCAGTCTCTAAGTCTACTTTTTAATGCAGTCGACCATTCATCAATCTACTATTTAAGTAAAAAGTTATAACTATTTTACAAAAGTCTATACTTGGTGAAAACAGAGGGATCCATAGCGGTTTTAGGTCAATATAGAAACTTTACTATAGAGACATGTATGTCGCTAGTAACAACAGTTCATAACCTTATTTTGATGGGTTTCAGCCTTCAAACTCCAAAATTTCATTTCTAAGCCCGAGATGGACATTTTTTTCTTTGTTTGTTTGGAAATCCTTTGTTGAGGTAAGATTTTTACTCATTTTAAAAAAAATTTAATCCTTTTATCTTCTAGAATTATTAGAATGGAAAAGTTATGGTGAAGTTTTTGTGGTTTAGAACCCTATGTTCATTAATTTATGGGAAAAAATATGAGTTTATGTGTTTTTACCTAGAATATATTTTAGATTGTGAATGACTCCTTCTAGTATGGAATTAAGTCCAGAATATGAAAGTTTATAGTTGGTGTAATACCCGTGCTTTTTCTTAGCTTGAAAATCATCTCAAGGATGTTAGAACTTGATTTGAAAGAAGAATTCATTCTTATACATTTGGTATTTTCATAATTTTCACTTCTTATCATGTGGGAAATTGAAAAATCTTTCAATCGATATATAATTCGCCTAAATCTGACACCCGGGCGTAGAGTTAGGTCTTTTTTAGTGAGACAGTGTTTGACCTGAGCCTTCAGCGCATCGCGAAAATAGCTCAAATGGCAATTGTCAATTTCCAGTGTTACTCCGCGATACTGGCGCATCGCGCCAAACTTCCAGGTTGTAGACAAGATGGCAACGCGATAGCTCCACGTCGCGCCACCGTGCAGTTTCCCATTTTTCAATTTCCAGTGACATGGCGCAATAACGCCGCATCGTGCCAAGGGCCCAATTTGGGAAATTTTACTGAAAATTAAGTTTCGTGTCCAGGGTTAAAATGGTCAATTTTCTCCCCCCTATATAAGCTTCCAAACAAGGGATTTAGCCCTTATTCATCCAAAATATTAATGTTTTTCTCAAATAATCTCAAGAACTCATTCTAGAATTTTACTAGAAGGTACAATTTCAAGAAGGTTTTACCATCAATCATCACGAAATCACGAACTAAGGTATGCAACGTGTTAATTCATGGGCTCCTTTCGTACATGAAGTCCAAGAATCTCTTTTCAACTGCAAGTTATGGATTTTCTTCATGTGTTCATGTTTTGTATGTTCTCTTTCATGTTGATAAATAAGGAATTGATTTCTATTCCATGATTTGATGATAAATTCCATGTGGGTTTATTAGTAAAGATAAAGATTTACGAAATCTCATGACTAAAACCTTGTATGATGAAATTGAAAGTGAACCATGATGTTTAATTGCTATACCATGATGTTTACATGTACTATGCCTGCCATATGTTTGATAAAATGCCTAGATGAAGGAAATTTGTCTAAATAGCATGATATCATGAAAATCCCCATAAATGTACAAGTTTATGCCTATTAGATGTTTGATGAAATATTTCAATAAACGTATTTTGGTGATTATCATGTATTCAAGAATATGAAGTCATTCCAGTTTCCTTCCATCGAGTCCTGGGGGTACTTGTACCCGAAATATTAGCTATATGCCTAGAGACATGTCATGTTTTCATGATACTCTCAGTCAAGCTATGAACTCTTAGACTTCAGATAGTCGTATAACTCAAGAAAAATCTCCATGATCTAATGACTCAGTCAGTTATCAGATATCAGTAGTATTTCGTCATCCATGGAAATTCAGTAACTCAGTCCATGCTCAGTTCAGTTCAGTAAATCATGTTCAGTGTCTATTCAGATGGGAGTAGGATTTAGCACCGAGTGAACCCAAGGATGGGAACTCACTTGTTATATGAGGGTGTGATTCCTAGAAGCAATCCTTGTATTCCAGAACTATGTAGCCAACATAGGTTGAGACCCCGTAGACTACTATATGAGGGTAGATGAGGTGGCTTAACCTGTTTTGTGAGGGTTCCCACCTTTCTCGCTAGAGTTACCTGTTATATGAGGGTTACTCACATGTTGTCCTTACCAGTGGTGCGGTATTAACACCCTTCCAATCAGGGCATAGATTGATCCCTAGCTCAGCTATCATAGCACCTTTGGGGCATGTCGGTTAGATACTACTTCCCACAGTTTCATGTTACAAAATTAGGACTGTCGGATACAGTCAATCAGTCTCAGTAATAGAACTTAGATAGTTCTTCAGATTTCAGCACTGTCAGATACTGTCAACTCAGTTATAGTACGGAACACAGATAGTTCCATCAGATTCAGAACTGTCAGCTACAGTCACCCGTGTTATCAGTTATACTCAGATACAGTCATTTATGTTATTAGTCATGTTATGTTATCAGTATTCAGATTTAGTAATCACAATATCACGTTGTCATTTACAGTTACGTAATTATGTATGCATTCTCACATTCATATTAAACAGTCAGTTAGCATTAGCATGCATGTGAACCCTTACATTAATCATACCTCATATGTATACTCAGTATATATGTACTGACACATTCGCTCTATGGTGATTTCTTTTTATGTTACACCATAGGTTCAGAGACACGAGTTCCAGATCAGCAATAAATTCTAGTTTTAGCAGTCAGAGTAGAAGTAACTCCTTATTCTTTGGGGACATAATGATTTTCTAGTATCTCATTGATTAGCTTATTAGTTGGAGTTAGTTGGGGACATATCCCATCAACTCCTTATTCAGATTCTTCAGACAGTAGAGGCTTTCAGACTAGATGCAGACTATCATGTTTAGACTTCAATATTTTCAGTTTTGTTTTTGGTATTTCATTACCCTACACAGATGTTATATCATTTAGTTATGTTCAGTATTGAACCTTATGGCCTTTCAGTTCATGTTTCCGCATTATTAAGTTATCATATGCAGTATATAGGTATAGATATCAGTCATGGGTTAGCTTGTGGTCCTTCGGGGTCATAAGCATCGTATAGCGTTCCGATTCAGCAAAATGGGTCGTTACAAATTTTGTATCAGGGCCTAAGTTTCAATAGAGTCCTAGGAAGTCTGAAAGCCACATCTAGTAGAGTCTTGTGCATGGGTGTGTTGCACGCCACATTTATGTGCAAGAGGCTATGAGATGTTTAAGAACAGTTTCCCTTCTTTTAGTATTCATGTCGTGCCAGTGAGCATAATGACAAGTCAGTCTCTCAGTCTAATCTGCTTTTTCTCTTTATTTCAGAACATGTCTCCTAAGAGAAGAAATCATTCATCCCCTCAGCCCGAAGAACCTTTGGGCGATCATGAATCCTCTTGCTCAATCAGTCGCTACTCATAATGAACAGCCAACAGTAAATTAGGCCAACCTAGTGGCCAACTCAGCTGCAGCGAAGATTCAGGACTTCACCCGAATGAATCCTCCAACCTTCCTCGAGTCTAAGGTAGATGAAGAACCTTAGGAATTCTTAGATCAAGTTCAGAAAGTGACAGACGCCATGGGGGTGACTACTATTGAGAGTGTTGAGCTAGCTGCATACCAATTGCGGGATGTGGCTCATGTTTGGTTCAAACAGTGGAAGTCCAAAAGATCAGATGATGCAGGTCCTATAGAGTGGGATGAGTTTGTCACTGCTTTCTTAGAAAGATTCTTTCCCCAAGAGCTCAGAGAAACCAAGGTTCTAGAGTTCATCAACCTCAGGCAGGGCAATATGACAGTGAAAAAGTATTCTTTTAAGTTTACTCAATTATCCAGGTATGCCCCTCATGTGTTTGCAGGCAGTAGATCCAAGATGAGTAAGTTCGCTTCAGGGGTGAATGACAGTGTGGTTAATGAGTGCAGATCCGCCATGCTGAACAGTGAAATAACCTTAGCTAGGCTTATGACCTATGCTCAGCAGATAGAAAAGAAGAAAATTAAGTAGAGGGAAAAATAGAATAAGAGAGTGAAGACAGGTAGTTTTAACTTCGCTCAGCCTAAATCAGAAGGAGGAAACCATTCTCAATTTCATCCTAAGTCATTAGTTCCAGCTCTCTGTACAGCCAGTGCTCCAATTCCTAAGTTCAGAGAGGGTAACAAAGATAGAGCACTAGGATCTAAGACCCTAGGCAGTGTTAGCAGTGCCCGCACCTATCCTCTTTTCCAGACTTACGGTAAGCACCATCAGGGTGAGTGTACAACAGGTAGTGGCATTTGTTTTGGTTGTGGAAAGACAGGCCGTAGAGTTAGAGAATGTCAGCAGCCAGGTCCTCAAGGTCAACAGAATCTCTCTTCAGCTTAATCCGGTCGCCAAAATCAGCAGGGTGCCACTTTCAGTGCTACTAGCGGGCAATACCCAAGTCGTATCTATGCTCTTCATACTCGACATGATCAGGAAAGTTTTCCTGATGTAGTTACTGGTACGTTACAGATCTTTCATGTGCATGTTTATGCTTTGCTAGATCCAGGAGCTTCCTTGTCTTTTGTTACTCCTTATATAGCAGTTGATTTTAGAATCAGTCCTAAAATTCTAGTAGAGCCCTTTTCAGTATCTACCCCAGTCAGTAGAACCATCATAGCTCGGCGGGTATACAAGAACTGCCCGATTATGATATTTCAGAAAGTCACGTAAGCAGATTTAGTCAAGTTAGAGAGGACTGATTTTGATTTCATTCTTGGCATCGATTGGCTTCATTACTGCTATGCCACAGTCGACTGCAGAAACAGAATATTTCAATTTCAGTTCCCGAATGAACCCGTCCTAGAGTGGAAGGGTAGTGTATCCGCTTTCAGGGGTCAGCTTGTTTCCTACCTTCGGGCAAGGAAATTGATATCTAAGGGATGTATTTATCATCTAGTTCATGTTAGAGATTCCATTTCTGAGGCTCCCAGTCTCAAATCAGTCACAGTAGTGAATGAATATTCAGATGTATTTCCCGAAGATCTTCAAGGAATTCCTCCCAAAAGGGAAATAGACTTTGGTATTGATCTTCTTTCAGACACTCAGCCTATCTCTATTCCACTATATAGAATGGCACCAGCAGAACTCAGAGAACTGAAAGAACAGTTGAAGGATCTCTTAGATAAGGGATTCATCAAACCCAGCATTTCCCCGTGGGGTGCACCAGTCTTATTCATGTGCAAGAAAGACGGTTCTCTCAGAATATGCATTGATTACCGTCAACTCAATAAAGTCATGGTCAAGAAAAAGTATCATCTTCCCAAGATCGATAACTTGTTTGACCAATTTCAGGGTGCCAGTTATTTCTCTAAGATAGACCTTAGATATGGCTATCATTAGCTTAGATTTAGAGAATGTGACATCCCAAAGACAGCTTTTCGTACGCGGTATGGTCACTTCGAATTTCTAGTCATGTCATTTGGTCTTACCAATGACCCATCCGCTTTCATGGACTTGATGAACCGTGTGTTCAAGCAGTACTTGGACATGTTCATCATAGTCTTCATAGATGATATTCTGGTCTATTCCTGCACTGAGCGTGATCATGCAGATCATCTCAGAATAGTACTCAGACTCTCAGAAATCATCAGGTATTCGCCAAATTCAGTAAGTGCGAATTTTGGCTAAGATCAGTAGCATTCCTTGGCCATATTATTTATGGTTATGGCATTAGAGTAGATCCTCAAAAGATCGAAGTAGTAAGAAACTTTCCTCGCCCAGTTTCTCCATCACATATCAGGAGTTTCTTAGGTTTGGCTGGCTATTACAGACGATTTGTTAAGGTATTTTCTTATATTGCATCTCCTATGTCCAGATTGACTCAGAAGAAGGTCAAGTTTGAGTGGTCAGATTCATGCGAGAAGAGTTTTCAGGAATTGAAGACTCACCTCACCTCAGCTCCAGTCTTAGCTCTTCCAGATGTCTCAGATGGGTTTGTAGTGTATTGTGATGCATGTAGAGTGGGTTTAGGATATGTCCTCATGCATCATGGTAAGGTCATAGCCTATGCCTCCAGACATCTTAAACCCCATGAGAAGAATTATCCTACTCATGATCTTGAATTAGCAACCGTAGTATTTTCCTTGAAGATTTGGAGGCATTATTTATATAGTGTTCATGTAGACGGTGTTCATGTAGATGTCTTCACAGATCATAAGAGACTTCAGTATGTCTTTTCTCAAAAAGATCTCAACCTTCATCAGAGAAGGTGGTAAGAGCTATTAAAAGATTATGACATGAGTGTCCTTTATCATCCGAGCAAGGACAACGTAGTGATCGACGCTCTCAGTAGACTGTCCATGGGTAGTATTTCTCATGTTGATGATAGTAAGAAGAATTTAGTCCAGGAAGTCCACCATCTTTCTAGACTAGGCGTTCGCTTAGTCGACTCTTCAGAGGGTGGTGTATGTCTTCAGAATAGTTCAGAATCATCTCTAGTTTTTGAGGTGAAAAAAAAACAAGATAGAGATCCTAGCCTAGTCAAGTTGAAAGAGTCAGTCCAGAATCAGAAAGTTGAGGTTTTCTCCCAAGGGGGAGATGGCATCCTTCATTGTCAGGGTCGTCTATGTGTTCTAAGTGTAGATGACATAAGGCAGTGAATTCTTGCAGAAGCGCATGGTGCACGTTACTCTATTCATCTAGGGGACTCTAAGATGTATCGCTACTTGCGGGAGATCTATTGGTGGAGTGGGATGAAGAGAGATATTGTAGAATTTATGGCTTAGTGCTCTATACGTCAGAAAGTTAAGATAGAGCATCAGAAGCCTAGTGGTACTATGCAGGAGTTCAGTATTCCTACTTGGAAGTGGGAAGTTGTAAACATGGACTTCGTGATGGGTTTACCTCGAACTCATCGTTAGCATGATTTAGTTTGGGTCATTATAGACGGAATGACCAAATCAACTTTTTTCCTTCCAGTTCATATCTCTTATTCAGCCGAGGATTACGCCAAGCTCTACATCAAGGAGCTGGTCAGATTGCATGGTTTTCCATTGTCTATTATCTCAGACAGAGGTACCCAGTTCACCTCTCATTTTTTTAAAGCATTCCAAAAGGGGCTTGGTACCTAAGTTCATCTCAGTACAACCTTTCATCCTCAGACAGATGGTCAAGAAGAAAAGACCATTCAGACTTTTGAAGATATGCTAAGGGCGTGTGCAATTGATTTCAAGGGTAGTTGGGATGACCACTTGCCTTTGATTGAGTTTGCATACAACAATAACTATCATTCCAGTATTCAGATGGCTCCATTCAAAGCTCTCTATGGTAGGAGATGTAGATCTCTAATCGGTTGGTTCGAAGTTAGTGAGGCCTCGGTCATAGGTCCTGACTTAGTATTTGATACCTTAGAGAAAGTTCAGTTAATTAGAGAAAGACTTAGGGATGCTCAGAGCTGATAGAAGTCTTATGCAGATGTTCGTAGAAAGGATCTCGAGTTCAAGATTGGTGACTATGTGTACCTCAAGATCTCTCCCATGAAGGGAGTGAAGAGATTCGACAAGAAGGGAAAGCTTAGTCCCTGATATGTTCATCCCTTCAAGATTCTCAGTCAATTCGGCAAGGTAGCTTATGAGCTCGAATTGCCTTCAGATCTAGCTTCATTTTATCCAGTCTTTCAAGTCTCTTTTTTTAAGAAGTGTATAGGTGACCCATCAGTCGTAGTCCCTATTCAGGGCATAGATGTTCAGAATAGCCTCTCTTATGAAGAGATTCCAGTTGAAATCTTAGACAATCAGACTCGTAGATTGAGGAACAAAGAAGTCCCTGTAGTTAAAGTTCGTTGACAAAATCAGTCCGTCGAGGGAGCTACTTGGGAAAAAAAGCAAATATGCGTACCAAGTATCCTCACCTTTTCCCCGCCAACTCAGATCAAGCTCAAGGTAATAGTTCTCCTTAAGCTTACTCATTTTCATGATTAGTGTGCATCACTAACTTAGTATTTAGTCTCATGTTCATATTCCCATGATAAACTTGGTATCAAGTACCACCGCATATTCAGTCATGCATTTATGTATCAAATTAGTTATATAGTTATGCATCCGACATGCATTCTCATTGTGAGAAAACTTAGTTCTTCAAAACTTTCAGTTATGCATTTATGAATCAGTTATGCATGCATCAGATATGCATGTTCAGTATGTTATATTCATCTTGTCAGTCACGTCCGTCATGATATCATGTTCCAGTTATTCATGTTAAGCTTATTGTTTCCCCTCTTAGTCTGTCTCATTCGAGGATGAATGTTCTAAAGGGGGATATATTGTAATATCCATGCTTTTTCTTAGCTTGAAAATCATCTCAAGGATGTTAGAACTTGATTTGAAATAAGAATTCATTCTTATACATGTGGTATTTCCATAATTTTCACTTCCTATCATGTGGAAAATTGAATAAGCTTTCCATCGATATATAATTCGCCCAAATTCAACACGCGGGCGAAGAGTTAGATCCTTTTTAGTGAGACAGTGTTTGACCAGAGCCTTCAGCTCATCGCGGAGATATCTCAAATGGCACTTGTCAATTTCCAGTGTTGCTCCGCGATATTGGCACATCGCGCCAAACTTCAAGGTCGTAGACAAGGTGGCAACGTGATAGCTCCGCATCGCGCCACTGTGCAGTTTCCCATTTATCAATTTCCAGTGACACGGTGTGATAACGCCGCTTCGCGCCAAGGTCCCAATTTGGGAAATTTTACTAAAAATTAAGTTACGTGTCCAGGGTTAAAAGGGTTAATTCACCCCACCCCCCTATAAGCCTCCAAACACGGGATTTAGCCCTTATTCATCTAAAATATTGATGTTTTTCTCGAATACTCTCAAGAACTCAAGCTAGGGTTTTCATAGAAGGTCCAATTTTAAGAAGGTTTCACCATCAATTATCACAAAATCATGAACTAAGGTATGCATAGTGTTCGGTCTCTTTTTGTCCATGAAGTCCAAGAATCCCTTTTCAACTACAAGTTATGAATTTTCTTCATATGTTCATGCTTTGTATGTTCTCTTTTATGTTGATAAATAAGGAATTGATTTCTATTCCATTATTTGATGATAAATTCCATGTGGGTTGATTAGTATAGATAAAGATTTACAAAATCTCATGACTAAAACCTTGTATGATGAAATTAGAAGTGAACCATGATATTTAATTGCCATCCCATGAGGTTTACATGTACTATGACTGCCATATGTTTGATAAAATTCCTAGATGAAATAAATTTACCTAACTAGCATGATATCATGAAAATCCCCATAAATGTACAAATTTATACCTATTAGACGTTTGATGAAATGCTTCAATAAACGTATTGTAGTAATTATCATGTCTTCAAGAATTTCAAGTCATCTCATTTTCCTTCCATCGAGTCATGGGGGTACTTTTACCCGAAATATTAGTTGTGTGCCTAGAGCCATGTCATGTTTTCATGATAC
This sequence comes from Capsicum pubescens, assembly GCA_030864215.1. NCBI lineage: Eukaryota > Viridiplantae > Streptophyta > Magnoliopsida > Solanales > Solanaceae > Capsicum > Capsicum pubescens. The sequence continues at coordinate 183,588,142 of CM061538.1, forward strand.
TCTCAGCCAAGCTATGAACTCTTAGACTTCCGATAGTCTATGACTCAGGAAAAATCATTATGATCTTATGACTCAGTCAGTTGTTAGATATCAATAGTATTCTGTCAGCCATGGAAATTCAGTAACTCAGTCCATGCTCAGTTCAGTTCAGTAAATCATGTTCAGTGTCTATTCATATGGGAGTAGGAATTAGCACCGAGTGAACCTAAAGATGGGAACTCACCTGTTATATGAGGGTGTAATTCCTAGAAGTAATCCTTGCATTCCAGAACTATGTAGCTAACATAGGTTGAGACATAGAATCTTTCTATATGAGGGTAGATAAGGTGGCTTAACCTATTATGTGAGGGTTCCCACCATTCTCGCTAGAGTTATCTGTTATATGAGGGTTACTTACATGTTGTCCTTACTAGTAGCGCGATATTGACACCCTTCCAATCAAGGCATAGATTGGAGCCCAGATCAGCTATCATAGCACCTTTGGGGCATGTCGGTTAGATACTACTACCCACAGTTTCATGTTACAAAATTAGGACTATTAGATACAGTCAATAAGTTTCAGCAATAAAACTCAGATAGTTCTTCAGATTTCAGGACTGTTAGATACTGTCAACTCAATTATAGTACAGAACTCTGATAGTTCTATTAGATTTAGGAATGTCATCTAAAGTCACCCATGTTATCAGTTATACTCAGATACAGTCATTCATGTTATCAGTCAGGTCATGTTATCAGTATTTAGATTCATTAATCACGATATTACGTTGTCAGTTACAGTTACGTAATTATGTATGTATTCTCACGTTCATGTTATACAGTCAGTTAGCATTAGCATACATGTGAACCCTTGCATTTAGCCTACCTCACATGTATACTCAGTACATATGTATTGATGCATTCGCGCTATGGTGCTTTCTTTTTATGTTACACCATAGGTTTAAAGACACGACTTCTAGATCGGCAGTAGATTCCAGTTTCAACAGTCAGAGTAGAAGTGAGTCCTCTTCCTTCGGGGACATAATGATTTTATAGTATCTCATTGATTAGCTTATTAGTTGGAGTTAGTTGGGGACACGTCCCATCAACTTCTTATTCAGATTCTTCAGACAATAGAGGCTTTCAGACTAGATGCAAACTAGATACAGACTATCATGTTTAGACTTCTATATTTTCTATTTTGTTTTGGGTATTTTATTACTCCACACAGATGTTATATCATTCAGTTATGTTTTGTATTGAACCTTATGGCCTTTCAGTTCATGTTTCTGCATTATTAAGTTATCTTATATAGTATACAGGTATAGATATCAGTCATGGGTTAGCTTGTGGTCCTTCAGGGTCACGAGCACCCTGTAGCATTTCGGTTCAGCAAATTAGGTCGTTAATGTTGGGGATCTTGAATTCAGTAAAGGTGGAACCATTATCTTAAAAACTTCCATCAATCATGTTGGGTTGACCTTGAAAAAACTATTTGATGATCAATTAAACTTTGAGTTAAATTATAGACCATAAATAAGTGTAGAAATAGTGATTTTGAATTTTTAAAATATTTGTTTGAGGAGTAGTTTATTAATTATTGTTATAATTGTTGTTTTTTAGATAATTAAACTTTGAAAACATGAAGAAGAATGATGATCATCCATGATATAGCATACTTATTGCAACAGCTTGGCGCTTAAGTAGGTTATGATTTATGAGTTGTAGATTATGGTTAGTAATCATATCTTTAATGTAAATTTAATAATAGAAATCATACTTTGGATTGAAGGCATGGAGTTTGGATGGATGAAACACGAATTTAATGTACTAAGGACCTAATTTTGTGTTATCATATTGATGTATGAATCTTTGTTGGGTGTTTGGTATTAATATGACTTCCTGGTGAATCGTAATAAGAATTATGTGAATATAGATGATAATGAGACTTTATTAACCTATAAAGTAGTAATGTAGACTTATTACCATAAAAATAATGAACTTAATTTTATATGTATTAGAATATGGAATTACCTTGCTTATGTTAGTGGTGAGAACTGATTATGGTATGAGGAGGTGGTGACATAACTTAAGAGGCTAAAGTGAAGTTAGGCTAAGTGTTAAAAACTAAAAGGAATAAATATGTATGACTATGTTGTATTGTAGGTAGAATATAATTGAATTATTTGTTAATTGAGTAGGGCCCCGAACCTAGTTATTACTTGAATGTGACGATTGCTAGATCATAGAAAAATCCACGAGCTCAGTATAAATAAAGGAGGATTGTATTAGTGAATTAATTTATGAATGTTAAACTAAAGTTCAGACTCATTTGGAATGAATGTAAACTTCTAAAAGGAATACTTGAAATTGATAAATACAGTTGATAATACTTATTTTTTGAAGTTGTGAGTTGGTCTACAGATATTCTATAATTTGGGAAACCAATTAATTATATTCACTTGTGATTTTGTGTGTTAAAGAATGATTATTATGTAAATAGAATAATTAGCTCGAGTTGACCAAATGTTTGGGTGGTTGTATATTTTTGCAATGCATGCTTTAGGAAGAAAATCATTAAATGATATCCTTAGTGTTAATCATATATAATGAAGTTATATTAAAGGTTTGTTGACTGTACAAGTATGATTTTTTATTCTCATTATGGTTATGGTTGTTATGATATCTGTTATTATTATTGAATGTATTGGTATTTGGACTTCTTTATGAAGTTGTTATAGTATTGTGATTCATTGGTTGGCTCGATTACTACTCAATATAGTACATTTATAAGAGCTTATTTCCTGTAGGTCATAGTTAGTAGACACACCCATAAGAGTCTTATCATGTATGTACAAGGTATTCAGGGGTGTGATAGTTTCTTGAGTGGGCCTGGTATAAGAAAATTGTTATTGTAGATCTTTATATTTGTTCCATGAGTGGGACAAGTTAAATCATGGTTGTTGTTGTTGGTTCCTCTAGTAAATTAAAATATGATGTTTCTTGATATATTTGGGATTCTTGTATGGTCAGGTTACTTGGCATATATTTTGGGATTTTTGTTCTTAGAGTCAGGGTTTATGACTTGGTCATGGTTCATTTTACTTGTACTTGACTGAAGTTGTAGAGTTACTTGAAAAGCTGAAGTGTAAAAAACTTGAGCATTTATCATGACGTGTGTTCATAGTTGTATTTGTTACTGCGTCATGATTATTTATTTTCATTCATCATTGAGGTTAGTTGAGGTATAAGTGAAACAGATTGACTTAATAACTATTGAGTTAATTAAGTGAGAACTATGACGGATGACACTTGGTATGAAGATGATAAATAATCCACATGAATAAGAATGGAACTACTCTTAGATAAAACAAGGAATAAAAATAGCATAAGTAGATAAAAGTGTTACAAATTAAATTATTATATGAGTTGTCATGTTTTCTTTTTGTGATTCTATGTTGTGTTTACATGATCTAACCTTGACCATGCTATCATACCTACCAATACATGTTTGTACTGATACTACTCTTGATATATCCTTTTTAGGGTATAGTCTAGTTGCATAATCAATTGATGTTATACAGATAACATGGTTAGTGATCTCCACCAGCTTCTACTACTCTCATTCATATTGAAAGTTGTGTCTAGTTTTATAATTCTCAGTTTAGAATCTCCTGTACCTGCTTAAACTAGGTCCTTGGGTAGTTTTTATTTTCCGCATTTGTATAGTTGTAATATCTTTTATAATACAGTGGTATTATCTTACTTAATTTAGGACTTCCACATTTATTATTGAAAGGGTGGTATCTAGGTTGACTGGAAAAGATTCCCTTACGATCTGGTAATTTGGATATTAAAAAATTGGTATTAGAGCCTACATTACCGATCCCCCATTATACGAGAAAATATCGAGTGAAGTCTTTCAAATTAGTGTATTGACGTCCACATCTAATCTTCAAGGATCTATAAGGCTTTGGAATATCATTTCACTTTTTTCTTTCCTATAATGTAGTTTTTCGATTGTTGTATAAATTTAGTCGATGTGATAACTCTTAATTCTAATTGGTATCCAACTAGGAATGTGGATGTCTATAAAATTTGTATAAAAGGATACAAGCAACAAAAATTGAAATGGAGAAGGTTCTAATTGATATCTGGTCGTCGTACAGGGTTTTTATAACAAGTTAGATGACAAACACATGGTCATCAAGTGAACTAGTAGAAGTTTTTTTAATGAGATATGCAGAATGATTTATTATTTTTAAAATTCTTTGAATTCATTTGCTTGTGATTTGTAGTTACTTGAATCAGTGATGCTGAGTATTTTAAGTTTCCATGTGTTGCTTAGTGTGTGAAGGAATTTGACTACAATTATTGCTTGTCTTGCTGGTGGTAACATAATGATTTAATTTGTACTTAAGATTAATGGATCTTGATGCTTATATGAAATGTAGTTGGTTAAATTATTGTAGAAATTGTGAACTGCGAAAGGTCATAACATGCTTATATGTTAATGGTTAAAGGAAGCCTTGTTATGTTACTAAGTGGAAAATGGTACGCTAAATGTTGGACATGGGCTTATAATTGGTAAAATTGTAAGGGATACATGTTATATAATTTTGAAATCTCTTATTTCAAGTGGTTGGAGCATGAATAAGTACCATGAAAAAAGCGTTATTATTGCTTGATGGTGGGAATTGCATAAGAATTTTTTTTGGTAATTCATGATTATGACTTAAGAAAAGTTTGTTTTGGTTTAAAATTTTATGATATCTTGAAGGTTTAATTGGTGACTGAATTGTCGATTAAGTGAACGAACAAGTGGATTTGGTACCCCTTTGCATAATAGTTAATTGGTTAATATGGTTGATGTTATCTATTTGAGGTAGCATTTATATTTGAACATCAAACTTTATTTGGCTTGGTGATTTCTCTGTTGATTGATAAACTACTTGCATTGTTATGATAACGTATAGTTGACGAGGAAATCATGAAATCATGACGGGACTATGTTCCCTTATATTTATTAAATAGTAATTATGGTTTTCTATTGGTAGAAATAGCCATCCATATATTGATTAGTAAAATGACTTATCACTAACTAATTACTATTTGACATTGATCATTTGCTTTTTATATAATTGTAATAATCGATTAATAGTATTCCTTGAAAGTGGTATAATTGAATTTCTAAGATTCTTGTAATAACATAGCTTGACTATAATTGATAATCCTTAGTTGTAAAGTCGGATGACGGAATGGGGTTATTTGATGTGTTATTGAATATTCATATCTCTCTCATTTATCATGATAATACTTGGTTTTTATTTTTCCTTGAGTTATAAAGGTATGTTGGGTCGGTAATTTGACTAGTTGTAGGCAAGTTGTGAGGCTAAATAAGTAAAACTTATCTTTGAATGATAACCAAATAACTAGTTTTTTTTATAAATGAATGATTGAAAAAGGTTGAATATACAAATGTAATTTGTGGTGGAGAATATATGTGTTAATGAAACCCATTGGGGTGTGTTAGTTAGTGGTTGTATTCTAGTTGGTCTATTCTTATGCATTGATCATGGAAGCGTGAAAAGGGTCACAAGGTACATATCTCAAGGGTAAAACATGGTGCAGTGTTTGGTGATGTTGTGTTCATTATAGTAGTGCTTAGGGTGTAATTTTCCAAGTAAAGTTTTCCCTAGGATGATATTTTATAGAATCTTAGGCTAGGGGTGGGTTCTAATTAAAAATTGATGTTGTCTGTCATAGAGATATTTGGTATTTCAAGATGTAGTGTTTGATGAAAGTTCGGTGATATCATTATATACGAGGGACATAGTATCTCAAAGAAACTTTTGAAATAGAGTTTGGGTTTATATAACTCTTGATATAACATTTAACGTAAATGGGGTTAGTTTATGATATCAATAATCTATGTATTGTGTGGTGAAAAAGGTAAAAATGGGGAGATTCTCGAGTTTTTGGCTCACCTATGACTCTATATTAATGTTAATATAGTAAAATAATTCCCTCTATAGCAATATTGCGATAGAAGGATTAATGTAGTACTTTTTTTCTTTTCTCCGAGTTTGCAAATTACCTCATTATAAACTCTCAAGGTCTTGTTCTTAGAATAATAAGGGGAATAACTAATTCATGCACAAATGTTTTGTCCTTTATCTTCTGGTCTGGAAAAGCCTCGGTGGGAGGTCAAGTATAAAATGTGGTATAGTTGATAAACAATGGAGAGTGGGTAAGTAAGATGCATCATTAAAACCTCTGGAAGTAGTGTCATTCTAGATTAAAACTTTGTGCTTTTCTTCACCAAGGCCTATTCTAGGACGAACAAATGATAAATTGGTATCAGTTGTAAAGACTGGTGTTTTCATTACTGAAAATATCTACAGTAAAAGCTTTTTTTTTTATCATTCATCATAAGTGTTATGATTAATTCTTTAGAATAGGAGTACATTTGATATGTGCAAAGGTTATAAAATGCCTCTTGCACAAAGTTAAGATTAAAATGTCCTTATCGATTTAGTTTTGGGCTAAATTTAAACAAGGGACAACTTTAATTGATTATCCCGATAGTAGAATAAGAAGTTAGGGGGATCAATACCTACCAAATTAAATATCTTTTTCAATGCACTTGATCATTCATCAATCCATTTCTTGATTAAAACTTTATGACCATTTACTGAAGATTGTTTGTACTAGCACCATACCAAGTCTAGTCACTAGAGCAATGCCGCTATAGTTATATACACGTTTCTATGGTGATTTAATAGTAGTTTATTACCATATTTTGATATGCTTCAGTCCCCAAACTCAAAAAATTTATTTTTATGCCCTAAAGGGGCAATTTTCTCTTGATTTGGGTAGAAATCCATTGTTTAGATAAGATTTTTACTCTTTTTAAAATCGTTCAATTCGTTCATCTTCTAAAATTATTAGATGAAAAATTTATGAGAAAATCTTGTGGTTTAGAACACTATATTCATGAATTTGTGGGGAACATATAAATGTATTTTTACCTAAAATTTACTATGGATTGTGAATTAACTCCTAGTAAGGAATTAATGTTCAAAATATGAAAGTTTATAGTTTGGGATCCTAACTTTGGTAAAGGTGGAACCTTTAGATTAATACTCCATTAATGGAGTTGGGTAAAATTTGAATGAACTATCTGATGATTAATTGACCCATTGTAAACTTGTAGCCCGTAATTAAGGGTAAAAACTAGTAGGTTTGAATTTTAAAATTATTTGTTTAAAGTGTATTTTATTAATTATTCTTATAATTATTGTTTGTAAGATGATTAGCCTTCAAAAATATGAATAATAATGTGGACCATCCATGTGTAACACCCCGTACTTCTACCTAGCTTCGATTCGTCTCTAGAACATCAAAGATCTTTCTTCATAGATGAATACCTTTTATTCCCTGTGTTATTTTCAAGATTTTGACTTTTTATCATATGGTAAATTGAATAAGCTTTCAATCGATATCAAATTCGCTCAAATCTGACACTCGGATGAAGAGTTAGAGCCATTTTAATAAGACAGTGTACCACTTGGTACTTTAGCGCGTTGCGGAGTCAACCACATTGGCAATCGTCAAAATCTAGTGAGCCTCCGCGATTATGGAGCGTCACGCCAAGGCTCAATTTCAAAATTGTCAAATTCTAGTGCAGCTACGCGATTTCCACCGTGTCGCACCAGCATGAAAAATTGGGATTTTCAGATTCCGTTATTTAATTCCAAGGACCAATTGGTAATTTCCTAAAGCCCCTAATCAGTCTATATACAGGATTTAAACCCTTAATAGTCAAAATTTCTCATTTATTTTCACTATTCCTCAAGAACAAAAGCATTCTCTCTCAAAAATAGAAAACCCTAACCCCCAAGTTTCAAAAGCAATCTAGAGAACCCCTCCAAGAGTCTTCAAGAACTTAAGAATCTAGATTTTCAGGTATGTTAGATGTTGATTCTTGGGTTCGTTCCACCCAAGAAGTTCAAGAATCTTTTTTTAAATTATAAATATTGTTATTTATGAGTTTTCATGATTTATGTTAATTGAGATTTAAGTTTATGATGTTGTTGAGTTTTAATTCATGTTTTGGTTACAAAGTTTCAAACTTTGATCCTAGTATGAGGTGAATTTCATGATATTCATAATAAACCCTACAAGATGCATGTGATTGGTGTAAGCATGTCAATTAGGTGTATTGAATGTTGTATGACCAAAGTATGCTCCACATATATTTGATAAAAGGGAAAATTACCCAGATTAGTCACTATTGGGCTTTTATTACAACTTAAAGTCTAATTTTTAATTAATTACTATTCATAACCCCCTCTTGCCTATTAATTATTCCTAATTACAATTCATAGTCTTTCTCATGTATTTTCTCTCTTTTTCTATTTCCTATTAGTCTTTTTTTTTTCCTTTTTCAATTTTTTTCTTCAGTTTTTATTTTCCTTTTTTTGTTGCTTTCTCTTTATTTTTTTCTTTTTCTTTTTTTTTCCTTTTCATTTTTCTCTTTTCTCTTTTCTATTATTCTTTTTTTTCCTTTTTCAGTTTTTTTCTTCAATTTTTCTTTTTTTGTTGCTTTATCTTTATTTTTTATTTTTATTTTTATTCATTTTTTTTCTTTTTCTTTTTTTTCCTTTACATTTTTCTCCTTTTTTTCTTCTTTTTTTTTTCTCCTTCATTTATTTCTCTTTCTTTTTCTCTCATTTTCTCCTTTTTTTCTTTTCAATTTCTCTCGTTCTTTTCATTTGTGCGAACTAGCAAACATAAATACAAGTGAACTATAAAATACAAATATAAATGTGAACTATAACATACAAATACAAGTGTGAACTATCATTTGTATTTTTTAATTATTGTAAAGGAAGGATTAATTTTTCTTTCTTCGAATACTTATTTGTATTTATTGATACAAGTTGTATTTATTTATACAAATAAATACAACTCAAATTTTTATACAAATACAATATATGCAAATACATATTGTATTTGTAAAATCATTTGTTTTATTTGTTTGTCATTGTATTTATATCAAGTGATATTTGTTTATTTACAAATATGAATGATAATTTTGATATACAAATACAAAATGGTACATTTGTATCAAATGATACATTCCATATTTATATATTTTAGAATCACGAAAATACAATTAATATACTTACTTGTTTGTATACAAATACAAATGATAAATTATATATAGTCACGACTAAGTACAATATGCAATCAACTTACAAATACAAATACAAAATAATTTCTTAAAAATAAAAAGGTAATGAAGAAAATAGAATACAAATACAAGTATAATCCAAATATAATCTAAATATACAAACACAATAAAACCATAATATAAATATAATCTAATATAATATTCAATCAATTATAAAATACAAATACAAAACAGTTCTTAAAATACAAGTGTGAATTATATAAAATATAAATGACGGCGCAAACTAACAAATACAAATACAAGTGCGAACTATTAAATACAAATACAAATGCGAACTATACAATATAAATACAAGTGCGAACTTTAAAATACAAATACAAATATAAATACAGTTGTATCAATAAATACAAAATAGAAATGGCGGTGTGACTACAAATACGATAAATAATTATGGTATTTACGTTATCATCCATGACTTGTGCTCAACTAGTCATACTTTTTGAGAATATAAAAAATATAAAATATAACAAAAAAATAATAAAGAAAATAAGTACAAAAAAGAAAATAAAAAAAAAATCAAAGAAGAAAAGAAAAGAAGAAAGAGAAATAGCAGTTAGAGATTAAAGAAAGAAAAAAAAGAAAAAAAGAAAAAAAGAAAAAGAGAGAAACGAAAAACACAAAAGTAGGAAAACATAGAAAAAAAAGAAGAAGAAAAAATGGGAAAAACACAAGAAATTAAAAAGTATAAAAAAATAATGGTAGTATTAGACAAGAAAATATTCAGTTCAACGAGATAAGCGTGATTGAGATTTTCTTCTTTTTAAAAATAATGAATTTCATTTTTGGCGCGACTAAATAGAGACTGTATTCATATTTAATACAAATACATACTATCAGTAAAACTGAATAAAGCGGACATAAATTGAATACAATGTCTATAAATGGTAATTATGTAAAATGTGGCTATGGAAGGTGGGTTTTATAGCAAAATACTGCTATTTTTGAAAGATCCCCTTGATAAAATGCTTGTGTGTAGGAAATAGGGTCATTATAGCATGTTGACAAGAAACCCCCAATTATGTATAAGTTCATGCATGCCAAGTGTTTGTTGAAAAGCTTTAGTGAATGAATAATGATATGTTGCATGCCTTCCTATTCATGTGCGTTCCTTATTGAATGAGTTGTGAGACCACAGTATGCCTCCCTATACAATTATTTGTGTAAGACCTCCAACTGCTTGAAGAGATGCTTCATTAATTGTATTGTGAATGATAGCTTATTGCCATGTTATGTACGAGTTGTCCTGTCTTGTATTATTTATGTTATCGAGTCTTGGGGGTATTTAACCCCAAAAATTTAGATGCATGTATAGAGCCAGTGTCAGTTTTCAAGATACTCTCAATTAAGCCACGATCAGTAGAACTCAGACAGTCCCAGACTTAAGAAATCTCAGTAATCTCAGTATTAGTAGCATTGTAACTTCAGTTCAGTAATCAATTCAGAACTCAGTAGTATTTTATCAGTCAACGGAACTCAGTGAACTCAGATTAGCTTAGTTAATCAGTATGATCGGTAACAGATTTATCTCGGCCTAGTACAGTCTAAGAATCAGTTCAGAGTTTTTTGGTTGGGAGTAGAATTCAGCAGCGAGCGATCCTAGGGATGGGGGCTCACCCATTAGATAGGATTGATATCCCTAGAAGAAATCCCTAAGTTTCAGAACTACGTAGCCAACTTAGGTTATGAGATGTCACTCGTTAGATAAGACTGACATACTAAGGCATCACCTGCTAATTTAGATCAGATCTTAGGGGTCACCCATTAGTTAGGACTGACTCCATAGCAATTGTCTTTACCCATGGAACGGTACTGACACCCTTTCAGATGGGGTTACAGGTAGGACCCCACTAGTTCAGATTTGGGGCATGTCGGTTAGAAGACTACCTCCCACAGTCTCAGTTTCAGAATCAGTCTCAGTAATAGAATTCAGTTTAGAAATGCAAACTCAAGACTGGTAGATACAGTAGATCAGAATCATTATCAATAGATTCAAAGATCACCCGCTAGATAGGACTAATCTCAGGCTCGATCAACCATCTTCATTATTAGTAGATTCAGAGATCACCCGCTAGATAGGACTGATCTTAGATTTAGTCAATCATTTTCATTATTAGTATATTTAAATATCACCCGCTTGATAGGACTGATCTCAACCTCAGTCAATCAAATATCAGTATCAATAGACTCAGTTATCAGAAGTCCAGTTAGTAGAATTCAGTATTTAGCATTTGTATGACTTCAATTATAGTTTATGCACTCATGCATGTATCCCCATTCAGTAGTCTCATGATATTTAGTCAGTATTGTTTATGCATGTAAACCCTTGCATTCAACCTTACCTCATCTAACATACCAATATATTCTCATGTACTGATGCATACTTTTATCTTGCGCTATGGTGTTTTATACCATAGGTTCAGAAGCACGGGATCCAGAGCACCCTTAGCAGTTTAGATTCAGTCAGCAGCAGTAGACTTAGCAGTGAGTCCTTATCATTCGAGGATGCCCCTTATTTCTTTATTGCATCAGATTCAGTATTTTGGTAGACGGAGTTAGTTGGGGGATTTTCCCATCAACTCCTTATTCATACAGTTTAGAGGCTTTCAGACTATATTTTGTTCCAGACTAGTTATTCAGACAAATATTTTAGTTTTGATAATGTTAAACTTTATTTAGTTTTATTTAAGTATTGAACCTTATGGAAAGTTTTCCCCAGTTTTTGCAATTTTATAGTATATTATTTAGTGCTTAGTTACAGATATCATTCATGGGTTAGCTTGTGGTCCTTCGGGGTCATAAGCACCGTGTAGCATCTGGGGTTCATAATTTGAGGCGTTACAAACTTGGTATCAGAGCCTAAGGTTAGCAGTGTCCTAGGAAGTCGTAAAACCCACATATAGTAGAGTCTTGTGCATGGGTGTGTTGCACGCCATATTTATGTACAGAAGGCTATAAGATATTTTCGGAAAATTTTCCCTTCTTTCATGTCTCAGATCGTGCTATAGAAAGGTCCTCTAATAAAGTTATGTAAATTCTCAGCATGCTCCACTCATGTCAACCCTACCTTACCTTCATGGTAATAGAAATAGTGAAGCTCAAAGTCCTATAGATAGGGATTTCTCAGACCTCCCTACAGACAGTAATGGGATCGCCCACAGGCTCAGTAGTATTCAATCAGATCCTTTCTCAGAATCCTATGGTAGCATATAACCTAGAGTTAGAAGCATGAACCCAGGAGTTTAGCAGTAGTAAAGTTGGAATAGCGTTAACCATGTTGAGCAGATTATGTATTCATGGGGATAGTTGTATAAGAGGTAAATCAATAGGCTTGAATAGTGCATGCAAGAATTTAAGGTTATTGATCGAAAACTAAGTGTGAAGGTGTGGATGTGAGTTAGGAGGTGTGATCCTAGTAGTTGATGAAGGAACAGAAGCAGATGATGTGTTTAGCGAGACAAGCATATGTTGAAAAAGGGTGTAAGTATGTGATGATGATCGTAGAAACAAAAGAATGTTAAAAGTTGTATTCCAGAAGATAGTATTAGCAGTGAGTTTTTTACTTTCAAGTGCAGACTTTTCGGATGAGTTTATCATTCATGTGTATTAATATACCCCAAACTTTAGAGTAGATTGATTGTAGTTCAGTTCAGAGTTTAGTAAAGTGTTCACAGACTTATGGTGGTGATTTGAAGCTAAAGAGGAGAGTATAGTTGAAAGAGTGCAGAAGAAGTACTTCAGTTAAGTATAATTTTTTAGCATGAGTTAGTTAGTAAAGCCAACAAGTCAGTTTAGTAGTCAGACAGTCAGATCCGTATAGTTTCTTTTCTCATCTTTCCATCTAGTTATGCTATCAGAAATCTCAGGAATGTAACTATTCCAAGATAGAAAGTCCCAGTAGTTGCAACATCAACTCAGTTCATGAGTCATGCATTAGTTTCGGATCCCAAAAAGTTCAGTCATGATCCAGTTCGTAGGTGTCTTGTGCATCTCCACAGTTTTTCTCAAGTGTCTTAGTGAAGTAAGATTTCTTAGAGGGGCATAGTGTCCCAAGGGGGAGATGCCCCATATTTTTTTGATGCTTTCATGTCCTTAAACCCATTTAGTTACATGTTCAGATACTCCTTACAAAGTTAGTATCAGTTATCATTGCATATTCAGCCATGCATTCAAGAGTCAGTTCAGTCAGATATTCATACATTAGATATGCATGTTCAGTAGAAGAAGCTCAGCTTGTCAGTAATTTCAGTCGCTCTTTCATGAGAATAACTCTGTCAGATATCCATGCATTAGATATTCATGTTTAGTATGAAATCTCAGTATATCAGTAGTTCTAGTCATATAGTCATGTTTCAGATGCTCATATCCAGTAAGTTCAGCCTGCTAGTATTCTCAGCTTAATCAGTCTCATTTGAGGATAAATATTCCCAAGGGGTAGATATTGTAATACCCCATACTTCTACCAAGCTTTGATTCATCTCTGGAGTGCAGACCTGTTCTAAGGTCCCTGCTCATGATTGTATAACTTCACGTAGGGTTCCACGCATCCCTAGTAGTCCTTCTTAGGACTCTCGGGCTAGTGATATATATGCTTAGTTGCCTTATGGAGATATTTCAAAGCCGAGTTCCATTAGTTTATACATATACTTGCTCAGATTGTGGCATCACAGTCTCGTCGGTCTGATCATGTTGGTCCTACTGCTACTTCATCTAAGGTTACCCGAGTTGGTTAGTTATTAGGTTAAATCCCCCAACCTATACAAGTTCTAAGGTTGAGGAGGATCCTTAGGGTTTATTTATGAGATGGGAAAGATTTTTAGGATGATGCATGCTACTGATTAAAAAGTTTTGGAGTTTTTTACTTATTAGTTAAAGGATATGGCTTAATAGTGGATAAATATTGGGAATAGATGAGGCATGATGATGCTGAGATGGCTATGTGCGATGATTTTTAGGTGTTTTTCTTGATCACTTCATTCCTCAAAAGTTGAAGGAGGCTAAGGCTGAAGAGTTTATGAACTTGAATCAGGTAAGATGAATGTTAAGGAGTATGCCCTAAATTTCCAACAATTGTCTTGTCATGCTCAGATGTTGGTATCTAATATGAGGTCGTCCAAAATGTGAAAGTTTGCTTCTGTTTTTTCCCGTGATTTGGTGTTATAATGTAAGGCTGTGGCATTGAATAATAATATGAACATGCTTTTATCTATGCAGCAGGTGAAGGATGAGAAAAAAAGGGTAGAGATGGGAGAATGACAAAGAAAAAAGTTTAGATATGCAGAATAAAGTGCAAATTAGCAGAACAGTGAAAGAGATTATAGGGAGTGGACTAAAAAAAGAATTGAGGAAATTCTTATTCGACAAATAGTACTCCTTATCCTAAACCTTCAAGTGACCGTAATTTTTAGGCTAGCAGTGGGCCTAAGGCACAGGATGCCCAGTCTCAAGTTAGTGAAGCTCAGTCAGCACCACCATATCCTTCTGGTTATTTTTATGGACAAATTTATCGTATTTATTATGAGGAGAGGAGGAACATGTGTATTATTTGTAGTTATCCTGGTCATCTGTGATAGAATTTTTGTATAGCTAAAGTTTCCACTGGAAGTAAAATGGTCCCCATCACTACTACTTCAACTCCTACACCTAAGGGAACCACTTTAGTTACTGGCAAAGGTCGGAAAAATCTATGTATTTGCTACTCGTCAGGAGTATTAGGCATACCCAGATGTTGATACTGGTATATTACAGCTCTTTTCCTGTGATATTTATTATTTTCTTGATCTGGGTTTCACCCTATCTTATATGACCCCTTATGTGGATGTACACTTTGGTTTTTGTTCTGAAAGTATTTTTGATCCCTTTTTCTATTTATACTCCTGTGGGTGAGTCTATAGTTTCCAAAAAAATCTATAGAGGTTGTGTGGTATCAATTCTTCATAGGGAGACATTGGTAGATTTGATAGAACTTTTCATGGTAGATTTTGATGTATTCTTGGGGATGGATTGACTTCATTCGTGCTATGCTTCTCTAAATTGTATGACCAAAAAGGCCTTCATTTTTATAATAAACCGGAGATTAAATGGGAGGGGAGTTCCTTAATACCCAAAAGGAGGTTTATTTTCTATCTTAGAGCACAAAGGTTGATTTCCAAAGGGTGTCTGTATCATCTAGTTTGGGTTAAGGATTTAAATTCTGAGAATCCCTCTTTGCAATCTTTCATTGTGGTTAATGAATTTCCTGAAGTTCTTTCTGATGATACTCCTAGAATCCCTCTCGATAGGGAGATAGATTTTGGGATTGATCTTTTATAAGATACCCATCCCATTTTTATTCCTCCTTATAGGATAGCTTCGGTTGAATTAAAGAAACTAAAAGAGCAATTGAAGGATCTTCTTGTGAAGAGTTTTATTTTTCCAAGTGCTTCTCTGTATGGTGATCCTGTGCTTTTCATGCGAAAGAAAGATGGATCTCTTCGAATATATGTATATTAACATCAATTGAATAAAGTAATAGTGAAAAATAAGTATCCTTTCCCTAGGATTGATGACCTATTTGATCATCTTTAGGCTACTAGTGTTTCTCTAAAATTAATCTTTATTTGGGCTATACCCTATTGAAAATTAGGGAGGTTGATATTCTAAAAACTGATTTATGAACCTGGTATGACCATTATGAATTTTTGGTTATGTCATTTGGGTTGACTAATGCTTCAGTTGCTTTCATGGATCTTATGAATGGGGTGTTTAGGTAGTTTCTAGATTTTTTTGTTATAGTCTTCATTGATGATATCTTGGTGTACTCAAAGAGTGAGGAGGATTATGCCAATCACATCCAAATTGTGTTGCAGACTCTTAAGAACCAAAAGTTGTATGCAAAATTTTCTAAGTGTGATTTTTTTCTAAGTGTTGTGACCTTTCTTAGGCATGATGTTTCTAGAGAAGGGATCAAGGTGGATCCACAGAAAGTTGAGGAAATTAAGAAATGTCCTTAACGTACGACTCCAACTGATATTAGGAGCTTCTTGGGCTTGATTGTTCATTAAAGAAAGTTTGTTGAGAGTTTCTCATCTATTTCTGTTCTGCTGACAAAGTTAACAGAAAAAATAGTTAAGTCCCGTGGTCTGATGCTTATGAATGTAGTTTTGAGAAGTTGAAGGATAAGTTGACTTTTGCACCTATTTTTACCCTACTCAAAGGTATAGAAGGGTTTTTTGTGTATTATGATTTGTACCGTGAGGTATTGGGTTGTGTGTTGATGTAACTTGGTAAGGTGCTAACCTACGCTCCTAGGTGGCTTAAGGTTCATGAGAGAAATTACCTGACACATGACCTAGACTGGGAGGCTGTGGTCTCTGCTTTTAAAATATGGCGCCATTATCTATATGAAGTGCATGTGGATATTTATTTAGACCATAAGAGTTTGCAGTATGTGTGTACGCATAAGGAATTAAATCTCAAGAAAAGGCAGTGGCTCGAATTGGTTAAGGATTAGAACATGAGTTTGCACTACCATCTAGGTAAAGCTAATACTGTCGAAGATTCTCTCAAAAGGTTTTCTATGGGGAGCTTATATCAAGTTGAGGAGGAAAAAAAGGTTGGTGAAGGATATTCACAGATTGGCTAACTTGGGAGTTCATCTTTTGGATTCTGAGGATGGAGGAGTGATTATTCAACAAGTGGTTAAGTCATCTCTTGGTGTTGAGGTTAAGGAGAAATAGGTTTTGGATCCCATAATTATGAAAATCAAGGATGATGTGGGTCAGAAAATGGTTATGGGTTTCGAGATTGGGGGAGATGGAATCTTGAGCTATACTGAAAGGTTGTGTGTCCCTGATGTAGATGGGTTGCAAGAAGAATTTTGGCTGATTCTCATGAGTCTAGAAATACAGTATATTCAGGTTTGACCAACATGTATCATGACTTGAAGGAAATCTATTGGTGGAATAATATGAAGAGGGAAGTGGCAAATTTTGTTGCTAAGTGTATGGTTTATCAGTAAGTCAAGGTAGGACATTTGAGGCCTGGTGGAATGTCCTAAGAGATAGAATTTCCTATATTTAAGTGGAAGATGATTAATATGGATTACATTATTGGTTTTCCATGGTCTTAGAATTAGTATGATTCTATTTGAGTCATTGTAGATTGAATAACCAAATCTGCTCAATTCTTACTTGTGTGAATAACTACTTAGGAGAGGATTATGCTATGTTGTTCATTTAGGAGATAGTAATATTTCATGGGGCACTAGTGTCCAGCATTTTAAATTGAGGTATGCAATTTTCTTCTCACTTCTGGTGTTCATTTTAGAAAAGTTTGGGTACTCAGTTGAACCCTAGCACTGTCTTCTACCCTCAAATGGATGGACTAGAGGAATGTACTATTCATACCTTGGAAGATATGCTAAGATATTGTGTAATTGATTTCAAAGGTAGTTGGGTTGACCATTTGTCTTTTAACAATAATTATCATTCCAATATCCAAATGGCCCTTTTTATAGTAGAAGGTGAAATTCTCCTTTTGGATGGTTTGAGGTGGAGGATACTAGGTTGTTTGGCCCTGACCTGGTTCTTTAACCATGAAGAAGGTGAAGGTGATTAGAGAAAGACCTAAGACTTTTCAGAGTTACCAAAAAACTTAAGCAGATGTGAGGCGAAGGGAGTTGGAATTTGAGGTTGGTGATTAGGTGTTATTGAAGGTTTCTCGTATGAAAAAAGTCATTAGATTTGGGAAGAAGGAGAAGCTCAGTCCCTATTACATTGGCCCGTATCAAAATGTGAGAAGAATTGGGAATGTTGCTTATGAGTTAGATTTACTAGCATGCTTGGCTTCGATTAATCCCACTATCTATTTTCAATGCTTAAGAAGTGTGTGTGTGACCCTTCTGTAATAGTACCCGTTGAGGATATTGGTCTTATGGGTTTGTTGTCTTATGAGGATGTCCTGGTTGAAATATTGGATAGGAAAGTTGTAGATTGGAAATAAATGATATAGCTTTGGTGAAGGTTCTATGGAGAAATCAAAATATAGAAGAGGCTACTTAGGAATCTGAAGAAGATATGAAATCCAAGTACCCGTTCTTGTTTCCAACGTTAGATGAAAGTGGTTAAGGTTTGAATTTCATTTCCCTCTTATTGCATTTTGAATTTGTCCTTGTATTCTATTGTATTCTTTTTATTATCATTCTAAGAATTTCCTAAATGCTCATTCGGGGAATGATCCAAATGGGGGGGGATGTAAGACCCCATAAAATCTTGATACTTTTAATTTTTATCCTTTCGTATGCATAATGTTATTTTTTATTTGATTAGGATGAGGGATACTAAAATGATGCTTTTGGAAAGTTCCTGAATTTTTGGAATATGATCAAGACCATTTTTTGACCCCAAGGAAGTAGGGTCCAGGATAGTGAAGTGCCACGACACTTATTCTCCATGATAGGAGTGTGACACGGAGGCTACCCTTTGAGATAGCGGCGTGTCAAGATGCTATGTTAATTTCATGCATTTTTGTTTTTTCACTTGCGGTGTGTGACTTTTTGGTCTTTTACCCCTTGAATGACTTTACAACACTTAAATGGCCCCTTTTCCTTCAGGTGTCAAGATCAAACACTACATTTTTCTTCTTTAACTCCCGAACTAAGAAAATTCAAGGGTTTACAAGGAATTCACCATTCGAGATCTAAATTTTGATTCTCTGCAATTTTTTCTATATTTCAAGCATATTTCTCATTCCATAACTTGTATTTTATATTGTGGCATAAATTTATTCAGTATCCATCTATTTTGAATGGTGGGTTTGAAATTGGGTTGAGGGATTTTAGTTGCTACTGCTTGAATTACTTTTCCATTGTTTCAATGTATTATTCATGCTCAAAATTATGGCTTTTGGAACTGAATTGGTGAATACTATAATGGATGTAATTAGTGACATGGGTTTCTCAAAATTGATGAAATTTTTGGCTTGGTAATGGCATTAACCTCAACCCACTTTATTAATGTTGGTTTTGAACATAGAATTTTACGCAATTTAACTGACCTTTGAGAACATTTCATTGCACTAAAGGATAAATGGATAAATATGATTTTGGAATGCTCTTGCTGGCCATGGTTTTGGATTTTTTCGTGGTAATTGTGAGTTTTATAGTTATATGCATTGAATTTTCATAAATGGAATAGTTTGCAAGAATATTGATATGACTATACCAGGTTGGTAAATGCCTTAAAAAATGACTCCATGGTTAACGGTTGGTTATGCGCAAACTATTTTAATTTAGGATTAATGGAAATTGTGTATCTCACTAAGATGGTGTAGTCCCGGGGGGAGCTGTACTGGAAACAATGTTTGTCGATGTTGGGGGTCTATATGATCATGTGTTTGGATACACAATATATTTTGGACGTCTATCACCTTGGTGTCCTTTGCCATTCCTCAATACATGTTGCTAATATGGGCCTGGAATATCGGTACGTGCTGCATAGTTCAGGATAATGTTTTAATTTATCATGCTAATTGACCCTTGTTAATATCCTAACATCTTATACATACATATAAATGTTGTGCATGTGGGTTATGATTGGATTTTGGTAATTGCATTATTTTATCCATATTCCTTGAGTTACATGTCAGTGCTCGCCTCACTGATCGTTCTCTAACACTACATCATTTCAAGATATAAGTTCGGAGGACTTTTCTATTGCTCTTGTGCAGCGTTAGGTCATTGGGTACTTCTATTGGTCAAGTGTGAAGTGGTAAGCCTCAATCTTTCAGAAGGACCTGTCATTTCATTATTCTTTCTTTAATGTCCTAGTACTTTTAGATTCTTTTTGTCATAGTCAGGAGCATCTCCCGACCTAGTTGGTATGTCTGGTTTAAATGCTTTTGTGGATAATATTGGGATGTCTTGGATGTCTTTTTTTGACACCTATATATCTTTGGATTTATATATCTTTTATAGACTTTTTTGGATTCCACTGTTTACCTTTGTTGTGCTCTTAAGGTAAGGCTAGGGGGTTATCTCTGGCCCTCGGTGGGCTTGAGATGCCCTTCACGGCCAGGACTGTGTTTGGGTCGTGATAACTTTGTACATAGTAGTTAAATATAAGAGTTGCTAGATGAAAGCAGTATCTCCGATCTCAGCATAAATAAAGGAGGATTGGATTAGTGAATGGATTTATGAAAGTTGAACTAGATTTTAGACTCCTTTGGGTTGAACGTTCACTCCTTAAAGAAATACATGAACTTGATGAATATGTCCAGACAATACTTACTTGATTAAGTCATTAATTGGTCTTCGGACATGTCATGACTCGATTTCCCTAGTCATGATGGCACCTACTTTATTCTACTAGTAGGTAGCAAAAATCGTATCATGGAACTAACAATAATAGTCTATTAGTGAAAAGTAATATAAATGCCAGAATTATGTAAATAATTAGATAACACGCCATCAAATATAAGGATAACAACATAAACTGAAGATAAATAAGGTAGAGAGTAAAATATCCCACGACATAATAAAGTCGGTATAAGAGCCTCTAGCAAAAGAATCTATACAATAGTCGCGAATATAAAGACCATCGAAAAATAGGAGAAGGAGAGAAAGTAAGCTCCGGCTCTGAAACACACCTTCCCCAACTAGTACTAATACAACGTCAATGGAAGCAGCTAATACTCGTATCTACGCTAAAAAATGAAGAAGTGTAGTATAAGTACCAAAACATCTAGTAGTCAGCAAGCATCAACAGCTGACTGAGGAAAATCATAATATAAGTATAATAAGATGTGAGATAATAACTAAAGTCAGGAAAAGGGGAAAACATGGAACCGTGCTCCTAATACTGAGTAAATAATATCAGTGAGAAATGTGACTAACTATAGTATAACTAGGCATCCAAAAGCTTAGGAAATGCAAACAAGAATAATTAACACACATAATCTCAATGGATGCAACAAAAAAGGAAATACAACTGTAACACTCATAAAATATCTGAACTTAGATACTGTACCCTTGGATCTTTCCATACCATAAACAAAAGATTTAAACCGATTCTATAACAATGATAAATAAACTCTTAATATTGGACTCGAATCGAATATAGTGTATAACATGCCAAACTTGAATTAGAAAAAATATCATGAATACCAGACACAAAACAAGAGTAATATCATCATAGATGTCGAACTCAAACTGGTCTCAGTATCCTAATTGTCAAACTTGAATCTATCCAATGTAAAAGCCTAGTCAAGTCAGAAAATTTCTAAACCTCCTTAGGATCAAGAAAATAAATAGAATGACTGAATTAAGCCTCCTAAGTCTATAAGGAGCTAATTATGGGCCAGGGAATCCCATTTCTAACCCCGAAGGTCCATTCTAAGGTAGTTTCAACCCCATGATAGACTACAATTCCAAATTTGTAAGGCCCCTTAAAATTTCGATGATTTTATTTTTGACACTCCTGTATGTGTAATGTCGATTTTTAACTTGAATTATCTTTAGAGATGTTAAAAGGGTGTTTTGGGAAAGTTTTAGATTTTTCAGAAGGGGCTTGAGGTCATTTTAGTACCCGTGGGCTATAAGCCTCCCCGATAAGGTCTTGTCACAGAGGTTAACCTCCACGATATTAGCGTTTCATGGAGTCAAACCTTCACAATATTTGCATGCCATGCCACTATTTTAAATTAATCCTGTTTCTGTTTTATTCACTTGGAGTGAGAGGGTTTTCGTCTTTTTACCCATTGTACAACCTTATAACATAATATAACCCCATTCCTTCAGTTTTCAAAAATCAAATCATTCTCTTTCTCTCCTAAACTCAAAACCCAAGAACATTCATGGTTTTTACAATTCATTCATCATCTGGGCTCCAAACATCGAGTTGTCTTCAATTTTGTATGCCTTTCAGGCATGTTTCTCCCCCACTAGACCTGAATTTTACATTTTTGATTTAATTGAATTTATTTTCATGTGATTTAAATTGTGGGTTTTGAAATTGGGTTGAGGGGTTTTGGTTGTTACTAATTTAATTACTTGTCCCATACTTGACATGACCCAAACCAGGGCCTAGTCTTTTCGGGTGCCTCAAACCTAATCGAGACTGGAGACCACCCCCAATACCTAACCATAATCGTCATACACCCTATGTCGGATGAATTCCAAACATATAACAAGATAGAACAATAATGAATCAAAGACACTCTATCCAACCAAACATTCAACTGCTGTCATCCCCAATACCAATACCAATTTCAAGGCTAATACCAATACCAACAATACCTATGCCCAAATTAGTCACACAAAGCTTTTATTTAAATTTAAAATAACATCCGATCGGGACATACCCCCGAACCTAGCCAAAATCAAAATACAAGGAATAAACAAAAGTATGTAGTGAAGTCCATTGTATGAAATGGAGTCTTCCGGAGTATAGAAGCTCATCACTTCAGTCTGACACAAAGTTGTCCCTGGATCTAAGTCACTAAGCGGGAGGAATAGTATGGATGGTTCTTGCATCGCGTAGGGATACATCGTTTGAAGACGGGTTAGCAGGTGAACGCTATCACGTACTCACGAATAAGGATAAAATAATGCCATTATTCAAAACCAAAGTAACTAATCATACGTAACAACATACATACTTATATAAATACATACCTTGCCAAAAAAGGAACTAGGTTTGACAAGCATTTTAAACCTTAACCTGGGTTTTTGTAGCTTAACCATCGTAATTCACCCACGAGCTATATGAGTCAAGTTGTATCCTCTGAACGGGCCCTAGTACGTGTAGCCACACAAACCGGAGATATCATAGGGTCCAGGAATTCCCGTGTACCCTTCTCCCAGGATGTTACATATATATAAGATAGGGGATTCCCATGTACCCCATAAGTATATGGTCACCATAACCAAGCCTCATGTTGACAAACATGAGTTTCCAGTGTCTGTCCATCGGACTCACACATTTACGGTTAGCTATCACAACCCGCCATTACCGCCCAATTAAAACCCTTATCACATAACCTGATCACTAAATCCTGAGTCAAGTGTCAAGGCATTATGAAGCGGTATAGTCATACAAACGATAGCTTGCAAGCAATGTCACTAGCCAACATTTAGGGGATTCTCATATACCCCACAAGATTTACAATTAAGACAAAGCCATGGCCACCAAGTCCTTTACAAGTCATTTAAAACCATTTAAACCAATTTAGGTTCCATTACCATATTATGCAACACAAAGTTTTAAATAATAGTCAAACTATGTGGCAAAAACCACAATCATAGGAATTTTAACAAAATGTTGAGGGAACAAGATATCCAAAACCAAAAAACATGTACCAATTGACCATTACCATGCAACCACATGTTAAAACCCCAATTATAACATGAAAACAATAAAAAAAACATAGGAAAATATTATTCAACCAAGAAAAAACAAAACACTCAACATATATTCCAAAACCCAAACAATATCACAAAGACACCATGAAAATCATCCATTAAAATATGCTTTTAGTTGAACTAACAATGAGGGAAGAGTAAAATGCCTAAGACAACAAGGAAGATAGAGAGAAACCACCCTTTATAGCCTTAATTTCTTGCGTTGAAGAAAACCCTATCATTTCTTGAACCAAGAGCTTGAGAGAGATTTGAGAGTGTTTAGAGAGTGTTTGATTATGAATAATAGGCTAAGAAATCCTCCAAAGGTATTTTATGTCGTGGGGTTCAAAGGAGTTATTAAGGGGAAATGTCCATAATCCCCCAACTTAAACTGTAAAAAATTATGTTGGTGGCTAATGTTTGGACCCCTCACTCGTACCCACACCATACGAGTGGTACCCTCCAGTTGTACCGAGAATAGAAAGTTAGACTCTATATTATATCAAAGATACAACTCATTGCCCCAAGTCATCTCAGGACCATACGTCTTGTATGGTTTTAACTGTACCTAAGATAGAATCCAAAGGCTAACCACTGGAAAACATAAGATTGGATACTCTACCCCTTGTATCATGCATATATTACCCGTTTGGTGTCTCCTCATACCAAGAAAAGAAACTGACAAACATCACACCGATCAACACACGTCTAGGGTCCTTAGAACCATACCCACACCATACTACTAGAATGGTGAGTCGTATGATCAACAGAAGGCTAAAACTCAAGAAATTTTGTAAGGGCTAGAACGCAGGGTGTTTCAATTCTCCCCCATTTGGATCATTCATTCTCGAATGAAGGATCAAGGCAGTAAAAGCATAATTAAATGCCCAAACATCTCTACTCACCTTTAAGAAAGAAAATAAAATACTAAGGAATTCACCTTTTGACCTTTAAGAGAGACATAAAACAAAGAAGTCAAGAATCAACACATACCTTTAGCACGAATTTCCAGAATGGGGAATAAGAATGGATTCTTAGACTTCACGTCCTCTCCAGCTCCCATGTACCCTCTTCTACCTTGTGGTTCCTCGATAGAACCTTTACTGAGGCATTATCCTTGGTCTGCAACCAACGAACCTGACGATCTAAGATCTCAAATGGGATCTCTTCATAAGATAGGGAATCTAAAATAACAATGTCCTTGATAAGTACAACCTATGAGGGATCACCTAACACTTCCTTAACATAGAAACTTAGAACATCAGGTTAAGTGAGCTCAAACTAGAAGGCAATTAAAACTCATACGCAATATTACCAACCTTCCTCAAAATTATTTAAGGACCCATATACCAGGGACAGAGCTTCCCTTTTTTCCCAAACTGCATCACTCCCTTCATGGGAGATACCTTTAAGAACACACTTTCCCCAATCTCAAACTCCAAATTCCTATGCCTCACATCCGCATAGAACTTTTGGTGACTTTGGGCAGCCTTAAGCCTATCTGGAATCACCTTTATCTTCTCCATAGTTTGGTGAACCAAATCTAGGGAAAACATATCTGCCTCACCAAGCTTGAACCACCTAATAGGAGACCTATACCTCTACCATACAATGCATCAAATAGAGCCATCTTACTGCCAGAGTGGTAGCTATTGTCGTAAGGAAAGTCTGCAAGAGGCAAGTGCTCAAACTAACTGCAACCATAGTCAATCACACAAGCCCAACACATATCCTCCAATGTCTGAATAGTCCTTTGTACTTTCCAATCAATCTGCGGATGAAAAGCAGTACTCAGACTCAACTTAGTCCCCAGCCCTTTTCTAAAATGACTGCTAAAAGTGAGATGAAAATTGTGTACCATGATCAGATATGATAGAAACAGGTACCCCATGCAACTTCACAATCTCTTGGAGGTACAACCTTGCATAATCCTCAACCAAAAAAGTTAGTCCTCACTGGAAAAAATTGAACCAACTTTGTCATCCTATACACGATGACCAAAATAGAATCAGATTGATTTCAAAACCGATGGAGACTAGTAATGAAATCCATATTGATTACCTCCCACTTCTATTAAGGCAACTTAATTTCTTGATACAATCCTATGCGCCTCATGTGCTCAACTTTCACTTATTGGCACATCATGCACTTGGCAATAAATTTAGCCACATCCCGCTTTGTATTGTTGCACCAATACATCTCTTTGAGGTCATGATATATCTTTATCAAATAGAGATGAACAGCATAACGCGACTAATGCACCTCAGCCAGGATCCTCTATCGTAAACCTTCCAAATTAGGAACACATGACCTCTCGTGGTACCACAAAGTACCATCACCACTAATCTCAAAGGCCAGTACCTTTTGCCCACCTACATTACCCTTGATCTATATCAAGAAAAGATCTAACATCTACTTCTCCTTGATTTCAGCACCAAAAGACGACCGCGTCACTTTTTGCACAATGACACCACCATCCCCAAGGTTTGCCAAATGGTTAATGTCCTTTACCAACTTCCGCTTCCCTTTATCAACATGAGCTAGACTTTCTATGGATAACCTACTAAGATCATTAGCAACCACGTTATCTTAACCTGGGTGGTAGTGAAGACTCATGTTATAATCCTTGAGAAGTTCAAGCCATCTCCTTTCTTGGAGATTAATCTATTTAATATATTTTGCAGGCTCTTATGATCAAAAAAGATATCCATATTCACTCCATACAAATATTGATGCTAGATTGTCAACGCAAACACCACAACTAGTAATTCCATGTTATGAGTTGGATAGTTCCTCTCAAGCACCTTCAACTGTCTGGAAGCATACGCTATCACCCTACCTGTTGTATTAAGACAAAACAAATCCCCACACGGGATGTATTAAAATAGACCGCAAACCTATTAGTGCCTTCAGGCAAATTCAAAATTGGAGCTAAAGTTAGCTTATCCTTCAGCTTCTCGAAACTCCCCTCATAAGTATTCAACCCCAAGAACTTTACCTTTTTCTGAGTAAACTTAATTAATGGAGAAGATATAGTCGAAAAACTCTCCTAAAACCTCTTATAGTAGCCAGCTAAACCCAAGAAGCTCCGAATGTCGGTTGGAGTCGTAGGTCTAGGCCACTTTTTCACCACTGCAATTTTCTGCGAATCCACCATGATCACTTCACTAGAAATGACAGGACTCAAAAAAGTGACAACGCTCGACAAAAAATCATATTTAAAAAAATTGTCATACAACTGCTACTCTTTCAAGTTCTGTAACACAATGCAGAGGTGATTTACATAATTCACCTCACTCTTAGAGTACACCAAAATGTCATTTATAAGAATGATGACAAATAGATCCAAAAACTTATGAAAGACCCTATTCATAAAATCTATGAATGCAGCAGGAGAATGGGTCAACCCCAAAAACATAAAAAGAGACTCAATGTTTCCAAACCGAGTACGGAAGATAGTCTTAGGGATATCTACCTCCCTAATCTTCAACTGGTGATACCTGGATCAAAGCTCAATCTTGGAGAAAAACTTAGCACCTTGCAACTGATTAGACAAATCATCTATCCTTGAAAGAGGACTCTTATTCTTTACATCACCTTATTCAACTGTCGATAATCAATGCACATTCGAAGGGAGCCATCCTTCTTACGCATGAATAACACCGGTGCACTATATGGGGACATACTAGGATGGATGAAACCCTTATCTAAAAGATCCTTGAGTCACTCCTTAAGCTCATTCAACTCAGCTGGAGATATTCTATACTAGGGAATAGAAATTGAATGAGTATCTGGAACACGATCAATCCCAAATTCAATTTACCTATCTGGAGGAACACCAGGAAGGTCATTAGGGAAGATTTCAGGAAAATCATTCACCACCCACACATAATGCAAAGAAGGACCCTCTGAGTTAGAATCTTTAACCCGGACTAGATGATAGAGACACCCCTTAGAGATTAATCTTTGAGCTCTAAGATATGATATTAACTTCTCCATAGGAGAAAGGGAACCACCCTTCCACTCAATAATTGGTTTATTAGTGAATTTAAAGATGACCTTACGGGTCTGATGGTCTAGAAATGCATAGAATGAGTGTAGCCAATTCATCCCTAATATAACATCAAAATCAACCATATCCAACTCAAACAGATCCACCATATTTTCTTTACTACAAACAAATACCACACACCCCTATAGAATCATTTGATAATCATAGAGTCACGTACGGGGTAGAAATAGAAAAAGGGTCTAAAACATACTCCAAACCAAATAAAATGCACAGCCACAAATGGGGTCACATAAGAGAGAGTGGACCTCGGATCAAGTAAATAGTACACATCATAGAAAAAGAGTTTCAACATACTATTTACGATATCAGGTGATTTCTTGGACTCTAGTCTAGTAGTGAGAGAATAAAGATGGTTCCAACAAGTGACAAAACTATATGACACACTCTTTGGTGTTGTAGATCATGAAGAGTCAACTGTACCTTGTTGACCCCCAAAGCAACCTTACCAATGGTATAGTTTCTAAGCTATCCCCTGGATGACCATAGTTGAAGAACCTGTCCTTTCCCTCATCATAGAAACCCCAATGCAATCTACCACAAAATCTATAGGCAGGATATAATGGAGCTGACTGGGACCCACTAGCTTGAGATTGGGCACCCTGTGCCTAATATTGTCTCCATCTTGGAAACACTTGTCATCCGATGACTTTGGGTAGGGAGAAGTAGTCGTTGAGTAAGACCTAGAGTTGCCCCACTTATTTTTAGGCCACTTCCAACCATCCCTGCCACTCTGTTGTTGGCCACTACCCTTTACAGAGAACTTACAGCAATTGTCCTATTTTTTTCCTATATCATCCTACTTCTTCTTCTTCTCCTTCTCTACTTGTTGCATGTACACAACCAACCTAAAGATATCCATGTCCTTGATAAGTAAGGAATCCGTACTTTCCAATATCAAGACTTGGTACAACCTAAAAGAAAACTTCCTTATTTTATCCTTCATGCTAGAAACCATCTCCGGAGAATTCTAAGATAACTGGTGAAATTTCAAGGCATAATCCTTGACTAACATCTTGCCTTGCCTTCATTTAACAAACTCTTCCACCTTTTCTTCCCTCGGATCCTGAGGAAAGAAATGGTCCAGGAAAGCATTAGATAAATCCTTCTATAGAGTTGACTAATCACTATTACCCCTTGACTGATCTCATTCCTCATACCACTAATACACCACATCTTTCAGCTAGTAGGAGGCACACTCCACGCCTTCTAAGTTTTAGGCATGCATAACACATAAGATTTTTTCTTCTTATCTAGAAAACCTTGAGGACCATCCTCTACCTTAATACTAGTAAAGGTTTAAGGGTTAAGACTCATGAACTGGCCAACCATTGTGGCCTCAGAATAAGGTGTAACAAATGTACCACACTAAGCTTAATAAGCTACCAACTAAGTCAATATATGTATAGATAGATGAAACTCAACATTCATCACATCTACCTTAGGATCTCAAGGAAGGCTTAAGGGAACCAATGAAACTCTAAGAAGGACAATCAGGAATTGGGCCCCAAGATCGAGTCTAGACCTCATAATTAGAGTAGGTCCCATCAGCATTTTCTGCAAGTGGGACAAAGGAGTTTCTGGGAGCTTTAGAGCATCGAGAAGGCATGATCTAAAAAGTAAACAAACAACCATTAGAGGACAATTTAGGGCCTTATACTCCACAGCTTGAAAATTGAATACAAGAAAGAGAAACATTCCTAAATGACTTATAGTCCCTCCCTTATGAGTGTGGTGTACTACACACCTTTAAAAGAGGCTTTACTCGACACAGTCTTATGGACTCCCAATTGACCATGAATGTAACGCCCTAAAATCGAGTTCTTGGGATGCCACACGGTGCTCCAAACTATAAGTAGTCTTAAGCTAACCCTGGTTGCTTTCTACTAAGTCTGAGTCTCAACATAGGGGAAATATGAATATGAACTCATAATAATACAGAAAATCTTATCTGAAACATTCTAGAAGTCTTGGTAAAATAATACTGAAAAATCTAAATTCTGAATTAAATGTCTAAAACCAAATCTAGTAGTCTGACAAGCCTCTTCTATCTAAATCTAGAGAGTTACTGGGGCAGGCCCCTAACTGACAAATTGTCTGAAATGAATAAAGGAACATCTACAAATAAATTAAAAGTATGAATATCTAAGTCCCCGAGCTATGAGTACTTACCAACTGCAGGGATGTAGATGAGATGCTAGGAAATCACTTACGCTGCTGAGACTGAGCACCTGAACCTATATTATGAGATAATGTAGCATATAGACATATATGTGGATCAGTACTTTGAGAATGTACTGAGTATATGGGGGTGCATGCAATAAGTTAATTAAATCATCACTGTTTATAAAATCATGCATGATAAAAATGTAAATGAATCACACAAGTTTGAGTAATCTGAAGTATGAAGATCAGAAATCTGAAATAATAAAACATATAACGTAAATCTTGTGAGCCATTACACTTAGTTTCTAAAAGCTGGAAAATACTTTATATTAACGCTTAAGAATCTTAAAACCATAACTTCTAAAACATGTGCTTTTATCTTAAAGCTTTAAATCAATAGACTTTTGAAGAGTCGGGGACATCTTTTTGGGAGGTTCTTCTAACCGACATATACCATGTGAGCATCCATGGAGTCCCACATCTGGCCCCCTTTAGGTGGGGCTATTCTACCCTTGCCATCGGAATAGAACTTCTATCTTAGTGATCACAATCTGAGTCATCTATGTAGAAGTGGGAATAAATCTGAATCTATGTTGGCACGTAGTTCTGGGGTATGAAACCATAGTAACCTACCCATCTCGGTGCCAAATACTACTCCCATTATTATGCTCAAAATCTTAAGAAATCCACTTCAAAAATATAACAAGGGTTTACAAGAAAACCAATTATGCTTTTCTTTCTTTAAATCTCAAGTTATCTGACAAAGTGGATTTTTATCTTAACTTAGGACCAAAAGGTCAAATCTTTGTCAAAATCTGTGAGTAATATTATCTGAGGGTGCTCATAGCACAAATAATCTTGAAACAACAATCTTAACTTGGGGCTTAATGACCCATGAATCAATCTCACGTTAAAACATCTAAAAATTCATTATTGATAATGTAAACACATAATTCATCATAAAATTTGGAAATTACTGCACAATGCATAGAAATATGAATAAAATCATGTAATTTCAACTTCTAAATCAATGGAAATCTCAAAATCTTGCAAGTAATGATAATGGGTATAAACCCTACCTTAAATTTCATGGGAAATCTCATAAATTGCAATAAATTTATAATTAAAATAAAGTTTTGGGCACAAGGATGAAAGAATTATCCTTGTTCTAACCTCACATACCTTAATTTGATGATCTTGATGCAAGAACTTGAATCTTGGATATTTATTGATGTTTTGGAGATGACTTCTTAGAGTTTTTGAATTGGGAATTCAAAATCTTGAAGAGTCTTGGAGAATTAATGGAGAAATTTTAGATTTCTTGGGGAGGAAGTATGAGCCTTAGGGTTTTATTTAAGAGAGAATGATGAATAAAGCATAAAGTGCTCTCAAATATGATTAATCTTTTGTTTTTGGATGGATTGGGGGTTGGAGATTTACCGAAATACACCCTATAAACTTTTATACGAAACTGGAAAATGTACATTTTCCCGATCTGGGTGTCCACCGTGATGCGTCACTATCACGGTGGCTCACTAGAAATTGATAAATGTAAACTAGGCAGACTCTGCGACGCGGAGTCATCGCGGTGTCCCTTTGGAATGCCATTTTGGCATATGACGCGACACACCATTATCGCGCTGGACCTCTGGAAATTGACAAACAGGAAATTAACCCTCTCCGCAATGCGCCAATATCGCGGAGGGCCAATGTAATGGAACAATTGGAAATTTATACTGATCCGCGATGCTCTAAGGGTCCAAACTACGGTGTTTTGTGACAGAAACTTAAAATAGCCATAACTTCTTACTCGATTATCGGATTTAGGCGAATCTTGTATCGCTGGAAAGATAATTCAATTTCCTACGCAATGGAATGTCCAAATCTAAGAAATTCTACACCAAATAAATAGTATATTTCTTTGGGAGCTATCCCTTAACACTCTAGGGACAAATTTAAGGTAGGAAAAATCGTAGGGTATTACAATGAACCTAGGGCTCTGATACCAATATGACATAACCCAAACCACCCTTAGTCGTATCAGGTGCCTTAAGCAAAACCCAAATCGAAAACCATCCCTAATACCCAACCATAACCTCTCTAGACCCTATGTCACCTGAAGTTTGAAAATATAACAAGATAGAAAAATAATGAATCAAAGACATTTAATAAAGTTCTTAACCATAACAATCCAAATATTCAACCAAACATTTAAATGGTGTCATCCCCGATATTAATATCAATGCCAAGGATGAAACCAATACCGACACCATCCATCCCAAAGTAGTCACACAATCAAAAATCAAAACGACATCCGGATGGGACATTCCCCCGACAATAGCCAAAGCCAAAGTCCAAGGAATAAATAAAAGTATATAGATAAGTCCATAGTATAAAGTGGAGTCTTACAGAGTGTGGAAGCTCACCACTTCAAAATGACACAAAGATGTCCCTGAATCCAAGTCACTGAGCTGGAGAAGTAGTATGGTAGGTTCCTGACTCACGTGGGGATACAACGCCCGAAGATGAGTTAGTGGGTAAATGCTAGCATGTACTCAGGAGTAAGGATAAAATAATCCAATTATTCAAAACTAAAGTATATAATCATATACCACCACATACATACTTATACATAAACATACCATATCGAGAAAGGGAACTGAGTTTAACATATATTTAAAACCTTAACTTGGGTTTGTATAGCTTAACTGTCATAATCCACCCACAGGCTATATAGGTCCAGTGTTATACCCTAAATGTACCCCAGTGCGTGTAGCCGCATGTACCAAAGATATCATAAGGGCCAGGAATTCCCGTATAACCTTCGCCCTCCATGATACATTTATACAAGTTAGGAGATTCCTGTGTACCCTATAAGTATATGGTCACCATAACAAACCCTCATATCGGCAAACATTAGTTTCCAATGTCCGTCCATCGGACTCACACCTTTACGGTTAGCTATCATAACCCGCCATTACTGCCCAATTAAAACCTTTAGCACATAACTAAACCATCAATCCCAAAAGTCAAATTTCAAGGAATTATTAAGGGTATCGTCATACCAACTATAGCTTGCAAGCAATGTCACTAGCAAACACTAAGGTGGATCCCTATGTACCCTACAAGATTTCTAATTAAGCCAAATCCATGGCCACCAAGTCCTTTCCAAGTCATTTAAAACCATTTAAACAAATTTAGGTTCCATTACCATATTATGCAATGCAAAGTTTTCAATAATAGTCAAACTATGTGACAAAATCACTATCATAGGCATTTTAACAAACATGTTAAGGGCACAAGATATCCAAAACCAAAAACCATTTAACAATTGATCATTAACATGCAACCACATGTTCAAACAACAATTATAACATGAAAACCATAAAAACATAGGAAAACATTATTCAACCAAGAATTAAAAAAAAACCAATATATATTCCAAAACCCAAACAATATCACAATTACACCATGAAACTCATCCAATAAAATATGCTTTTAGTTTAACTAACAATTTGGGAGGATTAACATGCCTTAGACAACAAGGATGATTGAGAGTAACCACCCTTTAGAGCCTTAATTCCTTGCCTTGAAGAAAATACTAGCCTTTCTTGAACCAAGATCTTAAGAGAGATTTGGGAGTGTTTAGAGAGTGTTTAATTGTGGATAATAGGTTAAGTAATACTCCAAAAGTGTTTTATTTCATGGGGTTCAAAGGAGTTATTAAGGGGAAATGTCCAAAATACCTGTATCTTAAATTGTTAAAAATTTTACAAGTGGGTACGGTTTGACCCCCTCACTTGTACCCACACCATAGGAGTGGTACCCTCCAGTTGTACGCAGAACAGAAAGTTGGACTCTATATTGTATCCAATATATAACTTATTGCCCCAAGTCTTCTTATGAATATACGTCTCATATGGTCTTAATCGTACCCATGATAGAATCTAATGGCTAGATACTAAAAAACATACGATTGGAACTATACCACTCATATCGTGAACATATGACTCATTTGGAGTCTCCTTGTACAAAGAATAGAACTTGACAAACATCACATTGATAGACATACGACTAGGACCCTTAGAATCGTGCCAACACTATACTACTAGTATGGTGAGTCGCATGATCAACACAAGGCTCAAACTCAAGAAATTTTGTAAGGTCCAGAACCAAGGGTGTTTTAATTCTCCCCCACTTGGATCACTCATCCTCGAATGATGGAACAAGGCAATACAAACATGATTAAAACCCAAAACATCTCTATTCATACCTTTATGATAAAAAATAAAACACCAAGGAATTCATCTTTTGACCTTTAACAAAGACATAAAATAAAAAAGTCAAGAATCAACAAATACATTGAGCACAAATTTCCAAAATGGGGAATAGGAACGGATTCTTGGACTTTTATCCTCTTCAGCTTTCTATGCAGCCTCTCCCACCTCGTGGTTTCTCCATAGAACCTTTACTGAGGCCAAATCCTTGGTCTGCAACCAAAGAATCTGACGATCCAAGATCTTAACTAGGATCTACTCACAAGATAGGGAATCCAAAATACCAATGTCCTAGATAGGAACAACCTACGACGGATCACCTATACACTTTCTCAAAATAGAAATACGGAACACCGGGTAAATGAAGCTCAAACTAGAAGGACATTCCAACTAATATGCAACATTTCTAACCCTACTCAAAATCATGTAAGGACCCACATACTGGGGACTGAGCTTTCCTTTCTTCCCAAAATACAACACTCTGATCATGGGAAACACCTTTAGGAACATCCTATCCCTAACTACAAACTCCAAATTCACACATCTCACATCCACACAGGACTTTTGGCAACTTTGGGAAGACTTAAGCCTATCCCGAATCACCTTTATCTTCTCCATAGCTTGGTAAACCATAGTCAATCCAAACATAACAGCCTCACCAAGCTCGAACAACCCAATAGGAGACCTACACCTCCTATCATACAACTTCTTAAATGGAGCTTTTCCAATGCCAGAGTGATGGCTATTATTGTAAGAAAACTCTAAAAGAGGCAAGATCTCAACCCAACTGGCACCATAGTTAATCACGCAAGCCCGAAGCATATCCTCCAACATCTAAATAGTCCTTTCTACTTGACCATCCATCTGCAGGTGAAAAGAAATACTCAAAGTCATCGTAGTTGACAACTCTTTCTAAAACAACTGCCAAAAGTGAGAAAAAAACTGTGTACCACGATTGGAGATGATAGAAATAGGTACCCCATGCAACTTTACAATCTCTTGGAGGTACACCCTTGCATAATCCTCAGTCGAGAAGTTAGTCCCTACTAGCAAAAAAAGAGCTGACTTTGTCATCCTATCCATGATAACCTAAATAGAATCAAATTAATTCTGAGATCAAGAGACACCAGTAACAAAATCCATGTTGATTATCTACCACTTCCATTCACGTAACTCAATTTTTTGATACAATCCTATGGGCCTCACGTGCCTAAATTTCCATGCACTTGGATACAAATTTATCCACATACCTCTTAATATTGCTCCACCAATACATCTTTTTTGAGTTCTTGATACATCTTTATCCAGCCGAGATGAAAAACATAGCGCAACTCATGCACCTCAGCCAGGATCCTCTCTTACAAACCGTCCATATTAGGAAGGAATAATCTATCTTAGTATTGTAAAGACCATCACCTCTAAAATCAAAAGCCATCACCTTATTCACACCTACATCACCCTTGATCCTTATCAAGAGAGGATGTAACATCTGTTTCTCCTTGATTTTAGGACCAAGAGATGACTGTGCCACTTCCTACATAACTACACCACATTTTTGGATTCCAAAAGATGAACTAAAAGGTTATCCAAATAGTGAATGTCATTCATAAACCGCCACTTCCCTTTATCCATATAATCTGGACATCTTATGGATAACCTACTACGAGTATCAACAACTATGCTAGCTTTACCTGGGTGGCAGTGAAGACTCATATTATAATCCTTGAAAAGCTTAAAACCATTGTTATGGGTTTTGATATATATTGTTGAGTATTATTTACTCTTGGTTTAACTGGTGTTTATATATGTTTTTGGTGATGGTTTGAACATGTGGGTTCTTATAAATTGTGATTTAATAAATGGGTCATGGGTAACCCTAAATTTTATGGTTCTTACTTTTGTTTTGGTCTTGGTAATAGAATGCCATCAAAGTGTTTGACAAAATGCCTAATAGAATTAACTAGTCATATGTAAATGGTGTTTTGAACAAAGACAATGGCATAATGCATATGAATGGTTGGCAAATGGTTTTGTAAAGGCCTTGTTGGCCATGTAATGATTTAAATGGTAACCTTGGTGTTTTAATTAGCTAAAAAAGTTTTGAGTCCCTAAATACTAAAGTGATTTGAGTCTCAACTAAACAATGGGTTTAAGTCCCTAAACTTTGAATTGAATAAGTGTTTTTGTTAGATAAAGGTCGAACCCCAAAGTCAAATAAATAATTGGTTGATTAATAATAGTGATGGCATATTGAGTGCTTACAAGTGGTGGTTATATGATGATACCAATGAAGTGCTTTCGTTAAGTAATTGGCTAAATAGTTGTGTGTGAAATGATTATTTTAAATTAGGCTTTAAAGTGGGATATGTAGAAGGGCTGTGAAAGTAGAGTCTGAATGACTAACACTGGAAAATATGTTAACCAGTGCGGGTTTCTTATGATCGGGTGGTTCAAGTCCCCCAAATAAATATGTGAATGAGAGGTTTGATTCCCCCATAATACATTTATTGGTGCTTAAGTAATCTCGATTATGCTGCGAGGTTACCCCTATATAGGAATATACGGTTATAGTTATTATCTGATTCATACAGCCCGTGGGTGCCTTTCTATATAACGATTATGTTACACAACTTAAGTTAGTAATTTCAAAGTTCATGTTGATCTTGTTACATACTCCAGCATGGTATATGGTATATATGTATATGTATGTATATATTGCATTGGTTATATGCGTTAGTTGATAGGATTTGAATTGTTAGGATTATTTTATCCTTACCCTTGATTTATATGCTTGCATTCTAACTGCTAAACATCTTCGATGTTCTTTCCCCATGCATTGAAAATGTTGGTCATACTACACCTCTTACTCAATGATTGGAGTCAAGATCAGTTTGTGTTGACTTAAAGTTGTGAGCTTCCATACTTCGGAAGTCTCTATTTCTTGTTTCATTTTTCTTATTCCTTTATTGGTTTATACTTGGCATTGGTTTTCTCTATGGTCGAGGGCATGTCCTGAACATATATTTTTGGATTTATTTTAGAGGATTTGTATGGACAAACTATGGACTTGGGTAACTATTATGTGGATATGGACTTTATTATTTTGGTTTTGTTATGGTTGTTGGTTGGGTATTAAATAATTTGACTTGTTTGGGTTAGTCATGGTCTTGGACCTATCCCAAAGTCTTGTGTTGCTAACCACCTTATCTTAGTATATGTCAGAAATCCATCCAAGTTTGGGTATATAAAGTGCTGGTTAGATTGGGTAGCGAGGTGATCAGTGGTCCTTGTTGGTCATGCGATGCCTATTACGATAAGGTTCTGGTTTGGGCCATGTCATATTGGTATCAGAGCGTACGTTCATGGTTAGTTGGGCATCCATAAAGCTTTGTTGAGTAGAGTCTCTTTTATAGGTGTTTAGCATACCACACTTATAAGAGAGAG
Source organism: Capsicum pubescens (assembly GCA_030864215.1). Taxonomy (NCBI): domain Eukaryota; kingdom Viridiplantae; phylum Streptophyta; class Magnoliopsida; order Solanales; family Solanaceae; genus Capsicum; species Capsicum pubescens. The sequence continues at coordinate 183,625,707 of CM061538.1, forward strand.
GCTATGAGAAATTTAGGAATGTTTCACTTTCTTGTTATCTTATTTTGAGATATAGAGTCTAAGGTCTTGGATTATTCTGATTTTCGTTTGCTCATTTTTTAGATCATGCCTTCTCAACAATCTGAAGCTCATAGAAACTCTTTTATCCCAAATGGGATGATATTGATGGGACACACTTTACTTATGGAGCCAAACCTAGTCTAGGCATTTGGTTCTCTATTATCTTTGAGTTCCACCGATTCCCTCTAGTACTTATCTAGTACCTTAGGCTGACATAATGAATCTTGAGTTTCATCAGTCGATTCATATGATTTCTCATATGGTAGCTTCTCAGGATGAGCGTGGTGCATCACTTACTCCATCTTCTGATGCCACAAGGGTTGGCTAGTTCATAAGGTTGAGTTCTCTAACCATTACTGGTGTTATGGTGGAGGATTATCCTCAGTTTTTTGGGATGAAATGGAAAACAACTTCTTAATTATGCATGTCATGAGTATGGAGGGTGTGGAGTTCACAGTCTATCATCTGAAGGATGTGGCATACCAATGGTCCGAAGAATAGGATTATAAAAGGGGTGATGGTGATGAGTCTTCTTTGTGGGAGGATTTCTCTAATGTATTTTTGGACCGCTTATTTCCTTAAGAGTTGAGAGAAGCAAAGGCAAAGGAGTTTGTGAATCTAAGGCAAGGAGTGACAATCAAGGAGTATGCCTTGAAGTTTCACCAATTATCTTGATATGCTCTGGAGATGGTTTCTAGTATGAGGTTTAGAATACATAAGTTCGCTTTGAGAATATCTCATGAGTTGATTTTGGAGAGTAAGGTTACCTTGTTGATCAAGTTCAATGATATATCTAGGTTGGTGTTATACATGCATTAGGTAGGGGAATAAAAGAGAAAGTGATATGGCTTGGAAACATGATACTTTCGATGCTTAAACCCACACATAGTATGTAGATTTTGAAGAGTATAAATAAGACAAAAAGGTTTTCAAAATTTAATTTTTATTTTATTTTTTTTATCATAAATAATCACCAACAAGAATTTGGTTCTTTTTATGAACTTGATATCGATAAATCTGTGAATCTAGAAATTCATTTTGACCAATTGGACCTTCTTGAACTATTTCTTTTTAAGAACCAAAAAGATTTGTGCTAACAATAATTTGGTGTGAATTGCACGTATAACAAGTCTACAATAGTACTTGAACAAAAAGGAAAGAAAAAAATATGAAAAATACCAACTTTGATCAGTATATGAGTCAGTCTCTGAGTCGTAACCAATTGATATGACTCGTATACTTCATCATATAAATAGCATAACCAAAAGCCAAGTTGAGAAGCCAAGTATAAGGAATATACTACTCAAGTACCCTAGTCGTAAGCCAGGGTATGAGTAATATACGAAAATCATAGCATAACAAAATCTAAGCTAACATCCAAGAGTTGAAGTGTCAGAGCTATATGATTTAAAAGTCTGAGTACAACCCGTAGAGGCATGTCATATAAAAACTAGTGTTCAAGACTTGGAAAGGAAGAATTCCCAGGTGAATACAAATGAAGGACACAAGTCGTACACTCAGGTACGACTCATAAGAAAAAGTCGTATTTTAAATAGAGAATTGAATCCTTGGATAGATCAGACACTGGAATGAAAATGGCAACGCAGGGTACGACTCTAAGCTGAGGATACGAGTGAAGACTGAGATGTACTGACTGCCGACTTAACTTTACCTTTCCTATTTATAATTGGATTTTTATGTTATTTTGAGATACTATAAATACCCTAGGATTTATCATTAATTATCTTACGCGTTGTGCCACTCTTTTACGCGTTATTACAAATTATTACATATTTTTTCAATTTTTCTTCAGATTTTTAGGGTTTTATTCAATTAAAGACTTTGGATTTTACTCATCTTATTCTTGTGCAATTGATTTTATGTGTTATTCATTGATAATCATGGTTTCTTGCACAAACATGAGCGGCTAATCTCCTTAGCTAAAGTTGTGGGAACCCTGGCGGATTAGCTACATAGAGGAAGTGTGAGACTCAATTGTTCTAGGGTTTCTACATGTATCTTAATTCTTCTTCACAATAATTAGCCTTAAGTAGCTGCAGTATCTTGAGATTTCCTATATTTGAATCCATTCGATTACGAAGAAGCTTGCAATTGGGAAAAGAAGGTTAAGATTGTGATACAATAACCAAGTATAATTGCGATCATACAAGGGACAACAAGGCGACACCCTGAGACGATAACCAAGTCAAAGGGTGAAATTTATATTTTATAAAGTAGATAATACCTATCGTGTAGGCTTTGTATATAGAACATTATAATAAGGGGGTTGATCACGAGAAATTTACACGGTTGAGAAGCCATGTGGAACATAAACCTAGCATTCTCTCATATTCATTTCAACTTTAAAATACTTAATAATTGGTTACTATTTTCAATTGATAATAAAATCCCCCCATTTACTTTCCGGTACTACTCGTGCATTAAATCAAGGCAATCAATTATTCATGTTTTCCCTCTGGGATAGACCCCAACCTTGTTGGGTTACTATATTTACAACCGACCGTATTATACTTCTAGTTGAGGTGTAGTTTTGGGTGACATCAAATTTTGGCATTGTTGCCAAGGATGACGGTTGAGTAATAAATTTAATTGGTGAAGTTTGTAGGTTTTACTTTTTCAGTGTTTGCTTTGGCATACGCTGGTGTATGCCAAATATTAAGAGTCGAGGAAATCCATTACTCCCTTTTGATCTAGATCCAGAATGAATACTTGAAACACCTAGAAGGATGTCAGGACAAGTTCGTGATAAGGTGCCAGATCCTCCACCTATGGACCCAAATGTGGCACTCCCACGTGCTTCATTAGATCCACAGAATATTGCAACATACAAACACAACAACTGTTGGAGCAAGAATGTAGAGAAGTAGAAGAAACCAGGCTTACTACAGAGGCTGTAGTGGATCAGTAAGTAGGACTGGTACGGCCGAAAGAGGTTTTTGATCATTGAGTTAAAAAAGGAAAGGTTCTATTTATTCTAGCATATCAACACTTAGACCCATATGATGAAGATGATTAAGATCTGGGTTATGTTGAGCCAACAGAATCTGGAGCCATTGTTCCTCCTCCTTTAGCCCCTAATGTTAAGTTTGATATTATTAGTGTTGTGATCCAATTACTGAATATGAAGGGTGTGTTTTTGGGAGATGCTAAGGATAATGCAAAGATGCACCTTACAAATTTTCTTGGAATCTGTACAAATTACAATATTCCAAGGTTTAATCAAGAAGCATTATGATTGAGGTTGTTCCCATTTTATTTAACTGGAGAAGCATCATTATGGTTGGAGAACTTCCAAGAGGATCTATCACTACTTGGCATGAGTTGAAGACACAGTTTCTGAGCACATTCTTCCCTCTTGCACGGATGTTACCGTTGAAGGATGAAATTTACAATTTTAGATAGTTATCTGCAGAGTCAATGAATGAGGCGTGGTTTTGAATTAAGAAGAAATTGAGCATGGTACCAAATCAAAGGATCTTACTTGTATGAGATCTTCTATCAATCATTGAATGATATCTTAAGATCTATGATACATATTATTTCAAGATGAGCATTTACGTGTCTTCGCTGGGAAGCTACACAAAAAATGCTAGATGAATTGTGGTTACCAACAGAGGATAGTATACTCGAGATTTGAAACATGGTGGTGGTACATATGCTATTGGATCAACAAATACGTATGGAGAAATGAATGACATAGTAGCACAAGAGGTTACACAACTTCATACAGATATTGGGTTGCTTACAAAAAAATTTACATCAATGAATGCTAAGAAAGTGAATGAAGTAGTGGCATATGGATCTACTTCCAAACCATTCAAGATTAACTCTAATGAAGAGGCAAAGTGTATTAACCATATATTAGAAGATTTCCAAGCCCAAGTGTAAGGGAATCAGGGTTGGAACTATTATAATGATAGATACAAAGATAGGAGTAGAGACAGAGATGGTGATTGGTGACATAAAAATGACTACAAGGAGAAAAGTGATTAGTATATTCCACCAAGTAGATGATATACAGTGTCCAGAATGGAGGCACTTTTGGCTAAGCTGGTGAAAGGAAAAGAAATTCAAGAATACTACTTAAGGGATATCAAAGCCAATCTGTCAAGATTGAAGCAGAAAGTTGAGTCATATGCTACAATAATCAAGCAATTGGAGCAGCAATTTGGTCAGATGTCAGCCCTAGTGAATCAGAGTAAATGTGGCACTCTTCTAATTAATACAGTAGTAAATCCCATAAATGATAGTTAATGTCATTCTATTACCACTTTTAGTAGTAAGGTTACTACAGAAATCCCGTACCCACAGTTGATAAACAGAATAGTGAGGATGAGCCGATTGATGTTGGGAGAAACAATAAATAGAATGATGAAGAAGAAAAAACTGAAGATCCTATGCTGAAGCCCATTCCAAGACCACTTCCAACCTATCTACAAATATTGAGAAAGAAACAAGAAGGTAAGTATGAGAAATTTTTGTTTATGTTAAAAGAGTTAACTGTCAATATACTGCTTGTAGAGGCGTTCGACAAGATGCCAGGATATTCAAAATTCATGAAGGATTTGATCACCAAGAAAAGGTTAGTCAGTTATGAACCTGTTGACAACATTCATCAATGGAGTGTTATAGTCACCAGATCTTTGGTAGAGAAAAAGAAGGACCCTAATGCTTTCATAATACCTTACACTATTGGGTCTTTCAACTTCACTCGAGTATTACGTCACTTAGGGGGTAGCATAAACCTCGTTCACTTTGTTTTATTCAAACAATTAGGGTTGGGAGCTCCAAAACCCAATACCATGAGACTAGTAATGGCAGATAGGAAAATGAAGAAGCCTGTTGGTATCGTTTATAATGTTTTGGTAAAAGTGTCTTCTTTCATATTTCCTGTTGATTTTGTTGTATTATATTGTGAAGTGGAATATCAAGTCCCCATTATCTTAGGAAGACCATTCTTGGTTGCATGTAGGATGCTGATTAATTTGGAAAAGGGACATCTGACTACGACTCAAAGGTGAATAAGTGATATTCAATGTATGTAGATCTATGAAGCAGCTTGATGAATTGAGAATGGTGTCTGTGATTGATGTAGATGGTGAGGATATAGATTTGTTCCATGATGTTGATGCATTTACTCTATGGGATGATGGTTCTGATACGTTTGTTCCTTTGGAAGAGAGGCTAGGTGTCGAAGCTCTTGCGATTGTGATTATGAATTTTGACTTCGAGGGTATCAAAGAGTATGTAGAGTTTGTGAGTGCATTTCATGGTGATGTTTATAATTATGAACCAAAGAAGCTTGATCTAGATTTAAATAATCGAACTACTCCGCCAGTTTGTCCATCCATTAAGGAACCACCGGTGTTAGCATTGAAGACCCTTCTATCTCACCCGAAACATGCACTTTTAGGGGCCAACAACACTTTGCTAGTTATTATTGCAGTTGACCTTAGCCAGTAAGAGGCCAAAGATGATGTGGGTATTTATGCGTGAACTTAGGGTATTTTGTTAGTTATGATACAATTTGATTTGAATTGTAGGTAAAATAGGTTTATAATAGTATTTGAATAAAAAGAGTAGAAAAAGACCTAAAAGGACAAATTCTAATCAGTATATGAGTCTTCCCTTGAGTCGTAACCATTTTTTATGACTCGTATGCTGAATCATTTGAGGAATAGACCTAAAATCCAAATTAAGAAACAATGTATAAAGAAGATATAATTTAAGTATCCCAGTCATAAGCTAGGGTAAAAGTTGTATACTAAAATCATTAGCACAATAGAACCCAAGCTACTACTGAAGAATTGAAGTACCAGATGTATACGAGTTGAAAGTCTGAGTATGACTTGTATAGGGATGACATATCTCAACCAGTGCTCAAGACCTAAAAAGACTGAAGTCCCAGGTAGATACAGATTAAGAACACGAGTCATATACGTAGTTATGACTCATAAGATGGAGTCGTAATCTGTATAGAGATTTGAAGACGTGTGAATATTAGATACTGGACATGTTATGACAAAGTAGGGTACGACTCGTAAGATGAGGATACGAGTGACGACCGAGTCATACCGACTACCTACTTAACTTTACCTTTTGCCATTTTTAATAGGATTTTTATGTTATTTTGAAAATATAAAAATACCCTTGGGTTATCATTTATATGGTTACGCATTGTGACATTAATTTGCACGCAATTCCTTATTACTACATTATTTCTTAATATTTTAAGGTTTTGTTAAATTAAAGACTTTTGATTTTATTCATTTTCTTCTTGTGCAATTGATTTTATGTATTCTTCATTAATAATTATGATTTCTTGTACCAACATGAGCGGCTAATCTCCTCAGCTAGGGTTGTGGAAATCCTGGCGGATTAGCTACGTAAAGGAAGTGGGAGATTCAATTATTCTAGGGTTTCTGTATGTATCTTAGTTCTCCTTTGTATTAATTAGAATCAAGTGGATGCAGGCACTTGAGATAGACTGTATTTGCATCCATTTGATAACCAAGAATCTTGTGATTGGGTAGCGAGAATTAAGATGGTAATACGATAACCAAGTATGATTGGGGCTGTAACAAGGGGCAGCAAGGCAACACTCTGAGATAATAACCAAGACAACTGGTGAAATTTATCTTCCATATAATACCTAAATTGTAGGCTTTGCATGAACAATAATAGAGTAATTATGTTGAACACGATAAATTTACATAGTTGAGAAGCTAGGGGGAACACTTTCCTAGCATTCGCCTTATAATGATTTCAACTAAACAATACTCAAGAGTTGGTTATGTCTTTCTACTAATAAAAAAATCTCCCCATTTACTTTCCTGTACTTCTTGTGGATTACATAGAGTCTATCAATTATTCACGTCTTCCCTATAGGATCGACCCCAACCTTGTTGGGTTACTATATTTGCAATCGATCGCATTATACTTCTAGTGAAGGTGCAGTTTTGGGTGTCATCAAATTTTTCCTCCATTTTTGGGGATGACAGTTTGAACTATGAATTGAATTGGTGAAGTTCACAGGTTTTTAAATTTTCAGTTTTTAATTTGGTATACATTGGTGTATGCCAAGCACTAGGAGTAAAGGCAGTCCCTTACTCCCTTTTAATCCAGAACCTGAAAGAATCCTTTAAACACCAAGAAGGATGGAATAACAAGTTCATAAAAGAGTTCAAAATCCCCCACTTATGGATCCAAATACGGCACTTCCATGTGGTCAAATTGATCCACAACATATTGCAGACTTACAAACACAACAACTGTTTGAGCAAGAATGCAGAGAAGCTGAACAAGCTAGAGTTGCTGCAGAGGCAGGGGTAGCTTAGAAACATAGGCTAGTCAGGCCTAGACAGAATTTTGATTGTCAAGTTCAGAGAGGCAGATCTCCATTTATGCAGGCATATCAACACTAGACCTATATGAGGACGAAGATAATGAAGATTTGGGTTATGTTGAGCCCACAGAATCTGATGCCATTGTACCTCAGGAGTTAGCCCCTTAATGTGAAGTTTGATATTACTAGTGCTATGATCCAATTATTGAATTTGAAGGGTGTATTTTCTAGTGAAGCTAAGATAACACAAACATGCATCTTACAATTTTTTTTGGGATTTGCACTTACTATAATATTCCAGGGGTTAATCAGGAGGAATTAAGATTGAGGTTGTTACCATTTTCTTTGATGAGAGAAGTATATTTATGGATAGTAGAAATTCCTTAAGTATATATCACTACTTGGCACGAGTTGAATACATAATTCCTGACAGATGTTTCCCTCCGGCATGAATGTTACAATTGAAGGATCAAATTTACAATTTCAGACAGCTACCTATAGAGTCCATGTATGAGGCATGGTTTCAGTTCAATAAAAAGCTGAGCATAGTACCAAATCATAGAATCAGAGGATCTTACTTGTCTGAGTTCTTCTATAGATCATTTAATGAAAGTTTAAAAGCTATGATAGATACAATTTTAGGAGGAGTATTCATGCATCTTCATTGGGAAGCTACATAAGAAATGCTTGATGATATTGCAGTTATCAACAGAGGTTGGCATACTCAAAATTCATAATAGAGTGGTGGTACATATGCTATTGGTGCATCAAATACGCATGGAGAAGCAAATGACATAGTAGCTCAGGAGGTTGCAATGATTTATACAGATATCAGGTTACTGACAAAACAGTTTCCTTTAATGGGTGCTGAGATAGTTAAAGTAGTTGCTACACAGAGAACAATATCCAAACTATTTTAAATTGAATCTGAGGAAGAGGCAAATTTCCTTGATAGTAGGTTGGCGTATTTCTAAGATCAAGGGTAGGAAAATGAAGGTAGGAACTATTATAATAACAAATAAAAAGATAGAGATAGTGATTGGCAGCGTAAGGATAACTATAAGGAGAAGAGTTACAAGTATATTCCACCAGAAAGTCAAGATACAGAGTCCAAAATGGAGATACTCCTAGCAAAGCTGGTCAAAGAGAAAGAAAGTCAAGAAAACTACTTAAAGGATATCAAAAATGAACTGTCAAGATTGAACTAGAAAGTTGAGTCACATGCTATAGCAATCAAGCAGTTGGAGCAGCAATTTGGTCAGATGTTAGCTGCAGTGAATCAGAGACAACCTGGCACTCTTCCAAGCAACACAGTGGTAAATCCCAAAAATGATGTCAATTCCATACCATTACCACTTGGATTGGTAATGTTACTACAGATCCACCTATACCCATAGCTAATGATCAAAAAAAAATTAAAAGGAGTCGGTTGATGTGGGGAGCAGCAATAAGCAGAATAAAGAAAAAAAATTCCAGAACCTGTGATAAAATCCATTATAAGACCACGTCTTCCCTGTCAATAAAGAATGAAAAATAAACTAAAAAAGGTAAGTATCAGAATTGTTTTTCTATGCTAAAAGAATTAACTGTCATTATACCGCTTGTATAGAAATTGAAGAAGATGCCAGGTTATGAAAATTTCATAAAGGATATGATCACCAAGAAGAGGTCAGTTAGCTACGAGCTAGTAGATAATATTCATCATTGTAGTGTTTTGGTTACTAGATCTTTGGAAGAGAATAAGGAGGACCCTGGCACTTTCATAAGACTGTGTACAATCGGGACTTTCAACTTTACCCGAGCACTGTGTGATTTGGGGGCTAGCATCAATCTCATTCCCTTGTCCGTATTCAAGTATCTAGGATTGGGAGATCCCAAACGAACCACTATGAGACTATTTATGGCTGACAGAACAGTAAAGAAGCCTGTTGGTATCTTATATGATGTTTTGGTAAAAGTGTCTTCTTTTTTATTTTCTCCTGATTTTGTTATATTAGACTACGAGGTGGAATTTCAAGTCCTTATTTTCTTGGGAATACCATTTTTGGCTATAGTTAGGAAGTTGATTGATCTGGAGAATGTATATTTGATGCCGAGACACAACAACAAACAGGTAATATTTAATGTATACAAATCTATGAAGCATCCTGACGAATAAGAGTGGTATCTATGATTAATATGGATGATGAAGAGGCAGATTCATTCCATGATATTGATATAGTGCCTTTGTGGGATGATGGGTCTGATGCAGTTGTTCCAGTTGAAGAAAGATTAAGTGTTGAAGCATTTGCAGTTGTGATCATGAATTTTCATTCTGAAGATAATGAGGAGTATGGGGAGTTAGTAGGTGCACTACAAGGGAGTGGTTATAACTATGAACCAAAGAATCTTGATATATATTTGAAAAATAGAACTTCTCAACCAGCTCTTCCGTCTATTAATGAACCACCGGTGTTAGAGTTGAAAGACCTACCATCTCACTTGAAATATATATTTTGGGGGGCTAACAACACCTTATTTATTGTTATTACAGTAGATCTGAGACAGTTAGAAGTTGAATCATTATTCTCAGTATTGCAAAATTTCAAGGGTTAATTAGATGGTCCATTAAAGATATTATTGGTATTCTACCTGGTTTGTGTACTCATAAAATTCAGATTTAACCATGATGGGTTCTATCGATTAAACACCAGTGCTGACTTAATCCTCCTATGCAAGGGATGGTTAAGAAGGAAATCGTCAAATGTTTAGATATTGGTATGGTATTTCCCTTTGCAGATAGCACGTGGGTTAGCCCGGTTTGATAAGTTCTAAATAAGGAAGGAATAATTATCGTGTATAATAAGAAGAATAATCTAGTTCCTTTGAGACCAATCACTGGATGGAGAGTATGCATGGATTATATAAAGTTGAATGCTTGACTCAGAAAGACCACTTTCCGATGTCTTTCATGGATTAGATGCTAGATTGGTTAGTAGGCAGAAGATGTTATTGTTTACTTATTGGTTACTATGATTATAATCAAATCACTATTGCACTTGAAGACCAAGAGAAAACCACCTTTCATGGGACCTTTGCACCCAAGCTAATCCCATTCAGGCTATACAATGCCCTATCCATGTTTCAAAGATGTATGATGTCCATTTTTTTTGATATGGTGGAAGACACCATTGAAGTTTTTATGGATGAATTTTTGGTTGTAGGGGGACTCTTTTGATGAATGTCTAAATCACTTGGCAAAAGCTCTACATAGGTGTGGAGAATGCAAATTTTTACTTAATTGGGAGAAGTGTCATTTCATGGTTAAAGAAGGAATTGTGTTTGGGCACAAAATTTAAAAGAGAGGCATAGAGATTGATTGAGAAAAAGTGGAGGTGATTTAAAGATTACCTTATTCAATTTTTTTAAAGGGAATTTTGAGTTTTCTAGGACATGCAGGTTTTATAAATCATTTATCAAAAACTTCTCGAGGATTTCTAGTCCACTTTTTAAGTTTCTCGAGAAAGAGGTAAAGTTTGATTTTGAAGAGGCATGTAAGAAGGCTTTTGAAAACTTGAAAGAGAAGTTGGTATCTTCTCTAATCATTATGTCTCTGGATTGGTCTTTACCTTTCGAAATTATTGTGTGATAACAGCGGATTAGCACTAAATCCTGCTCAAAAGAACTATATCGTGATGGAGCAAGATTTTTTGGCAGTGGTTTTCACTTTTCAAAAGTTAAGATCTTACTTGATTGGGAAAAAGGTGATTGTGCATACCGATATGCATCATTGAGGTTCTTAATGGCTAAGAAGATGCAAAGCCGAGGCTTATTCGGTATGTGCTGCGGTTGCAAGAATTTTATTTTGCGGTAAAAGACAGAAAAGACATAGAGAATCAAGTTGCGAATCACTTGTCTAGACTAGAGAAGGAAGTTATGCAGAAGATTGCTATGGATTTATAGATTGATGACAGCTTCTAAGAATTTGATTCCATGGTTTGCAAACTTTTCAAATTACTTAGCAAGTGATCTAGTCCTAGAAAATCTTTCATATCAGCAAAGAAAGAAGTTCATTCATAAGGTAAGAAACTTTTATGGGATGAACCTTATCTATTTAAGATTTGTGCAGATGGAATCATTCAAAGATGCATACCTGAGGTGGAGATGAAGAGCATACTTAAGGCGTTCCATTCATCATCAGTTGGGGTCATAATAGAGGAGCCTGCAACACTCATAAAATCCTACAATGTGAATACTATTAGCCTACCATATATAAAGAAGCTCATGACTATACGACTGCTTGCTATTAATGCCAACGGAAAGGTACTGCTACTAGAAGACATGAACTACCTATGACCCCTTTCTTTAAATTAGAAGTGTTCAATGTATGGGGCATAGATTTCATGGGACCTTTTGTGAGTTCGAGTGGTATAAAGTACATACTTATAGTTATTGACTATGTATCGAAGTGGGTGGAAGCAATTGGACTTCCTAAATATGAAGCAAGGAGTGTCACAACATTTTTGATAAAGAATATCTTTTATCGATTTGGTATGCCACATACTATTATTAGTGATGGAGGGTCACGTTCTTTCTATCATCTATTCAAGAGTCTGATCGCAAAATATAGAGTAAATCACACGGTGTCCACACCTTATCATCCACATACTAGTGGACAAGTTAAAGTATCCAATATAGAAATCAAGTCAATACTACGAAGACTGTGAATTCCAATCGGACTAATTGAGAAAGAAAGTTAGATGATGTATTATGGGCTTATCATATAGCTTAAAAATCCCCATAGGTTCTTTATCCTATTAGCTTGTGTATGGCAAAGCTTACGATTTACCAATTGAGCTTGAGAATAAGAAACTATGGGCATTGATGAAGCTGAATTTAGAGTGGATAGATGCATCCAAATCTAGGTTGAATGGAATAAATGAGTTGGACGAATTTTGGCTCTGAGCATATGAAAGTTCTACACTTTACAAGGAAAATATGAAGTTTTATCATGACCGGAAGATTGAGAAAAGGATGTTTGTAAAAGGTGACCAAGTGCTACTGTATAATTCTAGACTTTATTTATTTCCTGGAAAGCTAAAGTCTAGGTGGCATGGTCTATTCACTATGACAAGAGTGTATCCTATGGTGCGTTAGAAAAAATGAAGTATGGCGTAAATCCATTCAAGGTAAGCAGACACATAGTAAAGCAGTATATGGGAAATACAGAAGAAATAAAGGAGCTAGCTGATATTGACCTTAATAAAGTCTTAGTAATCAAGGAAGTTATGGCATGCCGTGATATTAAATCAAGCACTGCATGGGAGGCAATCCATGAGTCTAGTTAGTGAAACCTGAGTAACCAACCTAGCCACGTCGTGTCACAATGTTAAATCAAGCATTGCGAAGAAGACAACCCATATTTTTGTACTTATTTAATCCATAAGGTAAAGGGTTTGTTCAATGTAGAGGACTAAAAGAATGCAGCTAAAATCCATACAAGATGAATGGTTATCATACAAACTCTTTACGAGTTGTATCTACACGGTACGACTAATAAGTAGGAGTCATAATGACCTGGGAGATCAAGAAGAATTAGAAACTATGTTCTGGAATGAATACGACTCTTGGTATGAGTCGTATCTTCGGTTATGGATCATGACCTAGAGTCGTATCTATTCCAGAACCCAGGTAAGCTTCCAGGCCATACGAGTCATAGAAATGACCCGTAAGCTTGAGTACAAGTCATATACACCACTCATACCCTGGCTTACAGAGTCAAATCTCAGGTTTGACCAGGCTTACGGGGTTAGATCTTGGGTTTGACCCAGCCCAGACCTATGATTTAAAAAGGAAAATTAGACTCGATAGGCTACCTGAGAACCCTAACTCCTACCCACAATTTTCCTCTAAAAATTTTGAACTTCAGTCTGTAAAATCAAGTTGTTACAAACTAAATCTAAGTACCAAAAACTTTGAACAAATCACTTAGTGCAATTTTTAATTCGAATTTGAGGCTCTCAAGATCCCAAAGACAATATCTGCTACTCTGCACATACCAAATATGTTTTTGACCTTATTTTTGCTGAATTGCAAGTTAAAATAATTTGCATGAGTTATAGTTTACTTGGTTTAAGTAAAATTTCTTAATTGCACGGATTGTTGGTACACTATATTTAGATATTTATGTTGAAACTGGTAAATAGGGATGAACTAGGGTTTAAAAATAGGTTTTGGGTGTTTATGTGCTGAAAATACTGGATATAGATGAATAAAGTAGTGGGTAGATTGGGAATTTCATCATAGTCAAACTTTGAAAGTCATACTTCAATGTTGCAGTGGATACGGGACTCCTTACGACTCGAACCCACCATTACGGGCATCTTAAGTGGACTAGTACCTACTAACAACATGGAAATCTATCAAATTAAAAGATTTGGAATAGATAAAACTCAACCTTATGATTTTTATCCATACCTTATGACTCGTACATATATATCGTACCCACTTGTGAAGAAAATAAATAGAACAAAAGTTTCTGACCAGCTTACAAATTTTGGTCACGAGTCGTAACCAACTGCTATGACTGGTGAGGAGGAGGAGTCAGCTGGCTAGTAAATAATGATCATGCACTATCTAGGTTATGACTCAGGTATATGAGTCGTACCCAGTGGGTATGACTAGTACCCACCACTCGAACTCAAGTGGAACAAGGCACATTGAACTGTCATTTTGAATTTTTCTTTTCTTTTCTTTTCATAGTTACTAACTTTAGTGTATTTGCAAGAAAAATGCCTCCAAAAATGCGTATTCATCCAAAACTGTGGCAAAGAAGGGAAATAAACAAAAGCCTGTAGAAAGTAAAGAAACCAGCGTATTCGTAAGCTAGACTGAAAACAGCGGGAAGGAATATACTGGGACCACATCTAAGAAAGCTGCACAAAAAGGAAAAGCAGTAGCTAAAGCTAAGGGGAAGAAAGCAGCTCCTTAAGTATCTAACACAATACCACCTAAGGTTCCACGATGAAAGAACATAATTATATCTCCACCGCATACACCACAGCCCGAGGATGATAAAGATGAGGATGATAATGATAAAGCTAAATCCAGTTTAGGTGAGGAAAGTTTTGACGAGGGTCGAGGTCCTGAGGTAGAGGCTGCCCCGATAGACAGACATAATTCCTCACACTCACTAGCCCCTGCTTTGAAGCCTATTGAAGAATGATAGGGTTACCCCAGCATGCAAGCAATATTTAACACGGGGTTAACTTAGCTACTGGTCGAAAGATTAAGAGAGTCTTATACAAGGAGAGACGGATGATTACTACGGGCATGGATGAATTTTCTGAATTCGCAAAACATTTTAGACATTATGGGTTTGATTGGATAATGAGAGGTCTAGGATGATACAATGAGATATTATTTCATGATTTCTATGCCACCTACAAGGGTGAGTTGATGCGGTAGTATCCACAGGGCATGCTATAAAAGGGAGGTAGCCCTGTTACTTTTCTAATGATTTGTGGAGTTTGGGTGGATATATCACCCCAAACGATTGGAAGATTTTTGTATGGACCAACATACCAGGCCCCAACCAACACAATAGAAATGGAGCACAAAATGGCTAAAATACGGAGGATCACATACCAGACTTTAGGTACTAAGGACAAGTTGGTGATGTTCCAGTGGATAGCTGAGAGGATAGCTGCACATGGAAAGCATGCCACTTAGGTTGTAGGTGATATAGAAGATTCTCAGTATATAAAAAAGAGCACTCAACTTTGAGGGTAAGTCTTGGTAGACCATAGCCTATCACAGGATATGCCCAACTACAAGGGATGATGTGCTGAGCCTGTTCTGGGCTGCAATGATAGCAGGGTTTACACTCAGATATGATTTTGAAATTGGTGAGTTCTTAGCCTGAGAATTAAGAGACAAGGTTATTGAAGATCAGAAGGCGTTGCTATCATATCCCTGCATGATCATTCAGATATGTTTAGCTATAGGGGTACTAGAGATTCTGGGTATTGGTGTCATAAGAGAGGCTTATCAGACTTTTGATATTGGTGTGATTCATGATACGGCCTGCCCATTGTCCTGGCCTATGATAAAGGTAGCAGATGCTATGGAGGGAGCCTTCTCGCAAGATGATCAGAAAAATGTTGTTGCTACTGCAGAGGCCACTGAGGTAGGTGCACGAATTATGATTACACCCACAGATGCAGCGAATACTTTGAGTTCCCTAATGCCAGTATAGTTTGTGCCACATAATCCATGAAGGATGCCTATCGATGTGATGATAATTTCTCAGGCTGTATAGACAAAGGTGGTAACTCAGTTGGCTACATTCTCTACCAAGTTCAATAACATAGAAGGTGGAGTGCAAAAAAAACTAGAGGTATAGAATAGGCGTGTAAAAGAGCGCCTCGATGTATTTGAGTTGAGGATCACTCGACAGCTAGGTAGTGGGCAGACACCCGATGTTGCTGATATATGATTTGAGATTTCTTATATAAAGGTAATTATTGCAGAGTTATTTGAGAGGCCGAACTTTTCTGAGCCAGTCATAGAGATTGTGATTCCCATAATTGAGGTGCTGAATATTATGGCAGTCCTGATGGATAAGAAGACTGAGTAAATCAAGGAAGACATAAGAGAAAAGAAGAGAAGGAAGAAAGATGATAAAGAAAAAGAAAAGAGGCAAGAGCTGCTACGAAGGCCAGACATAATGGAAGCCCGGATGGTCAGCACCATGAGATGGTTGGCAGATCTAGCGGAGTGAGAGATCCAATTGTTGATGCTGAGGGGGTAGTTGTTAAGCCTCCACATATTGATGATCGAGTCATAGTTTTCATAGTTGATGAGAAGAGTGGGACCATACTTGAGGGACCACATGCTGATATTGATGCTCTAGCTCCTTGAGCGCCTAGGTATGATTTTGATCCCCACTTTCTTATTTTTTTGCACTGAGGACACTACAATGTTCTTAAGTTGGGGGTGGGGTACCAAAAATTTGGGAGCAGTTTGAAAATTTTTAGATGTAACTAAAATTGACAGTCTGTTATGACTTGCAGGTTTGATGTAGGCAACTGAGATAGGGAGTAGATCAACGCACCTATGGAAGCAGATGTTTTTTATTTTCACTTAGATTTTCATGAATTCTGTAAAATTTGGGTTGTACTTAAAGATTTTGATTCTGATTTTGATTTCTTTTTGTGATTTATGAAACACTATTGACTGCTGAGGAGTTTTACACTGATCTTATGAAATATTGTGTTAACTGGGCTAAGGAGTTGAAAATCTTGATCCCCCACGAAAATTTTTGGTTTAGGATTTTCATGAGTTATATATATGATTGAGACTGTTAAGTATCTGATAATGATAGTAGGATTAGGGTTAGTACAGGCAGGGTCAAAACTAGTGCAGATTTGGATAACTAGCACTTAATAATGTATCCCTGTGCAAGTGTGTGTAAGGATTATTGAGTTCCGAGTTGTGTTGGAATCTAGAACTTACCCGGTTGCTTTTACTGAAGTCTAGGATGTTAGGTAGGAGGTGATCATAGGCCTTTTTTGTATAAGTCCACTTAAGCCTAAAATTCCTGAACCAAATGATCACTTCCCTTTGATCCAAATATTTGAACTTTAATGGAACTAAATTTTCTTATTACACCTATCACGTTCCTCTTTAGCTTGAAATAAACTTGTCTTTGACCCTAGTCTTTTGGTGGATACTGAGCACCTTAATTTAAGAAAAAATCCTAAGTTGTGGGTGGTTATTAAAGAGGGCGTGAGAGCAAAACGTGTTTGAAGAAATGGGATATAATAAAAATAGTTGTAATCATGGAATGGTTTGATGAAGGGCAAGCTAAGAAAAGTGCAAAGTAGGGAAAAAAAAGAATGAGAAAAATAAGCAATAGAAAAGCAAAACCTGACCTAATTGAAATATGCTTAGTCACTAAAAGAAAATAAAAAAATGGAAAATTTTTGGACGCCAAGAAAATCGTATTGTCCAGGAGTATTAGTCACTAAAAGAATCCCCAAAAGATATCCTACCATCCCTTAGCCTACATTACAATCCAAATAAAGTCCTATAGTGATCTTACCATGATTGTCTGACAACTTAGGAAAATAGCATAAGGGCACGCCTATGATATTCCATGCACACTGTGATACTTCGTTGTGAGCACGAGCGTTATTTGTTTTATTCTGGAATAGATTGATATATATAAAGAGAGAATAGGATTTCTTTGACATGTACATTGGTTATTCTGCTAAGTTGCTAGATAGGTTTACTGATGTAAAAGAGATCTATGCTCGAGTAGCTATTTCTAAGGTAATTCCATCATCGGATCCCTTCGTGTTTTACATGTGCTGAATTTTTATACGCAAGGTTGAGTTGAAAAATTTAAAATTAAGAGGGGAACAACATAATTGAAATATAATTCAAAATCACTGCCATGGATTGTTTGAGATCTTCCTGTTTTAAGCATTGCATCGGGGGTAGAAAATAGTATTTGGTTTTGTTTGCCTGAGGACATGCGAAAGTGTAAGTTGAGGGTGTTGATGTGGAGTGGAAACATGACTCTTTTGATGCTTAAAACTGTAAATTTATGCATGAAGTTAGGATATTTTGATAGATATGATGCACTTTTGTTGTAGGTAAAATAGTCTTATAATAGTATTTGAATGAAAAGAGGAGAAAAAGACCTAAAAAGACCAACTCTGATCAGTATAAGAGTCTTCCCTTGAGTCATACCAATTCATTACGACTCAAATGATGAATCGTATGAGGAATAGAACAAAAGCCAAATCAAGAAACCAAGTATGAAGAAGATATCACTCAAGTATCCCAGTCGTAATCTAGGGTACGAGTCGTATACTGAAGTGGTGAGCATAACAGAAACTAAGATACTACCCAGGAATTGAAGTATCATAAGGATACAAGTCAAAATTCTGAGTATGACTCATAGAGGAACGCCGTATCCCAACCAGTGTTCAATACCTGAAAAACTGAAGTCCCAGGTGGATACGGATTAAGGACACGAGTCGTATACATAGTTATGACTTGTAATATAGAGTCATAAGATGAACAAATATTTAAATCCATGGAAATATTAGATATTGGACTGGTTACGACAAGGCAAGGTTGTCTCATAAGATGAGGATATGAGTGACGACCGAGTCATATTCACTACCGACTTAACTTTAACTTTCCCATTTTTTATAGGATTTTTATGTTCTTTTGAGAAGCTATAAATACCCTAGGGTTTATCTTTTATTAGGTTACGCACCGTGACAATAATTTGTGCGCAATTACTAATTATTATATTATTTCTTCAGGTTTTAAGGTTTTATTAAATTAAAGACTTCGGGGTTTATTCTTCCTCATCTTGTGAAATTTATTTTATTTATTCTTCATTGATAATCATGATTTATTGCAAAAACATGAGAGGCTAATCTCCTCAGCTAAGGTTGTGGGAACCCTGGAATATTAGCTACATAAAGGAAGTGGGATATTCAATTGTTCTAGGGTTTTTGTATGTATCTTAGTTCTCCTTCATATTAATTATCCTCAAGTATCTACAGAAACTTGAGATAGCCTATATTCGTATCTATTTGATGAATAAGAACCTGGTGATTAGGTAGCGAGAATTATGACGGTTGTACGATAATTAAGTATGACTGGGGCCGTAACAAGGGGCATAAAGGCGACACTCTGAGACGATAACCAAGTCAAAGGGTGAAATTTGTCTTCTAGATAGTACCTTACTTGTAGGCTTTCTATGTAGAATAGTAGAACAGACACGAGAAACTTAAATAGTTAAGAAGCCAGGGGGAACACATTGCTAGCATCCGTCTTATATTGATTTAAACTAAACAATACTCAAGAGTTGGTTACTACTTGCTACTTATAACAAAATCCCCCCCATTTACTTTCCTGTACTGCATGTGAATTAAATCAATCTAGAAATTATTTTTGTATTCCATGTGGTATCGACCCCAACCTTGTTTGGTTATTATATTTGTAATCGACTGCATTATACTTCCTGTGGGGGTGTAGTTTGGGGTGATATATGAAGCATTGATATCCGTGTTGTAGAATTTCATGAGGGCCATTAGATGGTCTATTGCAGATAATGTTGGAATTTACCTGGTTTCTATACTCACAAAATTTAGCTTGAGCCGCATTGTGTTCCATCTATTGAACATCAGCATCGACTTAATCCTCTTATGCAGGAGGTGGTTAAGAAGGAGATCATTAAGTGGTTAGATGATGGTGTAGTATTCCCTATTACAGATAGCAAGTGGGTTATTTTGGTTCAATGCGTTCTGAAAAAAAGTGGAACAATTGTCGTGCCTAATTAGCAGAATGAGCTAGTGCCAATGAGTCCAATCACCATGAAGAGTGTCGTTCATGGATTATAGAAATCTGAATGCTTTGACTCAGAAGGAAAATTTTTTGATATCGTTCATGGATCAGATGTTGGAAAGGTTAGCAGGCAGAGGATGGTACAGTTTTCTTGATGGTTACTCCGGTTACAATCATATCACTATTGCACCGTAAGACCAAAAAAAGACAACTTTTGCATGCCCTTATGGGACCTTTGCATTCAAGTGAATGTCATTTGGTCTATGCAATGCCCCAACCACATTTCAGATATGTATGATGTCCATTTTCTCCAATATGTAGGAAGACACCATTGAAGTTTTTATGGATAATTTTTCAGTTGTTGGTGATTGTTTTTATGATTGCCTTATTCACTTTGAAAAGGCTCTACAAAGGTGTGAGAAGTGCAGATTAGTGCTTAATTAGGAGAAGTGCCATTTCATGGTCAAAGAAGGAGTTGTGATTTTGCACAAAATTTCAAAAAGAGGCATAGAAGTTGATCGAGAGAAGGTTGAGGAAATTGAAAATTACCTTATCCAATTTTTGTGAAGGGAATTCAGAGATTTCTTGGTCATGCAAGTTTTTATAAGAGATTTATCATGGACTTCTCAAAGATTGCTAGTTCACTTTGCAAGCTTCTCAATAAGAAGTTAAATTTGATATTGATGATGCATGCAAGAAGGCTTTTGAAAGCCTAAAGAGAAGATGATGTCTGCTCCAATCATTGTTTCTCCTGATTGGTCTTCACCTTTCAAAATTATGTGTGACACTAGAAGATTGACCTTAGGGGTTGTACTAGGACAAACAAAATAAAAGATCCTTCATCCCATATACTACACTAGTAAGGAACTAAATCCTGATAAAAAGAACTATACCGTGATGGGGCAAGAGTTATTGGCAGTGGCTTTTGTCTTTGAAAATTTTAGATGTTACTTGAATGGGACAAATGTGTTTGTGCACACAGACCATGCGTCATTGTGGTACTTCATGTATAAGAAGGATGCAAAGCCAAGGCTTATCCATTGGGTGTTGTTGTTGCAAGAATTTGATTTTGAGGTTAAAATAGAAAAGGCATAGAAAATCAAGTTGTGTATCACTTGTCTAAACTAGAGAAGGAAGCTATGCAGAAGGTTGCTAAAGGATTGGAGATTGATCATAGTTTTCTAGATGAACAGACATCGGTATCTTCCAAAGATTTAATCCTATGGTTTGTAGATTTTTAAAATTACTTTGCCAGTGATGTAGTCCCACAAGATCCTTCATATCAGCAAAGGAAGAAATTCATTCACTAGGTAAGAAATTTTTTCTAGGATGAACCTTATCATTTTAAAATTTGTGTAGATAGAATCATTAATAGGTGCATACTTGAAATGAATATGATGAGTATACTTGAAACGTACCATTCATATCCAGTTGGGGGTCATTATAGAGGGGCCCGTATAACTCATTAGATCCTGTAATGCAGCTATTATTGGCTGGATCTATACAAAGATGCTAAGGACTATGTTTTCATTTGTGATCAATGTGAACGACAAGGTACTATTTCTAGAAGACATGAATTACCTATGACCCTTATATTAGAATTAGAAGTGTTTGATGTATGGGGCATATATTTCATGGGATCATTTGTGAGTTTTTATGGCATTAAGTATATAGTTATAGCTGTTGACTATGTGTCGAAATGGGTGGAAGCAATTGTGCTTCCCAATAATAAAGCAAAGAGTGCCACTTTATTTTTTATAGAGAATATCTTTTCTCCATTCGTTATGCCATGTGCTATCATTAGTGACGGAGGGTCACATTTTTGCAAATATCTATTCAAGATTCTTCTTGAAAAATAAGGTGCCAATCACAAGATAGAAACACATTATCATCCACAGACTAATGGACATGTTGAAGTGTCCAATAGAGAAATCAAGTCCATATTGGCGAAGACTATGAATGCCAATAGGACTGACTAGGCAAGAAAGTTACATGACGCATTATGGGCCTATCGTATAGCTCATAAACCCCTAGAGGTGTTTCACCCTATAAGCTGGTGTATGTAAAGGCTTGCCATTTGCCTATTCAGCTCGAGCATAAGGCACTATGGGCATTGAAGAAGTTGAGTTCAGAGTTGACGAATGCAGCTAAGTCGAGGTTGAATAAAATCAATGCGTTGGATAAATTTTGGCACCAGGCATGTGAAAGTTCAGAAATTTATAAAGAGAAGATGAAGTTGCGTCATGACCGTAATATTGAGAAGAGAGTTTTTGAAAAATATGACCAAGTGCTACTGTACGATTCCAAGCTTCAATTGCTTCTAGGTAAGCTAAAGTCAAGATGGCATGGTCCTTTCATAGTGATAATGGTTTACCCCTATGGTGATTTAGAACTAAAGAAGGGCAGTGCAAGCCCATTCAAGGTAAATGGATACAGAGTAAAGCACTATATGAAAAATATAGAAGAGGTGAAGGAACTAGATGATATTGACCTTGATGAAGTCTGACTAATTAAAGAAATTATGTCATGTTGTGATATTAAATCAAGCGTTGCATGGGAGGCAATCCATGAGGATATTTGTTGAAGCCTTAGTATCCAACTTAGACACATCATGCTGCGATGTTAAATCAAGCATTGCGTGGGAGGCAACCCATGTCTTCGTACTTATTGCAATTATAGGATAATTTGTTTGGTCAATGGGCAGGGCTAAAGAATGCTTATAAAATCAAGATAATTCAAAGAAGGTATCATACGGACTCTTTAAGAGTCGTGTCTATATGGTAAGACTCGTGAGTTGGAGTGGTATTGACTTGGTAAAAAAATTAGAATCAGACATTAGTTTCTAGAATGAATACAACTCCAAGCGTTAGTCATTTCCTTTGGGTACGGTCTATGACCAAGAGTCATATCCTATCAAGAACATAGGTAAATCCCCAGGCTATACGAGTCAAGTAAGTGACCCATAAGCCTAGTACAAGTCATATACACCACTCGTACCCAAACTTACTAGGTCAGTTCTCGGGTAGACCCGGCCTAATAATTAAATATAGGGGAAATTGAGACCTGACAGAGCACTAGGTATTTCTAAATTGTACCCGAATAAGTTTATCCCCAATTTTGAACTTCAATCATAATAATCAAATTTCTTCAACTTGATCCACTAACCAACAACCTCAAATCATTCAATTGTTTTCATTTTAACTTGAAATTCTAGGCCTCTATGATTCCAACATCGAAAATAAACTACTCTACACTTACCAAGTAAGTTTCCAAATTTATTTTTTCTATATTGTGAGTTGAAATGAGTAGTATGTGATATTGTCAACTTGGTTTAAGTGGAATTTCTTAATTTCATGGATTGTTGATATATTATTTATGCTATTTGAGTTGAAAATGGAGAATAGGGGTAGAACTAGTGTTTGGAAATAGTTTTTGCATATGATTTTGTGTTTAAATTGCTGGAAACAACTGAATATAGTAGTGGGTGCTTTGGTAATTTCATCGGAGTCAAACTTTAAAGTTGGACTTCTGTGTTGCACAGGATACGAGACTCTTTACGAATCATACCCATTGGTACGGGATTTGTAATGGGACTCGTACCCACTGATAACATGGAAATATATCAAATTCAAAATTTTGGAATGGATACGATTGAATCCTATGAATCATATCCAGACTATACGACTCGTACACATTTATCATACCCAAGAATGTTAATAGATAAAAGTTTCTGACCAGCTTATGACTATTGGTCATGAGTCGTACCCAGTCGGTACGACTGGTAAGGAGGAGTCGTAAGTTTTCCAGTGAACAAAGGTCATGTATTGTCTCGAATACGTCTCAGGTATACGATTCATACCTAGTGGGTATGACTAGTACCCACCACTTGTACCCAACTGAAATCAAATATATTGAACATTAAATTTCAAATTTTTCTTTTATTTTCATTTCATAGTTACTAATATTAGTGTAATTACAGAAAAATGCCTCCAAAGAATGTTTTATCATCCAAAATAGTGGCTAAAAAGGGGAACAAACAGCATCAATTGAGAGTTAGAAAACCAGTATTTTCGGGTTTGATTCCACATCTGAAAGTTGTAGAGAAGAGTATGATGGAACCTTCTCAAATAAAGCTACAAACAAAGGAAAGGCACCTGCTAAATGAAAGGGAAAAAAGCAGTGCCACAAGAGTCTGAAACACCACCACCAAAGGGACCAAGGAGAAAAAAATGCAATTATTTATTTTCCACAGATACCACAACTTGTGGATGATGATGATGATGATGATGATGATGATAAAAAGGAATCTATTTTAGATAAGAAGAGTGTAGATAAAGCTTAAGGTCCTGAGGTAGAGTCTACCCCAATAGACAGACAGGACCCGCCACTCGCTTTAACCACTATTTCAGTTCCCATCATTGAACGATGGGGTTACCTCGGCATATAGGATATGTTTAACATAGGAGTGTCTCATATTATGGGTGGTAATATAAAAAGGATTCTATACACGAAGAGGAGGATGACCCCTACGAAGATGGGTGAAGTACCAGAGTTTCAAGAGTGCTTTAAGAATTATGGTTTTGAATAGATTATAGTGCACCAGGTAGATATAGAGAGGTCATCGTGTGTGAGTTCTACGCCTGGTACAATGGTGAGTTGCAGAGGCAGTATCCACAGGGTATGTTGTGAAAGGGAGCTAAACCTATTGCCTCTTTGGTTATTCGAGGAGTCAGAGTGGATATCTCTCCTTGCACTTTTAGGAGATTTCTATACTGGCCAAAATTTCAAGCCCTAGCCAACACTGGAGAGATGGACTACAAAATGGCTAAGATGAGAAAAATCATGAATCATATATTGGGTAATGATGATAAAATAGCAATGTTTAAGTGGAAATATAAGAGGATAGCTACACATAGTGAGCATGCCACTTGGGTTGCAGGTGGTATTGGGGATTCACAGAAAATAAAGAAGGGAACCCTTAGTTTTGAGGTTAAATCTTGGAGAACACAAGCCCAACACAGCCTGTGTCCGACTACTAGAGATGATATCTTAAGCCCAGTCTGGTAGCTATGATAGATGATTTTATTGACGACTATGCATTTGATATTGGCAAGTTCCTGGCTCGAGAGATAAGAGATAGGGTTGTTGGGGGTCAGAAGGCACTGTTGGCCTACCTGTATATGATTACTCAAATCTGCTTAGAATAGGAGTTATAGAGAATTTTGGGATCAATGAGATCATTGATGTGTGAAGGACCTTTGATATTGGATTGATTCGGGTTGCGGAAAACCCACTATCCCGACCTATACGGCAGGATGTAGATGCTATGGATAGATTTTTACACTAAGATGACTAGTTAGACTCCCCTGCTCCAGTCGATACTAATGCGGTAGGTGCACAAACTGAAGCTGCACCCATAGATACAATAGGTATTATAGTACCCTACCACCAGTCCATTACGTGACACCTAGTCCACGGGGCATGCCTCCCGGTATGATGCTGATATCTCAGGTTTCTTAGACTTAAGTCGTTACCCAGTTGGCTACTCTCACTATGAAGGCAGGTCACATGAAGGGTGCGGTATAAAGTTGGATGGATTGATAGTTCAAGGCATAATATAGGCAATTCCAAGGGTGACTAGATATATTTGAGTTATGGATTAATCGACATTTAGGTACTGGGTAGGTGCCCAATGTTGCTGTTGTCCGAGTAGAGATAGTGGATATAAAAAAAATGCTCACTAAGCTATATGAGAGGCTGATTATTACTGAGCCTATTGTTGAGATTGTGATTCCCACAGTTGACATGCCTAATATTTAGACCATCCCAGCAAATAAGCAAGCTGAGGTGACCAAGGAAGAAAGAAGTAAAAAGAAGAGAAGAAATAAGAAAGCTAAAGCATCTAGGAAAAAAATAAGACTCAAGAGCATCCAAGATGAGGCTGACTGTCAGAAACAGTTCCTAGAGATGGCTATGGGAGCTGGGTGGTCGAGAGATCCAGTTCTTGATACTGAGGGGGTTTCTTTTGTTCCCCCAATAGCCATTGCAATAGTCTCAATTGATGGGATCGTTGTTTATGAGAGTGTAAACTAACATCAAGGCCCATATACTAATGTTGATGCTTTTGTACCTTGAGTGCCTAGGTATGAATCTTATCCTTACTCTATCTTATTTTTGTGGCACAGACGACAGTGCAATGTTCTTAACTTCGGGGTGGGATACAAAAAATTTTGGGAGCAATTTGAAAAATTTTAGATATAGCTAAAACATGAAGTCAGTTATGAGTTGCAGGTTCGATATAGGCAGCTAAAATATAGAGTAGATCAGCGCGCCTATGACAGCAAAGACTTTTGTTTTTTTATTATGATTGATGGATTTTGATCAAATTTCTGATGTATTGAAAGATTTTTTATTCTGTTTTGAGTTTTACTCTGTGATTGAGGAAACAACACTGCAGGCTTTTTGAAATACTATTCTAAAAAATAGTATTAAAGTTGTGCTGAAAAGAATAAAAAATGATTGAAAATGTTAAACCCCCTAAAAAAATTTGTTTAAGTATTTGCATGATTTATATATTTGTGTGGGACTGTTGAGTATCTGATAATGACATTAGGATTAGAGATAGTAAAGATTGGGACAAAACAACCACAGAGTTGGATAACTAGTACTTAGTAGTATAGCCCTGTGCAAGTGTGTGTGTAAGGTTTACTAAGTACCCGATTGTGTAGACATCTAGAACTTGCAGGTTGCTTTTACCTAGTTCTAGGGTGTTTAAGTAGGATATGATCACAGTCCATTGTTGTATACGTCCACTCGAGCCTAAAATTCTTTAACCAAAGTGCTAAATCTGTTTTATCTAAATATTCAAGCCTTTTTAGATCAATTTTTTCTGTTACACCTATCACCTTCCCATTTATCTTACGAAGAACCTATTTTGGCCTTGGTCCTCCTCTAGACACTGTGTACCTTAACTCGGGAAAATTTCCTCAGTTGAGGATATCTATTATAGGGGCGCGTAAGAGAAACGCTAGAATGAAGAAAAGTGTGTACAAGGGAAATAAGATGAAACATGGTCAAGTGTGATGAAAAGAAAAGAAAAAAATGTACAAGTTGTAGAAAAAGAAAAAGAATAATAAAAGTAAATGCAAGAAAGAAACAACTGACCCAAGTGGAATGCGCTTAGAAGATAAAATGGAGACATAAGGGTGAAAATAAATAAAGTAAAAAAATAGTGGACCTCGAAAAGAGCACAGTTTCCAGGAGGCTTAGTCACTTTAAATATCCATATGTATCATACCATCCCCAAGCCTACATTAAAATCCAAATAAAGTCCTATAGTGATCCTACTGTGACTTTATGACAACTTAGGACAAGAGCATATGGGCAAGATTATTGTATTTTGTGCACACCGGTTATACTTCTTTGTAAGAGAGAGTCATTTGTATATCCCTGAATAGAGTAATCTATCCATGAAGAGTGAATGGGATTTCATCGACTATGAGTGCACATGGGTTATATTGCTAGGTTACTAGATTTTTTGATGAATGTAGAGCATGTCTATGCGCAAGCATCTATTGCTAATGTAATGCCATCATAGGATTCCTTCGTGTTTCTACTTATGCTAAACTTCTATATGCAAATTTGAGTTGAAAAGTCAAAATATTAAGAGGGGAACAACAATATTGAAATATAATTCAAAGTAACTGCCATATTTTTCTTGAGATCTTCTATTTAATCAACGGCTCTGTGCTACAAATTAGTAATTTGGTATTGTTTGCCTGAGGACATGCAAAAGTTTAAGTTGAGGGTGTTGATGTGGCATGGAAACACGACACTTTTGATGCTTAAAATTAAAAATTTATCCATGAACATAGGGTATTATGTTCAATATGATTCACTTTGGTGTAAATTATAGGTAAAATAGGTCTACAAAAGTACTTGATCAAAAAAAGAAGAAAAAGATTTGAAAAAGACTAACTATGATTAGTATATGAATCAGTCTCTGAGTTGTAACCAATCGATACGACTTATATTCTGAATCATATGAATAACAGAACCAAAAGACAAATTGAGGAGCCAAGTATGAGGAAAATACGACTCCAGTTGTAGGCCAGGGTATGAGTAATATGCGGAAGTCATGGGCATAACAGAATCTAAGCTACCATCTAAGAGTTAAAGTGTCAGAGCTATACAATTTGGAAGTGTGAGTACAACTTATATAGGCATGTCATATACAAACCAGTGTTCAAGACATAGAAAAGAAGATGTCCTAAATAAATACGGATGAAGGACACGAGTCGTACACTCACGTATGACTCATAAGCAAAAGTCATATGTTAAATAAACAGTTGAAGCCTTAGGCATATTAGACACTGGAATGGATATGACAAGGCATGGTATGACTATTAAGCTGAGGATATGACTGAAGACCGAGTCGTACCAACTACCGACTTATCTTTACCTTTCCCATTTTTAATAAGATTTTTATGTTATTCTAAGATACTATAAATACCTTATGGTTTATATTTTATTAGGTTACACGTTATGTCATTCTTTTACGCATTATTACACATTATTACATATTTTTACAATTGTTCTTGATAATTTTAGGGTTTAATTTAATTAAAGACTTTGGATTTTATTCATCTTACTCTTGTACAATTGATTTTATGTGTTCTTCATTGATAATCATGGTTTCTCGCACAAACATGAGAGGCTAATCTCCTTAGCTAGGTTTGTAGGAACCCTTGTAGATTAGCTACGTAGAGGATGTGTGAGACTCAATTGTTCTAGGGTTTCTGCATGTATCTTTATTATTCTTCTCAATAATTAGCCTCAAGTAGCTGCAATATCTTAAGATTGCCTGTATTTGCATCCGTTTGATAACCAAGAATCTTGAGATTAGGAAGAAAAGGTCAAGATAGTGATATGATTACCAAATATAACCGAGGCTGTAGAAAGGGACAACAAGGCGACCCCCTGAGACGATAACCAAGTAAAAGGGTTTACTTTATATTCTAAGTAGTAGATAAAACCTATCTTGTAGACTTTACATGTAGAACGATTGAGTAATTGGGTTGACACGAGAAATTTACACAACTGAGAAGCCAAGGGGAACACAGACCTAGTGTTCATCTCATAATGATTTCAACTTAAAAGCACTCAAGAATTGGTTACTATTTGCTACTGATAACAACATCACCCCATTTACTTTCCTATACATCTCATGGATTACATTAATGTAAGCCACTATTCATGTTTTCTATGTGGGATAGACCCCAACCTTGATGAGTTTTTATATTTTCAATCTACTATATTATACTTCTATTTGAGGTGTAGTTTCGGGTAACATCAGGTAGCATGATGAGTTTAGTGAAAGGCAAGGGAAGAAATTTAGGCCTTCTGACCAAAGTGGTAGAGATGGTGATAAGTGGCCAAAGAAGAATTGGGGGAGTTTTAGTTCTTTTTCCTCAGCTAGTGATCCATACTTGAATCCGTCAGGTAATCATTGGTCTCAGCATAATAGTGGGTTTTGGGTACATGATACCCAATGTAAGGCCAGTGGGGCTCAGTCGGCTCCATCTCACCCTCAATGTAAATTTGGTGGGCGGTCGCATTGTGGATTCTCTGAGGAAACAAAGAACAGATATTTCTATTATGGTAAGATTAGTCACATGCAACATGACTATCGTGTTAGAATATTTTCTAGGGCTAACAAGGTTCTTTTTGGCTCTTCATTTTCTCTTACACCAAAGGAGGCAGCTTCTGCATTTGTTTTTGCTTCTTGTAGCAACACTGGCTGAAATCGATTATATACTCTTGTATCTTATCAGGATTCTGAGGTATCTCTCGATATCATTACCAGTATATTGAAAATATTCTCCCATAATGTGTATTATTTACTTGATACTGGGTCCACTTTTTATTATTTGACCTTATTTGTAGCTGCATATTTTGGTTTTGGTCCTGAGTTTATTTTTGATCCATTGTTAGTATCTACCCCGATTTGTGACTTTATGGTTTCTAAGAGAGTCTATAGGGGGTGTGTGGTATCTGTTAGTAGTAGAGAAACTCTTATGGATTTCATAGAGTTAGATATGGTTGACTTTTATTTCATATTAGGGATGGATTGGTTGCATTCATATTATGCTTCCTTAGACTGTCGGACCTATAAGTCCACATTTAAATTCCCTAATAAGTTGATCATTATATGGGAAGGGGGTTCTTTAGTACCTATGAAATGATTCATCTTATATTTTAAACTCTGAAAGTTGATCTTAAAAGGGTGTTTGTATCATTTGGTCCAAGTAAATGACTCTAACTCAGAAGGTCCTTATTTAGAATCTATTCCTATTGTTAATAAGTTTCTCATGGTGTTCCCTAATGATCATCCCAGTATTCCTCCTGATAGGGAAATTAATTTTGGGATTTATCTTGTTTTGGTAACTCGTCCTATCTCTATCGCTCCTTATAAAATGGCTCTGACTGAGTTGTAAAAGCTTATTGAGTAATTGAAGAACCCCATCCTAGTATGTCTCCTTGGTGTGCTCTGGTGTTGTTTGTGTATAAGAAGAATGGTTCCCTTCGAAAGTGCATTGATTATCGTCAGTTTAACAAGGTGATAATTATGAATAAGTATCCTCTTCCTAGGATCTATGATTTGTTTGATCAACTTCAAGGTACAAAATATTTCTCTAAGATTGATCTTAGGTCAGGTTACCACCAGCTTAATATTAGGGAGGTGGATATCCCTAAGACTTCCTTCAAGACCCTGTGTAATCACTATTAGTTCCTAGTGATGTCTTTTGGATAGACCAATGCCCCGATAACATTCATGGATTTAATGAATATCGCTTTTCATTAGTTCCTAGATTTGTTTGTCATTGTCTTCATTGATAACAACTTGGTCTACTCTAAGAATGAGGTGAATCTTGTCGATCACCTCCATGTTGTATTACAGACCTTGAAGGATCTGTGTTTGTATGCCAAGTTCTCTAAATGTGAGTTTTGGTTTAAGTTTGTGACTTTTTTTAGTCATTTTATATTTAGTAAAGGGATCATGGTAGATACACAAAAGGATGTCGTGGTTAAGAAGTGGACTACACCCGCGACTCTAACTGGTATTTGGAGATTCTTGGGTTTAGTCGGTTACTACAGAAGATTTATAGAAAGTTTTTTTACTATATCTGCCCCATTGACTAAGTTAGCCTAGAATAAGGTCAAGTTTTTATGGTCGAATATATGTGAGGGTAGTTCTAAGAAGTTGAAGGATACGTTGACTTCAACTCTGATTTTGACCTTGCTCGAGGGTAATGTTGGCTTTGTATTGTATAGAGATGCTTCTCATGTTGGGCTAGGTTATATGTTGATGCAGTATGGTAGGGTGGTGGACTATTCTTCTATCCAGTTTAAAGTTCATGAGAAGAACTATCTTACTTATGATTTGGAGTTATTGGTTGTGGTATTTGCAGTGAAAATTTGGCATCACTCTCTCTATGCGATTCATGTTGATATCTTTTCTAACCACAAGATCCTACAGTATGTGTTTACTCAGAGATAGTTAAATCTCAGGCAAAGGAGATGGCTTGAGCTCCTGAAGGACTATAATATGAGTCTATATTACCATTAAGGTAAACCTAACATAGTTTTTTATGCTCCTATCAAGTTATCCTTGGGGAGTATAGCTTATTTTAATGAGGATAAGTGGGAGTTGGTAAAGGACATTCACCGTTTCGCTAGTATGGGGTTTCATCTTATAGACTCTGAGGATAGTGGTGTATTCATGAATCAGGTATAACAGTCGTCTCTTATTGTTGAGATAAAGGAAAAGAAGATGTTAGATCTTGACTTGATGAATATTAAGGGAAATATGGGTCATCAAAAAGTTGTTGACTTTGTGATTGGTGATGATGGTATCTTGAGGTACCAAGGCAGGTTATGTGTTCTTGACGACAATGGATCGAGGGAAAGGATTATGGACAAAGATCATAGATCTCATTATGCTATTCATCCTGATGTTACAAAGATGTACCATGATATTAAAGAGTTCTATTGGTCGAATAATATAAAGCGGGATATGGCTAACTATGTCACTAAATGTATGGTGTGTCGACAAGTGAATGTTGAGCACATAAGACTCGGGGTTTGTATCAAGAGATTTTGTTTTCCAAGTGGAAGTGGGAAGTGATTAACATGGACTTTGCTACCAGTCTTCCTTGGTCTTGGAATCAATATGATTCAATTTATGTCTTTGTTGATAGGAGGACCAAGTCTACTCATTTCTTGTTGGTGAGGACTAGTTGTTCGGTGGAGTATTATGTTGAGTTGCTTCATGCGGAGATTATGAAGTTGAATGGTGTTCCGGTTTCTATCATTTTGGATCGTGGTACTCCATTCTTATCGTATTTTTGGAAGTTGTTTAAGAAGGGTTTGGGAACTAAGGTGTTCCTTAGTTCCACTTTCCACCCCTAGTTGGATAGACAAGCTGACAGGACCATTTAGATATTTGAAGATATGTATCATGCTTTTGTGATGGACTATGGTGGTAGTTGGTATGACCATTTTCCTTTGTTTGAATTTTCTTGAAATAACAGTAACCACTCTAGCATTAGTATGGCTCCTTTTAAGGTGTTGTATGGTAGGAGATATCATTCTCCTATTGGGTGGTATAAGTTTGGTGAGGTTAAATTTTTTGGCCCTAATTTAGTTCACCAATACTTCAAGAAGGTGAAGGTGATTCGTGATAGATTAAAAGTCGCTCAATGTCACCAAAAGTCCTATGAAGATGTGTGACGAATAGAGTTAGAGTTCAATGTTGGCGATAGAGTGCTCTTAAAAGTATCTCTAATGCTTTTTGGTAAGAAGGTAAAGTTATTTCCATGATATATGGGTTTGTATTTGGTTTTGAGGAGGGTTCGCAATGTTACTTAAGAATTGGAGTTTCCTCCTATCTTGATCTTTATTCATTCGATTTTCCATGTCTCTATGTTGAGGAAATATTTGGGTGATCCTTCATTTGTTGTTCCTTTGGAAGGGTTAGGTATCTCGGATTCCTTATCTTACAAAGTAATTTTGGTTGAGATCTTGGATTGTTAAGTCTGTCGATTAGAGACCAAGGATATGTCTTTGGTAAAGGTTGAAAAAACATAAGGTTGAGAAAGATACTTGGGAAGCGGAAGAGGACATGAAATCCAAGTATCTGCCTTTGATCTCCATCTGCAAAACTCATGCTTGAGGTATGTGTTGATCTTTTTATCTTTGTTGTATGTCTATATTTTTTAACTTGGTTGAATATTAGTTTGAGGTGTGATGATGTGTTAACTCGTGTTTGTTCTTGCTTTGCTTGTCATTCGAGGATGAATGATCCATGTGGGGGATAATTGAAACACCTTAGCTTTGGACCATTTGAAAATTACCTAAGTTGGAGTTTCTGGACAACATATGACTAGAAGGTAGTTGTATGATTGGGTACGGTTAGCGCCTCCAACTCATATGTTAGTCGGTGTAGTTGGGTTAGTTTCTATCCAAGATAATACTAGGCATCATACTAGTCGTATGATAGGATGCGAGGGTATGTTGCTAAGTGATATGATGCTTAAATTTTGATCTAGATGATTCTAACCAAGGTACGATTCTAAAGGTACTTCTCGTATGTTAAGATAAGAGTTGGACTTATGTTGTCATATGTTGGTCAGTATGGAGGTCCAAGGTGAGGCCTAAGGTATGAGATAAGTGTACCACTCGTACCCTAGGGTACAGTTTAGGAGGATGGGCCATACCCTCCCAGGGACAAGTTTTCAGCTTTTAAGCTGAGGACATTTTAGACATTTCCCACAAAAAAACCCTTAAATACCCATGTCTTATAAAAAGTGTGGCCTCTCATAACACACTTTTTAAATATCAAACACTCCAAAAACACTCTACAACTCTCTATTAATGATTGGGGCTAAGGTTTCAAAGAGGTGTTCATCTAGAGGCTCAAGACTAAAATGTCTTTCGTGAATCTTCTTGAGTAAGGCATATGACTTTTCCCTCATTGTTATTTCTCAAATATCATGTGTTTTAAACATTGGTTTTGTTTCATGAATGGTGGATTTAAAAACAAATATTGAGGGTTTGGATACATATTATTGAGTATTGTTTACTATTGTTTTAACTTGTGCTTATACATGTTTTTGGTGATGGTTTGAACATGTGGGTGCTTGGTAATTGTGATATAACAAATGGGTCATGGGTAACCCTAAACTTGATGGTTTTTACATTGGTTGTGGTATTGGTACTGGCATGTCCTCAAAGTTTTTGTGAAATTACCTAAGAGAATTAACTAGTCACAGGTAAATGATGTTTTGAACTAAGGCAATGGCCTAATGCATATGAATGGTTGGCAAATGGTTTCATAAAGGCCTGGTTGCCCATGCAATGACTTAAATGGTAACCTTGGTGATTTAATTGGCTAAAAAAGGTTTGAGTCCCTAAACACTAAAGTGATTTGTGTCTCTACTAAACAATGGGATCGAGTCCCTAAATTTTGAATTGAACAAGTATTTTTGTTAGACAATGGGTTCGAGTCCCATAATAAAATAATTGATTGGTTGATTGATAATGGTTATGGCATGTTGAACACTTGCAAGTGTTGTTGGTATGACGATACCAACGAAGTGCATTCGATAAGTAATTGGATAAATGGTTGTGTTTGTAAAATGATGGTTTTAAATTGGGCTTTAAAATAGGATGTGTAGCAGGGCCGTGAAATTAGAGTTTGAAGGACTAACACTGGAAACCGCATTAGCAGTACAGGTGTCTTATGATCTGGTGGTTCGAGTCCTCCAAATGAATATGTGAATGGGAGAATCGAGTCCCCCATAATACATGTATTAGTGCTTAAGTTACCTCGATTTTGCTGGGAGGTTCGAGTCTCCCATGTTGGCATATACGGTTATGGATATTCTCTGCTTCGTGCGGCTATACGCACTCGGTCCCTTCTAGCCAGGGGAGTTCTAGGCCCAATAGCCATGGGGTCCTTGCTATATGATGGTTATGCTACACAGCCTAGGTTAATGATTTCAAAGGACATATTGATCTTGTTCCCTACCCCGACATGGTATATGGTATATATGTATAAGTATGTATTGCATTAGTTATATGCATTAGTTGACTGGATTTGAACTGTTGGCATTATTTTATCCTTACCCTTGAGTTACATGCTAGACATTCAACTACTAACCATCTTCGATGTTTTATCCCCACGTAATACAGGTGTTGGTCATCACACACCTCATAGTCAGTGATTGGACTCGAGATCAACTTGTGGTGACTTAGAGTGGTGATCTTTCATACTCAGGAAGGCTCCATTTCTTGTTTGAGTTTCTTATTCCTGTATTATTTTAGACTTAGACATTGGTTTTGGATATGGTAAGGGGAATGTCACGACCGAATATTTTTGGATTTCTTTTAGAGGCTTTGTATGGACAAACTGTGGACTTGGGTATGTTAAGGTGTAATATGGACTGGATTATTATTTTAGTTTTGTCATGGCTGTTGGTTGGATATTAAATGATTTGAATTGTTTGGGTTCTTCATAGTCTTGGACATATCCCAAATACTTGTGTTGGTAACCACCTTATCTTTGTATATGTCGATAATCTATCTGACTCCAGGTATATGAATGGTCAGTTGGATTGGGTAGCGGGGTGATCTCCAGTCCTTGTTGGGCTTGAGATTCCCATTACGACAAGGACCTGGTTTAGGTCTTGTCAATAGGAAAAGTGGGATTGCCATCAAACCCTGTATTGCATGGGGATACAATATCCGGAGATAGTTAGTGGGTTGAGTACTAGCATGTAACTTTGGAATAATGATAAAGTAATGAGTTTAATTATCCAGTTCTACTAAATGTACATGTCTACATACATATGTGCATAAATACATACATGCACAAAATGTTGGGATAGGGAACAAGGTTTATCATGCGCTTTAAAACTTTAACCTTGATTGTGTAGCTTAACCATTATATAATAGTACCCACGGGCTTTATGGTCCCCAGCTCTCACCCCTAGGCGTGCCCCAGTGCGTGTAGATACACGAATCGAAGAATAATCTCATATATGTGCAAGGTGGACTCGAACCTCTCAATAATATACTAAGGTAATTTAGGCACCCGATCATTTAATTTAATATGGAGGGCTCTAACCTCCAAAATCATATAGTAAGGTGGACTTGAACCACTCGGTCATAAGCAAGGTGACTCGAACCCCAAGCCATTTAGATCCCCTTGCTAGCAAATGTGGTTTCCAGTTTTCTCCCTCGGGAGCTCCACTTTCATGGCCCAGCTACACAACCCTCTTTTAAGCCCCATTAAAAAATTTATCACACATTCCCATTCATTGAACCATAATATATATTCAGGCATACACTGTTGGTATCGTCATACCAACGAGAATTGCAAGGTATCATCAACATGCCAAATCAATTCCATTATTTTAGGGGAAAACTCCCTTTGTTCATTAATACAAGGTAGGGGAACACCGACTTCCTTTGTTCATTAAATTAAACCATCATGTTTCAATAACCTCTTAATATCATGAAATTATTCCAAAAATAGTTAAATGCAATTTTTACTCGTACTCAAAATCGTTTTCACAAAGTTAGGTTGGGTTTGTTACCAATTCAATTATCAATATTCACAAAATTCGGGGAAACCATAATCCCCTAGTTTATTCACCATGCACATGCATCAAACGGATTTCAAAATCACCATTTAAACATAAATAATTCATATGTAAACATAAAACATCACATAAATAACAGTTATTAAAAACACTCAACCCATGTTCCAAAACTAACATCAAAACCACATGGAGAACTATTTTAAACGCATGATTTTACAAAGTAGTAATCCGGGAAGAGTAACATACCTAAAATATCATGAGTTATGGAGAGAATTTTCCATTGGGAGCTCTAATTGATCAATTTCATGGAAACCCTAAGTATCTTTCTTGAGAGAATTTAGAGAGTTTGAGAGAGTGTCTTGATTATGAATAGTATGTTAATGAAGTCCCAAAGATGGATTTAAGTCATGGGGAAAATGTGGGGTAGGATAGAAATTAAAAGGATTCCCTTAATTAAAAGACTTAAAACTGACGCCCAGTCACTATAGGTGACCTAACAACTCATGGGGTCATCCTGTGACTCATTTCGTCTAGTCGGAATATGGACAATTTCCAGGGACACCCCACACTGGTATAGTTATGAGTCGAACTATATGACATTATCCAATCCATACAAGTCATAACATTCTAGTCGCAGTCACAACAGGAACTTAGGATAGTACACTAGTTCCACGATGATTGGAACACTGTGACTGGTTATAAGTTTTGACGACTCGTAGACCCTAGTCGTAGTCACAATAAAAACTCTAGGCCAACACATTGGCTAGGCTACAATTGGGCCCTTAAGACCTGTAATGAATCTTGATGAGTTATAGGGAGGGTCATCATCTAAGCAGTAAGTCTAGAAACTCAGAAATTTTCAAGGACCAAAATCCGGGGTGTTACATTCTCCCCCCTTAAGATTATTTGTCCCTTAATGAAGTGACAAGGCATCCCTTAGCACGATTTGACACGAAATACAAATAAACTTACCTTTAAAAAAGATAGATAAAAAAGATGTAGGGGAAATTACTATTCCTTTTAACAAAGATGGTAAGATTAATACATACCTTAATCATGAGTATCAAGAACGGGGGAACAAGAATGGGTATTATGACTTCACGTCCTCTTTGACTTCCCAAGTATCTTCTTTAAACTTTTGGTTCCTCCATAGAACCTTTACTGAAGCCAGGTCCTTCATTCGCAACTGGTGGACTTTCTAATCTAAGATCTTAATCAAGACTTCCTCATATGACATGGAGTCTGAAACACCAACACCTTCCAATGGAACCACTACGGAAGGATAGCCCACACACTTCCTTAGCATCTACACGTGAAAAATCGAGTGAACGTAACCCAAAAAGGGAAGAAACTCCAACTCATAATCCATCTTACCCTCTCACTTCAAAATTAAATAAGGGCTAACATAACTGAGACTAAGCTTCCCCTTCATTATAAACTGCACCACTCCCTTCATGGGAAACACCTTTAAGAACACCCAATCGCCAACTTTAATTTTCAACTCCCTCTTCCTTACTTATACATAGGACTTTTGGCGACTCTAAACGGTTTTAAGCCTATCCCGAATTACCTTTACCTTTTTCATAACCCAATGAACCAAATCAGGACCAAACAACCTAGCCTTTCGAACCTTAAACCACCCAGTAGGAGAACGACATCTCCTACCATACAAAGCCTCAAACGACTCCATCCTAATACTTGTGTGATACCTATTTTTATATGCAAACACTAAGAGGGGAAAATGATCAACCTAATTACAAAGAAAATCATGCACACAATATGTTTGTATATCCTCCAATGTCTGAATAGTCTTCTCCGCTTGTCCATCCTCCTATTGGTTAAAAGCGGTGCTAAGGTTCACCTTAGTTCCCAAATCTCTCTGGAAAAAATTCTAAAAGTGAGAGTAGAATAAAGTACCTCGATCAGATTTAATTGAAACTGGTGCACCATGCAATTTCACGATCTCCTGAATGAACAACCATGCACAATCCTTTGTAGAGTAATTAGTCCTCATTAGTAAGAAATGAGTAGACTTAGTCATCTTATCCACGATGACCCAAATCTAGTCGTACTGATGGCGGGACCACGAAAGACCAATAAGGAAATCCATATTTATCACTTCCCACTTCCATTCGGGAAACTCAATCTCTTAAGACAACCCACTAGGTCTCAAGTGCTCAACCTTCACTTGCTTACAAATAACACACATGGCTACAAAATTTTCCACATCTCATTTCAGGTTATTCCACGAATAGATCTCCTTCAAATCATGGTACATCTTCATGGAACCAGGATAAAAAGTGTACCTCTATTTATAAGCCTCATCCAAGATTCACTCACACAACCCATCAACATTGGGAACATATAACCTACCTTTCTACCTCAAGATACCATAATCATCAATACGAAAAACCATTACTTTCTGTTGGCCCATCATTTCCCTTAATTTGCATCAAGGTAGGTTCCAAAACATGTTCTCTTTGGCCTCATCACAAAGAGATGACTTCACCACCTCTTTCACTATCATACATCTATCCTTAGAGCCCAAGAGACAAATCCAACAGTTATACAACCGGTGAATATCCTTCACCAACTCTCATTTTTCCTCCTCCACAAGAGAAAAGTTTCCTATATATAACCTGCTAAGAGCATCAACAACCACGTTAGATTTACCTGGATGATAGTGAAGACTTATATCATAGTACTTGAGACACTCAAGCTATCTCCTCTACTGAGATTCAACTCCTTCTGGGTAAACACATATGTGAAGATCTTATGATCTGAATAGATGTCAACATAAACCCCATATAAATAATGATGCCATATCTTCAAAGAAAAGACTATAGCTAACATCTCTAAATCAAGAGTCAGATAGTTATTCTTATGCATAGTGAACTACCTAGAAGCATATGCAACCACCTTAACATGTTGTATAAATACACAACCCAGTCCCACACGGAATGCATCATAATAAACCACAAAGATATTAGTACCCTGAGTAGAGTCCAAACCAAAGCAGATGTCAGCTTATCCTTCAACTTTTTAAAACTACCCTCACAAGTATTAAAGAATAGAAACTTCACCTTTTTCTATGTCAACTTTATCAACAGGGTAGCAATAGAATATAAGCTTTCCATAAGCCTTCTATAATAAACGACTAAACCCATGAAGCTCTAAATATCGGTAGGAGTCATGGGTCTAGGATGCTTCTTAACTGCCTCAACTATCTATGGATCCACCATTATACCTTCACTAAACATCACATGACCTAGAAAGGTCACAACATTCAACTAAAACTCACACTTAGAGAATTTAACATATAATCACTGATTTGTAAGTGTCTGAAAAACTACACGGAGGTGATAAACATGATCTGCCTTAATCTTAAAATAAACTAGGATGTCATCAATAAACACAATGATGAATAAGTCTAGAAACTGAACGAATACCCAGTTCATAAGATCCATAAGTATCATCAGGGAATTATTCAAATCGTTGGGCATCACCAAGAACTCAAAATAACCATACCACATTCAAAAAGAAGTCTTAGGGATATCCACCTTTCTAATCTTCAACTGATGGTAACATGATCGAAGGTAAATCTTATAGAAGTACTTATCACCTGAAGCAGATCAAATAGGTCATCAATCCTAGGAAGAGGATACTTATTCTTCATCATCACCTTATTTAAGTGATGGTAATCTATACACATTCGAAGGGACCTATCCTTCTTACAAAAAAAGGGCATAGGAGAACCCTTTGAAGAAATACTAGGATGAATAAAACAATTATATAGAAGGTCTTCCAACTGCTCATTAAGCTCTTTTAACTCAGCTCAAAGCCATTCTATAAGGAGAGATAGAGATAGGATGAGTGTGCAAAATGAGATCAATCGATAAATCAATCTCCCTATCGAGAAAAACACTAGGAAGATCGTTAGGGAACACTTCGAGAAACTCATGGACCTTTGGGACAGATAAAAATAAAGGACCCTCGAAACTAGGATCTTTAACAGGAACTAAATGGTATATAAGCCCTTTGGAGATCAACCTCCAGTCTTTAAGATACAGAATGCTTCTTCCCTTAGGCACTAGGGAACTACCTTTATACTCAATCACTGGTTCATAATCATA
This sequence comes from Capsicum pubescens, assembly GCA_030864215.1. Taxonomy (NCBI): domain Eukaryota; kingdom Viridiplantae; phylum Streptophyta; class Magnoliopsida; order Solanales; family Solanaceae; genus Capsicum; species Capsicum pubescens. Next base: position 183,666,284 of record CM061538.1, read on the forward strand.
TCAAAGTCTAATATGTCCAACTCTATCAGGTCCACTAACGTCTCCCTACTACAGATAGATACCACACAACCCATGTAGACTCTTGTAGACACAATAGATTCACCTACTAGAATAGATACAGGAAAAGGATCTAAAATAATCTCGGGATAAAAACCCAAATGATAGCCATATAAGCAGTCACAAAAAAAGGGTAAACCCCAATTAAAGTAGACAATACACATTACATGAAAAGAGTTGTAACATATTAGTGACAACATCCGGATATGCCTCAAATTCCTGGCAAGAGTCAAGATTATAAGGGCAATTTCGATCGATGCCAGAGAAAAAAGTAGTACCCTTTGGTGTCAGAACTAAAGATATGTCAACTAAAACCTTATTAGCCCCAATTGCAACCCTAACTAATGGATAATCCCATAGTAGGTGGCTGAACTGACCATAGTAAAATCACTTATTCCTTCCCTCCTCAAAAAATCCATGATATACCTGCCCATAAAAATAATAAGGGGTATAATATAGGGCTAACTAAGCTCTACTAGCCTATGACTGGGCACCTTATTCCCTAAATCCACTATTTCTTTAAAAATAATGGTAACTGGATGACTTAGGATATGGATCACTAGACGTATAATAAGAACTAAAATTGGCCCACTTTTTCTTAGACCTTTTTTCCAGCATCTCTACCACTTTGTTGCTAACCTTTACCCTGATCTAAATATCAAAACTTCTTACTATACCTCTCACTAATTTTTGTATACTTCTTCTTTTCCTCCTCGACCAATTGCATATACACCACAAGTAGAGATATATTCTTATCTTTATTCAACAAGGCGGCTTTTCTCTCTAAAATTAGATTATGGGACAACCTAAAAGGAAATTTCCTCATTATAGCTCTAATAGAAAACACTAGATCAGGATCATAATGGGATAACTGGTGAAAATTTAGGTCATACTCTTTCACAGTCATCCTACCTTGCCTTAATTCAAAAACTCCTTGGCCTTTCCTTCACTTAGCTCCTAAGGAAAGAAATAATCTAGAAAAGCACCCGAGTGAAATTCAAGAAGGGGGTGAATAGAAAATTTTGTGTGAGTCAAATATTGGCTCCTCACAGTTGACTCTCCTGCAGATCAGTACACTTCACATAAAAGATTAGGTTTGCAGTAATCAAGAAAATAAATAATCAAATGTAAAGTAAAAACAAAGATTTATCCTAGTTCAGAATACTAAAGTGGTGCCTACTTCCAGTCCCCTTGGGTTTCAATGTTTAGTTAGATCGTTCAATGTTAAGCTCGAGTACATTGATGGGAAACAAGTTCCCAACACTTGTTTTGTTCTTCAAAACTTGTGACACGGCTTCGGTTTATGTTATAAGTTTGACTCGATCCTACTTTTTATACAACAATTGTAAACTAATAGGTATAAAGCTTCATGAGACTAAGTTAGAGACACTTTGATATTCTTCTTGAAGTTTCATAACCGTTATCTATATTTTATATTCTTTTTTTATAGTGTTCGGCTACTACTACTCGTAAGAAAACCCAAGAGATTTTTTCTCAATCAAAGATTTGAATGAATTCCTTGATTGAAGAATGTAGTCGTATGATATGTCCATATACGACTTTTAATCATGCCCATATGAGATATGTTCGTGATCTTTTGTTCCTTTTATTCTTGTAGTGATTGATGTTTTTCTAAGTTTGTTTGTGATCTTTTCTTCTTTTTACTTCGTTGTGATTGATCTGATCTACTACATTTTGGGATCAAAATTTTCCTTCCGATTGTTTTCGTAAGAAAGTAGGTCAGAGTATTATGCATGTTATGACATAAGGTGTCATATCATTTTTCAACATTTTTGAAAAATGAGGAATAGGAATTCTGGACGAAAATAGCTAGATCGTCATTAAAGGAGTGGACGTGGGTGTTGAGGAAATCTATTCTGGTGAAAATCTAAGTAAATAATTTTATACCTTCCTTCTTGAACCCATCAAGAGCCAACCTAACCATACTTATATTTGTGTTGGTAGTGGTTTGCCCTAGGTCCAGAAGTTTAGAAGTCGACTCCTTCAACAGCGTAACATTATCCTCAATGGCCTTGAAGCGATCGTTAATCTCCTCCAGGTCATTCAAAATATACATCATAGGGTTAGAGATAGATTTGGTTATCTTGGGAAGTTCCGACCTTGCCTGAGAAAAATTCTTATTGCACCATCCCTCTTCAACCAAGACATACCCCATACTTGAAAATGTCTTGCAATTGTAAGTAGCAACAACCTCTTTTAGAGTGTAAGCAGATAGATCAATAAAGTAAAATTGAAGAATCTGAGTAATGAGCAGGCCCTATGGTAAACTGGCAGAGGTATAAGCATCGAATTCACTTTAAAGCATGTACTCACGGATCTATGTTGCCCAATTGATTTTGATTTTCTTAACCAAACATTACATTACAAGAAAATGTCTTGATCGGTGATATTTCTTAGAGATCCTTTCTGGGGAATCAGGGTAGTAGCAATTATGTGAGCCATAATATAAAACTTGAAACAGAGGGGCAGGGACAAAAAACTAGTCAAAGCAGAGTCAGTGTTTGACAAAAATTTCTTCGCATCTTCAAAGTTGGCCTCAAAATCATCAGGCCAATTACTATTCATCAAATAGATGTTACCAGAGAACTTTGTATGAAATGCATTCCCGAACAGAAAATCATTCACTATGATTCTCGCACAAAGCACGAGAGTCTTGAGTTAACCACTATCAGGGAAGAGGCAAAGATTCATATAAAACATGTGAACTAGATCCTCATAGATCAGAAGTCCATAGGGACTAAACACAAGGGACAAATCATAAAAATTAAAGAAGTAATTGATATTACAGAAGTAGTCTTTTAATGGACAGATATTGATAATGAGTACAATGGAGAGACCCTTAAAGGTAAAGAATTTGTCTTTGTGGGTCAAGAACTTGTGTATGTACTCTTAAGGGAGGAATATGAGAGGGCTTGGATGAGGTTTCATAGCGTAAGAGATTGGATAGGAATCAGGATGACTTCATTTAATGAGTGTTTACTGAGAGTTTGTTAAGGACTCATCAGATAACTCAGAATGAATAACAGGGCTGTCAGGGAGATATTTGGAAAGAGATTCAGACATGGTTGCCATTAAATAGGGTTTGGTCATGGAAGAGATAAGAAGGTGAATTTTAAAGAGGAAAGGATCATTAGTAGAACTAGAGGAGGAGTGGGGAGAAGTATGAAACTGTTGGAAAAGATAGATGAGGGGAAGCCAAAGATATGTAAGGGAAATGGTGACTGATAGAAGTGAAAGTGTGGCAGTCGAAGGAGTGTTGGGAAGGTAAAGGGGTATAGAGGTGCAAAAGAAGGCATGAAAAATGGTAAGGGTAATAATGACTTACCTTTTGAATTTCTTATTAAAAAAAAACATACAAGAAGAGAAAAAAATAATTTTCCAAAAATAAAGATCATAAGTTGTTAACACTAAGAATACCTAGACTTTTTCTAAGATAACAAATTTTTTTTTCTAACAGGGGTTTTGTAAAAATATCTGCCTGTTGATTTTTGAAATAAACAAATGTTAATGATAAATCACTATTTTCTACACGAATAAAATAATGGTTGATATCAATATGTTTTGCCTTAGAATAATGCATAGTATATTTAGATAGACGAATATCACCGGTGTTATTGCACAAAATGGGAATAGATTCAAAAGACAAATTAAAATCAAGTAGTTGATGCATAATCTATAAAATTTGAGTACCACAACTTCCAACAACTATATACTCGACTTCAGTTGTTGAAAATACAAATGAAGTTTGCTTCTTGTTGTGCCATAAAATCAGGGCATCATAAAGAATTTGAGTAGTTCAATTAGTGTTTTTCTATCACTTTTATCACCTACAAAGTTAGCATCTGAAGATCCAATTAAGTCAAAAAAGAAGAGTAAGGGTACCATAGTCCAATGTCTTGAGTTTCTACAAGGTATAAGATGATCCTTTTGACGATAACCGAATGAGACTCTTTGGGAGTCATCTAGATCCTGGCACACTTACAAATGCTGAACATGATGTTTGGTCTACTAGAAATAGGTAGAGTAGTGATCCTATCATTCCCCTTCATATTTTCTCATCAACATCATTACCAGAAAAGTCTGAATCAAGGCTTGTGGATGGACTCATTGGAGTTCCAAAGGCTTTTTCTTTTTCCATACCAAATTTTTTGATGAGTTCCTCCATGTACTTGGATTGACTAATGAAAGTGCCTTTGGGAGTTTGTTTGATTTGTAATCCTAAAAAGAATGTGAGCTCACCCATAAGACTCATTTCAAATTCTCCTTTCATTAAGTTAGAGAAATTCTCATAGAGAGAGATATTAGAACAACCAAAAATGATATCATCAACGTAAATTTGCAAAATAAGAAGATTTGAACAGAGATTTTGTATGAACATAGTTGTATCAATTTTACCTCTTTGAAAATTGTTATTTAGTAAAAAAGTACTCAATCTCTCATACTAAGCCTTTGGAGCTTGTTTGAGGCCGTAGAGTGCTTTTGATAATTTGAAAACATGGTGTGGATACGACGGTTTTCAAACCCTGGGGGTAGTTTTACAAAAACATCTTCATGAATAAAACCATTTAAAAAGGAACTTTCTACGTCCATTTGATATTGCTTAAAATATTTAAAGGTAGCAAAAGCAAATAAAATTCAAATTGACTCTAACCTTACCACGGTGCAAAGGTCTCATCATAATCAATACCTTCTTGTTGGGACTATACTTGAGCTATAAGTTTGGCAGTATTTATGATAACCTTACCTTCTTCATTCAATTTGTTTCTGTAGACCTATCTAGTTCCAATCATCGAGAAGTTTCTTTGTCTTTCAACCAAGGTCCAAACTTGATTTTTGTTAAAACAGGTCCAATTCTTCCTTCATATCTATGACCCATGATTCATAATTGAGGGTCTCATCAGTTTTCATAGGTTCAATTTGAGACACAAGGACAACATATGCTTATCTTCTCAATGATGCTCTTGTTTGCACATTATCTACAGGATTTCTGATGATGAGTTTGTTTGGATAGATAGCATCATGTTTCTATTCCCTTAGATCACTTAGTTTCACTATTTTTATTGTGGGAGTCAAATCTTGGGGGGGTGTAGCACTATTTTTGTTGTGGAAGTCGACTCTTGGCGGGGTAGTTGATTTATCTTGTGATGGCTTAGAGTTTGTGTTGTTATTTTTTCTAGATTGTAGATTACTGAACTATTCTTTATCAACTCATAAAATCATGGGGGTCATTATATTCATCAAATACAATATGTGTAGATTCCTCAACACAGAAAGTTCTTTTAGTAAAGGCCTTGTAAGCTTGACTAGTGGGAGAGTATCCAAGGAAAATACCTTCATCACTTCATAGATCAAATTTTCCCAAGTTATTCTTACCATTTTTGTGAATAAAACATTTGTATCCAAAATGATGGAAATAGCTAATGCTGGGCTTCTTTCCTCACCAAAGTTCATAAGGTATTTTATTTAAAATAGGTCTGATCAGGCATCTATTGATGATGTGACATATTGTGCTCACAACTATTTAGGAGATTATATTCTAAGAGCATGGTCCTGGAAGTTTCCTTGAGATATCAATTATTTTGCTCCACTACACCATTTTTCTTAGGAGACCAAGGTGAAGAGAATTTCTAAAGTTTCCGTCCTAAGCACAATACTCCTCAAATGCCTTATTTTTTAATTCTCCTCTGTGATTACTGTGAACATAAGTGATGAGGTGTCCAGCTTCTCTCTATACATTTCTACAAAAATTCTCAAAGTTTGTGAAGGCCTCATGTTTATGAGAAAAAAACATTACCCAAGTAAAACATGATTAATCATCAACTATAATGAAAAGATACCCTTTTCACCAATTCTTGCGGTCTTGGTGGGGCCAAGCAGATCTATGTGGATTGTTTAAAATGGTTTAGTAGTAGAGATAATGTCTTTGACTTTGAATGGTTTCTGGGTCTATTTACCCAATTGGCAGTCATCACAGATATGATCCTCTTTAAACATGAGTTTTGGCAAACCTTTCACCAATTTCAATATGGACAACTTCTCAATGATATGCATACTAGTGTGCCTAAGCATTCTATGACAAAAACAAGTATCATTGGTTTTCACAGTGAGTCAAGTTAAGGTAGCAAAGTCAGGACTATTTAAGACTTAAATATTATCATGCATCCACCTATGAAAGAGATATTTCTTTTGTTATATTTGATTGAGCAGTTTTCAGCTTTGAAGAAGACTCTGAATCCGGCATCACACAGCTTACTGAAGCTAAGAAGATTGTGTTTAAGGCCATCTACTATATATGCTTCAGTGAATTCACATGTTGAGCTCCGTTTTAAGCTAACTCCAATAATGTTGCCTCTAATATTGTCACCGAACCTGACTTATCCACCATCTATTTTCTTTAGAGTATAAAAAGCTTCTTTCTTTTTTATCATGCGTCTGGAATATTTACTATCAAATTACCCACATTTCTTTCTTATAGCTCTTGTAGACCTTTTCTACAAAATAAGAAAATTATTTTTTTAGGTACCCAAGTGGTCTTGTTTCCTTGAAGGTTAGATATGCTTCCTTTGGGATTCCAAACCCATTAATTTTAGGCTTACGCCTGAATCTATAGGATTTGTTCCTTCTCCGTCAACAGATAAAATAGACAGGTACTCAAGATGAGAAGGTCTTGGCTGATTTTAACAATTCTGATGAGGAACGTGAATTGTCTTTAAAAGAGTTTGATTTCACAAAACTGTGACTTGGTGATCTCTTAATACTGTTTAATTTTATTTTTAAATCATCAAGCTCTTCATGAAGTAAGCCAACTTTAATTTAACATGCTTTGATTTCTATTTCATAAATTCTTTGTTACTCTTTAATTTTTTGTTTAAATTAAGCTTTGCAACTTTTTTCTCTTGAAAAGTTTGTTATATTCATGTATAACTTTTTGAAGCTCATCAGTTATCATATTTAAATTATATTCAAAAGTATTATAATTATGAAAATCATGTAGTCTTACCTCGCTAGATTAACCTATTGTCATTAAGCACATATTAGCGGCTTTTATTTCTTCTTTGATTTCATCTTTATCACTCCAGGCTCCAAAATTTTGATTCTTCCTAGATGTTCTTCTTCTTAATTCTGTACTATTTTGTTTGAAGTGGCCAAGACTTCCAAAAAGATAACAATGATCATCATTTCCAATAGATTAATTATTTTTTGCTCCTTGGGATCTTTGTTGTCTCTATATCGTGATCTGCCTTACTTAAAGATTAATGATGCATATTCCTTTATTGTTGGACTATTCTAAAATGTCCTGTTCATCAGTTGGAGTAATGTTCAAGGCTACTTGTTTCTTCTTTTCCACCTTATGGTACCTGTTTATATAATTTCATTCCTATGCAATAAGGTTACCTCGTAGTTAGTCATATATAAGGTTGTGAAGAGTCCCGACTTCCATAAAAGTAGCCTTTCCCAAATTTACTGGAAACTTTGGACCATCTTCTGGACGTACAAGTTATGTGGATAGATCATCCCCAGTGATTTTAGCTCTCATACAATCTTGCTAATCTGGAAAACATTGTTTCAATGTTCTTATTCTCTTCCATTTTGAACAGCTCATATTCATTTACCAGAGCAGCAATCTTTGACTTCTTGACCTTGGTAGTTCCTTCATAGGTTACCTTTAATTTGTCCCACATTTCTTTTATAGTCTCGCAAGTTGATATCTAGTCATATTCTTCTCCACTAACTACACAAAGAAGTGAACTTATTGCACGTGTATTATTTTGGATTACCTCTTGTAGTTCTTTGGTGACCTCAAAACTTTCAAGGTCTTCTATGTCAGTACGGCAAGATTCCTTATCTTTTCCCTTTTTCTTCTCTTTGAGTCCTGGAATAATCTTTAGATCCTTTTTTATGACAATCCAGGCTTGAAAGCTATTTGATTAGACAAAGATTCTGAATCTATTCTTCTAGTAAGAGTAGTGTTGTCCATTAAAGTATGGTGTTCTTGTAGAGGAGTGACCTTCTTAAAGAAGTACATTGGGAATTTGATAATTTGGCATTTGATCTTTGCTCACTTATGGTTAAGAAACGTTGTTGGTAAGACCGGCTCTAATACCAATTGAAATTTTGAGAAGGAGGGAATTGAAAATATTATGTGAGTCTACTATAGGCTCCTCAAAGTCGACTCTCCTACAAATTAATACACTTAAAAAAAAAATTATGTTCGAAGTAATCAAGCAAATAAATAATCAAATGTAAAGTTAAAACACGAAGATTTATCCTGTTTGGAACACCAATGCGGTGCCTACTTCCAATCCCCTTGGGTTCCAATGTTTCCTTAGATTGTTCAATGTTAGGCTCAAGTACAATGATGGGGAAAAAGTTCTGAAGACTTGTTTTACTCTTCAGATCTTGTGACACAACTTTAGTTTGTGTTACAAAGTTGACTAGATCCTACTCATTGTACAACAATTGTAAACTAAGAGTTACAAAGATTCATGAGACCAAGATTCGGACACTTTGAGATTCTTCTCGAAGTTGTGCAACCGTTGTCTATCTTTAGTCTTCTTCTTTTATAGTCTTCGGCTGCTATTCTTTGTAAGGAAACCCATCATATTTCTTCACAATCAAGGATTTGAATTAATTCCTTGATAGATTAATATAGTCGTATGATATGTCTATATACGACTTTTACTCACGTCCATATCAAATATGTTTGTGGTCTTTTATTTCTTTTATTCTTGTAGTGATTAATGCTTTTCAAAGTTTGTTTTTAATCTTTTCTTCCTTTTATTTCATTGTGATTGATCTGATCTACTGCATTTCTGGGACCGAGATTTTCCCCCGATTTTTTTTGGTTTGATTAATTTGCTTGGATTTTGCAGATCTTAATTTGATGTCCTTATATTACTGGAGTCGTCATCCTCATTTGCTTCATTCATCCTTCCATCATTAATAGTCCTCCAATATCCAGCAAAGATCTACTTATTAGTTTGTCATTATTAAAATGTAAACTTAAGAGTTTCACACCGAGAATCATCGCATAGTGTCAATTCCACATCATCACCCCTAGACTGATCCTACTTCTCATACCACTTGTATGTGATAAACTTTACACCCTCAGAGTCAGAAGCCAGCATAACTCAAAGATCTTCTCCATTTCATCTATGAATCCTTAATTATTCTCCTCAACCTTAGAGCCATCAAAGGTTTAGGGATTGAGCCTCATAAACTTTCTAAATCATGTAACCTCAAAATATCTCACAGCAATACTAGCAGGACCTGGATGACATGACTAACATATCACCAACTAGGTCAATAGATGAATAGATTGGTGAAACCAACATTATAAATATCTCCTTAGAGTGGTGGGTCATTATCATCATCAGCCCAAGGGGCCCAAGGATGATTGGTAGGGACTGGTGGAACTCCATAAGGGTGATCAAGAGTTAGACCCCAATACTGAATCTGAACTCCATAAGTAGAATGAGATCTGTTGACATTGTCCTCATACGGGATAGAAGATTTACCACATGCATCGAATCTTTTTGGATGCATGATCTGAAATGTGAACAAGTGGGGATTAGAAGAGATTCAAGACCTTAGACTCTATATCACAAAATAGAACAACAAGAAAGGTAAACATTCCTAAATTTCTCATAGCCTCTCTCTTATAAGTGTGTCATGCCAAACACACATAAAAGACTCTACTTAACATAATTTTGTGGAAACCCAACAACACCAAACCTTAGCCCTAATACCATCTTTTTCATGACCTGAACTAGGTCCTGTCCATGATGGGTATCTCAAGTCCTCATTGAGGATAGGAGACCACCACCTTTGACTAGACAAATAGGATAAAACACTAGCAATGGTTGAATTTCAAACATATAACAAGGAAACATGCTTAACAACTAAAGAGATATTTAATTTTTTTAAGAACCCGACAACTAATAATCAATAAACAATAACCAATAACTAATACCCATGTCCATCGTAATATACCCAAAGCCTCTACTAAACTGAAAAACAATCTATGTCGGGACATTCCCTCAACCTTGACAATGATGATGTTAATGTGAACACTTTAATTCTAGTTTATGAAAAGGAAACTACAGGAATGATCAAATAATATAGAGAATGGAAGATCACTACTTCACTGCAGTGATCGACAAACCAAGCCAATCCACCTAACTTTGCATAAAAAAGTAAGATTGCCTTTGGACCCTGTATTATGAGGGGATAAAGGTTCTAGATATAGTTATTGGGTTGAGCACTAGCATGTAACTCAGGAATAAGAATGAAATAATGATGGTTTAATAATCCAGTTCAACTCAATGTACAGTTCACATAAATGTGTGCATACATATATACTTATACAAAATGCTTAGATATGGAACAAGGTTTATCATGCACCTTAAAACTTTATCCTTGATTATATAGATTAATAGTAATTTAATAGCACCCATGGGCTATATAGTCCGCAGCTCTTTCCCCCTGGTTGGGCCTTAATTCATGTAGTCGCACGAACCAGAGAATAATCTAATATATATGCATGGGGACTCGAATCACCCAATCATCTACTGAGGTGACATAAGAACCCAATCATGTAATGTAATATGGGAGACTCGAACCTCCCAAAACATATGGTAAGGTGGACTCAAAACACTTGGTCATAAGCAAGGGAACTCAAACCCTAAGCTAGTTAGACTCGCACACCGGCAAACGCGGTTACTAGATTTGGTCCCTTGGGACCACCAATTTGACGACCCATCAACACAATGCACTTTTAAGCACCAATAAAACATTTATCATGAAGTCCTATTCATTGAACCATAATACATATTCAGGCATAAACTATTGGTATTGTAATACCAACTACACCTTCAAGGTATCATCAATATGCCAAATCAATTATATTATCTTGGGAGAATAATACCCTTTGTTCATTAATACAAGGTGGGGGAAGGCCAACTCCCTTTGTTCATTAAATAAAACCATCATGTTTCAATAACCTCTTTATATAATGAAATTATTCCAAAAATAGTTCAATGCAATTTTTACTCGTACTTAAAACTGCTTTCACAAAGTTAGGTAGTGGTTGTTACCAATTCAATTGTCAATATCCAAAAAAATTAGGGAAACCACAATATCCTAATTTATTCACCCTACCCCAGGATAAAATCGATTTCAAAATCACTATTTAAACATAAACAATGCATATGTAAACATGAAACATCACATAAACAACAATCATACAAAACCCACAACCCATGTTCCAAAGTCAAAATCAAAACCACATGGAGAACTATTTAAAACATACGTTATAGAAAAATAATAGTTGGGAAAGAGTAACATGCCTGAACTATCAAGAGTTATGGAGAGAATTTTCCCTTGAGATCTCTGATTGATCAATTTCTTAGAAACCCCAAGTATCTTTCTTGAGAGAATTTAGAAAATTTAAGAGAGTATTTTGATTATGAATAGTATGTTAATAAATTCCCAAAGATAGTTTTAATTCATTGGGGATATGTGGGGTAGGAGGGAAATTACTAAGATTCCCTTAATTAAAAAGACTAAAAACTGATGCTTAGTCACTACGGGTGACCTCCTAACTCGTAGGATCACCCTGCGACTCATTTAGTCCAGTCGTAGCCTGGACAGTGTCAAGGTTCACCCTATACTAGTCAGGTTACAATTCATACACTATGAGTCGTATCCAATCCTTATTCCTCATAACATCCTAGTCGTAGTTACAACAAGAAGTTAGGATGGTATACTAGCTCCCCTACGATTATAACATTTCAATTCATTATGAGTCTTGATGACTCGCAACCCTACTCAGAGTCACAACAGAAACTCCAGGACAATACACCAGCCAGGGTACGATTAGGTCCTCAAGACCCGTGATGACTCGTAGGAAGGTCTGGGTAGTAAGTCTAGAAACTCAGAAATTTTCTAGGACCAAAATTTTTTGTGTTACAAGAGGTTTATTTCCTATCTTAGAGCTAAGACATTTATTTCAAAAGTGTATCTGTATCATTTTGTTTGGGTTAAGGATTCTAATTATAAAAGTTATTCTTTGTAATTTTCCTCTTAGGTTAATGAATTTCCTACTAATGATCTTCATGGGATTCCCCCAATAGATAGATAGATTTTGGGATTTTTTCTATTGGATACCCATCCCATTTTCATTCCTTCTTATAGGACGGCTCCGAATGAATTAAAGAAGCTAAGTAGCAATTAAAATATCTTTTTATAAGGGTTTCAATTATCCTAGTATTTGTTTATGGGGTGCTTCTATAGTTTTTTAGTAAATAAAGATGGGTCCTTTCGAATATGTATAGACTATTGTCAGCTGAATAAGGTTACAGTAAAGAATAAGTATCCTTTTCCTAGGATTGATAATCTTTTCGATCAACTTCAAGGTGCTAGAGTTTTCTCTAAGATTGATCTCTATTTGGGCTATCATTAGTTAAAAATTAAGGAGGTATATATTACCAAGACCACTTTACAAACTCGGTATGGTCACTATGAGTTTTTGGCTATGTCATTTGGGTTAAATGATGCTACAGCTATATTCATAGATCTTATGATTTGGGTTTATGGGAAATTTTTGGATTTATTTGCAATAATCTTCATTGATGATATCTTTGTGTACTCTTAGAGTGAAGAGGATCATGCCAATCACCTATGAATTGTGTTGCAGACTCTTAACGACCAAAAACTATATGCCAAATTTTCTAGGCATGAGTTTTGGCTAAGTTGTGTAGCCATTTTGGGGCATATTGTTCCTAGTGAGGGGATCAAGGTGGATCCACAAAAATTTTAGGTAGTAAAGAAATGACGTAGAACCATGACTCCCACCAACATTAGTAGCTTCTTAGGCTTAGTTGGGTATTAAGCTTTGTGATGAGTTTCTCCTTTATTGTTATTTCATTGGTGAAGTTAACTCAGAAAAAGGTTAAGTTCTTATGGTTCAATGCTTATTAGGGTATATTTGAGAAGTTGACAGATAAGTTGACTTCTATGTCAGTTTTGAACCTACCAGAGGGTATCGATGGGATTGTTGCATATTATAATGCATCCTCTATGGGAATGGGTTGTATTTTGATGCAACATTATAAGGTTGTAGCCTATGCTTCTAAGCTGCTTTAAGTTTATAAGAGGAATTACCCGACTCACGATCTAGAGTTTGTTGTAGTGGTCTTTGGTTTGATGATTTGGTTTCATTATTTGTATGGGGTGTATATGGATATTTATACAGATCATAAGAGCTTGCAATATATGTTTATGCAGAATGAATTGAATCTCGAGCAAAGACAGTGGCTTGGCCTACTTAAGGATTATGACATGAGTTTGCACTACCATCTTGGTAAGGCTAATGTTGTTTTTTAAGCTAATAGTAGGTTATCTATGGGGAGCTTATCCCATGTTAATAAGGATAAGAAAGGGGTGATAAAGGATATTCACATCTTGGATAACTTGGGAGTCCGTTTCTTGGTTTGAGGATGGGGGAGTCATTGTTAAGAAGGTGGTTAAATCATCTCTTGGTGCTAAGGTAAAGAAGAAACAAACTTTTGATCTCATACCTATGCAGATTAAGGATAAAGTGGCTTATCAAAAGGTTATGTATTTGAAATTGGGGGAGATGGTATTTAGAGGTATCAAGGGAGATTGTGTATTATTGATATTGATGGGATATGGGAAAGAACTATGACTGAGGATCATGAGTCTAGATATATAGTTCATCTGGGTTCGACTATGATGTATCTTGACTTGAAGAAAATAAATTGGTGGAACAATATTAAGAGAGATATAGAAAATTTGGTTGTTAAGTGTATGGTTTGTAAGCAAGTTAAAGTTGAGCATTTGAGGCCTAGTGGCATGTCTTAAGAGATATAGTTGCCCATATGGAAATGGGAGATGATCAATATGGATTTAATAATGGATCTTCTGCGGCCTTAAAATCAGTATGATTCCATTTGGGTCATTGTGGACAAAAAGAATAAGTATGCTCACATATTGCCTGTAAGGACTAACTACTCATGATAGAATTATGTTAAGTTGTTCATTCAGGTGATTGTGAAGTTGCATGGTACATAGAAGTCTATTATTTCAGATCGAAGTACATAGTTCCTTCTCAATTCTGGTGTTTATTTTAGAAAGGTTTGGGAACTCAGGTGAACCTTAGCATCGTCTTTCACCCTCAAATGAATGGGCAAACGGAGTGTACTATTCATACTTTGTAGGATATGCTAATGGACTTTCCGATTGATGTTAAAGGTAGTTGAATTGAACATCTTCCTCTTATTGAGTTTGCGTTTAATAATAGTTATCACTCTAGCATTCACATGGCTTCTTTTTACGCTCTTTGTGGTAGGAGGTATAGGTATCCTATTGGATGGTTTGAGGTTGGTTAGACTAGATTGTTTTGTCCTTACTTGGTTCACGAATCCATGGAGAAGGTGAAGGTAATTAGAGAAAGACTTAAGACTGTGCAATGTCGCCAAAAGTCTTGTGCGGATGTGAGGTAAAGAGAATTGGAGTTTGTTGTAAGTGATTGGGTGTTTTTAAACGTGTCTCATATAAAAGATTCATGAGGTTTGGGAAGAAGGGAAAGCTCAATCCCTATTATGGTTGTCCAAATAATGTTTAAGGAGGATTGGTAATGTTGTTAGATTTGCCTGCAAGTCTAGCTTTGATCCATCCCGTGTTTGATGTGTCCATGCTGAAAACGTGTTTAGTTGATCCTTCCTTAATAGTGTTTGTTGAGGATATTGGTGTTACAGATTCCTTGTCTTTTAAGGAAGTCCCAATTAAAATATTTGATATGCAAGTTCGTAAGTTGAGGACCAAGAATGTGGCCTCAATGAAGGTTCGTTGGAGAAATCAAAAGGTAGAAGAGACTATATGGGAATCTAAAGAAGATATAAAGGCCAAGTATCAGTTCTTGTTCCTCGTATTGGATGAAAGTGCTTAAGGTATGAGCTACATTTTCCTCTTGTCACAATCTGAGTTTGTTATTTGATTCTAGTGTATTTTTGCTATCCTCATGCTATAAGTGCCCTAACTCATCATTCGGGGATGAATGATCCTAAGGGGGATAATGTATGACCCCTTAAAACTTTGATAATTTTATTTTGTACCCTCCAGCATGCGGAATGTCAATTTTTTACTTGAAATAATGTTTAGGGATGTTAAAAGGGTGTTTTGGGAAAGTTTTAGATTTTTTAGAAGGGGTTCGGGGTCAATTTTGAATGTCGAGGTAGCAAGCCTCCACGATAAGGTTGTGTCACGGAGGTTAACCTCTACGATATTGATGTGGCACAGAGGCTAACCTCCGCGATATTGATATGCCATGCCACTATTTTAAATTTATCCAGTTTTTATGTTTTTTACTTGGGGTAAGGGGATTTTGGTCCTTTTACCCCTTGTACGGCTTATAACATAAAATAACCCCATTGCCTTTGGTTTGCAAATATCAAATTATGCACTTTCTCTCTCAAACTCAAAACATAAGAACATTCAAGGGTTTTACAATGCATTGATCATCGGCCTCCAAACTTTGAATTGTCTTCAATTTCTTATGTGTTTCAAGCATGTTTATCTTCCCCAAACTTGAATTTAACATCGTGGAATTAATTGAATATATTTTCATGTGATTTAAATTTTGGTTTTTGAAATTGGGTTGGGGGGTTGGTTGGTTGTTACTGATGTTTTAAATTGATTATTCATGCTTTAAATTTATGTTTTGGGACTGAATTGGTGCATTATTTAAATGATTGGACTAGGGGCATGGTTTTCCCCAAATTGGATGAATTTTGTCTTGGAATTGGTGTTAACCTCAACCCACTTTATAATCTTAGTTTTAAATATGGAAAATTGCATGCTTTAACTTGTTTTGAACCAATTACATAGAATTAAAGGCTAAATGCATATGAATATAGTTTTGGATTGCTTTGGTAGCCTTGGTTTTTGATTTTAAATGGAACTTTAAAGTCAACTTTTGTTATGTGGATTTGGTTTGGCATAGTTAATTTAGCTTGCAAGTATATTGGTATGAAGATACCAATTGGTAAAAGTTTTGATGAATGACTCTTAGGTAAATGGATTGGTTTATGTGCAAAATGTTTTAATTTGGGCTTAAGGGAAATTTTGTAGCTCACCGTGAAGGTGTATGTCCTAAGGAACGAAAACTGGAACTTATATTTGCTAGTGGTAGGGGTCTATATAACTGTGTGCTTAATTCACACTTGGTATATATAAATATATATATATATATATATATATATATATATATATATATATATTATGACAACTATTTCCTTGGTGGCTTCCGTTTTTCCTCAATTTGTGTGGCTAACATACACAAGGGCCCTTTTAGTAGGGGGAGCTGAACCCATATAGCCCATGGCTGCCTTTAGGATTGATCAATATACACAGTTCAGGGTAAAAATTTAAACTCTCATGTTATCACTTTTCCTTAGTTACATGCCAGTGCTTATCCCACTGACTGTCCTAGGGCGCTAGATCATTTCATGGTGTAGAATTCGAAGACTTTTCTGTTTTTCCTGTGCAACGTTAGGTGGTTGAGCATGTATGCTGAGTTTTTGTGAAGTGGTGATCCTCTATCCTTCAAAAGGCATTGTCATTATTATTATTTCTTTATTTGTTTAGTTTTTTTGGATTCTTTTCTTTTCTCATAGTCGGGGGCATGTCCCGACTTAGTTGCTATCTGATTTTAGAGGCTAATGTCGACAGGTGTGGATTTTTTGTTGTTTTGACTCTTAGTTTTCATTTATGTCATCTATTTATCTTTTATAACTATCTTTATTGCATTCCCCTTTATTATTATTATTGTGCTCTTAAGGTTAGGCTAAGGGGGTGGTCTATGTTCCATAGTGTGATTGAGACAATTGTCACGGCCAGAACCTGGTTCAGGTCATGAAAATATCCTACTACAAGGTACCTCATAAGTAGCATTAAGTCCTAAGATAGAAATTTAATCTAAGAAACGGGTAGTTAGATCAAATCAGCCTAAATACGATTTACTAACCGGGTAAATAATTTAATTTTGCTGACTATGCGATAGAGTCATAATTCCCAACGTTAAACTGGATTTATCATACCTATACCATAATAAATCCCAATATAATAGTAGGGTAAACCTATCCAACCTGGACACCGAAAGATGCCTAATAAATTTCGCTAAATTGGAAATTTTCCCTACCAACAAGGCTCTGCATGATGCCACACTGTCAAAATAATAATCTACAAATTAATATGAGATTGATGATATCCATTTTGTAGTCTAATGTTTTGGATCCAACATCAAGTTAAAATACCAAATTGTGATCACTTGCGGAATCACAATAACGAAATGATAAACACGCTCCCATATGCTCAAGGATCATTTACCCTCAAGAATTACCAAAGTCTGAGCTCAAATGGTACTAAAATCAACGCATTAAGGAACTAGGGATTTGTGACTAAATGGGAGAATTAAATTAAGAATTAGATGGAGACTTACAAGGATTACAATGAAGAAATTACTATTTCTAGCTCACTAACAACCATGATCACCTAAGCATCAACATCCTAATTAATTCTCAAAGCTCTCTAGGGATTTTATGATCTTAGAACTTAGAGAAAATGGGAGAAAATTAGGTGAATGGGAGAATTTAATGATCCTATAGTTACCGCTTAAGCGGTCACCTGATCGTTATAGCGATCGCTGCAAAAGCAGCAGAGGATCTCTTTATGGACACTTGCACCTGGTTGACCTTCACTTTAGAATACAACATATCTCTTAAGCGATGTCCATAAAATTGGGTGCTTTAGCGACCAAAGGTTTGCTTAATCGATTACACTAGGTGAGTCTATACACCAACTGAACATGGTTTTTCACAAGTTTCCATCGACTGCTTGAGATTCAATTGGAATCCCATGAATGAAAAAAAAACTATGATACCCATAAAATTTGATATTCTAGACTCAACAAAGCTATCAAAATTTTCCATATGAAGTTGTTTTGATGAAATATGGACCCCACATCCAAGGGACATTTTTACCAAAATCCATCCTATTGCTCGAAATGAATCTAAAATCCTTCGGACACAAATCAAAGGTTATCTAGACTAAAATTAATGTTGCAGAGATGACGAAACTATCAAATTGGCATATGAGGTCGTTATTGTAAAGTTAATGCCTGATAGCCAATATTTACCAGGGAAGACTCTAAAAATAGGTTATTGGATCTAAAAACCAAACAAACTATCCTACAACTAAATTGTCAGCTCCAACAAGTAACAAATGACTTGGGATGCTATAGTAAAGCTCTAAATAATAAAAAAGTGTGGAGAAGTATAAAATGACAGGGAGGGTTATCACAATATCCACTGGTAAAAGGACTTTCATTTGCAAAAGTAAAGGGTTCAGATGTACCTAAAGGCACGAATATGTGGGGATACCAGTTCTCGCTCTCGATATCCCAATTATCCTCCTCTATTGTGTGGTATCTCCACTAAACCTTAACTACTAGAATCTCCCTAGAGGGAAATTTCTTGACATCTCTGGATAATATGAGAATTGGATCCTCCATGAAGGTTAGCCTCTCGTCCAATTAAATTGTGTCCCACCGAAGCACATATGACTCACAGGGATACAATGTTGCATAATTGAAACATGAAAAAATTGGATGAAAAATGGAAAAATATGGGTGCAAGTTCAACTCCAAAGCCACCTCTAAAACTATGAGAACTATCTCAAAAGGTACAATGTATCTAGAGCTAAACTTGCCCTTCCTCCCAAATATCATCATGCCTTTCATGGGAAACACTATAATAAACACTCAATATCCAAATCCAAACCTCAAGTCATAAAGCCTCTGACATGCATAAGCCTTCTGCCTACTCAAAGTTGCCCTCTTATCTTAGGTGGATTTATGCACCTAAGTGTCACAATCTACATGTGTTTTTCCTAGTTTTGAGGACTTCTTGTATGATTAATGAATTTTTAATGGTATAATTAACAATAGATGTGTTAAGGTAAATTTTTAAAGTATTTTAATTTGTGTTTAAAACAGGTTTATAATCATATTGGTCACATAGAGTATAGATGATAAAACTAGTGGTCCTACTTGAGCTATGTATTGTTTTTAGTGTATCTCGATGAATTCTAATGTGTTGTGTACACTAATTCGTGGTGCATAATGTTCTAGAAGACCATGAATTATGTTCGGGGTATTTTTGGGAAGATAAAAAAGTTGTATTTGAACTGGAAAGACACTCTCAAAGTGAGGAGCTTAAAGACATATGGAAGGAGTAAACCTTGACGAAATTTGGAATTTCTGAGCACATGGGCATGCCACGCCCTTGGATCTCTGAGATAAGTGTTTTCTACACCCTATGACACAAAGTAAATGTGTCCAAAAAAGTTTTCATATTAGTTAAGATCATTCCATACCCCTAAATATGGATCAACACAAATATGCCACACCCAAGGTACCAAAACAGCCAGCTTTTCTCATGTTCTAATTAGGACTCTTGGGACTTGTTGTAAACACCTTGGACAGCTTTTACTCAGGGTAATTTTGGTTCTTACACATGAATTTCATGATTATGATTTGTTGTAAGACCATGATTTCCTAAATACCCTCATCCACGATTGTGGCCAAGAACATAATTACTTATGCTTCCAATTGAGTTTTTTTTAGTTGATTACCATTATTGGTTGTTCATAAATACTTGTTACTACTATTTTAAGGATTCACAACCCTTAGGATAAATCTATATTTCTATTTTGAGCTCGGAAGGAGGAACAATAGATTAGATAGGATATATGGAGTAGGTTCCGTTATTTAAAATGAATTAGAGTTAGGATTTGCATTTGGGATGGAAATATACCCAAATTGCCTTGTTTGGTTCATATACATAGAAACGTATAAAAGCATTTAACTTAGTTCTCACATCCTTTCTCAAAGATGTAATTGTGGGTCTATGTTAGACTATTAGAGGCTCAAAAGACCATAATCATGTTATCAACCCCGTGAACCAATAACCAAGATAAGTAACTAAACTAATAAGATTGTATGGTTAAGTAGGATTTTCACAAAGTTGGACCCCCAAAACCCAAAATTTCATATTTCCTAACTGAGGACCGAAACAATATTAAAATGCCACATAACCAGACCAACTATGTTACCACCCTAAAATTAGCGTTCTGGATCTATTGGCACAGTCTGTTTCAGCATCTGTCGCATAGATCAAAACATAAAGACATAAATCCATAATAAGGCTCTCGAAGCCATCAAAAACGACAATATCGCCTAAATGGAACTAAAGTGCATTCAGAACCATGCTAATCGACCCCACACCCCAGAAATACCACAATGCAACTACAACGATGAGCAAAATAGTAAAATCAAACAAAACACATGTTTACATATTTCATCAAAATTTAGGTCGTCGAATAATCCACCATTAAAAATATAGTTCGTCATCGAACTAAAGGCAAAAGAAATACATGAATCGTCAAAGATTTGGGGATAAGAATCATGCATATCAAATTCGACCTCCCAAGTAGCCTTATTTATAGGTCAATGTTGCCACTAAACCTTAACTACAGGGATAACTCTCGAATGCAACCGTCTAGAATCCCTAGCCAAAGTGTAGATCGACTCCTCAATAGAAGACAATCTCTCGTCTAACTGAACTGACTCCCAATAAATGACATGAGAATTATCCAGAATATAACGATGAAGTATAGAAACATGAAAAACTGAATGAACAGTTGTAAAAAGTTGGGTAAGGCAAACTCATAAGCAATATCACCAACAGTCCGAAGAATCTCAAATGGACCAATATACCTGGGTCTAAGCTTGCCCCTCCTTCCAAACCTCATCACACCATTTATGGGTGAAACTTGAAGGAAAACACGATCAACGACACCACATCTCAAGGAACAAAGTCTACAATCTACATAGCACTTCTGCCTACTCTGAGCCACTCAAAGCCTATCCTAAATGATCAGAACTCTATCCAAAGACTCATGAAGTAAGTTCATACCTGGAGGTCTAACCTAAAAAACATCAAACCAACCAACTGGAAAGAGAAAATGCCTCTCATAAAAGTCCTCAAAATGAGCCATATCAATACTAGAATGGTAGCTAATATTATATGTGAACTTTGCAATAGTCAAATATTTCTCCCACTGGCCATCAAATTCCATCACACATGCGCGGAGCATATCCTCCAAAACCTGAATAGTCTGGTATGATACCATTAGTTTGGGTGAAATGTTGTGCTAAGGTCAACTCGAGTACCCAACTGATCCTAAAAAGTCTTCTAGAAGAAAGGGGTAAACACAGAGCCTTAATCTGATAAGATAGACACCCACATTCCATGAAGTCGGACAATCTTAAAAATATATATACAAGATAGCCTCTCAGCACTGAAGAAAACCTGCATCGAAAGGAAATATGCAGACATGGTTAATGAACCTATGATGATCCAAAAACTATCAGATCCATGGAAAGTGTGAGGCAACACGGTCACAAAATCCGTAGTGATTAGTTCCCACTTCCCCTCGGTAATGGGTAACCACTGAAGCTATTCACTAGGTCTCAAATGATCTGCCTTCACCTACTAACAAGAAAGGCAACGATCTACAAAATTCACTACATCTTTGCTCATACCACCCTACTTGTAATGTTGCCTTAAATCATGATAATCTTAGTCACTCCCAGATAGAGGTAATATTTGGAACAATAGGCCTCCTCCAAAATTAATCTAATCCAATCACCCACTCTTAGTACACAAACTCACCCTCCAATCCTCAAAACTCTATCATAATCAAGTGCAGCTTTCTTAGCATCACCACTAAACACCTTATCTCAAATCGATCTCAATCCCACTTCATCAAATTAATGAGCTCGAATCTTCATCAAAAAAGACCTAGCCTTCATAAATGCCAAAACACACCCAGGTGTTGAAATATCAAGCCTAACCATCTAGTTAGCTAAAGACTGAACCTCTAAGGCTAAAGGCATCTCCTGGGTCAAAAGATGCACCAAGCTGCCCATTCTAGTCGACTTTCAGCTCAAGGAATCTACAGCCACATAAGCTTTACCCGCATGATAGAGAATAATCAAGTCATCATCCTTAAGCAACTCAAGCCAATGACATGGACTCATACTAATATCTCTCTTGGTGAGAAACTAGTGACGGTTACAATGATTTGAGAAAATCTCACAGAAGACTCCATACAAGTACTGCCTCTATAATTTCAAAGCTAAAACCATTGTGCACAACTATAAATCAAGGGTAGGGTAATTTCTCTTATTGGGATTCAACTAATGAGAAAAATATGCAATCACCATACCCTCCTACATCAACATAACACCTAGTCCCACACCTGAAGTATCACAAAAGATGGTGAAACCCACGCCCTCCTTGAGCAAAGTCAAGATAGAAGTTGAAGTCAATAATTCCTTGAGCTTTTGAAAGTCGTTCTCACAAGCATCGAACCACTAGAAAGAAATTTTCTTCAAAGTTAACTTGGTCAATGAAAGTGAAATAGATGAAAAACCTTTAACAAAATACTGATAATAACCTACCAAAACAACAAAATCTGATTCTCGGGGGGGGGGGGAGTAGGTCTATCCTAATCATGAACCACTGCAACCTTGGTTGGATCAACAATAATACATCTATCAGTCACTAAGTGATCCAAGAAAGAAATAGACTATAACAAAAACTTCCACTTGGAGAACTTGGCATACAACTTCTCATCCCTCAATCTGTGATGCACAATCTACAGATGTTCCTCATGCTTAGCCTCACTCTTGGAAAAAACCAATATATCATCTATAAATACAATAATGAAAGAGCCGAGATATGGTTGGAAAACCCGGTACAACTCTATGAACGAGGCTGGGGCATTGGTCAACCCAAAGGACATGACCAAGAACTCATAATGACCATATCGAGTACAAAAGTTATCTTTGAAATATCTAAAACCTAAATCCTTAATTATAAATAAATGAATCGCAAATCAGTCTTTGAAAACACTACGACACCCTGAATCTTATCAAATAAATCATCAATACGAGAAAGATGATACTTATTCTTAATTGTCATTTTTTTCAATTATCCATAATCAATACACAAACATATAGACCCATCCTCCTTCTTTGCAAATAAGACAAGTGCACCCTAAGGTGATACAATAGGTCGGATAAATCCCTTATCCAACAATACCTGCAACTGATCCTTTAATTCCTTCAAATTGACTGCGGCCATCCTATAAGAAGGAACAAAAGAGGCTTGGTGTCTGGCTCAACAGCAATAGCAAACTCAATATCATAATTTGGAGGCATACCAGGAAAATTTGTAGGGATCACATCCATGAACTCACGGATAACACAAACAGAATCAAAATAAAGAGGTGAAACAATGCTAGTATCAAGAATAGGATCCAAGTAAGATAAACATCCCCTCTTAACCAATCTATAAGCCTGAACATATATTATGATACTCTTAGGAACCGAATGAAGCACACCCTTCCAAGTTATCCTCAGCACACCCGGTGAAGCAAAAGTCATGGTCTTAGCAAAATAATCTAGGCTAGCATGATAAGGATCCAACCAATTTATACGCAAAATAACATCGAAATCAACCATATCTAACACAAGCAAATCTACCCAAGTCTCATGTCTAAAAAATATCACAACATAAGATAAGTAAACCCAATCCACTACTAAAGAATCTACTATATGGGTAGATGCATGAAATGGTATGGCAATAGGCTCACTAACATAATCAAAGCCCAAAGCAAAATATACAGACACATAGAAAAAAATTGACCCAAGATCAAATGATAGAGATATAGCAATGAAATAAATAGGGATGATACCTGTGATTACCCCATCCAAAGACTTTATCTCATGTTTAGCTGGTATAGCATAGCACTGTCCACTATCACCAACCAATAGAGTATCCCCATGACCACCCCCATGGGATCCACTACCTCTGTTCCTCGCACCACTAGTAGAACCCCTAGCTCTCATGGCTTAAATAGGAGTAGCTCTAATCATACGACGAAGATAGTCCTTAGTCAAATGGATAGTCTCATCACACACAAAGCAACCTCTACAACCCCACTCAACAAGACAAGGTACCACTAAGCCCGAACATCCACCCTGAACTATTGGACCAGAAGACCCGTTAACCATATTTTGTAAGGTTGTCTGCACAGGTCTAAAATGAAACCCATGAGAACCTCTAAAATCTGTACCTCGAGAACCCTGACCTCTGAACTCACTAAAATGGTACACCTTCGTGGAACCACCCTGAGATGCTCATAAAATACCCTTGGTCATCTTAGTATGATCCACTATACTTTGAAAGGATGCTCCATAACCATCTGAGATATAGCCAGCTGAAGGGAGATATCCAAGCTCTTCATACACTTTCAAAACTTCTTAGTCTCAGTGTAAATACTAGCATAAGAATATCTGGACAAGGCATGGAAGTGTGCCTCATACTATGCAATAGTCATGGGCCCTTCTCCGTGCGATCAAACTCATCTAGCATCCGATCCCTCAAATTGTTTGGCAAAAAATTTTCTAAGAAGACATTAGAAAGCAGATTCCATGTCATCTTAGGAGAATCAAGAAGTCTACAACCAGTAAGATACCTCCACCAAACTCTAGAATCATCTCTCAACTGATAGGTAGTATAAGTAACCCCATGCGACTAAAGCAAACCTAAATTATGAAACTTCTATCTATAATAAATTAGGATCTCATAGGCATCCTCAGCCACAGCACCACTGAATTTAGAAGGATCCAAATCAGAAAATCTCTGAAACCTTTTCTGATCCTCAAAAGACATAACTATACTAGCAGCAAGAGGAGGCATGGTAAACTAGTGGGCTGAGATCCCATTTGGGTAAGGTAACATAGATGAAGGTTGAGCTCCTAATCCAGGAAAACCATACTCAGATTCGATAATAAAATGGGAATATTACTTGGGTTTTAAAGAGCACCCAATACCAAAGCATGTGAAACTAGAGTTTCCACACTCAGAATTAGAGGACCACCCGGCATAACCAAAGAGAACCCTCTAAGTGGGTTAGAAAATACACTAACAACCCAGTCAAAAATGGAATAGACAAACTTTGAGGAACTAGAACTGAACCTTAACACTTAACATACTCAACTTGAGGCTCAAGGAAAAGTCTCCTAGCACTCCTCCTAGATGGGGCTGATTTATGGGCTTGTCCACTCCCTCGAGTCTATCCATAACTCGAGACTCACCCTATGGGTAAAGGATCTAAATATCTACTCTTGCGGGACCTATTCAACACTATCTGCATAAAAAGTATGAAACACAACTTAGATCACAAGGAATTAAAAAATTCTCATGATAAGGGATAATATAAGGGAAGTTTCCTAATGAGATCCTATAACCTCTCAAAGATAGATATGGATATCTATCTAGCGATCCATGAGAATCTACAATACATCTCATTCTTACACTATTGAGACGAATGAACCTGGCTCTGATACTTGTTTTTCATGACACAAAATGCAAAGGGTCATGATGGCGCTTGTCGTGATGAACCTTGACAAGTAAGCCCATAAACCAAACTAACACATAAGGGAAAAATACTAAAATAATGCCAGGGTAAGGCCTCTAGATTAACGCCAAATTGCATAAGTATAATAGCCGAAAAAAGAAACATAACCTCCAATAAAGCCATAACTCTCAAAATCTGATGTCAATAGTGTAAGAACATATATAATACAACTCAAATCCAAATAAAATACATAATATGTCCATAATACAAGAGAAACTATGTCTATGAAATAAGAGAAAAGATATAGTCTATAGAAAAAGGTAGTAGACGACATAGAGATGCCTAAAAATCACCCACTACCTTAGAAGTTCCAAATACTGCCTAAATCAAGCAATGTGGGGTGCACCCAAACCTGAATCTGTATAGAAAGGGCACAGTAGGAGTGAGTATGTACTCTGTAGGTATCATAAGAAGATCGATCAATGCAGAAAATAAAGGATATGAAATACACACAAAGGGCATGTCAACTTCGATTAGAAAAAGTCCTACAATGGTATCCCAAATTGATTGCAGTAAAACTTTTATAGTATCACCAATACTGTAACAAACTAGTAAGGATCACAAGTATACAATATAACAAATATCGGCAAAATAAGGAAGAAAAGTACACACACACACACACATATATATACAAAATCATTGTGTACAAGTGTAGAAAAATGTAATAGTTAAACAAGTGACAAGTCAAACAGAAATACAATCACATCATAAGCATAATAAAGTAGATATAATAAGAATGATGATAATGATAATGATGATGATGCTAATAATGATAATGCTCTAGGTTTTCGTACAATCTTTGAGACCATCGCACAACCTAAAAGAGCATCGCACAGTCTCTTTATGCACCTATAAATCTAAGCTTCTCAATGTAGGACTCATAGGGGTTTTGTCAACCCATATATAATCCATAAATCCATATCTCCTCCCCAGCATATCCCTCAGGGATGATTTTATAAGATGACATATTTTCTCTCTTAAAAAGTTGTTGCCAGTGTTTCTTAGTATTTCCATAGTGGAACTATTATTTCATGAATGAGTGTGAGGATGAAATACTCCAAACCAACCACAATAAGTATCTCCATAACTAACCTCAATGAGAATTTCCACAACCAACTAATATACCATCACGTGAGCCAAATATCAACTCATGATTTGCAACCATTCATGAATCCAACATAATTCAAATGCCAATAGAGTATGAAAACATCCCAATGCACACTTGGTACCACAATATGTTTTTCATAAAATAAAACCCAATTATTCTCATGTATATAGGCTATCAATATCACATAGGACCCCACATGGTCACACATAGCACATAATATATCAAATCCACTAATTACATCACATATAAGCCCGCACATGAGCAAAACATGATAAGATAGATATTTTTCATGATTATTTACCACACCCTTACCATGATTTTGTATACGAATTAGCTACCTGACCCAGTTTGAAAGAGTTAAGCCATAACCTACCTTGAATGCCAAAATTATTTTTCTACACTTCAAACCCAAGCATCACTGATGTTCCTTGGAAACATGAAATTAGATGCTTAAAACAAGGAATTTATGTTTAGACTTAGGTTATATTGTTGGATCTAACGTGGTTTTGTGTCTTGTTACTGGTAAAATAGGTTGACAGTAGTGTTAAACTAAAGATAATGAAGAAAAGTCTCAAAAAGATGAAATACTGGTTAAGCTATGAGTCGTTAAGACATCAAAGATGAAATGTTGGTCAGACTATGAGTTGTATGATGTGTTAACGACTCGTAGCCCAAATCGTAAAGATGGCAATGGCTAAGGCTAAGCTGGATGAGTTAAGTATCAAATTATAACAACTCATAAGGAGTGAATAATTCATAGCAAACAGTCGTAAAGAGAACATAGAGCTATGCTGAAGTCCAGAAGTGAGTTCATAAAAGACTACGAGTCCTAAGAGAAGACTACAACTCGTAGTGGTTAATTGTGAAGAAACCAGTGTTCAAAGTCTTAAAGTTTAAAGCACAAGTGATAACGAGTGAAGATCACGAGTCATAAGGACTTACTATAACTCGAGTTGATGAATCATAATGGTGATAGAATCTTGAAGCCTTGAAGATGAAATTACACTACAGTACTAACGACTAGCAAACATACAACTCATATAGAGACCTTACAAGTCATAATAATTATAGACTTAATTTATTTACTCTATTTTTATTTGGATTTATTTATTATTTTGAGATACTATAACTACATAAGAGAAGTAGGAAATTTATCTATGCTACCATAGTTGCATATATTATAACTTTCTCTGTATTAATTAGATCCAAGCTACTATAGAATCTTGGGAATTGTCTGTATTTGAGAAAGTCCACATAAGGGAGTTTAAGATTGTGAAAATAAAGTTAATAGTGATTCGAGGCTATCAACCCTCGTCTAATTAACTCGAGACTCAAAAGGTGAGAATTGTACTGAGGTTATGGATAAGAGATGATATGGCCATACCCTAAGACTCAGAAGGTAAAGGGCAAAATTTATTAATGCATTCATAAGGCGTTTGATAGTACATAGCTTGTAAAGTTTGCATGTAAAGTAAAGGAAAAAATCTATCAATGCATTCATAGGTGGATTGAACACGAGAATCTTACTTAGTTGTGAAACCAGGGGGAACACAGTCCTAGTGTTTGTCCTTTATTACTTACAAACTAAAGCAGTCAAGTTTGGCTACTTGTTACATTTGACTTCAAATCCTCCCCATTTTCTTTTCTACACTGCTCGTAAATTTTATCAAATTTGAGATATTGTTCAACATTTATCCTGTGGGTTCGACCCCAACCTGAGTTGGGTTACTATATTTGGTATCGACCGCATCATACTTATTTTGAGCTTAGTTTTATGTGACATCAAATTTTGGCACCATTGCGAGGGAGTATGATATGAATTATTGGTTAAAATTGGTGAGGTTTGTGAGTTTTTATTTTCTATTTTTAGTTAGGTATACACTGACATATTCCTTGAACTAGGAGTCAAGTCAATCCCTTACTCCCTATTAATCATGAACTAGAAATAATCATACAAATACCATGAAGGATTTCAGAGAAAGTTCATGATGGTGTTTTTGCTGGGGTTTGTGATCCCCAAAATATACCTCCTCCACCACCTGCTGATCCATAGAATATTGCCAATAGATAGATAGACTAGTTCTTAGCAGAGTTAGCTAAAGAGAGAAGAGTAATTGAGGAAGCTTGATTGGCTCAACAGGCATATATGGAACTACTAAGACTAATAGAGGATCATCGAGCATCACTTAATGCAAATTATGATAAAGGGCATTATGGCAGAGCTAGAGTAGTCCCAGCTTATCAGTATCTACCACCATAGGATAAAAATAAAGACATGGGTTTTGTAGAACCTGTTGAGACTAGAGATATTGTCCCACCTACTTTTACCCTAATGTAAAGTTTAATATTACCAGTGTAATAATCCAGTTGTTGAATCTAAAAGGTGTATTCTCGGGAGAAGCAACAAATGATGCAAACATGCATCTAGAAATTTTTACTAGGATATGCACTTCATAGAGCATCCCTGGGTTATATCAGGAAGCATTGAGGTTATGGTTGTTTCTTTTTTCACTGATAGGTGAAGCATTATTGTGGCTTTGAGAACTTCTTAGACGGTTAATCATGACTTGGAATAAGGTACATAGACTTTTTAAAATGATTTTTACCTCCTTCTAGGATGCTACAGTTAAAAGATGAGATGTATAATAGTTGGTAGTTACCTATAGAGTCTATGTATGAAGCATGGTTTCAGTTCAAGAAGAAGTTGAGCATGGTACCTCTTCATAAGATTCCAGGATCCTGCTTGTTGGAGATATTCTATAGATCCTTAAATGTTAACTCTAGGGAAATGGCAGACATAATATCTTAAGGTGCACTTATATGTCTACGCTAGGAGATGGCCTAAGAAGTTGCACAGCTCATAACTGATTTTTGGGTTACTTTTAAAAAAATTTGTAGTAATAAAGGTTGAAAATGTGAACACAATGGGAGAATAAGGGTATACTTCCAGAGGTTATGAGTCTGATACAGATAAGGAAGCAAAGTATTTAGATTTACTAGTGGTGGGTTTCCTATCCAAAGGGCAAGGTAATCAAGGTCGGAACTATTCTGGTGATGGGTGATGAGACAAGAGTAGAGAATGAGATGGTGATAGAAGGCATAAGGATGACTACAAAGAGAAGAGTGATAGATATGTCCACCAGGTAGCCAATATACCGAGTCAATAATAGAAGCAACATTGTCAGAATTAGTAAAAGGACAAGAAATTCAAAAGAGCTATCTTATGGAGATTAAGACAGATCAATCAGGGTTGAATCAGAAAGTTGAGTCGCATGCTACTAAGATCAAAAAATAGGAGTACCAGTTTGTCAAAATTTCATCCACATTAAATCAAAGACATCCTGTAACTCTTCCTAGTAATATATTACAAAACCTAAAAAATGATAGTCATTACCATGCCATTACCTCTTGGAGTGGTAGAACCGCCATGGATCCACCTATGTCCACTATGAATAAGTCAAAGAATGATGTTGATATGATTTCTATTGAAGAAGTGACTCATGTAGAAGCAGATAAATCGTTAGATATTGAGTATAGTAGTATAGATGAGAAAGGTAAGGGTAAATTTGAGGATCCTATTCTAAAAATCATTCTAAGACCCCAACCATCGTGTCCTTAGATATTAAAAAAGAAGTAAGCGGAGAGTAAATATCAGAAGTTTTTGTCTATGCTAAAGTAGCTATTTGTAAAACATTCCATTAGTTAATGCATTGGGACAAATGCTAGGCTATACAAAATTCATGAAAGATTTGGTCACTAGAAAGTAGGTTGTGATCTATACATTTGCTGACAATGTTCATCACTATTTTTTTGTTGCCTATAGATTGTTAGTAGAGAAGAAGGAAGACCCTGGATCCTTCATGATCCAATACACTATTTGGTCTTTAAACATTTTTAGGGCTTTATGTGATCTAGGAGCAAGTATTAATCTTGTGTCACTGGTTGTGTTTAAGAAATTAGGGTTAGAAGTCCCTAAATTAACATCGATGAGATTATTGATGGCTGACCAAACTGTGAACAAACTGCTTGGTATTCTATATGATGTGTTAGTAAGGTGGCATCTTTTATCTTCCCATCTAATTTCGTGATACTTGATTATGAGGTGGGCTTCCAAGTCCCTATCATCTTGGGCAGACCCTTCTTATCTATGGGTAGGGCATTGGTTGATAAGGATTTGGGACAGATGAGGTTCAAACTCAATGATGAATAGTTAATCTTCAATATATGCCAGTCAATGAGGCAAATGGATGATATGAGATTTGTATCTATGATAGACACCATTAATGACGAAGTTGATGTAGTGACTGTTCCAATTAAAAAGAGGTTGGGTGATAAAGAATTAGAAGTAGTGATTATGAATTTCAATGGTGATGGAATTAAGGAGCACGATGACATGGTTGGTGCTCTGTATTAGAGAGATTCATATACTTATTCTTCAAAGAAGCTTGATCTAGATCTGAAGAATAGAACTACTCTTGTCACTTATCCATCAATTGAACAACCACCAGTATTGGAGTTTAAGGCTCTCCCATCCCATTTATGCTATGCTTTTCTAGGGCCCAACAACACATTGCCAATAATTATTGTTGCATACTTGATAGATACTAAGGTAGAGGCATTATTATTTGTATTACAAAAGTTTATATGAGGTATATGATGGACTATTACTAAATAATGTGGGTATTTTATCGGGAATTTACACTCACAAAATCCAACTTGAACCAGACTGTACATCGACTGTTAAGAACTAGTGATGATTTAACCTACCTATGCAAGAGGTGGTAAAGAAAGAGATCATTAAGTGGTTGGACATTCGTGTTGTTTATCCCATTGCTAATAGAAAGTGGGTCAGTCCTGTTCAATGCATCCTAAAAAAATGTGTCATTACAGTAGGGAAAAATAAGAAGAATGAGTTAGCACAACAAGACCAATCATTGGTTGGAGACTTTACATGGACTATAGAAAATTGAACACATAGACCCAAAAGACCACTTCATGGATCAAAATTGTTGGATAGATTTTTTAGAAAGGGTTGGTATTATATTTGGGATGGCTATTCAGGGTATAATTGGGTCATGATTTCTCCTAAAAATCAAGAGAAGACAACTGTTACTACCCAGATAGAATATTTTCATTCAAGAGAATGCCATTTGGGTTGTGCAACTCTCCAACGACATTTCAGAGATGCATGATGTCCATATTCTCTGGCATGGTAGAAGACACTATTAAAGTATCTATGGATGATTTTCTGTACTTTGTGATTCTTTTAATGATTATTTGATTCATTTTTCCAATGTTGTTTGTCAATGTGAGGAATGCAACTTGGTGCTTAACTGGGAAAAGAGCCATTTTATGGTGAAAGAAGGAGTTGTGCTTGGGCACAAGATCTCTAAAAGAGGTATAGAGGTTGACAAGTTGAAAATTAAAGTGATTAATAAGCTGCCATTGCTCATTTTAGTTAATAAAACTCAAAGGCTTTTGGGCCATGCAGGTTTCTACAGCGATTCATAAAGGATTTCTCAAAGATTGCAAATCCTTTAAGAAAACTTCTTGAGAAAAAGGTACAATTTGATTTTGATAAGGCATGTCTGAAAGATTTTCAGTGTTTGAAGGAGTGGCTAGTGTCTGATCCTATAATTGTGTCTCCAAATGGTCCTTGCCATTCTAGATCATGTATGATACAAGCAGAGCGGCTCTAGGTGTTGTCCTAGTCCAAAGGCGAGATATGATTCTGCACCCTATCTATTGTTCCATCAAGGCATTAAACCCTACTCAGATGAATTAAATTATGGTTGAACAAGAGTTATTACAAGTGGTTTTTTTCTTTTAAAAATGTTGATCTTATCTGATTGGCACTAAGGTTTTTGTGAGTACAGATCATGTAGCCTTGAGATACTTGAAGGCGAAGAAACATGCAAAGCCTAGATTGATTTGTTAGGTTCTCTTGCTTTAAGAGATTGATTTTGAGGTAAATACTGAAAAGGTACAGAGAATCAAGTTGCCTATCATTTGTCCAGAATTGAGGATGAAGCAATGTATAAAGTAGGAAATGGGATTAAAATCGATAATACTTTTCCTGATGAGCAGATTTTGGCAGCATCGCAAGACCTAATTCCCTGGTTTGCTAAATTTGCAAATTACCTGGCAAGTCATCTAGTCCTAAAAAATCTATCCATCTAGCAGGGAAATAGATTTATGAATTAGGTAAGGATATTTTTTGGGATCAACCTTACTTATTTTGAATTTGTGCAGATAGGGTTATTCATAGATGCATCCCTGGATTTGATATGATAAGCATCCTTAAGGCTTGTCATTCTTCATAATTAGGGGGTCACCATAGAGGAACCCGTACAGCCCATAAGAACTTACAACGTGGGTTCTACTAGCCTATGATATACAAGGAAACTCATGACTTTAATTTAACCTGTCACCAATGCCAGCGTTAAGGAAATATCTCTAGGCGCCATGAACTTTCTATGACCCCTATTTTAGAATTGGGGTTGTTTGATGTAAGGGGTGTGGACTTGATGGGACCATTTATGATCTCCTTTGGTATGAAGTACATTCTTGTGGGTGGTGGAATATGTGTCTAAATTGGTGGAAGCAGTTGCACTCCCCAATAATTAAGGAAGAAGTGTCACTGCCTTCTTGAAGAATTACATTTTTTCTCAATTTGGTACCCCACATGCAATCGTCGGTGATGGTGGGTCACACTTCTGCAATGTAATTTCAAAAATCTACTTGATAAGAATGGCGTAAAGTATAAGGTTAAACACCTTATCACCCTCAGACTAGTGGATAGGTTAAAGTGTCTAATAGAGAGATAAAGTCTATTCTGGTGAATACTGTTAATGCCAATCGACCTTATTGGTCAAGAAGGCTATATGATGCATTATAGTCATACAGAACAGCTTTCTATACCCCCACATTCTCCTCTCTATATCAGTTGGTGTATGGTAATGCATGTCACTTACCTGTTAAACTTGAGCACAAAGCACTGTGGGGCTTGAAGAGGTTAAACTTTTAGTGGCATGATGTAGCCAAAGAAAGAATTAGTAAGGTGAATGAGTTAGATGAATTTTGACTCAGGTATTATAAGAGTTCTGCATTATACAAAGAGAAGATGAAGTTGCATCACGATCGAAAAATTGCGAAAAAGGTATTTGAGCTAGGTTATCAGGTATTGTTGTATAATTTGGGACTTTGCTTGTTTCCAGGCAAGTTAAAGTATAGATAGTATGGACCATTTACTGTGGTTGGAGTGTTTCCATATGGTCCTTTAGAATTAAAGTGTAATGGTGAATCCCCATTCAAAGTAAATAGGCAAAGGGTAAAGAACTATATGGGTAACACTGAAGAAGTTAAGTTAACTGAGGATTTGAGCCTTGGTGAGTCTAAGTAGCCAAGGCAACCGAGTGATGTCGCAATGTTAAATCAGGCACTACATGGGAGGAAACCCATGGGGCTGGTTGGTGAATTCTAAGTAACCAACCTAGCCATGTTGTGTTGCGAAATTAAATCAAGCACTTCGTGAGAGGCAACCCATGTTTTGTACTTATTAAATTATAGGATAACATGTGTGTTTCAATGTGCAAGAATAGATTTTGTAGCAGTCAATAAAAATTAGCTGAAACCAGGTCATACGAGGATCTTTATGAGTCGTAACCAAACATTATGACTCATGAGTTGGAGTCATAATGATGTGGAACTCGGATCACTTTTAGGTAATTGGTCTCTAAAGTCACTACAACTCTCAAAACAAGTCGTAGTCATGACTACAACTCATCAAATTGATTAATAATTATTAGATACCCAGTTAAGATTCCAGCCTTTATGGAGGTTGTCTGAAACTCATAATCAACGATTACAATTCATAATCAATACTCGTAACCAAGCTTGACAGTGGAGGCATCGCCAATCGACCAACCCCAAATCACAATTTAAAACAAAAAGTCACCTAAATTGGGCACCCAAATTGCGAATAACTCCCTCCATTTTCTTAGACACCAAGAACTCAGAAAAACTATCTCCTTGAAGTCATCCCAATCATCAAAGCTTACAAATTTTAAGTTCCACTAAATCATCTCCAAAGAGCATTAGGGTTCGAATTCTAAAAACAAGTTTCTTTGCTCAAGGATCCAAAGCTTCAAGTCAATTAAGTATATGCTTTAAATGCTTTGCATCTTAAAGATTAATGACAACAATGCAAATAAGTAACTTGGATTCCTTGTTAAGTGGTATATGCTTAAAGCTAAAGTCCTAGTGTTTTTGGAGATAGAAATTGAAATTGAATGTAACTTGAATTTTTTCACATATAAACATAATGATGGGATATACAAGGATTTTTATGGACTAGGAATAATAATAAGAATGGATATTGTAGTTATGGGTTTGGGTATTAGAACCAACTAAGTCTAAAACCCCATGTCACAGTGGATTTGGGACTCTTCACGACTCGTAACCACAATTAAGGTGTCTTTACGAGACTCGTAACCACTGATAACATGGAGGTTAGAAGAGTGTGGGTTCTGGTGAAATTACAACTCAATTGAATGAGTTGGAATCAATCCCAATGACTCATAGATAGAAGTAGTAATTACTAAACAAATCTATTCATAATACGATATGTTTTTGGTAAAATTACAAGTGTTGGTGACGAGTCGTAACCAACACTATGAATTGTTAGGAGGGCTCATAACTTGACCAGTGAGCATTGATATTTCCACTGTCTACCTTACAACTCATCTAAATGAGTCGTACCCAGTTTTGACAACTCATACCACTGAGTCGTAATGAGTCAAGTACATGTACACTGACATAAAACTTTCTTATTTTTCTTGCTTCATCTAAGATTTTACTAATTGATATTATGAAATTAGTACTTATGGCTATACATGGTGATTCATCATCAAAGAAAATGCCAAAGAAGAGAAATAAGAAGAAACCTGCCCCAATGTCCGATTACAAATTTATAAATGAGGACATGGATGAGTCCAATAGTAGCCTCGAAGAATATCCAATAAAGGGGCTGATAAAGCCATGGGAGAAACTACCACGGTCCAAGAAAACAACTATGAAAGATTCCATACCTCCCAGACCAACCCCTAGAATGATACAACCCCGTACCTAACCACCACATTCACTGTCCCAATATGAAGAAGATAGTGAAAATGACAACTATGTGGTTGAATCTAACTCTGATAAAGATGGTGAGGGTGCAGAAGAGGGTTTTAACAAATAGGAAGTTGACTCTAGTTCTATAGAAAAATTTGACGAGAGTGAGAGTGGGGATCATGGGACTCCGAATGACATTCATCCACCACCACCACAACCTTAAATTCCATTATCCATTGAAGTTGCTCATATTCCCATAGTTTAACGGTGGGGGCACCCCAGAATACAGGATACTTATAAAGGGTTATTGTAATCAACTCGGACATAGGTAACCTTATAATGGGGATATAGCTGGAGAAAAGATTAACTACAACTGGCATATCTGAGAAGACTAAGTCAGCATCTCGATTTTAATAAAATGGGTTTCATTGAAAGACCACAGCTCCAAAGAAATTCAGTCCCATATTAGTGTAGAAGTTCTATATGGCTTACAAAGGGGAGTTGAAAAGGCAATACCAATAGGGCAACTTGTGGAAGGGTAGAGATCCAATCACTTTATCAACTATTTGCAAAGTTTGGGTTAACATCTCCCCACAGAATATTTCAAGATTCTTGCATGGACCTTATTTCCAATGACCAGTGAATATAACTAAAATTGAATAATGCATGGATTAAATATGCAAAATAACAAGAAAACAAATGGATAAGGTAGATAAGATGATGAATTTTCAGTGGATAGCAAGTATTATTGCTACAAATAGAGAGGAATTTAGTTAGGTAGTTGGTTGTAATGAAGTGAACCCCTAGCATATTTCTAAGAACATGTTGAACTTCAAAGCAAAGGCATAGTAGACTCTGGCCTGACATAGATTGTCTCCCACAACTGGGGACAATGTTCTCAGTCCAATCCATACAGCATTAATAATAGTTCTTATGATTGGGTATGAGTTTGATGTTGTATTATTTATTTCTAGAGAGATATCGAGTAGTTGGCGCTAATAAAGTAATTCTGATATTCCTATGCTTGGATACTCGGATATGCTTAGAAGTAGGGGTCGCAAAACTTCCAGATGTGGATTAGTACATTGAACTGAATACCACCATGGACTTAGGGTTCACTTGGTACAAAGAAAATCTCATGACTAGGAAGGAAAAACATAGAGCAATGGTGTTAGCTGAGATGCTGCAGAATAAAGATTCCCTAAGTACCATGATTGTTGGACTCACTGTGGTAGATGATACTCTGTTAGAGGGTAAGTTGTCTAAGACCTACCCTTTTTATGTAGCTGGTACATCTAGTTCTCCTTCTCCCCCACAGACTGTTGCACCAAATTCATCCACATCCATATTATTTTTTATTAGCTATGTGGTCTCTACACAGACTATGTAGAATGAGGTTATAAAATAGCTGAGCACTGTAAAGGAAATGGTGTGATTGATGGAAGAAGGAGTATAGTTTTAGGTTGAGAGAAGAATTGAAGAAAAAAATAGGATGATATTAAGGTGTATGGATGGTTGCAAGTGGAAAATCATTCAACAACTTGGAGGTGTTTAGCCCAGTGATATTACAGGGGTTAAGGCCGAGATGGCCAAGCTGCGAAAGTTGGTTAATGATCTACATGAGAGGCTGATTTAACCCATTCCTATCATTATGGATATTCAGTCAGAAGAAGTGATTGAAAATATTTGGGGTGTCATAAGTGACTGATGTGTCATGGAAACATGGAACTTTTGATGCTTAAAACTATGAATTTATGCTTGGACTTAGGTTGTTTTAGTAGATATGATGAACTTTTTTGTTTATTGTAGGTAAAATAGGTCTACAATAATGTTTGGATGAAAATGAAAGAAAAATACCTATAAATACAAAGTTTGATCAAGGTACAAGTCACCTTCCGAGTTGTCAGCACATCATATTTTGGCACCGTTGTCGAGGAAATCAGTGAATTTGTTGTTTGAATTTGTTTAAGTTTGTGATTTTTATTTCTATAGTTGAGTGGGCATAAACTATTGTATGTCCAACACTAGGATTAGAGGCAATCCCTTGCTCCATTTTGATCCAGAGCCATAAAGAATTCTTTAAATACCATGAAGAATAGTAGAACAAGTTCGTAATGGTGTTTGGGCTGAGGTTCAAGACACTCACAATATGCCTTCTCCCCGATATAATGATCCATAGATTGATGCTGACAGACAGAATAAACAATTATTAGCAACAACGGCTGAAGAGGCCAGGATGGCAGAAAAGCAGTCTCGAGTTGATGAGGCTAGGAATGTTCAAAATAGAGAACTAGTCAGGCCTAAACAAGTGATTATCGTGATAGAGTTCAGAGAGAAATATTTTCAATGATCCCTTCATATCAGCCTCTGCAACCATATGAGGAAGATGGAAAGGATATAGGATATATTGAACCAACTGAGAGTAGAGAAATCATTCCTTTACCTTTATCCCTTTATGTAAAGTTTGGAATTACTAGTGTTATGATCCAACTATTGAAATTAAAGGGTGTATTTTCAGGAGCAGCAACTAATGATACGAATCTGCATCTTGCTAACTTTGCTGGGATCTGCAAATCGTATACTATTCTGGGAGTGGACCAGTAAGCTTTGAGGTTGAGTTTGTTCCCATTTTCGCTATCTAGCAAAGCATAACTATGGCTAGGGGAACTTCTGAGAGGTTCAATCACTTCTTGTCATGAGTTGCAGAAATAGTTTCGAAGTAGATTTTTCCCTTCTGTAAGAATGCTATAGTTAAAAGATTAAATTTATATCTTCAGAAAATTACCTATAGAATCTTTGTATGAGGAGTGGTGTAGATTCAATAAGAAGCTAAGCTTGGTACCTAATCACAGAATTAGAGGGTCAAATTTTTTGGAAATCTTCTACAGATCACTGAATGTAAGTTTGTGACAAACACTATTTCTGGAGGTGTATTTATGTGTCTTCGGTGGGATTATGCAAAAGAGATGCTAGATAATATTTTAGTTACCAATAGATGATGGAATATGGGAGATCCTAAAGGTAGTATAGGGGCATATGCTATTGGACCAACTGGTGATTATGAAGCAAGTCATGATTTGGTAGCACAAGAGGTTTCTCTACTTCGGACAGACATTAGGCTTCTTACAAAGAAATTTGCTACAATGGAAAAATAAATACAGTTAGGACACAGGGTTCTATTTCAAAGACTTTCTAGATTGAATCTAAAAAAAAGCTAAGTTTCTTAATCGTAGGTTGGCGGATTTTCGAGCCCAGAGGCAAGGGAATCAAGGTCGGAACTATTACAATGACATGCATAAAGACATAAGTAGAGAGATAGTGAATAGCATCGGAAAGATAACTATAAAGAGAAGAGTGATAAGTATGTTCCACCTAGAGGTCGTGATTCAGAATCCATAATGGAGAAACTTTTTTCAAAATTAGTCAAAGGCCAAGAAATTCAAGAGAGTTGTCTCGTGGTTATTAAGGTAGATCAGTCAGGGATAAATCAAAAATTTAAATTTCATACAACAGCAATCAAATATTTGGAGAAACAATTTGTTCATATTCAGCCACAGTAAATCAGAGACAGCCTGGTACGCTTCCTAGTAATACTGTCGAAAACCCCAAGAATGATGGTCACTGGCATGCCATTACCACTCGAAGTGTTATCACCCCAAGGTGGCTTCTTTTATCTTTCCTGCTAATTTTGTGATCTTAGACTGAAAAGTGGACTTTTAAATCCCAATTATTTTGGAAGATAGTTCATGGCTATAGGTAGGACGTTGATTAATTTGGAGCTGAAATTCAGTGTGTGAAAATAAATTAAGAAGCCTGATGAATTGATAGTGATATTTGTGATAGATGTGTTTGATGAAGAGATATACTGATTACATGATATTGATGTTGTGTCTACTGGGGATGATTCTTCCAATAATGTTCCTATTAAAGAGAGGTTGGGTGTTGAAGCTTTGGATGTTGTCATCATGAACTTTGACAGTAATGGTATTGAAGACTTTGATGAGATGGTATGTGCACTCTATGGGAGTGTCTCTTATATTTATGCACCAAATAAGCTTGATTTGGATTCGATGAGTAGAACCACTCCACATGCTCATCCATCTATTATGGATCCACCTGCCTTAGATTTGAAAGCCCACCGATCTTATTTGTGATATGCATTTTTAGGGGATGACAACACTTTTTTCGTTATTATTGTAGATGATTTGATGGAGACAAAAGTGAAAGACTTATTATCAATGTTATAGAGATTCAAGAGGGTCATTGGTTGGTCCATTACAAATATTATGGGTATTTCGCCAGGAATTTGTACTCATAAAATCCATCTTGAACCATACTATATCCCAAGCATAGAGAATCAGCATCAACTTAATCCTCTTATGTAGGCGGTGGTCAAAAAAGAAATAATTAAGTAGTTGGATGCTGGTGTGGTGTATCCCATTGCTGATAGTAAGTGGGTCAGTCGGGTACAATGTGTTCCGAATAAAGGTGGTATTACTGATGTGCCTAATGAGAAGAATGATCTAGTTCCAATGCAGCCAGACACTGTATGGAGAGTATGAATGGATACGGGAAATTGAATGCATGGACTCAAAAGGATAACTTTCCCATGCCCTTTATAGACCAGATACTGGATAGACTTCCGGGCAAAGGCTGGTACAATTTTCTAGATGGGTACTCAGGATACAACTAAATTACTATTTCACCTAAGGACCAACAGAAAATGACCTTCAGTTGTCCTTATAGGACCTTCACATTCAAACGCATGCCCTTCGAGTTATGTAATGATCCAACCATATTTCAGAGATGTATGATGTCAATTTTCTCTGACATGGTAAAAGACACCATCGATATGTTTGTGGATGATTTTTCAGTCGTTGGTAATTCTTTTGATGATTGTCTAGTTCACTTGTCAAATGCTTTAATAAGATGTGAGGAAGGCAAATTGGTACTTAATTGGGATAAGTGCCATTTTATGGGGAAAAAAAAGGTATAGTGCTTGGAGACAAAATTTTGAAAAAAAAGGGTATTGAGGTAGATAAAGTGAAGAATG
Source organism: Capsicum pubescens (assembly GCA_030864215.1). NCBI lineage: Eukaryota > Viridiplantae > Streptophyta > Magnoliopsida > Solanales > Solanaceae > Capsicum > Capsicum pubescens. The sequence continues at coordinate 183,707,269 of CM061538.1, forward strand.
AAATGACTAAGAAATTACATCCGCCAATTTTTGTGAAGGGTGTTTATAGATTTTTGGGTCATGCTGGGTTTATAGGTGATTCATTAAGGATTTATCCAAGATTACCAACCCACTTTGTATGGTTCTTGAGAAAGAGGTGAAATTTGAGTTTACTAAAGCATACTTGAAGGCTTTTGAATGTATGAAAGAGAAGTTGATGACTTCTTTTATTATTGTATCTACAGACTGGTCCTTTCCTTTTTAGATTATGTGTGATGCAATTGGTTTCGCCTTAGGGTTGTTGCAGTGGTTTTTGCCTTTGAGAAGAAATATTCCTCAGAAGAAATACACCGTGAAGGAACAAGAGTTGTTGCAGTGGTTTTTGCCTTTGAGAAGTTTAGATCATATTTGATTGGGACAAAGGTGATCGTGCATACTGATTATGCAACATTACGGTACTTAATGGAAAAAAAGGATGAAAAAAATAGACTAATTAGGCGGGTGTTATTTCTGCAAGAATTTGATTTTGAGGCCAAGGATAGAAAAGTCACTAAGAATCAAGTAGAGGATCACTTGTCTAGACTAGAGGAGGAAGCTATGTAGAATATTGAAAACGGGCTAGAGATTGATGACAGTGTTCCAGATAAGTAGTAGAATAGGTATGTTGAACACGAGGAACTTATAAAGTTAATAATCCAAGGGAAACATAGTCCTAGTGTTCATCTTCTATTGTATACAATTCCAAGCATTCAAGTTCGGTTACTACTTACTTATTACTTCAAAATCACCCATTTACTTTTTTGCATTGCTTGTGAACTACATCAAGTGAAGCAACTATTCAGCATCTTCCCTATGGGTTTAACCAAAACCTAGTTGGATTACTATATTTGGCATCGATAGCAACATACTTTTTAGGGGGGTAGTTTTGGGCAACATCAAATTTTGGTGCAGTCTCAGTATGACCGCTCTGCCGGAACATCTCATCTACCATATCCATTACTCTTCTCGATTGTTTGGACATCAAGTTTGCTGCATCGCATATCAGCCCAAGGTTAGTAATGTACATATCCTCAATCATCTCATCAACTCCTGGGATCTCCTATACCCCTATAGATAAACAAAGTAGTGTAATCATACATAGGTACGCCATTAGAAACTTCTCACCTCCCACAGCATGGTCCCTCATCTTTATAGATAAGAACTCTCCTAGATCAAACTTATATGTGTCCATCAATCTTTTAATCAGTGCAACATGGACTGGACTTAATACATTGTCCGCAGTAGTGGGACATAATTTGTGCTTGGGCAATGTCCACCATGACTTGGACTCAAAATTTAGGAGGTTCTTCTCTATCTTCTGGGAGACTACTCCCGGTCGTCCTATCACCCATATAGAACTTCCCAAGATCTAATTCCATAGTTTGCAGATTATAAAAATTATCTAACCAGTGAAATAGTTCTAGAAGATCTTTCCTTCCAACAAAGAATGAAGTTTATGCATGAGATAAGGAAATTTTTCTGGGATAAACCTTATCTATTCAGAATTTATGCAAATGGAATTATTCACAGATGAATACCTGAGGTGGAGATGATAATCATACTTGAGGCATGTCATTATTAACCAGTAGAGGTCAACATAGAGAAACCCGCATAGCCCAGAAGATCTTGCAATGTGGGTATTATTGGCCAATAATTTACAAAGATGCACATATTTTGCTTCTACTTATGTTCAATGTCAACGACAAGATAACATATCTAGATGTCATGAACTTCATATGACTCCTATCTTAAAACTGGAATTGTTTGATGTATGGGGTATAGATCTCATAGGACATTTTGTTAGTTCGTTTGGCATGAAGTATATTCTTCTGGCTGTGGATTCAAAAAAGGTAGAAGAAGTTGCGCTCCCCAATAATGAAGTATGCAGTGTCACCATATGCTTAGAAAACATATTTTTTCATAATTTGGCATGCCATGTGCTATCATTAGTGACGGTTGGTCACACTTTTGTAATTGTCTATTCAAAGGTCTGTTTGAAAAGTAGGGAATAAAACACAAGGTGGAAACACCTTATCATCCAAAGACTAGTGGATAGGTTGTGGTATCCAACAGACAAATCAAGTCTATCTTGTCAAAGAAATTAAATTCCAATAGGACTGATTGGTCGAGAAGTCTAGACGATACATTATGGGCTTACCGCACAACTTTTAAAACCCCCATTGGTGCTTCACCTTTGAAGCTAGTGTATGGCAAGGCTTGTTACTTGCCTATTGAGATAGAACATAAAGCACTATGGGTGTTGAAAAAGATGAACCTTGAGTGAAAAGATATGGCTAAAGCAATGTTAAACCAGACAAATAAGTTTGATGAATTCTGAATCGAGGTATATGAAAGTTATGCACTTTACAAAGAGAAGTTGAAGCTGCATCATGATCATAAAATTGAGAAAAGAATCTTCGAATAAGGTTACTAGGTATTTCTTTAAAATTCAAAGCATCTCTTGTTTCGAGGTAAGCTGAAGTCTAAATGGTATGGTCCCTTTACTGTGTTAATAGTGTTCTCATATGGTACTTTGGAATTGAAGAGGGATGGTAAAGCCTCGTTCAAGGTGAATAGGAAAAGAGTAAAGCATTATAAGGTTAACACTAAGGAAATTAATGTGACTTTTGAAATAGACCTTAGTGAAGTCTGAGTAATCAAGGTAATTATGTCATGCCGCAACATTAATTAAAGCATTGCATAGAAGGCAACCTATAAGGCTAGTTGGTGAAGTCTGAGCACCTAATTTAGCTACGTCAGGTCGCTATGTTAAATCAAGTGTTGTGTGGGAGGCAACCCATGTTTTTGTACTTATTTATTTATAGGGTAATATGTTTGTTCAGTGTGTAAGATGAAGATTGCAGAAAATATCCAAAAAATTTCAAGAAGTTGGTCATACGGACTCTTCACGAGTCATATATAAATGATATGACTTGTGGGTAGAAGTCGTATGGACCTGGAAGAAAATTTAGAATTAGGTAAAAGTTTTTGGAATGGATACTACTTGTTGAATAAGTCATACCCTCAAGGTATGACTCGTTACATTGAGTCGTATCCACTCTAGGACCCAGGTAAGGTTCCAAGTCTATACGTGTTGAAGAAATAACCCGTTAACTTAGGTACGAGTCATAAATATGACTCATACCCATGTATACAATATCGGGGTCATGGGTCAACCCGGTCTAGTAAGCTAGATTTAAGGAAAAAAAGGTACTTGATACGGGTACCCAAGATCTGAAACAACTCCTAACCCAAAATACCTCCATCTTTGATCAATTTTTGAGCTCCAAAAGCATGAAAACACTTTAAACTAGTTACCAACTTGCTCGAATTCCTCACCTTCCATGAATTTAAGCACAAATTTAGGAAGAATTTTGATAATCTCAAGCACTCTAAGGTCTCGCTCATTCAAGTGTTCAAACCTAAATTACTCTATTATTTGAGTTTGAAATGATAATGTGTGATAGTGTAAACTTGATTTGAGTTAAATTTACTTTGTTTTTACGTTATGGTACCCTATTTCTTAGACTTTGAATGGAGATTGGAAATTAGGGGAAAAATTGGTTTTGGGGATTGATGTTATGTGATGTTTTGCATATATTTGTGTGATATTGCTACATAAAGTCAAGGGTAGATTAGGAAATTTAATTTGGAATCAACTCTAAAGTTGAACCTCTATGTTGTAGTGGATACCAGACGTCTTAGGACTCGTACCTACAAGTAAAAAGTTGTAACATGACTCATAACAACTGACAACATGGAAGTCTAACAGAGTGGGGATTCCGGTATTGGTACGACTTTCCTAAGTGAGTCATATCCATACCACATGAATTGTACATTGTAGTCATAAGGACCTAGGTAGATATTATATACAATAGGATTGTTTCTGGAGTGCTTACAACTGTTGATAACGAGTCAGACCTTGTCTGTACGACTCGCTAGGAGAAGTCATAAGGAGACCAATAAATAATTATCACTACATCGAGCATCATACGACTCGATCATACTAGTTGTAGCCTATCCATATGACTAGTACCCTCTACTCATACCTTGAATAGTAGAGGCACACTATCAATATTTTTTCTTTTTTTCTTTATTTTCCTTATTTAATTTCTAATGAATACTTGCGTTCAGTTACAATGCCTCTTAAAGGTGCATCTTCTTCGAAAAAAGTGGCCAAAAATGGAAACAAGAAGGCACAATCTTCCAGCTCTGAGGATACAGTTTCATCTACTAGTAGCAGTGACCTATACGAATAGCCATCAAAGGGAAAGGCACAAAAGTCCGCAAACAAGAAAAAGATACCAGCTACAGAGGACTCACCTCCATGGAGAATAAGGATAAAGAACCCGAGTACATCCCCTCCACACTCACCTCTACATTCAGATGCCAAAGATGATGCTAAATCCAGTTATGAAAAGGCAAGATCTGAAAATACTAACAGTACAGAAGAGGTAGATGCTACATTGATCGATAGAAAGGACCCTCCTCTAGCACTTACCACTACTTTGGTGCCCATCATTGAATGATGGGGGTACCCTAGTATACAAGATATATTTAATCATGTAATGAGGGGACTCTCGACTGGTAGAATTAAAAGAAGTATGTATATGTAGGGGAGGTTGACTACTAATAGGATGGAGAAGTTACCCAGGTTTGATCAGCACTTCAATCTATATGGCTTTAAGTGGATGATGAAAGCACCTAAAAAGTACAGTGAGGTGCTAGTAAGAGAGTTTTATGAAGTGTACAAAGGTTAAATAAAGAGGCAAAATCCACAGGGGAAATTGTGAAAACGTGGTGATCCTATTTATTCACTGACTATTTGAGGAGTACGAGTAGACATTTCACCATGCACTATTGGTAGATTCTTGTACGAACTGGAGTATCAGCCTCCGATAAACACTAGTGAAATAGACTGCCATCTGGAGGAGATAAGAAATGTTACACAAAAATAGATAGATTCAAAAGAGAACATAGGTCACTTCAGGAAGATTGCTAATATAATAGTGACAAACGATGAGAATGCTATATAGGTGATTGGAGGCCCAAGAGTAGTCTCCCGAAAGGTAGAAAAGAACTACAAAAAATTTTGAGGCCAGGGCATGGTGGACATTAGTCAGGCATATATTATGTCTCACTACTAAGGACAATGTATTGAGTCCAGTCTGTGTTGCACTAATTGTGAGATTGATTTATGGATATGAGTTCGATCTTGGGGAGTTCTTATCTTGAGAAATAAGGGACCTTGTTATAGGCGGTAAGAAGTCTCTAATGGTATACCTGTGTATGATTACATAGCTTTTTTTGGATATAGGGTTAAAGGATATCCCAGGAGTTTATGAGATGATCTAGGCTACCGATATTACCGACCACGGGTTGATCCGGGATGCAGAAAACCTAATGTCCAGACAGGTGAGGAAAGTAATAGATATGTTAGCTGAGATGTTCTAGTAGAGCGGTCAGGTGGAGACTGTTGAGACTGCTAAGGCTACTGAGGTTGGTAGACAGACAGGGACTACACTGACTGATGCAGTGGGCACTTCTAATATACCTTCTTCGATACAGGCTGTACTACCCTACCTGAGAGGTATACCATCTTGTTATATTATGATCTCACAAGTAATGTGGATCGAGTATATGATAATATTGGGCATACTGGAGGCCAAGGTCCGAAAATAAAAGGGGAATGAAGCCTGGATTAATACTTATTTGGCTAACCAGGACAGACAAGTGCAACAGCGGCTTGATGTATTTGAGTTGAGAATTACTTGACAGTTGAGTAGTAGGAACATACCCGATATTATTGAGACAAAGTCTAAAGTTTCTGAGATTAAGAAGATGGTCATAGATTTGTATGATAGACCGGTGATCCCAGAGCTCATGATTAAGACAATTATGCACACAGTCCATGTGGATAATATTAGAGCTTTTCTGAACCCAGTAGTGGTACCGTCTAAGGAGACCCAAGAAGAAAAGAGTGATAAAAAGGAGAATTCATGAGAAGAAGGATGCTTAGAAAAAGGCTAAGGCAGCTAGTCTTCAGGATGAGCAGTATCGAGAGATGAGGGTCTATGAGATGGTTGCTAGGTCTGGTGGTTCGAAACCGCCAATTATTGGTGCTGAGGGGGACAGTGTTATAACCCTAACTACTGCTGATGATTTAGTCCAGACGGTTGATGGTATGAATTCTTAGGAGAGTGGGACCAGATCAGAGGCCCTACATGTTGACATTACATGATCCATCGCCTAGAGCTCCCAGGTATTACCTCTCATCGTTACTTTACTTCTTTTGGCATTGGGGATAGTATGAGGATTTTCATATGGGGGTAGGGGTATATATCTGATTTCAAATATCTAGAATTAGCTGAAAAATCTAAGTAACTAAAAGTTTATTATGGCTTGCAGGTTTGGTGCTGACAAAAGGCTGAAATAGGAAGAAATTCAGCACCTATGGCAGAAAAAAAAATTTACTGAGTTTGAAATTGATTTGTAATGAATTATGGTTTTTGAAATAGATTAATAAGTTTGGAAATATGATCGATTGTGGATTTTAAATTATGCTGAAAGCATTCGTGTTTAATTCAATTATGCTGAAAATTTAAGACCCCTCCTAAGATTTTGTTAACTGTGTGATATGTGTATGTGTGAGACCATTGTGAATCTGATAATTGAATTAGTATTAGGGATAGAATAACTAGGGCAAACAATTTCATAACTGGATAAGTAGTACTTAGCAATGCAATCCTGTTCGATTGTGTGTGAAATATAATTGAGTTCCCGATTTATCAAAATCTAGAACTTGCCTGGTTGATCCTACCTAGGTTAAGGATAGTCGAGTAGGAAATTATCATAGGCCATTTTTTTCCAAGTCCACTCAAGCCTAAATACCTAACCAAATAACGTAAATCCTTTTGATTCTAATATTTGATCCTTAATTGACCTTATTTTTTGTAATACACTGATTTTACCTTCCCATTTCTACAATGAACCTGTTTTGGCCCTAGTCCTCCTTGGATACTATGCACCTCAACTCAGGAAAATCCTCTAAGTTGAGGGTGGATATTATAGGGGTGCATAGAAAAAACGATTATGAAGAAAGAAGTGTAGAAAGAAAAACTAAAAGAGGAGAGGTGCAGTAAGGATAAAAAAATAAAAGAAAAAAGAAAAATATAATAAAGTGAGAGAACCGTACCTAGCCTAAGTCAGAATGTTCCTTAAAATTAAAAAAAAAAGACATAAGGACGGAAATAAAGTTGAATAAAAAGTTGAAAATAAGTGGACCCCAAAAAATGCATAGTGTCAAGGAGGCTTAGCCACTAAATAAATCCTAAAAAGATACCATACCGGCCCCTAACCTACGTTACAAGCCGAATAAAGTCCTTTAGTGATCCTACTTAGACTATCTTAAAACTTAGGAAGAGAGCATATGGGCAAGCATATGGTATTCTATATACTCCAGTGATACTACTTTGTGAGCGAGAGAATTGGTTTTTAATACCTGAATTAATTGCTTAATCTTAGCTGAGTGAATAGGATTTCCTTGACTATGAGCGCATGTTGGTTGTGTTGTGAGGTTTCTAGTCTAAGTGGGTAAGGTGGATTTTGTTGATGCCCGGTTGTGTGTAACTAATGTAATGCTATCATTGAATTCTTTCTATTTCTCTGTGTTCTAAATCATTATACATAGTTTGATTTTTGAAAAGTGATATTAGGAGAGGGGAATAATGTATGAGAAAATTGAATTTAAATCAGTGCCATGGGTAGCTTATGATCTTCTTGTTTAAGCATTATTGTTGTATGTTAGTTTTTGATTTTTGTTTGCCTAAGGACACACAATAGTCTAAGCTGAGGGTGTTGATGTGTCATGGAAAAACGGTGCTTTTGATTCTTAAAACTATGAATTGATGCTTGGACTTAGGTTATTTTAGTAGATATGATGCACTTTTGTGTTTATTGTAGGTAAAACAGGTCTACAATAATATTGGGATGAAAATGATAGAAAAAGACTTGGAAAGGCGAGTTCTGATCAAGATACTAGTCACCGCATGAGTCGTCAACACATCAGTAATAAATGAGGAAGAAAGAATAAGAAGAATAAGAAAATAAAGAGAACAAGCATCGGACAAGAAAATATTGAAGCAACAAAAGAGCAAGTGAGCAGAGTGAGAAGAACCAAGAAGTAGGGGTCTAAGAAATAGTGGTAGGAGCTCGTAGTTTAAGAACGTCTAAGGCTATTGAGAGGGTCAGTTACGTAACCTAGATACTGGATATACCACTGAGCATACCAGTCACAATCGGTGCCACTACTGCAGAGACAGTCCTAATAGTTTGTGGGACTACTACTATTGAAAAGAGTGAGTCCTGATCTGAGAGTCCCCGTGATGATATGGTAAAAGATAGAGCCTAGAGTTCCTAGGTATGTCCTCGAAACCTATTTTACATTGCTAAATGCACTAGGGATAGTGCATAAGTTTTAGTTGGGGTGGGGGTGTACCACAGTCGCCATGGGTGATGGTTATCGTGTTTCAAAACCCATAGGACTTAATTTGAATGATAAATCGGCATGTTGTGTTGTTGTGTGATGTTTCACTAATAAAATGGTACATAATTTGTGTATGGGTTAAAAAAAATTGATACCCCTCCAATAATTTGAGTTTGAGAAAATGCTTGATTTGTATGTGCGTGGGACTGCTGAGAATCCCTTAATGGCATTAGAATTAGGAACGAGATAATTATGGCATGTATGTTCATAAACTATATAGATAATGACTGACAATGTGACTCTATACAATGTGAGTGTGATTAGTTACTCAGTTCCCATTGTATGCGAAGTCCAGAATTTGCCCGGTTGCTTTTGCCTAGGTTGTAAGATGGTCGATTAGGAGGTGATCATAGGCCGTTTTTTGTGAATAGTCCACTCGAGCCTAAAATGACAAACCAAATTAGATATAAATCCCTCGATTCATAAGTTGAGCCTAATTAACCTATTTTTGTTGCTTACACCAATTTCACCTTCCCGATTGACTAAAATGAACCTGTTTTGGCCCTGGTCCTCTTTGGACACTGTGCACCTCCACTCAGGAAAATTTCCTAAGTTGAGGTTTTCTATTATACAGGTACGTAGGAAAAAATGAGTATAAATAAAGTAGTATAGATAGAAAAATGAATGAGGGTGCAGTAAAGATAAAAGAAAAAAAAACTAAAAGAAAAAGAAAATGCAAGAAAAAAGAGAAACCCGGATAAAAAATAGGCATTAAAGAGAATAAAAAGAGAGAGATAAGGGTGGATTGAATAAAAATATGGTTGAAAAAGTTTACCCCAAAGAAATCACAGTGCTAAGGAGGTTGAGTCACTCAAAAGTTCCCATATATATGCCATAACAATCCCCAATCCTATGTTTCAAGCCTAACAAAGTCCTATAGTGATCCTATCCTGATCGTCTAAAAATTTAGGTAAATAACATAAGGGTAAGCCTATGGCATTCTGTGTATACAACGTGGAATTTCCTTGTGAGTGTGAGCGTCACCATTCCATAAATAATAGTCTGAATAAAACTGAGTGATAGGGACTTCTTTCACTATGAGGGTTAACTCGTCAGGATACATATTAGTATGAGTAGTGAATATTACAAAGGCCTAGTTGTTCATTACTAATGTAATGCCATCATTGGATTCCTATGAGTTACACAGCTAAACCAAATCATAATACGTAGTAATACTTGTAAAGAGTGAAATAAGTAGGGGGATTAGAATTTGTTGTGCTGAATAATAAGTTGATCACCACATATGTCACCAAAATTTTCACAGTTAAGCATCATATGTTAAGGGTAGAAAAAAAATTTTCCTGAGGACATATGAAAGATCTAAGTTGAGGGTGTTGATGTGCCTTGAAAACATGGCACATTCGATGCTTAGAACAAGGAATTTATGCTTGGACTTAGGTTGTCTTATTGGATATGATATGGTTTTGTGTATTGTTGCAGGTAAAATAGGTTGACAGCAGTGTTAGACAGAAAAGATTGAAGAAGAGTCTAAAAACATAACAACTGATTAGGCTACGAGTTGTTAAGACATCATACGACTCATAGCCCAACTCATAAAGATGGCAGTGGCTAAGTCTAAGCTGGAGGAGCTAAGTATCTGATGATAACAACTCATAAAGAGTGAATACAAGTCATAGAAAGAAGTCGTAAAGAGAACAGTGAGCTATACTGAAGTCCAGAAGAGAGCTCATAGAAGACTATGAGTCGTAAGGGTTGACTATGGCTCATAGTGACTAATTGTAAGGAGACTACTGTTCAAAGTCTTATAGTTTAAGGTATAAGAGATAATGAGTGAATACCATAAGTCGTAAGGATCGACTAAACTCGTGTTGAGGAATTTTAATTACAACAAAAACTTGAAGCATGGAAGATGAAATTATATTGAAGTGCTGACGACTAGCAAACATACGACTCATAAAGAGACCTTGCGAGTAGTAATGATTGCCAACTTAATTTTCCTATTCCATTTTTATTTGGATTTCTTTATTATTTTTAGATACTATAAATACCTTAGGGTTATTCCTTTATTAGGATACATACTTTTGACACACTTTTACAATACTCTTGATACTTTTTGGTTTCGTAATCAATTAGAGATTATTGATTTTACTCTTTTATCATTGTGCAATTAATTGCATGTCTTCTTCATTGATTATCATGAATTATAGGATGAATATGAGTGGCTAAATTCCTTAACTAGGGTTGTGGGAACCTTGGCCAATTAGATATATAAGGGAAGTATGAGATTTATCTATTGTACTGTAGTTGTATTTATTACAACCTTCTTTATATTAATTGGACCCAAGATAAAGTAGGAGATTTATCGATTCTACTGTAGTTTCATATATTGCAACCTTCTTCATAATAATTAGACCCAAGCTACTGCAGAATCTTGGGAATTGCTTGTATTCAATAACATCCTCACAAGGGAGTTTAATAGTGCGAAAAGGAGATTACAACAGTGATTCGAGGCTATCAACCCTCGTCTAATCAACTCGAGACGTAAAAGGTGAGAGTTGTACTGAGGTTATAGATAAAAGACAGTAAGGAGATACCCTAAGATTCACAAAGTAAAGGGTGAAATATATTAATGCATTCACACGATGGTTCATAGTACATAGCTTGATAACTTTGCATGCAAGGCAGGAGGTTAGGTGGATTGAACACGAGAATCTTACGTAGTTGTGAAGCCAGTGGAAACACAGTCCTAGTGTTCATCTTCGATTGTTTACAAACTAAAGCATTCAAGTTTGGAAACTTTTTATGTTTGACTTCAATTCTCTCTCTCCCTATTTACTTTTACACTCTGCTCATAGAGTTTTTCAAATTTGAGATATTGTTCAACGTTTTCCTGGTGGATTCGACCCCAACCTAAGTTGGTTTGCTATATTTGGAATCGATTGCAGCATACTTCTTTGGAAGTTAGTTTTGGGAAACATCACTCATTCCTCACGGATGTCCTCAAAATCAACTAGAACATCAAAATAGAATTTACACATCAAAAAAATCCAACAACAACTATATTGCCTTGTTTGAAGTCGGGGTCAGAACAGACTCCTGAAATGGATTTTTGAAAAATAAGGGCAAAATTAGAACTTTGTTTCAAAAATATATTCCCATGTTTTTAGGAGTCTACAATTAAAAAACCAAGCAGAAATGAGTTAAAAACGAGGTTCATATCTAAGGAAAACCATTTTCAAGCTTTACTTGGTAAAATCTTTGAATTCCATTTAAAATCAAGAATTTAAGTTGTTATGAAGATGAAATTGAGGAAAACATTAAATATAGGATTAGGAACACTATTCAAGTGAAAGGTGTTGAATTGGGGATTAATTTGGAGAAATATAATTTTGGGCCTTTGAGGCAAAAATCCCCAATTTCAACTTTCAAATTTTAATTAAAACAAGAATCTAATTTTAAATATGGAAGAAATTAGTTAAAATGGGTGTAATGGAGCTTACCTAATTTTAGAAATGGAGAAAGTTGCTCAAAACCAAGAAACCCTAAGCTCCAAGTCTCAAAATGGTGAAAATGATGAAACATAGGTATTTATACTCAATACACACGGTCGCGGAGCACGTGCTGAGATTGTGATATCTTGTCTGTCAGAGGTATCATGATCATGGGCCAGGGTCGCAATTGCAACATCCTTACTGCTGGACCTATCACGATCGCAACACCATTTCACAATCGGGGGTGTACCAGATATCGGTGCACCAGCTGGGGATATTGGATCATTCCAACACGCCTCGGGCCCCTCAAATTTCATCCAAAATACCATGAATGCAAATGACTACCACCAAATCAAATTTGATGCTCCTGACTCAATGACAACATCAGATTTTTTAAAAGACATTGTTTTCACAAAGTTGAGCCCCAAAACCCAAAATCACAATTTTCCTAACCAAGGGTCAAAATGAGATTAAAAAACCACATAACCAGACCAAACATGTTACCACCCTAAACTCAATGTTCTGGATCTGTTGGCACAGTCAGTTTTGTCATCAATCGCACAGATCAAAAGATAACTACAGAAGTCCATAATAAGGCTCTCGAAGCCATCAAAAACCATAATATCGCACAAATTGCATCAAAATAAATTGGAAACTATATAAATCAACTCCATACCCCAAAAATATCACAATGAAACTTTAGAGAAGGTCAAAATAGTCAAATCACACAAAAAACACATGTTTCACATATTTTATCAAAATTCAGGTCATTAAAGAATTATGTGCCATAGGGAGTCTTTAGCCTCTTATACTCTCTTTCTATTTTACATTGGGATAATGCAAGGCTTTTTAATATAGGTGGGGTATTCTTATTATTCATTTAATAGTATGTACCTATTGTTTAATTTAATGGCATTAGTTTGGTTGATTGTATAGACACACTTATACTCTATTTTTACATTTTACAATTGTATTGTTTATTTAGTTTATCCATCGTGGGGCTTTCACTTGGATGCATATTTACTTTATTCCTCACAGGGCATGTTCCCCATTATTGACATGGGTTTGGATCGGCCCTTATTGGGTATATTAATGATAATATGGAATGGTTCCATTTTTCGAGCTTGTGGCATGCCCTTAATATTAATGTGATATCCTATTTATGACAATTTCTCTTGTCCCCTTTTATATATACATGTCCAATAAAATCCAAGGTTTTTTTCGAGACTCGATTCTTTCCTATGGAGCAAAATTTTGTTTTCCCTTTCTTCTGATCTTTTGTTTTTACTTTTGTTTAGTTTCTTTGATGAATTGAGTGATAGTTCACCCATAATGGATGATAAGGAAATATCCTAAGGTGAAGTATTTAGTCATTTGAATTGATTTGGAATAGGAAGAAGTTCAAAAACACTTCCAAAATGTCATTGGATAGGAATGAAAAGATTTTGAGAAAAAATAAAAATATAGTTTTCTTTTAAAAAAAGAACAAGGATTCTTATGATCGTTCTCATGAGTGAGACCATTAAATAAAATTTTGTCTCTATCTCTTTACAAGGATAAGTCTTTGACTCAGAGTAACTTATTAAGCTCAAATTGTTTGGGAGACTAATCTTTTACTTTATGAGTACGATTCCATGTGTGGTGAAATATTTGAATAATTCTTGTACATACGTGCAATCAAGAACTTTCCCCAATTGTATTCAAAGAAAAATCCTAGGAAATCTTGGTATGAAAGATAAACCAAGTCTATTTTTGACCCGTCACATAGTAAAATTCCTAAATTAACATTGCTCCCTAGGTAACCCTTTTGAGCCTTTTGCCCATTTTTCTTTCTCCTTGTAATGATAACCATGCTAAAATGCCTAAACCCTTTCAAAAACATATTTTTTGGCACTTAACATCTTTTGATATATCGCATGAGTCGAAATAATGAATTATAGGCTAAAGCCTAAGTTTAAGGGCTTGTTTATTTGGGAGAATAATGTAAGGGTGGTTCAAACTGCAAGTTTGGGGGAGGAATGTGATATGCTAAGATGAGCCAAGAAAGGTGTATGTAAGGTTGTCAAATCATTCACTAAAGATACAAGAGATATGCTTGATGATAAAGTTTTATAGCCTATCCCATAGAACGTGAAGATAAATAAGATAAATGAAGGGCTAAGAAGAACCTAAAGTTAGAAAATCTCTTGAAAAAGTCAAATAAGTGAAGAAATAAAATGGTGGTTAGGAGTTTTTTTATAACTGCGAAGCAGAATGTTAATGAAAGCATAGGAAATAATTTTAAGGAAAATAAGGTGGATAGTTTGAAAATTATACGGTAGAAGGGGATGAGCAATTGCACTGAAGGAGGTATTTTAGTCACTTGATCAATATATATTCCTTCCCACATTTTGAAGGATGTCTATTAGTCACTTTATCCATACATATTCCTTCCCTCACCTTACACCTTTATCTAGAAACCCATAAGACCTTAGTGGTTCTAAAGTATATAAGTCTACATTAGTGGTGAAAAACACATAGGGTAAGCCTATGGTTCTACTCATTATACTTGAATTTCTTTTTTAGAGTGAGTGTGAATTATATAATTATTTGAGCTTCTTTAAGAATCCAAATATCTTTTTTGAGTGGATCTCACTCTTGCATGTAAACGGCATCGATACTTTGGGATAGAAGGTAAAGTCTTACCCTCGATTTATGTAAATTGGCGAGGTAAGTTGCATTGTGAATATTAAGATGATATTTGAAGATTTTGTGACACCGCTTGAGATGCATTGTTGATTTTAAAGGTTCATTTGATACAAACTTGCATCCTTGCTTCACAATTATATGTCTATTGAAAAAAAAATTCTTACATATTTCCATGACATGTTTGGAAAGGCTTTGTAGATATTTGTTAGCTTAGTCCTTTAATATAGCTTTGTTTTGGGGGAATTAAGCTATAAATACCCTATATTATAGAATTATTATAGGTTGCTTGAGTACAAGTAATAGTTTAAGACTGGTGGTGGACAAGTCATCAATTTGACGACTTCCTAACACCTTTTTAGCTTAAATTGTCATGTTTTTCCATGAACTTGATATTAATCTCATACTTAATGCTCATTTGTGTAGGTAAAGGTTTAAAAGGGAAGATGAGCAAGTTATTCAAGTCAATGAGAAGTCAAATATGTAAGAAAAGAATACTAAAGACCACATGGGTGTGTTAGGAAGTCGACCACACGAGCGAGGGGCCAAAATGACCAAAATAAGACCATCTGGTCCCAATCTACTAAGATCTTCTTTGCAACTGCTCTAGATCCTCTCTTAATCTTCTTTAGAACTGCTCAAGCAGATTAAGAGCAAGGTGGTATTTTTGTAATATTTGGAATATGTGGAATTGAGGCTTAAATAGGTGTTTTTAGCTCAATTTTATTAACTTTGAACATTATTGTACTACTTTGTAAGGAACAATAATTTAAATTCGAGTGAAGGATTAGCGTTTTCCTTTAGATATTTGTTGGAAATTAAAGCTTGGATCTTTATTCCCTTTGTTTTTCATGGATCAATTTAATGGAAACTTTGGTATATCCTTACTTTCTCTCTCTATGAGTAGCTAACTATTCATTCTTGGGGTTATGCTTGAATATGTTATGATTAGTGCATGGGTGTTTTTATTTATCTTCCTAATTAGTTATCTATTATGGTTTTTGCATTTATTTTATGTTTTAACTAAGAATTGGGGGTTGCAAACCACGATTACCTTTGAACCTATATCATCATTAAAAAAGAGGGTACGAGTGAGGAATAAATGTAAATAATAACTTGAATTATTTTATTTAATAGCATCTATTAGCCATAAGGATTAATTGAGTAATTACATTGGTGAAATTGTTACCCTTATGAGGTGTTCGAAAGAAGCCATTTGTGAATTTGTTGTTTTATTGAAAGAGTAATAGTAATAACTCTAAATCTAGCCTACCCATGACTCCTATCTGAATTTGGATAAATTAATAATAACCCCTGTATGAGTTCATACCTAGAATGGAAAACCCCCATGGTTTACTCCCAGATGATTATACTCTAAGTATTTTCAACTTCGAGATAGTATTCTAAAAGCAAGAAAATTGTTACTTTAAAAATAGTCCAACTAATCCCGCCATTTTACATTTATGTTGTTTTAAACACATTACGGGTCAACTCCTACTTGACTTCTAACACTTTGAGGCCATGAATTTTATTGCTTCACTTAGTTAAAACAAGGTATAAAGATAGCATAAGTGGATGAAAGTTTTTTAAAGTTAAATTGTTATAGAAGTGGCCATGTTTCCTTTTTGTGATTTCTATATTGTGTTTATGTGATCTAATCTTGGTTAGCCGACACTACCTACCAGTATGTGTTGCTTTTATTGATACTACTCGTGCAATACCCTTTTTAAGGTATAGTGTGGTTGCAAGATAAGTTGATGTTTCATAGATGACATCGACAGTGACCTCCAACAGGTTATACTCCTCTCATTCATGGTGGAAGATATTGGAGGTCACTATCTATGTTAATGTTTTAAGTAATTCTTGTTATGTAACTAAGTGTAAAATGGTCTAAAAATGTTAGGCATGGTATTATCCTTTGTAAGATGGTAAGGGAAAATGTTATATAATTACGAAAACTTTTTTTTCAAATAGTTAGTACATGAATAAGTACTATGAAAAAGAGGCTATTAAGAAAAAATGTGTAATTCATATTGTGACTTAAGGAATATTTTGTTTTAGTTTAAAATTTTGTTATAACTTAATGTTTTAATTGATGACTAAATTTTTTATTAAGTGAGTTAAAGGATGAATATAGTATCACTTTACATGAAAGTTAATTGTTTGATGTGGGTAATGTTGTCTATTTGAGCTAATATTTGTATTTAAATACTAAAATTTATTTGACTTAGTGGTTTTTACTATTTATTGAGCAACTACTTGTATTGTGATGATAATGTGTAGTTGATAAGAAAACCATGAAATTATGGTGGCACCAAGATCCCTTTTATTTGTAAAATAATAATTATGATCGTTTATTGGTAGAATTGGTCATTTATGTGTTGATTAATAAAATGACATATCATTGACTGATTATTGTTTGACATTGCTCGTGTGCTTATTATTCAAAAATAACTATCGATTAATAATGTTACTTAGGAATTATAATAATTGATTTGCTAAGGTTCTTGCAATGAGATCGCTTGATATGATTGATGATCCTTAGTTGTAGGGTCGGATGAGGGAATGGGGTTATTAAATGTGTTCTTGAATATTAATATTCCTCTCATTTATCATGATAATACTTGATTATTATTGCACCTTTGAGTGATTGATGTATGTTGAGTCGGTAATTTGACTAGTTGTAAATTAGTTATGAGGCTAAATAATTATAGCTTATCCTAGGGAAAAAACTAAAAAGTTGGTAGTTTATAAATGATTGATTGATGTGGTCTGAGTAGACTAATGTAAGTTGTGGTGGAGAATGCATGCGTTAATAAAACCCATTGTGGTGTGTTGGTTAGTGGTTGTACTCTAGATGGTCTTTTCTTATGCATTGATCATGGAAGCGTGAAAAGGGTCATAAGGTAGATGTCCCAAGGGGAAAACATGGTGTAGTATTAATGTTTTGTTCGTTATAACAATGTTTGGTGTTTAATTTTTTGAGAAAAAATTTTCCTAGGCTGAGTGTTGATAAATTCTTAGTCTGGGGTGGGTTCTAATGAAAATCTAGTGTTGTATGTCTTAGATATATTTGGTGTCTCAAGGTGTAGTGTTTTATGAAGTTATGGTGATATCATTATATACGAGGAACAAAGTATCTCATAGGAACTTTAAGAATAGAGTTTGGGTTAGTAGAACCCTGAGTATAATGCTTAGTCTAAAAGGGTTAGTTCGAAATGTCAAAAATTGGAGTATTCTGTTGTGAAAAAGGTTAAATTAGACATATTCCATAGTGTCTACCTTGCCTATGCCACTATAGTAACGTTCATGTTCCTATATGTACGTCACTATAGCGGAATAATTCTAGATGTAGTGATGTCATTATAGCAAGATTGGGTTGCTATAGAAGGATCGATGTAGTAATTATTTAGTTTTCTCTGAGTTTATACATTTATTCATCATAAACTCTCAAGGTTTTTTTATAACAACATTAATGGGAATAAATAATTTGTGCATAAATGTTTGGCCCTTCATCTTCTAGTCTGAAAAAGACTCGATAGGAGGCCGAGTATAAAAGATATTTTAGTTGATAAATGATGGAGAGTGGGTAAATAAAGTGCATCATAAGCAACTTTGAAAGTAGTCATTCTAATTGCAATCTCATGCTTCTCATCACCAATGCCCGTTCAGGGATGAACTGGTAAATTGGTATTTATTATAACGATTGGTGTTGTTGTTACTTAAAATATCTATGGTAAAGGCATGTGTTTCTCATTCATAATAAGTGTTAGAATTAATTATTTTTGGTATGGGAGTTCATTTTATATGTACTAGGTCATGCAATACCCCTATCACAAAGTTAAATTAAAAGTCTCCTTATCAATTTAGTGTTGGGCTAAGTTTAAACTAAGATAACATTTAAATGAACATTTTTACTATAATATAAGTATCTAGGGGGGCCAATACCCACCAAATTAAGGATCTTTGACACTTGTTTTCAACTCAATCAACCATTCATCAATACACTTTTTGAGTAAAAAGTTATGACAATTTTACTGAAGACTGTGCATGATGAAAAGCTAAGGATGCAATAGTGGCTTCAGGCACTACAGTGACATCACTATAGAGACGTGCAAATCTCTATAGTGACATAACAACATTTTGTAACATTACATTTATGGGTTTTGTTCCCAAAACTCCAAAATTTTATTTCTAAGCCCTAGAGGGGTGACTTTTCTTTATTTGGGTGGAAATCCTTCATTGAGGTAAGATTTTTACTCTTTTTTATCACTATTTAATCCGTTCAGCTTCTGGAATCCTTAGAATGGGGAATTTATGGTTAAATTCTTCTGGATTAAAACCCTATGTTCATTAATTTATGGGGGAACACATATTGGTATATGTATTTTCACCTAAAATTGATTATAGATTGTGAATTAACTCCATCTAGTATGGAATTAGGGTTAAAAAAATATGAAAGTTGATAGTTGAGGATCTTAATTCAATAAAGGTGAAGCTTTAGCTTAATAACTACATTAATGAAGTTGGGTTGAGTTTGAAGAAGCGATTTAATGATTAATTGACCCTTGACCTAGCAGATTTGAATTTCCAAAATTTTGTTTTGAAGATTAGTTTATTAATCACACTTATAAATGTTTTTGTTCGATGATTAGCCTTCGGAAATGTGAATAAAAAGGAGGTTTATCTATGATATAGTTTACTAGTTGCATTAGCTTGGCACCTAAGTAGGTTATAATTTATGAGTAGATGATTATGGTTATTAATCATATCCTTAATGTAGATTTGACTAGAGAAATCATACTTAGGATTGGGGCATGGAGATTGGATAGATAAAATGTGGATTAATATACTAAGGAATAAATTATGCATTATTATATTGATATATTAATCTTTGAGGGGTGTTTAGTATTTGCATGACTTTGTGGTGGATCGTAATGTGAATTTTGTGAATATTGATGATAATGAGGTTATGTTAGCCTATAATAAAGTAATTTAGACTAATTACAATAAAAATAATGGACTTGATTTTATGTGTATCAAAATAAAGGATCTTGCTTAAGTTAATAATGAGAACTAATTATGGAATGAGAAGGTTGTGACATAACTTAAGAGCCTACACCAAGTTAGGATAAGGGTTAGAAAGTAAAAGATATAATGATGTATGATTAAAGCTAGATTATAGGTTGAAAAGTGTTGAATTATTGATTAATGGAGTAGGGTTGTAAACCTAGTAATGACTTGAATGTAAGGGTTGCTAAATGATAGTGGGAACCCCAGTCTCGATATAAATAAAAGAGGATTGGATTGGAGAATGATCTTATGAATGTTGTACTAGAGTTTTGACTCCGATGAGCACCCCTAAAATGTATACTTGAACTTGATAAATATGGTTTGAAAATACTTACTTTAATCAGCCATGAATTGGTCTTCGGATTTGTTGTTATTTATAAAACCAATGAATCATATTCACTTGTGATTTTGTGTGTTAAAGAATGATTATTGTTTACATGGAATGATTATATCAAGTTGACCAAGTGTTAGGATGGTTGTCTATTATTACAATGCATGCCTAAGGAAGAAAAATATTAAATGATATTTTAAGCGTTAAACATATGTAATGAGGTTATATTAAGGGCTTATTGATTGTACAAGTATGGTTGTTTCTCCTCATTATGGTTGATATTGTTGTGATATCTATTATTATTGTAGGATGTTTGGTATTTGGACATCTTTACAAGATTGGTATAGTATTATGATTCATTGGTTTGCTCGGGTACACGCCAGTACAATACATGGATAAAACTCGTCTCCTGCAAGTCATAACTAGTGGGCACACCCGTAAGACTCTTAGTATGTACATACATTATATGTATAATGGCTCCTTGTGAATCGAATATATGATTATTTTTCTTCTTTCTATTTATATTAGTTCCATGAGTGGACCATGTTACATTGTAGTTATTTTTGTAGGTTCCTTAAGTGAACCGGACTATGATGTTGCTTGATACATTTGAGATTCTTGTGTTTTTCGGTTATTTGGCATGTATTTTGGTATTCTTGTTGTTAGGTTTGGTGTTCTTGACTTGGACATGGTTGACTTGATTTGTTGTCTGTTGAATTATGATTGACTGATGTTTTAGAGTTACTTAAAAAGGCTAAGTGTCATAAACTTCAGATATTTACCATAATGTGTGTTAATGATTGTATTAGTTACAAGGTGATGGTTATTTGTTTTTATTTATAACTGAGGTTAATTAAGGTGTAAGTGAAATCGATAACTTAACAACTATTGGGGTTAAGCAAGTAAGAGTTAGGAAGGATGACACTTGATGTGAAGGTGATGAATAATCAATGGGAATAAGAATGGAAATACTCTTAGTTAAAACAATGGATAAATATAGCATAAGTGGATGAAAGTGTTATGAATTAAATTGTTATATAATTTATCATATTTTCTTCTTGTGATTTATATATTGCGTTTACGCGATCTAACCCTAGTTGTTCGATAATGCCTACCAGTATGTGTTGTTTGTACTGATACTACTCTTGCTAAATCCTTTTTTATGGTATAGTCTGGTTACAGTATCAGTTGATGTTTCACAGATGACATAGAGAGTGATCACCAATAGATTCTACTCCCCTCATTCATGGTGGAAGTTGTGTTTTTTTTTATCGTTCTTAATTTAGAGGATCTTTTCCCCATTTAGACTAGGTCCTTGGGTAGTTTTCATTTTTGCATTTTTATAGTTTTAAAATCATTTGTAATAAGGATTTGGTATTATGTTACTTAATTTAAGACTTCTGTACTTATTGTTGAATGGGTGGTAAGGGGTTCTCCTAGCTAGGTGGATTAGAGAAGGTGCTTTCGCAATTTAGTAGCTCGGGTCGTGACAATCTTATAATAGACTATGAATTTCTTACTTGAATTTACAATCAACTAGTTCAACATACATTAATATGCATTGTAACAAGTAGACAATTAGTCAGTTAATATGCACACGTAAAATCAACTTGAGTTTTAACTCCAATTCAACTATCACCTACATCATGAAAAATAGTACCCGAAATCAAGAAACACATATAAGTGGGTATACATACAATATATTTGGATTGACCTATATTTTATAAATACTAGGGAAACACTCAACTCCTTCAAACTACAACACTATCATCTCCTCAACTTCAATCTTAACACTATAACATCACCGTTGGTTATTTCACAACCACCATTAATTCACAAAAAGGTGTACAGATACACCACATTTTCACTATTCACATAACTTATGTTTTTCAAGTCAGTCTATTCTAGCTGAATAAGGTTTACAGACCTACCCTAACACTACTATTACTTGTTCTCACTAAAAATAATCCATGAACTACAGCTAGCTCATTTTTACCAACTATTCAATCATGTACTAACAATTACATAAAAAGATTAAAAATAATTCACCATACTATTTTAGGGACATTAATTCATTCATGTTTCCCTCTTTTACTTTCTTAATCCATCCAGACACTTTGTCTGCAGGCCTAAGTATGTAATCTCCAATCAATCTATGTTCCCAAATTATCTAACTAAGATTTACTACTGTAAGGGCTTGATTTTATGAATCTCACATTTATTATGTATTTGGATCATTTTACCCTTCTCATGGTTGCTACATGATATTTTTTAGGTATGGGATGGTTGGCATGGTTTCCATTGTGATTCAGAATGAATTATGTGAGTTTGTGGTTAATAATTTGTAAAAAAGGCCATATAGTTGACTTCGGTCAATATTTATTATTTTGTGTGTCAGATGGCAAAATAGACTGCACCAGCAGATTTGAAATGTCAATTTTAGGTTTGCACTATGGTTGGGGTAATTTTATGGCTTTTGGGTGTTATTTTGACCCTCGATTCAAATAATTGTGAAGTTGGGTCTCGGGATTTAATTTTGTGAAAACAACCACTTTTCAAAAATTTGATGTCTCCATTAAGTTTGGAATATCAAATTTTGATAGGGTCGCATAGTTCGTTTGTATTGTCGGGATTCCAGATGAATCTCGAGGGGTTTATGGCGACTTGGAAATTTTCCAAGTCCTGGATGGTGCACCACTCAGTTGGTGCAACCGCTAAAGTGACATATCGATTGATTTAGTAGAGGACACTTAAGAATTTATCTGGTCACTTAAGCGACCTGACTCACCAGTTGGAGCCGCTAAAGTAGAGCCCTGTCTGTTTAAGGGAAGGCCGCTTAATCAGACCTCTTCTCTACTTAAGCAAAGGGTGCAGGTCAGCAGGTACTACTTAAGCGGCAGTTAGCATCTTTAGCAGTGACCGCTTAAGTTGTCAAGTGGTCGCTTAAGCAGTCATGCCTGATTTAGCATAAATAGGCCTTTCTTAATTTTTTTCTCCCATTTTTGAGGTTTTGAGCTTTGGATTAAGAGATTTTTGGGCGAGTTCATTTTCAAGATTGGGTAAGCTACAAATCACTATTTCTATAATTTTACTTCAATTCTTGTGATCTAAAATCCATTAATTTGTGATTTCAAAAATAGAATATTAGGGTTTTGTCCTGGAGGCCTAAAAATAGTTTTATTCAAATTAAAACCCCGTTTCAACCTATTTTCACTTGGGTTTTTCAACTTAGACTTCCTTTAATCATGGGTAATGTGTATATGAATTAAAATTCCAATTTTATCCTTTTATTTTTTTGAAAACCCATTTTGGGGATCCATTTTGATCACGACTTAAAAATAGGCAATATGGATCATTGTCTTTCTTTTAATGTGTAGGTTCTATATTGTCTGTTTTATTTGATTTTAAGGCCATCAAGAGGGAAAAAGTTCTGTGTGAAGTGTTTTGGACTTGGATTCTACTGTTTTGAGGTAGTTTATAGATTTTGTTTCTTCAGACTGTGTTGGGTAGTTAATATTTATATAAAAGCATGTTATGGTTATGGGTAATGATCACGAAAATAATGTTACTATTGTTGTGTGTCTGTGTAGGGGATTATGTTGTTGGTGGTGGTGATTTGAGATGATATTTTCTATGTGTGGCCCGTGTGGGGATCTTATCTGATATTGTTGTGCCTTATGTATACATTTGATTGTTTTCTTTATGGTAAAAATGCCTAAGTTGGGGTTAATATGACATTAGTGATGTCTTACTTGTATATTCTAGTGTAATCGTACATAACTTATACTAAATCATGGATGATTGACATGTTGAGTAGGTTTTGAATTCATGTGCATGTACATTGTCTGGATTTGAGATCTTCATACTAGTTTATTTGTGAGCATTACATCCTCATATCAGACATACATTCATGAAACTTTGAAATAATTATGTAAATACTAATTTTTAATAGAAATGTGATACTTTTACAAAACCCTCTGCCGTAGCGCACAAGTCAGAGAGGAGATATGGGTACTATGACTAGGATTAAATATTGATATTCTATACAGGTTGTGAACCCCCATGGGTCCTGCCTGAAAGCACAGATTCTCAATAGATGTATACGGAGGTTATGTGATAACCTCAATCATATCATATCATCATCATTAGCATCATCTTTGTATTTCATACATTATGCATCTTCAGAACTATGCTTTCATGTTTGAATTGATGTGTATTTATTCTATATTTTTCGTACTTGTATCTAGTATATGTGATATATTTAGAACATCTGTCTAGACTATCTTAGATTCCCTTTTTGGCTACAGTCGGGGTCATGTCCCAACATAGGTTTTTCTTTGGATATTAGAGCCCTTATGGATAACTATTGATTGGGATATTTGTTTTAATCTTTATAATCCTTGACTTGGTTTACATATCTTCTTTATACCTATTTTGGATTGCTTACATTGTCATACTATTTATTGGTTTCTGATTAGTTAGGCTAAGAGGGGTGATCTCTGGTCCTCAGTGGACTTAAGATACCTATCACGACTAGGCCCTAGATCGAGTCATGACAACCTTGGTATCATAGCCTAGGTTCATGGTCATTCGGTGTCCATAAAGTCGTGTCAATTAGAGTCTCTTTTATTGGTGTGTAGTATGCCACCTTTATGGATATGTAGCGCTCCATACTTATAAGGGAGAGGCTAAAAATCATTTAGGAATATTTTCCTTTCTTGTGATCTATTTCTTGGGATAAAGAGTCTAAGGTCTTGAAAACTCCTATAATTTCTATTTGTTCGCATTTTAGATCATGCCTTCTCGAAAATCTTATGCTCGTAGAAACTCTTCTGCCCCACTTGAGGAAAATATGGATGGGACTTTCCCTATTGATAAAGTTCAAACTAGGTCTAGGTTCCCTGCTCCTGACTGTACTACCCTTCATGGAGTTTTATCGGTCCCGACCAATCCTCTTTCGAGCTTCACGGGATGATGATGTTTATGCCCTACCACCCCAAGGATATATTTCTAATGCTGAGTTTCATCGATCCATTTATCTGCTGACTCAGATGGTGACTTCTCTGTCTTATTATCCTAACCATGTTGGTTTTTTTTCTACATCTTGTAAGGTCACTAGAGTTTTCCAGTTTATGAGATTGAATCCTTTGACCTTTACAGGCTCTAAGGTTGAGGAGGATCCTCAAGGGTTTATTGATGAGATGGAAAAGATTTTTTGGGTGATGGATGCTTTTGACTCTGAAGGTGTGGAATTTGTTGTATATCAGTTAAAGGATGTGGTATATCGATGGTATCAGGAATGGGAGCAGTCGAGGGGTGATGATGCAGAGTTGGATGTAAGGGATGAGTTTTTGATTGCCTTTCTTGGTCATTTCTTTCCTCAAGATTTGAGGGAGGAAAAAGTTGAGAAGTTTTGGAATTTAAAGCAGGGAAGGATGACTGTGAAGGAGTATGCTTTCAAATTCCACTAGCTTTCTCGTTATACACCAAAGATTGTGTCTAATATGAGGGAGAGAATAAGGAAGTTTGCTTCAGGCTTGCCTCGGGACTTGGTACTAGAGTGTAAGGATGAAATATTGAATAACGACATGAATATCTCTAGGCTTGTAGTGTATATGCAGTAGGTTAAAGATGAAAAGAAAAACAAACTTAATGTCCAAACAACAAGGTATCAGAGAAGATTCTTGTCCAAATCTTTTACCGAGATCTTGACCCACTTAACAAAACCATGGTGGATAATTCAGTAAGGGTCTCTCTTGTGAAGTTTTATTATCATGTTGCAATAAATTTTCTTGAGGAGGTTACCAAGCAAAACCGGTGATGGAATGCCCGAGATGCCAAGGCTCCTAAGAGTTCTCCCGCTACATCCTTGATTGACAAGGAACTAAGGAAATGCGATGAATAAAGAGAGGATAATATGGCTAAGATGATGGCACAACTAGAGCTTTTTACAAAACATGTGATGGGTGCACCCGCAAAAGCGATGAATATTGTGGATTCAAAAGCCTGTGAAAGATGATGAAGAGGCTAAAAAGATTTATGAGGAGATCTGTACTTGGAAAACTATCCAGGGGGTTCCCGCCCCGCCTATCAAGGGCAAGGTGGGAACCAAGGTTGGACGGAACATGAACGTAATCATGATTGGAGGGATAGGGATCATAACTATGAAAACTATGTGCCTCCCCAAGATCTGGCAAAGAACAGATGCCGAGTTCCATTAACCTCAACAAGTACAAGTTCGAAGATGTTTTAGAAAAGATCTTAGTGAGAGTGGAAGGAACGAGCAAAATGGTTCTTGAAATGAAAGGTTATTTTTCACAACTTAGTCAAACTGTGGTGTCCCACTCCACATCTATTAAGCAATTAGAGACTCAAATTGGGAAAATTTCCACCCAATTGAATGTTACACCAAAGGGTGGTCTTCCTAGTGACACTATTGTGAACCCAAAGAATAAGTCACAAGTTTTAGCAATAGTCACTGGGAGTGGGAAGACCCTTAGTGATCACTTAAATAAAGAGTTGTGTGAAAAGATGCCTAAGGTTAAGTTGAAAGAAGCGCCACCAAAATCTCAATATGAAGATGACAAAAAGAAACTGGTGGAAGTTGATGAAGATGCGGAGGAAAATGAGAAACCTGTAATACCCTATATTATTCTTAGCTCAGTTCAGCTCCTAGTTGTACGTATAAGAGGCTTAAAACCTGAAAGTTTCACTAAGTGTTGGGGCTTTAGCTCCTAATCAGTGTCAGTTCAATTAGGAGTAGGATTTAGCATCGAGTGAATGCAGGGATGGCAGCTTCCTCGTCAGTTAGGCAGAGTCATTAGTAGTAGTCCCTGTATTCTAGAACTACGTAGCCAGCGTAGGATATGATAAGTCACTTGTTAGTTAGGCTTGCTCCTCTCAGGGGTCACCCGTCAGCTTAGGCTTAACACCCTAGTCCTTCGGGATACCATTTTAGAAGATCCACACAGCCAGTGTTAGTACCAGTGGCATGATACTGACCCCTTCCAACTAGGGTTACAGGTTGGACATCGATTAGCTCAGATTGGGGCATGTTGGTTAGATGATAGTTCCCACAGTCTCAGTGCAGTATTTAGTCCAGAATTTAGTTCGGGTTTTCTTGACCAAAGCATACAGATTACCAGTCATTCATTTATCATATATTTTAGTATTTTAGTTTACATATTATTTCATAAATGTATATATGCTTGGTCTTGCATTTCATATATTTCAGTTTTCATTCATGTTTTGTTATCTCATGCTATTAAGTTATTCCATATTTCATGTGTACAGTAACACATGTATATTAGCCAAACCTTATCTCATATACCAGTACATTTAAAGTACTGATTGCATACTCTTCTTTGCACTATGATGTCTTATATCATAGGTTCGGACGCTCAATTTCCTGACCGTACTTAACCAGTCCAGCGCTTCAACAGAAGCAGCAATGGTGAGTCCTCATATATCGAGGACCTGTTATGTTTATTTAGTTATTTCTATAATTCTTTTCAGTTAGTCAGTTGGAGTTAGTTGGGGCTTGTCCCATCAACTCCTCAGTCAGTTTAGAGGCTTTCATATATTCAGACAGTCAGTTAGATAGTCAGTCAGTTTATTAGTATTGTCACTTGCATTTTTTAGTATTGTTATCAGATGTTTAAAGATATGTGATTTAATCACTCTTTTAGTTTTTAGATTGATTTTGGCCTTATTATTTTATATTTTGCATATCTATTTTATTGTTAGTTTATTCAGTGCTCAGAGAAGGTACCATCTCATGGGTTATCTTGTGGTCACTTATGACCGTAAGCACCATTGTTGCGACTAGGGGGAAGTCTTGTGTCATAACAAAACCACAAGGTGATGTGATTCCTACAACACAAGTCTCTTCCCCGTTCCCTCAAAGGCTTTAAAAAAAGAAGAGGTTGATAAACTCAAGAAATTCATGGCCAAGCTTAGAAACCCCTCTATCAATATCCCATTGCTTGAAGCAATCCAAGTAATTTTGGGGTACGCTAAGCTTATGAAGAAATTGATGACAATGAAAAACTCATCGATGGTGACACAATTGAAGTGAACCATGGTTGTAGTGCTATCATGAGTAGCAAAATTTCAGAAAAGTAGAAAGACCACGGGGCTTTTATCATCCTATGCACCATCGGAACTCATATGCTCGCGAAAGCTCTATGCGATCTCGGTGCAAGTATAAACCTCATGCCTTTTTCCATCTACAAAAAGCTTGGATTAGATACTCCAACAATAATATCTATGATATTGTTAATGGAGGATCGGTCTACCAAGAGACTGGTTGGGAATTTATTTGATGTTCTAGTCAAGGATGACAAATATATACTTCTGATGGACTATATGATTTTGGATTGCGTAATGGACCAAGAAGTTCCCATCATTCTTGGTTGGCCTTTCTTAGCCACCAAAAGGGACATTGCTGATCTAGAGTTGGGTGAAATAAGGTTTAGAGCTCATGATGATGAGGTCTCTTTTTTAGTATGTAAAACAAAGAAGCAACCCATGGAACTTCATGTGATATCAGTGATTGATGCTGAAATCAAAGAAGTAAAAGAGGGATCCCTTGAGAAGACAACTTGAGAAAGGAGGAAGACGTCGTGCCACGATGTAAAAT
Source organism: Capsicum pubescens (assembly GCA_030864215.1). Taxonomy (NCBI): domain Eukaryota; kingdom Viridiplantae; phylum Streptophyta; class Magnoliopsida; order Solanales; family Solanaceae; genus Capsicum; species Capsicum pubescens. The sequence goes on from CM061538.1 coordinate 183,736,014, forward strand.
AAGGCACTATGTGGGAGGCAACCCACAAATTCCATAAGAGTGGATCGTATACTTTGCTTTTTATTTCGTAGAGTAGATTTTAGTTTTGAAAATTGAATAATCCATGAATTTGTGGCACTATTAAGTGTATTGGAGTAGCTTGGAAAGGGAAAAGTGTAAATTTTTGCACTATGAACTGAATAGGGGAAAATATGTCCAATTATGAATTGAGTTGAACAGGGGAAAATAGGGGTGTAGAAATACCCTTAATTACTGTGATAGTAGTTAACCGCGTGTCTGTGATGTCGAACTAATGGCCGCGATCACGGTCACCTCAGTTATAACACAACCTGACTCCCCATTTCCCTTACACTCCCTTTTCAACTTTTCTCTCTAATTTGACCTATTTCTGGCCAAGTTTGTGAGCACTCTTCTATGATTTGATTATTGAAAATAGTCCATACAATGTATGATATAGGGAAGGCCTAAAATTATGATTTGTATGCTTTAGTATTTAGAAAAATTATGCTTGTGTGGTGTTTAGTTGTTAGAATATGATGTTCACATACGTGAGGAAGTCTAGAGTACCCAAAATATGTGGGTAAATAGAGACAAATAAAGAGTGCACAACAAGTGCTTGACATAATGCCCAAATGAATGCTCATTAATGGTTTTTTACATTTTAAGGGTGTAATCGAGTTCCTACTAGGGTTGTTCTGTGCTATAAATGTGGATTCTTATTGTAGAACATGCTTATGGCCTAAAATTTGAAAATTTTAAACATGGAAAATGGGTTTAAAACTGGTCTCAGTCACCATAATTGCGGTCGTTAGGATCGTAATTACGATAGTGCTCCATGGCTCGCGATCGCGATAACTGAGTGTGATTTTTTCCCTGCATAAAAATCCTGCACTTCAATTTTTTGCATAAACACTGCCAAGCCTCTTTCTAATGGGCATTGGTGAACAATATAGCATAGTTTGTGCATACAAATATCAATGATGGATGTGTGTGTTGTATGTTTCTTTTTTGGATAATCTCATGGACAAATACGACCATATCTGATTCATGGCATTCAAGTGACACACACACTACTATAGTGATCTTCCAAGGACAAAACTGCCCCCAGAGAGAGGCATATATTTGGATAATGTGCCAGAAAATCTTTCAAAATTTCATGACAAGCTTGAGGCTATATGGTGGCAGTGTTTTCCCTAGATCTGTGCAAGGTAAATGAGAAATTGGTCCATGAATTCTATGCCAACCTTAGTATAGTGTCTTTCTCGGACCCATCCAACATGACTATCAAGATCTGGGAAAAGATAATGAACTTTGGGTCAGAACAAATTAATGATATCTACGGGCTCCCAAATGCAAGCACGGGCGATTTTGAAGAAAAAAGGTATGAGCCAAGAAGCTAGTTGGCGAAAATATTGTGTCCCGAAAAGAAAGTCTCGTGGGTGGAAACCAAAAGTAACATCCATATAAATTACTTCACTTCTGAGGCATGGATTTTGTTGAACATAATATGTATCCAAGTCTCCCCTTGAACCCACATGACATCAGTCCCAGACTTGCGGGCTCAGATGGTCACTTATATTCTAGACGACATTCCTTTGAATGTTGGTCATCTTGTGGTTTCTGATATGAAATTCTTCAAGAACCAAGGTGGTACGCATCTATTTTTCCCAACTTTGATTACTTAGATTTATAGGAGAGCTGGGGTTGAAGAATACTCTGGAGACATTTGGGTGCGCCTTGGTACCCCAATCTATCCTTTAAAAATTCGAGGAGAGAGTGGATCAGGTAAAAGCAAAAAGAGAAAGATTGAATTGGGAAATTCAACATGTGAGGAGCCTGAGTCTTATAGGATATCCACCGCTGGGCCTCTTGAGGATATTGGAGTTGATATTATGGCCATCAAGGAGCTTGTGTCAAGTTTACCCCAGGGACCGGGTGAGCCCTCCACCACTCGACATTCATATGTGTAACAGACCTATTATGCAAAGTATCAAGAGGACCATAAGAAACAGAGAGCAACCATTACTAGGCTTGATAAAGCCTACTCATCCTTAGAAGCTTCACATCATGATCTTCGGATTGTACATGATAAGATGGTCACAAGGGATAAGAAGAGAGATAGATTCTTTAACAAGATGTGGAAGGGGGTAAAGGGCCTTTGGAAGGTTTTGTTGGAACAACTGACACATCTATTGGAAGATATCAAATAGATATAGACTTGTCTACATTGCATAATACAACAGATAAGTAACTGTTTACAATAGATGTCACATCTATTGGAAATTATGAAACACATATTTTATCTGTTGCAACATATGAGTAATTTGTTAAAAATGATTAAACAGATAAAGACATCTATTGCAATGGATGAGTAATTTGTTTGAAATTACCATGTAGATAAAGACATTTGCTAAAACAAATTGGTCATCTGTTGCAACAGATTAGTAATCTGTTGGAAATGACCAAACAAATATAATCTATTGCAATAGGTGGGTCAGCTATTGGAAATTATCAAACAGGTCTTCCTACTATTTTAATTTGTTCTAATAGATGAATCATCTGTTGTAACAGATGGGTCATTAATTGGAACAAATTAAAACAAACCTATTGTAGGACCTATTTTAATTTGTTCCAACAGATGAGTCATTTGTTGGGAAAAAATAAAACAGTAGGAAGACCTTTTTGAAAATTTCCAATAGATGACCCACCTGTTGCAATAGATGTCTATATTTGTTTGATAATTTACAATAGAAGTGTCATCTATTGCAACATATCCACTATCCATTGTGATATTTGAATCTAGTAATTCATTTCAATTATAAGTTCAAATCTAAGGATAAAATAAAATTCATGAAAAAATAATTGATCCTCATTTAAAATAATATTCATAACAGAAAATAAATTGAAGCCATCACAAATTACATTAAATAAATTAACGAATACATGAAATGTAAAAAAAATTATGGGTATAGATGATAAATATTTAAAATTTAAGCTTTCAAGCTATAAAGATCTACTTAATATTGACCAGTTGTTCTTCATCTGGTGGTATGAAATTTGGCTTTGATCGTCATGGATATTCTCTGTCGTACCCTCTCTCAACCTTCACAGTTCCATAATTCTATAAAAGAGTAGCATATCTTTTGCGGAGTAATTCGACATCAAGACCATCATTTGGTACTTGTAATTTATCACTCAAATACTCGGCGTAAGCGATAATAAAAAGATCCCAATCTCTGCATTTGTATAATCAGAGAATACATATCTAACTAATGTACGGGTTATTAAAATAAATCATGATGATACTTGTAGGCTACCACTGGATTATTGAGCAATTCCTTCAATATATTCTACATCAAATGTATTACCCTGTAGAAGATGGTTATCACCCGTTTTATCCCGAGGTATGCATCAATCATCGATCAATCAGTACAAATCTTTTGGTCAAAAAAGTTACTTATATAAAGGTAAGTAGGAAACATTTTGGCCAGCTTTTGTATCTCAGATGATGATCCAGAATGTCTCTTTTCCAACATCGAGTCATAAACTCGAATATACCTCTATTTTAGAACAATGACAACCAACACCCAATAGAAATCACCATCACGATTGATTGTGATGTACACTTCGTTGATCAAATGCCAAGATAAGCTAGCTGGAATGCTAAATTCTTTAATGATGTTGCTTATATATTCCTCATTTCAAGGAACTTCCAGATGTTGTTAATCACACCCATCATAGGCCGTATCGATGTATACATTGAACAAACAATTGGTTGTCATGTATTTGTATTATTGTTGTGTTTTTAACGTGATGTTCTTTTTGAGGTAGTAAAATATAACATCGATGTGCTGTAAATATTATCAAACAGTATAATTACGTAATAATAAAATAATAAAAAATTCAATTAAAAAAATGGACATCAAATATAGTATTAATAGTAAGATATATATATATATATATATATGAAACCTCATCATTCTAACAAGTATGAGGTTGTGACGTCAAATAGAACCAATTCTTTATTTTGGGATATGCAACAACAAAGTCAAACATATCAAAACCAAGATCCAATTGGTTCACTTTGTAGTGTTCATCATTTTGTTTTCTGCATGATTTATTTGTGTTAATAATAACATGTTATGTTTATATAAGAAGAATTGTATGAATCAATATTTTTAAAAATGATTTATGTTACCTGTTGGCATGAACCTTTAACAACCCATATGTAATCCATTCTAAATAAATGTTGATCAACTGTGTGGGAGCCTCATTCGAGATGTTGAACCGTTCAAATGGATAATTCTGATGTTTGGAAACAGTCGAAGGATTATCAACTGTGATAGTATGTTGTTCAGTAGTAGCTTCTACTGCCACATCCACCTGAAATTCTATATTTGTCAATGCTTATCACAAAGATTAAAAAAAATAATTAGAAAAATATAACTCATCTATTGCAACAGATGGTCCATCTATTGCAACAGATGGCTCATCTGTTGGAAGAAATCAAACCAGCAGCAGGACCTGTTTGATAATTTTCAACAGATGAACCATCTATTATAATAGATGGGTAATCTGTTGGAACAAATTAAAACAGATATGTCATCTGTTGAAACAAATATGTATTCTGTTTGTTGGGACATATGATAAATATTCACCTTTTTCAGATCATGTAGCTTTCACGTGGACCTTGTACATTGCTTAATAGTGAAAGACACAGGAATTGCAATTTTTTTTTGGATACTTAATAATACCTTGGTAATTTATTTCTTTTTCCTCTTAGCCTTAACCTTTAATGGAGTGAATGAATCTGAAATCCTATTTGATAGAATCACACTCCTCTTAGATGTCAATTTCTTTACAGCAACAATTAATGCATTAATAGCATTAATGTCATGCCTCAAATCCTATTGGGGCGGATTGGCACCCGTAACCGAGGAGGCCCGGGAGAACCAGCTCATAACCTTATACTTCCCATGCATACCTCTATGACAACTTGAAATTCGGACAGCATCATGTCGCATATAAAAGAAAATAATCACCTGTATAAGCTCGAGCACACATATATATGTATATACAATACTTGGTCGTTGGAGCCATCACGTCTATTAACAAAACACCACCTTGACTGTACATTAGGTCTACAAAGCCTCTAGACAATACACAGAGTTTAACTAAGGTCGGGACACACCCCGCCATATAACTAACTTCTATACAATACCAAAAGTGACTGGATATGACACGGAAAGCCTCGAAGTAAACTGGAGCTCACCAAAAGTAGCTGGATATCCTGGCTCATACTTGTGCGGTGCATGAGCTGAGGTACCTGTGTCTGCAGCATGAAATGCAGGTCCCCCGTGGGGGATGTCAGTACGAAATATGTACTGAGTATGTAAAGTTGTAGATAATCACATATGATATAGGAGCTCAAAAAAAATCAGAAACAAGTTAATAAATCGTAATAGGAGTGGACCACACTTACTAGAACTTGTGACAACCTGTACATTATATTTATTCAATCACTTTACCTTCGTTCTTATCATCCTTGTAATCATTACTGTACTGTACTGTGACCATTAGGCTGCCTCTAGTACATATCAACTGGGATCGACCCATGATAGGCTTATGCCCCTGGGATACCACCCATAAACATATAAATAGGGATCGACCCATGATAGGCTTATGCCCCTGGGATACCACCCGATAAGAGAGAACTTCCATCACTTAGTTCAATTAATCTTTGAGATTGTTATTTCGGTCGCCACCACATTTTTGATACTTTGAAACAATGATACTTCAATAAGAGACATATAAATAGACCATCAATGCAATAAAAATGAAGTAAGAACTCATTGGCATATCAATGAAGTGTTTTGGAGTCATCAATGCCATAACAATGAAGTAGGAACTTATTGGTATATCAATGAAACGTTTTGGAGTCATTAATAGCACATGGATCTTGTTTGAGTAATCGGATACCTTCTGACATTCGTTAGTGCAATAAACATGTAAGATTTGGAAAACAAGTAAGTGTTGGAATGTCTTGACATCTTGTAGGGTGGAAACAAGTTCATTGGTAACGTAGGACATTATACAAAACCATTATGGATCAAATGTTATTGAATAACTTTGGAAACTTTCTTAATAGAACAATTTTTCACTTTCATGCCAAAGATATGGTATAGAGTATGTTTTACATACCTGACTGTCAACCTTCAATGCTAGTCCCAAATGGACTTCCCGTCTTTTTGGATTACTTACCTACAATGAACATATATAGCAATCTAGTATTAGCAACCAAACGTCACAATTCAATTATTTGAATACACCAAACTAGTGGTTAAGTAGTAAGCCTTAATTAAACCATAAAGGGTGTCACCTTAACCCTCTTATACTCCAATTACATTCACATGCCATGCATATTCATACAACATCCTCCAATATCAAGTTTGGATTCATTTATCCTTCCAACCAATCCATTAAACCAAATTGAGCCATAGACATAAATAATCATCAATTCAATAGTATATCACCATATCCACCTTCCATAACTCAATTACCATATCCACCTTCCACAATTCAATACAACCAAACCATTCAAAATAGTCCATAACCCTATTTCCGTTACCTTTCAATAACATCCAATACATATAATCCTCTATCACACATATACATATGGAAAAGAACAAAGGCAAACAATATTCATACCTTAGAATTCACCTCTTGATTATGCAATCCTGTTTGCACAAATAATAGGTGTCGTTCGAAGCTCTCGAGATGACAAACACAGTTATCGGATTACTTTGGAATTTCTACGGTTGAATCAAAAGTAATTTAAAGGTCAAATCTGGCTAGGGTTTGTTCTTTCTCAATGATTGATGATGAAAATGAGTTTTTGAACTCATATACATGTATATATACACATATTCCCATCCATAATATAATAGAAAATGACCAAAATGCCTTTAAAATTTAAATAATGTCAAATATGTCCTTTGGTGGACTGTTTTGATAAGCTAAAGTAGATCGACCATAACTCTTTTCTCCGATATCGAATTTGGGTGAAATTGGTATCGTTGGAAGGGTAATTCAAAGGTATTTTATTTCATATAAAGTAGGCTACCCAGTTCGTCCTGTACAAGGAGTTATGGTCGTTTGAAGTTGACCCTAAAAATCTGTTTTGATAGGCTGAAGTAAAACGAGTATAACTCCTTACTCAGACGTTGGATTTGGATGAAACCAATTGCATTGGAAAGAAGACTCAAAGATCTTTCTTTTTGTAGGTCGCATCTCTCCTAGTTCATTATATTAAGGGAGTTATGATCGTTTGAAGTTGACCCAAAAATTCGGCTGGCCTCAGTAGTTTATGTGCAGGAAATTTTCCTGCATATTTACTATTCCCAAATATCCCGGCCACGGTTTTATAGTTTCGAACGTGCTCGATTATATCCGAAACCTATCCATTTTTGGAAATATTTATATCGTTGTAAAGATTATTCAATAACCTTCGCATGGAATCATCGACGGGCAAATTTCGGTTTAAATAAAATAAAAAATTAATTCCATATAAATAAGACCAATACACGTGCTTGAATACGCCAATACACGTACTTGAATATGGGGTGTTACAATTAAGCACCCCATAATTTTTTTTTTGCACTCTTGACATGTGCATGCACAACATAAGCTAGGAGAGACAAGATCTCCAAATGATTGACTACCCTTTCCATGTGAGAAATCTGTAGTATGCCGATTTAAAGAAGGGTTATACCGAACATCAAAATCAGTAAAACTAGTATGATCATAATTATACTGATTTGCTGTTTCAAAATCTGTAAATGAGCAAGTGGTTTATCAACACCACTAGCCCCAACAGCAGCTCCATCACCACTACCACCACCAACAGCAACTCAATCAACAATAACATCACCAAAAATAAGCCCACCCTCCCAAAGTGATTTTCTTTTGGTAGTTGTTGCCCCAACCAATTTATTTTTATTCTATCAATTACCTTAGGGTCTAATAAAGTTTGCACATACTGTAAAGTAAGAAAAAAATAGCATCTTCAACTTTTGATTGATCGGCAAAAGTCACGGATGCACAATCTAAAATAAATTAATACATATATAAGAATGATGATTAAATCATTTAAATAAATTATTAATTAAAATAAAAACTTAATTAAAATTAGACTTACTGCTTCCTCCATTGATTGAAAAGATCAAGAAATTTTACTTTTTTTATTATTTTTAACAGACAACCATCTTAAAATTCTTAGACATGAAACTTCTTCTTGGTAGTTCACTTGTTGTCTAAGAAAATAAATGGCTTCAAATGCCTAAGACTATATAGTTTCTAATAAAATAAAAGTATTATTCAATAAAAAATAAATCAAACATAAAAAATAAATGTTTACCATGAAGGCCCATAGAAAGCCATATAAGTTGATTGTCTTTGGCGTTAACGAAGTCAACAAATACTTGACAGTCATTTTGAAGCTTTCACAACCCCAAGGATAGCTGTTAAATGTCTCAAGATCCTCGGAGAGCTTTATTAAACCAAATGATATGTTGTTGTTAACGTCTCTCGCCCAAAGAATATAATGTACAAACCAAACCAAGCTCAATGATTTCTTGTTCTTCTTTTAAAGTCTTTTACCTTTCAACTCTTCTATAAAATTTGTGTTTTTAAAGCTTGAATCAACAAGGGACAACAAGTCATCACCATCATTTGAATTGCCTTTGCCTTTTGATGTGTGGGGTGCTTTTTTGTGTTAGAATAGGTATAGGTTGAGAAGGAGGATAACATTTTAGTCTAGTAACTATGAAAAATTCCTTCCAATCAAAATAAACTGGCATACCGCAGTAATTTATCCACACCTCGTTCGTCTCATCTTTATTTTTATACATAAACCTACACTTGAGAAGACCATACACATGATAATTTGGGATGAGCATTGTTGACTCCGACAAATTAAGATATTGCTCAAAGTAGCTGTCTCTGAAATAAACATCCAATATTTATGCTTGGTGTTTTTTCTGAAGGTATCAAAAAAGATTTCTGTCTGACTTTACAATAAAATCACTAGTTAAATTTATGGCACCATCGCACTGCATTGTCACAAGAAAACTATCAATACTGAAGATTTTGATAAACTCTTCAGCGGAAGGGCTATTAACATTTGGATCATGTGACTTTTTGAAATAAATTCAACATCTCTTTTGAAGCTATCTTCTTCCTCATGTTCATTTTCTTCTGCTTCTGATTGAGATATCACTGGTACAACAAGCTTATAAAGTGATGGATGTAACCTATCTACTTCACTTATTCCTTTACTTGGACTTGATTCACTTTCTTTTCTTTTGGGAGCCATATTATCTAAAGTTAAGAAGAAAATAAAAAAGATTATAATTGATTAATGCATCATTTAAAAAAGGAATAACAGTAAATCTAACAAGTACAACACAGTAAAATAACAATTCCAACAGATCACTCATCTATTGCAACATATGATTGATTTGTTGGAAATAATAAAAACATTTGTAGTACTATTTTAATTTCTTTCAATAAATCACTAATTTATTGGAACAGATAAGTGATCTGTTGTTTGATTTATTTCAATAGATCACTCATCTATTGGAACAAATATGTTCTAATAGATGAGTGATCTGTTGAAAGAAATCAAACTGTCAATATTGTTTAGATTTCTTCCAACAGATGGGTCATTTGTTGCAATAAATTACCCATCTATTAGAAGAAATAAAAAGTCTTGGACTGTCATCTGTTGGAATAACTGTTAGGATTTCATCTAAGAGATGAACCATCTGTTGCAACATATGACTCATTTGTTAGAATAATTTATTTATTTTTTCAACAGATGGTCCATCTATTGGAAAAAACAAACCAGTAGCAAAATTTATTCAATGGAAACAACAACAATATCACCATTTATCAATACACCATTTTTATTACGACCAACAACAACAATATTGTACAAACACACACCAAGAACATCAACATTTATCAACAACACCAACATTGTACAAGCACAAACACTAAAAAGCTTAAGAAAATTAACAACAAATCAACAGTTGTTTGTTAGATTTGGTCACAATAAATGTCTCCAAATAAATTTAAAATTCAACTCTCACTATTTTGAAAACAATGTTCGACAACAAGAACTACAGTAATAACAAAAAAAAACGTATTTCACCGAAAAGAGAAGAAATACCACAAATTAGGATTTTCTTGAGTTCCCATTTCAAATTTAAGCAACAAATATTGAAATTGCTAATCTGTATTAGAAGAGAGGTTAACTCAAGCTCCTCTATTTCTTCATAACTAAAAAACCCTAATTTTTTTACCTGTGAAAGTCGAAAAGGAACAATGAAAAACTCGAAGTTGTTGTCACCGTAGAATATTGTCACATCGTTTGATAGTTGAAAGTCGAAAAGGAATGCACAAGAACTCGAAACTATTTATTGTTGGAAGTTGAAGTCGTCAGGAATTGAAGGGGGGAATTTACAGAACTGTTGGTTGAGAAAAGTTTGAGAGAGAAACTGTCTCTCTCTCGAGAGGAGAGACAGTTGATTTGGAGAAAGAGAGGAGTTTTGTCATGTGGGTTGATTTATATTTTTAAAAAAAAATTAAAAAATTAAAATATTAATTAAATTTACAATTAATTTAATTATATTTATTTATTATTTTTGACCAATGTCATCAATACCTAAATAAACACCTTTTGTTCAATTTTCTCCTGTTACTGCCGGGTTAAATACATTTGCGGGGGGGGGGGGGAGTAAGAAAAAAGAAACACGGCCACAAGGATACTCTGGTTTTTATTTTTAAAGAGAGCCGATGCCTGCTTTCCCGTGATTCCCCTTAATTAGCCCGTCTCATTCACCTTTACATCTTCCTTCCTAAGCCTCATCCCCCTCTCTCTCTCCTGTCTTTCCCCTATTGATCTGAAGAAACAATTTCCCACTTATAATCCTCTTCTTCATCATCATCAGGTTATAATCAGTAGTTCATATTTCCTTTTTGTGTAAGTTAGAATGCATTTAACAAGTGATCTCTTGTTTTATGATATTATTTTCTGGGTTAGTCGTAATTATATGTGTTTAGTTTATCGGCTAATTAGGAATCTTACTTGAACTTTATTGATTCGTTCCTATTTTCTTCCGAATCTCTCTTTGAATCTGAATTGGTTTGAGTGCCTTCCTTTCTTATATCTGTCTTTTCATGTGACTGAATCTACAGGTCATCGTTTTCTTCTTCAGAGCTCAAATTGGTCTAGTGATTCAATCGACTCGGTTCCAAATTTGATTCGATTTTCTGAATCTGATGGAATCAATGGTTATAGACATGCCTTCAACGGTGATCTCGAATCCTGTAATGTCCTCTGACAGAGTAATACCAAGGAGAAAAAAGAGTAAGAAATGTTTGAGAAATCAAACTCAAAACAACAACAACAATAGCAATAACAGCAACGGCGAAACTCCGACTAATACAACTGAATGGAAAACACAAGCTCAACAGCAAGTCTACTCTTCAAAGCTACTCAAAGCACTCCGTGAAGTGCGAATCAGTTCACCAGAGGCTACTCCATCTGTGCCGGCGCCAAAAGGAGGACGAGCCGTACGCGAAGTTGCTGACAGAGTCCTTGCCGTTACTGCTAAAGGACGATCCAGGTGGAGCCGAGCTATACTTACCAACAGGCTCAAGCTCAAGTTCATGAAGAAACACGCCAAGCGGCAGAAACTAGCGGCTTCTTGTACCAGCAGGCTACCTAGGAAGCCTAGAGTGGGGATTTTGAAGCTGAAAACGAAGAATTTGCCGGCTTTTCAGAAAAAGGCTCGAGTTTTGGGAAGGCTTGTTCCTGGTTGCAGGAAACAACCGCTGCCGGTGATTCTGGATGAAGCCACTGATTACATAGCGGCACTTGAGATGCAAATTCGAGCCATGAGCGCTCTAGCTGATCTCCTTTCTGGCGCTTCCTCTAGTACTACTGCTCCTCTTGCTCAGCTCAGCTCGAGCCGGCCTCCCCCTGGTTGATGATTTATTGTTTCTTCCTTTTCTATTAATTTTATCTATTTTCTTCCCTCCTTTTCTATGAATATTCCTCTGTCACATATATTTCTTCTACTTTTTCAAGTGTTGAGAAAATATTAATTGGATTATCAGTTATATAGCGCTCTAATAATTTTGCTGGATGTGCAATGGATTTATAATGAAGTTTAGGCTAATTGTTTTAGCATTGAAAGATGGTTGATTTACTCATTGATTTTAGGCTAATTACCCTAGGTAAAGGCCTCGCCCCACTAGGCCATCTTATATAAACACATGGTATATATGTAGCTGAGCCTGTTGTTACATAATTGTTATGTAATGGTATCATCTCCTGTAAGTGTTGCAAGATCCATTGTTGATGTGATGGTATAATCTCCTGCAAGTATATTCCAGTATAACCCAATTGAATGTAAATATCTATGGTTAGATTCTGATTTTCTTGGGTGTCAAATATTTAAAGATCGAGTTCAAGCTTCTAGTATTGATTCTTGTTCAAATTAAGCTGATTGGAGAGTCAGATAGTGCTACGAAGATGACACATCCATGACTCAGGTAGTAACTGAACTGTCATTCTCGGTGACAAGGATAATCAAGAAGATAAAAATTGTTTTTTGTGCTGTATTTTGTACTATAGGCACTCTCAGTAACCATCTGTATGTAATGTAAGTAGTAGTTGATACATGGTAGGGTAAAGATGCAAACAAGACAGGTGAATTTATGAGCAACAGCAGCATTTCATGTGGTTTCTTGTCCTTGTGCACTCTACTCTAGTAAATGGGGCCGGCCTTCGCACATTAGCTTCGCACATTAGAGACATGTGAGGGGCATCTTTCTGACCTAATACTTAGCCCTCCCTGGTTACTGCTAACTGCTAAGACAAAATGAACTTGTTTTTGCAACATATATCACTTGGAGAAATCTCGGGAAACATAGAATATATGTTGGTCCACTGAATAGAAATTTTATTTGAATGAATTATGAAACATGTCTATCTTTTATAATGAGCCATTTATGTGTTTTAGAAAGAAGCCAATACTTCATCACATTTGATAGGATTTGTAATATGATTTTTAGTTGGTGAGGTTTTTTGTGCAATTATTGAATTTCAGTGAGTGCGAGCTTGGATAGTGGAGCCTTTTCGAGTGTCATTTCAATTGTAATATTGGTGATAAAATGTAGAAATGATGTTGTGTGATTTGAGTTTGATTTTCATTTAAACTTCTTTTCGATATAAGAAAACAGGTGTAAAGGATTTGTAGATACGAGTTTGAAATGTATTAGGACCAAATCCTAATTCCCATCAAATGGATCCGATAGAACTTCAGATCAAATTAAAAGTAATGATCAAATGAATTACTTCATTTGTTTTTGCATTTACTTTAGAGGATTCCGGTGAAACACCCACAAGCAGAAAGCATCCCCCACAGATATACAGGAATAATGTAAAAGTGATGCGAACATTTCCTGTGTGTTAAAATGTTACATATCTCAGCTCAGCAATACCTTCAATGGTCATTTGTGACAGTGAGGAGAGTGGTTATCGATATATCTGTCAGTGAATTTCCATTATATTAAAGTAATAGAGTATTTTTTTTAGGTGTTATGAGAGATGGACAAAAGGAGAAGAGAGAGCGCACGTAAAATAACAATAAAGTCAGGAAGTGACACAATGAAGAGTAAGATGAGTACGCATTCAGCTGTTTTCATGCAATAAAGAAAGCAATAACATCAATTCAGATTCCCATGTGCCTCTCCCTCTGGATCGCTATCTTTCCATACTTTAAAACTCCTTTTAGCTGTCCCTTTAATCTCACAGGCCAATAGGCCTTCTTAATGAAATTGCCTCTCCCTCATGAATCATGATCCAGGATGTAATTAAGTTGTGGAGTATTCTTTTCATCCATCACTATATTTGATATAAAACTTAAGAAACACTTAGATCATTTATATGGTTATAAATCATTGTACTAACTATAAAAAGGGAATTTAATGTTCAAATATTTTCTTTAGAAAAAAAAACTGAACAAAATTGGGGGCAGGCAAAGGGTAAGTGAGAGAGGTTGGGAAATTGAATGCTTACCAACAAAGTGAAAATTCAGATAGTTGATCAATTGAACTAGTAAGATTTCACAATTAAATTATTTTCAATTATAGAAAGATGAATCTTTTTTTTTGGACAAGATAAAAGGGAAGTACATCGAGACAGTGGGAGTAATTCATTAATTGATCATCACTTCAATAGCCCTGCAGGATAAAACAAGTTGACAAAGAGGAGAACCATTAGCCTCTCTACTTAATTAAACTCCTTAAGCTAATTAATTTATCAAACCCCATGTAGCGACTATAATGCATGTCATAGCAGTTAATCTGTTTTATTCTACTTACAGACAAAGAAGAAAGAGCATTCTAATGAAGATATAGGTACATTAATAGACAGGTCAAACACACAATTTTGTGGTTGGCAATTGAATTGGGGTCTATGTGAATCACACTCAGCTTAAAAACCCGGAAAACGAGGGTAGTTACTAAAACATACTAAAACAATTCTCTATGTTTAGTTAAGTTCAGTTCATTTTTCTTACTTCTCTTTCAATTTTTTATGTTTAGTAAGTTAATTATTTTTATTATTCTCATTTTACTCTTTGATTTAACCGGAGTTGATTTACGTGTTCATTTGTACTCACAAACTAAAACTATATATGTTAAAAAAAACTTATTATCATATTAAGAGATTTTAAATGTGAACTCATAATTTCAACAATATCATGAGTACAAAATCCTAAGAACCTAAAAATTGAACTCATTAAATTTAAATGTTAGATCTACCACAAAATTTAATAGTCACATCACTATCGATAAAGCTTTCCAATTATATATAAAGCTTAGAAGTTGAGACGAGCAAGGGTAGCTTAGTGGTAAGTGTTAACACTTACCGGTAAGAAAGCTGACCCAAAAAACAATAACCCAAGGAGCAATCGGCGTGAGTGCATTGACATACAGAGTGAATTTATAATTTCAAATTAATGGGTTCAATATTTGGGTTTTTATCATTAAATTTATAATTTTAGAATTTATGAATTAAAAAATTAACACTTTTTGAAATTTAGTGTTTCTTTACACTCTCTATGCCGAAATTAAATTCAATTGAACCGTTGACTATATGCTACATCATCACTGACCAATAAGACCATAACTTAATATAAGTTGACAAAGCTAGAAAGCTCACCTACAACATATAATTCTCTCTCATGAATTTAGGGAAAATCTTCTATTTTAGTTTCCAAGTACACAGCCATTATACATGAATTCTAAAGGATGGAAGGAAAATAAATAAATAAACTAGGATTATTTAGGTATACAAGTAACAATGACAAGCATTAATATTGAGTTGGAGAATGTCAAATGGCCACAAGCAACAATGACAAGCATTAATATTGAGTTGAAGAATGTCAAATGGCCACATCAAACCACTAGAGACTTCTATTCATTGAGCCTTTTGATATAAACTTCAAATTGTCCTATCTTATACTTGTTTGACCTTTTAAACTGTAAGTTGCCACATTTAACATGGTGGCATTTGAAAACCGTTCCTTTCAATGTTGTGTAGGCTACCTAAATATATGCTGTTTTACTTGCAATGAGTTTAATTAGCGATAAGTTCATAATCGGTAAAAGGGACTAGAAATTTTCTAATTATTACTTTATTACGAAGAGAATATATAATAGATATTATAAATGGACTTAACGTGCAAATATGATTATGAAAATTTGATACAAACTGGACTTGAAATTGGAATTTTATATATATATACAGAGAGAGAGAATATAATAGACATCATAAATGGACTTAACGTGCATATATGATTCTGAAAATTGGATACAAACTGGACTTGAAATTGGAATTATATATATATATATAGAGAGAGAGAGAGAACAAGCTAATTAACTTGTTGAAGAAGCATTAGATGATATTAGTTTGTAAACTATTAATTATACATTAACAAACATGCTAGTATTTTTAAGTAGGTGTCATGACAACATTGTATTGTGGAAAATTTGGTTTAGGCCACAAGTTATCATCATTTGAAATAACTCGTCCACCATTTGTGTTTCTAAATTGACTAAAATGAAAAATAAATATTTTACTATAACAAACATAAAAACCTCGAATCTAAGAAGTATAGAGGGAGGGAGGTTGTCCCATCTCTCTGTCTCTCTCCTAATCTTAAAAACGATAAAATTAAATATATGTATACAAGAAGAAAACTAAACGATAAGATAAGAATGATTATTCTAATGCAAAAAGATAAAGGGAAAAAGTATCGTTTTCACCTCAAACTATATTCGAAAAGTCGAAGCCACACCTAAACTATACTAGTGACCTATTACACACCCAAACTATAAAAAAGTGAAACTATTTACACCCTGTCATGCTACCACCACTTGCATGTGGTGTAGTGTTTTACACGCGCTGTCACGTCAGCACCACGTCAGTAAAAAGTATCACTTTTTTATAGTTAAGATGTGTAATAGGTCACTTATATAGTTTAGATGTGGATTCGACTTTTCGACTATAATTTGGGGTGAAAACGATGTCTTTTCCCTTAATGTTTTTAGCCGTTTACTTTTATTATTTAATAGGCTGAACGCTCCTAAAATAAGTGTAACACACGCGCCTTAGAATGAGGGTCGCGGGGAGGTAATAATATCACTTTTATATAGTTAAGGTGTGTAATAGATCACTTATATAATTTAGATGTGGCTTAGACTTTTCTTATATAGTATGGGGTGGAAATGATGTCTTTTCCCAAAAGATAATAATCTGATCTACACCTTATTCATGTGCACTTCACGGGGAAAAAACTTTATTCGCACAAAAGGTAAATAGGATAAACGGACAACACACTTGAACAACATTAGTTTTAATCAATCATGATGTCTAATTCAACTCCATTACCGAAGTGGAAAACCACATATTAAAGTGGTTGATGATCAATCATAAAGCGAAGTAGCAATTAGTTAGCAAGGGCACATGGGTAGACATGGCCCATGGATGCATCTACATGGTATATACAGTTAAAATCCCAAAACAAATATAAAGTTTATATAGTTTCAAATAAGGGTGTCAAACGGGCCGGACCGACCCGGCCCAACCTGGCCCGATTAGCTAACCCGGCCCGGTTTGACCCGGTCCGGTAAGCCCTAGGGCTTAAGGGTTCCGGGTCCCGGGCCGATTTTTTTGTTAAAATGGGCCCGGTTAACCCGGCCCGGATCAAGCCCGGTCCAGGCCCGCCGGTTAACCGGCCCGGCCCGGCCCGAAAAATAAAATTAAAAAAATTTGGATTTTGGGCCAACTAGCCGTTGGCCCAACGGCTATATAGCCGTTTTTGGGTCCAAACAGCTAGTTTGGGCCCATTTAATAAAAAAAAAAAAAAAACTTTAAAAAATATTTTTTAATCCCCAAAAAAAATCTATAAATACCCTACAACTTCAAATCATTTTTCACACAATTTTTCACTCTCTCAAATCTCATTCTCTCTCAAATCTCAATTCTCAATTCTCTAATATTCAATATATTTAATTTCTTAAAGTGTTCACTTTAATTTTTTAATTTTCGTTTACAAAGTACGAGCGGAAGTTTCTAAAGTCGCAATCTTCGGATACTTCCAAAATTTGGTATTGTCGTTCCATCTCTTACGTTTAATTTTTATTTATTGTATTAATTGTTTAATATTTAATTTTATTATATTTGTGTATTTTGAATATTTTTAGTTTAATTTAATTTATATTATGGATAAATTAAAAAACCTCGCTGCTAAAGGTGTTAAAAAATTTTGTCCCGGAAGCGGTAGTGGTAGTAAAAAGCGAATTACTAGCGGTAGAGGTAGTTCAAGTAATAGATATACCCGTGTGTCTTCGCCTCCGGTACCACTTGGTACACCTTTTGAGGAAGAAATAGGTGTAGGTGCTCACGATATGGATTATGTAGAAGCTCAGGAAAATTATGGTATAGAAGAAGAAAATGAAGTAGATGCAGTTAATTTAGACGAAAATAATGAAAATATTGCTGAAACACCCGCAGTAGGAGATGCTAACGTTAGATCTGAATCAGTTAATCTCCCTTCCCGTCCTCCCAGTGCCCCAAAACCTCGTAAAAGAACTAGTATTGCATGGCAATTTTTTGAACGTATATCAGATATTGAGGTGCAGTGCAATATTTGTCAACAAATATATAAGCATAGAAGTGGAGGCAAGCAAGGGGGTACGGGTACGTTAATGAGACATATAGCTGAAGATCACAAAAGAGAGTTAAATATTGCAAAAGGTGGTGGGGATGTTGGTGGGTCAACGCAAACTAGAATGGACCCAACAACCGGTCAAGTAGCGAAAAAGTATAATAAATTGAGGGACAGG
Organism: Capsicum pubescens; assembly: GCA_030864215.1. Lineage (NCBI taxonomy): Eukaryota > Viridiplantae > Streptophyta > Magnoliopsida > Solanales > Solanaceae > Capsicum > Capsicum pubescens. The sequence continues at coordinate 183,754,497 of CM061538.1, forward strand.
GAAGAAATAGCTAAAATGGTAGCTGTGGGTTGTTTGCCTTTTAGTTTTCCTTCTTCTGATGTTTTTATTCGTTATATACAAGCAATTTATAATCCTATGTTTAATGGTATTCCTAGAACTACTTGTCGGTCTGATATTTTTAGACTCCATTCACAATATTGTTTTTATTTATCAACATTGTTAAAAAATATTCAATGTAGATTGTCCCTAACTTCTGATCTTGGTCGTGCTGTAAATAAAAATGATTATTTAACCGTTACTTGTCATTGGATGGATAGTAATTTCGTGATGCAAAAACGTATTCTTGTTTTTTTATATGATGAAGATCGTAAACATACTGGACAATTTATTGTTGATTCTATTGTTAAAATTGCCGGATACTATGGTATAGAAAATAAAATTTTATGTATTGCTTTTGATAATGCTTCTAACAACAAGACTGCTATAACAAAAATAAAATCTACGCTATCTCCGCCCTTGCCTGAAATTTTTCATATTAAGTGTGCATGTCATATATATAATTTAATTGTAAAAGATGGTCTTGAGTTTTTTGAGCTTTATATTGAAAAAATTCGTCTTGCCGTTGGTTTTATTCAAGGAAATAATCGTAGATCGAGAATTAGAGAATTTAAAGTTAAATGTCAAGAAAATAGACTTACACCGATTTTGATGCCTGAGGAAATCGATACTAGATGGAATTCTACGTATGAATTTTTAAAAACTTGTTATAAATATAGAATTCCTATTACACTAGCTTTTAACCAACATTGCGGTTCATTTGCTGATTCTGCTGATTGCATGCTACATAATTCTGATTGGGTTGTAATTAATGATCTTGTTAAGTTTTTAGAAAAATTTTATGTAGCTACGGTTGAATTTTCCGGTGCTTACTATCCTACTGTTTGTAATATTTTGGCATATATAGCCGATATTTCTGGTTTGCTCCAACAATATAAAAATAAAGAAGGTTATAAAGAAGTTGTTGGCGTCATGTTTACGAAATTTAAAAAATATTTTTTCCCGATTCCCCCTATTTACTTGGTTGGTGCTATACTAAATCCGTGCATGTAATATAATAATATGTGTCACTTTAGTACTCTTATTTATACTAACTTAGAAATAAGTACTAACCATGATTCTGAACAAGTACAGTCTGCTTTGTGGACGGCTACGGCTGATGCAAAAGATTATATAGAAAAAATATATAATCACTATGCTGATTTATTTGATTCAGCCGTACCTACAAATATCACTCCAACTGTCGCTCCTCATCCTCCTGAGGAGCCATCATCTTCTAAAAGGCCGGCACATAATGGTTTTTCTGATTCGTTTTATGATTTAAATTGTTGGAACAGTGTTGATGAGAGAACTTACACATCAACTTATCGGGAAGAGCTGAAATATTATCTTCGGACGGCACCAGAGGATCGCAGACGACGGATCAACACGCTGGATTGGTGGAGGAATAATGAATCACAATATCCTGTGCTTTCAAGATTAGCTAGAGATATCTTGAATGTTCCAATGTCAACCGTTGCATCAGAGAGCGCCTTCAGTCAGGGACGACAGCAGCTTGGAGACAACCGACACTCATTGGGAAGCAATGCAATGAATGTTCTAGTTTGCCTCAGAGATTGAATTAGAGCGGAAAGAAGAAACCAAGGAATGGAACCGGAGCCGAGCGACGAGCTGAAACTAGAAGAAATTTTGACTTCACGGGAGAACTCAGCAGAATCAAGTCCAATACATGGTTTTGCCCCCGTTGACTTTGATTATCCTATGCAAGTTCCCATTAATATTAACATGAATGAGTTGGAAAAAATGATGCATAATTTATAGATTTTTCATTCATGTAAATTATAAATTTTGGATCATTTTGCAATCAATAAAATTCCTCAAATTCATTCAGTCCTTAGTCGTTGTTTTTTATTTTTTTTTATTTAACGATTTAAAATTTTAAATTGAATTTCTAGATTTCTACTTTAAATTAAAAACTTACTTCTAATATATTATTAATTTACTACCAAATATTATTAATTTATTATATTAAGTAGCATATGTTTTGAATATTTGTGCATATATCTTCTATAGAAGTGTATATTTAACGTATACATGTGTATATGTTTTATAAATTAGTATATAAGTATATCTATACATATTGTAATGTATATATAATGTAGTATATTTTATAAGTAGTAGTATATATACATTTAATGGTGCGTATACACGTGTATATATCTTCTATAGAAGTGTATATTTAATATATACATGTGTATATGTTTTATAAATTAGTATATAACTATACAAATATATATTGTAATGTATATACATTATAGTATATTTCATTTAAAGTATTACATATACATAGAATAGAGTGTATATATGTGAATGGATCTTCTATAGACGTGTATATTTAACGTATACATGTGTATATATTTTATAAATTAGTATATAACTATACAAATATATATTGTAATGTATATATATTGCATATATCTCATTTAAAGTATTACATATACATAGAATAGAGTGTATATATGTGAATAGATCTTCTATAGACGTGTATATTTAACGTATACATTACTTTATGTTTTATAAATTAGTATATATATTGTAGTATATACTTTTTTTAAAGTAGTACATATATATTGAATGGTGCGTATATATGTGTATATATCTTCTATAGACGTATATCTTTAAAGTATACAAGTGTATATGTTTTATAAATTAGTATGTAACTATATATATATACATATTATTGTATATATATATATGTATATCACTATATTGTAGTATATATTTTATTTAAAGTAGTACATATATATTGAATGGTGCATATATATGTGTATATATCTTCTAAAGTAGTATATATTTAACGTATACATGTGTATATGTTTTATAAATTAGTATATATATATATTGTAGTGTATATATATATATATATATTATACTATTATAGCATATGTTTTATTTAAAGTAGTACGTATAGTCATATATAATTATATATTGAATGGTACGTATATATGTGTAATTGTTTATACTTTATATATTTTTTTAAAAATATATATTGTATATTGGAGTGTATATAGTATATATTGGATTTTTTTATTTATTTTTTAAACGGGTTTGACCGGTTTTTAACCGGGTTTGACCGGGTCTTGGTGGGTTTGACCGAATTGGGTTAAGTGGGCCGGGTTCAGGTGGGTTTTAATTTTTTTACTGTTTGGCCCGGCCCGGCCCGATTAACGCCAAACCCGGCCCAGAACCGGCCCGGAACCCGAGTAAAATGGGAGGGCCGATTCCGGGTTGGCCCGGCCCGGCCCGTTAGACACCCTTAGTTTCAAATAAAATAGGTTTGACAGCTCCATCAAAAAGTGATTACGTTTCTATTTTAACATAAAATACACGAATGTGTCAAAAATTGGAACATTGGTGGGTTCCCACCGTAGAATCAAATCACTTAGTGGCCACTATGTGGTGTGCCTGCCCATCAGGGTCATATTTATACTTTGCTAACACCGAGCCTCTCCGCACTACTTAGATTACTAATAACATAGGCTTAACGTCGTCTTTGACAACAATTTCTTCACTCATAGAATAGGTAAAGTTTAATTAGATATTTGTAAGATCGGCGAATTGAGTGATATTTGGTTGAGTTAAAATAGGTTTAAATTATCCTTCGTTTTACTTTATTGACCTATTTAATTTCATTTTAGTCTGTTTACAAAAGAATGATCTTCTTCCTTTTTAGTAACTCTTTATTTCAACTTTCTACGTGACATGTTTAAGACCATAAAATTAAAGGGTATTTGAGTATATTTGACATATTTTTAATTTAAGACCACAAGATTTAAAAGTCTTCTTTTATTTTCTTAAACTACATGACAAGTCAAACTAAATCAAACAAATTGAAACGGGGAGATTAATAAATAGGCTAGGTTGACCTGCTCAATATTTACTTGAATCAAAATAAACGGTTTAATTTGAATGATTAATGTATGGGGGGAAATGAGATTGAGGACAGGTGACACCAACACAGAAACCGGTGTGGTGTCTTGGCAGAGTGAAAGGCGTAGGCCCCTAATACGGGAATAATCACGGACATGGACTTATGGGAGTGCATGTTGGATCCGAGACTTGGTGTGTGCAAATGAAGTGCAAAAGGGGACCTAAATGCACTAAAAATCAGCCAACATACTACACTTGATGGGCGCCTAAGTCTCTAAGGGTCCTTTTGGTCTTTTTGCCTTTTATTTGTAATAGGATATAAATCGGACAATGTAGGGTTTCTTTGATTAGTTTTTGGATGATATTTGTAAGTCTTGTAAGACTTGAAACACCATAGTTAGGGCTTTGAAAAGCCACCAACTGAAACTAGGGCAAGATCTAGTGTGGATTCACTAGTGATTGTAGTTTGCTTGGAAATATCGACGTTTGAGAGGTGGAATCCGATCTTGTGTCAAGTACAAGATAGGTGAACCGTTGTGTGCAATGTTAAAGGTCCAAGAGTGGAATAGGCTCTTGGGATTTTAAGATTACATCTTCGTGTAGTCTATCTATCTATCCTTTGTTTTCATTTTAATCTTGTAGTTTGTGTTCTTGTTATTTAAACCATGTATTGTTGTTCTTATTATAACATTGTTGTTGTTCTTCGTGTTCTTCATTTTTATGTCGTTAATCTTGTTTGTTATTCGCTGAAATAGGTGCTAAACACCTTGTGCCACTCTTCTTGTTGTTAAAGTTGGTTGAGACTAGATCTCCAAAAGGGCTCTCGAGTTTGGCTAACTTGTGGACTGTTTTTGTGCGTTTCTTGTGTTTCTAAGTTTTTATCATATCATTTGGTATCAGAGTATGGCTTGATCTTGTTCCTACAAGATCAATCTTGGGCTTGCATGTTAGAAAATTCAAAAAAAAATGTTCTTGAAGATTTTGTTCTTAGCCGAGAAGTTGAGAAAGTAGTTGTTGTTGTTGTCTTGGCTGAGTTGTTGGTGTCTAGATCTTGGTTTCTTTTCTTTCTTTAGTTGTTTCCAAAGTGTTGGTTTTCTTGTTCTCTAGCACTTTGAGTTTAGATCTAAAATTGACCTTGAATTGTTGAAAGTTGTTGTTGTGAACATTGTTGTGGCCGTGTGTTGATATGTTGTTATAACTTGGCCAAGTGTTGAACTTGTAGTTGGACGTTGTTGTTGTTGTTGTAGATATTGAAAGGAGTGTTTTTTTTATCTTAAAGTTCTTCACAACCTTCATCTCTTGTTTAAAACCGAAATACAACACCAAGAGACTAGGTCGTTTGCTGGAGGTTTTGTAGTTGACCTTGTTGTTGTGAAATTATTGTTGTTCTTAGAGATTATTGTTGGATGTTCTTTTTGTGGTTGTTGTGTTCTTGAAGTTCTTCACCCTATTCATCACCTTGTTAACATTAAAGTGAACTTTAGATCTTTAAAGGGTGAAAGACAAAGTGTAGTACTTGTTAAGTCTTGAAAGACCCCAACCACCAAAGGACTTTACATCACATCTCCACCGCTTTTCCATAAAATAAGGGTCCATGTTTTAAGAAGAAGTACAAGTCTAGTAAAAGAATTTTGAGTCTTGAAATTTGAATTCCAAAGACTAGTTTGTATTTCCCTCCATTGAACAATTTCCACCAGAGTCCTAATTGTAGAATTAATCAAGACTTTCAAATTTGAAAAATAAAACTGTTGAGAACCAAGGCCAATCACGGACTATCACGTCACTAGTTACTGTTCACCGACAAATTTTAAGCTCAAATTTTGATCTTTTAGTTTCATTTTGTGTCTTTAGTTCCGTTTGTTGATTCCGAATCTAACTTACAAGTTAGTACTAGATTGTGAGTTAGTTTTGAAACCGTTGTTTGTGTTAACTTTCCTTTATGTGTCTTAATTTTTTTTGAGTCATCGTAATACGTCCTTGTGTTTTTCCTTACTCTTTGGAGTCATTGTCAACGTTGGATTCACCTCTCAACACTCCTCGGAGTACAAACAAGCTTACAACACTTGTGAGAGTGAGAATAAGGGATCCGAGAGACATGAAATAAAAAGAGAGAGTGAGGATATTTTGTAGAATTAACGTGTTTTCTGTTTTGTAGGTAACTCCTTGGCTATAATGGACACCATATTGGCCCACCTTGATGCTATTGCCTGAGAAATGGCTAAGGAGAATGCGGGTCTTGACAAATTGGGCTTGGATATGTCTACTATACTTGAGAGGTTGGATCGGGTGGAGAGTCGAAGGAATTCTCGTGATTCTACTTCCGAAGCTTTACCTCAAACAATCAATCGTCCAAGACCACCACCGAATGACATAGACATAAGCCAAGCCACCAAATGTCCTCCAACCCAAGACCTACATAGGTCAATCCCTCTTTTATTCGATTAAGTCCAACAAAAAGGACTTAGAAGATAAATCCCTCCCATCCAAGCTTCACAGCTGAAGCTCCACTTTACCAAATCAATCCTCTCGACCGAAACTCCACTTCACCAAAGCCGACATGTCTATGTAGAGGAGAATAGAAGAAAGGAACATTACTGATATGGAGTCTACGACGGTGCTTGTATGATGGTAGGAGACTTGTTTTGAATGAGATTAAAGACAAGGCTCAAGATGGAGAGGAAACCGAGGTTCAAAATGAAGATGTTGGCCGAGACTTGTGTTAATATTCTCTCGGGTTCCTCATGATTTTGCGGGATGTTTTTGTGCCATCTCATGATTTTGCGGACTATTTTTGTGCCATCTTATGTTTTGTGGGCTATTTTGAGTTATTTTCTTTGAAGTAGCCGATTGAACGAGGTGAGGCCATGAATTTATGGGTAAATTTCTCTCAAGATGGAGAGGATGATACGAGAATAATCACGGATATGGACTTATGGGAGTGCATGTTGGGTCTGAGACTTGGTGTTTGAAATTGAAGAGCAAAATGGGGACCTAAATGCACTAAAAATCAGCCAACATACTACACTTGATGGGCGCCTAGGTCTCTAAGGGGCCTTTTGGTCTTTTTGCCTTTTATTTGTAATAGGATATAAATAGAACAATGTAGGGTTTCTTTGATTAGGTTTTGGATGATATTTGTAAGTCTTTTAAGACTTGAAACACCATAGTTAGGGCTTGGAAAAGCCACCAACCGAAACTAGGGCAAGATCTAGTGTGGATTCACTAGTGATTGTAGTTTGCTTGAAAACGTCGATGCTCGAGAAGTGGAATCCGATCTTGTGTCACGTAAGAAATAGGTGAACCATTGTGTGTAGTGTTAAAGGTCCAAGAGTGGAATAAGCTCTTGGGTTTATAACATTACATCTTCGCGTAGTCTATCTCTCTATCCTTTCTTTTCATTTTAATCTTGTAGTTTGTGTTCTTGTTATTTAAACTGTGTATTGTTGTTCTTGTTATAACATTGTTGTTGTTCTTCGTATTCTTCATTTTTATGTCGTTAATCTAATTTTTATCCGCTAAAATAACTGCTAAACACCTTATTATTGTGCCATTCTTGTTGTTGTTAAAGTTGGCCGAGACTAGATCTCCAAAAGGGCTCTTGGATTTGGCTAACTTGTGGACTGTTTTTGTACGTTTCTTGTGTTTCCAAGTTTTTATCGTATCAGCCCCCTAAAAGTCCTCATTCGAGATAGTGACAATAAAGGTGTCCTCTCATGTGGAACAAGAATCAATGAATCGCCGCCATCAATGATATGGCACATAGGACAAGTTGGTCAGATTTCTCAAGTGTGTGGATGAGATCATACAGAACAAAGTAATGCAGGAATATTAGTTTGTTCCACCTCCAGGGAATTGAAACTGTGGCGAAGGGCATAGGTTTTAGTACATTAGAGCTATAGTGGCATATTGTAATTGGTCAAGGCCTGACTTTGTAGTCTATAAATAGTTGTTCCTCTTCACTTGTAAAAGAGATTTTAATTCCCAATCTTCATTGAATACAATAGTTTCCTTGGTCTTCAAGCATATCGACTTTTTACTCGGTTCTGTTTTGTTAGTAGTCTTGATAATTGGGAGCTATTCATGGTACCATTTATATTTGCTTCAAATACGCGCTTAGATTTATTTTTCTTTACCTTGTTGATTTTATTTACTTTATATTTTGACTGTCTTTATCCTCTCTTAATAATCAAACTGCTGGTACATTGAACTTAAAATAAGGTTAAATCATAACGTGTATTCTTGATCACCTACAAATTCAACTTTATCAAATTCACGCTAAATAATTTGTCAGCCACCGCGGAGCCAAAACAATTGTGTCGGTTTAAATTTGTTTTTCTTTACTTGTTCTATTATGTTTTATTCTACAGAAAATAGGATATGATTGATATTAGAACCCTGCTTTCCTCGATGGATATAATCATAGATCTGGTGAAAAGGGTCGCTATACTAGAAGGGCAGATCAACGACCTTCAAATACCATGGCCAAAGCATTGACATGCGAGAAGTGAAAGCCCAATTCTGATTAGGAACATTTGACTTTGGTTGATGCGTTCAGCATGAAGCAGGAAACACAGAGTCACTTAGGGAATTCATCGCATTATTTCAAGAAGTGAGTCTCCAAATGTGGGGGATCTCAAAGGCGTGGAAGAGTGCAAACATTGTGTAAGGATTGAACCCTGAAAGCCCCCTCGATTTGTTCCTATTAAGGAAAAGTTAATTAAATGAAAGAAATAGAGCCTGAGAGGAAACAAATATGATTATTGAAGGTGAAGAAATTAGTTGGATTAAGTCCTCAATCACAAACAAGGAAAAAGGGCTTTTAACTTCAAAAGGATCCTGTAAAGACTATGATGTTGACAGCGAAGATGTGGTGTTTTGCGAAAAGAAACTAGATCAGATGAAGGACCCCTACAATAGTTCTTTGATAATTTCTTTAAATATTGATATTTGTGATGTAAAATATGTGTTGTTTTGACCAAGTAATCTCAACAAATACCATGCATAAGTGGGTCCTCTGACAAGATGAGTGAACCAACAAGATGGTGTTGCTCAACTTCAAGAAAAAAATGGAAAATTCAAAAGAATGGTGGATGGAGGAACTGCCCAGGGGCGCACCGAACGACGACAAAGTTGAGCACAGGGGGAACCCTGTTTTCATTAGTATATAGGGATGAAACTCTTACACTAATTGAAATGGGTGAACCCATCCTCTATTTAACGGGGGAAAGCATGGCAGGAAATGATGAAGCAATGAGGAAAAAGTTAGATCTGTTAGATGAACATCGAAAGTTAGTTTTGTGTGAATAACGGTATTGAAGCAAATGATGGAGAGATATTACAATCACAAAACCAAGATCTGTCACTTTAAATTTGTGGATTTGGTACTGGGAAAAGTAACTCTCAGTAGTCAAAACTCCAATAAGGTAAAGTTAGGTCTTAGATAGGAGGACTATATAAAATAACTGCTATAGCTAGGAAGGGCACGTACCCGTTAATCAACCTGAGCACCAATTAGTAGTAAAATAACTAGAATGTCAGTCATAAAAGTATACTATTGCTAAAAATGCAAGTATCACCGATTGACCTATTCTTTTACGACACTATGCACTAAATTCTTTGTTTCCTTTGCCCAAGTTTTATCCAACTGTTTTTTTCGACAAGGTTTTTAATGAGGTATGGACCAAATATGTTGGGAGGATAGAATGAATCTAGACCAAGGAACCAATATTTGAAAATATCAGCCATTAGGGTATATTACTTTAAGACTCAAAAAATAGGAAACTAGCGACTGCCTTGTGATTTTGGCAGAACCCAAATCAAGAATGTACCCATTTCAGGAGCTTTTTATTTGCTCAACCATACAAACATCGATACACATTTAATGTAATAGAATATTATGATAACTGAAATGAATTTTTATTGCTTTATACTCTCTGAAGTTCCCTTTAAATATAGTTCGCTTGAAGTTGATGCAAGCATCTTTCGTCCTGACACCTTGCTCCCTAAAGATTAGATGGATTCAAAAGGAGTGCCATAATACAAAAGCTAGTTGGTACTGCCTTTGAACTTTAATGTGAAAATTTATAAAAAGAGCAAGTTACAACATCTCGTAGAAACTTAGAACAAAGTAAACGGTCAGAGACAGAACACATAAAGATAAAACAATTAGGCTACAATCTCAAACAAATAAAAGTCTTGTCCATAAGTAAAGCAAAAGAGAGGAAATAAATACAAGAGAAAGGGTAAAAACAAAAAATAGAAATACATAAGAGAATTCTCAAGATGACTCAATAGAGAACTTCGGGGCTCTCCCAAGTCTCTCTCTTTGGATATGTCATTTGAAAAAGAAAAAATTTTGGTTGGGTCCAAGAAAACGCAGTCGACGATCGTTACAGCCTCATCAGTTATCTCGATCTCCTTTTACCAGGATAGGGTCGTGATAAATCCTCTTGATCAAAGTTAGGTGATCCTTCCCGATGCTATATTATCTGGGCATATAGCATATATTATCTGAGCATATATTATTGTCGGTTTTTATTTCCTCATTTTTTACTAGATATTTTGCTATATAATTTTCTTCTTGTCCTGTATTTAAGAGTATTAAATATTCTTTTTCATTTACCTTTCCTGTTATGTAATATTGGTTACCCAGAAGGGTATTATTCAGATTAAAAGATGTTAGAATATATAAGAAAAACTAGGGAAAACCAAAATAACCTAAATGACGAAATTAATTATAGAAATCGAATTAGAGAAATAATGGAGAATCTAAAAGAAAAATTAATATGGATAGAAGAAACCTTAGAAAATTTAAGAAAAAGTACATGTGATAGTTTATATAATTTAAAAAACTCACTACGAGAAGAACAACACAAGATAATAAATAACATTGAAAATCTCGAATTAGATATACATTACAACACAGTTAGGATAAATTATTATACAAAAATTTGTAACTCTGCAATTACCACAGGATAAAATAATAAACTAAATAAATTAATGGATACATCTTACGAAAAGAATAAACCATTAAAAGAAGAGCTTTAACATAAAATGAAAATATATGTATTAATGAAGATAGTAGTAGAAGGATATTACAGTAGATATTATACGCCTATGATAGACACAGGAGCAGAAGTTAATTTATGTAGATATAATTGTTTACCAGAAAGTAAATGGGATAAATTAAAAACACCAATAATAGTTAAAGAATTTAATAACGAAGGAAGCTTAATTACCTATAAAGCTAAGAATGTAAAAACACAAGTATGAGATAAAATATTAACAATAGAAGAAATTTATAATTATGAACTAACATCAAAAGATATACTTTTAGGAATGTCGTTTCTAGATAAATTATACTCACATATAATAACTAGAACAGACTGGTGGTTTACAACACCATGTAAACAGAAAGTAAGAGCAAAAAGAGTTAATAATAAAATAAGAAAGAAAACTGATTGGATAAAAGGAAGTGAAAAAATTACACAAAAGTTAGAAAATATAAAAAATACTGAAGATACAATAAAACTAGTCGTATTTTCGATAAATAAAACAGAAATAACTATATTTTCAATAAATAAGATAGAAATAATTAAGAAAAAATTAGAACAATTATATAGTGAAGATCCATTAAAAGGATGGGAAAAACATAAAACTACTATAAAAATTGAATTAATAGATAAAAATAGCATAATAACCCAGAAACCATTAACATATAATTTTGATGATTTAAAAGAATTTAAAATGCATATAGATGAATTATTAGAAAAACAATATATACAAAAAAGTAATAGCAAACATAATAGCCCATCATTTATAGTAAATAAACATAGTGAACAAAAAAGAGGAAAAAGTAGAATGGTTATTGATTATAGAAATTTAAATGCAAAAATAATAACTTATAATTACCCAATACCAAATAAGATATTAAAAATAAGACAAATACAAGGATATAATTATTTTAGTAAATTTGATTGCAAATCAGGATTTTACCATCTAAAGTTAGAAGAAGAATCTAAGGAATTAACCGCATTTACGGTACCACAAGGATTTTATGAATGGAATGTACTACCATTTGGATATAAAAATGCACCAGGTAGATATCAACATTTTATGGATAGTTATTTTAAACAACTACCTAATTGTATAGTATATATAGACGATATACTATTATATACAAAGACCAAAGAAGAACATTTAAAATTATTGGAACAATTTACGGATATAATAGAAAAATCGGGAATAAGTTTAAGTAAAAAGAAAGCTGAATTATGAAAAATCAGATAGAAATTTTAGGAATACAAATAGGTAAAAGTGGAGTAAAAATGCAACAACATATAGTACAAAAAATAATAAATTCGAAAGAAGAATTAGATACGAAAAAGAAATTACAATCATTTTTAGGATTAGTAAACCAAGTAAGGGAATATATTCCAAAATTAGCAGAAAATTTAAAACCACTACAGAAAAAATTAAAAAAGGATGTAGAATATAATTATAACGAAGAAGATAAAAAACAAGTTCAAAAAATAAAAATACTTTGTAAAGAATTACCAAAATTACAATTTCCAGATGAAAATAGAAAATTTATATATATAGTAGAAGCAGATGCTAGTGAATATAGTTACGGAGGAGTACTTAAATATAAATATGAAGCAGAAAAAATAGAACACCATTGTAGATATTACTCAGGTACGTTCAACGAGACAAAAATAAAATGGGAAATAAATAGGAAAGAATTATGTTCATTATATAAATGTTTGTTAGCATTTGAACCATATATTGTATATAATAAATTTATTGTGCGAACAGATAATACATAAGTACGCTGGTGGCTAACAAAGAAAATACAAAATTCAGTTACAACGAAGGAGATTCGGAGACTAGTTTTAAATATATTAAATTTTACATTTACAATAGAAGTGATCAGTACTAACAAAAATGTTATTCCTAATATTATGTCTGTTTTTTGCATTTCTTCTTTTACTTCAAATTCTATTTTTATTTTTCTTATTCCTATTATTATTTCTTTTTCTGCTATATTTTTAGTATTTATTAAACTTCTTGGTAGATCTGGGCATATATTATTGTCGGTTTTTATTTCCTCATTTTTTACTAGATATTTTGCTATATAATTTTCTTCTTGTCCTGTATTTAAGAGTATTAAATATTCTTTTTCATTTACCTTTCCTGTTATGTAATATTGGTTTGAATTATCCATTGAACTTGTTTCATAGCTTATTCTTTTTGATGAGCTTGATGATTCCGATTTATCATAAGCTGTTCTTTTTGTTGTACTTATTCTATCATTTATTATTTCTAGATTTTCTTCTACATCTATGTCTCTATAGCTATAATCATGATAATCTATTGTTTTTACAAATTGTTCGAATGGGCTATCTATTTGTATCTTGTTAATCTTATTTTTTCCTGTTATTTTATGTTTTGTTGTTAATACATATAAATTTTTGCATCTTGCTGTGAATATTTTACTTCCTGGGGTTAATTCTATTCCTGATATCTTCCAATATAATACTAGTGATTTATCGTTACTGCTACTGAATAATTCGCACTTATTATAAATTTAAATTTTTGGTATTTTAAATTTCCTTTTATGACAGTTATTATACTTTTTTCTATAGGTTTTATAATTCTATTGGTGTATCTATTACTTCTCTAAAACATGCTTTTATTAATATTTCTGTACCTCCAAGGTGTACATATTTTATTGGGTCTCAACTTTTTATATCGTTTATCTCTTTGTTAATTATTCTTTTTGTTACTAGTGGTATACTAGCTTTACCTTTTGCATATCTACAGTCTATTACATGCTCTTTTTGACTTACTACATAATATTCTTCCTTTTTTCTAGTAAATATATTTTTTATTGTTGGTATTTTAAATATTTTTTCTACACTTAAGTCTAACTCTTTTCCTTTTATTTCATCAAATACATTGTTATCAAATATTATTTTTTGATCTGTTCCTTCGTCATTTAAATATTCTTCTTTTGTTAATATTTTTATATCTTCTTCAGTCATCTAATTCATCTAATTCACTATCTATTTCGTTATCTGTTTCATTCTCTGAAATTTCATATATACTGTCTTCACTTTCCAATTCGTAATCTATGTAATCTATCTGCATATATTCTATATTTTCTATTTTTATTTCTGATATTTGTTTATTTTTTGGGTTTTTAGGTAATTTACAATCTCTAGCTAAATGTCCTAACTTTCCACAATTATAAAAAGTACATTCTTTTATAGATTTTTTCATTCTATATGGTCTTTTATTTTTATAATTTTTTACATAATATCTTTTTCTTGGTTTTTTGTATTTATATTTTGATTTTTTGTATTTCTTATATTTCTTATGCCTTTTTCTTTTCTTATAATATCTATCTTCGCATCCAAATTGAGGTGCTATTTTATCTTTGCAACATGCTAAATTTCTTATTAATGTTTTTTCCATTTTTATTTCTTCTCTGTATTTTTCACATAGGTTTCTATACCATTGTTGTAAAAATTTTATTCTTGCTCCTAAAGTATCTACTATTTTTGTTTCATCCCAACTTTTTATTATTTTTGAACTAAATGGTTCAGGTAATTTATTAAAATATAATTTTCTTATTTCTTTACTTTCTTCTATATTATATGCTCCTTTATAATAATATTCTTTAAATGCGCAAGTATATTCATCTGTGTAGCACATATTACATATTGCTAATTTTAACATTAAATTCCTATTTATATCTTTCTCTTCATTTTGTTCTTCTTCTGTTGTTGTCATGCTACTAAATTCGTCTTTTATAGCTGTTTCATATTTTTTTAATAATTCTATAGGTGTTAATTTTGTTAATATTGTTCCTTCTGTGGATTTGTCAGTTCTTAATATTTTTTTACTATTTTCAGTTAGATTTAAAAACCATAATTTTACTGTTCCTATTAGTGTTCTTTCTATATATTCTGGTGCATCTGTTCACTTATATTATTATCTAATAATTGTTTTGTCATATATCCTATCCATAATTGTATCGTTTTTTCTGTATCTATTACACAATCTAAGTCTAAAAAGTTATAATTTTTATTAACTATTTGTTTTGGTGTCCATTTATCATATTCATTCTTTAGATTATATCTTTTAAACTTATTCTTATAATATGTAGGTTTCCTTATTTCTGATGTACTAGGTATTATATTTTGATCTTCTTTTTTATCAAGAGTATTTATTTCTGTGTTGATATTTTCTAAGTTTAAGTTTTCTTCATTAATTACTTCTTGTTTCTCATTGATTTCTAAATTTTTTGTATTTGTTAATATTTCTGTATATGTTTCACTACCTTCTGAATCATAATTGTCTGTCTCTTCAACATCTACATTATTTATTTCTAATTCCTTGTTTTTTATTTCTTTATTGTCTATTTCTAATTTTTCTTTAAATTGATTTATCTCGTTTAGTAATTTTTGTTCTTTATCTTTTTCTTCTTTTTCTTTCTGTCTTTTTTCATACAGATCTTTTAACATTTGTAGTTCTTTTTCTAATTCAGCAATCCTACTATTTTTAGTTTCTTCTATTTTTCGTATTTCTTCTGTAGTTTGTTGTTTTATTTTTTCTATTTCTTTTTTTCTATCTATTTCTTTGTTTTCTCTTTCTATTCTAACCATAACTGTCAATTTATCTTCTAATTTTAATTCTTCTTTTTCTAACATTAAATATAAATGTTCACCTATTTTCTTATATCTTCTTCCTAAATTAGAAAATACTATTCTTATTTTTAATCCTTCGTGATTTTCATATATTTTTTCGTCTATTATAAATTCTTCTTTGTTCATTTTATTGTAAATAGTTCATGTTGATATATATATTCTAAACTATCTATTTGTGATTCTAAATTTGATATTTCATCTTTTTGTGCATTTATTGAGTTTTTACTAACTCCGGCAAATATATTATAATTTAATCTTTCTGTTCTTATTTTTAATTCTTTACGTTTTTCAGATATAGTTTGTTTTAGTTCTTTATATTTTTGTATTTTATTCATTCAAACAATATTTATAGTATTTTGGTGGATATCTAAATCTAATTTTATCATAATTAGGTGGTATATGTCTCATTCTTCTAGATTTTAAATTGATTATTAATTTTGCTTCAATACTAGATATTAAGGTAATTAGGTAAGCTAATCTTTGTGGGTTTTCTTTTATTTTATTTAGACTTATAATAATCTATTTCTTTTATTTTATTTAGACTTGATAAAAAAGAAGATCAAAATATAATACCTAGTACATCAGAAATAAGGAAACCTACATATTATAAGAATAAGTTTAAAAGATATAATCTAAAGAATGAATATGATAAATGGACACCAAAACAAATAGTTAATAAAAATTATAACTTTTTAGACTTAGATTGTGTAATAGATACAGAAAAAATGATACAATTATGGATAGGATATATGACAAAACAATTATTAGATAATAATATAAGTGTAACAGGTGCACCAGAATATATAGAAAGAACACTAATAGGAACAGTAAAATTATGATTTTTAAATCTAACTGAAAATAGTAAAAAAATATTAAGAACTGACAAATCCACAGAAGGAACAATATTAACAAAATTAACACCTATAGAATTATTAAAAAAATATGAAACAGCTATAAAAGACGAATTTAGTAGCATGACAACAACAGGAGAAGAACAAAATGAAGAGAAAGATATAAATAGGAATTTAATGTTAAAATTAGCAATATGTAATATGTGTTACATAGATGAATATACTTGCGCATTTAAAGAATATTATTATAAAGGAGCATCTAATATAGAAGAAAGTAAAGAAATAAGAAAATTATATTTTAATAAATTACCTGAACCATTTAGTTCAAAAATAATAAAAAGTTGGGATGAAACAAAAATAGTAGATACTTTAGGAGCAAGAATAAAATTTTTACAACAATGGTATAGAAACCTATGTGAAAAATACAGAGAAGAAATAAAAATGGAAAAAACATTAATAAGAAATTTAGCATGTTGCAAAGATAAAATAGCACCTCAATTTGGATGCGAAGATAGATATTATAAGAAAAGAAAAAAGCATAAGAAATATAAGAAATACAAAAAATCAAAATATAAATACAAAAAATCAAGAAAAAGATATTATGTAAAAAATTATAAAAATAAAAGACCATATAGAAAGAAAAAATCTATAAAAGAATGTACTTGTTATAATTGTGGAAAGTTAAGACATTTAGCTAGAGATTGTAAATTACCTAAAAACCCAAAAAATAAACAAATATCAGAAATAAAAATAGAAAATATAGAATATATGCAGATAGATTACATAGATTACGAATTGGAAAGTGAAGACAGTATATATGAAATTTCAGAGAATGAAACAGATAACGAAATAGATAGTGAATTAGATGAATTAGATGACTGAAAAAGATATAAAAATATTAACAAAAGAAGAATATTTAAATGACGAAGGAACAGATCAAAAAATAATATTTGATAACAATGTATTTGATGAAATAAAAGGAAAAGAGTTAGACTTAAGTGTAGAAAAAATATTTAAAATACAACAATAAAAAATATATTTACTAGAAAAAAGGAAGAATATTATGTAGTAAGTCAAAAAGAGCATGTAATAGACTGTAGATATGCAAAAGGTAAAACTAGTATACCACTAGTAACAAAAAGAATAATTAATAAAGAGATAAACGATATAAAAAGTAGAGACCCAATAAAATATGTACACCTTGGAGGTACAAAAATATTAATAAAAGCATGCTTTAGAGAAGGAATAGATACACCAATAGAATTATATTTAGCAGATGATAGAATTATAAAACCTATAGAAAAAAGTATAATAACTGCCATAAAAGGAAATTTAATATACCAAAAATTTAAATTTATAATAAGTGCGAATTATTCAGTAGCAGTAACGGATAGAAATATAGATAAACCACTAGTATTATATTGGAAGATATCAGGAATAGAATTAATCCCAGGAAGTAAAATATTCACAGCAAGATGCAAAAATTTATATGTATTAACAACAAAACATAAAATAACAGGAAAAAAATAAGACCAACAAGATACAAATAGATAGCCCATTCGAACAATTTGTAAAAACAATAGATTATAATGATTATAGCTATAGAGACATAGATGTAGAAGAAAATCTAGAAATAATAAATGATAGAATAAGTACAACAAAAAGAACAGCTTATGATAAACCGGAATCATCAAGCTCATCAAAAAGAATAAGTTATGAAACAAGTTCAATGGATAATTCAAACAATATTACATAACAGGAAAGGTAAATGAAAAAGAATATTTAATACTCTTAAATACAGGATAAGAAGAAAATTATATAGCAAAATATCTAGTAAAAAATGATGAAATAAAAATCGACAATAATATATTCCCAGATCTACTAAGAAGTTTAATAAATACTAAAAATATAGCAGAAAAAGAAATAATAATAGGAATAAGAAAAATAAAAATAGAATTTGAAGTAAAAGAAGAAATGCAAAAAACAGACATAATATTAGGAATAAAATAGTTAGAACAAGTAAAACCATATAATATAGAACATACACAATTAACTATAACATATAACAGAGAGAAATTATTCTTAAGAAGAGCTTTAACATAAAATGAAAATATATGTATTAATGAAGATAGTAGTAGAAGGATATTACAGTAGATATTATACGCCTATGATAGACACAGGAGCAGAAGCTAATTTATGTAGATATAATTGTTTACCAGAAAGTAAATGGGATAAATTAAAATCACCAATAATAGTTAAAGGATTTAATAACGAAGGAAGCTTAATTACCTATAAAGCTAAGAATGTAAAAACACAAGTATGAGATAAAATATTAACAATAGAAGAAATTTATAATTATGAACTAACATCAAAAGATATACTTTTAGGAATGTCGTTTCTAGATAAATTATACCCACATATAATAACTAGAACAGACTGGTGGTTTACAACACCATGTAAACAGAAAGTAAGAGCAAAAAGAGTTAATAATAAAATAAGAAAGAAAACTGATTGGATAAAAGGAAGTGAAAAAATTACACAAAAGTTAGAAAATATAAAAAATACTGAAGATACAATAGAACTAGTCGTATTTTCGATAAATAAAACAGAAATAACTATATTTTCAATAAATAAGATAGAAATAATTAAGAAAAAATTAGAACAATTATATAGTGAAGATCCATTAAAAGGATGGGAAAAATATAAAACTACTATAAAAATTGAATTAATAGATAAAAATAGCATAATAACCCAGAAACCATTAATATATAATTTTGATGATTTAAAAGAATTTAAAATGCATATAGATGAATTATTAGAAAAACAATATATACAAAAAAGTAATAGCAAACATAATAGCCCATCATTTATAGTAAATAAACATAGTGAACAAAAAAGAGGAAAAAGTAGAATGGTTATTGATTATAGAAATTTAAATGCAAAAACAATAACTTATAATTACCCAATACCAAATAAGATATTAAAAATAAGACAAATACAAGGATATAATTATTTTAGTAAATTTGATTGCAAATCAGGATTTTACCATCTAAAGTTAGAAGAAGAATCTAAGGAATTAACCGCATTTACGGTACCACAAGGATTTTATGAATGGAATGTACTACCATTTGGATATAAAAATGCACCAGGTAGATATCAACATTTTATGGATAGTTATTTTAAACAACTACCTAATTGTATAGTATATATAGACGATATACTATTATATACAAAGACCAAAGAAGAACATTTAAAATTATTGGAACAATTTACGGATATAATAGAAAAATCGGGAATAAGTTTAAGTAAAAAGAAAGATGAATTATGAAAAATCAGATAGAATTTTTAGGAATACAAATAGGTAAAAGTGGAGTAAAAATGCAACAACATATAGTACAAAAAATAATAAATTCGAAAGAAGAATTAGATACGAAAAAGAAATTACAATCATTTTTAGGATTAGTAAACCAAGTAAGGGAATATATTCCAAAATTAGCAGAAAATTTAAAACCACTACAGAAAAAATTAAAAAAGGATGTAGAATATAATTATAACGAAGAAGATAAAAAACAAGTTCAAAAAATAAAAATACTTTGTAAAGAATTACCAAAATTACAATTTCCAGATGAAAATAGAAAATTTATATATATAGTAGAAGCAGATGCTAGTGAATATAGTTACGGAGGAGTACTTAAATATAAATATGAAGCAGAAAAAATAGAACACCATTGTAGATATTACTCAGGTACGTTCAACGAGACAGAAATAAAATGGGAAATAAATAGGAAAGAATTATGTTCATTATATAAATGTTTGTTAGCGTTTGAACCATATATTGTATATAATAAATTTATTGTGCGAACAGATAATACACAAGTACGCTGGTGGCTAACAAAGAAAATACAAAATTCAGTTACAACGAAGGAGATTCGGAGACTAGTTTTAAATATATTAAATTTTACATTTACAATAGAAGTGATCAGTACTAACAAAAATGTTATTGCAGATTACATATCAAGACAAAGCTACACAGACTGATATAGTAGAAGAAGATACTCTAGAAAAGATACTTAACACCCTAACTACTCTTTCAATGAAAGTGGACAGTATGGGTAATGAGATAGAAAAGCTAAAGACTAATGAAGATAAACTGAAGTCTATAGCTACAAATCAGCTAACTCAGCAGTGTACAGAGCTATGTCAATCGGAAGACATTAAAATTCCAGAGCTAGAAGGAGACTTTGGGATACTCCATAAAACCCATAACATTTATCAATCTACTTCTGCAGGTACAAGTAAAGGAGTTAGGAGAAATACTACAAATATGAACCTAAACAAGCTATTTGATAAACCATTTATTCCAAATACACCAAAAGATCCTATGTTTATACCCCCACAAATTACCACATACCGAGAAAGTCTAAACCAAGACAAAAAGACCTACAACTATACAGCCCGAACATACATAGAAAATATTTACAAAGTACAAACCTTGTTAAATACCAACCCTAGAGCTATAAACATCCAAGAACCACATACAAATTACATAACCCAAAAGCTAACCGGATACATTAAGCTAATTGCTTTGCCTAAGACCAAACCTGGTCTAGTTAAAACATGTTACGAATATGGACTACTTAGCACAGTATATACCCAAGACGGAAATATATGATGCATTTAACATTTTTAAAAGAATAACGAGAGGTAATCTATTTTTTATAAAATTTTATACGGCACCAGCAGAGATATTGTATGATGAAGTTAAATCACCTATACAAGTTGTAAAGATAGGAATGACCCGAGATATGATTATACCAGAAGATATTACTCAACAACCAGAAATACCTAGAATTGAGATACCAAATTTTTATTCAAATAAAAGAATTATTGGACTATCTACGATTCTTCAAGAATTAGCAAACAATTATCGTAACAGAAATCCCATATGGAGCTATTATTCAAGAGGTAATGTAATGATATACTCGAATTCAAAGGAACTACGAGAAGCAGATATGGAAGACGTAAGGCAATGGATTTTGACCTTACTCAATCCAGAGAAAAAACCTATCGCCAGAGCTATCAAAGAAAAATTTATTTCGGAAGAACTATTAACCAGATATTGCAAGATAATTGGACATAAATATCCAGACCATCAATGTTCAAAACGTAATGGAGAAGATAATATTGTACCAGAAGTTCAGCTAGAATAAAAGAATCATGAAGATAAGCATGCCAGCTGGAAAGATAAGATCAGGAGAAATAATGGAGATACAGCAGATACGACAAAATAAACGGAAGACAAGATATCAAGATATTTAATCTTATTGTATAAATTTATATAAGTCTTAAATTGTTTACGTAAAAGAAGATAGGATAACATTTAATGTACATTAAATGTAGTTTATCTTTGTAAGACTTTTTAGCCCCCTAGGTAACTTTTTAGCCTAGGCTTTTTGACTTTTATTTGTTTTTTGTAAACATTAGAAAAACGTGTACAAAAATATAAACATTCATTCTTTCGTTTTATAAATAGAGAAGGCAGAAGGCAATGCAAAAGCAAGCCTTCATGCGTTGAAGCAAATACTCTCTCAAATCCACAAAAAATATTTTGCTCAGTTAATTAAAACAGATTTATTTCAATGGAAAAATCTATGGAGGAACAAAGCTCAGAAATATCAAACCTACCTGAACAGGTATATTTATTTATGATTATGAATAGCTAAATTCATAATTCCCAACAATCATGGTATGATAAAATAAATTCATGTTAGTTACTTTATAGTAGAATTATTCAAAGAATAATATGTTAAGAAGTTTATTAGCAAAGTGGAAACTGAGAAAAATTCCTAAGAACTATGCCATCCTAAAGGTGAAACCAATAAGGCAAGAAGCCGTGGTGGGGAGTAACCAGAGTAGAGGCGCTGTTTAAGGGAAAATATCCAGATTACCATGCTAATAGTGACCGAAGAACATGTTATTTAAGAATAATCTAGTATATAGTAATCTAAGATGACTATATTTTGTTATGAACATGGTTGAAGGGAATATTTTGAAAAAAACAATTTTATGAAAATGAATAATTATTTATCTGATGTGATGGTAGATAAATTTAAAATACTTATTTTGTATGCACTTAAAGATATAAAAGTAGTAGATATAAGAAAAATCATATTAGAAAAAGCATTTGGTAAATATTACATGACTAGAGTAAATTATATACCATACCTACCTAACTACTCCTACAAATACTTAGCATGATAAATTACATAGAATTTTTAGAAAAAGATATGAGAAACATACAGTTACTAGAAAAACAGATAAAAATAAATATAGACAAATACATGGAAAATAAAGATATAAAATATATAGAATTCCTTAATAAAAATATGCAAGAACTACTAAGGCTAAAACAAACGACTACAACATATTATAATAAAATATTTAGTCAATTTTAAATGATAGATAATCTTAAAATCTTAATCTTATATGTACTTAGAGATTTAGAAATAGATATTAGGAGAATAATATTAGAAAAAGTATTAGACTATGAAATTGAAATTATGGATTGGATAGCACAGTTATACCTAGATAATTACCAGAAGGGTATTATTCAGATTAAAAGATGTTAGAATATATAAGAAAAACTAGGGAAAACCAAAATAGCCTAAATGACGAAATTAATTATAGAAATCGAATTAGAGAAATAATGGAGAATCTAAAAGAAAAATTAATATGGATAGAAGAAACCTTAAAAAATTTAGGAAAAAGTACATGTGATAGTTTATATAATTTAAAAAACTCACTACGAGAAGAACAACACAAGATAATAAATAACATTGAAAATCTCGAATTAGATATACATTACAGCACAGTTAGGATAAATTATTATACAAAAATTTGTAACTCTGCAATTACCACAGGATAAAATAATAAACTAAATAAATTAATGGATACATCTTACGAAAAGAATAAACCATTAAAAGAAATAGAAACTCAACTATATAGTCTATACCAAGAATATAAAAGATTACATATTACAAACGAGGATCCTAAAACACTAGATAATTTAATCACGATAATATCTAATCTAGAATATGAATTAATAAAACATCTTAAGTCAAGAAGATAAAAATGAAAATTACTCCAATCAATAATATTCAGTATAAAAATAAATACCTACGTATTTATTATCTAGTTGAAACTACGCACCTAATCCGCACCCCCTACAAATGCCTCAAATACAAATATATCCTTACGAATGAATAACTACTTTTTAGAAAGGAAAAATAAAGCAAAAAAGGAAGAGATGGGGAGGAAGGGGTTAAGAGTAAAAGTATACTCAAGAAAGATTACAAAAACCTTGATTGAAAAAGTGTCGATCATATCAAAGAAAAAAGTTACTCAGGAACTCCTCCTAGACTTAGAGAGGGATGAGGATACAAACTCTCTCAATACTTATCAATCATACGGACCAGAGGCTCCTGGACTGAGCTGGGACCTAAAGAGGTCTCATAACGGTTGAAGAGAGAAATATCTTAGGCAACCTCTAATATAGGGGTTGGAATTCATATTTCCCTTTTAGTAACCCTATATATTTCCAACAACTTACCTTGGATGCTCCCTTCTAATAACAAGATGGGAGTTCTCTGGAAAAAGAAGCCATTTGTTTTGAGCTAGTTGATGGCTTGTCAGCAATAGTGTTATCCTCTAATAGGATCCCTCTTCTACCTCTCTTAGATTCCCTCTTGAAGGGAGATGAATCACCAATGATAATATTCTTTTTTTATGGGGCATCTTTCTCGGACATATTTTTTTTTCGCTTTGAATTATTGGAGAAGAAGGAAATTAAATCCAGATAAAGTCAAAAGGAAGATATCCCACTGGTTTGGATGTAAGTCGCTGTTATCTTTTGGTTGGATAGAGAAGTGAATGACAAAGACAACAGTCAAAAAAAAGGAAGCGAGGATTGTATGACAAACTCACCATGATCTTTGAAGGACCAACTCATCATTTTGGAGACGTGGACGGATTTCATGAAGCTTAAGATTCTCTGAACCGAAGGTTGGATTACGATAGAGGAAGGGGTCTAGGATGAAGCTAAAAAAGAGGGAGCTTTTAGATAAGAAAAAGTTGACCTTGGAACATTTTTAAGTGGCGACAACACGATACTTATGACAAAAATTCCACTCGTCCGATAGGACCGCACTATGAAAAAGGTGCTCAGTACAAATAACCACATATTTGTCGATCCATCATCGACTTGTTTCTTCTAGATCCAAGAGGATGCCTTATGCCCTTTGGTATTTGACTGTGAATTTTTTTTAATGATACGAAGGGTATGTTGAAGAATAAAGTGGTTAGGAGTGAAGGTCATACTGATGGCAGAAGTAATAACCAGAAGGCACAAGACTGACCTCCAAATGGTAGGAGCCACCTGCCATAGAGAGATTTTGTATTTTTCATAGATTTGGAGAATAAACTTAAAGGCAGGACGACGACTGAATCTTATAGAAAATGGATAGGTATACACCCCCTCGAATATATTGGCTTGAAGGTAGATATGTTCACAGAAGTAAGGATAAGAAAACATCAGTCTCAACAGACAACACATAATTTGTTTTTACCCTTGGAATGTCACCCACATCGACCGCGGAGTAGAATGGGTCCTTTAGTTTGCGGAGCCATATCCATGAGGACGGATGTTGAAATCTCTTTGGAAGTTAAATTTTTAAGGCATCACTGAGATGACTTGGGACTTAACCTACTCTGAACATACCTAAGAAAAGGAGAGAAGACGAAAAAAAATCTTGCTGAAATAATATAGAAAATAGTGTGATCTAGAGAGGTGCTTTTTGTAAGAAGTTGGCAGTGTTTGGATTTTATCGAGTCTCTTTGGGAATATGTAATATATATACGAGTTGGAAAGCATTTAAAGAAATGGGTTAAGGTACATAGTGAAAAATACAGCACATCAAATTTCTCGCCTGAAAAAATTAAAAACAGTGTGTTTCCTACTTCGAGAAGCCACATGACTTAACCATGAAGCGGAGGGACTATCTGTATGGGAGAAAATAAGATTGAGGATAGGTGATGGAAACATTGAGAATAATGTAGAGTCTCAATACATTGAATAACGTTGGCCTTCCGAGAGGCCGCCTCCGAAATAGAGACAAAGAAGGTGTCCTCTCAGGTGGAACAAGGATTATGGGATTGTTATCATCAATGACATGACACAAAGGACAAGCAGAGGAAAAATTGGTCAGATTTCTCAAGTATGTGGATGAGCTCGTAGGAGCAGGGTAGTGCAGGAATATTAGTTGACACCACCACCAATGTATTGAACACATGGCGCAAAAGCATAAGTTTAGTAATTTAGGGCTCTAGTGGCATATTCTAATTGGCCAAGTCTTAACATTGTAGCCTATAAATAGTTTCCTCTCTCCACTTGTTAAAGGGATCTAGACTCCCATTTTCTCATTGAATACAATAACTTTCTTGGTCCTCAATTTTTTATTTTATTTTGCACTCTGTTCATCTTAGATAGTAGTTGGGAGATGACCTTGGGACCATTCATACTTATATATGATATACTTTTATTTGCTTTCTTTATCTTGATTATTTAATGTATGTTATATTTCGACTATATTTATCATCTCTTAATGATCAAATTATTGGTAAACCAGAACAAAATAAGGTTAAATCTAACATATGTTATCGATCCACCTACCAATTCAACTGTACCGAATTTACGGTAAATAAATAATATGACATAACTTAATTCATGTGATTATAGATACTATTTCTCAATCATATATGGTATTCTCCAATATCTTGTTCATCTGACCAAGGAGCATCACCTTGTATTTCAATCAACTCAAAATATTTACATTCCTAGAAATTCATATAAGTGGATTCAAACATATACCGAAACGTCAAACCTGAAATTTAAATTTGTGACTTCAACCAGTTTTACGCTTTTGTCATATCTCAATGGGGAAAGAAAATTTAGAGAGAGAAATACCAACTTCTTTCTAAATTCATCTTATTTCCCTACACATAAAATTTAGCATATGACCTGTACCCCACTTCCCAATGACCCAACCAGAAACCTCCGATATTTAAGTTGGCTATATGGCCATCAACCTCCCTAGTATGTTATCCTTTAGAGATGTGGTTAAAGATAACATAGCTATTCCAAAAATTTCTCATCGGATGGAAACCCTGATCTTTACCCAAATCCATCTCCAGTTGAAATTGATAATGGGACAATCCAGTTATCCACGGAGGAGAAATCTCAATTTATGCCCATGGATATTTTTCGTCATTATTAGATTGGTGGATAGGAAAATTAACCACCTATACCTAAAAAGATAGTGACAGGTCTATGGAAATTGAAAGAAAACTTTTCCCTAATTGATTTGGGTCTTGAATTTTACACATTCAAACTGTCCGACAAAGAATCACAAGAAAAGATCTTGCAGAAGTGTTCTTGGTTTGTGGCTGGCTCCTGTTTATTGTTTCGATTGTGGAAACCTAATTTTTTACCCAAAGAAATTTCAATTGAATCCACCTTAATATGGATCTATTTATCCTAATTTCCAATGAAGTACTATGATGGCTCTCTCCTGGAAAAAGTAGGTCGACGAATCGACAAGCTCTTAAAAATTGACGCTTGCACATCGGCTACACTCAGAGGTAGGTATGCTTGTATATGTGTTCAAGTTCCCATGGAAACACTACTAACATTTAAAGTCTCCATTGGAAACCATAAATAAACAATTCTCTATGAAGGTGAAGGTTTCCTCTATAAATCATGTAGAAGATTAGGACACACTATGAGTCAGTGCACAAGGGCTACTCCTAACCACGACAGCTTAACAAAAGCACCAAATTTCAACAAAAACCCAATGAAGAAGGTTGGAAAATGGTAACTTTCAATCGAAGAAGAAAGAAAAAAGCAAAACAAGCTTTCCTAAATTCGCCCCGACTGAAAACGTCTAGGTAAAATTGTTCGATGCTAGATAAGGAAGTTCATTGAGACCTGTGATTTCAAATACTCGATCTCTCTGACCTCAGACGCCTCGTCTAGCACCAATAAGAGAAAGAGATCGGTTGCTAGCAAGGACAACCCTAATGGGTTGGGTCAGGGTATTGGAATTTTAGTCCATCAGCCTACTATCCTAATTGATACTCCTAAAAGGAATAACAAGTCCCATTTCTCATGGGAATACAAACACCAAAAATTCCCACTGGGACCCTCCACGACAGGCATATTATCCCCAATTTCCTATAATCATCTAGCAACCCAACCCAATCACCCTATGACTTAGGGGATACTCCTACAACTGCTGAGTTAGTAAGTTGTCCTAAAAACACAAACTCACTCTTCTTATGGTACATAAATTCTAGGTATTTCTTAAGAGAGATACCAACACCCATCAAGAAAATCGCTGAAACTGTCATTTCCAATAGCACCTCATTTACTACAGCTTACTCCACTAATTATGGAGTCTATATGGACAACCAAACCACTGTTATTAACCTCTGTTTACCCAACCCATCTCTCTCAAACATTGTTATTCCTTCTGCTGCTACTCCTAACTCTGACCTTTCTCTCAATAACATCTTAGAGTCAGAATCCACTACCTCCGGTGATCTTTACCATAAGACCCTTAGGGACTAACCATTATCCAGCCTCCTGGTTTGAAATATGTTTATCTCAACAAGTGGTCCCACTCAGGAAATAATAGGAGGGAAACCTCATAATTATCCTAATCCAGGACCTAAGGTACCTAGCCCAACTATTTTGGAAGGGTCTAAATTAGGGTCTGGCAACTATGACCAAATTGTATGGATGGCAACAATGATGGTCATTTCAACTAAAATCTGACAAATAACCTGAGTCCAGAGATGATTTCAATAGAATTAAACAATATGAGTCATAGTCTACCATTCTTTCCTCTCAAAATGATGCACCTCCTAGAGGAAGGACCAGCTTTTATGAAAAACTTTGGGGACATGCCCCTCCCTCCAATCCCATTGAGTCCTTCAGACCAATTCCAATCTTTATCTATTAGTTGAAATAAGTGAGAGAGAAAGGACTATGAAGGTCTAAAGAGAGAGAAACCGAGAGATGGAAAAGATTCTAGCTTCCCTAAAAGTGCCTCAGGCAGAAGTCATCACCCTAGGAAAATAATTCTCTCATCTCTTTGAGGACCTTATCAGTGAGCTCCTCTTAGTACTTTTCCTCAAGATCTCAATAAGTTTGACCTAGAAGTTAAAATACTAGGAATAGGGATCTTCTACTCCACCAAGATAAGCCCTGTCTCCAAGAAAAGGAAGGAGCCTATGTCAGAAACTCCTCTATCCCAAGACAGGGGAAAGGGTATAATGAAGGAACCCCAACCCCTAAATGTCACAAATATGATGAATACAATCATATGGAATATTAGAGGAGCCAACAATATCGAGTTCAGAAGGCATTGTCAATCCATGGTCAATATTCACAGGCCAACTCTCCTAGCTCTCCTGGAAACTAGGATGATTGATCATAAGGCTCTCACAGTTAATCTTAGCTATAACAGTCAAATCTAGTTCCCTTCTTTGGTAAATCAAGGGGAATTATTGTTATGTGAGATAATGCTACCCTAGGCATCCAAGATATTTTTATTTTCCTCAGGGAATCCATGTGGCTGTCAAAGTAAGTAACCCCCTCATCTCGGTCTTTAGTGCAATCTATGCTAGAACTAGTTTTGAAATAGACAGGCCCCCTGGGCCAATATCTCCAATTTTGCTAATACCATCAGAACATTTCAAAATGAGACTTGGCTTATAGGAGGTGATTTTAATGAAGTTCTCAGAGCTTAAGAGAAATTTGGTGGCAACTGCATCAGTAATATAGATTTAGGGCTTTCTCAGACTGTATAAACCATTGCAGCTTTATTGACTTGAGCTTTAGGGGTAGGAAGTATACTTGGACTAACAAGAGATATAGGAATAGGAAAGGGCATATTCAAGAGAGAATGGATAGATGCCTTGTAAATGAGGAATGCCTTACTTTCTTTCCTGAAGCCACAATCACTCATCTCCTTAAAACTTATTCTGACCATTATCCCCTTCTACCCACTCTCCAAAAACTCTCTCCCAGATTTAATAAACCTTTTAGGGTTAAATCATATAGTTATCCCACCTTAGTTTCATTTAGGTGGTCAAGAATTCTTTTGACTCTAACCTTTATCTCACTGAAGCCATCTCTCATTTTGAACTTCGGGTTAGAGATTGGAACAAGGTCACTTTTGGTAACATCTTTCACAAAAAGAAATAAATTCTTTCCAGACTTGCAAAGATCCAAAAATCTCCTAATTATATTCATTGTTATTACCTCCAAGACCTTGATAAAAGCCTTACTAATGACTTTAATCTTATCCTTATACATGAGTACGAATTCTGGAGATCGAAGTCTAGAATAAGCTGAGTCTCTGATGGGGATGATAATACTATATTTTTCACACTAGTACCCTCAACAAGAGAAAAAGAAATAGGATAAATGTCCTTAAGGAGGATAGTGACACATAGCTTTTCTCCTCTGAAACCATTAAGGCTTATATTCTCTCCTTTTATACTTGTCTCTTTTGTACTGACAACCTTTCCTCCACCCTTAGATGCCAGTCAAACCCCCTCAAGGGGTTCTATTAACATAGATGATCACCATATCCTTGATAGTTTTTCTTCCCCTGAGGAAATCAAGAGAACTATCTTCTCTTTTAAACTCAACAAGGCACCTGGTCCTGATGGAATCCACCCTTTCATGTATCAAAGATACTGGGACATCACGGGCCAGACAGTTGCTAAGTTTTGTGTTTATACCTTTAACTCTGTCCTTATGGATCCTAAAGTAAATTTCACCTACCTCTGCCTCATTCCTAAATGTGACAATGCCTCTAACCTTAAGAAATTTAGACCCATTGGTCTTTGCAATACCCAATACAAACTTGTTACCAAGATTATAGCTAGGAGGCTCCGACCCCATCTATCTTAGATCATTGGACAAACTCAAGCCAGTTTTCTTCCTAATATAAAGACCTATGATAATTCCATCATTGTCTAGGAAGTTATCTCCCATACTCAATAAATGAAAGCCAAGCAGGCTAGCATAGTGCTTAAGATTGATTTAGAGAAGGCTTTTGATATATTGGAGTGGTCTTTAATCAAAAAAGCCCTTCACTTTTTTAATATCCCTCCTAAATTATCCTTCCTCATCATGTCTTGCATATACTCTTCCTCCATTTCCATCCTCATTAATGGAGAGAAAATTGATTTCTTCAACCCTACTAGAGATATTAGACAGTGTAATCCCATCTCTCTCTATATCTTCATTATGTACATAGAACTCTTCTCTAGGATAATAAAGCATGAAGTGGACATACTTAATTGGCACCCCATCACCATAAGTTAAGGAAGGCCTCCTCACTGAAAGGAATTATTCCACCATCAATAATATTCTTCTTTTCTTCAGTCGCTATTCAGGTCAAAAAGTTAATCACTCTAAATCTAAAGTTATTTTCTCCAAAAATTGCTCTCTTGAAAACAAAGCCCTCTTCTCAAACCTCCTAGCTATCCAGACTTCTGAATCCTTCGGGAAATACCTGGGTTTCCAAATTCTGCACTAGAGACCTTACAATAGTTATTTTCAATTCATTATTGATATCTCAACACTAAACTTGCTGGCTAGAAAATCAATTTCCTTAGCATGGATGGGAGACTCACTCTTGAAAAATCCTTCCTGAATAGCATTCCCACCGATGTTATACAATATACCTCTCTTCCTAATAAAATTCTTCCAATATTGAAAGGACCCAAAGAAACATCATCTAAAGCTCAACTTTAGAGAAGAGAAGGATGCACCTTCTCTGTTAGGAAACCTTCACCCTCTCTAATAAGGATGGTGGCTTAGGCTTGCAAAAGGCAAACCTTTGAAATACCACTATGTTAACAGCCTATCTTAGAGATTTTACCATAACCCTAACAATCTCTAGGTTAGTAGTCTTAGAAGTAAATACAATAAAAAGACTTTTACCTCTACTTCTGGTGCTTCCAGAATCTAAAAAAATATTCTCTTGGGGAGAGGGGAAGATTATGCAAACAAGGAGCTCAATGGGTTGTTCATAATGGGGATAGAATTAAGTTTTGACTAGATAGATGGATTCCCCATATAGAATCCTTGAGGAGCCTTATCCAGGGCCCTCTCACTACCTCCCAAGCTAATCTTAAATTGGCTGAAGTTTGAAAAAAAGGAGAATTGGGAGTTTCATAATCTCTCCCTCCAACTCCCCCAGGAGTTACTTCTCAACATTAAATGCTCCTTCAGAAACAACCCCAAAATCCCTTTTGACTTTCTCATCTGGGGATTTAATGGAATTGGACTTTTCACCTAGCAAAAACATCTACAACCTCATTTCCAAAGCTTTCCATAATCTTAACAACCATCCTTAGGGGTCTTTTCAATGGATCTGGAAAGCAAACTATCCTCCTAAAATCAAAACTTTCCTGTGTCTAGCGCAGCATAATAAAATCCCTACTTCTTACACTCTCTCTAAGATGGACATCCTCATTAGCCCAAACTATCCTATCTGTAATCACCCCTCTAAGGATATCCTCTATATTTTCTTTTAATATCCTCTTGTTCAGGACTTTTGGTCAAATCTCTTCCATAAGGAGTCCAAGATAAATGGTTTGAGCCTTGAAAAACTTCATCCCATGAACTAGTCCTCGACCTGGGCTATGTTGAGAAATGAAACCCTGATCACACCCTTAAATGATGGGGTATTCTCCCCTTCAGCCTTTCAAAAATATGGAAAAATAGGAATCATAATGTTTTTGATAAGAATCGGGATGAACCCTCCTTCCTACAACTTTACACTGAATCTGTGGAGTTCACTCTTATTTCCAGCCCTGGCAAACCTCCCCATTGTACCTTAGACATTAGTCTTAATTAGAACTCTTCCATAGAAGGGAGGTTCAAGCTTAATATTGATAAGTCCTACCTAGATAACCCTAGCAAGAGTGGGATTGAAGGGTAGTGAGAAATAGTGCTGGTAGTTGGGTTAGGGGCTGTTCTAAAGTATTCCTCTCGACCAAAAACCATATGGATTTGTTGGCTCTCAGAGAAGGACTGCAGATGGTTGAGGAACACCATTTGGTTCCCATTGATATCAACATCGATTCACAGGAAGTCTTGTCTCTATTATTCTCTAGAAATCCTTTATGTAATGAAATTATTGATGAATGAAGGTCAAAGCTAAGAAGGCAAGGAAACCCAATGATGTTCCACTGCTATAGAGAACAAAATAGTGTTGCTAATGCATTGGTGAAGTGGGTGTTGCCTCAGATGTCCGACTAGAAACATCTTTTTTTAAGTTCTACCTATGTATGTACATTGAGAGGTATGGACAAATATTGTAGGAACTTATTTTATTAGAAATGTCAAAGATTGTAATTTTCCTCCCCAAAGTGGACTCATTTTTATTTTGTACTAAACCCCGACTGATCTTAGTTGGGTTAACAACTTTTATTTTATTTTAATGTTAATCTCGTTAACCAAAAAAATATCTCAATGGGATTCTATAATTTATATATAATCCAAAATATCTGTTTTCTTCTTCTTTAGATAATAGAATTTATTGATATAGGAAAATCAATTGAGTATTCTCACCACAATCTAGCCCAGCTCGTGGTTAAAAAGCATTCTTCAGTTATTTAAATTGTTATTCTTCAATTATTTAAATTGTTTGTTCTTTTATAATTTGCTTAATATCAATTAAGCTCATAAAAATACGGGGAACTTACAAAAATTACCTAAGTTTGAGTAAATTGGAGTATTTCTAGACTAACTTTCAAAATTTCAATTTATAACTTTTCTCTTTTTTTTTCTTCTTTTCTTTTCTTTTTGCTTTTTCATTTTTTCCCTCTTTTCTATCTCTAGCCTCTACATCTCTTTTTTTTTTCTTTCTCATTTTTTTCTTTTGTTAGTTGTATTTTTGTATTTTAAAAAATATGATTACATGAGTACAAGTCATGGATGATGACAAATGCATCCTACCCGCTCATTATGTTTGTATTCATCATTTTTTATTTTATTTTTCTTTTTTTTTTTACTTTTTGATTTTTTATTGTCATTTTCTTTTTTCTGTTATTTCTTTTCATTTTCTCTCTCTCTTCTATCTCTAGCTTCTGTTTCTCTCCTTTTTCTTATTTTTTTGTTTTTCCTTTTTCATTTTTTTATATTTTTAAAGTTTTTTTGTATTTTTTTCTCATTTTTTTCTTTTTTGTATTTTTCCTTTTTTTGTTTGTTTTTTTCTCATTTTCCTACTTTCTCTATTTATATTTTTTTTCATTTCTTTCTTTTTGTCTTTTTTTGTTTTTTCTATGTAGCTTCTAGTTCTCTTTATTATTTTTTTATTTTTTAAATTTATTTTTAAATTCTGTTTTATATTTTTTTTTCCAAAATATGGGCTATGTCGAGCAGAAGTCATGAATGATAACGAAAATACTATAATCACTTATTGTATTTGTATTTGCACCGTCATTTATATTTTTATATTTATTGATACAATTATATTTGTATTTTATAGTTTGTGCTTGTATTTGTATTTGCATTTGTATTTTATAGTTCACATTTGTATTTGTATTTTGTTATTCTCACATATATTTATATTTTATAGTTCATACCATTTTTTATATTTTTATTTTCGTTGATACAATTATATTTGTTTTTTATAGTTTGTTCTTGTATTTGTATTTATAATTTTTTTGGTTTTATACTTTTATTGATAATCAATAAAATAATTTTGTATTGAATGGACCAACCCATTCAATACCAACAATCTGTATACAAAAAAATACAAAACAACCCAATCCAATAGAAAGATCCGGCCCAAATAAGGAAATAGACACAAATATAAATTGAGTAGGGTTTCTAAAATGGGGTTCTTCAGCTGTTAATCCCCCTTGATTTTCGCCTCCTTTGCTATGGTTCCTTTCGACAATGCTCAGTTCACTATGCTTCTTCTTTGGATCATAAACACCTTGCCATGGTTTTTCAGCTTCAGATCTATGTCCATCTTGCAAGAGTAAGTTCAGATTCTCCTTGTCTTCATTTGTTCTGAATATGAGGTCACCTGCTAATACTGACTTCATTTCTTCTTTAGCTGAGATCTCCAGTGCAATGATGTATGAAATGGTTTTTGGTGCTAAACTGACGGGTCTAGTCCACTGAGAGCTGGTAATCTATCTTGGTAAGTACCTTATTTCTTTGTGTTTGCTTCCTCTGTCTGATCTGTATGTAAAGTTATCATTTTTGTACAGTTGTCGAAGGGAGGGAGATTGTATAATGCTCGGACCCACTGTTAACCTGATGGTATCAATATTCTCAGCTGCACTGAATGAAAATTTGACCTCTGGAACCCCCAATCTACTGAGAGTTCCTTTATGTTGGTTGGTGTAGTTAGGCTAAGTAGTTTTCCTCCTTTTATATGCCCTCTGATGTTGTAAATATAATGCATGTGCGTAACTTTGTTGTAGCCTTCCCAGTCTATCTATCATTTTGTTACTGCTAGCCTTAAGTATGAACCTTGGTATTTATCACTGTTTAGGATCTTTCTACCCCTGCTTGGCAACTTTTGAAATGTTGTGTATGTAAAAAACCCTTCTTCCAATGCTAAATTAGCCTAGTAATCTGCTAGTTAATTACCTTCTCTGTATATATGCATTATGTGAATCGCTTAGTAGCTAGTAAATGCCATATCTGTCTGATTGTATCTTCTAACTTCCATAGTATCTCTCATTCCATAACTAACAACTTCTGCATCAGTAATAAATCTGTTTGTATGATGACTTTATCATGCTTTGATGAATTACAGTGTCTTGCTGCCTTTAGAATAGCCATAGCCTCTAATTCCATACTGTTAGTACCCTCCATTGAAGCTCCTTCTGCAGGAATTGAATCTCCCTGGGCATTTCTTAAGCAAAAGGCCCAAGAATTCCCCCCTGAATTGCCCTTTGAAGCCCCATCAGTATTATACGTGACCCAACCATCGTTATGTAGTTCCCATACTACTGTTATTATTTTAATTTTAGGCTTCAATTTATCAAACTGATTTAAATTTTATGGCCATTCACATGAGAATTCTACATTTGGTTTTCTAACTTTGAGTAACATTCTCAAATGTCTGGTTACATTAAAAATCAGCCTGTGTGCTGATATCCCTTTTCTTTCATGTTTCAAAGCATTTCTTCTTCTCCATAACTCCCACATAATCATTTCTGGAATGGCTCTGAAATAAGTTCTCTCTCTTGGTTTAACCTATGAATTCCACCAAGCATATATAGTGTTCCTCGGACTCAGTCCTTGAATGTTTATACCTGTAAAATAAGAGAAATAGGACCATGCCCTATTAGCATAATCTGACCTTAACAACACATAAGACACAGTCTCTTGTGCTGAATTCTGGCAACACCAATATTTGAAAGGTCCCTCTACACCCCATCTTCTGACAGTAGCATCCACTGTAACCTTACCTCTCCACATTCTCCACTTAAAAAAGATCATCTTAAAAGGTAAACCTTTTATCCAAGGGTGTTTGTAGAACTCATTAGTGTCTTCTCTATGTCTGACATAATTCCATGCTGATTTTACACTAAATTTCCCTCTAGTTTCCATTGAACAAACTGGTATGTCCTCTTGTAATGTTTGTTGAGGTGAAGATACCTTATGCAAGATATGATCTACCAGTTCCTCCTCAAACAATTCATTTAACACTTCCACATTCCACTGGCCATTCTGCTTTAAATCATCGACTCTACTGGGGATCCTGTATTTATATTTTATAGTTCACATTTGTATTTGTATTTTATAGTTCTCACCATCATTTAAATTTTATCCAATTTGCACTTGCATTTTAAAGAACTATTTTATATTTTTATTTTATAGTTGACTGCTTATTGTAATTATATTTTGTGATTTCGTTTTATTTGTATTTGTAATATATTTTTGTCTATGCACTTGTATTTTTAAAAGAACTATTTTGTATTTGTATTTGTAAATTGACCACATATTGTAATTGTATTTGTAATTTCGCTTGTTTCATTTGTTTGTGCTTGTATTTGTAGTTGACAATATCATTTGTATTTTTAAATAATTAAAAAAAATATTATTTTCTGTAATACAAATTGAATAATATAAATATAAATGATAAATTAAAAAACTACAAAGGTTAAATTATAAAAATACAAATGTTACATTTGTATCAAATGATATATGTTTATACAACTTGAACCATATACATACAAATGAAACTTGTTTATATACATATACAAATGATAAACTTGGCATACAAATACTAATGATACATTTGCATTGAATGACATATTGCATATTATATATTTTAGACTCAAATAAATACAATTAATCTATATATTTATTTGTATACAAATACAAATGATAAATTTTCTTTACGGCTAAATTATTCAAATACAAATAATAAAATTATTTGAAATATATAGTATGATACGAATATAAAAGTTTATATTAAAGAATATAAAATACGACAATAACAACAAAAAAAGAGAGAAATGAAAAAGAATTACAAAAAAGAAAAATGACCAAAAAAATGAAACAAGAACGAAAATAGGAAAAAATAATAAAAAAGACTACAAAGAAAAAAAATTAAAAAAACAAAAAGACAAACGAAAACGAAAAAAGATTGAAAGAAAACAAAAAAAAATATAAAAAATGAGAAAATGAAAAGGAAAAAAAAAGAAAAAACGGAATAGGAAAAAAATGGAAAAGGTAAAAGACAGAAAAATGAAAAAATGAAAAAATGAAAAAAAGAAGGAAAAAAATAGAAAAGAAAGAGAAATGGAGAAAAAAAAAATTAAGGGAGAAAATAAATGGGAGAGATTATGGATTGTATTTAATTGTAAGAGAGGTCATAAATTGTAATTAATTGAAATTTAAGCTAAATAGGATAATTAGGAGGTTATGGTTTCTAAGTCACGTAATTATTCCTAAAAATAATTCTTATTATCATGACTATTTCAAAGAAATTAAGCATATTTAGTTTTTTTTTAACTGTTTGATAAAATTATGGGTCAATTAAATTACATATATTCAATTCGAATTTTCAGATACACTCATTTGGGAGATGTTCCACCCCCAGTGACAAGTTCTCCGGCCCGTGAACACTTTTGTCTTGATTGTTTCGTTTCTTAGAGAGTAATCGTAACATTAATGATTAAATATCCATAATATTATGTCCTTAATTCATTTTGATGAAACTTAAGTTTAATTATTTATTTTTCTGAAAGAATACATGACATAATTTTATTTTTTTTATACTACAATACTAACGATAACGTGATCCCATGGAAGACAAATGATATATAGCTGAAGAACAAGATTTAGGGTGTGTTTGTTAAGAAGTAAAATATTTTCTGAAATATAAGTCTCTTCTTATTTATACTCAGGTGTTTGGAAGTGAGAGAAATAGTCTCAGAGCAATTAGTTATAATTTGGCAAATATATTAACACTGAACCCGAAGCCCCACCCTTTAACATGGAGTCGAACTTGTGTCCCAAACTTGAATTGAGACTCGACTTGACCTCAATATTAATCTTGACCCCAATAGAGACTTGGTACTCGACCCTCAACCCTGACCTTAACCATTACTAAGAATTTGATCATTGACTTGATTTTGGCCTAATCCTTAAGATGGACTCAACAACTGATTCTGGACACGACCTGAGACCCAATACTGACTGGGGAGCTAACCTAGATCTTGATCCTGAGTCAACATTGGAGACCCATCCGAGCAATGACCCAATCTTGACCTCATATTAGGGCTAGAGTTAGGATCGAGGTTGATCTTTGGCTCGAAGCCAGGGTTTGTAGTTGGATCAAGGTTTAGGTTCAAGAGTCAAGTCCCAAGTCAAGGTAAGGTCAGAGTTAGAGCCAAGTATTTGTTATTTTTCGGGTACACAAAATCTGTATTTTCGCAACACTACTTCAACACAAGTTCAAGAATAAATCAAGAACACTTATGAAGTTGTCCAACACCTTTAACACAAGATCAAAATGATCTTTCAAAGAAGTATGTTTTCAGTTTCTTAAAGAAAAATAGATGAAGCAAAAAAAAGTCAAGTCCTCCAAATTCACGGAGTGTCCTTAAGGAAATAATCCCCCTCAAGAACCCAAGGTTGTAGAATTTTCCTCCCAGGATAAAATGGATTCACAACCAGAATGTAGCGGTACCTCAAACTTTTGGATTTTCTTCGAACTCACTCAACGGGAGGTGATCACACAGAGTTTTTAGAAGCAAGAGAATATTTTTCTTATGCAGAAATTTTTTCATTCTAAACCTGTGGAAAAATGCAGGTTTATATAGTCATAAAGTGCCCCTTCCGAAAGGTGGCAATGGTTCATCCGAAAAGGTGTATCCTTTGGAATAGTTATGTTTGTTCATTCGAAACATTGTGTCTTTTTTTTGAACAGACACAACTATCCGAACAGTCAATTCTTTTTCAAAACAATGTGTCTTTTCCTCAAAGGGTTATGTCCCTCTATTTTCTATTCACATCAATTGAATCCAACAATCCACCACATGAATGGGGAATGACTATTCTTTGTAAAGCTTTATGGACAAGTATGTGAACATTAAGCAAAGAGTGATCGCATCTGGATAAGTGAGTTTCCCTTTGAACTTTTGGTAGTGAACATGCATCGATGCACTCGGTCAATCGGTAGATTTGATATCTTTAAACTGTCGAGCTTTAATGTACACCTAGACAACATATGTCACACAACCAACCTTTTACCATTTATGGTTCTCACGGTTTTATTTGTTTTAGCCATGAACACGTCCCGTTCTCATAAGAGCTTAGAGAATAGGCCTTTACTAATATTCTCCTTGAAGCGACTTTGACTTTGCCCTCACATAGGTGATTTCTAAACGTTCAATCCTGTAGATTAAACTATTTGGTCAAACATGCCAAATTTAAATAATCATTAAAAGACTTCACACCATAAGTCTTATCCTTATTTACTAAACATTGTCTATATCATGAGAATAGGTTGAGTATATTGACAATATTGAACCTGTCAGACACAACTTTGTTTGATCTCCTTGAACCTAGCTCTTGGGATCTCCAGTCTGCTAGGTAGATTTACTGCCATGCTGACTTGTCCTAGACCGTAAACCCATTCCCTTGGATGTTCTCTCAACTCCTTCTCTAGACAGGTCTTTTATAAGTGGATCCGACAC
This sequence comes from Capsicum pubescens, assembly GCA_030864215.1. Lineage (NCBI taxonomy): Eukaryota > Viridiplantae > Streptophyta > Magnoliopsida > Solanales > Solanaceae > Capsicum > Capsicum pubescens. The sequence goes on from CM061538.1 coordinate 183,794,323, forward strand.
ATTATCCTTGGGCTTTACATAGTCAACAGTGATAATTCCACTAGAGAGAAGTTCTCTAATGGTATTATGTCTCCATCTTATGTGACGAGATTTACTGTTGTACATCATCCTCCCTAAGCTACCTATTGCCGCTTGGCTATTGCAGTGTATACATACTGGTGCCACTGGTTTGGGCCAATAAAAAATATCTTCGAAGAAATTTTGGAACCATTCTGCTTCTTCACCGGCTTTATCTAATGCGATAAATTCTTATTTCATTGTAGAACGAGCAATACATGTCTGTTTGAATGATTTTCAAGAGACCACTCCTCAACCGATAGTAAATACATATCCACTCATAGATTTTACTTCATTCGATCCGGTGATCCAATTTGCATCACTATATCCTTCAAGTACCGTGAGATATTTATTATAATGTAAAACATAGTCTTGAATGTATTTAAGATACTCCAAAACTCTTTTCATTGCCATCCAATGAGTTTTATTAGGATTACTCGTATACTGACTCAACTTACTAATAACACATGCTATGTCTGATCATGTACAATTCATGATATACATTAAACATCCCAACACTCTTGCGTACTCCAACTGTGAGTCACTTTCACATTCATTATTTTGAAGTGCAAAGCTCACGTCTAATGGAGTCTTGGCAATACCAAATTCCAATTACTTGAATTTGCCAAGTACATTTTCAATGTAATGAGACTGTGACAATGCCAACTCTTGGGGAGTTCTATGGATTCTTATTCCTAAGATCACATAACTCCAAGGTCTTTCATATCAAACTTGCTCTCGAACAATCATTTCGTAGAATTTATGTTAGAAATGTCTCTACTGATGATCAACATGTCATCAGTATACAAACAAACAATGACTTGGTGATTTGGAGTGTCTTTGATGTAAACACATTTATCACATTCATTTATCTTGAATTCATTTGCCAACATGGTTTGGTTAAACTTCACATGCCATTTTTTAGGTGCTTGTTTTAGCCTATAAAGTGACTTAACAAGTTTACACACCTTATTTTTTTTTTTTGGAATCACAAAACCCTCAGGCTATTCCATGTAAATTTCTTCCTCCAATTCTCCATTTAAGAATGCCATTTTCACATTCATTTGATGGATTTCAAGATCATATACCACCACCTATGCAATTAACATTCAAATTGACGTTATCCTCGTTATAGGAGAGTATGTATCAAAGTAATTAAGGCCTTCCTTTTATTTAAAGACTTTTACAACAAGTCTTGCCTTGTATTTGTCAATAGTAATATCAGCTTTCATTTTTCTTTTGATGATCCATTTAGAACCTAAAGGTTTATTTCCTGGAGGAAGATCAACCAGCTCCCATGTATGGTTGCTTAAGATTAAATCAATCTCACTAACTGCCTCTTTCCAAAAGGATGAGTCTGACGATGACATCGCTTCCTTAAATGTTTGAGGCTCATTTTCTAAGATAAATGTTACAAAATCCGATCCAAATGAAGTTGACTTTCTTTGACGTGTACTACGTCTTGGATTCTCATCATTATGTACATCCTTACTTGGTTCATCTCGAGGTCGTTTAGACCTACCACTAGACTGTTCATGTCTAGTTTTATACAGATAAATGTGTTTAACGAATTCATTATTATCTGATTCAATTACCATATTTCATTGGTATCTGGATTTTTAGATTTATGAACCAAAAACCGACATGCTTTACTACTTTTAGCATATCCTATGAACATGTAGTCCACCGTCTTAGGTCTTATCCTTACTCTTTTAGGCATAGGAACTTGGACCTTCACTAGACACCTCAACACTTTGAAAGGAACTTGGACCTTCACTAGACACCTCAACACTTTGAAATATTTCTAGTTGGGTTTCCTTCCTTTCTATTTTTCATATAGAATTGATTATGTCTTACAATGGGGAACTCTATTGAGTATTCGGTTAGCCGTAAGGATAATTTGCCCCACAAGTTTTGCGGTAAACCTGAACTTATTAGTAAGGAATTCATCATTTCCTTCAAGGTTCAATTTTTCTTTTTCGTAATTCCATTAGATTGAGGTAAATATGGGGCTGCAGTTTGATGGAAAATTTCATTCTCTACACATATTTGAGCAAAGGGAGATTCATATTCTCCATCCCTATCACTTCTTATCATTTTGATCTTTTCTCTAACTGATTTTCAACTTCTGTTTTATATTGCCTAAACGCATTTATCACTTCATCCTTACTGTTTAGCAAATAGACATAACAATATCTAGTGCAATCATCAATAAAAGTTATAAAATACTTTCTTCCACTATGAGATGGTGTTGACTTCATATCATAAATGTCTGTGTAGATTAAGTCTAAGGGATTTTAGTTCCTTTCAACGAACTTACACGGATGCTTAGCATACTTTGATTCTACACACATTTGACATTTTGATTTATTGCACAAAAAGTTTGACAAAACTTTTAAGTTAGTCAATTTTTTTCTCTTTTGCAAGGTTTTGTAGTTGACATGTCCTAAACGACTATGTCACAAATCGTTTGACTCTAGCAAGTAAAAAGAAGCCTCAACTTTCTTCATTTCAACAACCATTACATAAAGTTTGAAAATGCCCTCATTGAGTATTCTTTTCCTACATATGTTTCATTATTTGTTATTACAACTTTCTCCAAAACAAACACACACTTAAACCCATTTTTAATGAGAAGTGTTGTCGACACTAAGTTTTTCCTAATAGCAGGAACATGGAGAACATTGTTGAGAGTCAACACTTTTTCGGAAGTCACTTTTGGGAATATCTTCCCACTTCCTTCAACCTTGGTTGTTGTATTATTTCCCATGAAGATCACTTCTTTGGGACCAACGAAATCATAAGTAGCAAAAGCTTCCTTGTCCGCTCAAACATGTCTAGTGGCTCCTAAATTAAACCACCATTCATTTGAATATCCAACTAGATTACTTTCAGTGATCATATCACATAGATTTTTGATCTTTCTAGTTATTTTCAACATGTTTATCTAATCTCTTTTCTTGTCCAAAAGACTTCTTCATCTTCTTATTATTTGGAGAATCATCCTTAACAGGATTTACAACCATCATTGATGATTTTTTTATCCAACTCATTATCCTCGTCTATCTTGAAATGACTCATAAGATCTTTCAAATCAGACAATTTATTTCCAATTATTATTATTATTTTTAAGAATATGAGGATCTATACTTGTGAACATTTGCATTGCAAGTTTGGCCAGTCAAAATGACATCATTTGCTGCCATTCTTTGAAGCACACACTAAAATATTTTTCTATTTCTCTGTCATTTTCATTGCCAGAGCAATACCTGAACGACTTAATGACGTAACATTGGTAGTCATTGGGACAACACCATTCACAATCAAATTAATTTATTGTTCAATTTCATTAGTCATTTTCTTGTCAATCTTTGACATACTCTTTAGTATTTCAGAATACTAACAGTAAGGAATATAATCTTTAGCCAACTTGTTTCTAGTCAATGATGAAGTTTTATATCTTCAAATCATCAACCGAATGAACTATGAAACATGACAAAGTTTTAATGACTTCAAATCATAATCAAATTCAAACAGAGTGAAATCCCATAGATTTTAAACTCCAGAAATCAATACAGAGATCTTAACGTACGAATCGGTGAAGTTTTATATTTTTTGAACCAAATTCTCATACTGATTTCTCGATGAAGTTTTTATATTCTTCTAATTGAGGGAGTAGAAATCGAAAGATTTTAGTCTCCACAAAATCAGACCCAATACAGATTAACCAAATACTTGCTTTGTAAATGGCGATAATTTTTTTCTTTCACCAAACAAGCATAAAAATAAATATTTTTATACTTTCCTTAATGTTGTTGTTTTTCTCAATTTTGATAAAATCTGTATTTTTCAATAATAACTTCAAACACATGTTCAAATTAACATATGAACAATCAAATGAAGTTTCAAATCTGTATTTACAACTTTGAACTTTTAACAATAAGTTCAACCCAACTTATGAATATCAATAAAATGAAGTTCAAACTATTTTTTGGAAAATAGCAAAACCAAATGTTAAGAACTTCAACACAAGTTCAGCCAATTTATGAACTACCAAAATGAAGTTTCAAGATCTTCAAACACAAGTTTAAAAAGTTGAAGAACTATCAATATGAAGTTCAACTATTTACTGAAAAATTAGTAAATGAAATAATACAGATTAGTAATTATTTTCTTAAGATTGTTGTTTTTCGGTTACAGAAAATCTGTATTTTCGCAACACTACTCCAACACAAGTTCAAGAATAAATCAAGAACACTTATAAATTTGTCCAACACCTTCAACACAAGATCAAAATGATCTTTCAAAGAAGTATGTTTTCAGCTCTTAAAGAAAAATAGATGAAGCGGAAAAAAGCCAAGTCCTCCGAATTCACGGAGTGTCCTTAAGGAAATAATTCCCCTCAAGTACCCAAGGTTGTGTAGTTTTCCTCCCAGGATAAAATGGTTTCACAACCAGAATGTAGCGGTACCTCAAACTTTCTGGTTTTTTTAGAACTCACTCAACGGGAGATGATCACACAGAGTTTTTAGAAGCAGGAGGATATTTTTTTTTATGCAAAATTTTTTTCATTCTAAACTTGTGGAAAAATGCAGGTTTATATAGCCATAAAGTGCCTCTTCCGAAATGTGGCAATGATTCATCCGAAAAGGTATATACTTTGGAAGAGTCATGTCTATTCATTCAAAATATTGTGTCTTTTTTTGAACAAACACAACTATCCGAACAGTCAATCCTTTTCCAAAATAATGTATCTTTTCCTCAAAGGGTTGTGTCCCTCCATTTTCTATTCATACCAATTGAACCCAACAGTATTGGGTTAAGATCATGGTCAGGGTTTGGGTTCCAAATAAGGTCATGGTCGGGGTTAGAGTTTGGTATCTAGTCAGGAGTTGCATTCTAGGTCAGGGTCGAGAGTTTGGTCGGGTTCAGGGTCAAAAGTTGGGTCCTGTGTCAAGTGCGAGAGTTAGGTCCTAAGTCCAGGTTTGGAGTGGAGTATTAGGTCTTGGGTCAAAGTTGGTCCCTAATTGAGGTCTGGAGTTGAGGTCAAGATCAGGATCGTGACTAGAGTTTTGATTTGAAGTCGAGGAAAGATATCGAACTACAATTGAGCTCGGTAGTTGGATCCTTGGTCGGGGTCAATCCTAGTCTTGGGCTTGGGTCAGTAATTGAGTCTCAAGGTCAGAGTTAGGGTTGGAATAAATGTCGAGAGTTGGATATTGGGTTGAGGTTGGGAATCGGGTTATGATCCAGGGTCTAATATCACGATTGGGAGTCATATCTCAGGTTAGCATTGGGAGTTGTCCATCTTGGGTAGTTTCGGGTTGTGATATTGAGTGTTTTAAAAAATATTTTCCTTAAATTGGAGGAAAATAGGTCCATTTGGAAAATATTATTCCATGATATTTAAGCCAACTAAATATGAGAAAAACTGAAAAATGTTTTCCTTCATACCAAATACACCCTTAGTATTGAACTAATCATGTGTGTCATGAGTCTAAAGCAAACCAATATAGAACATATGAATCATTTTGTCCCAAATAACTTGAACAACAATCCTACAATATTCTTCAACCAAGCTTCCTCTCGCTTCCATTCTTTCAAATTTTCTCTATTTTATTCTTTACTATATACTTACAGGAAAGTAGAGTATAGAAAATTTGGAGGAACAAATCCATAATTGTTGGGTTCGAAATCGAGAGGGCGTCATGCGGAAGCTATTAGTTACAAACTATTGAGACGATAAATCAGACGAAAAGAAAAACATACTAAAAACATGATTCTTATATAGTTTGGCCAATTGACCTACATATAAAAACCTAATATAAAAGAAAACATAAAACTATTAGAGAGAAAATCTCCCCCTAAACAAAATCTTAAAAGACTACATTGTGGATGCTATTATGTTATGGTATGAGAAGGGGGTTTCTATTTATAGAGTTCCAAAATCTTTCCTCCAAGAAAGAGGTTTGCCAAATATGAAAAAGTTTTATATTTTCCTTTTAGGAAAAATAAAAGTAATTATGGTACTACTTTTATTTTCCTTCAATAGAAAATTAAAACTCAATTTTGGTAAGAAAATCAAGGCAAAAACCCTAACAATAATATTACACGCTTTAGCAAACAGCACACAAGACCTTATCTTCTTTTTATTTTAGTTTTTGGTATCTAGAGATCCACCTTCCGCTGTGACAATTGAGGAACTAATTTAATTTATATACATTGACTATATAATCTAGGGAGTATATCTTGACCTTGTTAGAATTGGTATTCATTTTTATTTTTCAGGAAATTAATAAGTTTGAGGTTATGATTATTCATGATTTAAACTTAAAAACAATCAACTTAAATCAAACATGTGTGTTACTTATTAGGGTGAAGCATTTTAGTACTTTTTAATTCGTTACTCGTATCATATATTGTAATAGAAAATCTATATTAATTGTCCATATTCCTGATTTAATCATATTTTGTTTGGCTTCCAAATTGAGTAATTAATTTTCATCATTCATTTTTATTTTTATTTTGGGAAACAAAAATCAAGGAATAATTGTGTTTACCCCTCAAAGAGGTTTAATAAAATTTGTATGTGAGGTTTACATAATAAGAGGATAGAATTGGTCAGATATAATATAGCAAAATAATCAGAATGAAGAGGAGGATGCATAGTTCGATTTTGCCTGAGCCTAAAGACTCGTATGCCTATGTCGTGACCAACAGTAGATAGATTGATCTAAAAATGCTTTAGAGCTATAAAGAGAGGAGGACTAATTATATTCCAAAATACTTTATCTTCCTTTACATGGTGATGATCATATGATTTATATAAGGAGTGGCTCTTCAAGAGCTGCATCTTGTGCATTAACTCCTCAATAATACATGATAAAAGTCTAGCTAAATGACATTAATGACAAGGAGATCATGTTCGACGTCATCCGCACATCAATTATGTAACGACTAATAATGGCTAGTGGGAACTCATGGGCCTTTACTTGGTGAATATTTGCTCTTCTGGATCGGTACAATCCTCTTAATGTATTTGACACAATTGAAGTATAGATAGTCTTGTGTCCCTTGGCTATCTTCAGCAGGTTGGTGCATGATTTGTCATCGGGTTCTATCCAATTGTATACTAGGGCGCTGCCCATCTTCTTTCCATGTGTCATCATTTGACTAGCCCACGTGATAGAGGAACAAAATACAGAAATGAAAACTAAATTAAGATACGAAAATGAAAGAATAATAATGTAAAGGACCCACTTTACTTCTCTTCAAGTCCAAGCTTTCAACAATGACAGCTCACTCAATATGACTCCGATTAAGCTCAAATTTGAAACCTAGACTCCAATAGTGATAGAGAACACAAATCTAATATTAGAAACATAACCAAAACACAAAATCAAAAACTCAAAATTTGACCAAAGAACAAAAATATGGATAGTAACTTTTTGTGATTTTTCGATTTTCTAAGACGACTAATAAAGAAACCATTCATTGCTTACAAATAACCACTAGTTATTTAACCATAATTCCACAATTTCTCATCAATCGGTCCTTTACCAACATTTCATAATGTACCCACATTCCACAATATTACCAACATGTAAAATCCTTATCATCTTTACTCACTAGTCACCTATTAACTAACCGTCTCTCATTAACTAATTCATTTGATTACTATTCACCATATAACCTCTAGTCATCATTTATCCCTTAAACAATATTAAATATCACTATTCATCCTTAACCAACTAATCCTCATTTATCAACTAATCATGATTAGTCACTTAAATAATATCTACCACCAATTATTATTTATCACTAATCATCAACTATACCACCTTATAATCATTGATAACTTTCGGACTATAACCGGCATCCCTAATGTCAACACTATATTATAATAAATAGAAGGACTCGATCCAGTAGATGCACAAATAGGTACATCGGCATAATTATCCTCCTTCCCTGCTGGGTATATTTCATCATAACCATCCTTCGAAATCGAACCAGGTATAATCAACATCATCATCATCACCCGTAATTGAACCGGGTATAATAAGCATAATTATCTTCCGGTATTGAATCGTGTATAATAAATATCAACATCATCTTTTGAAATTGAATCGGGCATAATCAACATAATCATATTCTATAATTGAACCAGGTATAATCATATCAACATCATCTTCTGGAATTGAACTGGATATATAATCGTCATAGTCATCTTCCAAAATTAAATCAAGTATAATCAATATCAACATCATCTTCCAAAATTGAAGTGAGAATAAGCAATGTCATAAGTGCTAATATAGTCAAGCATCATGATTTCTAGAATAATTAATAGCATAACTTTTCATATAATTAATAAGCATGACTTCTATCACAATTAATAACACAATTGCTAACATCATCAATAATAGTATTTTCTAGCATGATTACTAGAAGAATTATTTAGCATGATCATAATCATAAGTAATAGCATAGGAAATAACTTATCGATATCATGATCAAGGATTATTAGAATAATTGATAGCTAATACATAGCTTAACCGATTACTTATCGCAACATACTCCATATCTCATTGTAGCAATAATCGACAATAGTACATGTCCAATAGTACATGACCATTAGTACATGACCATAATATCATTATTACAAAAACCATCAAGTTCCAAGGTTCCTCAATATTTCTTTAATGGGGCGTTCTTTAGGAATTTAACAACTTATACAGGTCTCAAGATAACTATTATCAATCTTGACTTAAGGTATGTTAAAGAGCCCACTTCTAAATCCTAGAAATACATTCTAAGTCAAGTTTACCTTAGAATAGGCTAAGGTATCTAAATTCATTCTTAGATGTTAAGTAAGCCACTAAAAACCCTAAGGTAGAGGTTCTTCCCAAACACCACAACTAAGTTACGATTGAAACTAAGGCAACTTTCACTAGTGTAATGAATTAAGGAAAATATTACCCTAAGCATAGGTGACTAAAGCACTTTTTCCTAACTTGAGTAACCTAGGACATTCTTATGCTAAACATGAGAAATGAAGTCCAATTCACCTGAGGCATAAGGGAAAAAGCTAAGTGTTTAAACTCTTCTATTTCAAAATAGCCTAAATGGTCCAACTGAACCAAATGTTGCATTTCATAAATCAAACACCTAAAACCTATACCAAATCTAAAAAATATCATAAATATACTATGAAGTATCTCAATCTAACAAGGGATAAACCTAGCCTACCTGAACGTCGAAGAAAGCTCTTAAGATTCTCTAAAGCACCATTTTTCCCTTTTGAGAAGCTTCCTCAAGACTAATCTATCATAAACACATTCTATACTTATCAATATGAGAATAATGATACCCATATTACACCATGGTGCTTCGGGTATAAAAATCATACAAAATCCTCATGTAGGTTCCACTTACGAAAATTGTATTTCCAAAACCAACCCAACATTCTTAGCAGCTCAAGATATCATTACCCTAAAAAATAGGTGAAACCAAAGCTAAATTAGGGCTAAAAGCAAGCTCCAAGTTTTTTTTAGAAAGAAAATGGAAAAATCTATCATGAATTTAGAGGAATCTTTCCTCAAATCCAAAGGATAATCACGAAAATAAGTGTTAATCAGCTTACTAATCACACACAAGCTTCAATCCCTTTTTATCTCACTATTTCAGATTTAATCTCTAAAGAAATGTGTGTGAATGGCTGAAATGATGACATAAGGGTCTATTTATATCCATACTAGGCACTCGTGTCCCGCTATCATGGACCAAGACCTGCGATAGCAGTATTTAGTGGTTGCACATGTGAGTTGCGATTGCAATCCATTCCCTATGATTTCACCATTCTAAGGACTGCACAATGTGTTATTATTGCAACGCCTATTCTGTAATCGCACCAATTTTCCTTCCAAGGGTATCACGATCGCGACCCTTAGCTTGTGATAGCACCTGCATTAGAAGACAGTTGAAACTTGGAAAATCCTTTTAGTTTTTGCCAAGCCCTTGAGATTCATTCGGTTTCCAATATACGCAAATGAACTATGTAGCCAAACCAAATTCAAAATTTCAACTCAATAGAGATATCAAATTTTTCATCCATGATCGTTTCGACCAAATGTAGGTCCCACACCTTTTTTTATTTTCTTAACTTTCTGATGAATAGGTCAAAATGAGCTCAGGTGCCTTGACACCAAAACAAAAGGTCCTTCTAGTCTAAAATTAACATTTTGGAGCTGCTGCTGTAGTTAGAATTTGCATTCGAGGTCTTCTAACTGAATTTTTTTCCCGGTGACCATTTGGAACCATCGAAGACTTCAAAATAGGGAACTAGCTCTAAAAACCAAACAAACTGTCTGGTAACCAAACTGTTAGTCCTAATAAGTCATAATTGAGTTGGAGCAGTTATGGAAAGAATCTAACGACAAAATTAAACATAACTATGGAAAATGACCTTAAGGGTCATTACAATATCCACTACTAAAAGAACTTTTTTCTGCTAAAGTTAAGGATTAGAATGAACCTGAAATCTCAAATAGGTGAGGATACAAGGTCCGAATCTCACACTTGATCTCCCAAGTGGACTTCTTCACTTGGTGGTGCCTCTACAGAACCTTAACTAAAGGAATCTCTCTAGTATGCAATTACCTGACATCACTAGGTTAAATAAGCACCATCTCCTCCACAAAAAGTCAATCGCTCATCCAACTTGACTGAATCCCATATAAGCACATGATACAGATAAGGAATATATCGCTGCAATATAGAAAAATAAAAAATTGAATGAGCAGCAGCAATATATGAAAGAGAACCTAACTCATAAGCCACCTTACCAACTATACAAAGAATCTCAAAAGGTCTAATATATATAAGACTAAGCTTGCCTTTTTTTCCCATTCTCATCACACATGGGAAGTACATAGAGGAATATACTATCACCAACTTTAAATCTCAAGGCATGAAGCTTAAGGTCTGCATAGGCCTTCTGTCAACTCTAAGATGCTCTCAACATATCCTTAATTATCCTGACTTTATCCAATGACTCGTAAAGAAAATCTGTACTACGAGGCCTAACATAGGAAGTCTCAAACCATCCATTCAGAGAATGGCATCTCCTACCATACAAAGCCTCAAAAGGCTCTTTCTCAATTCTCGAATGACAGTTGTTATTATACATAGACACCGCCAAGGCTATTTATTGATCCCATATGCCTCCGAAATCCATAACATAAGATCAGAGCATATACCCATTAACCTTAATAGTCTAATCTGACTGACTATCTGTCTGCGGATGAAAGGTTATACTAAAGTCCACCTGAGTACCTATTTTTTTTTAAATACTCTCCAAAATAACGAAGTAAACACAGAACCATGATCTTAAATAATAGAAATAGGTACACCATGCAAATGGACTATATCTAGATGTAGATATGGGTTTATCTCTTTCAACACTAAAGGACATATGAATAGGAATAAAATGTGCTGACCTGGTCAAACAAACTACAATGACCTAAATACAATTAGAACTATGAGAAGTGTGATATGCTATAGAAATATAGAACTTATGTTGCTTAAAATATGAGAATATACATGTCCTTAAGGATATGTTGTTAGATTTAATGTGTTTTTGGGAGTGTTTTGCAGGAAATTAGGTTTTGGATGCTAAATGCAATAGGAACTATGAAAAGTGGCTTGAATCGTAGTCAAAAAACCCATTTTAAGCCTTTACTGCCAAAGGTACGACTTTATCATAACAACTCGTAAGGTGAATATAATATTCATATCTTAGAAAGACCTTAAAATTGTTTCTCGGACAGATTCGACTCAGCTTTGATAGTGCTTTAGTATTTTTTCCAGAACTTTTCACCCTAATATCAGATTAAGGCAAAATTGGTATCGTTGGAAAGATAATTCAATTGTATATCTGTTGGTGGGTATTGTAATAAAAAATTCCAAGTACATAAAAATTCATGACCGGTTGAAGATGAAGATACGAGTCAAAAGTTTTGCCAACTTACTTTTCCTATCTCATTTTAGTTAGGATTTGTTTCCTGGTATTTTCATACATCTCAACTACACTAATATTATGTTTTTAAGTCCTATTATGTATGGGTAATTACATTTTACTATTTTATTTAGGTTTCCTATTTTATTTAGGAGATGATTTCTAGGGTTTTCCTATTTTAATTAGGATTTGGTTTTTGTAATCTATAATTACCCTTTAGGATTTGTTTATTTAATTAAACATTCAATAATAAATTCAGAGATTAATTATTCTTGGTTAGTTCTTGATTTGTTATTCAATTAAATACTTTGGGATTTATTCCTCATTATTTTGAGATTGATTTTGTAATTTTGTCTGTGTATTCCATGAGTGATCTCATAAATATGAGCGGCTAATTCCCATAGATAGGGTTGTGGAAACCCTGGCGTATTAGCTACGTAGAAGAAGTATGATATTTATCTATTCCAGGGTTGCATGTATCTTTATCTTCTTCACGATAATTAAATCTCGAGTAGCTACAGTAGCTTAAGATAGCCTGTATTCACATCCATACCCACAAGGGAGTTTGTTATTGGGAAAAAGAGATTAGGACAGTGATTTGGGATTTATCTCCACCTTTTAGTTTCTTGCATCTCATCTAATCACTTGATCCTACCCACTGATAGTGAACTGAGGTTGTAGCAAGGGGAAACAAGGCGACACCCTGAGACTTACCCGGTAAATGGTGAAATTTATCTTCCAGCTTACTCAGTGGCTTATAATACCTATCTTGTAGACTTTGCATGCAAAACAACAAAATAGTTATGCTGATCACAAGAAATTGACAGAGTTGAGAAGCCAGGGGGAACACAAGCCTAGTGTTTGTCTTATATTGTTTACAACCAAGAACAACCAATTCTTCTCCTTTTTCTAATTCATCAAATCCCCCCTTTTACTTTTATGCATTGCCTGGTGAATTCAACAAATTCAAGATTGGTTTTCGACGTATTCCCTTGGGATTTGACCCCAATCTAGTTGTATTACTATATTTGACAATGTACGTTTTATCCTACCATTAGAGGCGTACTTTGGGAGTTATCAAAGTGCAGGTAGACCACTAATAAAATCCATGGTAATCAAAATTTGATAACGCCCAAACTACAGCTCTCGTAAGAGTGTAAGCGGTTGCTGTCAAATATAGAACCCAACTGGGTTGGGTGTCGAATCCCACAGGGAATACTTGGTCACTAAGTGTTGCAACTATTAGTAGACTGTTGATCGAAAATTCCACGAAAAAGGGGGGATTGGATTGTGGCGTGAATTAATGATATCAAAGTAACAACAGAATGCTTTGTTTAGTAAGATTTAATCACAGAGAAAAATACGTTAGGGTTATGTCCACCTTATGAGTTCTACGTATCTATTAACTATGAGTAATGCGGAATTCAGACATGCATGCACTTATAGAGATTCGTATTCTAATGGTAAATCCTAGTGTTTCTCAACCATCAAGGATTATTTCACTTTAACTCTCTCGAGCTTAAAACGTATAACTAATGGTACGAACTCTCCAAGAGGTTAACCCAGTTACGGCACTAACGTGTAAATAGGGGTTGGTAGCCCTATTTCCTTGTCACACTCTCTTTTCCAAACATGTAACTTTTCTCTCGAACAAGTTAATGCTATAATGGCCTATTCTCTATGTTTGCAACCACGAGAATTAAATTAAGACGAAGAGAGGAATCATATAAGTAGCATACACATCAAGAATTCACAAACTCATAGTAATAGATAGTATATCAAAAGGGTTCCATAACCCTAACAGAGAAGTTTAGCTACTCATAATTTTAAAGGAAAGCAATGAAGACATCATCATCATACCAAGACGATTACAATCTCACGATGGGTATGTATTGGCGTCACTATGAGGATGACGTGATTTCCTTCTCTAGTCGTTCTTGTAGCGTTTTTCTCTGTCTAAAGTTACAGAAATTGTAACGTGAAAACTAAAAGTGTCGAATGAATAGAAAAATCGGATAGAATAGAATGGATGCTGAAAAATTCAGCAAATAAGGTTTTTATAACATCTTTGTCCTAGTCCTACTAGGTTACTGCTGCACCCCTAAGTATTAAGAAATACTGATTTTTCCCGGGACAGATTCTCCATGCATCACATTTAGTCCACAAGCTTCCAAAAGCTGCCTTCCTTCTTACTTGAAGTTTTCCTTTGCTTCCCAAAGGTCCACAAAGTACTGAAATCTTCATCATTAATACCTGAAAACTTGCTAATCACGTAGGTTAGCTCACTTACAGGAAAATGGACTAAAAGTGCAGGAATTATATATTTTATCCTCAAAACTTAGCCTAAAATATGGGTAAATTATGGTGTTTAGGCGTGTAAATACGCCCAACATCAACACCCCACACTTAAAGCTTTGTTCGTCCTCGAACAAAATATTACGTCCATGCAATCATCTACTTAGAATATTACAGCAGCAACATAAAATGCTCAATAAGACAGGCACGGCAATTATTAACAAAGAGTAGTTTTCTTGTTCACTACTAGAAACAATTCAACCTCCAACATAGACTCGTGATGATGGTTAATTCGTATCCACAAGTTAAGGCACAACGAATCATATAACTCTACCCAAAACTCATCAACCATGTGTGTCTCACATAAGATATTACCCATACTCACTCACAAGTATTGCATTTTTTGAAACATGGGTATAAGATTCTCCTTTCTCTCACTCTCACAAAGAATTCATATGTTGCAACTGATGACCATAGGCTTGCCCTTAGTGTAATGCTCTACTAATATCAGAATGCTAAGCTTAGGATCAACTAGGTATTTACAGGTTGTAATGTAGGCTAAAGGACAGGTAGGACTATTTTGGCCAGAAATAGTGACTATGTTCCCTAAGCGCTTTAATACATCACATTATGCCATTAACACTTTCTTTTAAACAACCCCTCTACTTTCCTTTCATCTACCACCCCTTTTCACCTATTTTGTTATTCAATTATAAACAGAACTAACTTTTTAATTTTCTTTTCATTTTTTCTCTTTTTTTTATAACACACCTCTATGATAGCCACTCTTTTTCATAACAAATTCTAGTACCAATACACTCTAAGGCATCACTCTTACCCAATTTCCTCTTATTTTGTCACATGACTTTACAATTTAAAGCGCTTAGGAATTTGGATCAAATTATGGTCTTAAAAAAATGGACTAGGCTACATATGAGGCTGTCAAAAAAAATAGCTAAAGGCTCAAAAGGGGTTAACTAGGATAATCCGCAAGGGTAGGTAAAAAGAAGTTAAACAATCATAGGCTGCCAAAGAAATGCCTAAATCATCTCCTAAACTCACACTCTTTATTTCGCTTTACAAATACACCAGGCAAGTTCTAGCATCAGTCTCAACACAGAATATACTATAACCTCACACACACAAGGCACATGGTCAACTTAATTGGGAGCAGTATAGACTCTTGACCCAACAGGTGAATGAATTAAACCACACAATTATCACACAGTGAGTCACACTTAGAGCCTAAATGTCTCAATAGTAATGATTTTGGCACAAACTCTTGTCATAATACCATGCCGCCTATCAGAACAATTTCATGTAAAATCTAAAAAAAAATAATTTTTTTTTTAAAAATCTAAAAATTTAACTACAAACGAGAATGAATGCAGGCAAAGAAGTACAATACAACATACAAATACCAGCACCCCACACTTAGACGGGACACACTGTCCTCAGTGGAAAATAAATAAGGAAAACCTGATTAGTCGGACTCTTCCTCTATGTCTGGGGTCATACCCCCTGCATCGGAATCATCATCAGAGTCGTCGTCATCAGAGTTATCCTCCACGTCTGAGTCTGGTTGTCGGCGATCATCGTCAGTTGGTACGTCATCATCGAGAGTTTCCTCAAAATGTACACCTACTCCACACATAGCCCGCGCATGCTCATTCATCGGGTAGTCATAATCCAACTGCTGGAGCTCTACATCAGTTGGAACACGTCCCCCACTCATCATGGTAAACCTCGTCATGCCATATAAATGGCGGAAGAACCTTTCATCGCGAGCATGTCTTTCTGCTGTGGTCAGGTTGACGCCATGCATAGTTTTAGGATCTTTAACCTTCGTAAAATCAGCCTTCTTTGGGTTGTGTGGAAGCTTATGATCTGCAGGTTCCTCTTCAATGTCCTCCTTCCTCAATATCACAGTCAACAAATTGCCAAAGCTGAAGTGGGACCTCTTGTGCAGCCTAGCCTTACGCATTGACGACCGTATAACCGCACCAATGTTGATGGGAATATTAGTCATCAGAGCGTACACCAAGCATACTCTATCACGTGTGATCTTTGTGTATTGTGTCCCTGGAATTAGTCAAGAGTTGACTATCCTCAACCATATCCGAGCTTCTCTGTTCAAGGAAGCATACGGGAAGGTAGTGCCGACTGGTATCCTTGTGACGACTCCAACATGCCATTGATCTTGTTCCGCACAGTGTGTGTCTGATTTCCCTGTACGGAGGTCTGTGATAAAGCTCCTTGAGCGGTGATGGATCTACAGATGGAAAACCCAGAAAAGAGTTGAAGAGCTCTGCATTCAGTTGCAAGACTTGGCCCCGAATCTTCACTTCACTTCCGGTAGTCTTTGGGGACCAATTGGCATAGAATTCTCACGTTAGATCAAGATTGCATTCTCCCATATCTTGGAAAATGAAATCAAGATGTAGCGCCATGATTTTAGCCAAAATGCGAGGTTCTCTCTTCGCTAGACTCTCCTTTTGTATCAACTCCACGTGAACATATTTTTTCACTTTGTTGTTCTTGTACCACTCCTTTCCTTCCTCCTCTAGGACCCATTTTATCCCGAACATGCGGCGAGGTATTTGCAGCGAGGAGGATTCAGCTTGCTCTTTTCTTCCCCTTTTCTGACCTTTCTGTGAGGTGGACGCTTTTTCTTTTCCTGGTCGACCTTTTGGTGCCATTTTACCTGAGATTAAAATAAAGTCATGTTAGCTTATCTCGGAAGATTTGATCGACAAACAAACAATAATGGCACCACCCCACACTTAATTTGTTGGCACCAACTAATTAAGTGAATGATATCGATTACTCAGACTTCATCGACATACATGTAGGCGATATGTTCCAAAAATATGTTCAGCACAGTCATACTTTCATGGAACCTTAACTATTCTTTACAACTCTATTTCATGTAATCTTAACTACACTTTCATGTTTGGATTAATGCACCTTTTGAATAAGACTACTACATAGAGATCGTATCAAGTTATGGCATAGAAATAATCACAACATCTCATGCTTGTATTCAATCATGATCTTTATCTCGATGAACGAGTCATTCAAACATTCAAGCTTTCATCTTACAAGATTATCTAATTAACTTTACCATTTAGATTCCGCAAAAAGATGACAGTGTATAACAATCAAATACAAATCGGAACAAAGTCAAGAACACCCACACGTATTCTTTCACTCAACTAGATGTATCATAACAAACCATCCACATTCAAATCACCAACACTACTTCAAGATTTAACAAATCATTATAGGCGTAGTATTGTAATAACTACGGAATATAAAAGAAGAACTTACTTGGTGATGGACTTGGAGGATGATCTTGCAAGGTTAGATGAGGAAAAAGAAAAGTTTTGAGAGATTTGGGAAGGTTAGGTGGCGCCTAGGTTGAGCAAACAATGTGATTTTGTCTCAAGGTTGAAGTTCTATTTATAGACCAAGGCTTGGGTCGGGTTTGACCCATGAAAAATCGGGTTAGAAGACCAAAAAGCATAAGTAGGCGGCGCATAATGCTTTGCCTATGCTTAGCATAGGCGGCGCCTATTCTATAGCCTAGTTGGTCATAGGAGGCGCCTATGCTATGGCATTGTAGATTCAGAGAGCAAAGGCAATGGCATAAGCGGCGCCTTTAGCAAAGCGTAGTTGAACATAGGCGGCGCCTATGGTATGGCCTAGTTGGGCATAGGCGGCGCCTATGCTATGGTATTGTAGATTCAGAGAGCAAAGGCAATGGCATAGGCGACGCCTTTAGATTTTCCTAGTTGAGCATAGGCGGCGACTATGCTATAGCATTGTCGATTCAGAGAGCAAAGGGAATAGCATAGGCTTTGCCTTGTTCGTTGCCTAGATTTGTATAGGCAATGCCTAACCGAAAACCTTTTGCTCCTTCATTACTCACTTACTACCTTTAACATTGCTCACTTTCAAATCAAAATTTGAGACCAAGCTCCTCCTTTATACGTCTTCCCCTACACTTAATCAAAAACAACAAAAACGATTAGAAAGATGGGTTGCCTCCCACCAAGTGCCTTAGTTTTGGTCGTGGCTCGACTCTTCTTTTTGGATTTTTATTTAACAAAACAAACTCTTAGGAAAACAAAACGACTAAAAATGATGGGTTGCCTCCCATGTAGCGCTTGATTTATTGTCGCGGCACGACATAGTTACCTCGATTACTTAGACTTCGTCGAGATAGATGGTGGCCATGCATTTTATCGAGTCAAGAGGACCGATATATGGCTTTACACGTTGGCCATTCACCTTGAAGACACTACCATTTTTGTCTTCTAACTCTACTACTCCAGAAGAGTAGACTTGGCTAATTCTGAACGGACCAGACCATTTAGACTTCAACTTACCTGGAAATAGCTTCAGTCTAGAGTTGAAAAGAAGTACCATATCACCCTTCTGAAAGTTTCTTTGGATAATCCGCCGATCATGGTACTTTTTCATCCGTTCTTTGTAGAGGTCCGCCCTTTCATACGTATGTAGACGGAATTCATCTATCTCATTCAGCTGCTCCAATCTCAGATTAATTGTATCATCCCAAGTTAGGTTAAGCCTCTTCAACGCCCACAAGGCTTTATGTTCGAGCTCAATCGGCAAGTGACAAGCCTTCCCATAAACTAATTGGTACGGGGACATGCCAATTGGTGTCTTGAACGCAGTTCTATAAGCCCATAAGGCATCGTCCAGCTTCCGAGACCAATCTTTCCTACTAGCATTTACAGTCTTAGCAAGGATCAGCTTGATCTCCCGATTAGAAACCTCTACCTGCCCACTAGTTTGTGGGTGGTAAGGTGTAGCTATCTTATGTTTCTTGACCCCATATTTTACCAACACGGCTCTGAACAGCTTGTTGCAAAAGTGTGATCCTCCATCGCTTATGATGGTACGTGGTACCCCAAAATAAGAGAAAATATTCCTCTTTAAGAATGCTACAACACGCTTACCTTCATTATCAGCCAGTGCTACTGCTTCGACCCATTTGGATACATAATCCACAGCAACTAGGATATATTTCATCCCAAACGAACTCACAAATGGGCCCATAAAATCAATACCCCATACATCAAATAGCTCTACTTCAAGAATTTTAGACATGGGC
Source organism: Capsicum pubescens (assembly GCA_030864215.1). NCBI lineage: Eukaryota > Viridiplantae > Streptophyta > Magnoliopsida > Solanales > Solanaceae > Capsicum > Capsicum pubescens. The sequence goes on from CM061538.1 coordinate 183,813,828, forward strand.
ATCTCATGGTGCTTCGAAATTGCGCCTTGTCTCTGACATTGATCACATCTTCTCACAAAATTGTAGGCAGCCTTAAATATCGAAGGCCAATAATAGTCGCTTTGCAATACCTTCCTTGCTGTCCGATCACCTGCGTGATGACCCCCAACTTGGGAGGCATGACTTGCTTCCAATATGCTATGAACCTCCACATCTAGGACGCAGCGCCTAATAACACCATCAGCACATCGTCGAAACAGATATGGTTCATCCCAGAAGTAGTGTTTCACATCATGCATAAACTTCCTCTTTTGATGAAAGGAGAGATTCTCAGGAATCACCTTACTTACCACGTAGTTCGCAAAGTCTGCATACCACGGTAGGTCTTTCACCATAGTGGCTAGGATCTCCTCGTCGGGAAATGCATCATCAATCTCAAGGTCGGGTTTCACTATATGCTCGCTCTCAATTCTAGATAGATGATCAGCTACTTGGTTTTCGCAACCTTTTCTATCTTTCACCTCAAAATCAAATTCTTGAAGCAACAACACCCACCGAATTAGCCTTGGCTTAGCATCCTTCTTTGCCATTAAATATCTCAGCGCAGCATGATCAATATGAACCACCACTTTGGTTCCTAACAAGTAAGCACAAAACTTTTCAAAAGCATAAACAAGTGCTAGAAGCTCTTGTTCCGTGACGGTATAGTTCTTCTGCGCTCCATTCAATGCCTTGCTTGCATAGTAGATTGGATGAAATAACCTTTCTCTTTTCTGACCAAGTACAACACCCAAAGCTACTCCGCTTGCATCACACATCACTTCAAACGGTAGAGACCAATCAGGCGCTACAATAATAGGAGCTTCAACTAGCTTCCCTTTGAGGCATTCAAATACCTTCAAGCAATCTTCACCGAAGTCAAACTTTGCATCCTTCTCCAAAAGTTTGCATAATGGACTAGCAATCTTGGAAAAGTCTTTAATAAACCTTCGATAAAAACCTGCATGACCGAGGAAACTACGAACTCCCTTTACAGAAATTGGAGGTAGTAGTTTCTCGATAACTTCAATTTTGGCTCGATCAACCTCAATTCCTCTTTCGGAGACTTTATGCCCAAGAACAATGCCGTCCTTAACCATAAAATGGCACTTCTCCCAGTTTAGCACCAAGTTGAACTCAACACATCTCTACAACGCCATACTCAGATTCGCCAAGCACGATTCAAACGATTCACCCACAACTGAAAAATCATCCATGAACACCTCCAAGGTGTCTTCAACCATATTAGAAAAAATGGACATCATACAACGCTGAAAAGTGGCAGGTGCGTTACATAACCCAAATGGCATACGTTTGAAGGCAAACATACCATATGGGCATGTAAAAGTGGTCTTCTCTTGATCCTCAGGAGCAATGCAAATCTGATTATAACCGGAATAACCATCTAAGAAACAAAAACATCCCTTCCCTGCCAATCGATCAAGCATTTGGTCCATGAATGGCATTGGGAAGTGATCCTTAAGCGTCCACGAATTCAGCTTCCGGTAGTCCATACACACTCTCCACCCTGTGACAGGTCTGAGTGGAATCAGCTCATTCTTTTCATTCGCAACTACCGTCATGCCCCCTTTCTTGGGCACACACTGTACCGGACTTACCCACTTACTGTCGGAGATTGGATAAACTACCCCAGTATCTAACCACTTAATAATTTCTTTCTTCACCACCTCCTGCATGGGTGGATTCAAACGTCGTTGATGCTCAATAGTAGTCACACAATTTTCCTCGAGCTGAATCTTGTGCATACATATCCGAGGAGGGATACCAATAATATCAGCAATAGTCCAACCGATTGCTCTCTTGTATCTCCTCAGAACAAAAATAAGAGCCGCAACCTGCTGCTCACCTAAATCAGCCGCAACAATAACCGGAAGTGTATCACCACTTCCTAAAAATGCATATTTTAGGTGACTGGGCAGCTCCTTCAATTCTAGCACTGGTGGTTCTTCAATGGATGGCTTTGCTGGTGGTGAAGGGCAATTTTTAAGATCCAGATCCAGCTTCTTAGGAGCATGAAAATAGGAGCCAATTCCTGTTAGAGCATAAATAGTTTCTTCATACTCTTCAACATCCTCACGCTCAAAATTCATAAGCACAGCAGCCAATGGATCAACAATAAGCTGCTTCTCTTCAGATAATTCTTTCTCATCATCATAATAAACATCAGCTATAGAGAACACATTCATATCTTTGGGCTGCTTCATTGATTTGCATACATCAAAACGGACCACTTTGTCATTCATCCGAAATAAAAGCTCATTAGCTCTTAGATCAATAAGCACACTTCCTGTTGCAAGGAAAGGACGCGCCAAGATTATGGGAACTTCAGAATCCACCTCGTAATCCAAAATAACAAAGTCTGCAGGAAAAATGAAGGTGGAAACCTTCACCAATACATCATATAAGATACCAACAGGTCGTTTTACCGACCTATCTGCCATCACGAGCCGCATATTGGTTGGTGTAGGATCACCCAACCCCAACTTTCTGTAAATAGATAGTGGCATCAAATTAATGCTAGCTCCTAAATCGCACAATGCCTTAGCAAAATACAAAGATCCAATCATGCAAAAGAATAGTGAAAGCACCAGGATCTGCCTTCTTCTGAACTAGCGATCTTGTAGCGATTGCACTGCAATGATGAACATTATCTCCCAACTCATATCTTGCTGCCCGCTTCTTTGTCAAAATGTCCTTCATGAATTTCGCGTACCCAGGCATCTGTTCCAGCGCCTCTACCAAAGGAACATTAATAGTCCGCTGTTTCAACATAGTCATAAATTTATTGAACCTGGTGTCATCAGCTTTTTTCTTCAGTCTCTGAGGAATAGGTGGTGGTGGAAGAGGAATAGTTTTCTCCACCACTTCCTTTTTATCTTGCTTCCGATTATCAATCTTTTCAGTCTGCAGACGTCTAGGGGTGACGTCATGAACACACTCTTCAGCTTCTTCGGCCTCTTCACATGCTGCATCAATAATATTACCCGCTATATCATCAACCACCTGCTTGTCCTTGGATGGATTTTCCAATACTTTACCACTCCGGGTAGTAATAGCCATACATGATCCGTCGTTTCTTGAGTTTTGCACAGTGTCGCTAGGTAACGTTCCAGCCTTTCTTTGGTTGAATGCCGCTGATAGTTGACTCAATTGTTGCTCCAGCTGTTTTATTGCAGTAGAATGGGAGTCAACTAATTGGTTTATTGAAGACAAATCATTCTTCACCTCGGTTACACCCATGTTGGTTGCCTCCACTCCTTTTAACAGCTTAGCCATCATATCTTCCATGGACATCTTCCCAGAGCCAGACGCCACAGCCTCACGATTTCCAGGAGGAACGTACAAACCACTCCTGTCGGTCTTATTCTTCCAACTACCTTGATCACGGTCCTTATATCCTGATTTATCATAATAGTTCTGACCTTGGTTTCCTTGGGCATTGCCTCAGAAACCCCCCTGATTATTCAAGTAGTTCGCTTCTTCCTCAGAATCTGATTCATCTCTTCCCTATGACACAACAGCCTTGACTTCTTCGGTCTTCCTTGATAATAAATGCTTGGTAAGAAGATCCATCTGCGTTTTCATATGAGCCATATCCTGGTCACGTTCCTCTTGTCTTCGTCTCTGTTCTGCAGTCATACCAATAGATACAGTAGAGCTTGCTGCCTCAGAATCCCTGGTATGCCAGGCTCTACTCTGCTTTGTCATACGATCCAGCATATCACTCGCCTCAATAAAAGTAAGGTCCATGAATGACCCTCCTGCAGCATTAACAACCACTGGCTTTGTCACCGAGTTCAAAGCCCTATATAATATTTCCATCAAGTGGATATTCGTCATCTGATGGTTTGGGCACCGCATAAGCTTCTTCTTGAACCTCTCCCATGTTTAGTGGAGAGCTTCAGTTGGAAGCTGTCGAAAATTGCTGATCTCATCTCTTAATTGTGCTCTCTTGGACGGCGGAAAGAATCTTTCTAGGAAAGCATCTTTCAGTTGCCTCCAATTAGTGATAGAGTCAGGAGTTAGCCCGTTCAACCATAGAGTTGCCTCTCCAGATAGAGATAATGGAAATAAGCGCAGCCGGATTGCATTTTGTCCAACCCCTGGATTGTCAAACGCCTTGCATGTTGAGATAAAGTTGATCAGATGCATATTCGGATCATCACCTGCAAGTCCACCAAATAACCCTTTGAGTTGCAACAACTGGATCATGGTGCTAGTGATATTAAACTTGGCTCTGGGTGCCAAGGGCGGAGGAATAATAGCCCCTGTGGCACCAGCTTCATCCAAATCGTCATCATCATCATCATCATCAAAAGAAGCCTGCACAGCTCGACGTTCAGGTCTCATTCTCGCTTGACGATCTCTCCTGTTCACAGGTGCTACCACCTCATCTGCACGCCGTGGATTAAGTAACTCATCATCACCCAGGTCCTCATCATCAGGATTTGTTGCCCGACCTGGGTTATCAACATTCTGTTGATGCACTTGAGCAGCTGCCAACACAACTAACCTAGCCTGCTCCTGTTGAGCAACCCTTCTTTCAATGTCACGTTGTGCATCCATTCTGCCAATAAGTTGTGGTTCAGGATTTATGGGTAATAGTGGCTGACCAGAACTTCGTGTATTTGACATGCACTCCAATAAACCTGAACAAAACAAAAACAACAAACAAAAAGTAAAATTCAAGAATCTTTGACCAAAGGGTCTATTAACTATCACAAACTTAGTTGACAACTGTATTCCCCAGCAACGGCGCCAAAATTTGATAACGCCCTAACTACAGCTCTCGTAAGAGTGTAAGCGGTCGCTGTCAAATATAGAACCCAACTGGGTTGGGTGTCGAATCCCACAGGGAATACTTGGTCACTAAGTGTTGCAACTATTAGTAGACTGTTGATCGAAAATTCCACGAAAAAGGAGGGATTGGATTGTGGCGTGAATTAATGCTATCAAAGTAACAACAGAATGCTTTATTTAGTAAGATTTAATCATAGAGAAAAATACGTTAGGGTTATGTCCACCTTATGAGTTCTACGTATCTATTAACTATGAGTAATGCGGAATTCAGACATGCATGCACTTATTGAGATTCTTATTCTAATGGTAAATCCTAGTGTTTCTCAACCATCAAGGATTATTTCACTTTAACTCTCTCGAGCTTAAAGCGTATAACTAATGGTACGAACTCTCCAAGAGGTTAACCCAGTTACGACACTAATGTGTAAATAGGGGTTGGTAGCCCTATTTCCTTGTCACACTCTCTTTTCCAAACATGTAACTTTTCTCTCGAACAAGTTAATGCTATAATGGCCTATTCTCTATGTTTACAACCACGAGAATTAAATTAAGACGAAGAGAGGAATGATATAAGTAGCATACGCATCAAGAATTCACAAACTCATAGTAATAGATAGTATATCAAAAGGGTTCCATAACCCTAACAGAGAAGTTTAGCTACTCATAATTGTAAAGGAAAGCAACGAAGACATCATCATCATACCAAGACGATTACAATCTCACGATGGGTATGTATTGGCGTCACTATGAGGATGACGTGATTTCCTTCTCTAGTCGTTCTTGTAGCGTTTTTCTCTGTCTAAAGTTACAGAAATTGTAACGTGAAAACTAAAAGTGTCGAATGAATAGAAAAATCGGATAGAATAGAATGGATGCTGAAAAATTCAGCAAATAAGGTTTTTATAACATCTTTGTCCTAGTCCTACTAGGTTACTGCTGCACCCCTAAGTATTAAGAAATACTGATTTTTCCCGGGACAGATTCTCCATGCATCACATTTAGTCCACAAACTTGCAAAAGCTGCCTTCCTTCTTACTTGAAGTTTTCCTTTGCTGCCCAAAGTTCCACAAAGTACTGAAATCTTCATCATTAATACCTGTAAACTTGCTAATCACGTAGGTTAGCTCACTTACAGGAAAATGGACTAAAAGTGCAGGAATTATATATTTTATCCTCAAAACTTAGCCTAAAATATGGGTAAATTATGGTGTTTAGGCGTGTAAATACGCCCAACATCATAATCCATTCCTATTTCCACTCGTGAATAGGAAATATGTGAATCAAATCATTTGGTCATTGATGCTCGACCTTTACTTGTTGACAACATAGGCAACAAGCTATAAAATCTGCCACATCTCTCTTCGAACCGCTCCACCAATAATGCTATCTCAAATCTCTATATATCTTAGCTATGCTGGGATGAATGAAATATCTAGAGTTGTAAGCCTTATGTAGAATCATCGATCCTCCAAATACAAATGTGGCCATAAAATCTCAAAAATCTCAGAATCTATGGTGTTTCTATCGGACTAACCACTCAAAACCCGATTGTGAAGGAAGAGAGGCTTGCTATCCTAAAATTGATGATCTTTAATTTGTTCAAATAAAGAGAACCTTGCATCCACGCTTGCCAAAATCCTCATAGGATCTTAAATATCAAGGCGAACCATGAAGTTGGCTAAATACTGGATGTCTTGTGACAACGATCTCTAAGAAACTGAAATACAAGCCAAACTTTCCATACTCACTGCCTTTCGACTCAAGGTATCTACTACTATATTAAACTTGCCCGAATGATACAAGATCGAAATATAATAATCCTTAAGCAAATCCATCCATCCATCTACGCTGTCTAGCATTAAACTCCCTCTAGGTCATAAGATGTTGAAGACTACAATGAAGGGTGAAAAATCTCGCAATGCACACCATAAAGATAATGCCTCCGACTCTTAAGCAAGAAAACTACCTCCGCCAACTCTAAGTCATGATTGGGTTAGTTGTGCACACGCACCTTAAGTTGTATAGAAGCAAAAGCAATAACACGACCCTATTGCATCAATATGAAAACCAACAACAAAAGCAGCATAAAATAAGATGCATCTCTTAACCTCAACAGATAGAGCTAAAACAAGAGCTGAAGTATGGAAATTTTTGAGCTTTCAAAAGATCGACTCACACTTTGCGGACCATCAGAGAGAAAGCTTCTTCTGAGTTAATCTGGTTAAAGAGGATGAAATAGTAGCAAAACCTTTGAAAAATCATCTATAATTTCCCTATCCAATAAAGAAACAAACCTCATTCGGATGTGTAGGTCTATCTCAGTTACTAATCACCTCAATGTTAGCTGGGTATACCATTATACCATCTATATACACCACATATCCAAGGAATATCACCGACTTAAGCCCAAACTTATACTTGAAGAACATGACAAAAACTATATGATCTCTCAAAGTCTGGAGCACGATACTCAAATGTCGTGTATGCTCCTATCTACTTCTCAAATATACAAGGATATCATCGATGAACACAATCACGAAGGAATCCAAATAAGGCCTGAATATTTGCCTCATCAAATCCATAAATGCAGCTGGGGAAATAGTCAACCAAAATGACATCACTAAGAACTCATAATGACAATAATGGGTCCTAAAGGCCGTCTTTAGGATATCCTTAGCCCGAATCCTCAACTGATAGTAACCAAATCTCATATCAATCTTAGAAAATACTGTTGCACCCTAAATATGGTCAAACAAATAATCAACATGAGTCATTGGATAATGGTTCTACGCCATCACCTTATTAATATAACTTTAATCAATACACATATGTATCGAGCCATCTTTTTTATTTACAAACAAAATAGGAGCTCCACAAGGGAACATAATCGGTCTAATAAAACCCTTACCAATAAGATCCTAAAGATGAGAATTCAACTCCTTAATCTTGGCAGGAGCCATATGTTAAGGTACCATAGAAATAGGTTGGGTGCCAGACATAAGATCAATAACAAACTCGATCTTACGGTCAACAAGAATACTAGGCAGGTTGGAAGGGAACACATCAGAAAACTCACAAATAATAGAAACATAGTCAAGCAATAGACTCTCCACACTAGTATCACAAATCCTACCCAGTATCGGAATTGGATTTGATATTTCCTCGGTTTACGAGAAGGGTTTTAATACAACCCCTATAAATAAGCCTCATCGCACTAACATAAGATATAATCCCCATTGGTACGTAGCTGGCCGCTCCCTACTACACGATTGGGGGTACGCCAGCCATGGCAAAGGTAATGATCTTGACAAAATACTGCATGACTGGATGATAGTGGGATAACTTGCTCATGCCCAAAATCACATCAAAATCCACTATGTCTAGAATAATAAGATCAACATAAGTATCAATATCTCTAATAGTTACAACACATGATCTAAAAACTCAATCCACTACTAAAGAATCACCCCGGTAGTAGATACACGTAATAGTATGGATAATAAGTCATAAGACAACTCCAACCGTGGTGCATAATAAGTACAAATATAAGAATAAGTGGATCCTAAATTAAATAAAGCAAGTACCAACTGGTGGCATACCATAATCGTACCTGTAACAACAATATTTTAAGTCTCGGCCTCGGACTTAGCAGGTAATGCATACAACTTACCATACCTTCTACATGGCGGGGTACCTGACTAATCTTCTATCCTGCCTGCCTGAGAACCTTCTAGATTACCCTGGGAATCACCCTTACGACCATGAGAACCACCTATATTTGAGGGATGAACTACTCTAATAGGAGAATCACCCTGAGCTGAAACAACATTATCGCTCGACTAGTACACTCACGCACAAAGTGATCAAAAGACGTGCAACTAAAACATACCCTATGAGCTAAACTAGAACTAAAAAATCCAGCTGACTCGGAGTAACCACTATGACTAGAATGACCAAAAAATAAGCCCTTCAAAGATTGATCGCCACCCTAACCAAGGCGATCTCTGGCATTATACTAACCTCTATTAATAATCTAAACCGTTGCCTGAACAAGTTAACTAGGCTGACACTGAGGCTGATAGGATAGGCACAGAGGATACCTACTCTAGAACTACTATCTTAGGGTGAATAACTACGATAGCTCCCACTGAATCTACCCTAAAACATAGTCCTCTTATCACGGCCCTCACGACCCTTATGGTGAATCTCTTTGTAAGACCCTATAAGATTCTAGGTTCGTTTTAGCTCATTCTTGCATGTAGAAAGGGGTCCAAGACTTAGAATATTTTACTAAGTATTAGGACTTAGTCATTTCTAAAGCCCTCAAACTTTAATAAATTTATTTTCAACCTTACCAATATTGGAAATTTAGTTTTTTATATTGATTCATAATCAGGGGAGTCAATAGTACATCTCATGTGAGTTTTGAAATTTTTGGACAATCATAAGGGTGGGTTTAAAATTCCAAAATAGAAGCTTAGGTCGATAAGCCCGCGGAGCCTTACCTAGAGTGGCGCTATGGAGCCCGCGTCGCCATGACAAGAGCGGAACTCTAGAGCCCGCGACACCTTGGCCAGTCTGGTTCATGTATTTTTTACAGTTTTGCTCCATATTTTTAAGGGCAAAAGAGTCATTTTCCCCTCACCCAATAGATCCTTAACATGGGATTAAAGCCCAAAATAACATAATCACTCATTTTTTTCACAAATTCTATCAAGAACAAAACCTTAGGATTATTAAATTCAAGTCCAAGGTCTAAGAATTTGCCAACAACTCTCACGAATTCATCAATAAAGTATGTAAGCTGTTCATCCTTGGGTTCCTTCCTTCCTTGGAGTTCAAGAAACATTTTTCAAAAACTTAGATTATGAATTATATTCTTGAATGAAAATTATTTTCATGTATGTATTATTGTGTGGATTTTAAGTCAAGAATATTTTGGTGTTCCATGTAAATAAACTAGAATGTGTGTTGATTCATGTAACACTCATGTTAAATCATTGAATTGTGATGTTGGATGTGGTAGTTATGATATTCTTATATTTGTCTTTCTCATGTACAAGAATTATGCATCCTAGGTGTTGGACAAAATGTCTATGTGAATGAATTGTGCATGGTAGCCTAAGTGTGATGCTTTTAAAGTAGAGATATGGTTCCATTATCAATGTTATCGAGTCTTGGGGGTATTGAATACCCAAAATTAGTTGTTTACCTAGTATCTAGTTGAAATAGAATGATTTTATAGTATCTCGAGCAGTAGCATGCGGTCAGTTAACAGAATCAGTGTGAGTTCAGTTAAGCCTAGTACAGTCTGGTGCTAAGTTCTAGTTTCATTCAGTTGGGAGTAGGATTCAGCACCAAGCGAACCCAGGGATTAGAGAAATCCTGCCAGCATAAGGTTTGTTCCTTAGTAACAGTACCTAAGTTATAGAACTACGTAGCTAGTGTAGGGTAAATCATCTTTCTGCCAGACTAGAGTTGACAAAACTATATATATACTTCTTATGAGTCTTCCTGCCAGATTAGGGTTGACCCATACAGTGTTAGTAACCTGTGGCACTGTTCTAATGCCCTTCCAACTGGGGTTATAAGTTGGACCCCAACTTAGTATATAATTGGGGTATATCCATTAGATGATAAGTCCCATAATCTCAATTTCAATCTTACTTCCAGTATTCAAAATTCAGTACTTAGTATTCAGTAGTCAACATAGAACTCAGTCAATTCTACACGATCATGATTTCAGTTATCATTATTCAGTTACCAGAACTCAGTACATTAGTTTTAGATTAATTCAGATAGATGATATATGATTGGTAGTACATGTTCAGTACTTTCAGTAGTCCCACTCTTGCATGTAATCTTATCCAGTTACTTCATGATATTCAGTTATTATTACTCAAGCACATGAACCCCTACATATTAGCCTAACTTCACGTAGCATACCAGTACATTCAAAGTACTGATGCATGCTCTGTCTTTGCACTATGATGTCTTATATCATAGGTTAAGATGATCGGGTTCCTAATCGTACTTAGCTAGACTGGTCTACCAAAAGCAAATTCAAGAGTGAGTTCTCATCCATCGAGGATATGACTTTTATTCAGTTATAATAGTATTTTTAATATTTCAGTTATTCTTAGACTGTAGTTAGAGTTAGTTGGGGCCTGTCCCATCAACTCTTCTATTTTAGATGTTTAAAGGCTTTCAGAAACTTTCAGTTAGCAGTTGTTCCACAGTTGTATTTAATATATTTTTTTTAGTATTATGGGCCTTATGGAGTTTCAGCTTCACTTCCGCATATGTTTTATGATTTTTATTTAGTTTTCACAGTAGGTACCAGTCATGGGTTAACTCATGGTTGTTAAGGGCCATAAGCACTGTGTGATGCCCTGGGTGTAGTCTCGGGGCATTAAAAGCTTAGTATCAAAGCCTAAGATTCAAAAGTATCCTAGGGAGTCTAAAAGTCACATCAAGTAGAGTATTGTGCATGGATGTGTAGTGCGCCACACTTATGGACAAGAGTTTATGAGGAATTTTAGGAAAAGTTCCCTTCTTTTAGTATTTATGTCGGGCGAGTGAGCATGAGCCCAAGTTAAACTCTCTTTCTAATCCAATTTTTCCTTTTGTTTGCAGAACATGCCTCTTAGAAAGACTAACAAAAGAAGAACTGGTAACCAGTCAACACCTCTGCCCGTTCAATAAGATCCCCTAAATGAGCATATTTCTCAAGCAGAATTAAGAGTAGTATTTACCTGAATGAACCTTCCTTCATTTTAGGGTTTAAGTCTTAATAGGACCCATAAAAATTCCTTGACATGGTGCAAAAAGTAATAGACATTATGGGGGTAACTGCTAATGAGAGTGCTGAGTTAGGTACCTATCAGTAGCAAGATGTATCTCATATGTGGTTTAAGTAGTGGAAATTTGATAGAGGCACGGATGCAGGGCCTATAGTGTGGGAAGAGTTTGCTAGTGCCTTCTTAGATAAGATCTTTCCGTTGGAGTTGAGAGAGGCTATGTTGTTAGAGTTCATCAACCTGAAGCAAGGCAACATGAGTGTGAAAGAGTACTCCCTCAAGTTTACTCAGCTGTCCAGGTACGCTCCTCATATGGTAGCAGATAGTAGTTCTAAGATGAGCAAGTTCGTGTCTGGGGTATCTGACAGTGTTGTCAAAAAGTGTAGTACCGCAATGATGATTAAGGAGATGTACTTATCTAAGTTGATGGTCATTCTCAATAGATTGAAGAATAGAAGACTAAGGAGAAAGAGAGGGAGAACAATAGAGCTAGAATAGGTAGCTTCAGTTTCGCTCAACCAAAGTCAGAAAGTGGTAACTGTCCTCAGTTTTACCAAAAATCTTTAGTCCCAGCCCCGTCTTCGGATAGTGCACCAGTTTCCAAATTCAGAAATGATAATACGGATAGGGTGCCAGGATCTAAATTGTAGGGTAGTGTGAACAACATTCAAACAAATCCTCTTTGCCAGAAATATGGCAGAAACCATTAGGGTGTTTGTAGGGATGGAAGCAACGTGTGTTTTGGGTATGGTAAGTCAGGTCATAGGATTTGAGAGTATCCTAAGGTGGGCTAGTAGATTCAGCATAATCGTTCTCTAATTCAGTCCGATCTCTCATCTCAGTAGGGTATCACTTCTAGTACCACCAGTAGGCAGCGCCCAAATAGGATCCATGCACTTCAGTCCTGATATGATCAGGGGAGTTCTCCTAACGTGGTTACTGGTATGTTTCAAGTCTTTTATTTACATGTTTATGCTTTGTTAGATCCTGGAGCCTCTATCTTTTTAACTCCTTACATAGCCGTCAACTTCGAAGTCATCCTTGAAATACTAATAGAGCCTTTCTTAATATATACCCTAGTGGGTAAGTCTATCATAGCCTGGCTGCTATGCAGGAACTTTCTGGTTATGGTGTCTCAGAAAGTTACTTTTGCAGACCTTGTAGAGATAGAGATAACGGATTTTGACATCATTCTCGACATGGATTAACTCCATTCATGCTATGCTTTAGTTGATTGTAGGAGACGAATTGTCTATTTTCAATTACTGAATGAACCAGTCGTGGAGAGGTAGTACTTCAGAACTAAGGGATCAATTTATTTCATACCTTAGAGCAAGAAAAATGATATCCAAGGGGTGTTTCTACCATCTTGTTCGAGTTAAAGAATTTAATTCAGAAAAACCTAATCTTGAGTAAGTTCTAGTCGCAAGTTAATTTCTAGATGTGTTTCTTGAAGATCTCCCCCGAGTTCCTCCTGAAAGAGAAATTGACTTCGAAATAGACCTTCTTCCTAATACTCAACCAATCTCTAGTCCGCCATACAAAATGGCTCTAGCTGAACTTATAGAGTTGAGAAAATAGTTGAAAGACCTCTTGGACAAAGGATTCATCAAGCCCAGTGTATCTCCTTGTGGTGTACTAATTCTAATCGTGCGAAAGAAAGATAACTCTCATAAAATGTGTATAGACTACCGTCAGTTGAACAAAGTCACCATCAAGAATAAATACCCACTTCCTAGAATCGATGATTTATTTGACCAACTTCAGGGTCCAAGTTACTTTCCTAATATAGACCTCAGATCCGGCTATCATCATCTCAGAGTAAGAGAATGTGACATTCCAAAAATAACTTTTGAAACTCGGTCACTTCAAATTTTTAGTCATGTCATTTGGTCTTTCCAATGACCCATCAGCCTTTATGGACTTGATAAACCATGAGTTCAAGCAGTACTTGGACATGCTCGTCATAGTCTTCAGTGATGACATTCTTGTCTACTCCCTTAATGAAAATGATCACGCAGACGATCTCAAAATAGTATGTAGACTCTCAGAGCCCATCAGTTGTTCGCCAAATTTAGTAAATATGAATTTTGTCTAAGTTTAGTAGCTTTCCTTGGTCATATAATCTCTGGTGATGGCATTAGAGTTGATCCTACAAAGACTGAAGCAGTGAGAAACTGGTCTAGACCTATCTCTCCATCAGATATCAGTAGTTTCTTGGGTTTGACTGGCTATTACCGATGGTTTGTTGAAGGATTTTCGTCTATTTCATCCTCCATGTCCAGATTAACTCAGAAAAAAGTCAATTTCTAATGGTCAAATTATTGTGAGAAGAGTTTTCAGGAGTTGAAGACTCGACTCTCTACAACCCTAGTTTTGACTTTACCCAACAGTTTCGATAGATTTCTTGTATATTATAATGCTTCCAGAGTTGGTTTAGGGTGTGTTTTGATGCATAGAGGTAAGGTTATAGCATAAGACCTTAGATAGTGTAATACCCATGAAAATAATTACCTTATCCATGATCTTGAGTTAGAAACTATTGTGTTTTCCTTGAAAATTTGGAGGCATTACTTGTATGGGGTGCATGTTGATGTGTTTAAAGACCACAAAAGCCTGCAGTATGTGTTTTCATAGAAAGACCTGATCTTGCATCAGAGAAGGTGGTTAGAGTTATTGAAAGACTATGACATGAGTGTATCATCCGGGAAAGGCCAATATAGTTGTAGTCACCCTCAGTAGATTGTCCATGGGTAGCGTTGCTTACATTAAGGATGGTAAAAAGAAGTTAGTTCGGGAAGTTGATCAGCTTGCCAGACTAGGTGTCCATTTAGTTGATTCGGTTGAGTATAGTGTTTCCGTGCAGAGTGGTTCTGAATCTTTGTTAGTTTCTGAGGTGAAAGAAAAGAAATATAGGGATCCTAGTTTAGCTAAGCTGAAAGAGTCTGCCAGAGATAAAGAATTAGATGTTTTCTCCCAAGGGGGAGATGGTGTTTTTCATTGCCAGGGTAGGTTATGTGTGCCATGTGTAGATGATGTGAGACAGTGAATTTTTGCTGAAGCACATGGTGCGCGTTACTCTATTTATCCAGGGGCCACTAAGATGTACCGCATCTTGCGGGAAGTCTATTGGTGGAGTGGGATGAAGAGGGACATTGCATAGTTTGTGGCTAAGTGCTCTACTTGTCAATAGTTGAAGATTGAGCACCAAAAGCGTAGTGGTTCCATGCAGGAGTTTAGTATTCCCACGTGGAAGTGGGAAGAAGTGAACATGGATTTCGTGACAGGATTTCCTCGTACTCGTCGTTAGCATGATTTGATTTGGGTCATTATAGATAGGATGACCAAGTCCGCCCATTTCTTGCCAGTCCATACTTTCTATTCAGCCGAGGACTATGCCAAACTTTATATTAGGGAATTGGTTAGGTTGGATGGTGTTCCATTGTCCATCATTTCAGATAGAGATATGCAGTTCACCTCTCACTTTTGGAAAGCCTTGCAAAAGGGTCTAGGTACCCAAGTCCACCTCTGTATAACCTTCTACCCTGAGATAGATGGTCAAGAAGAAAGTACCATTCAGACTTTAGAGGTTATGTTGAGAGCGTGTGTTATTGATTTTAAGGGTATCTAGGATGATCACTTACCTTTGATTGAGTTTGCATACAATAATAACTATCATTCCAACATTCAGATGGCTTTATTTGAGACTCTTTATGAGAGGAGATGCAGATCTTTGATTGGTTGGTTTGAAGTAGGTGAGGCCACGGTGGTGGGGCTTGACTTGGTGTTTGATGATTTAGAGAAAGTATAGTTGATCAAAGAGATGCTTAAGACAGCCCAGAGCCGGTATAAATCGTATGTAGATATGAGTAGGAAAGATCTTGAATTTGAGATTGGCGACTTTATGTATCTGAAGATCTCTCCCATGAAGGGAGTGAAGAGATTTGGTAAGAAGGGGAATCTTAGTCCCTGATATGTTGGTCCTTATAGGATTCTGTGTCATTTTGGAAAGGTAGCCTATGATCATGAGTTGCCTGTAGACTTAACATCTGTGCACCCAGTGTTTTATGTCTCCTTGATAAAGAAGTGCATTGGTGAACCAGCAGTGGTAGTCCCTGTAGAGAGTGTAGATGTTCAGAATAGTTTCTCTTACGAATAATTCCCAGTCGAAATCCTCGATCGTCAAACCCGCAGACTAGGGAACAAAGAAGTTCTCTTGGTCAAAGTTCTTTGACAAAACCAGTCCGTTGATGGAGCCACTTGGGAAGAAGAAGCAGACATGAAAACCAAGTACCGTCATCTCTTATCCATAAACTCAGACTCAACCTAAGGTAGAAGTCTACCTTAGATTTGATCTGTTCCATGCTTAGTTCCAGCTACATATCATTCTCATATCATTTATGCGTTCATAAATCAATTCAGTCATGTGTTATGTCTCAAGATTCAGTCATGTCCTTTCTATGCACGTTAGTATAGTTGCAGTACATCGGTGCCTCTAAGCTTAATTAGTCTCATTCTAAGATGAATTTCCCAAGGAGGAGATATTGTAAGACCTCATAAGATTCTAGGTTCGTTTCAGCTCATTCCTGCACATAGAAAGGGGTGTAAGACTTAGAATATTTTACTAAATGTTAGAACTTAGTCATTTTTACAGCCCTCAAATTTTGATGAATTTATTTTCAACCTCCCCTACATCAAAAAGTTAGTTTTTAAGTTGATTCATGATTGGGGGAGTCAATAGTACATCTCAGATAAGTTTTGGAATTTTTGAGTTAGCGTAAGGGCGTGTTTGAAATACCAAAACAGAAGCTCAGGGCGATTATCCCGCAGCGCCTTACCTAGAGTGGTGCTATGGAGACCATGGCGCCCTGCCTTGAGCAGCGCACCAGAGCCTGCGACCCCCTAGCCAGTCCGGTCTGTGTATTTTCTGCAGTTTTGCCGCATTTTTACAGGCAAAAGGGTCATTTTCCCCTCACACACTAGGTCTATAACACGGGATTAAATCCCCAAATAGCATAATCACTCATTTTTTTTCACAAATTCTCTCAAGAACAAAACCCTAGGATCATCAAATTCAAGTGCAAGCTCCAAGAACTAGCCAACAACTCTAACAAATTCATCAATCAACGTATGTAAGGTGTTCATCCTTGGGTTCCTTCCACCTTTGGAGTTCAAGAATCCTTTTTCAAAAAGTTAGATTATGAATTACATTCTTGAATGGAAATTATGTTCATGTATGTATTGTTGTGTGGATTTTAAGTCAAGAAGATTTTGGTGTTTCATGTAGATAAACTAGGATGTGTGTTTGTTCATGTAACCCTCATATTAAATCTTTGAATTGTGATGTTTAATGTGGGAGTCATACATTAATGTATTGCTCTTTTTCATGTACAAGAATTATGCATCCTAGGTGTTTGACAAAATGTCTATGTGAATGAATTATGCATGGTAGCCTATGTGTGATTCTTTTAAAGTAGAGATATAGTTCCATTATCTATGTTATCGATTGATGGGGGTATTGAATACCCGAAATTATCTATTTACCTAGTCTCCTGTTGAAATAGAATGATTTCGTAGAATCTCAACTAGTAGAATTTGGTCAGTTAATAGAATCAGTGTGAGTTCATCAAGCCTAGTACAGTCTAGTGATCAGTTCCAGTGTAATTTAGTTGGGAGTAGGATTCAGCATCGAGCTAACCCAATGATAGGGGCATTCCTGCCAGTATAGGGTTTGACCTTTAGTAGCAGTCCCTGAGTAACATAATTACGTAGCCAACGTAGGGTAAATCATCTTTCTGCCAGACTAAGGTTGATGTAACTATATGTACTTCTTATGAGTCTTCCTGCCATATTAGGGTTTACCCAGCTAGTGTTAGTAACCCGTGGCACGGTGCTAACACCTTTCAAACTTGGGTTACAATTTAGACCCCAACTCAGTATATAATCAAGGTATGTCGGTTAGATGATAGCTCCCACAGTCTCAGTTTCCGTCTTAGTTCTAGTATTCAAAATTCAGTACTTAGTATTCAGTATTCAGCACAGAACTCTATTAGCTCTACATGATCATGATTTCAGTTATCAGTATTCAGTTACTAGAACTCAGTACATCAATTTTAGATTAATCCAGACAGATGATATATGATTGGTAGTGCATGTTAAGTACTTTTAGTAGTCCCAGTGTTGCATGTACTCTTATCCAATTACTTCATGATATTCAGTTATTATTACTCATGCACATGAACACCTGCATATTATCCTAACCTCACCTAGTGTGCCAGTACATTCAAAGTACTGACGCATACTCTTTCTTTCCGCTATGATGTCTCATATCATAGGTTCAGATGCTCGGGTTCCTGACCCTACTTAGCTAGACTGGTCTACTCGCAGCAAATTCAGGAGTGATTCCTCATCCATTGAGTATCTGACTTTTATTCAATTATAGTAGTATTTTTAGTATTTCAGTTATTTCAGATAGTAGTTAGAGTTAGCTGGGGCCTGTCCCGTCAACTCTTCTATTTCAGATGTTTATAGTCTTTCAGACACTTTCAATTAGCAGTTGTTCCACAGATGTGTTCTGTATTTGTTTTTCAGTATTATGGACCTTATGGTGTTTCAGTTTCACTTCTGCATATGATTTATGATTGTTATTCAGTATTCACAGTAGGTACCAATCATCGGTTAACTTGTGGTCCTTCAGGGTCGTAAGCACCGTATGATGCCCAGGGTGTAGTCTTATGGCTTTACACTTCTCTATCACCTAAGCGTGACTCAACTCCTCTAGAAAAATACCTACACTAAATAATTAAATTATAAGTAGACATACGAACGAGGAGTCTCAACCTTAAAAAAAATAATGGACTCTCTCATACTCAGTGTCCTGAATAAAAGTACATGTCTAGCCAAAATGAAAAAATGAGCCTCATACATTGCAACTATCATATATCCCTACTCCAATCTAGAGTAATGATATTTCAAATAATCTCTAAGGCTGCGAGGCATATATTTCTCAAAGAACATCTCGGAGAACTGAGTCCAAGTCAAGAGAGAAGATCTATTTATAATCTATATAACCTCTCCACTAATGTCGAGCAGCCAAGTCCAACTGAAATATGGTGTAATCCATACCACGAGTCTCAACATATCCTAAATTATGGAGCCTATACCTAAATTATGGAGCCTATACTCATTAGCAATCAAGAACTCATATGCATCCTTGATCGGTGTACCAAAACACCTAGGCAAAGAAAAACTTAAAACTCTACCCAACATCTTCTAATCCTCAAAAGACATAGCAGGATGAGAAACCACTGGTTGGACAACTACCAATAGAGAAACTGCTGGTGTGGGAGGAACCTTAATTCCGGGAGCCACAGCTATAAAATATATTAGTTACACTCTGATCAATAGACTGAGCATCATCAGACTGCACACCACCAACTATCCCCCATAGTTGAACAAACACATCTTTGAGTATTGAAAAAGAAATAAACCCTGGTGGAGCCTGGGTTGGTCCGTGGCCCACGACTGGCTAAGTAGAAAGAATATCTAGCTCAGGAGAGAGAATAGGACATAGGGAAAGTGACATATCTTGGACCCTAGCTGGGGACACATTATGCGGTTTTGCCAGGACCTATAGGAGTGGGATCCCTAGGCTGAGTCTCAAGACCCTCATATCATGTAGCAGTAACATGTATCCTAGCCATCTGCGAAATAGTAAAGTCAAGTGAATACATATATAAATCTACTTAGAATCTTAGCATGAAGTGTGTGAAATAAGTGATGAACTCCTAAGAATTTCCCATAGCCTACCAAAGATAGGAAACATACGTTATCATTTTGATCTATAGGACCCTACAAGACAATTGATCTTGTACCAGCAATACCGATGAAACCTAGGCTTCGTTACAAATTTATCACGACCCAATTTATGAGTCATGATGGCACCTACTCTATTCTATAGGTAGGTAGGCCAAATTGTAACCTAGAACAAAATGCAATGGGTTCACTGGGTGGAAAATGCCCAACTTAAGCGGAAATCAACAACATAATTGATAAAATAGATAAAACACTCGACATAGATAGAAATAGTCAATACAAGATACCATCCCATGACCTGGTAGAGCTAGTATAAGAACATCTAATAGTATTACAACTTAATGACTTAGAATAGTCAACAAAATTTGTCTCGATAACAAAATATTGAATATTAAAAGATAGAATGAAATAGGTAACTCCGACTCCAAGAGCTCACCCTATCTCTAGAAAATCAACACAACACGATCAATGGTAATAACTTGTACCAAAATCTATACTGAAAAGGTATAGAAGTATAGTATGATTACCAAAACAATGGGTACAAAGTCTGACTGACTGAGCTAATCATGATATAAGTATGATAATATGCAAGATATCAAAACTAAGTCAAGGTATAGAAATGAACCTGGGTTATCTTTAATACCACTGTACATACTAAGAAATTTACCCAGAATAATAATAATATAACATAAGGCATCAACACATGCCAAAATCACTGTGCAATATAAGTAAATAGATTAGAATAATAATGCATCACAAGGTATCATACAAGCAATCACAAACTACAAAATTAGCTCTAATATGCTAATAGGTTTGAACAGTAAATAACTCATCATAGAATACCATACACCTTGAGATTACACTCAAAGATAGAATAAAGAAAACAGTCATCGCTTAAAAATAACCACTCATTATTTAACCATCATTCTACAATTTCTCATCAATCGATTAGTTATCGAAATTCGATAATGTACCCACATTCCATAGTATTACCAACGTTTAACAACCGTATTATCGTTACTAACTAGTCAGCATTTATAAACTAACCATCATTTATTAACTAATTTATTTGATTACTATTCACCATATAACCTCTAGTCATTATTATCACTTAAACAACATTAATTATCACTTTTCATCCTTTACCAACTAATCCTCCTTTATCAACTAGTCATGATTAGTCACTTAAAAAATATCCATCACTAGTCCTTATTTATCATTAATCATAAACTATACCACCTTATAATCATTTATGACTTTCAGGCTATAACCGATATCCCTAATGCAAAGACCATACCCAACTTGTATATTCATATATCTATCTATCTATCTATCTATCTATCTATATATATATATATATATATATATATATATAAATGTATATATAGTCCTCATATGATTTTTTTGGCACCCTTAATTGAACCTGAGACCATGTTTATGGCAAAATTTGATATGTATTACATTACATAAAAGAATGACCACATAACATATGACACTATTTGCTTATTTTACATAAGTTTAAGTATCTATTTGTACATATTTGAAAATTATAGGATATAAATGTAAGTTGAGGTCAAGTTAGAAGGATATAAATGTAAGTTGAGGTCAAGTTATATATATATGTGTGTGTGTGTATATATATATATATAATATCCATAGCCAAACTTGAAATGGTAGATGTACACATAGGTACATCAGTATAATTATCCTCTGCCCTTGGACGGTACATATCATCATAACCATCTTTTGAAATTGAACCGGATATAATCAACATCATCATCCCGAATTAAATGAGTATAATCAACATAATAACTTTCAGAATTGAACCAGGTATAATCAATATCAACATCATCTTACAGGATTAAACTGGGTATAATCAACATAATCATCTTTCGTAATTGATCCAGATATAATCAATATCACATCATCTTCTGAAATTGAACCTAGTACATAATCATCATAGTTATCTTCCAAAATTGAATAGGTTATAATCAATATAAACATCATCTTCCAGAATTAAACTGAGAATAAGTAATGTCATAAGTGCTAATATAGTTAAGCATCATGATTTCTAGCATAATTAATAGCATAAATTCCCATATAATTAATAAGCATGACTTCTAGATGAATTAATAACAGAATTGCTAACATCATCAATAAGAGTATTTTCTAGCAAGATTCCCAGAAAGACTATTTAGCATGATTAGAATCATAAGTAATAGCATATGCAATAACTTTTCCATAGAATGGTCAATCCTTATCATTAGCATAATAGATACTTTATACATCGCATAACCAATAGCTTATCGCAACATACTCCATATCTCATCATAGCATAATCGACAATCAAATCTAGTAGTCCATAAATATTACTTCTAATGCCATTATTATCCAAACCATCATGTGGCAAGGTTCCCCAATATTGCCTCAAAGGGGCATTCTAAAGGAATTTAACAATGTATAAGGGTCTCAAGATACTACTATCAATCTTGACTTAAAGTAGCTCAAAGAGCCTACTCCTAAATCCCCGAAATACATTCTAAGTCAAATTCTATCCCAGACTAGGCTAATTTATCTAAATTCATTCTTAGATGTTATGTAAGATATACCCAAGGTAGAGGATCCTCCCAAACACCACAACTAAGTAAACATAGCAACTTAGCCAACTTCCACTAGTGAAAGGAACTAAGACCAATCTTACCCTAAGAATAAGTGACTAAAGAACTTTTTCCTAACTTGAGTGACCTAGGACATTCTCATAGTAAGAAAGTTAAATGAATTCCAATTAAACTAAGGCATAAGGGAACAAGCTAAGTGTTTCAACTCTTTAATTTCAAGATAGCCTAAATGGTCCAACTAACCCAAGTCTTGCATTTCATCAATCCAACACCTAAAACCCATCACAAATCAAACTTAATATCATAAAAATACTATAAAGTAGCTCAATCTAACAAGGGATAAACCTAACCTACGTGGACACCAAATAAAGCTCACATGATCCACTAAAGCACCATTTTTCTCTTTCGAGAAACTTCCTCAAGATGCCAAACTATCATAAAAACATTCTATTCATCAATATATGAATAACAATACATATATTGCACCATTGCAATTTGCGTCTAAAAATAATATAAAAACTTTATATGGGTCCCAATACGAAAATTGCATTTCTAAAATTAATTCAATATTATTACATGCTCAAGGAATCCTTACCCTCAAAATGGGTGAAAATAAAACTAAATTGAGGCTAAAATCAAGCTCTAAAAGTTTTGGAGTTTTGAGAAAGAAAAACAAAAAATCTACCATGAATTTAGAGAAATCTTACCTCAAATTCGAAGAATAAATGAGTTTTAATCAAGCTTCACTTCAAATTTTATTTATCTCACTATTCTGGATTTAAGATCTAAATAAATGAGTGAAAATGGATGAAATCATAATATAATGGTCTATTAATACCCACACCAGGTACTTGGGATCACGCTATCATTGACCTAGACCAACGATTGCAGCATTAATGGATGTACATGCAAGTTGTGATTGCAACTTATGCCTTACCTGGGCACAATTTTGATGACTGCCTAATGTGTTGTGATTACAACACCTATTTTGTGATCCACCAATTTTCTTATCTAGGGTACCACGATCGCGGCCCTTGGCTTACGGTAGTAGTTGCACCAGAAGATAGCTGAAACTTGGAAAATCTGCCAAGAACTTGGGATTCATTCATAATCCTATACATTCAAATGAACTATGTAACCATACCAAATTTGATGTTCTAAACTTAATGGAGAAATAAGATTTCCAACTGAGGTTGTTTCAACAAAATATGGGTCCCACACCCATATTTCATTTGCATAACTTTTTGACCAATAGGTCAAAATGATATTGGATGCCTTGGGACCCTAACCAAAGGTTCTTCTAGCCTAAAATTGATATTTTAAAGTTTTTGGTGTAGTTAGAAGTTGAATTTGAGGTTGGCTAATTAAAGTTTTCATTTGGAACCAACAATGACTTCGAAATAGAGGTCTCTAAGAATCAAAATAAACTTCTCGATAACCGAGATTTCAGTTCCATCAAGTCATAAATGACTTGGAGTAGCTGAAAATTCTCTAACGGAAAAAATAAATGGAAATATAGAAAATTACCAAATTGGTCATTACAATGGAGCTATGTAATTTTCATCCAGTTTTTGTTTTTTTCACTTGGAGTGAACGCCTTTTGGTCCTTTTTCCCCTAGCATGATTTTTAAACACTAAATAAACCCCTTTTCTTTAGTTTTCACAGATCAAAATCCACAATTTTCTTCTCTATCCCTCCATCCAAGAAACATCAAAGGTTTTTAAAGAGAATTCACCATTCAAGCTCCAAACTTCAAATTCTCTTCAATTTCTTGTGTATTTCAAGCATGTTTCCCACCCTTAACTTGAATTTTAAATTTTGGCATTTATTTAATCATTATTTAATATGTTTTAATTGATGGGTTTGAAATTAGGTAGAGGGATTTTGATGGTTATAACTTGAATTGCATTTTCTATTGTTTAAATGTGTTGTTTATACTTTAATTGATGGGTTTTGGGATTGAAAGAGTGAATTGTTATGAAGATTAAAATGGGGAACATGATTTTCCTCAAATTAAAGAAAATTTATCTTGATAATGCCAATAACGTCAACCCACCTTTATAACTTTAGTTTTGAATAAGAAAATTACACGATTTAACTTTACTTTTGGAACATTGAATTACATTAAAGGATTAATAGATAAAATGGTTTTGGAATGCCTTGGTGGAAATGGTTTTGATTTTTAAATGAAACATCAGAGTCTAATGGTTAAATGTACTAATTTTTGCGTAATTTAATTAGCTTTCCATCATATTATTATGAAGATACCATATTGGTAAATGCCTTAATAAATGACTCCTTGGTTAATGTTTAGGTTTATGTGCAAACTATTTTAATTTGGGCTTAAAAGGAATTGTGTAGCTCATCGTGAAGGTGTAGTTTCAGGGGGACTAACACCATAAACCACATTTGCCAACGTGGGGGCATATGTGACTGTGTGCTTGGTCCACACTTTATATTTTTTATGGCTATCATCTTTGTTTCTTTATCCATTCTTCTGTTTCTTTGTTATGTGTTGCTAATATACACTGGATCCCTTCAAACATAGGGAGTCATACCTATATAGTGTGTGGGTGCTTTAGGACAGAGCGAGCTTCACAGTTCAGTTTAACAGTTTTAATCTCCTATTCAGGACCCTTGTCCCTATCTCGACATCCTATATATGTATATATAAATGTTGTGCATGTGGTTTTTGACTGAATTTTGGCAATGGAATTATTTTATCCCATTTATTTGAGTTACATGCCAATGATCACCCCACTAACAGTCCTTGGATGGTGCATCATTTCATGATGTAGGATCCAAGGGATTTTTTGTTGCTCCTGTTCAATGTTAGGTAATTTGGTACCCCTTTGGATCTGCTATGAAGTGGTGAGCCTCCATATTTTAGAATACTGAACCATTTCATTTATTTTCTTATTTCATAACACATTTGGATTTCTTCTTTGTCATAGTCGGGGGCATGTCCCTGTAATACCCCATACTTTTACTAGCTCATTTTAGATCTTAGTGTGTCAAGGGTCAACTTAAAAAGTGTATACCTCTTGATACATATAGAATCTTCCATTTATAGACCCACTATTGTGTAGATAATTGAGTTAGCTTTCCAACGATACCAATTTCTCACTAATTCGATACTCGGTTGAGAAGTTATGGCATTTTTAGTGGAAAATAGTGGAGCATCGCGATAGTACCACATCGAGGTGGAGTTCAAGCTTGCAATTGTTCGATTTCTAGTGAGGGACCATGATTAGCCCGCATCATGGTAAATCTCAAATATCCATTTGTCCTCTTTCCATTAGCTCACCACAATTTTCCTGTATCGCGCCAAAATCCTCAATAAGACAGACACCACATCATGGTGGAGTGCAAAATGGCACTCGTCCCTTATCTAGTGAGCCCAATTCAACTTTACCATATCATACTAAAGGAAAAAATAGCATTCGTCCCTTATCAAGTAAGCCAATTGCGATTTCACCACGTTGCGGTGTTGGATAAAATTGGGATCGTCCCTTATCCAGAATGGCAATGCGATAACTATCATATCACGCCAGAGGCCAAAATGGCACTCGTCCTTTTCCAGTAAGCCCCCACGATAAGCACCTCATCATGGTATGGCCCAAAATTGGGATTTCCAAGTTTGTGTAAATTTTAACTAAGTGAAACCTAGTCATTTTCCAAGCCCTCAAATCGTGAAAAATAGGGAATTAAACATTGGGATATTATTTTACTTATGAATTTTGATAACATTGGGTTTTTATTTTTCTTATGCATTCACCCCTACATGCTTAGTTCATTCTCAAAGTACTGATCCCCATATATGTCTATGTGCTACTTTTTTTAATAATGCAGGTTGAGGTGCTCAGTCTCAGCAGCATGAGTAATTTCAGGCATCTCTATCTATATCCCGATAGTTGGTGAATCCCATGGTTGAGGGCCCACTTATTTAGATTTTTAGCTTCCATAGTATTTGATTAGTTGTTTTCAGTACAGTTCGAGTAAGTTAGGGGTTTGTCCAACGACTTTCTAGTTCTTAGTAGTAGAGGCTTGTCGGACTGCTAGATATGGTTCAGATTTTCTAGTATTAGTTGTTCAGATAGTATACTTAGTTGATCTAAGTTCAGTTTTTGATATAATTCAGTACTGTTGCTTGATTGGTTTACTTTAATATGAGTTCCAGATCTAGTAGAAGGCTTACAGGGTTAGCTTGAGACTACCCATAGTCTTGAGTACCGTGTGATGTATCAGGTCCTATTTCTAGGGCATTACAAACTTAGTATCAGACCCAGGTTTAGAGAGTCATAGGGAGTCAAACAAGATGCATTACGTAGTCTTGATCATGGGTGTAAAGAACGCCATATTTAAGAGCAAGAGACTATGAGACGTTTTAGGAAATAATTTTTTTCTTTTATAATCTATCGTGCTTATATCTATCTCTATCTACTGTTAACTCGTGCTCTTTTATGATAGAATATCCCTTCTCATAGAGCTAACACTTGCATAAATGATAAACAACCACCCTAACCTGTTGATCCTCTAAATAAGAATGTGTCTCATGCTGAATTTCACACTATTTTTCAGGCATTGGCCCAGGCTGTTACTACCAATGTTCAGGACAACCATCAGGTTATAGTCCCACCTCAACAAGAGATTGATTTAGCTATAGCTAGACTTCATGATTTCATGAGTATGAATCTGATAAAATTCTTTGGGTCAAAGGTAGGTGAAGACCTACAGTTGTATCTTGATGAGGTAAAAAAGATCATACAAGTTATGCATGTTACTTAAGAGGAGAGTGTGAAATTGGCTTTTTACAGATTGAAAGATGTTTCTTATGATTGGGTTGTTATATGGAAGAAAGGTAGGGGTAAGAATGCAACTCCTATAAGTTGGTAGGTATTTTAGGATACATTTATAGATAGGTTCTTTCTGCATGAGTTGCGGGAGGAAAATATTAAGGAGTTCATAAACCTAAGGCAGGGATCAATGACAGTGAAAAAGTGCTGTCTTAATTTGAATCAGCTATCTAAGTATGCTCCTGATTTAATGGTTGACACTAGATCTGGTATGAGTTAGTTTGTTACCAGAGTGTCTAGATTGGCAGTAAAGGAGTTTAGGACTGCCATGCTTATTATAGATAATGATCATGCTAGGTTGATGACTCATGCTTAACATATTGAGGCAGAAAAGTTTAAGAGAGAAGATAGAGGAAATAAGAAGTCTAGAACTGGGAAATTTGAGTATGGTCAGTCAAGATTTATAGGGGAAAATCATTCACGGTTTCAGTGTTGCCCGCCTATGTCGGCGATATCTTCAGCCAGTGCTCTCGCACCTAGAACCAAGCAGGAGTAGTGGGGTAGGACTTTGATGTCCAGATCTTAGAATAGTGTGGGTGGAAGGCCTAGTTATCTTGCACATGCTAGATGTTGTAACAATTATCCTAGTAAGTACTTTTTGGGTCATAAAGGTTGTTTTGGATGTGTTAAGTTGGGTCACGATATCAAAGAGTTCCTTATGCTAAGAAAGGAAGCAGGGATGTTTGTCCCCAGACTTAGGCTACTAGTGCACCAGCTCCCATAGGTCACCCAGCCCCTCCTCAGGGTGCATCATCCAGTACCAGTGGCAACCAGTGCCATAATCTATTCTATGCTTTAGCATCCCGCTAGGAGAAGAAGATTTCACCAGATATTGTTACTAGTATGCTTCGTGTCTTTCATTTTGATGTATATGTATTGTTAGACACCGGGTCTAATTTCTCTTATGTGACTTCGTTGGTTGCTATAAATTTTAGGATAGATCCTCAAAATCTTTCTAAGCCATTCTACATTTCTACCACAGTAGGTGAGCCAGTTATTGCCAAACAGATCTATAGAAAGTGTCCTATCGCTGTCTTTCATAAGATCATGTTAGCAAATTTGATAAAATCAGATATGGTTGACTTTTACCGTATTCTTTGTATGGATTGTCTCTATTCCTATTATGCATCTATAGATTATCGCACCTGAGTGGTGAAGTTTTAGTTTCCTAATGATCTAGTTTTTGAGTAGGAAGGTAATTCAGTGTCTCCAAATAGTAATTACATATCATATCTAAAAGCTAGAAAGTTGTTATCAAAAGGGTGTATCTATCATTTAGTTTGAGTCAAAGACGTGAAGTCTGAGGCTCCAACTGTTCATTCAGTTCATGTAGTAAATAAGTTTCTGGAAGTTTTTCCTGAAGAGTTGCCAGGGGTACCTCCCGAAAGGAAATAGAATTCAAAATTGATCTTCTTCCTAATACTCAGCCCATCTCCAATCCTCCATATCATATTGCTCCTTCCAAGCTCAAAGAGTTGAATGAGCAACTCAAAGACCTCTTAGATAAGAGTTTCATAAGGCCTAGTGTTTCTTCATGGGGAGCTCCCATCCTATTCGTGCGTAAGAAATATGGTTCTATGTGAATATGGATTGACTACCATCAACTGAATAAAGTCACAGTTAAAAATATATTTCCTCTCCCCAGAATTGATGACTTATTCGATCAACTTCAAGGTGCAAGTTATTTCTCCAAGATAGACCTTAGATCCGGCAATTATCATCTTAGAGTAACGGAATGTGATATCCTAAAGATAGCTTTCAGAACCTGTTATGGTCACTTTGAATTCCTAGTCATGTATTTCAGGCTAAGAAATGCCGTAGCATCCTTTATGGACTTGATGAACCGCATATTCAAATACTACCTAGATATGTTTGTCATAGTCTTTATCGATTATATCCTTGTCTATTCCCTTAGTGAGGATGACCATGCAGACCATCTTAGAATTGTGTTGTAAACTCTTAGAGATCACCAGTTGTTTGCCAAATTCAACAAGAGTAAATTTTGACTAAGGTCTGTAGCTTTCCCCGATCACATCATTTCTGACATCATTAGAGTTGATCCCCAAAAGACCGAAGTAGTAAGAAAATGGACTTGACCTATTTCTCAATCAGACATCTGAAGTTTTTTGGGTTTAGATAGATATTATAGATTGTTTGTTGAGGAGTTTTTGTCCATTGCATATCCCATGACCAAATTAATTCAGAATAATGTTAAGTTTTAGTCATCGTCAGATTTTTGTGAGAAAATTTTTTAAGAGTTGAAAACTCGACTCACTTCAGCCTTAGTCTTAGCATTACCTGATGGTATAAATGAGTTCGTTGTGTATTGTGATGCCTTTAGAGTTGGTTTGGGTTGTGTTTTGATGGAAAGAGGTAAGGTCATAGCCTATGCCTCTAGACAGCTTAAGCCTTACGAAAAGAACTATCCTACTCATGATCTTGAATTAGCTGCTGTTGTGTTTGCTTTTTGAATATGCAGGCACTATATTTATAGGGTGCATGTTGATGTGTTTATGGAACACAAATGTTTGCAGTATGTTTTTACGCAGAGAGAGTTGAATCTCCATCAGAGAAGGTAGTTAGAATTGTTGAAGGATTATGACATAAGTATTTTATGTCACCCGAGCAAGGCCAATATAGCGGCAGATGCCCTTAGGACATTGTCTATGGGTAGTGTTGCTCATGTAGAGAATGATAAGAAGGACCTAGTTTGAAAAGTTCATCAATTGTCTAGATTAAGTGTTCGTTTAGTTGATTCGGCTGAGGGTAATGTTTGGGTTTAGAGTAGTGCAGAATCTCCCTTAGTTTTTGAGGTGAAGGAGAAATAAGATTAGGATCCCATCCTATTTAAGTTGAAAGAGTCGGTTAGATATCAGAAGGTAGAGGATTTCTCCCAAGGGGGAGTGATGTGTTAAGATACCTAAGTAGATTGTGTGTGTAGTGCGTTGATGATTTGAGACAGAAGATTATGGTTGAAGCGCATGGTGCGCGTTATTCCATTTGTCCTGGTGCTAAAAAGATGTATCAAGATTTACGGGAAATCTATAGGTGGAGTGGTATAAAGAAAGATATTGCGGAGTTCATAGATAAGTGTTCAGTTTGTCAACAGGTTAAGGTAGAGCACCAAGGTTAAGGTAGAGCACCAAGGGCCTAGTTAAGCATGCACAACCCAAGAGTTCAGTATTCCCACTGAACCAGCCTTTCAATTCATCTTTTCATCCACAGACAGATGGTCAGGTAAAGAGGACATTCAGACTCTAGAAGATATGTTGAGGTCATGTGTGCTTGATTTCAAGGGTAGTTGGGATGAGCATTTGTCGCTGATCGAGTTTGCCTATAATAATATTACCATGCAAGAATTCGGATGTCCCCATTTGAGGCTCTTTATGGAAGAAGATGTACGTCACCTATCAGTTGGTTTGAAGTGGGTGAGCCCGTGCTGATAGGGCCAGATATACTGTTAGAAGCTATGGATAAGGTCCAGTTGATTCGAGAAAGGTTGAAAACAACTTCGAGTCTCCAGAAATCTCATGCGGATGTAAGGATGAGAGATCTTGAGTTTGAAGTTGATGACTTGGTTTATTTGAAAGTTTCACCCATGAAAAGAGTGAATAGATTTGGCAAAAAGAGTAAGCTTAGTCCCTGCTATGTTGGCCCCTACAGGATACCGAGTCGTGTTAGAAAGGTAACCTACGAGCTTGAGTTGCCGGCAGATTTGTCATCCATTCACCTTGTGTTCCATGTGTCCTTGTTAATGAAGTGTATTAGTGATTCAACGGTTGTAGTACCTCTAGAAAGCATTGATATTCACGACATCCTCTCTTATGAAGTTATTCCAGTTGAGATCCTTAATTTCTAGATCCGTAGACTAAGGAAGAAAGAAGTTACCTTGGTCAAAGTTCTTTGGCAAAATAAATCCATTGAGGGAGCCACTTGGGAAGCAGAAGAAGATATGCGGACCAAGTACCCTCATTTCTTTGCCGAAAACTCAGATTCAGCCAAAGGTAACAGTCTTTCCTAATTCAGTTCTCTTCCAGTCTCAGTTTTAGCTATGTGGTTATCTTCATGTAAATTCATGTATTCACAGATTAGTTCAGTCACCCAGTATAATCCAGATTCAGTCATGCAGTTTTGTTTAGTTGTGCATGCCAGCATATAGTCCCAGTTCCTCAATATCCTCAGTTTAACTAGTCTCATTCGAGGACGAATGTTTCCAAGGGGGAGATATTATAATACCCCATAATTTTCCTAGCTCGATTTAGCTCCTAGTGTGTCAAGGGTCAACTTCAAAAGTGTATACCTCTTTATACGTATATAATTTTCCATCTATAGGCCTACCTTTATATAGATAATAGAGTTAGCTTTCCAACGATACCAATTTCGCATTAATTCGATATTCAATTGAGAAGTTATGTCCTTTTTAGTGAAAAATAGTAGAGCATTGTGATAGTACCGCATCGTGATAGAGTTCAGCCTCGCAATTGTCCGATTTCCAGTGAGGAACCATGATTAGCCCATGTAGCAATAAATCCCAAATTCCCGTTAGTCCCTTTTCTAGTATCTCACTGCAATTTGCCTGTATCACGCCAAAATCCTTAATAGGACAGACAACGTATCTCGGTAGAGTGCAAAATGACACTCGTCCCTTATCTAGTGAAGCCAATGCGATTTTACCATATCGCGCCAAAGGCCGAAATGGCTTTCATACCTTATCTAGTAAGCTCATCGCAATTTTACCACGTCGCGGTGTTGGAAAAAATAGGGATTGCCCCTTATCCAAAATGGCAATGCAATAACTACCACGTCACGCCAGAGGCTAAAATGGCACTCATCCTTTTCCAGTAAGCCACCGCGATAAGCACTGCGTCACGGTGGGGGCCAAAATTTGGATTTCCAGTTCTGAGTAAATTTTTACTAAGCGAAACCTAGTCATTTCCCAAGACGTCAAATCATGAAAAACAGGGAATTAAACCTATTCTAAGCACTTTATGCATACTTTTCATCAAATTACTCTCCAAGAAACCCTAGAGCTTCAAAACTTAATCCCCAAGAAATTCAAATTCCACCATCCTTTTTCAAAGATAACCCAAGATTCAAGATTCCAAATTCAAGATATTCAAAAATCAATCTGCAAGAAGCACAAACAGAAATCAAAAGTCCAAGTTTCTTCCTTTGCTCATCTACAAGGTATGTGGGGTTTTGAACAAGGATAAATCTTTCATCCTTGTACCCAAAACTTGTTTTTAATTATGTTTTTAAATGAATATACATGAATTTCAAATTAGGATTCATACCCAAATATTGTTATTTGAAGATTATGATGTTTCAAGTGATTTGGATGATGAATTGCGCGTCTACTTTTGTATTTTTCATGAGTATTGCAGTGATTTCTGGATTTAGAATTGAATTATCAATATTTTCACTATCAAGCATAAACTTTATGTTGATTTGACATGAATTTGAAATATGGGTCATTAAGCCCTAGCTTTGATGTTGATATTTCAAGAATGAGTATGCTTTTAAGCATCCCATGATATGTTTATAGACAACTTTGAATAAAGATTTGATCTTTTGATCTTTAGCTAAGACATGTAATCCACTTTATATCTTAACTTCAGTTTTGAATAAACAGATACACAATTAGCTTTCAGTATGAATCATTATGACTTTAAAAGTTGGATTTCCTATAGAATGAGCATACAGTTTAAAGGGAGTAGTATTTAGCACCGAGCGGGTAGTGTGGGTTTAGCGCATCCTACTTTTCTAGAACTACGAGCCAAAGTAGGCACAAATTCAGTAATTCCCATTTCTATATGGATGACAGTTACAGATGTGATCACTTTGCTCAGGTTATACTCCTTGGCAAGAGTAGAAACCTCTTCCCACCATGAGGTTTTCCCCTTAGGGGAACTAGACATTGGATACTATGATAGATTACTTGGTGTATGTCAGTTAGAAGAAACTCCCTACTACTACTAATAATAAAACAACTTCTTAGAGAATCTCCCAATAGTATAAAACCCTTCCAGAATAGCTTTAAAAAGAATTCCCTACTAGAAAGGAATAACAGATACAAGTTCATCTTTTTAGACTTTAAATATGATGGCTCACCAGATTTTCACAGTATGTCTTATTATTCATAATTTATGATTTTTAGCTTTTAGTTATTCAAGCCATGTGAGTCATTATATACAACATGCATATTTTATGAATTTTGATAACATTGAGATATCATTTTACTTACGCATTCACCCCCACATGCTCTAGTACATCCTCAAAGTACTGTTCCACATATACCTCTTTGTGCTACATTGTTTAATAATGTAAGTTTAGGTGCTCAGTCTCAGTAGTGTGAGTGATTTCGGGCACTCTATCTTCATCCCGATAGTTGGTGAGTTCTCATGGTTTGAGGGCCCATTTATTTAGATTTTCAGCTTTCATAGTTTTTGATTTGTCATTTATAGTACAGTTTGAGTCAGTTGGGGTTTTATCCCAATGGGTCTATAGTTATTAGTAGTAGAGGCTTGTCAAACTAGTAGATATGGTTTAGATTTTCCATTATTAGTTGTTCAAAAAGTATACTCAGTTGATCTCAGTTTATTTTTTGATATAATTCAGTATTGTTGCTATGAGTTCCAGATCTAGTAGAAGGCTTATAGGGTTAGCTTGAGACTACTCATAGTCTTGAGTACTGCATGACGTCTCAGGACCCATTTCTGGGGCATAACAGTCCCGACTTAGTTGTTTCTTATTTTAGAGGCTTTTTTGGAAAAATGTTGGGATGATTGGTTATTTTGTCTAGTCTCTTAGATTTCATTTGATTCATCTATATCTATTTCTATTTTTGTTTTCTTTAACTGTTTATTATATTATGCTTTGGAGGATAGGCTAAGGGGATGGTCTCCGGGCCACGATGGGTTTGAGATACCCAATTCAACTAAGCTTTGGTTTAGGTCATAACAATTAGAAACACTCGTACATGTCTAGACTAGGTCTCTGGAAATGATGTAACTTGTTAAGTTCAAAATTTTTTAAGTTTCAAGAGATGATTATAGCGTTCACATATTTAAATTAATTTTCATATTATAAAAATTTCATATTCAACAAATTTTGCAAAATAAATGATTTGACGGTGAAGGATTCTCCTATCTTGTTTAAATAGAATAGATTCCCATATGACCTCATAATTTGGGTAGTAATGGTTGGTGTCAGTGTGCTAGGTTACCCTTATCAAAAGTACAAGAGCAGTGCCAAGGAAAGTCTTGTGTATTAGTATGTAGACGACCACATCAAACACTTAGGAAGCTAAGATATATCTAGGAGGTACTCCCTTTCCTCTTTCTTATCAAGCTATATTAGTTTATTATCTACCTAGGTTGAGTCCAATTGGTATCTAGTCGATTCCAATTGGTATATAAAGTAATTCAATTGGAACCTAGTTAATTCCAATTGGTATCTCGATGGGTTCACAATTGTCACGACCCGATTCTACACCCTAGACATATTACGATTCTCAGAGCCACAAAGGACTCAAAGCTAATCTATGGCATAACATAAGCACTAATAACACTGAATATAAAAATATACTAGCAAAAGTTAGACTAATTCAAAAATAAACAATACATATAAAATGTGTTTGAACAAAATACTAATATTGAAACATAAATATAAAATGAATGACACAATCAATAAAACTCAAATATGTACTTGTCTATCTGGAAGCCTCTTCTAAGTGATGAGTTAACGGGAAATTTCACTAGAAAACTCTAAATTATTGAAACTAGGATAATACAAATACTATAATCCCTAGATGATTAGGACTCACCACTGATATATGCTAAGGTGGAACTTAAGCGTACTACAATGTTGAGGCTAAGAGTCCGAATCTATATCATAAGACAATACAATGCAAAGAGAAAATATGAAATCAGTAATTTTAATGTACTGAGCCTCTGAGATATGAAACTATAAAATAAATTGTGCATATTGGGAATACTGATATCTATATTGAATGGAATACTAAATGCAAAAGTTGAACAGTAGCACAATGACCTTATTAGAGATGCATATAAATTAATATGAAATGAATAGTTTTAAAATGAGTAAAATTGAACTGAGGTCATGTGCAAATAATAAGTCTAAATCTAAGAGAGAGCCTATTAACCAGCATACACCATTCAAGAAAAACATGGAGTCCTATCTGTACACCTTATCAAGAGGACCCAATATACTTTTATATGGTATAAGGCTATGGCTAGGTGATCACTAAATTGATGCCTAACTGGGAAGGCTAATCAAACCTATTGTAGAATGTATTTCTTGGACTTGGATATGCTGAACAATATTCCAACTCGGTGCTAAGTACTACACCAAAATTGGTTTTTAGTAATACCTCTTAAAAACTTGTAAGACGCCGTAAAAGTTCTAGTCTAATTCAGTCCTATATAGCATAAAAAGAGGCGCCATACTTAGTAGCTATGTATTGACAATTAGTCTCATATTTGGCCTCGATATTTCAATGACTTTATTTTTGACCCTTACGACCTTAAAATATCAATTCTTAGATTGATTCATGATCAAGGATGTCAATAGGTGTTCTCGGACGAGTTTTGAATTTTTCAGACGTTGTTTAAGGCACGTTTGGGTGTCCAAAACAATTGATCAACGCGATCTCGATGCGTCATATCATCCATCGCATCGATAGTGTTGTCACTAACTCAAGCGGGAAAATTCCAGTGAGCCAACGCGATCTTGATGTGTCATGTCGGCTATCGCGTCAACCCCAAGTAAGTGGCACATCGGTCTGTACATCATTGGGCATAATTTTTACTCTTCTAATTTCATATCTAGAGGGGTAATTAAGTCAATTTCCCACTTTTATTCAGTCCTAAGACACGAGATTAATCCAACCTAAGGGCAAAATAATAAAGAAACTGTCTTGTGATATGTACTATCAACTGTCTTGTGAACGTGCTGATAGATCTCACCCTTTACCTTGTGAGTTTCAGGGAGTTGCCTTGTCGTTCCTTATCTATACCCTCAGTACTACTCTTACCTTTTGAGTCTTGAGTTGATTAAATGAGGGTTGATAGCCTCGAATCACTTTTGTAATCCTTTTTTTCCCAAATCTTAAACTCCCTTGTGAGGACGTTCTTGAAATACATATAATTCCCAAGCTTCTGTAGTAGCGTGGGTTGAATTAACACAAAGAAGATTGCAATACATATAATTATAGTAAAATAAACAAATCTCTTACTTTTTTTACATAGCTAATCCATCGGGGTTCCCACAACCCTAGTCAAGGAATTTAGCCATATGCTTATGAAATAATCCATTATAATCAATGAAGAAGGCATGTAATTAGTTGCACAATAATGAAAGAATAAAATCTAAAATATCCAATTGAGTTTGAACCCAAGATCTCAAGAACAAAGTCTTAATTGTCAAAGTATGTCAAAAGTATCAGAAGTATAGTAAAAGTGTGTAACCTCATAATGAATTAACCCTAAGGTTTTTATAGTATCTTAAACTAAAAAAATAAATCCTAATAAAAAGGAATAGGAAAAATTAAGTCGGAAATCTTTACGACTCGTAGGGTCTCCTTGCAAGTCGTATGTTACTGGTCGTAGCCACTCTAGTAAACTTTTCATCTTCATGGATTTAAGTTTCTGTTGTTACTATGATTCTTCATCTCGAGTCATAATCAGTACTTACGACTCATGTTCTTCACTTGTTATCACTTGAGACTCAAACTGCAGGACCTTGCATACTTTTCTCATTACAATTGCTCACTACGGTCATAGTTTGACCTTACGACTCATATTCTTCTATGAATTCAATTCTAGACCTTAGCATAGATCATTATAGTTATTATGGCTTCACACCGTGACTCGCAACCACTCTTTATGAGTCGAAGTTATCTTTTACTTAGCTTCTCGGCTCAACTAATAGTCACTGTTCTTCTTACAAGTTGGTCTATGAGTGGTATAATGTCTTAACGACTCATATCCTGACTATTACTTCAAATTTTTTTAGATACATTTCTTTCAATCTTCAACTTAAGCCACTTTCTACCCGATTTCTCTACACTTATGCAACAAACACATCGTATCTCTCAAAATAACCTAAGTCCAAGAATAAATTCCTCATTTTAAGCATCAAATGTGCCATGTTTCCAAGTCACATTAACCCCTTAACTTATATCTTTTGCATGTCATGAGGTAAAATAAAAATCAACACCTACAAAAACATGATGCTTAACAATCAAGAGTTTGTGACATATTTGACCATCGAATTTATAAATAAACAAAAAAATGTTTTTACCTCCCCATATTTCACTTTTCAAAACCATTAATATGTATTGAGATTTGGTACAACAGCGTGACCCGTAATAATCCAATGATGCCATTATATTATCAACAAACAACTAAGCCTACGTAAGATACACTACTCGAACAGATACGCAACCTAACATTGCAACCTGTGCACCATCACAATCAAAGAAGTCCTTATCTCTCATTTTAATTTAGAATAATATTCTAGGGACTATCTAGAGACACTCACACTCCCAAAGAAATTCCAACCAGTGTACATAGAATGTCATAGGATTGCCCTTATGCTCTTTACCTAATGGGACTTTGTTAGGCTTGTAATGTAGGCTTGGGGATGCTTATGGTATATCTATGAACTTTTTATGTGAATTAACCTCCTTGGCACTATGTTTTCTTAGGGGCCCACATTTTCTACCATCTTTCTATTCAATCTGCCCTTGTCTCTCCCTTTTTATTTTTTTCATGCTTATTTTTGGGCCGGGCGTGGTTCTATTTTCTCATGCTCTTCTTTTGTTTTTCTTTTGTTTTTTTTTCTTTTTTTTCTGTATTTTTTTCTTTTAATTACCAAACTCTCCTTTATTCATTTTACTATCAACACCTCTTTCTTCATACTCACTTTTCCCTACGCACCCCTATAATAGCCACAGATGATTTGCTTGAGTTGAGATGCATAGTGTCCAAGGAGGACCAGGACCAAAATAAGTTCATTGAGTCAAAAGGGAAGGTGAAATTAGTGTAAACAACAAAAATAGTTCAATTAGGCCTAACTTATGGATCAAGGGATTCATATTTCATTTGGTTCAACATTTCAGGCTCGAATGGACTATTAAAAAAATTGCCTATCATTATTTCCTAATCGACGATCCTACAATCTAGGTAAAAGCAACCAGGAAAGTTCTAGACTTTATACACACTGTGAACCAAGTTCCACCTTACACTCACGTTGTACAAGGTCACGTTTCCAATCACTATCTATCCAGTTCATGCATCTATATATCATAGTTATTTTGTCCCAAATACTACCGTCATTAAGGGATTCTTAGTCATTGCACACACATACTAATCACCCAGGTTATTAAAAAAAATTTAGAAGGGGTATCAATTTTAGAATCATAACATATATAAAACATACGGTCTTTAACATACAACACTCTCTCACTTAAGAATCATTAACAATGCAAACAAATAAACATGACGGTTCATCATTCAAATTATGGCCTATGGGCTTTAAAACTCGACAACTATAATCTGTGTTAACTGTGGTATAGCCCCACCCTCAACTACATCTTATGCACTGTCCCTAGTGCATATATCACTATAAACAGGGATCGAGTACATACCATGGTGCCCTAGGAGCCAGCTTATAGCATGGGGACACTAAA
The DNA here is from genome assembly GCA_030864215.1 of Capsicum pubescens. Taxonomy (NCBI): domain Eukaryota; kingdom Viridiplantae; phylum Streptophyta; class Magnoliopsida; order Solanales; family Solanaceae; genus Capsicum; species Capsicum pubescens. Next base: position 183,852,470 of record CM061538.1, read on the forward strand.
ATATGGCACCACTCTCCTCAGTAGTGGTCCCACCAGCTATCAGAACAATCTTTACAATAATGTCTCCAGTTGTGACCGGTGTGCTCAGTGCTATATATGGTGTCAGTCCATGTCACTTCCCTTCTAAACATACTCAGTTGGTCTTGAACTATCGGCTCCTGCCACCATCTCTTAGACCCTAACCCATCAGTCCCTCTCACTTATGCTGCTCTCACGTACCACTGTCTCAATCTCTTTGTCCTCTCTTCTTCTTCTTATTCTTTTTTTGCTCTTTTTTACCTTTTTAATTATTCTTGGGGTTTCATCATCAATACCACAGATGTTTTCAACCTCATCTTTAGGATTAATCTCTGTAATAATAATCCTTAGATAAACTAGACACTTGTGTAATTCATCGATCAACTTCTATAGCTCATCTATCTAGGCCTTGACTCTCACTATATCAGTAAATTGAACTCGTTCAAGCTGACAAGTGATCCTCATCCCAAAACCATTCAACCTCTTATGTATATTTGTTATTTGGTCTTTGAGTCTTTTATCAACCCATGTCTTTACACCATTCTCCATCAACCTCACCTTTTTCTCCACCCGGCTCAACCTTTTTATCACCTCATTCCATACTGCCTGTGGCACTATTATATATCCAGTTGGGGATGATATGTGTGGTGCTGTAATCAGGGGTAGATTTGGAATACTGGGTATACTAGCTGCATCAGAAGGTTTTGTATCATATAGCCCACTCATCTACTTCAGTAAATCAAGAAGCCTTGATACTCGTATCCCTATTTTGGAGAGCCTAAACTAGCAATTCTTTTCCTTGTTTGTCATATTTTGTCATGGGATTTATAGTATCCCTAATCAAACCAAGGTATATAATATTCTTTGGCACAATAAACTCATCCACATTCAGAAGTTATAGCACCCCCGCCTCCAAACATATATGAGTAAAAAAGAGTGGGAATGCCAAAGTCATATCAATACCCACCGCTCGATCCCATATCTCTCTAACGATGAATTATGCACCATCAAAATTATACCCGTCCTTAAATCCATCTATTAAAGCTACACAAATTGGACTAAGAACTTTGTCCCCTATTGTGGAACATAATCTATATCAGGAAATAGTCCACCACACCTTTGTCCCAAAGTTCAAAGTGATTTCGGTAATTTGTTATGAATTTACTCCTGAACCACTGACTACCCAGCTAGTATTTTATCCATCCGTAGTGACAATATTTGCTATCCACCAAAAATGCATTATCTTAACAATATTGCCTTTTTGATTTCTTGCTATTCCTTACATTTTCTCTATATGGTGATCAATTTTGGTTGTGAAACACCCAAGGTTTTGGTCCTTAGAAATTTCTTGGGTTTTGATCTTTTCAGACATCATAAGACACACCATACTGGTTGTATGGTGTGGGTACGAGTCAGGTGACCCAGTCATATGTTGTCCAGTGTTATGTGATTGCGTTTCTGGTGTGGGTACGAGTCGTATGGTTGGTGATAGATGTTTATGTTGGATTAGTACTTTACATATCTGAAACTTAGTAACTTGACTTGGATCTGAGTACGAGTGGTTTACTAAGAGTCCTAAGGATAGGATACGAGCCATATCAAGGAGTTATAGTTGTCCAGTGTTTCCCAAATCATACCCACCTGTGTTCATTTTTAGCTTTTAAGATGAGGGTATTCTGGAAATTTCCCCTTCTAACCCCTTATGACCCCATAACTTAAAATGCTTTTGGGATATTATTTTTTCTACTATTATAAATCAAAAACACTAGAAACACTCTCAAATCACTCTCAAGCTCTTGGGTTAAGCAAAGGCTAGGGTTTCTATCAAGGTTGTCAATTAAGGCTCTAAGGGGTGGTTTGTCACCATATTCTTTATTATATAAGGCATATTACTCCTCCCTCATTGTTTGTTCAAACTAAAATCACATTTTCATGAATGGATTTCCTATTTTTATTAATCTATTATTTTAGGTATTGAACAATGTGTTGGGGGCTTTGGTTATTCTTGGTTGGATAATGTTTTCCCATATTTTTCTTATAATTTTCATGTGGTAATTATGATTTGAACATGTAGTTACATGGGAATGGTGAGTTTACTCTTTGTTTTTGGTTTTGGAGTTCTTATGCCCTCAAGATGTTTGTTAAAATGCCTATGAGAATGCTATTATCACATAGTTTAACAATTGTTAAACTTCTTGTATTGCATAAAAGGTAATGGAACCTAAATTGGTTTAAATGGTTTCACATGGATTGAAAAGGTCTTAGTGGACATGGTTTGGTATAATTGGAAACTTTGGAGTCAAATTGGTTCAATGGATTTGGTTTGGCATAAAGTTAGACTTGGAAGCTCTTGTGTTGGTATGATGATACCGATGATTAATGCCTAATATATAAGACTCCTTGGTAATTTATTAGTTGTTTGTGAATGGTTTTAATATGGGCTTAAAGAGGAAATTGTTAACAAAGTCATTGAAGGTGGCACTCCTGAGGAGAATAAAATAAGAAATTCACATTTGCCGATGTGAGGTGGTCTTGGTGACCTTTTGCATGATGACACACTTATATTTTGGGAGATGTACTAGTCATTTTAGGTTCTTTTATTTGGTGCATTTGGCTAACACGTGTCGCAATCCTTTCAGCAGAGGAGCTATACCCATATAGCCCATGGGTAGTTTTAGGACAACTAAGCTACACAATCCCAGGTTAAAGGTGTTAAATGCATGCTAAACCCAATTCTCTTTCCCAGCATGATTTATATATATGTATGGATATGAATTTCATATAAATATTTACTTGGTTTCAAATGTTGGCATCATTTTATCCTTATACTGAGTACATGCTAGTGTTTATACGTTAACCTATCTTTGGGCGTTGTATCCCCACGTGATTAGGAATCATCTATACTCCTTCATCTTAGTGATTAGATTCATAGACTGCTCACGTTGGATTGAAGTGGTGAGCTTCCATACTTCGGAAGGTTCTATTTGATGTTATGGGTTCTTCTACATACTTTTGTCATTTTATAGACTCTGGTTTTTACTATGGTCAGGGACATGTGCCAATCAAATAATTTTTTTCTTTTGGATAGAGGCTTTTTGTGACTACTATGGGTTGGTATGGGTGGTGTTAGTTATGGTGTCAGCCTAGGTATTGATACTGACTCCATTTGGACTTATTTGATTTATGATTATTCTATTTTTCTATGTTATATATATAGAAAATTTTAGAATTTATCTGCCTTGCAGAAAAAGAGCAGTCATGGTTGGGTATTGGGGGTAGTCTTCGATCTTGGGTAGGCTTGAGTCACCCGACATGACTATGTCCTAGTTCAAGTAGTGACATATTGATATCAAAGCCCTAGGTTCATGGTCACATGGGAGTCCACAAAGTTGTGTCGAGTAGTGTCTCTTTTAGGGGTATGTAGCACACCATACTAATAAGGGAGAGACTATGAGGCATTTAGGAATATTTCTTTTTCTTGTGCTCTAATTTTAAGTTATAGAGTTTAAGGTCCTGAATTCTCCTCTAATTCCTATTTGTTCTCTTTTTAGATCATGCCTCGACGATGTGATGCTCACGAAAACTTATTTGTCCCAACTGGGGACAATGTTGATTGGACACACTCTACTCATGAGACCCATACTTGGTCTGGGGGTCCAGTTACTGATTGTCCTCTATGAGTTCCACTAGTTCCCTCTAGTGTATCCTAAACTGCTCAAGATGAAGAGACAAAAGCTGAGTTTCATAAGTCCATTCATATATTAGCATAGTTGGTAGATGCTCAGTTTGAGAATGGTGTTCAAGTTACTTCATCTTATGAGGCCACAAGGGTTGTCCAGTTCATGAGGTTGATTTCTCCAACCTTTACTGATGTTAAGATGGAGAATGGTCCTCAAGGTTTCCTGGATGAGTAGGCAAAGATGTTTTGTCTTATGCAAGACACTAATGTTGAAGGTGTGGAGTTTCTAGCATATCGTTAAAGGTTGTGGCGTACCAATGGTATAAAGAATTGATAAGACAAGGGGTGATATTGATGAGTTAGCTCTACGGAAGATTTCTTCAATGCTTTTCTAGACCATTTCTTTACTCAGGAGTTGAAGAAAGTAAAGATGGAAGAGTTTGTATATCTTAAGCTAGATAGAATTTCTATCAAGGAGTATGCATTAAAGTATCACCAGTTACCTCAGTATGCTCCAGAGATGGTTTCTAATATGCAGGACAGAATAAGAAAGTTTTCTTTTGGGTTGTCCAGATATATGATATTGGAGAGTAAGGCCGCCTTATTTTTAATGGATAAAGATATTTTGAGGTTGGTGGTCTACATGCAACAGGTGGAGGAAGATAAAAAAAATCAAGTTGATATAGGGGAATGACAGGGAAACAAGTTTAGGTTTTCTTAGTAGGGTGGTGGTCAACAACAGAGTGGCAGGAATGGGAGAAAGAGGCCCAAGAAGTAGTGGGGCAACTCTGGGTCTTACTTGATGGCTAGTGCTCCCTTTCCAAAACCATCGGGTGACAACGTTTCCAGGGTACTGACTACTTTAGGCATATAGTGATCAATCTTAGGCTAGTGTGGCTCAGTCAGCTCCATCATACCCTTCTTATTAGTTTTGTGGTAGACTATATCAGTTTTTTTTGAAGAAAGAATAAGTGCTTTAATTGTGGTCAGCCAAGGCACATGGTTAGGAACTATCTGGTGGCCAAGGTTGTTTCGGGGGCGAATAAGGTTCTAGTCTCTTAATCATCAGCTCTACCACTAAAGGGTGCACCATCTAGCTCCAGTACTTGTCAGAACCGCTTATATGCTCTCACTACCCGACAAATATTTGAGGTATCGCTTAGTGTCGCGACTGGTACATTGAAACTTTTTATCCATGATTAATACTATTTACTTGATCTAGGGTCCCCTCTCTCTTTTGTGACCCTATTAGTGGATATATATTTTGGTTTTCATCCTTAGGTTATTTCACATTTTTTTTGTTTCTATCCCGGTAGGGGACTCTGTTTTTTCTAAAAGTCTATAGGGGATATGTGGTATCTGTTGGAAGCAAAGAAACCTTGGTGGATATTTTTTAATTAGATATGGTGTATTTTGATGTTATAATGGGGATGGATTGGTTACACTCAAGTTATGTGTCTCTAGAATGTCAAACCCGTATGGTTGTGTTTAAATTACATAATTAGCCAGCTATTGAGTGGTAGGGTGGTTCCCTAGCTGCTAAGGGGAATTTTATATCATATCTTAGATCTCAGAGATTAATCTCCAAGGGGTTTCTGTATGATGTATTCTGGGTTAACGTTTTTAACTCGGAGGGTCCTTGTTTGCATTCCATCCTAGTAGTGAATGAATTTCTTGAGGTCTTTCTTGATTACCTTCCTGGTGTTCCTCCTGATAGGGTGATTGGGTTTGGGATTGATCTTGTTCTGTACACTTCACCAATTTCTATTCCCCTAAATAGGATGGCTCCAACTGTGTTGAAGGAGCTTAAGAAGAAACAAAAAGATCTCTTAGATATGGGTTTTATCCATCCTAGTCTGTCCTCGTATGGTGCACTTGTGTTATTCATGCATAAGAAGGATGGTTCCTTTAGAATGTGCGTTGATAATCGATAACTGAATAAGGTGATTATTAAGAACATGTGTCATCTTCCTAGGATAGATGATTTGTTTGATCAATTTCAAGGTGCTAAGTTCTTCTCCTAAGTTAATCATTAATCTAGATATCATTATCTTAAGATTAGGGAGGTGGATATCTATAAGAATGTCTTATGCACCCGGTATGGGCACTTTAAGTTCCTGGTTATGGCTTTTGGGTTGACCAATACCCCTGCGACATTCATGGATTTGATGAATAGGGTCTTCTATCAATTTCTAGACTTGTTTGTCATTGTCTTCATTGATGACATCTTTGTGTACTCTAAGAGTGAGTTGGATTATGCAGATCACCTTCATATTATATTGCAGACTTTAAAGAAGCAACAGTTTTATGCCAAGTTCTCAAAGTGCAAGTTTTGGTTCAATGCTGTCACTTTTCTAGGTCATATTATTTCTAGTGAAGGGATCATAGTGGATCCACAGAAGGTTGTAGTGGTGAAAAAGTGGCCTAGACCCGTGACTCTAACTGATATTCGAATCTACTTGGGTTTAGCTGGCTCTATAGGAGGTTTGTGGAGAGTTTTTTGACTATAACTGCCCCTTTGACTTAGTTGACTCAAAAGAAAGTAAAATTCTTGTGGTTAGATGCATATGAGGGTAGTTTTGAAAAGCTGAAGTATAAGATGTCTTCTGCTCTAGTTTTGGATTTATCTGAAGGCACTGATGGGTTTGTGGTCTACTATGATGCATCCGGTGTGGTACTTGGTTTTAATGTGATGCAGCATAGGAAGGTGATAGCCTATGCTTTTAGGTAATTGAATGTGCATGAGAGGAATTATTTGACTTATGATTTGGAACTGTTAGCCATGGTCTTTGCATTGAAATTCTAGCAACATTATTTGTATGGAGTGCATATAAATATATTTTCTGATCATAAGAGCCTGCAACATCTATTTACTCAGAAGGAGCTTAACCTCATGCAAAGGGGATGGCTTGAGCTTCTGAAGGATTATGATATGAGTCTTCACTAACACCCAGGTAAAGCTAACATGGTTGCTGATGCTCTTGGCAGGTTATCCATGGGGTGTCTAGCTTATGTGGATAAGGAGAAATGGGAGTTGGTAAAGGACATTCACCATTTGGCTAATCTCAAAGATCTTCTTATGAACTCCGAGAAAGGTGGTGTGTTTGTGTAGGAAGCCGCACGGTCTTCTCTTATTGCTGAGATCAAGGAACAACAAATGTTGGATCCTATCTTGATTAGGATAAAGGGTAAGGTAGGTGAGCAGAAAATGATGGCTTTTAAAGTTAGTGGTGACGGTATCTTGTGGTACCAAGGGAGATTGTGGGTCTCTAATGTAGATGGTTTACATGAGAGGATCTTGGTTGAGACGCATGGTTCATGCTATGCAGTTTATCCTGGTTCGACAAAAATGTACCATAACCTTAAGAAGATATGAAGAGGGATGTGGCTAATTTTCTGGCCATATGCATAGTGTGCAAGCAAGTGAAAATTGAGCACATGAGGCCTGAAGGATTATATCAAGAAATTGAAATGCCTGAATGAAAATGGGAAGTGAACATCATGGATTTCATTACCATTCTTTCCCAGTCTTCAAATTAATTTGATTTGGTTTGTGTCATCGTGGATAGGATGACAAACTTGGATCATTTTTCTCTAGTGAGGACTAACTTCTCAAATGAACATTATATGAGGTTGTATCTCCAATACATTGCAAATTTACATGGGGTACCAGTTTTTATCATTTCAGATTATGGTACATAGTTCTCATCTCACCTTTAGTGGTAGTTTCAGAAAGAGTTGGGGACTAAGCTTAGTCTAAGTACTGCTATTCTCCTGTGGACATTGGCTGATATGCTTCGTGCTTGTGTTATTGAGTATGATGGTAGTTGGGTTGAGCACTTACCTCTTGTAGTGTTCACTTATAATAATAGTTCCCTCTCTAGCATTAGGATGGCTCTATGTAAAGAATTGTATGGTAGGAGGTATAGATCTCCTATTGGGTGGTTCAAAGATGGAGAGGCAGATATGTTTGGCCCGAATTTGGTTTACCAAGCCATAAATAAAGTTAAAGTGATATAGGATAGGATTAAGGATGCCCAAAGTTTATAAAAGTCTTATGTAGATGTGAGGTGAATAGGCTTGGAGTTTGAGGTAGGGGATAGGGTATTCTTAAAGGCGTCTCCTATGAAGGGAGTGATGAGGTTTGGGAAGAAAGGAAGCTCAGTCCCCGATACATTGGTCCTAATGTGATTATGAGAAGGGATTGAAATATGGAATATGTGCTAGAGTTGCCTTCTAGTTTGATCTCCATTCACCCGGTATTCAATGTCTCTATGTTGAGGATGTGTATTCCTGATTCATCGCAAGTTATGTATATTGAGAATATTGGTATCTGCGATTCTCTATCTTATGAGAAGATCCCAATAAATATCTTGGATCATTAGGTTCATCGGTTTTGGACCAAGGATGTGGCTTCGGTAAAGGTTCTATAGAGGATTCATAAGGTGGAAGTGCCTACATATGAGGCGGAAGAGGACATGAACAAGTATTCACATTTTCCCCCATTTTTTGTGCTTGAGATATGTGTTGTTCTTATTATCCTTTTTTTATGTCCTTGTTATCTAACTTGGTTAAAGGTTAGTTTGATGTGCAGCACTGTGTAAATTATGCTTATACTGCCTTGTTCCATCATTCGGGGATGAATGATCCAAATGGGGGATAATTTAAACACCCAAGGTTTTTATCTGTCGAAATTTCTTGGGTTTTGGGATTTCTAGATATCATACGACTTACCATACTGGTCGTATGATGTAGGTATGAGTAAATTGGTCCAGTCGTATGTTGACCAGTGTTGGGTGGTTAAGCTTCTAGTATGGGCATGACTTGGTAGTTACGTGTCGTATGGTTGGTGATGAGTTGTTTGGTTGGTTTGGTCCTTCACCTAATCTAAAACTTAGTATGTTGACTTGGCTCTGAGTATGAGTAGCTCACTATGAGCTGTAAGGATAGGGTATGATCCGTATCAAGGATTCCTATATTGTCCAGTGTTGGTTCCTTTGGATTTTGTCTTGGATACAGTTCTAGGGTACCACTCATATGATGGGGTACGAGTGGGGCACCTTAATTGTACCCACCTGCATTTATTTTTTAGCTTTTAAGTTAAGGGTATTCTAGATATTTCCCCTTCTAACCCCTTATGACCCCGTGATTTAAAACACTTTTGGGATATCATTTCTCCTATTATTATAAATCAAAAAAACTAAAAACACTCTCAAATCTCTCTCAAGATCTAGGGTTGAGCAAAGGCTACAGTTTCTTTCAAGGTGGTTAATTAGGGATGTAAGGGGTGATTTCTCTCTGTCTTAATCGATATCTAAGGAATCTTACTCCTCCCTCATTGTTACTTCAAACTAAAATCATGTTATCATGAATGGTTTTCCTAGTTTTATTGTTGTATTATTTTGGGTTTTGAACTACGTGTTGTGGGTTTTGGTTATTCTTTGTTGAATAAAGTTTTCCCATGTTTTTCTTATTGTTTTCATGTGGTAATTATGATTTGAACATGTGGTTACATGGGAATGGTGAATTTATACTTGGTTTTTGGTTTTGGAATTCTTATACCCTCAACATGTTTGATAAAATGCCTATAAGAATGTTTTTATTACATAGTTTGACAATTATTAAACTCCTTGCATTTCATAAAAGGTAATGGATTAAATTAGTTTAAATGGTTTCAAAATGGTTTGGTTTAATTGGAAACCTTGTAGTCTAATTTGTTTAATGGCTTTGGTTTGTCATAAATGGTTAGACTTACAAGCTCTAGTGTTGGTATGACAATACCACTATTAATGCCTAATAAATAAGACTCCTTAGAAATTAATTGGTTATGTGTGAATGAGTCTAATATGGGCTTAAAGATGGAACTGTTAGAAAAGCCATAGAAGGGGTTAGTCCCGGGGGACAAAAATTGGAAACTCACGTTTACTGATGTGAGGTGGGCTTAGTGACCGTGTACATGATGACACACTTATATTTTGGGATATGTACAAGTCATCTCAGGTTCTTTTCTCTAGCTAGTGTGACTAACATGTGTCAAGGCCCTTTCAGCAGGGGAGCTGAGCCCATATAGCCTTTAGGTGATTTTAGGGCGGCCAAGCTACACAATCTTGAGTTAATGGTTTTAAATGCATGCTTAACCCGGTTCCCTTTCCTGACATAATGTATATATATGTATGAATGTGAATTACATCTGGATATTTATTTGGTTTCAAATGTTTGCATTATTTTATCCTTATCCTAAGTACATGATAGCGTATACCCGGTAACCCATCTTCGGGAACTGTATCCCTACATGGTGCAGTAACCGACCATACTCCTCTTGATTAGTGATTGGATTTGCGGAAAATGTGTGTTAAATTGAAGGAGTGATCTTCCATTCTCTGGAAGGCTCTATTTAATGTTATGGATTCTTCTACATAGTTTTGTCATTTTATTGACTTTGGTTTTTGCAATGGTCGGGGGCATTTCCTGGCCAGATAGTGTTTTTATTTTAGATAGAGGATTTGTGTGAATACTATAGGTTGATATGGGTGGCGTTGGTAATGGTGCCTGCCTTGTCATTGGTATTGACACCGTTTGGACTTATTCGATTTATGATTTTTCCATTTTGTTATATATATATATAATTTTGAAATTTATCATGCTTGGGGAAAAAGGGAGGTTATGGTTGGGTCTTGGGGTAGTCTCCGAACTCGGGCACGGCTTGAGGCACCCGACACAACTAGGTCCTGGTTTGGGTCATGTCAGGAAGTAATCACCGATGGTTGGAAATATAGTCCATGTAGTACTCTAGAAATATTATTAAGGGAGATGTTCATCTGAACTCCTTTAATAGTAAACGATGTAATTGGCTCACCACCCTTCCACAAATTTCCCTATTGGTATTGCCTCTTCAACTCCTCTTTGTAAGCCAGATAGAACTCCTGCACTAATGTGTGACTGAATTTACCAAGAGTTATGGTTATCCATTGAAATTGTTATTGTTGGAACCGAGCCTCGAACTCAAGTATCTCAGCTATGCCTGATGCAGTCAACCTTTCCTCGATATATATCCCCCTTCTCTTTATCTCGTGGATGAGTTTATTTCAATTTCCTCATTATATATATCCTGCATTTTGGGGTACCCCTACCTTTCAATGATGGGCACCGGAACAACTTTAATGGATAATGGGATTTAAGGTTTTGGTGGTGGTTGGATTTCAATGGGAATAACATGCTACTCACTCCCGCTCTTAGCTTCCTCATCATAGGATATTGATTCTTTCTCACCTGTATCATCATTATTTTCTTCATCATCATAATCATCATCACTGTCGTCATCATAAGATAATGTTGAATGCGGTGAGAAAGTGCTGGGATGTTTCATTCTGGGTGTATTTATGGGAGGTGTGGCTTCCACTGCAGTTATTTTCTTACCCCGAGGTAGTTTCTGCCATGGCTTCACCTGCCCATTTATTGGGTATTATTTGAGGTCACCACTTGACTCATTGGTGTCCTCATTTCTCAACTGGTAATTAGACTTTGGGGAAGGTTTTTCTTGGTGATCTTATTTAGTGTTTGCTTTAATTATGAGTCTCCCTTTAGGGCCATGAGTACTTGTTTGCATAAGACCAATTAGTGAATTCTAATAAGAGGAAAGAAAAACAAGAAAGTTTGATGTCAGTGTACATCTACTGGTCTTTATAAAACTAGGGGGTACGAGTTGTAACCATTGGGTATGACTCGTTTTACCGAGTCGCAATATAGACAGAGGCCAAGTCAGTAGTTATTGGTTAGATTATGAGTCCTCCTAACGAGTAGTAATGTTAGGCTACGATTTTTTACCAACACTCGTATGCTGGCCAGAAACTTTTCATATTATGCATATATCTCTCAAGGCATTACGACTCCTATCTATGAGTCATAGGTATTGATTGCGACTCATTTAGTTGGGTCATAGTGATACCAAAACCTGTACTCTTCTAATCCTCCATGTTATTAGTGGTTTACCAGATTAGTTGACATGTTAAGTGTTTTTACTAGTCATTAGGGGTTCCGTATCCACTGTAACTTAGGGGTTTAGACTTAGTTGGTTCTAATACTCAATTCCATCACAACAATATATATTCTTATATTTATGCTAGATCCACACAACTCCTATTACATCCCAACTTTATGTTTTTAGGTGCAAGAATTCAAGTTACTCCCAATTTTAGTTTCTATCTTAAAGAATGCTAGGATTTTAGCTTTAAGAACATACAACTTAACAAGGAATCCAAGTTACTATTTGGCATTTTTAGCATTAATCATAATAAGTACAAAATTTAAACCATATACTTACCTAACTTGGAACTTTGGATCCTTGAAAAGAATGATTTTTATAGAATTTGAAACCCTAATGCTCTTGATAGATAGATTATTTGAGATTTGTAAGTCTTAGTCTTTGATGATTGGAATGGCTTGTGAAGTGTGTTTTTGAGTTTTGTTATCCAAGAAAAAAGAGTGAGTCTGCAAATTGAAAAGTCAGGTCCCCAATATGGTTGCCCCTTTTGTTTTAAATCACAATTTGGATTAGGTCGACCCGTGATTCTTGATATGTCAGGATTGGTTATGAGTTTTGATTACGACTCATACCCATGTTTATGAGTTTCAAATTCCATTCATAAATGCTGGAAACTTACCCGTGTCTCCAGTCATTACAACTAATGGTGATGAGTCCTAGTCACTGACTGTGAATCATTCTGAGAGTCATAATGAATCTAGAGACTAATTACCTAAAAGTGATTTGAGTTCCATAAACTTATGACTCCTGTTCATGAGTCATATTGTTTGGTTACGACTCGTAAAAAGCCTCGTATGGTCCAATATCAACAAATTTTTTGGTTGACTCCTGCAAAATCCAATCTTGTATATTGAAAACACATGTTACCTTATAATTTGATAAGTAGAAAACATGGATTGCCTCCCATTCAACACCTAATTTAATGTCACGGCAGAACGTGGATAGTTTAGATACAAAGACTTCACCAACCAGCCCCATGTCTTGCCTCCCATGCATCGCTTGTTACTCAAACTTCACCAAGGCTTACATTATCAATTACTTTAACTTCCTCAATGTTACCCATGTAGTGCTTCACCCTTTGCCCATTCACTTTGAACAGAGCTTCACCATCATGCTTCAATTATATAGCACAATTTGGAAACACTCTCACCACAATAAATGTGCCATACCACCTAGACCTCAACTTATCTGGAAACAAGCAAAGTCTTGAATTATACAACAATACCTGGTCACCTGGCTTAAATACCTTTTTCTCGATTTTCTGATCATGATGCAGCTTCATCTTATCCTTGTATAGTGGAGAACTTTCATAAGCCCGAAGCCAGAACTCATCCAACTCATTTATCTTACTCAATCGCAGTGTTGCTGCATCATGCCACTCAAAATTCAGCTCTTTTAATGCCCATAGTGCCTTGTGCTCAAGTTCGACAGACAAGTGTCACACTTTGCATCAAAAAATCTTGTACGGGGAGGTAGTAATGGGAGTTTTGTAAGAAGTCCGGTAGGACCATAATGCGTCATCCATCTTTCAAGACTAGTCAATCCTATTGGCATTTACATTCTTTGCAAAAAATAAAGTGATTTCTCTATTCAACACCTCAACTTTCCTGCTTGTTTGAGGGTGATAAGGAGTTGCCACCTTACACTTTAATTCATATTTCTTAGGTAGACTTCTGAATAAGCAATTGTAAAAATGAAACCCACTATCACTGATAATAGTACAAGGAGTTCCAAATAGAGAAAAAATATACCTTTTTAGGAATATGGTTACACTTCTTTCTTCATTTTTAGGGAGATCTACCACTTCCACCCATTAGACACATATTCCACCGCAACCAAAATATATTTCATGCCAAAAGATCTTACAAAATGGACCCATGAAGTCCACACCCCACACATCAAATAGCTTAAATTCTAAAATAGGACTCATAGGAAGTTCATGATGCCTCAAGATATTACCTTGGCATTGGCAGGTGTCACAGGCTGTAGAAAAGTCATGATCATCCTTGTAAATTGTCGGCTAGTAGTACCCACGCTGCAAGATCTTATGTGCTGTGTGGGTTCCTCCATGGTGACCCCCAACGGCTGAATCATGACAAGCCTCAAGAATGCTCATCATCTCAATTTCAGGAATGCATATGCAAATAACCCCATCCGCACAGATTTTGAAGAGATATGGTTCATCCCAGAAAAACTTACTCACCTTATTCATAAATCTCTTTCTCTATAGGAAGGACAATCTTTTGGAATGAGATCACTAGCTAGGTAATTTGCGAAGTTAGCAAACCAGGGAATTAGGTCTTGTGATGCTACCAAAATCTGCTCTTCTGGAAAAGTATCATTGATTTCAAGCCCATTCCCTACTTTCTGCATTGCTTCATCGCCAATCCTGGACAAATGATCAACAACTTGATTCTCTATACCCTTTTGGTATTTTACCTCAAAATCGAACACTTGCAGTAAGAGAAACCAACGGATCAATCTAGGCTATGAATTTTTCTTTTCCATCAAGTTTCTTAAGGCTGCATGATCCGTATGCACAACAAACTTAGTGCCAATCAAATAAGATCAAAGTTTCTCAAAGGAAAAATCCATTACTAGTAACTCTTGTTCGGTCATAATATAATTTTTCTGAGTAAGGTTTAATGCCTTGCTAGCATAATAGATAAGGTGCAGAATTATTTCTCGCCTTTAGACCAGAAAATCACCTATAGCCACATCGCTTGCATCATACATGATCTCAAATGGCATAGACTAGTCAGGAGACACAATAATAGGATCCAACACAAGACGCTTCTTCAAGCACTTAAAATCTTTCAGACAAGCCCCATCAAAATACCTCTTTCTCAAGAAGCTTGCATAATGGATTAGCATTTTTCGTGAAATCCTTATGAGTTGCCTATAAAATCCAGCATGGCCTGAAAAAATTTGAATTCCCTTGACTAAAATTGATGGTGACAACTTCTCAAAAACTTCAATCTTTGCCCAGTCAACCTCTATGCCTCTTTTTGAAATTTTGTGCCCAAGCACAATTTCTTATTTCACATAAAGTGGCAATTCTCCTAGTTAAGTACCAAGTTGCATTCCTCATATCACCATAGAGAATTAGACAAGTGAATCAAATGTTCATCAAAAGAATCACCAACTATAGAAAAATCATCCATAAATACCTCAATGGTGTCTTCAACCTTGTCAGAAAACATGGACATCATGCATCTCTTAAATGTGGCTGGAGTGTTGCATAAATCAAATGGAATTCTCTTGAATAAAAAGGCCCCCTATGGGTAATTAAATGTTGCATTCTCCTAATCTTTGAGATCAATCACGATCTGATTACACCCTGAATAGCCATAAAAAAACAATACCAGCCCCTTCCGTAAGTCTATCCGATATATGGTCCATGAAGGGAATTGGGAAGCGGCCCTTTTCGATCCTTGTGTTCAACTTTATGTAGTCCATGCACACTTTCAAGCCTGTTACTGGTCTCATTGGCACAAGATCATTCTTGTCATTTTATACTATTGTGATACCACCCTTCTTTGGGATGCACTAAACAAGACTCACCTACTTGCTATCAGCAATGGGATAAATGACACCAGTTACAACCACTTAATAATCTCTTTCTTCACCACCTCCTACATATAAGGATTTAATCAACATTGATGCTCAATAGTTGGCATACAATCCAGTTCAAGTTGGATTTTGTGAGTACAAATTCCTGGTGAAATACCCATGATATCCACAATAGTCCATCCTATAGCTCATTTGAACGTTTGTAATACAAATAATAATTCCTCTAACTCAGTCTCTATCAAATCGGCAAAAATAATTACCAGTGATGTGTTGTTGACGTCCCCCAAGAAAGCATAGTGAAAATTGGATGTGAGGGACTTTAACTCCAATACTGGTGGTTGTTAAATTGATGAACGAGTGGTAGGAGTGGTTATATTTTTCAGATCCAGGTCAAGCTTCTTTGGAGCATAAGTATATGAGCATTTCCCATACAGAGCACCAACCATCTTGTCATATTCCTTAATTTCATGACTGTCAAAATTCATAATCACTATTTCTAATGCTTCAACATCCAGTCGCTCTTCAATTGGAATAGTCACTACATCAACATCATCATCAATGGTGTCTTTTACCAAAACAACTCTCATATTTTTTGGCTGCTGCATTGACTGACATACATTGAAGGTCACCTATTCATCGTTGAGTCTGAGCCTTATCTGTCCTAACACCATATCAAACAATACCCTACTCGTAGCTAGGAAGGTTCTACCCATGATTATAGTTAATTGGAAGTCCACCTTACAACCAAGTATCATGAAATTGGCTAGGACGATAAAAGATTTCACCTTTACCAACACATCACACAACTCACCAACTGGCTTTTCTACAGTCCGATTAGCCATTAATTATCTCATGATATTGGTTTAGGTGCT
The DNA here is from genome assembly GCA_030864215.1 of Capsicum pubescens. Lineage (NCBI taxonomy): Eukaryota > Viridiplantae > Streptophyta > Magnoliopsida > Solanales > Solanaceae > Capsicum > Capsicum pubescens. Next base: position 183,868,653 of record CM061538.1, read on the forward strand.
CTTAACCCCACATTCTTAAACACAAAAAGTGGCATGGGATTAATACTTTCTCTTAGATCACATAAAGTATGAGAGAAGTTAAAAGACCTAATAGTGCATGGAATGGTGAAGGATCCAGGGTCCTCCTTCTTCTTTACTAACAATCTAAAGGCAATAGCTCTATAGGGATGAACATTGTCAGCAGGCTCATATCTCATGGTCTGCTTTCTAGTGAACAGATCTTTTATGAATTTTGCATAGCCTAGCATTTTGTCCAATTCCTTAACTAGAGGTATGTTTACAAACAACTCCTTCAGCATAGACATGAACTTATGATATTTACCCTCTTCACTCTTCTTTTTCAATCTTTTAGGATAAGTTGGGTGAGGTCTTGGAATGGTTTCCACAACAGGCTCCTCATCCTTATCCTTACCTTTGTCTTTAATAGTACTACCCTCATCATCTAATTATTTCTCTCAAACATCAGGTGCTTCCTCAACATCTACATGATTATTATCATCCTTTGACTTATTCATAGTAGGAATGGGCATATCCATGGTGATATTACTACTCCGAGTGGTAATATCTTGACAATGACTATCATTTTTTGGGTTTTGCACTATATTACTGAGAAGAGTGTTAGGCTTCCCTTGATTCAACATGGATTGAATTTGGGAAAATTATTTCTCTAGTTGTTTAATCGTGATGGCATATGACTCAACTTTCTAATTTAGCCCTGATAAACCTGCCTTAATCTTCTTAGGATAGCTCGCTTGACTCTCTTGTCCTTTTATGAATTTCCACAATATTTCTTCCTTTCTAGACTCGGTATCTTGTCTACCTATTGGAATATATCTGTCGCTCTTCTCATTGCAGTCATCCTTTTACCTCCAATCACCATCTCATTCTCTTCTCCTATCTCGGTACCATTGCTAGAAAAGTTTTAACCTTGGTTTCCTTGCCTTTTGGCTCAGAAACCCACCACATCAGGATCTAAATACTTTGCTTCCTCATATGCGACTCATAATCTCTAGAAGTAGATACCTGTGCCCCCACTGCATTTACCTTTTTAGTCGTGAATATTTTAAATTATTTAAAAGAAGCCCAATATCAGTTTTGAGTTGTGCATCCTCTTGAGATATCGTACATCACTAGCTCTATAGTCACTAAAATCTCTAAATCACATGTATCGTCTCCTCTATCAACCTCTTGAGTGTTCCATCCTCGGTTAGTGATAGAGATATTATCTAGAATCTCTTGGGACATATCCCAACACAGACACATAAGTGCACCTCCAGATATTATGTCTTCCATTGCCTTAGAGCTAATATTCAAAGATATATAAAATACATCCAATAGGTAGGAACCTTGAACCCGGTAATGAGGTACCACACTCAATTTATTTTTGAACCAAAACCATGCTTCATACATAGAATCTGTAGGTAACTACCAGAAATTAAAGATCCCATCTTTCAGCTTTAGTATTCTGGAAGGAGGAAAAAATTAATTCAAAATCTGTCTGGGCAACTCATGCCAAGTTGGGATTGAGCCTCAAATAAGTTCCTCTCGACAGAATGATGCTTTACTTGTTAGTGAAAAAAGGAAAAACCATAATCTTAATGCTTCGTTAGCCATACTAGGGATGGTATATAAAGTGCAGATCCAAATAAAATTGGTGAGATGCAGATTTACATCATCTGTTGCTTCCCCAAAAAATACACCCTATAGATTCAACAACTAGATCATTGTAGTGGTAATATAATACTTTCAATTAGGGTGTAAAACAGGTGGAATAATGACTCAAGTCTTAGTAGGCTCTAGGAAACCTAGGTCTCCATCTTCATCATATAGTGGTAGATAATGATAGGCTAGGACTATTTTGGATCTACCACCACTCCCCCTATCATGATTTTCATCGAGTGGTACTTGATGATTATTAACCTGTCTTGGCAAAGCCATATATGCTTATTGATCTAATCAGGCCTCCTCAGCTAATCTTTTCTCTTCAACTACCTTTGCAAAAAATTGTTTCATCTATCTATTGGAAACATTCTATGGATCATGAGGTGGAGCAGGAGGTACATTTTGTGTATCTCGAACCCCAATAGGAACACCATCACAAACTGGTTCTAACATCCTTCATAGTGTTTGTAAGATTCTCTCTGGTTCAGGATCAATAGGGAGTAAGGGATTTCCTTTACTCCTAGTGCTAGACATACACTGGCGTATACCCAACTAAAAACAAAAAATAAAAACTCACAAGAACTTTACCAACTTTAATAAAAAATTCACACCGTTTTTCGCAGCAATGACGCTAAAACTTGATATTGCCCAATACTAATCTCCAATGAAGTATGCTGCAGTTGATGCCAAATCTAGTAACCCAACTCAAGTTGGGGTTAAATCCATAGGGAAAAATACGCTGACTAGTATCTCATACTTGACTAAATTCATGAGTAGTATGGAAAAGTAAATAGGGGTAATTTGAAAGTCAACAGTAGCAAGTATCCTAACTTGAAAGCTTTGCTTTGTAGACAATAGAAGAAGAACACTAGGACTTTGTTCACCCGATCTTCACAACTACATAAGATTCTCATGTTCCTATTGCTCTGCATGCAAAGTTGACAAGCTATGTACTATCAGTCATTTTGTTAACATGTTGATAGATCTCACCCTTAACCTTGTGATTTTCAGGGTGTTACCTTGATGTCCCTTGATAAGATCCTTAGTACAACTCTCACCTTTTGAGTCTTAAGTTTATTAGATAAGAGTTGATAGAATCGAATCACTGTTGTAACCTTCTTTTCCCAAATCTCAAACTCCTTTGTGAGGACGTTCTCTAATATAGGAAATTCCCAAGCTTCTACAGTATCTTGGGTTTAATTAACAAAAAGAATATACCATAGAATAGATAAATCTCAAACTACTCCTACGTAGCTAATCCACCAGGGTTCCCACAACCCTAATCAAGGAATTTAGCCCATTATGCTTATTCAAAAATCCATGATAATCAATAAAGAAGTCCTATAATTAATTGCAAAATAATGAAAGAATAAAATCCAAAATCTCCAATTGAATTTAAAATCAAAATCTCAAGAACAAAGTCTCAATGATCAAAGTATGTGAAAATTATTAAAAGTATAGTAAAAGTGTGTAACCTCATAATGACTTAACCCTAAGGTATTTATAGTATCTAAAAATAATAAAGAAATCCTAATAAAAGTAGAATATGAATAATTAAGTCATCAATCATTACAACTCGTAGGGTCTTCTTACGAGTCGTTTATTGCTTGTCTTAGGAACTTCAGTGAACTTTTCATCTTCAAGGATTCAATTTTATATTATCATTATGATTCCTCACCATGAGTCGTAGTTAGTCCTTACAACTCATGGTCTTCACTCATTATCTCTTGAGTCTCAAACTTCAGGACCTTCCATACTGTTTCATTATGATTGCTCACTATGAGTCGTAGTCTGAACTTATTACTCGTAGTCTTCTATGAATTCAATTATGTACCTTTCCATAGCTCACTATGGTCATTACGGCTTTACACCTTGATTCGTAGACACGTTTTACGAGTTGAGGTCATCCTTTACTTATCTCCTCAGCTCAGCTAATAGTAATTCTTCTTCTTATGAGTTAGACTATAGGTCGTATAGTGTCTTAACGACTCTTACCCTGACCAGTACTTCAACTTTTTTTAGAGACTTTTCTTCCAAATTTTAGATCAAGACACTTTCTACCTAATTTCCCTACACTCATACAACAAACACATCATATCTATTAAAATAACCTATGTCCAAGCATAAATTCCTCATTTTAAGCATCAGATGTTTCCGTGTTTCAAAGGAATATCACATTCCAGTTAAAAGTGCTGATTTGGTTGCTTATTAATTAAATAAAGTGTACCACACTTGGTGTAAGTAGTGGAGAGAGGGTAGAGGTGTAGATGAAGTCCAAAGAGAGTAGGATGAGCTTGTTGCCACTTTTAATAGATATGTTTTCCCACTTGAATTTAGTGAAGCCAAGGTTTTGGAGTTCATTAACCTAAAGTAGGAGAAAATGTGCATAAAATATTATTATCTTAAGTTTACCCAACTTTTAATGTATGCACCAATAATGGTTGTTGACTTTAAGGCTCGTATGAGTTTGTGTCTAGTGTTTCTGAGGATGCGGTCAAAGAGTGTAAGACTGCTATGTTTGTTAATGAGATGGAGATCTCTAGGTTGGTGGTTCATGCTCAATAAATTAAAGAAAGAAAATCAAGAAGAAGAAAATGAAGAGTAAGAGGAAATAATAGGTAGCTATAATATTTCTTATTAGAGGTCAGATGGTGGCAACCATTCTCAATTTTGCCAAAAATCTTTAGTTGTAGACCTATCTTCTACTAGTGCTCCAATGCCCAAGTTTAGGTAAGATAATCGAGATAGGCACCAGACTCTTAGTCCTAGGGTAATGTAAATAGTGGTCGTACTAACCCACTTTGCAAAAAGTGTGGTAAGAATCTGTAACACCCCGAATTTTGGTCCTTAAAACTTTTCTGAGCTTTGAGCTCATTGCCAAACCTATGAGTCTTCTTATGATTCGTAAGGTCTCCATAATGAGTCATAATACCCAAATCATAACCTGACTAATGTGCTAGCCTAAATTTTTTGTTGTGACTATGACTGGGGTTCACGAGTCGTAGTGGCTCTATTCAAGTCGTAAGGTTCTAACATAGGGTGGCCAGTGTGTTACTCAAATGGTCCTGTATTTGTTAGGACTTGGACCATACAAGTCATAGGTCACTTGATGGGTCGTATGGTCTGAGTCGTATGGTCAATAATTTAGAAATCCTATATTTATACCTTGACTACGACTCATTATGATGAGTTTTAATGTGTTCTTATGAATGTATGGTGACTCATAGTCACTGGCGATAACTTTTCATCTTTTAATTAGGGGAACTTTTGATATTTCCCTTTTTCCAAAAAATAACCCATGACTTAAAAAACTATTAGGTACCTCATTATCATCCATAACATAATAAAAAACAACTCCTAGGGATCTCTCAAATATCTCAAGATAAAACACTTGGGGTTTCTCAAGGTTGGCAACTAGAGCTTCCAAGGGTGATTCCTTCTTCAAATTTCATGGTGATTAAGGCATGTGACTCTACCCTCAAACTTATTTTTCTTTAAGCATGTGTATCAAATGTTTATTGATGTGAAATTGAATGTAGGTTTGACAAGGGTTGAGGGTTTATCCATGATTGAGTCATAAATTGTTTCCCCATGATTATTATGAATTGTTCAAGCTTAGATTGAATGTTTTTGAACTAACGGGGTGCATAGGTATGGGAATTGGAATGTGGGTGAAGGCATTCTCCTAATTTGATGGTTTTGGTGTTGAACTTGGTTTAGAAATTGTGTTCCCACAACTAATTTGTGAAATTTGTTTTGAAACATAGATTTGTCACATGTTTTGACTTTCTTACCCACACTTTTGCATAGCATAAATGGTTAAAAGGTTAAACATCAATTTTGAAGGCCTTGTTGGCCATGTTTTGATGAAAATTATAACCTTGAGGATCAAGGCATTCCCCTGAGTTTGATAAAGAAAAGGGGGTTGAGGCATTGCCCAAACTTGATTTAATGAATAAAAGGGGGTCATGGCACTCCCCAAGATAATGGAATTGTAATGGAATGAGTGTGAGCTTGCAAGCGTAACGTGATAATGATACCTATGTGATGCTATAATGTGTAATTCCAAGGATAATAAATAGGTTATGTGAAACTTATTTTAAAGTAGGCTTGGTGGGGATTATGTAGCTAAGTAGTGAAGGTGTGAGTCTTGACGGACTTATACTGGAAACTCATGTTTACCGATATGAGGGTTGGTCTTAATGAATGAGTGCTTATGATACACTTATTATATATTTGTATCTTTGATTTGCCATGGGATCGAGGCATTACCTGGTCTTTCTTAATATTTTCTGTTCGTGCAAATAACACACAATGGTCCCTTTCAGTAGGGGAGTTGAACCCATATAGACCGTGGGTACCTATTAATGATGGTTTAGCTACATCATCCAGGCTAATATTTTACTTCATGCTAAGCCCTGTTCCATACCCCATCATGATTCTATATATACATTTATACACTGTGTTCATGTGGATTTTACTGTGGTTTTGACTTAGTATTATTTATCCTTTATCACAGAGTTACATGTAAGTGCTCAGCCCGCTAACCATCTTTGAACGTTGTATCCCCATGCGATATAGGAACTGGAGACACTTATACTTTTTTTGCGAAGTGTTAGGATTTCTATATTATCAGCTATCAGCTTTTAAATGGCAAGCTTCCACTACCTGGAAGAGTTATTATTTGGAAGTCTTATTTCATTTATGTCTTAGACCTACATCTTTAGCCTTGGCCTTGGTTATTGTTGGGGGCATGTCTTGACTTAGATTGATTTTTTATTCTGTTAGAGGCTATGTGGATAATGAAGATGGGATTGGTTATTGACATTCTTAGATTCCTTTGAGTTATTGGTTATTCTATCTAGTTATATGTTCGGAATTCCACTGCTATAGTTATACTAATGGTCTCCGGCCCACGATGGACTTGATATACCTATCACGACTAGGCCCAAGTTTGAGTTGTGACTAAGTTGGTATCAAAGCCTAGGATTATATTTAATTAGGTGTCCTCAAATTCATGTTTAGTAGAGTCTCTTTTATGGGCATGTAGCACGCTACCCTTATAAGAGAGAGGCTATGAGACATTTAGGAATGTTTCCCTTTATTGTTATCTAATTTTGATCTATAGATTCTATGGTCTTGAAACTCCTCTAATCTTTATTTTTTTGTATTTCTGATCATTTCTCCATAAAGATCTAATGCTTTTGGAACCTTCTCTATCCCACCTAAGGACAATGTGGACGAAAACCATCTTGTTGTAGGGTAAAGACTCGATCTAGGGTCCCTTCTCATAATTTCCCTAGTGGAGTTCCATCAGTCCCTTCTAATCCTCCTCAGGCTCCTCGCGCTGATGATACTCCTGTCCTGATACCTCAGAGTGATGTATCTAATGTTGATTTCTGCTAGTTGATTCATTTTCTTACTTAGTTAGTGGCATTTTAGTTGTGGCACTCTGAGCATAATGCTTCTGTCATTATTTTTATGCGGCCACAAAGGATGGACAGTTCATGAGGTTGAGTCCTCCAACTTTCTCTGGTTTGGAGGTTGAAGAGGATCCTCAAGGGTTCATAGATGAGACATAAATGATTTTTTGAGTTATGCATGTTTCTGACTCGGAGGGTAAGGAGTTTGACATATATTAGTTGAAGTATATGGTATATTAGTGATATGAGGAGTGGGAATAATTGAGAGGGATGATGCAAAGTTGTGCTTTTCTGGAATGCTTCTGTAAGACCCCACAAAGTTCCCTCGTAGTTAGAGCCTTAGAGCGTGTCGAGTGAAGGGTAATTCCGAACCTAAAAGATTGAGAAGAGACTTCCCAAGTGTTTTGTGTTTTCATCTTTTGAATTTTCCTAAAATTAACTTCCTATAGTGTGGGAGATTGAGTTATCTTTCCAATGATACCCTTTTTATCGAAATCTGATGTCAGAATAGAAAGATAGGGCCTTTTTTCAGAATGCATAAAAGTCGCTCTGGTGCGACGGAGGGATCCGACGGACCATCGGAAGGGCGACGGGCCATCGCACCCAACCGTCGCAGAGAGGCAGAAGTTTGATTCACTGGATCAATGCGAAGGAGAGGGTCGATGGACCGTCGAGCCTCCGACGGCCATCGCACTTCACCATCGCAGGGAGGTAGAGAATGAGTTCCCTGGAAAGGTGCGACGATGAGGTACGACGGACCGTTGGGACTCCGAAGGACCATTACACCTCATCGTCGTAGTTAAAGAAGAAACCCATTTTTTGGTCGATGTCCGACGGCCAAGAATGACGGACCGTTGAACCTTTGACATACCATCGCATGTCCTGCGCAGAATTTTTATCCAATTTTAAAAAGGGCTTTTCAGTCTTTTCCACTCTTTTAACGCCCATATATATTCTAGATGAAACATCTAGCTTCATTACTCATCTCTAACATAAGAAGCTAGGGTTTCCTTACTAAATCAAATCAAAAACCCTTCTCCAAGAAATCTAAGAACTCACCATAGATTCTCCAATTGAGTTGAGATTTGTGTTTCCCAAGTTCAAGGTCTTCAAGAACCCTCTCCCAAGAGTAAGAAGATGAAGTTTAGAGAAATCTTGTTCATCCAATTTCATAATCTAAGGTATGTGGGTTTTTTAACAAGGGTAACCCTTTTACCCTTGTGCCCAAAGGCTTATTTAAATCATGATTTTCCTAAAATCTATGAGGTTTTACATGAATTTGAACTAGGGTTTTTCATCCATTATTATTGATTGCAATACTTTGATGTTTTTCATGAATTGAGAATCAAATGACATGATTTCTGCATGTTTTCTTGAGAAATTACAGCTGGGTCTGTACCCCATGATTTTAATCCTTGAGAAGATAATTTTGCAATGTTTGAGATGTTGAAGTATATGAGTATATTGAGATAAATTGCTGTAACTTCCAGATTTCCACATGAGTTATGAATCTATATTCTATCTATTATGCTTTTGATGAGTTTAAACTTAAGATTGAATTATGGGTTAGTAAGCCCTACTTAAGACTTGAAATTTTATGAACTCTTGTGCTATAAGCACCCATGATTTGAGTACTTTTGAGACTATTGAGAAATGATTTGACCTAATGGTCATAGTGCTTTGAAATCCACTTCACTACATGAGATTACAGATTTGATTATTGGATTCTCGGTGAAGCATGAGATTATTCTAAAAGTGGATTTTTATGAGATGAGCGCAGATAATCTAAAGGGAGTAGTATTTAGCACCGAGTGGGTAAGTTACTATGGTTTCTTACCCCAGAACTATGTGCCATCGTAGGTTAGGCCTGAGGCCGAGTTTATATTGGGTCAGAGGCTGAATTTTTTTTAGTGATCTGTGAACCTAGGTTATACTCCCTGGAAAATAGTATGATTCTCCTCTCCAACATGGGGTCTCTTCCTTAGGAGGACAAAACATTGGACTCCATGTAGCTCATATGATTTATGTCGGTTAAGAGAACCTCCCTTGATATTTAAGCTTTGAGATCGGTCGTTTCCTTGAAAACTAAAGTATGTTCCCGTGCTATAAGCTATTTTCCTAAAGGTAAAGTTGCAAAATTGTTCCCTAACTAAAGTATTTCCTTGATATGAGTTATTTCTCTAAACGACAGTATTCTCCCTTGATATAGTATTCTTCATAAAGATTTCAGATAAGTTATTTCCCTAAACTAGTGTATCTTTCCTTTGAGATAGAATGATTTCCCTAAAGCTTGAAATGAGATATTTCCCTAAAGTGAATGAGATGCCTTCAGGTATATTTCAAAGTGATATGATTTCGAATTCCAAGTGTTTGAGTTCAAAAGAGTTATGATTTCTTGAGCATTAAAGAAGTTTTACTCTCCATGAGACATATGCATGAGTTAAAAGTATTGGTTAAAGTTCCTTTAGTCTTTCAGTATTGAGAATAAGATAAGGCTTTTGATTTCAAGGTTAAAGAATGATGACTCACAACATTTGTGTTACATACTCCATCCTACAAGATTTATGAGCTTTGCATTTTATACTTGTTCATACCATGTAAGTCGTCCCATATTGCATGGATGATTTGATTGAAGAAGATTGATATGTTTTATATAAATGCATTCACCCCCATATACTCAGTACATTCCCAAGTGCTGATACACATATACGTCTATGTGTTACATTGTCTTATAATGTAGGTGTAGGTGCTCAGTCCCAGCCTCGTTAGTAATTTCTGAGTACCTCACTTAGGTTTCTATAGTGGAGGGTCCTCATGGTCCAAGGACCAATTTTCAGACATTCCAGTACTTGAGAGACTACGTTATTACTTTTAGTTCATTCCAAGTCAGTTGGGGGCCTGTCCCAACGACTCTCTAGAGTATGGATTAGTAGAGGCTTTGTTAGACTAGTATAAGATTTTTGTTGTGTTGAGGTTTCAGTATTGTGGTCATTTGAACCTAGTATTTATCTCCGTATTTTCTTTCATATGATATGACTATGCTAGTGTTTGAATTATTTTATCTTGAAATGAGTGTTGTTAGTAAAAACCGGCTCAAAATAGTTAGCTTGGGGTGCTTTTAGCCTTAAGCATCGTGTGACGTCCTGGGAGGCGATTTTGGGGTGTTTTAGCTTCTTTCCTCAGGAGTTGAATAAGGTGGAAGTTGAGGAGTTTGTGTATTTGAAACAAGAAAGGATTAGTGTGAGTACGCCCTGAAGTTTAATTAGTTATCCCGTTATACTTCAGAGTTGGTGTACTCTATGAGGGCTAAGATGAGGAAGTTTTATTTAGGCTTATCTCGGGACTTGGTGTTAGAGTGTAAGGTTTCCTTGATGAATAATGACATGGATATTTCTAGACTCGTAGTGTACATGTAACAGGTAGAGGAGGAAAAGAATAAACAGACAGAAAAGGGGGAAAGCCAAAGTAAGAGATCCTGGTATGCTGAACAGGGTAGAGGTCACCAGAATAGTGGAAGATATTGCAAGCAATCGTCTAAGAAGGAGTGGGGAAATTTAGGTTCTTATTGTACAACTAGTGCTCCAAATCCTATGTTGTTCACCGATCGCCGATTGCTGATTCTAAAAGCAATAGTTGGTTTAAGGCGCAAGCTACCCAATCTTAAGCCAGTGGGGCACAATCAACTCCATCATATCCTCCTTTTAAATTTTGTAGATAGTTGCACCATGGATCTTGTAATAAGGGGAGAAATAAGTATTTCAGATGTGGCCAACTTGGCCATATTTGGAGGAACTTTCCTTTGGGCAATGTTTCTACTGGGACTAATAAGATCCCTGCGGCTTCTTCTTCACCTCCTTCACCAAAACATGTTACATCTAGTACTAGCTTTGGGTGAAATTATCTATAAGCTTTTACCTCCCGTTTGGACTCTGACACGTCTGCTGTTATCGTTACTGGTACAATACAACTCTTTTCTCGTGATGTATATTGTCTTCTTGATTTGGGGTCTACTCTTTCTTATGTGACCTCTTATTTTCTATTCATTTTGGTTTTGGTCTTAAAATTATTTTGTGTCCCTTTTCTATTTCTACCTTAGTGGGTGATTCTGTGGTTGCTAGGAGAGTTTGTAGGGGCTGTGTGGTATCTATCTGTGATAGGAAGACATTAGTGGATCTGATAGAGTTATTTATGTTAGAATTTGATGTTATTTTGGGAATTTATTTGCTTCATCGTTCTATGCTTCTCGGGATTGTAGAACTCGAATGGTTAGTTTCCAAATCCCAAATGAACCGGTGATTGAGTAGGAAGGTAGTTCCTTAGTGCCTGAGCGAAGGTTATTTTCACATCTTAGATCCTGAAAATTGATTTTCAAGGTGTACCTTTATTATTTGATTTGGTTTAAAGATTTTAACTCGGAGAGTCCTTTGTTGTAGTCCATTCCCGAGGTTAATGAATTTCTAGAGGTCCTTCCTGATGATCTTCCTGGTATTCCTCTCGATAGGGAAATTGATTTTAGGATTGACCTTTTACCAAATACCGGTCCTATCTTCATTCCCCTGTATATAATGGATCTAGATCAGTTTAAATAACTTAAGGAATAGTTGAAAGATCTTCTTGATAAGGGTTTTATCTGCCGTAGTGTTTCTTTATGGGGTGTTCCTGTCTGCTCGTGTGAAAGAAAGATTGTTCCCTTCGAATGTGTATAGACTATCAGTAGTTTAATAAGATGATGTGGAAGAATAAACATCCTCTTCCTAAGATTGATGACCTATTCGACAAGCTTCAAGGTGCTAAGTACTTTTCTAAGATTGATCTTTGGTCAGGTTATCATCAGTTGCAAATTAGGGAGGTGGATATCCCTATGACTGCTTTCAAAACCCGGTATGGTTATTTTGACTTTTTGGTAATGTACTTTGGTTTGAATAATACATCAGTGGAATTATGGATCTTACGAATCAAGTATTCCACCAGCTTCTTTACTTGTTAGTCATTGTGTTCTTTCATGATATTATGGTATACTTTAAGAGTAAGGAATATCATGCTAATCACCTCCGTAGCATTTTACAGACCCGTAATAATCAACAATTATATGCTAATTTTTTGATGTGTGATTTCCAGTTGAGTGTTGTGACTTTTCTAGGCCATGTCATTTCTAGTGAAGGGATCATGGTGGATCCAAAAAAATTGCGGTAGTTAAGAAGTGGCCTAGACCCACAACTCCAACTGATATTTGAAGCTTTGTGGGTTTAGCCAGTTATTATAGAAGGTTTTTTGAGATTTTTTCTTCGATTACTATTCTTTTGACTAAGTTGACTCAGAAAAAGGTGAAATTTTTGTGGTCAGATACTTGCGAGGTTAGTTTTGAGAAGTTGAAGGATAAGATAAATTTTGCTCCGGTTTTGACCTACACAAGGGTACTCATTTACACAAAACATTAATGGACACTACTACTATATGAATGTAAAAGTGAGACACATTTGGGGTTAAATGTACTAATTCCTATATTTGGCAGGTGTACAAAAACTGAGAAGAAAATAAGTTGAGCTAAAAAAGGGTCAAAATGGGAATTGAAGTGCAAGAGCTGGATAAGATGAAGCAGGATCAAGATCTAGCCCTCAGATATCACGATCGCGGTCTAATGCCCATAATCGCAGCAAGTCAAGCTAGTTTACCTAATATGATCGCATTGGACTAATCTTGATCTCAGTGAGTGCGATCGCGATCAATCTTTCGTGATTGCATCAGGCTAGAAAATAGCCTAAGGGTAGTGCCGTCAGTTTGACCGGCCAACCCCAAATCCTACTTAAAAGCTCAAAACCCTCATCTAATCTTCATTCCATCCCTATCTTCCATACTTAGTTTAGTGTTTTTGTAATTTCTTGGAGCTTGGAACAAGACTTATATTAATTTTGGGTTAACAAGACATTAGAGTGAATTTTAAGTGTAGGTTTGGCTTCACCCTTTGAAGACTCATTGGATTCTAAAGTGTGGTTTGTCCACTCTTTATTCTCTTATGGATAACTTTAATGGAAATATTGGTTTATTTGTTTTTATTATCATTATGAGTTGCATGGTCTACCTCTTTGGATTATGCTTGATTAAGGTGCAATTGTGCGTGGGTTGTGATATGTTTTTGTAGATTTGAATTTTTTAATGATGGATTCTATTAATTCTTGATTAAATTGCTTAGGATTTGATGGGTGAAAGCTCCAAACTCTAGAAAGCTCAAGGCCATCTTCGAAAGAAGGGTTTTGGGTTAATTTTAGGAATCTATTTCATTCTTGAAAGAGAGACGTGGATACCAAAGCAATGATAGACAATTTTATGTATAGTTTTCTAATTTATCACTATCTTATACATAAGGGTGGTTGTGAAGTTAACTTTACCATGGGTATCATCCTAGAAATGGGGATGCCTTGATTAAGGTATTGGGTGGTTTTGATTGACACACTCGTTAGGTGCACAAAGAGCCAATGGGTGAAATCCTTGTGGTTTTTGTTGAAAAACTAGCTTCAAGGACATTAGACCTAGCCTACCATATCATAAATGATTAGAATTTGCATCAAATTTTCATGTTCCCATGCACATCTTGCCCCTAGGAAAGTATAATCTCAAGATCTATTCATAATTGTTTACACTCTAATTATTCTTAGACTCGAATTAGTCACTTAGAAGCCCAAGAATTGTTTATATGTTAAAAGCTATTTCAAAACCCCCAAATAATTTTGTACCACAGGTTTAAATCTAGTTAGTGCTCTCATTTCAAACCTACTCAATCTCCAATCACATTGTTCTTCGTGGATTCGACCCCGAATTTTAGTTGGGTAAATTATTAACAACGATCGGCTTGCACCTAAATTGATGTGTAAGATGAACATTATCAGTTGGCTGTGGTGTTTTCCTTGAATATTTAGCGCACTACTTTATAGTGTTCGTGTTGACATCTTCTTATATCATAAGAACATGCAGTACGTATTCACCTAGAAGGAGTTCAATCTTAGGAAAATGATATAGCTTGAGTTACTTAAGGATTATGATATGAGTCTTAATTATCACCCAGGTGAAGCTAATATGGTTGTTGATACTCTTAGCATGTTGTGCATTGAAAGCTTATCTCACGTGGATGAGGAGAAGCGAGGATTGGTAAATGATACTTACTGGTTGGCTAATCTTAGAGTTAGTATTTTGGATTTTGAGGATAGAGGTGTGATATTACAAGAAGTCTTGAAATCATCTCTTGGTGCTGAGGTGAAAGAGAAGTAAGTTTTGTATTCCATCTTGATAGAGTTTAGGGATGATGTGGGTTAGTAAAAAGTGATGGATTTCTAGATTGGTAATGATGGTATCTTGAGGTACCAAGGTAGATTATGTGTTCCTGATGTTGATGGGATATGAGAAAAGATCCTGGTTGAAGCTCATGAATGAAGGTGTATAGTTCTTCCTAGGTCAACGAAGATGTATCACGACTTGAAAGAGATCTATTGGTGGATAATATGAAGAGAAATGTGGCTAGTTTTGTGGCTAAGTGTATCATGTGTCAATAAGTTAAGGTTGAGCAGTTGAGTCCTGATGTTTTATCTCAAGAGATTTAGTTTCCTATGTGAAAGTAGGGAGTGATCAATTTGGATTTTATTACCGGTCTTCCGTAGCCTCATAGCCAGTTCAATTTGATTTGAATAATTGGGGATAGTATGACTAAGTCCTCTCAATTCATATCGGTGAGGACCAATATTTTTGCATAGGATTTTGTAAAGTTGTTTATTTAGAAAATCATCAAGTTGCACAGTTTTCCAGTTTCTATCATCTCAGATGGAGGTATGCAATTCTTATCTCACTTTTGGCATTTCTTCTAGAGAGGTTTGGGAACTAAGGTGAACCTTAGCACCACTTTTCACCCTTAGATGGATGGAAGGGTTGAAAGGACTATTCAAACTTTAAAGGCTGTGTTAGATCTTGTGTGATTGACTTTTGTGGTAGTTGGGTTAATCATTTGTCTCTCATAGAATTTGAATATAATAAATATCATTCCAACATTCAGATGTCTCCATTTGAGGCTTTGTATGGTAGGAGATTTCATTCTCCTATTGGGTGGTTTGAAGTTTGTGAGACTATATTGTTTGGTCCTGATTTGGTTTATTAGGCTATGAAGAAGGTGAAGGTGATTAGGGATATTCTTAAGACCGCCAAAAGTCCTATGCAGACGTTAATCAAACAGAGTTAGATTTTGGTGTTGGGGATTGGGTGTTCTTAAAGTTATCCCCCATAGGATTCTGACCCCAACATGTTGGCCCTTATTTGATTTTGAAGAGAGTGGGCAATAAGGCCTATGAGTTGGAATTGATTTCTAGTTTGGGTTCCATTCATCCGGTCTTTCATGTTTCAATGTGGAAGAAGTGCGTGGGTGATCCTTTCTTGATTATTCCTTCGAAGAGTATGTGTATTTATGATTCCTTGTATTATGAGGAAGTCTCAATTGAAATCTTAGATCGGCAGGTCCGCTGGATGCAGAAAAAAAATCTGCCTTAGGTGAATTTTCTATGGAGGAACCATAAGGATGAAGAAGCTACTTGGGAATCCGAAGAGGACATGAAGTCCAAATATCCATTCTCGTACCTCGCTTCGGTTAATCATGCTTACAGTGTGTGCTTTCCTTTACATCTTTATTTTTTGTCTTTGTTAAAGGTAAGTGTCGTTGTGTTTTGATTCAAATATCATGCTAAAGAATTCCTTGATTTATCATTCGGGGATGAATGATCCTAGCGGGGAGAATGTAAAACACTAGATTTTGGTCCTTGTAAATTTCCCGAGCTTTGTGCTCATTGCCAAACCTATGACTCTCTTTATGGGTGCTAAGGTCTCCATAAGGGTCATAAGACTCCAATCAAAGTCTGACCAATGCTGTAGCATGAAGTTTCTATTGTGACTACGACTGGGGTAACGAGTCATAGTGACTATATACAAGTTGTAAGGTGCTAAACATAGGGTGGCCAGTGTGTTACCCTAATGGTCCTATCTTGGTTATGACTCAGACCCTACGAGTCATAGAGTTATTTGAAGGGTCGTATGTCTGAGTCGTAAGGTCAACAGTGTATACACCCTGTGTTTCTGCCTTGACTACAACTCATGGTGATGAGTCTTAATGTGTCCTTATGAGTCGTAGGGTGACCCATAGTCACAGACAACAACTTTTCAACCTTTAATTAGGGGCACATTGGACATTTCCCCTTTTACCCAATAATAAACCATGAGTTAAAACCCTAATGAGGACCCCATTAGCATCCATAAAATAATACAAAACAACTTCCAATGCTCTTTCAAGGAAAATCGCTTAGGGTTTCTCAAGGTTAGAAATTAGAGCTTCCAACGGTGATTCCTTCTTTAAATTTCTTGGTGATTAAGGAATATGACTCTACCCTCAACTTGTTTTCCTTTAAGCATGTGTATCAAATGGTTATCTATGTGAAATTCAATGTGGGTTTGACAAGGGTTGAGGGTTTTGGCATAGTTGATTCTAATATTGTTTTCCATGATTATTATGAATTGCTTAAGCTTGAATTCAATATTTTTGAACTAATAGGGTGCATCATCGTGAGAATTGGAATGGGGATCGAGGTATTCTCCCAATTTGATGGTTTAGGTATTGAACTTGGTTTGGAAATTGTGTTCCCTCAACCGATTTATGAAATTTGTTTTGAAACATGGATTTGTCACATGGTTTGACTTACATACCCACACTATTATATTGAATAAATGTTTAAAAGGTTAAATAAGGAGTTTGAAGGCCTTATTAGTCGTATTTTTCCTAAAATTTAAACCTTTGGCATCGAGGCATTCCCCCGAGTTGATTTGATAAATTAAAAGCGGTGAGGTATTTCCCAAACTTTATTTAATGAACAAAAGGGGGTCGTGGTAGTCTCCCAATATTATGGAATTGTAATGGCATGAGTGTGACCTTTCAAGCATAAGGGTATGATGATACATGTGGTCTACCATAATGTGTAACTTTATGGTAATGAATGGGCTATATGAAAATTGTTTCAAATTGGGCATAATGGGGTTATGCAGCTAAGCTGTGAAGGTGTGAGTCTTGAAATACTTGTACTGGAAACTCATATTTACTTACATGAGGGTTGGTATAGATAACCGAGTGCTTGCGACAGACTATTATATATTTGTTTCTTGGATTGACCTGGAGTCGGGGCATTCCCTGATCTTCCTTGATACCTCTGATTCATGTGGCTAGAACACACTAGGCCCTTTCAGCAGGTGGAGCTGAACCCATAAAACCCGTGGGTGCCTGTTTATCACGCCCGATCCTTACCCAAGAATGAATATATATATATGTTTGTGTGACTGTACACTGTGTGCTTGTGGATTTACTGTGGTTTTAACCTGGCAATATTTATTTTTTATCCTTGAGTTACAAGTTAGCGCTTAACCCGCTAACCGCCTTCGGACGCTATATCCCTATGTAATGCAGAACCAGAGACACTTCTGCTTTTCCTATGTAGTGTTAGGATTTCTGGATTGTAAATTATTATCTTTGAAGTGGTGAGCTTTCATTCTCCGGAAGAGCTATCAATTTGAAGTCTTGTTTCAGTTATGTCTTAGACCTACTTCTTTAGTTTTGGTTTTGGATTTTTTTAGGGGATATGTCGCAACTTAGATCAGTCTTTGACTTTGTTAGAGGCCATGTGGATACTTTGAATTGGGATTGGTTATTGACATTCTTAGATTCATTTGAGTTATGGGTTATTCTATCTTATAATATGTTCGGAATTCCACTTCTATAGTTATACTGTATTCTATTTTCCGATGCGAAGTAGGGTAATCGTCAATCGATAATGGATTTGAGATACCATACCAGTCATGGTCAGGCCTTGGTTCGGGTCATGACAGAACCATAAAGATGAGTATATGGATGGTAGTGATATTTGTATTAGGTGTGGGAAGCTAGGCTATATACTGAAGGAGTGTCTAATTTCTTTGAAAAGAGGCGGAGATACACATTAGCAGAGTTAGTCTAACTTTTCAGCAACGTCAGCAGGTCACTCGACTTAAAAGCGTGCCTCATCTAGTGTAGTAGGTGGGAAGCATCAGAATAGGTCTATACTCTTTAAACCCATCAAAAGAAGGAAGGTCTTCATAATGTAGTAATTGTTTTTTATAGGCCTTTTAGATTCATGTCTATGCATTGTTGGATTCCAAAGCCACACTTTTCCTTGTGATTCACTATCTATAAGTAGACATCGATCTCTATCTCAAAACCCATTTAGAACTTTTTTTCAATTTCTAATCTAATTAGTGATTCACTCATAGCTAGACGGTTATAAAAATTGCCTAGTCACAGTTTCTTATAATGTCACTTCAACTGATCTTGTATAGTTAGACTTGACAAATTATGATGTCATTCTTGGTGTGCATTGTCTCCACTCTATCTATGCCTTAATTCCTTGAAGAAATAGAGTAGTTCAATTTTATTTGCCAAATTATCCAGTCATAGATAGGGTTGGCAAAATGGATAAATTATATGGTTATCCACCCATTTTATTCATGTTAAATGAGTTGGGTATCTAACCCATTTAATAGTAGGTCAAATATGGGTCAATCCAATTATCCATTCTAAATTATGGATAACCCATTGGTATGCACTAATTAAACTCTCCTTAAAGTATGCCATGTGTGAAGAAGTAGCAATGTCTAAAGTATACTTATTAAGGGTGTGTTTGGAGTGAATAAATCTTTTTTCAAAAATATTTTTTTACAAAAAATAGAAAATATTTTCAATTTGTTCAATTTTTATTTTCATAACTTTTTAAAAATTTTTTTGAACTTCTTTTGAAAAAAAATAATTAAAGTATGACATGTGTGGAGATGTAGCAATGCCTAACGTATACTTATTAAGGGTGCGTTTGGAATGAAGAATTTTTTTTTCAATTTTTTTTTTAAATAGAAAATATTTTCCATTTTTAAAATTTTTATTTTCATAACTTTTTAAAAAAAATTTTGAGCTTCTTTTTTTAAAAAATTGACTTTTTTCATTTAAGTTTTTTGAACCACCCTTTTCTCTCTTTTTTTTTTCTATTTTTTTCTTTTTTTCTTTTTCGTTTCTTTCTTTTCGTTTTTTCTCTCTCTTCTATTGTTAATTTCTATTTCACTTTTTTCTTCTTTTTTTTCCTTTTTTAGTTTTTCTTTCTCATTTTCTTTTTATATTTTTTCTTTTTCTCCCCCCTCCCCCCCTTTTTATAATTTGATTTTTTTTTCTATTTTAATTTTTGTTTCTTTCTTTCACTTTCTCTCTCTCTCTGTCTCTTCTATCACTAGATTCTATTCCTCTTAATTCTTTTTATTTTGTATTTTTTTCTTTCTTCTTTTTTCTTTTCTAATGTTTTTGTACTTTTGAAAAATATTACTACGTCGAGAACAAAAAATACCACAATCGCTTATTGTATTTTTATGTGAACCATCATTTATATTTTTATATTCATTGATGCAATTGTGTTTGTATTTTATAGTTTGTACTTGTATGAGTATTTTTATTTAATAGTTCACGTTATTATTTATATTTTTATGTTTACTGATATAATTACATTTGTATTTTTATTTTATAGTCATGCTATCATTTATATTTTTATTTTTATTTTTATTGATATAATTGTATCAAATATAATACATGTTTATACAACTTGAACTATACAAATATAAATGATACTTGTTTATATACAAATACAAATGATAAATTTGACATACAAATACTAATGATACATTTGTATAAATGATGCATGCATATTTGTATATTTTAGACTTAAATAAATACAATAAATTCATACACTTATTTGTGTACAAATACAAATAATAAATATTTACATTTACACTATTCAAATATAAATAATAAATTTATTTGAAGTATATAGTATGATACAAATAAATATAAAATATAACAACAAAAAAATAAGAGAAAAAAATACCAAAAAAATGACAAAAAAGAATAAACGAACAAAGCAAATGAAAAAGTAAATAAAAAAAGGGAAAAATGACAAAAAAAATGAAATAAAAAACAAAAAATGGAAAAAATGGAAAAGAAAAAATGAGAACGAAAAAAAAATGAAAAATAAAAAAAAGGAAAGGGAAAAAAGAAAAAAAAAGAAGAAAAAATACCTGGAAAAGAAAAAGAAAGAAAGAGAAAAAGAGAAAGTTAAGGGAGAAATAAAAGAGAGAGGTTATGGAGTGTATTTAATTAGCAAGAGAGCCTATGAATTGTAATTAATCAAAACTTAGGCTAAATTAAATAATTAAAAATTTATGTTTGCTAAGTCATGTTGTTTTTCTTGTAATATAAGAGTACTTTTGTCTTTACATAATAAGAAGTAACGGATAATATGGATATCCATATTATCCATTGGGTATATCCATTTTATCCATAATCAAATATGAATTGGGTTGGATATTTTATCTATTTTCACATGACCCACTTTTAACCCGCCCATATTCGACTCAACCCGCCCGTTTGTCACCCCTAGTCATAAAGTATAATGGTAGTACCTCAGTACGTATGAAAAATGATTTTCAATGGGTCATCTATCATCTTTTTATGGTTAAGGAATCAAATTCCAAAACCCCAACTCTTGAGTGAGTTACAGTGATTGACGAGTTCTAAGAAGTGTTTCTAAAAAATTTGCCTAGATTTCATCCTAAGTAGGAAATTTTCTTTAAAATAGATCTCCTTATAGATAACTAGCCTATCTCCATTCCACCCTAAAATATATCCCCAACCGAGCTTATGAAACTAAATGAGAAGTTAAAATATCTCATAAACAAGGGTTTCATTATAGCTAATATCTCTTCATGGGGTGCTCCATTTATTTTTGTACGGAAGAAAGACACTTCTCTCAGAATGTGTATTGACTATCATCATTTGAACAAAGTAATAATCAATAATAAGTATCCCATTTCTAGGATTGATGACTTATTCGACCAACTTCAGGATTCTAATTTCTTTTCTAAGATAGACCTCAAATTTGGCTATCATCAGCTCAGAGTCGGAGAATGTGACATTCTAAAACAACCTTTAGAAATTGGTATAGTCACTTCAAATTTGTTGTTATGTCTTTTAAAGTAAAAATGCTCATAAAACTTTTATGGACTTGATAAATATGGTATTCAAGTAGTACTTTGACATATTCGTCATTGTCTTTATTGATAACATCCTAGTGTATTCTGGCAGTGAGGATAAAAATGCAAACTATTTGAGGATTATATTGAAGTCTCTCAAAGATCACTATTTATTTGCTAAGTACAACAAGTGTGAATTATGGTTGAAATCAGTAGCATTCCTTGGTTATACCATTTTTGGTCAAGGCATTCGAGTTAATCCTTAAAAGACTGAAGGAGTAAGGAACTAGGTTAGACCCATCACTCCATTAGATATAAGGAGTTTCTTTGGTTTAGTAAATTACTATAGATGGTTTGTCATAAGATTTCCCCTTTTGCTTCTCTTATATCTATAATGATTTAGTGGTCTGATTCTAGTGAGAAGAATTTTCAGGAGTTAAAGACTTGACTCACCTTCACTCTAGTTTTTACTATACTTGGGGTTCTAATGGATATATGATTTATTGTGATGCATCCAGAGTGGGACTTGGTTATGTGTTGATGTGCCAAGAAAAGTTTATAGCTTATGCCTCTAGACAACTCAAGCCTCATGATAATAATGATTACGGGTTTCTGATGGTACATTTTTCATTTTCTATAAGAGATAATTAATTGTTTTTTAGAAACTATTGGTGTTATTTTATGTGTTTTGTGCTTGTTTTAAGAATTAAACTTAGAGGCATAAAAGTTCAGGAAGTCAAGAACCATAGGATCGCGATGGGATAACCGACTGGCCATCGGAAGCATAATGTATCGTCAGATTACCAGTCACCACTAAGAAGAATGACAACTACCTTGAAGTTGATAACGACCCCAGTGAAGGATTGTCAAGGTGATGATGGGCCATTATCTTGATCGTCAGAGTCAACCAAAATGTATGGAGATTTAGGAGTTGGTGATAAAAGAAGCGACAGGAATTCGGACCCATGATGGACATCACCTAGAATGTCACCAATAGTCGCAAGACAGACAGTCACTGGAACATCAATGATAGTTCTGCTGATGAACCTTTGCCACCCCAAAGAACCGTTAGGTAAACCATTGATGTTGTTGTGGTATCCTAAGTGTGAATTTTAAATCCTAACTTATTGGGAAACTATAAATAACAAGTTTAGCATTAAAATAGGAATCTTCTAACTATTGTGAAATTTTTAACGTAAGTTTGGGTGAGAAACAAGTTTAGAGATGAAGAGCACATTGCTTAACTTTTGAATTTGGATTATGAATTTTGATTTCTTTTCAACCTAAGATACACCTGTAATTTTATAAAGTTAATCTTTTCATCTAGTTTCTAATTATGTGTGGCTGAAGTTCCATAAGTAGGGTTATGGGAGCCTTTGTGAAATCCCAATTCTATGTTTGTAATGTTGAGTTTATATTGACATTGAGATTATATCACATTCTCTACATTTGAATGATTTATCATGGTTGCAAACTTTAGAGTGTGCCCTAAAGCATAACTTGTTTGAACAAAGAAGTTATTGTGGGGAAAAGAGAATAGTGACAAGACATTAGAGTTCCTACCCTCTAAATAGATTAACACCTTAACCGGATTAATCTCTTGGATAATTTGTCACAATATATTTTTATCACTTTAAGTTTGAAGAATTAAAGTGAATCCATCTTTGAAGGTTGGAAAACACTTGGATGGGAATTTTATATAACTTTTTCTATAATCACAAATGTTACTATGAGCTCATATAACTAATATCCCTTAAATAATTGAGACACTTTGGTGTGCATAATCCTAGTATACTATTTCTCAATTGATAACACGTTATAAAGAAGTCTTTGGTAATTACTAAACTGAAATTACCTAATTAATATTTTAACCAAACCCCCCAACTTATATGAAACTTATGATTAAAATTGTATTAGTCTACATATGACTTAATTAGTACCTAATTCCCTCTGGGATTCGATCCGACCTTTGTTGGTTTATATATTTGACAACGACCTTACACTCTTCTTAGAGAATTGTAGTTTAGGCATATCAAATTCGGGTGCTGTTTCTAGGGAATATGATTGTCAATTAAGTTTATATGCATTAATTGACTCTTATTAGAGTTTTCTGATTTTACTTATATTTGTTATTTTTGTGTGTGCAAGCTATTAATTATGCATGACACGAACTAGTTGGTCAGTCGAGCCTCTGTTACCTTATGATCCTTAACTTCAAAAAACTTTAATAAGGAATTTGGAAACATAGTAAGAGGCAGAAAGGTTGCTAGTCTCCACCTAGTTAAGCTAACAAAAATATACATGCACCCGGTCATTGTAAAATACGGATGATAAGGCTATAAGAGATGATTGGTTGGTTGACCTGATAAAAAAGTGACGTGCAAATAATACTGCACTAGAAAATCGTAATTAGCAAGCACGAGCAAAAGGACGACAACAACCCGCGTACAAGTTACCCTGGATGATTATGATGCTGAATTGGAACGAGTTTGTGCTAATGGAGAAATTATGCTATCCCCATTGAATCCCAATGTGAAGTTCAACATCAATGGTATAATGATTAAACTAAGCATCTTGAAAGGGTTGTTTGGTGGACTATCAGGGATGATTCAAATGTACACTTGGTGAATTTTGTCAATATTTGCAAGTTATTTGACTATCCTGAAGTTGGACAGAATGTGATTCATCAGAGGTTGTTTCCATTGTCTCTTTTTGGGGATCCAATTTAATGGTTGACTAAACAAGCACTCGATTATATAAAAACTAGAGGTAACTGAAAAGAGCTTTCCTAGAAAGGTTCTTTCTGCCTTCTAGAATGTTATAGTTGAAGGATGAGATTAGTAAGTTTTGGAAACTACCTAATGAGGCCCTTCATGAAACATTGGTGAGATTTAAGAAAATATTTATTCAATGCCCGAATTATAAGCTGAGTGATGAGCACAAGATGAAAACATTTTATAGGGTTATAGACGCAAACACAAAGCCAACGGTGGACATTGCTATTGGAGAAGATTTTATGGATTGCACTTTTATTAAGGCTACTAAGATTTCGATAGGCTAATAAAGACAAGTAGATCTTGGCATACCAGGTATTCCGAGGTAGTAAGCAACACTTACTCAATTAGGATATTGATAAAACAATGACAAAGAGAAGAGGAAAGTGAATAGGATATGGCTCATATGAAAATGCATATGGACTTTCTCACTAAGTAATTATTGCCAGGTAATATGGAAAAGTTCAAAGTAGTTCGGTCTCATAGAAGGGAAGTTGAATTTGATTCTGAAGAGAAGGCCAATTTTTTGACTAACCAAAGGGGTTTCTAGGATGGTGTCCAAGGAAACCAAGGTTATAAAAAGGAGAATTATTATGAGAAAACTGGTTATAGAGACCATGATCCAGGGAACTAGAAGAATGGAGGTGATCATAGTTTATTGTATGTGCCACCTGGGAGCCGTAACAATGTGACCAATGATTTTGAGAGTATGCCTATAGAAGCCATGCTGTCTAAGTTGCTTAAAGGGGTAGAGTTGATTAATGCAGGTGTTAAGGAAATGTGGAGTGATCTGTCAACCATGAGCCAATTGGTTGATTCTCATTCTATCTCTATTAAGTATTTAGAGTAGCAAATGAACAAATTATCGACCACTTTTATTCAAATAAAAAGAAAAATATTACCTAGTGGTACAAAATAGAATCCAAGGAATGGCGGTATATATATGTCTATTACCACTAGGACTGGTAGAATGTTACACAAACCATATTCAACAGTTCACCCATAAGTTGATGATATTGTGTTGGATGATGAGGTGATAGATACTACACTAGTTAAGTATGAGAAGCTGGGAGAGCTGAGAGAGAAGAGTGTGGATGTACAACAACCGTCCAAGGTGAAAAGTTCTAATGACTTGGGGTAGGTAAAAATGAAGGAGGTGGAAGGATTTCTAACCAAAATTACCAGTCCACCACCTCCATTCCTATATAGGGTGAAAAAAGAAGGCAAAAAATGGTAAGTTTAGCAAGTTCATGGCTATGTTGAAACAACTGTCAGTATATAAATCATTGGTTGAGGTTTGTGGTTTCATTTTATGAACACGATTGATGGCATGCATATATTTGGCACATTCATGATCGTTTCATCGATGATTGATACGATTCTGACTAGATTATAATATTGTTATTATTGTCACTAACTAAGGGTTAAAGCCCACTTTTTACCTTAATAATGGATTTATTCATAATAATAAATGCAATATTTAATGAATATTTTATATGTAAAAGTGGTTAATAGTGTTGTTTTAATAACTTGACCGATATAATTTTCAGTTTATGATTTGATATTACTTATTACTCCAATCGTGAAAGATGTCGGCTCTTTCTACACTTTGCTAATGATTTAGTCCTGGAGTTAACTCTAGGAAAAAAACTTACAGATTTACACTCTTATAGCCACGGCTTGAGCTCGTGCAACTATCATATCAAAATACGGAGACCTATCATATGAAAATACACATCTTTCTGGTATGGGATGAAGAAAGATGCTGGATTGATACTACAAATTTCGAGTAAAACCCGATGAAATTTATAAAATTTATGTTATGTATATTTTCTTATTGATAATGTGATATTGATGATGAACGATGAATTATGTAAATATACTCTACCTTGCTTCTCTTTTCATGTCTATTTACTTTAGCCCTCGGGACTTGTTCTTTACTTTTGTCATCATGGGGTTTGCACTTTACTTTAGCCCTCATAGGTCTTAATCTCTTTACTGACATTGATTTGGTTATTATGATGATATGATGATACCCGTCAAGGCCGGAGAAAGTTAAGATGTTATGATGATATGATGATACTCGGCAACGCCGAAAGATATTATGATGATAGGATGATGTCTAGAAAAGTTAGAGGATATTATGATGATGTGATGATATCTAACAAGGATGAAGGATTATTATATTGATGTGATTATGTGTGCATCTACCGATTCGAGTCCGTCTAGCCCTACGTGTGTGTATATATATATATATCCGGCAAGGCTAGAGGATGGTTATGATTATAATAGTTATAACAGTGATGGTTATATATTTGATATTATGATATTGTGGATTCTGTTGTATTCATACTTGTATGAGCATCGCTAATCCCCAGTATGCGCCTATATTTATGAGCTCATATGGGTGGGTTGCATAGATATGGGTGATGACTCTGCTTTGTGTTATTGTATGCTGATTTAACCTTCCAATCCTGGGTCAGTGGGGTATTCATAGGCTTGGATGGGTATTTGGTTGTCTAAAATAGCCTGTTACGCGTGTTGTTATTGACATTGATATTATCATTGTTATGATCATTGTTATGGCTTATTTATGATAGATTGGTCATTGATTATTTATCGAGACTTGAGGTTTGATTATGATATCTTTATCTTATGATTATATTATTATGTATGACTAGTTGATGACTTGATATATGGATTACATCCCTTAGTATTCTAGCTAGCTAGTATGATGATCTAGGTTATACTTTGAGTAGACATTAGTTATATACTTCTCTCTCTCTCTCTCTCTCTATATATATATATATATATATATGCGCATACCTGGACATATGTAGCTATGGTGTTATAGTAAATCCCTAGATTTCATTGATTAAGATTGTATATTCATTCCTTGGCACCACGATCCGAGACTACCCCCTAGTTATAACACGGTGCTTAGAACAAGTGATCCTAAGCTAACCCATGTACTGGCATACTTACTTTTTGAGAAATTGATTTGATATTTATATAAAATCTAAATTTTCTGAGCAGAAGCATAATCATGTAACGCCCCAGAAATACCCCCTTGACATTACATAGTGCGTAAGACTACGAATAGCTCCAAGATAGCCGATGATACCTATTTAGCTTGAATTCATATGCAAAGTAACTAACTTATAAAGAAACTAAAAGTAAGTGATGTCATATCTTATTGAATGTCTTTAAATTATAATCTTCAAACAAACTTGTTGATCTTAAGACATAAATAGTCTGGCAAGCCTCTAATAATGACTAGAAAGCCACTGGGACAGGCCCAAGCTGACCCAAACGTAAGACTAAAATCAAATTACTAAATACATTAATCAATGAACATGAATCTGATAAATAGGGTCCTCAAACTATAAGGAATTACAAAAGTTTGTATGCAAGTGATGATGCTCGTAATCAATCGTTCTACTAGAAACGAGCATCAAAACCTACATTATAAGACAATGTAGCATTAGACATATATGCTGGTCTTTGTAATGTACTAAGCATGTGGTGGTGAATGCATAAGTGAAACAATAACAGAATACATAAGTAGACTTTCAAATGACGCATGCGGAGCGTAAATGACTCACCTTAAGCTTGAATAAAATAAAGGACTGCAAGATCATAAGACGTGAATAATAATGCATGTGAGTGAACTTAGTGAGCCATAACACTTAGTTTCTAAGATCTTTACTTTTACTCTTTCTAATGGGAGATTCTTTTAACCAACATAAAACATGTGAGCTATCATGGAGTCTAACGTCTTACCCATGTTGGGGAGAGCTATTCCATCCTTTCCATCAAAATAAAACCTTAACATAAATAATCATTGAACTTCATATATATTTGGAAAAAACTTAACCTATGTTTGCTCGTAGTTTCCTGAAATTTTGGCTATGCTCTTCCGCATTCCTTTCTCAGTGGTAAATACTACTCCCAAATTACTTATATGCTCATACTTTAAGAAATCCACCTTAAAATAGCATTAGAGTCTATAGAATGAAAACCAGTTATGCTTCTCTTTACTTTAAGTCATAATCAAGATGAATAGTTTGTGGATTTTATGTGTTATCTTTTGATCAAAATATAAAGCTTTTTTTTAAATCATGTTATAGATTATATAAATAGAGCTTAAAAGTATCAACTTCTTATAAACTTAATACTTGTACTAAGGACATAAGATTCATGATTTAAATCATAGAAATTCATAACAAAAATCATGCTAAATAATCATCATGAAATCTTTTAGTAATATTCCAGTCAAGATAATGAAGTTAAAATCACAATATGGATCTTATGAGTCAAAACATAGATATATGTAAACCTTCATGTACTTAAAGATTTCAATCACATGGTAGTATCATACTTCAAGAATAAGGTTATTTTTGGTATGAACCCTAATTTAAAACAAGTAAATAAACTCTTGAAATCATACTTTTTCGGCACAAGGATGAAAAAATAACCTTGTTCATAAAACCTACATACCTCGATTTTCTTGACTTATGAAGAGAGATTGAACTTTGGGACTTGATAGGTGACTTGGTGAGAGAAACCCTAATAATGAGAATGGGAGGAGAGATGATGTTGTTAATTGATTGAGAAATTTAGGAAAATAATGCCTTTTTTGGAATATAGGTCGTGGGTTGGGAGTTAATAAAGGGGAAAAGACTAAAGGCCCTTTAATTGAACTTCTCAGAAATTGGTCGTAAGCCTTCAAGACTAAACCATACGACTCGTATGGTGAGGTACGAATATGCCTCCTAACTCTTAACCTTGCCATTATCCAAGAGAGTATACAATGGTTAATATTTGAGCCAAAACCTACGACTAGTAACATTTCCATACTACTTCTATCTCCCCACCGTAACTTTGACAAAATCTTAGGGAGCCTACACTGCAGAACTCATAACTTCACGTCATACGACTTGTATGATTCTTTACGACTTCTAGGGTCAACTCATACCTTGAATAGAACCCAAATCATCTCACACTAACATAAGTACGACTCACTTCTGTAACGACCTAATTTTTTGGAACTGGAATGTCACACGGTGCTCATGATCCCAAAGGACCACAAGCCAACCCTCTACTGATATATGTACCTAAGAACTGCATAATATAGATAATAAATACGGAAACTGGCCATAATGTTCAAAATATCTAAAAATACTCAAAAATTGAAAACTGAATACTGATACATATGTACGAAAATCCTCTAAACTGTCTGAGCTGTGGAGTTGATGGGACATGTCCCCAACTAAATCCATCCACTGAAAATAAACAAAATCTGATACAAAAATGATAAAAGAATCATCCTTGAATGAAGAGGAATCACTACTACATCTACTGCTGCTGACTGGAACTGAACTGCTAAGGGTACTCTGGATCTCATGCCTCTGAACCTATGGTGTCAAATAAAACACCATAGCGCAAATGCATTAGTACGGGAATGTACCGAGTATGCAGATGAGGTAAGTCTAAATGCAAGGGTTCATGCATGAATAATTACTTTACTGAATAATCATGAGAGTACCGAACGAGAACATATACATGAATGCACAAACCATAATCACAATCATCATAACTCTAAATACTGAAACTCGAGTACCGCTTTGCTGTCATCTGAACTCACTACTAATGCTGAGATACTAAATCACTGAATTATCTGGTACTGATAACTGAGTACTGAAGTTGAGATCAATCTTATATAGCGAGTGATCTCAAAATCTGAGAATACTGGAACTGATTAACTGAATATACTCACATCAATGACTGAATTCTGAGCTCACTGCTCTTGATTAACTCAATTGGAGATCAACCTCTCTAACGGATGATTCCAGAATCTATTATTAATGATAAGAAAATGATCATGTCTGAACCTGACCACAAGAATGCTCAACCAAATTTGAGACTGAGATCAAGCCTATCTATCAGGTGATCTCTGGATCTGATAATGAGATTACTCAACTGATTCTGAAAGTGAGATCAAGCCTATCTATCGGGTGATCTCTGGATATGATACTGAATAACTATATATGAAACCGAGCCTATCTGATGGGTGGTCCATGAATCAATAGAACTATCTGAGTTCCTCACTGAGATAGATGACTGTATCTGACAGTCTTGATTTTTGAAAATTGATACTGAAACTGCAATTGTCGAAAGTAGTTACTTAACCGACATACCCCAACCTCCCACTGGTGGGGTCTAACCTGTAACCCCAGATGGAAGGGTGTCAATACTGTTCCATAGGTAAAGACCTCTCTGGTGGTTGGCCCTCACAGGAAGTCAGCCTAAGGAAATATAATAGTCAAACCTCTCTCTACATGTGACAGCCTCTACTGACGGTGACTCCTGTATCCTGCGCTGGCTATGCAGTTCTGGAGTTTAGGGATTGCTCCTAATGACTCAGCTTCTCTCTCTGACAGGGATCTGCCATCCCTTTCCTCACTCAGTTCTAGCTCCTACTCCCAACTGAAAGACTCTGAACTGAATTCTCAGCTGAACACAAACTGAACTAAATCTGATACTGATCACGTTTCTCAAATGATCTGACTGAGTTAAGATGAATTCAATTAGTTCTGTATATGAGGAATACTACTGAATCACGGTATCTAACTGGTGATACAGAGTTTTAATAGAGTACTCGTTTACTACAGGTATTAGAACGGAACAATTAACTACTACTAGATCTGATCTATGTATAGAACTGAGGCTAGATTACTAGCGATACTGAGATTACTAAGTTTTCTTAAGTCCTATATCTGTCTGAGGATACAGAGTTCTATAATTCACTGAGTTCTCAGAATCATGGACCAACTGGGATTATTGTGAAAACTGACACAGGCTCTAGACAGTAGATAAATTGTTGGGTACAAATACCCCCAGGACTCGATAACATAAAAGTAAAACATAACCATTCTTAACTAGTCATAACCACAGTCATTTATTCATCATTACAATCACTAAAGCATCTCTTCAAGCATTTAGGAATCATAAACATGTAATAGCATAGGGGGAACATGCTATTGGATCATACTCCATTCAACAAAGTCTTCCATCAAGTACTTTGCACGTAGGTTAGTCTTGGTATGTATCGGATAACACATGATTGGGGAAACTTCATACTATCATGTCACAATTTACTCGTCAAGAACTTGGCATATATTAGAGGCTTAGCATATATCAAAGGGCATAAAATTGGGGAATTTCATACTATCATGTCTCAACTCGTTCACTAAGGCTTTTCAACAAACACTAGGCATGCATGGACATGCACACAATTGGGGGTTTCCTAATCAACATGCTATAATGGCCCTAATTTCTTCACATAAGCATTTTATCAAATATATAGGGAGCATGCTTTGCTTATTCAACTATTTCTACACTTAATTGACATGAACACATCATTTAACAAACAACTTGAAGAGGATTTATCATGAACATCACATATTAAGGTCAAAGCTTGATAACCTTGTAAACAACATGAATCACAACTCAATCATAAAAGGAACATCATTTCAACTCACATGAATCCTTAAGACCCATAAACACAAGATCTTTAAATTTTAGAAAAAGGGTTCTTGAGCTTCTTGGATGAAAGGGACCCAAGAATCAACATCTACATACCTTGGGGAAGCTCTTTTCTTGAAATCCCTTGGAGAGATTCTTGATTTCTTGATTTCTCTCGATCTCTATTGATTTTGCTTGAAGAAGAAATAAGGGTTTTGATTTTGTAAAACCCTAGTTTTGATGTTGAAGATAGGAAAGGAGGTTGAGAGCCTTTTATCGGGTATATATAGGGGCTGAAAACGAATGGGAAAAGACCAAAAATCCCTTGGAATTAAAATCTAAAACTAGAAGAATCCTGATTTTTCATGCTAACGCGATGTTCCATAATCGCGCCAGCTCACTGGAAAGTGGACAATTGGGAAACTGCTTGATGGCACGATGCGGTGGAAATCGCGTTGCCACCTTGGTTACGAACTGGAAAGGCACCGCGACGCGGTGGAATCGCGTTGGTGCACTGGAAATTGACAATTCTGAAATTAAGACTTGGTACAATGCGCCATAATCGCGGAGGCTCGCTGGATTTTGACGATTGCCATTTTGGTTGGCTCCGCGATGCGCTAAAGTGCCGGGTGGCACACTATCCCACTAATATAGCTCTAACTCTTGGCTCGAGTGTCGAATTTGGGAGAATTTGGTATCGACAAAAAACTTATTCAATTATCTACATGACAAAAAGTTGATATTGGTGAAATTCTATACGGTTAAAAATACTTCTCACTTGGGAAGATACTTCTCAACTTTTTAGGCTCGGATTAACACTTCACTGAATACGCTCTAAGGCTCAGACTATGAGATAATTTTGTAGGGTCTTACAACTTCATACGACTAGTATGAAGTATGTACGAATCAATGGACTGAGTTGCATGTTAATTAGAAGCTTTCAGATACAGGTTATTATAATATCACCCCTTTGGAAACATTTATCCTCAAATGTGATGCATCTAGGATTTGGAATTTGGAAAAGAAACCACACTTATATACAAAACATATAACCAATCTTACATCTATCAAAAGTATCCACTCACTCATAACATAAGATATTACTTAAGAATACATAAGTAGACTTAAAGAGGAAGATTCTTAGCTGAAAATAACTATTTACATTCGGTAGGAAATGAGTTGGAAGAAAAAAAAGTAGGATACTTGGTAATCATGTCTGCTTCAACTTCCCAAGTGACCCCTTCAACCAGTTGGTTTCTCCAAAGAACCTTTACTTATGCTACTTCCTTATTTCTTAGACTTCAAACCTGCCTATAATATATGACCACCAGATCTCCTCATACGTCAAGTTATCCTTGACCCTAATACTCTCTAGGAGAACTACTAAGGACGGATTTCGGATGCACTTCTTGATCATCGAAACATGAAACACTGGATGTCTGAATTGTACGTTTATCCTGACCATCGATCTGCAGATGGAAAATAGTACTAAGCTTAACCTTTGTACCGAGGCCCTTCTAAAAAGACTGCCAAAACTGTGAAGTGACCTGCGTGCATTTATCTGAAATTATGGACAAGGGTATCCTATGAATTCTTTCTAACTCGCTAATATACATTTTGGCATAATCCTCCGTTGTATTTGCATTATTGAAAGGTAGAAAATGAGTTTACTTAGTCATTCAATCTACTATGACCTAAATTGAATAATATTGATGACTTTTATGAGGAAAACTTGTGATGAAATCCATATTACTACTCCCCACTTCCAAGTAGGGATACTAATCTATTGCAATTTACCACCCAGTCTTTGGTGTTCAACCTTAACTTGCTGACAATTTGGACACTTGGCTATAAACTGGTCTATGTCCTTCTTAATACCAATCTACCAATAAATTTCTTGCAAGTTGGGATACAACGTAGTATCACCCAATGAATGGAATACCTCAAACCATGATCCTCGACAAGTATCCTTTCCCTTAACCCACCTATATTCAGAATATAAATTTTACCTTTATAGCGAAGTACACCATCTACCACTTAGGAGAAAACCTCAACCTTCTGCTGCTGGACTGCTTCAAATATTTGGCTAAGTATGGGATCATTACACAATTTCTCCTTGAGTTACACTACCAATGATAATTATGAATCATTCTGAACTACTACTCCCACATCAGTGTTGAGCAAACATAGACCCAAACGGATAACCTATGTACTTTTTTAGACAACTTTCGCTCTTCCTTCTTGACATGAGACACACTACCCATAGACAACCTACTTAGTGCATCTACCACCATGTTGGCCTTATCTTGATTATAGAGTACATTTATGTCATAGTCTTTCTATATTTCAACCACCTTTTCTTACGAAGAATAAGCTCCCATTGAGAAAATACTTATGGAAGACTTTTATGGTCAGTGAAAACATCAACATGTAAACCACAGAGGTAATGTCTCTAAAACTTCAAGGCAAATACCACAATAACTAATTCTAAGTCGTGAGCTGGGTAATTCTTTTCATGATCATTAAGTTGATTGGAGGCATAAGCTATTTGATGTGCGAGCAGATGCTAACATATTTGAGTCTTTTAACTCTAAATAATTGCAAATTCTTAAGAAAATTTTGGTTATTTTTGATCGTTTTCTTGTGATATTGCATTTGTAGCAAGGATGGGAGGAAAACATAGGAAAGATAAACAAAATAAGTAAAATCTGGTACAAATGAGCTGATATGAGTCTGACGGCATTTTTTGCAAGACGTCAGAGATGTGGTAAGCTACCAGAAAAAGGAGTCATGAAGAACAGTGGAGAAGAGTTGCTGGATGAGAGTGACGACATTCTTAATATGTCATCACAAGTGTGGTAAGCCGTCAGAATATGCCGTCGGAGTAAGGCAGAACATGGTGAAATAAGCTGAA
Source organism: Capsicum pubescens (assembly GCA_030864215.1). Classification (NCBI taxonomy): domain Eukaryota; kingdom Viridiplantae; phylum Streptophyta; class Magnoliopsida; order Solanales; family Solanaceae; genus Capsicum; species Capsicum pubescens. Next base: position 183,903,065 of record CM061538.1, read on the forward strand.
GGTCTGAAGACATTTGCTACATGCCATCACAATTATGGTAATCCATCATAGGACATCGTCAGAGTGAGGCAGAACAGTTCAAGATGGCATGACTCTGATGACATATCTGAGACGCCGTCAGAAGCCTGACAACCAACACCAATATGGCGTCACCTAAATCTGAGCCCAGCTGTGATTTTGTTATTTTATTTCCTTAATTAGGCTTTAGTATAAATAGCAGTTTTTAGGGTTTTTTAAAAAAGGGAAGTTTTCATTATTTAGAACAAGAATTTTGGAGGGAGAAACACGTACATTGTTCTCTTTTGCCAATTATTTTTAGTTTCTTTCTTATCAACTATTCTTGGGTTTCTAACTTGATATTTAATTGAAGAAATTATTTGTTGTTTTCCATTTTTACGTAAGTTTATCATTATCATCATGAATTCAAATTGTGATTTTCTTCGTCAAATCATGAGCGGCTAATTTCATTAGCCGGGGTTATGGGATCCAAGGATTAGGTTTTGATATAATTCTAGGTGTTTAACGGATTCAAAGAGTAGTAGAACATCTTGAAATTCTGTGGTTTTAACTGAAATCTAGTGGTTGCAAACATTAGATTATGCCTTAGGTTTTATTTGCTTCTAACGGAGAAATTGACTAGAGGACGGGAATTATCAACAGTGACTGGAAGCTACCAACCTTCTGTTTAATGATTAATACTGTAACTGGATTAATGTACCTGAGATAACATCCGATTGGATATAGATAAATTATCTATGTTTGAGAGAATTAGATAATAAATTGTCTAGTGAGGTCGAGAGATAAGTCAGATAGTATCATAGTCAGAGATATTCTGTTGTTCTACTCATTCCGAGGATCTCTAGCATTACCTGGTATCTGTCAATATCCAAAAAATTTGGTGATCATAACCCTGGTTTCCCATTTATATTGATAACAACTCTAAAAATTCAGAAAGTGAAGATTAATACATTGTGAACTTTAAACCCCCAACTTTTGGAAACGATAAACTACCAGTAAAGTATTTCGTAATCAAATTGACGTTCACACCCTATTCCCTGTGGGATTGGAGCCCAGCCTAGTTGGGTTTTATATTGACAACGATCTCTTACACCCATTCAAGAGTGTAATTTTAGCATTATCAAAAATGGCGTCGCTGCCGGGGAATACGGTTGTAGACTAAAAATTTTGTGTGCAAAAATTTGTTGATAGTTAAGTTTCCATGATTTATGTTTATTTGTTGTTTTTTTGTTGTAGGTACTGTGCTGTTTATGCCAAAAATGAGAAGTTTCAGTGCACCACTATTACCAATCAACCCAGAACCTCAACTAATTGGAAGAAGGGCTAAACAACAGGAAGCAGAGAGATTAGCTGCTTTAGCCAGGGCTCAGGTGAATGTGCAAAATTTGGGTCAACAAGAACATCACCAAAAACCTGATGATGAGGACTTGGGTGATGAGGAATTGCTGAATCCTCAAAACCCAAGGAGAGCAGAGCAAGTTGCTGGACCAGTGCAGCGAAACGTTAATAGAAATCATCCAGCTCGAGGTAGATAAGGTCAAAAGCCTATGCACTATGAGGTTGATGATGATGATGAAGGAATAGATAGAGCTGGTGCAACGGGTGCTATCATCCCACCACCGTTGGCACCAGGTGCAAAGTTCAGCATAACAAGTACTATGATCCAACTCCTGAATCTGAAGGGGTTATTTGGAGGCTTTCCTGGTGAAGATCCTAACATGTATTTGGTGAACTTCATCACTATCTGCAAATCCTTTGACAATCCGGGAGTGAGTCAGAATGCAATCAGATTGAGGTTGTTTCCATTGTCTCTGTCTGGAGAGGCAACGATATGGTTGAATGAGTTATAGCCTGATTCTATAACCAATAGGAGACAGTTGAAAGATGTGTTCCTAGAATGGTTCTTTCAACCCTCCAGAAGGGTACAGTTGAGGGATGAGATTAGCAACTTCAGAAAGCATCCGGCTGAAGCACTGCATGAGACTTGGGAACGGTTTAAGAAAAAACTTGCACAATGTTTGAACCACAATATGATGGACTTGCATTTGATGGAGACCTTGTACAGAGCTTTCAAATTTGTGACAAAGCTAATAGTTGACAATGCTGCAGGTGGTTCGTTCATTGACCTCTCTTTTCTGGATGCTTCTAACATGCTAAATAGAATGACCAATCAAAGTCGAGCTTGGAACACTAGGGATTCTGTAGTGGCTAGCCCTATGATTGCTGGTGGTATTACTGCAAAACAGCATAGAAGAGATGGGGAGAAAGATTAGGATATGTCCCACTTGAAGACGCAGATGGACTTGATGGCTAAGAACTTGCTATCCGACAAGACTGAAATGATTAAGGCTGTGGATGCTCCAGGTACCGTATTTGCAGGTGTTGATGCTGAGGATAACTATGTGAGTAATCAGGGGGGTTTCCAAGGCAATATCCAAGGTAACCAAGGTAGGACTTTCTATGACAAGCCTGATTATAAAGATAGAGATCAGGGATATTGGAGAAACAATAATGACAAAAGTGGTTTGTATGTCCCTCCTGAAAGTCGGGATGCTGCATCTACTAGTTCTGGTAAGATGTCCATGGAGGACATGATGGAAAAATTGTTGAAGGGAGTTAAAGCTACTAACTCGGGGGTAACTAATATGAAAAGTGAGTTTTCTACCCTCAGTCAGTTAGTTAGCTCACACTCTGCTTCTATTAAGCAGTTGGAGCAACAGATGAGCCAACTTTTGGCTACTCTGAACCAGAGGAAAGTGGGCACTTTACCTAGTGATACGGTTCAAAACCGCGGACTGATGGCTCTTGTTTGGCGATTACCACTTGTAGTGGTAAGATGTTATCTGGACCTTCTATGGGAAAAGTCGTAGAGAAGGAGGTAAGTGTTGATGAATTAGAAGAAAGAAATCCAGTAGAGTCTAAGAAGGTGGATGGATTTGTTAACATGTTAGAGAAAGAAGACGACAATAAAGAGGAAGTGGTATGGAAACAAATTCTAAGACCACCACCTCCATTTCCAAAGAGGTCGAAGAAGAAAAAAGATAATGAAAAATTTAGCAAGTTCATGGAAGTAATGAAACAACTGACAGTGACGGTGCCATTGATGGAGGCACTTGAGCAAATGCTGAGCTATGCTAAATTTATGAAGGATCTGCTGACGACGAAGAAGAAAGTAAGCTGTGAGATGGTGGATAATCTCCACCATTGTAGTGTTGTTTCGTCACAGTCCTTAGTATTGAAAAAACCTAATCCTGGTGCTTTCACTATTCCGTGCACAGTAGGACCCGTGAAATTTGAGAAATCTTTGTGTGAGCTTAGCGCAAGTATTAATTTGATTCCGCTGGCCGTCTATAAGAGGATTGATATAGGGTCACCTACTCCTACAAACATGCAACTCATGATGGCAGATAGGTCGATCAAAAAACCTGTGAGTATTCAACATGACGTGCTGGTGAAAGTGGCCGACTTTATTCTCCCTGCGAATTTTGTGGTTATAGAATGTGATGTTGATTTTGAGGTGCCTATTATTCTGGGAAGACCATTATTGGCCACAGGGAGAGTGCTAGTTGATTTGGAGCTCAATGAGCTCAAGTTTTGAGTTGGCAAAAATAAAGCAAAGTTTAAAATGCGCTCATCCACAGTGAATCAAGAAGAGATGAGTGTATTCATAGTCATGGATGTATTCTATGTGGATGACAAAAGGTATTGGTATAATGTCTTGGCAAAGTATGAGTATCCAAGATATTGAGTCGTGCCGCGACATTAAATCAAGCGCTATTGGGAGGCAACCCAAAATTTTATTTTCATTCATTTTTAGGCTAGTTTTTATTCATATAGTTAGGTTTTTAATGCTTGGAAGGTCAAATCAAGATTATCTTCTAAAAAGGACCCTGACGACCTTTATGGTAAGACGTCACACATGTGACAGCTTACCAGAAAATGACGTCAGAGAGGTCGAGTATGAAGAAGTGTCTGCCTAACCTTGATGATATTTCCTAATGAGTTACCACAACTCTGACGGCATTTTTCTATGCCGTCAGGTATTACAGGCCCAAATGTTAACTTGGATCCGACCCGGCCTAGGCTTAAAATCTTCACCTTCCCGGTAGTTTATTTGGTTTCCATGTTTAGTTATTTCCTTCCTTAGCTAGAATATATAATATCTTCTTTTCTTCTCCAACTTGATCATAACTAAGCAAGAAAACCTTTCCCTTGAGAGATTGGATTGAAAGCAAAGTGACCAACTTTCTTCTCTCATCCACATTCTCTCACCTCAAGCTCACACTTCATATGAACTAAGATCCATTGTTAAGAAAGTGTGAAAGTCGACAATCAGGTATGCTTGATGCTTAAAACTCTTCTTTCTTTTGGGTATGTATAATAGGAGAAGTTCAACCTTGGTTCAAAGGAACTTAAGCGGATTAAAGAACTACAAGCTACTTTGAATCTAGGGTTTCGCTGGGTTCTAACTGAAAAAGATCTAAAGAGTAGATCAAGAACTCAACTTAAGTTAAAATCAAGTCGAAATTGAAGTCAAAAATCAATGAAAAAAAGAGTTGAAGGATTGTGTTCTGAGCTCACGACATTTATGGTAGAACATCACATCTGTGACGGCTTACCACAAATGTCATCATAAGTTTAAGAAAAAAGATGAGGTTCTGTTTAGGTCTAACGACATATCTGATACGTTGTCACAGGTGTAACGTCATATCAGACAATGTCGTCAAAAGTTGAAAAATTTCAGTAGTCACTGCTTGAGGCTAACGACATCTATGGTAAGCCGTTAGAAATATGATGACTTACTAGAGATGTCGTCAAGCCTCTGAACTAAAACTAAATTGAACCTTTTTAGGGATTCTAAGCAATCACTGATGTATCTTGTTTATTTATATGATTTAGAACACTGAAAATTGACTCTAACTTGCTGCAGGAATAAAAATGGCACCCAAGAGAAGGAGTCCTAACACTCCAAAGAAAGTGGAGAAGCCAAAAGTAGTTCGGAAGCTTATTAATGGGGACTCTGACTATGAAGATGAAGAACCACTTCTCATGTGGAAGAGAAATAAACCAAGTCCAAAGGAATCTCCTCCACCTAAACCCATTCAGGTGGAGGATAGTGATGATACTGAAACTACTACCCCACTTGAGAGTGAGTCCTCTGAGAAAGAGGGTTCCAAGCAAACCGAGTTCGAATAGCCTGAGTCTGAGAAGGCCCAATCTGAAGAGCAGGGGTATGAGGAGACAGAATCGGGACCACCATCCTCAGAAAATCAAAGAGATGATGATTCTCCAATTCAGAGAGATGTAGTGAGATGCAAAAACCCAAAGATTAAAGATAATGTCAGATGGCTCATTCCGGGAGCTGAGAAGGTATATCTAGATGGTCTGCGTAAAAATCAGCGAAGAACTATTTAGAGACCTATCTTTGAAGAAAAAAAATCATTACCAAAGGGTTGATCAACTACCCAGAGGTGATGAAAAAGTTTCAAGATTATGGACTAGAGTGGACTACCAGAACAGGAGATTTCTACAGTCCAGCAGTAGTATGGGAGTTTTATGCGAGCTACCAAGTGGACCTTAAAAATAGATGAAAGGAAAGTAAGAGAATATTGAACATGCCATTACTGGAGAAAATTGCAGTGAGGGGAGTGATGGTGAGTATCTCAGACACAACAATCAACCAATTTTTTCATGGGAGAACTTCAATGTTCAGGATACTTCACCCATATTCTATACCTGTTTGAAAGATAAGGAGAATCAGTGTATATGGTTGGCTACTCATATAGCGGAGGGAGAGCCTATTTGGTTTACCAACCCGAATGAAAGTATCTATAAAGCTTGTCTGACACCTGAGGTAAAGTTCTGGAGGGGCATAGTGCGAACGCACTTGATGCCTATAGAAAATGATAATCTACTGGGAGATGACAGGGCCGTACTAGTTGCTAGTCTAGTGACTGGGATATACCTGGATTTTGGTGAAATTATTGCTGAGGAGATAAAGATTCGGGTGTCTAGGACTGACAATGCATATCCATTCCTGTGTCTGATCACTAAGCTATGTGGAGCAGCAAATGTGCTCGAGATCGCAGGTGTGGATGAGGATGTAGCTGCTAGAAAGACTCACAACCCGATCAGAAGTGAGGAAAATCTACCTGCATTGAGGCTTGAGAGGGGAGAAGAGGTAGTAGTTGAGCCTCCTATTCCAAATTCTAGTTCAATGCCTGTTATGGAGGCACAAGCTCCTGAGGCAGTAGCAGTACCACCACCAGCTTCAGCATAGGTAGGTTCATTTCCTGCAACTGAGTCAGCTCCATCATCTTCTGCAGCACTAGCAGGACTTGCTTTCAACTTGCCAAACTTTAGAAAAATCTCTAGACAAACTCAATGGTGCGAGGCTCAGCTGAAGTAGTTTGCTAAGCAGTTTGCAACGGCAATAGAAAAGAGAATCAGGGCTGCACTTGATCCTTATGAGTCCTTGCCTTCTAGGTTTTCTGACTTGGAGAATCAGTTTTATGTGAAATAAAGAGAAATGTCAAGTACTGAGCTTAAATAGTTCAGATCTGAGTTTAAGCAGATGAAGACGGAGTCTGGAGTGATTAGACAGCTCCAGTGCATTACAATAATAGAATATGTGGATGAGGAGCTTGAAGGTGAATTAGAGTTGCTTGATCTTACTGATCATCCTGTGCAGAAGAAGAAAAAAAAATAAAAAAGGATGGAAAGAGAAAAGGAAAGAGAAAGAGATAAGGAGATGATGAGAATGAGGGCAAAGCCGAGAAAAAGACAAAGAAGAAGAAGAAGGCTTAGAAAATAGGAGAAAAAGAGACGACGCAAGTAAGTGATGAGGTAGAAGCCACTGACAAAGAGAACCTAAATTGGGAAATACACGCTTCCCTAGTGGAACACTTGAGAAGGGAGGAGGCGCTACGAGCTAGAGCCGTAGGAGCCTCATCTAGTGCACCTCTTTCAGATGTAGTGGTAGCTGAGCTAGCAAAGTAGCAGGCTCCAGATATAAGTGTCCCAACTAGAGATAATGATGTGGGGATAAAACCTCATGATCCTTGTACTTGATCTCTACCAGGCACGCCCTAAACCCTTAGTTTTATTTTGTTTTGATTTTAAGTTGAGGGTGTAGGGTTGCATGTTGTTGTAGCATATTTTATAAATAACTAGGAGTAGTGCAAGTTCTGTAAGTAGTCAACTAATTTTTTTATTTATTTTGAACACCTCTCCGAAGGTTTGTTTTGCATGACTGTGTGAATGTCCTCAAATTGTGACTATTGAGCATCTAGTTAGGGCATTAGTTTTGTGCTTAACAATCACAGCTGAATAACTGCATGAACCAGATAAGTAGTAGTTAGAGAAATTCTTTTGTGCCAAGTGTGTGTGAGCTCTTACTGCGTTCCCTGTGGTATTGGTGAATCTAGAACTTGCCCAGTTCATTTTGCTTTGGTTAAGAGATAGGGGTTAGGAAAGGATCATAGGCCGTTTTTGAATTTAAGTCACTTTTAGCCTAAATTACCTTCCCTGTAATACATTATATCCCTTGGTACCCGTTTGAGCCTAAATTGATCATTTTCTCTTTATAAAACCCATCACCTTCCCTTTTTAAATTATAATGAACCTGTTTTGGCCCTGGTCCTCCTTGGACACTGTGCACCTCAACGTAGGCAAATAACCTAAGTTGAGGGTGGCTATCATAGGGGTGCATTATATAAGTTGGGTATGAAGAAGGGTAGAATAGAAGAGAAAAAATCAAAGAAAAAGAATAAAAGGTTGGGTGTTGGTGAAAAAGAGCAAGTAAAGAAAGCTGTTGGAATAAAAAGAAGTGCACCATCCTGAAAGTGTGATCAAGTAAAGAAAAAGAGAAAAAAAGAGGTTAATAAGTGGACCCCACAAGATAGGGTAGTGCCAAGGAAGTTAGTCACTCTAAATGCCGTTTAATACCATACTAGCCCCTAGCCTACGTTACAAGCCTGATTAAGTCCTATAGTGATCCTATCTTACATGTCTAGACACTTCGGTAATGACGATAAAGGAAAGCATATGGTATTTGGCATACACTGGTTGAACTTCATTTTGAGAGCGAGAGTCTTTGTGATTACCCTTATGATTATACCTTGATTGCTGATAATGAGACAAAAGGGAAATTTTTTTGTTGTGAGGGCACACTAGTATCTTGCTAAGTTACTTTCTTGTTTGGGTAGTGTACATTACATACATGATTGTTGGCACTTAGTGATGCCATGGGTAGAAGCCTTTGTGTTACATTGTTGTTTTTCAATAAATTGTACAGTAGTTTGAGTTGGTTGACCTTGGAGGTGGTAAACTGAGTTTTAAGCTAAGAATTGGTTGTTGACTGCTGAATGTTCGTTGTATTCTCTTAGTTGTGTTTTGGTTGCTTGAGGAAAAACAATTGTTTTAAGTTGAGGGTGTTGATATGTGAGCAGATGCTAACACATTTGAGGCTTTTAACTCTAAATAATTGCGAAGTCTTAAGAAATTTTTGGTTGTTTTTGATCGTTTTATTGTGATATTGCAGTTGTAGCAAGGATGGGAGGAAAACATAGGAAAGATGAACAAAATAAGTAAAATCTGGTACAAGTGAGCTGATATGAGTCTGACGGCATTTCTTGCAAGTTGTCAGAGATGTGGTAAGCTACCAAAAAAAGGCGTCAAGAAGAACAGTGGAGAAGAGTTGCTGGATGAGAGTGACGACATTCTCAATATGTCGTCACAAGTGTGGTAAGCCATCAGAATATGCCGTCAGAGTGAGGCAGAACATGGTGAAATAAGTTGAAGGTCTGACAACATTTTCTACACGCCGTCAAAAGTGTGGTAAGCCATCATAGGACATCATCAGAGTGAGGCAGAACAGGTCAAGATGGCATAACTTCTGACGACATATCTGAGACGCCGTCAGAAACCTGACGACCAACACCAATATGGCGTCGCCTAAATCCGAGCCCAGCTGTGATTTTGTTATTTTATTTCCTTAGTTAGGCTTTAGTATAAATAGCAGTTTTTAGGGTTTTTAAAAAAAAGGGAAGTTTTCATTATTCAGAATAAGAATTTTGGAGGGAGAAACACGTACATAGTTCTCTTTTGCCAATTATTTTTAGTTTCTTTCTTATCAACTATTCTTGGGTTTCTAACTTGGGATTTAATTGAAGAAATTATTTGTTGTTTTCCATCTATACGTAAGTTTATCATTATCATCATGAATTCAACTTGTGATTTCCTTCGTCAAATCATGAGCGGCTAATTTCATTAGCCGGGGTTATGGGATCCAAGGATTAGGGTTTGACATGATGCTAGGTGTTTAACGGATTCAAAGAGTAGTAGAACATCTTGCAATTTTATGGTTTTAACTGAAATCTAGTGGTTGCAAACATTAGATTATGCCTTAGGTTTTATTTGCTTCTAACGTAGAAATAGACTAGAGGACGGGAATTATCAACAGGGACTTGGAAGCTACCAACCTTCTGTTTAATGATTAATGCCGTAACTGGATTAATCTACCTGAGATAACATACAATTAGATATAGATAAATTATCTAATTTCGAGATAATTAGATAATAAATTGTCTGGTGAGGTCGAGAGATAAGTCAGATAGTATCATAGTCAGGGATATTCTGTTGTTCTACTCATTCGGAGGATCTCTAGCATTACCTGGTATCTGTCAATACCTGAAACCTTTGGTGATCATAACCCTAGTTTCCCATTTATATTGATAACAACTCTAAAAATTCAGAAAGTGAAGATTGATACATTGTGAACTTTATACCCCCAACTTTCGGAAATGATAAACTACCAGTAAAATATTTCGTAAACAAATTGACGTTCACACCCTATTCCCTGTGGGATTCGACCCCAACCTAGTTGGGTTTTATATTGACAACGATCGCTTACACCCATTCAAGAGTGTAATTTGAGCGTTATCACTATCACTTTCCCATTTTGCATCAATACACAACCTAGTCCAACTATGAATGCATAAAAATACACTACTAATCCATCTAAACACTGGTGCTGAAGTCAATCTATCCTTTATCTCTTGGAAACTCTTCTCACACTTATCTGACCATATAAACATCACTTTTTTTGGGTCAGCTTAGTCAATGGAGCGGCTATAGAAGATAACTATTCAACAAATCTTCTATAATACCCAGTCTATGCCAATGCTTTGTTGCATTAGTTTTCGTAGGATCTACATGAATACCAGCCCATGAAATGACATGCCCCAAGAAGGTAACAGATTCCAACTAGAAAATTCAAACTTACCAAACTTTACATATAATTGATGGTCGTTGAGGGTCTGCACCACTATTCTCAAATGGTCTGTATATTCCCCCTAAATCCTGGAATACACTAGTATGTCATCTATAAAGACAATAAAAAACATGTCCAAGTACTATATGAAGACCCTGTTCATCAAATCCATAAATGCTGCAAGAGCATTTTTTAGTCCAAACGACATAACCAAAAATTCAAAATAGTCGTACCTTGTTCAGAAAGCTGTTTTCGATATATCTTGCTCTTTAACATTCAACAAGTGGTATCCTGGACAAAGGTCAATCTTGGAGAACCACCGGGAACCCTTAAGTTGATCGAATAGATCATCAATTCTAGGAATGGGATACTTGTTCTTCATAATAACCTTGTTTAGCTATCCATAGTGTATACACATTCTAAGAGTGCCATCATTCTTGCACACGAAGAGGACTGGAGAATCCCACAGAGAAACATTGGGTCTGATGAAACCTTTACCTAAGAGGTCCTTAAGTTTCTCCTTTAACTTTTTAAATTGAGTCGAAGCGATACTTTAAGGAGGGATATAAATAGGCAGAGTATTAGGAAAAAGATCAATACCAAATTCTATTTCTCTATAAGTAGGTTACCTTAGCAGATCATTGGGTAAAACCTCCGCAAACACACTTACTACCCAAACTGAGTGAACTATCGGGACTTCTAACTTAGTATCTTTGACTCTAACTAAATGGTAGATGAAACCCTTTTGATATTAACTTTCTGGCCTTAAGATAAGATATGAAATGACCTTAGGGAGACATAGAACTACCCTCCAATTTAAAAACAACTTCATCAAGAAACTAAAACTTCACCACACGGGTGCGACAATCTACAGAATCATAGCATGAATGGATCTAATCCATGCCCTGAATAATATCAAAATTTATGATCTTTAACTCTATTAGGTCCTCTAGTATGATATTATGGAGGATGGTAATAGGACATTCCCTATAGACTCATCTAACAATAATCGACTCTCTCACTAGGTAGAAACTATGAAGGGCTGGGAGAGATTTTCTGGACATACCCTAAAATTTACAGTAATCAATAGAGTTACATAAGATAGATTTTATCTCGGGTATGGAAGCATAAATACATGAAGATGAAAGATATGAAGCATACCAGTGACTAAATCTAGTGAATTCTCCTACTCCTGATGGGATGGTAAGACATAGAATCGATTCTAGCGCTGACCACCACCATTACTAGATGATGCACATTATGGAGGAACTAGGCGACCTAGATGAGCTGATGGATTTGTAGCCTAAGTTTGAGGAGGATTATCCCTGATTCCCTTATTAGCATATTGATACTCCTTGATCCTGTGGCTCAATATTCCATAACTATAGCAACCTTCTTTTCCCATCAAATACTCACCAGGATGGGTCCTGCCACACTTTGCACATGTCAGTTAACTAGGGCTCTAAAATGCACTCTTCTGAGACCTGAAAGTCAAAGTCCTGCCCCACTACTCCTGATTGATCTTTGGTGTAGGGTCACTAGATTAAGATGACACTGGCATTGATAGATAAACCTAAAACTTCAAAAGGCTTCACCCTTTAGACCTTGATTGACTATACTCAAATTGTCCAGTCCTAGCCCTCTAATTTCTCTTTTCTCTTTCCTTCAAATTTTCTGCCTCAGTATATTAACCATGAGTCGTCAACCAGGAAATATCAACATCTCCAATCAGCATGACAGTCCTACACTCCTTGACAATCAAGTCTGATACCCCTTTAACAAACTTACTCGTATGAGCTCTATAGTCATATAAGAACTCAAAGGCATACTTAGACAACTTAGTGAAATTAAGGCAGTACTCCTTCACTATCATAGAGACCTGACTTAGGTTCATGAACTCCTCTATATTAGCCTCCCTCATCTCACATAGTAAGAGACTATCCAAAAAGGCATTCTAAAATACCTACCAACTTATAGGAATTGAATTCTCACCCCTACCATCCTTCCACAAAACAACCTAATCATAAGTACCATCCTTCAGCCTATAGGATGCCTCTCTACATACTCCTCTTCAGTAACATGCATAATTTGAGTAATCTCTCTCACCTTATCAATAAAGAGTTGAGGATCCTCATCCATCATTGATCAATGGAACTCAGTTGATTCATTCTCATGAAGTCTCGAATCTTGGCTATAGCTAAATTACCATTTTGCTGAAGTGGGACCATTACCTATTGTTTTCCCTAAATACTAGCATTCATAGCTTGAGCCAATGCTTGAAAAGCAGCCAAAAATTTAGCATGATATACATTCTCATTCAGAGAATCTACTTGCAGTGGTGGTTGATCCCTATTTCTTTATGTGTCGTCTCGGTGAAGAGGCATGTTCTACCACGTAATAGCACAAGTTAGGCAGATAGAGATAACTATGAGCATAATAGATCATGAAAGTGATGATGATTCCTAACTAGTTCTGCATCCCCTTTCTCCTAAATGTGGCGTTATTCACATTGATGATTAATACTCTTTGTAACACATCTTTTTTAATTCCCTAGGATTCTTTCAAACCATAGACTCTGATACATAGTTTTAACGCCTCAGAAGTACCCCCTGGACGTCATATGATGCTTAAGATTATGGAAAACCCAAGCTTACTCATGATACCTATTTATCTTAAACTCACATAAAAGTAACTAACTGATATAGAAACTAAAAGTAAGCGATGTCATATCATATTGAAAGTATTTAACATAGAAACTTTAAACAAACTTGTTGAACTTAAGGCATACACAGTATGACAAGACTCTACTAATGACTAGAAAGCCACTGGGACAGACCCCACCTTACCCAAACATAAGACTAAAATTAAATTACTAAAGTACTTTTACCAATGAACACACATCTTATAAAAGGGGTCCTCGAACTGTGAGGACTTACTTAAAGACTGGATGCAAGTGATGATGCACGTAATCAATCGTTCTGCTGGAAACGAGCACCATAACATACATTATAAGACATGTAGTACATAGACATATATGCGGGTCATCTACATTATAAGACACTACAACACATAGACAAATAGGTGGATCAGTACATCTAGAATGTACTGAGTATGTAGAGGTGAATGCATAAGTAAACAATAACTGAATATATAAGCAAACATTAAAATGATTCATGCTAAGCGTAAATGACTCACATTAAGGTTGAATAAAATCAAGGATTGCAAGATCATAAAACATGAATAATAATGCATGTGAGTGAACTTACTGAGCCATAACACTTAGTTTCTAAGATATTTACTTTTATTATTTCTTATGGGAGATTCTTCTAACTGACATAAACCATGTGAGATATCATGGAGTCCAATATCTTACTCGTAATGGGGAGAGATTTACTACCCTTTCCATCATAATATAACCTTAACTTAAGTGATTATTTCGATCGAAATAGAACCTCAACTTAAGTGATCACTGAACATCATACATATTGTGAAAAGCTTAACCTACATTGGCTCATAGTTTCCAAGAATTTAGGATACGCTTATCCACATTTCTTTCTCGGTGCGAAATACTACTCCCAAATTATTTATATGCTCATACTTTAAGAAAACTACCTTAAAATAGCATAAGGCTCTATAGAATGAAACCCAGTTATGCTTTGCTTTACTTTAAGCCATAATTAAGATGAAAAGTTTGTGAATTTCATGTCTTATATTTGAATCAGAAGATCAAGCATTTCTTTGATGTTATAGAACATATCAATGAGCTTAAGAGTATCAACTTCTTGTAAACTTAATACTTGTACTTAGGACTTGGAATTCATGCTTTAGTTCAAAGAAATTCAAAACAAACATCATGCTAAATAATCATCTTGAAATATTTTAACTATATTCCTGTCAAAATAATGAAGTTCAAACTACAATATGAATCTTATGAGTCAAAACATGGATATATGTAAATCTTGATGCACTTAAAGCTTACAATCACATGGTAGTATCATACTTCAAGAATAAGGTTATTTGGGTATGAACCATAATTCAAAACAAGTAAATTAAATCTTAAAATCATAGTTTTGGGGCACAAAGATGAAAGAATAACCTTTTACATAAAACCCACATACCTCAAATTTCTTGACTTTTGAAAAAAGCTTGAACTTTGGGACTTGAAAGGTTACTTGGTGTGAGAAACCCTAATCACGAGGATGGGAGGAGAGATGTTGTTGTTAATTGATTAAGGAATAGAGGAAAATAACTTCTCTTTACGAATATAGGTCTTAGGTTCAGATTAATAAAGGGAAAAAGACCAAAAGTCCCTTTAACTGAACTTCTTAGAAATTGGTCATCAGTCATCATGACTCAACCATATGACTTGTATGGTGAGGTAATACTAGGACTCATAACTCATAAGCTTGCCAGATTCTAAGTGAGTATACACTGGTCAACATACGAGCCAAAACCTGTGTTTATTAAAATCTCCATATGACTTATACCCCCCCCACTTGTAACTTGGACAGAATCTTAGGGATCCTATACTATTAAACACACAAATTCACAACAAATGACTTGTATGATTCTTGAAGACCTCTAGAGTTAACTCATACTTTTAACAAAACCCAAATCATCCCACACTGACATGGGTACGACTCACTATATACTGGTATGAAGTATGTATGACTCAATAGACTAAGCCATATAATGATCAAAAGTTTTCAGACACGGGGTATTACAAATTATGAGAAAATCTAAATAATTATGATACTGTAAAAGTTTACAACATGATAAATCTATAGAAGGAACTTGAATTGCATATCTTGACTTTGGCTGACTATGTTTGGCTTGAATCCTTGAAATAAGAGAACTCACCACCTATTGGTTGAATGCTTAGAATTGTTTGGCCCTGGTGTGTGGGATATATCTTGAACTTATATTATGAAGAAATGTAGCCTTAAATGCATATATGTGGTTAGTACTTTAGAATGTGGAGTATGTGAGACATGCATTAAGAATGAAAATGATTAAACATACTTTAAAAACTAAGGACATAAGCTATTTTCTGAAATATGCATATAAAATAATTCGGTACGTAAAAACTATAAGGCATAGTGAAATAACTGAATCATGTGCTAAAAAGCATATTTGTATACTGGAAAGCGGAAGAACCATGAATGTCATATGTAAATCTCAATATAAAGTTTTATAGACTTTAAAACCACATTAAGGATCATGTATAAATACTGAGCAAGAATGGATGAACTTGTAAAACAAATGCAAGACCAAGTGAAGCATGTGCAGAAATAATATGTAAAACTGAATAATTGATAAACTGACTACTTGTCAATGTAAACTTGAGCTGATGTGATATGAATATTAAACTGAGACTTAGGAGCTAAGTACAACCGACATAGCCCAATCTGAGGAAATCATAGTCCAACCTATCACCCTAGTTGGAAGAGTACTGGTACCTTGCTAGAGGTACCAACACATGGATGATGATGTGGAATCCACAAGGTTGATGTCCCGATGGACTAGGGTTTTCTGCCTCTACTAACGAGGGACCCCTAATAATCTATGGCGGTGTCATAGATCTGACACTTAGGGACTGCTACTAACAATTCATGTCCAACTAATAGGGGAGTCACTATCCCTACATTCACTCGGTGCTAAGTATTACTCTCAACTTAAAGACACTAAAACATAAACTTGTACATACACTGATAACTGATATGTTAAAAGTCATGTTATTCTAAAAATAATAGTGCATGTATAATTTGAAGTATTTAAAATAATGTAAACTGATCATAATAAGAGAATTTCATGAATAAAGCCCAAAATTCAACAACTGATAAATGCTCAACGTGAATATGATAATCTGAATATAATCATACAAACATGGTATACTTGTAACTTGATAATCTGAAACATGCATGACTATCTAGGTATCGGGTGTTCATAACCCACCAGCACCAAAAATACAGTTAAATATGATAATTTCAAAGTAATGACTTAAAGGAAATTTCTTGACCTAAACTCAAAAACCAAAAAATTTCATCAATAAAACAAGTTATCATGATTAGGATACAGAAGAATACTTGAAATTATGAGGAAACACTTGTTCATGGTTGAATTCAAGAATTACATGGAGGAATCATACAATTTATACATTTCATGAAAATCTAGTTTATGGAATCATAAAATTCATGGATAGAAATTGTAATTTTTTGCATGAGGATGAAAGGAGATCCTCATTGAATACTCACATACCTAAATTTCATGACTTTTTGAAGAGAAGCATGGATTTGGATCCTTGGAATTTGAATTCTTGAAGAAAAACCCTTATTTGGTGTTCTTGAGGATTTGGGAGAAGAGAGATTCTATAATTGGTGTGTTTTGGGGTTATGGGAGGATCAATTCACATTACTATTAGTTATATTATAGTTTAGGACATAAATGACTATTTTACCCTCGAAAAACAAATAATAAAGCAGATTTTAGAATTTTTGAACAAGGTCTATGCCAGGTTTCTTATCACTGATCACAAGGTCGGTGTCACACTACAATCGCTGACACTCTATGGTTCCTCACAATGAGTTGGAAAGAGGACTCAATTATCTATAATTTGATGGGTCTTAGTTTCCAAAATTCCTTATATTACAGAAGTTATACACGTTCAAAGCTGACCTGTAGGATCGAATACCAAAATTTGGTTGAATCAAAAGCTCTTAACTCATCTTTGCTCTAAATGTTCAGTATGATAATTTTTCACCTCATATGCACTCTTCTCACTAGGCTAATGATCATGAAACATACATTTATATACAAATGATTTTATTAGAGCTTATACTCATAGAAACAACGGTTTTAATTCTAGACCAAAAATGTGGGGTATTACGTTATCTTCCCCTTGGAATCATTTGTCCTCGAATGATGGGTAGGAACTTTTTGAAGATTTAAATGTATGGAATAAAGTATGTAACTTCACACTAGGAATTCTCCCTCAATAAAACACATATACGAATCAACAGAAAAAGGCCCCATGGCATCACCAAATAAATTATGTAAGCACGAATAATAAGGAAATGAGACTAAGGTCATACAAGAGGTAAAATACCCCAAGACCCTCACCCCAAGTGAGAACTGGTTTAAATTTTACACCTCGGAGTGGCATGCTTCCTATCACAAAGGCTAACCTCCATGACACATTGCTTATTGCAGAGTGTAGCCTCCATGACACAGCGATATCATGGAGGCTTACTGCCTTGAAATTCAAAAAGAACGCAGAACCACATCTGAAAATTCTAGAACTCTCCTGAGACGTCCTATTGACAAACCATAACACATTTTAAGTCAAAAATTGATGTTTTAAACACAGGAAGGCAAAAAATAAAGTGCTTGAAATCTTCAGGGTGTCACAGTGAATGGTCATTACACTTATATATGGTTTGACATAATCGCTTTGGGGGCTTTAAAAATGTGACAAATAGTTGGATACTTACCTAATAGATTGTGGGGTATTATGATGTCTGAGCTAAAATACTAGGAAAATTAAAATCATGCACTGAACACTTATGAACGAGATCATGACTAAATATCTGAATCAAAGAATTGATGCCTGGACTGAACTAAAGTGGCAATTTGCATGGATGGGAATGAATCACCTTATGGAATAGTCATATTCATGAAACATTGGATAGTAGAACTAGATGAAAAGATGGAAAACTATAGGAGCATATCTTTCAGGTTGCTAAACTGAATTACTGGCTTGGTAGACTGACTCATACTAAAAGTTTAAACTAAACTAAAGTATTTCTTCAACACCTTTTTAAAGAAGTTGTAATAACATTAGAGAGCAATGAATTTTAGACATGATATGAATAAGATATCTTAATAAGGAATCACAACATGGATACAACTCTATGCCATGGAATATAGGCCTGTAAAACATAAGCCAGGATAGAATTATTATGCCTTAGGCAATGCAATTTCTAACTTTAAAGCTTTGCCCCACTTCTTAAATACTTCTTCAGCTTCAGCTATTCTTTTTCTCTTAAATACTACCCTTCATTTTGACGCCACTTATAATCTTCACATAGGCATTGATAAATACTTTTACTAATTTCTGAGCTGAATTTAATTCTCTCACCATGTTAAAGCCTTCTAAAGTCATAAAGTACTATACTTAATACCATAGTAGTAGTCTAAACCATGAATTAATACTCTATGAATTTTCACAACTCTAATCTAAAAAATAATACTCCTTACCACTTCAACAACTAACTTTAACCTCTTACAAGGAATTCACTAATGCACAATGCATTCATCCACTTCTATACCAACATGACAATAAAGCCAATAATTATAACCACATATGAACTTCTAATCAACCAACCTACCTAGTAAATATACTCATACTCTCTAATACCTCTAACAATACAAATTTCTTGCACTATTCTTAAGAAGACACATATGAAATTCTCAAGTAACCATGACATATAACAAATCTTTACCTCAATCTTCCTTCACAATTATAGCCTTTGATAAAACAAGCATACAATCTTTAACTAACAAGGAACATTTACTCTCCCCCATCTAAACCTTTTTTCATCAATTTTAGTCACCACTATCCTTAGATAAGGATTGGTCACTGAAAGGTTAAAACATGAGATCCTTAACCATTACAGAATACTATAAATAACTGTGACACATAACTGAGGCCTAAGAAATAGAGTGTCAATGGCATGGATTCATTAAAAAGATCTAATCTGAGGACAAACATGACAAAATGTGAATTTTCACTTGTCATTAATGGTTCATCATGCATTATGGGAACTGAGCATACTATAAAAAATGAGTACATGAGTCTTGAGTTGAACAACCTTATTTTGGAGTTCATAAAATCATGGCTTATGTGTTTTACTTTTGAGTGAACTGGGATTCCTCATAATAGGGATTAGGAGTGCACATGATTCTATGAAAAGTGCATGACTATGAGCTATGATCATGGAGCTAAATTGTAAGGCATGAGTAGATGTCGTGATGATTGAAGTGTAAGAATTTGCACTGAGATAAAAATAGGTCGGGTATTTTCTCCCTTACTATTGTTCTACAACTCACTGGTGTCACTAATAGAATTTGAAAACTTGACTTGGTTCATTGTTCTATCATCTCACCCTTAAATTTCAGATATCATTCTAATTCTATGAAACTCTTTGATAATTTCTAAACTGAACCGCAATAACTTTACTCTAGAACCTGAGATATAACAATTGTAACACCCTGAACATTCGAGCTAAAAATAAAACAAATTGGATCGTTTTTCATATGTACTTAGACCTGAATCTAGAAAATTTATTGTATTTAAGTGTAAAGTCCATGTCTAAAGTGTCGTAGGGCTATTGGGTATGAATTAAGGACATAAAAAATCTCTAAAACAAGTTAGAGTTGAAAGGTCCTTTAATGATTAAGTTTTCGTATAGGTTCATACATGGGACAAATTTAATCAAGGATTTATCCTATAATATTTAGAGTTATGTGACCTAAAACCTATCAAATTAAAACTTTTCGAGTCTTTTTTCCAATGCCACCAATATCTCATCAATATGATTCCCGAGTAAAAAGTTATTTGTGTTTTACTAAGAACAGTCAGAACAACCCTATACCAGACGAAAATTTTCTTTTTTTCTTTTCTTTTCATATTCTTGGAGGGGTAATTTCATCCTTTCCTTATTACAATAACCCCAAGTTATTAAAAACTACTTCTCCATAAATTTTATACATTAAGACTCCTAGACTTATTATCTATCGGTTACACGTTACAATATAAACCTTCCTACCTTCTTCAAGTTCCACAGTACAAAACCTCACTTTTCCCCATTAGTTTTTAATACGATATCCATAAACAAACATCCGTATTCCTTATCTAAAACTCAAATATCAAG
Source organism: Capsicum pubescens (assembly GCA_030864215.1). Lineage (NCBI taxonomy): Eukaryota > Viridiplantae > Streptophyta > Magnoliopsida > Solanales > Solanaceae > Capsicum > Capsicum pubescens. Next base: position 183,923,288 of record CM061538.1, read on the forward strand.
AATATGATGAAATTCATTCAAGAAAAGAAGTCTAATCCCTTCTCTAGATCTCAGGTTCTTCAAACGTTTTGAGGTATGTAGAACCATCTTTTGCTCACCTTTCATGATGTATTCTTATTCTCCAAATCTATTTTGTAATATCCTTTCCAAATAGATGGTGTATAGATGTTTGAATTCAGAAGTTAGATTAAAAACAAATCAACCTGTCAAGTTCTATTTCCATTTCCTCTTGGCATCTTAACAAGTTCTTATGTGTTCATAACGTATGGACTGGTTTTTGCTAAATTTGGAACCTAAATCTTATCCAGTCAATAACATGGTGGTATCAATAATCTACAATAGTATTTTCAATTTCTAAATTTGTAATACCCCGGGAAATTTTTTCGTTGAAATTTTTTGCGTAAACGTGTTGGGTTCTATCTTCTAGAATGAACTATAAATTTTCCATGCGGAATGTCTTATATTATGACCTAACATTGCGTAGAGTATCAAATAATATTTCCAACTATATGTGGATCATCCAAAACGGACACCCGAGCGACGAGTTATGAACATTCCGATCGAACCATGAATAGTAGTGAACAGTAAAACGTGCAGGAAAAAGTACTGAGGCCTGGAGTATTTTTGCTCTAACTTTAAACAATCATAATTCCTTATACATAATGATCTGGGAGATCTAATAAATATAAACGGAAATCTCTGCGAGTCCTCTTTCCGATGAAATTGGTGTCATCCAATTTGTCTATCGGAGCAAAAAGTTATGGTCGATCTACTTCAGCCTACCAAAAGTGAATTTTTGGGTCAACTTCAAACGATCATAACTCCTCGTACACAATGATCTGGGTGAGATACTATATATCAACGGAAATATATAAGAGTCCTCTTTATAATGAAATTGGTTTCATCTAATTTGGATATCGGAGTAAAACTTTATGGTTGATCTACTTCAGACTATCAAAACAGTCCACCAAAGGACAGATCAGAGAATTATTTGATTTTTAGGGGCGTTTTGGTCGATCCCCCTCACCCAAAATCCATCCAAACCCTATATTAAAGCCTATTAGAAGTATTATATATTATATTTCATCAAATTTCCTCAAAAAGAAAACCCTAAGCTCCTACATCCAACTTCAAGAACCTCCAAAGTTCACCATTAATTCTGCAAATTTATTCAAGATTCCAAGTTCCTAGTTCAAGAACTCCAAGAACCATCATTCAAAGGCACGATTAACATCTCAAAAATGAGTATCGATCTAAAGTTCATCATTCAAGGTATGTGGGTTTTTTCAACAAGAACTCTCTTTCGTTCTTGTGCCCAAAAGTAATTTTCTTTACAAAGGCATGATTTTTATTTGATTTTTATGAATTTGAAGCATGAACCCATATCTTATGATGATTATTATGAAATATTGATGTTTATGATTTTGAAAGATGAATTTACATGTGTGGTGATATAAAGCATGAATCTTGAACGATATTTATCATGATTTTGATTTTGGGTCGTGAATCCCCATTGGAAATTGTGCTTTTTTTGAGAAAGTGTGTGTTATAAGCACGTTGATGTTTAATATTTGAGATATTTTGAATGATTTGACCTTTTGGTCTTAATGGAGTTATTTTGAACTCGAGTGTGAAAGAAATCCAAAACGTGCTTGATTTTGATAGATGGGAAGAATGATGGCTCCCGATGTATATTTATATATTACTGAAATTATTTTGTTTTGGATTGTCTTTGAAATGATCTGAGCTAAGTTCGAGAGAAATCTTTAGCACCGAGTGGGAGGTATAAAGCGACCTTACTTTCCTAGAACTACGTGCCCCTGTAGGAGTGAGCCTGAGGCTGATTTATATAGTGAACACTAGTTTGTGTGGATTTGATATCGATAGTCCTACTCTGATGGAAAGGATAGGACGACTCTCCCCAACGTGGGTTGTACATTGGACTCCATGCAGCTCACATGGTTTATGTCGGTTATAGGATCTCCCAGTGTGTGTGTGTTTCCTTGCGTCTATGGTGAACGGTGAAGTGATTTGAAAGTGGAATTGTGAAAGTTATTCTTTCGAAAGATTTAAATGATATTTACATTATGAGAATTGATATTCTTGATGAACTGAAAGTGATTGACAAATTATATGATGATTCACATGTGTTATTATACTTATTTCATCCTCTCATGATTATGATGATTTTCTTGTGGCTATGTGAGTCTTTCATACATCCTGCATATTTCTTATAAATATTTATGATGATGATGTTTATACAACTGCATACACTCTCATATACTCAGTTTCTTTCCATGGTACTGACCCACATCTTCTGATGTGGGCTGCATTTTCTCGGAATTTAGGTTCAGGTGCTCAGTTCCTGGTTTTATAGTGATTCTTCGGGCACGCTGTTCTACATCCTCTGTTGTGGTGAGTCCTTATGTTCCGAGGATGTGATGTCTGATATTGGTTTCACAGAATTGTTTACATTTGATAACTGAGTATGAGTCAGTTAGGGCATGTCTCAATGACTCGCTGGTTTTAATAATTTTCTTAGAGGCTTGTCAGGCTAGTATAGATGTTGGGAGTTGACTAATAAGTCGTATTTTGTTATCCTTCTGAAATTCTTTTATTCTTGGATGATGATTACTCTGTTGATATTTGAGGTTTATTTATGGAAACCCTGTTGATTTGTGTTGAACTAAATGAAAATGTCTCAAAGGGTTAGCTTGGGGATACTCATAGTCTCAAGCACCGTGTGACGCTTCGAGACCCATTTTTGGGGCGTTACAAACTAGGTATCAGAGCCTAAGATTTTAAGGTGTCCTAGGGAGTCTGACAAGCCGCGTTAAGTAGAGTCTTGATCATCGGTGTGTAGCGCGCCACATCTATGAGAAAGAGGCTACAAGACATTTTTGGAAATAGTGTGATTCTTTCTTTCAGAAGTCTATCGTACTTAAAGTGTCTCTCTCTGCTATTGATTCGTGCACTCCTCTTTCAGAAATATTCACCGATCATAAGAGTCTGCAGTATGTGTTTACCTAGAGAGAATTGAATCTTAGGTAGAGACGATGGTTAGAATTGTTAAAGGACTATGATATGAGTGTGTTGTACCATCCGGGCAAGGCCAATATAGTGGTGGATTCCCTAAGTAGAGTGTCCATGGGTAGTGTTTCACATGTGGTAGAAGGTAAGAAAGAGTTGGCTCGTGATGTACATCTTTTGGATAGATTGGGGGTTAGGTTGTTTGACTCTGCTTAAGGTAGTATAGGGGTTCAGAGTAGTTCCGGATCCTCCTTGCTTTCGGAAGTGAAGGAAAGGCAATACTTAGATGCTAGTTTGGTCAGACTGAAGGAGTCAGTCAAGGACCAAAAAGTAGAGGTTTTCTCCCAAGGGGGAAATGGTGTGTTGAGATTACAGGGTAGATTGTGTGTCCCGAATGTTGATGATCTGAGACAGAGGATTATGGCTGAAGTGCATGGGGCGCGATATTCTATTCATCCTGGTGCCACCAAGATGTACCGAGACTTGCGGGAAATCTATTGGTGGAGTGGCATGAAGAAAGATATAGCAGCATTTGTAGCTAAGTGTGCAACATGCCAACAGGTTATGGTTGAACACCAAAGACTTGGTGGTATGATACAAGAGCTTAGTATTCCCACCTAGAAGTGGGTAGAGATAAATATGGACTTCGTGATTGGTTTACCTCCTTCCCGACGCCATCATGATTCCATTTGGGTTGTGGTTGATAGATTGACTAAGTCTGCTCATTTCTTGCCTGTTCATACTTCATATACTGCTGAGGATTACGCTAGATAGTATATCCGAGAGCTAGTCAGACTGCATGGATTTCCCTTGTCTATCATTTCGGATAGGGGTACTCAGTTCACTTCGCAATTTTGGAAAGCTTTTCAGAAGGGACTTGGTACCCAAGTGCTTTTGAGTTTTGCTTTTTATCCGCAGAACGATGGTCAGGCTGAGCGGACCATCCAGACCTTAGAGGATATGTTAAGAGCTTGTGCACTTGACTTTAAGGGAAGTTGGGATGATCACTTACCGTTGATAGATTTTTCTTACAATAACAGTTTCCACTCTAGTATTGGCATGGCTCTGTTTGAAGCCTTATATGAGAGGAAGTGTAGATCATCCATAGGTTGGTTTGAGGTGGGTGAAGCGGCTGTGAGTGGTCCTGATTCGGTATTTGAGGCTATGGAAAAAGTTAGGTTGATTAGGGAAAGGTTGAAAACTGCGCAGAGTCATCAGAAGTCATATATGGATGTTAGAAGGAGAGACCTTGAGTTTGAAGTTGGTGACCTAGTGTATCTGAAAATTTCACCCATGAGGGGGGGTGAAGAGATTCGGAAAAAAGGGGAAGCTTAGTTCCCGTTATGTTGGTCCTTACAAAATTCTTAGCCGTGTTGGTAAGGTAGCTTATGAGGTCGAGTTGCCTTCCGAGTTGTCCTCTGTTCATCCAATATTCCATGTCTCCATGCTTAGAAAGCATATTAGCGATGTTGTGGTAGTGGATTCCTCTGTGAGTGCTAACATTCAAGAAATCTTTCTTCTGATGAGATTCCTGTTGAGATTCTTGATTTCAGTGTCCGAAGACTAAGGAACAAAGAAGTTCCCTTGGTCAAGGTGTTGTGGCGAAACCAATCTGTTGAGGGTGCAACTTGGGAAGCTGAGGCGGATATGAGATCCAAGTACCCGCACCTATTTTCCGTGAACTCCGATCAAGACGAAGGTACCGTTCTTTCCTAAATCATGAACTTTTGATAAAAGTTGTAGCAGTTCAGCTGTCATTTATTATGTGTTCAGCTGTAGTTTCTTGAATTTATGCATTCTATGTTGCATTCGGAGTGAGAAACGATGTGGTGATGAGTCTAACGAATGGTTTCAGCTGTATGATCTATTCACTATATAATCTTGTCATGTCTAACGTCATTCGAGGATGAATGTTTCCAAGGGGGGATGATGTAATACCCCAGGAAATTTTTTCGTTGAAATTTTGTGCGTAAACGTGTTGGGTTCTATCTTCTAGAATGAACTATAAATTTTCCGTGCGGAATGTCTTAGATTATGACCTACCATTGCGTAGAGTATTGAATAAGATTTCCAATGATATGTGGATCATCCAAAACGGACACTCGAGCGATGAGTTAAGAACATTCTGATCGAACCGTCAATAGTAGTGAACAGTAAAACGTGCAGGAAAAAGTACTGAGGCCTGGCGTATTTTTTCTCCAACTTTAAATGATCATAACTCCTTGTACATAATAATCTGGGTGATCTAATATATATCAACGGAAAGATCTGCAAGTCCTCTTTCCGATGAAATTGGTTTCATCCAATTCGTCTATCGGAGCAAAAAGTTATGGTCGATCTACTTCAGCCTATCAAAATTGAATTTTTGGGTCAACTTCAAACGATCATAACTCCTCGTACACAATGATCTGGGTGATATACTATATATCAACGTAAAGATATGAGAGTCCTCTTTCTAATGAAATTGGTTTCATCCAATTTGAATATCGGAGTAAAACGTTATGGTTGATCTACTTCAGACTATCAAAACAGTCCACCAAAGGACAGATCAGAGAATTATTTGATTTTTAGGGGAGTTTTGGTCATTCCCCCTCACCCAAAATCCATCCAAACCCTATATTAAAGCCTATTAGAAGCATTATATGTTATATTTCATCAAATTCCCTCAAAAAGAAAACCCTAAGCTTTCTACATCCAACTTCAAGAACCTCCAAAGTTCACCATTAATTATGCAAATTTATTCAAGATTCCAAGTTCCTAGTTCAAGAACTCCAAGAACCATAATTCAAAGGCACGATTAACATCTCAAAAATGAGTATCGATCTAAAGTTCATCATTCAAGGTATGTGGGTTTTTTCAACAAGAACTCTCTTTCGTTCTTGTGCCCAAAAGTAATTTTCTTTACAAAGGCATAATTTTTATTTGATTTTTATAAATTTGAAGCATGAACCCATATCTTATGATGATTATTATGAAATTTTGATGTTTATGATTTTGAAAGATGAATTTACATGTGTGGTGATATAAAGCATGAATCTTGAACGATATTTATCATGATTTTGATATTTGGGTCATGAATCCCCATTGAAAATTGTGCTTTTTTTGAGAAAGTGTGTGTTATAAGCACATTGATGTTTAATATTTGAGATATTTTGAATGATTTGACCTTTTGGTCTTAATGGAGTTATTTTGAACTCGAGTGTGAAAGAAATCCAAAACGTGCTTGATTTTGATAGATGGGAAGAATGATGGCTCCCGATGTATATTTATATATTACTGAAATTGTTTTGTTGTGGATTGTCTTTGAAATGATCTGAGCTAAGTCCGGGAGAAATCTTTAGCACCGAGTGGGAGGTATAAAGCGACCTTACTTTCCTAGAACTACGTGCCCCTGTAGGAGTGAGCCTGAGGCTGATTTATATAGTGATCACTAGTTTGTGTGGATTTGATATCGATAGTCCTACTCCGATGGCAAGTATAGGACGGCTCTCCCCAACGTGGGTTGTACGTTGGACTCCATGTAGCTCAAATGGTTTATGTCGGTTATAGGATCTCCCAGTGTGTGTGTGTTTCCTTGTGTCTATGGTGAACGGTGAAGTGATTTGAAAGTGGAATTGTGAAAGTTATTCTTTCAAAAGATTTAAATGATATTTACATTATAAGAATTGATATTCTTGATGAACTGAAAGTGATTGATAAATTATATGATGACTCACATGTGTTATTATACTTATCACATCCTCTCATGATTATGATGATTTTCTTCGGGCTATGTGGGTCTTTCATACATCCTGCATATTTCTTATAAATATTTATGATGATGATGTTTATACAACTGCATACACCCCCATATACTCGGTTCCTTTCCATGGTACTGACCCACATCTTCGGATGTGGGCTGAATTTTCTCAGAATGTAGGTTCAGGTGCTCAATTCCAGGTTCGATAGTGATTCTTCAGGCACGCTGTTCTACATCCTCTGTTGTGGTGAGTCCTCATGTTTTGAGGACGTGATGTCTGATGTTGGTTTCAGGAAATTGTTTACATTTGATAACTGAGTATGAGTCAGTTGGGGCATGTCACAATGGCTCGCTGGTTTTATTGATTTTCTTAGAGTCTTGTCAGACTAGTATAGATGTTGGGAGTTGACTAATAAGTCGTATTTTGTTATCTTTCTGAAATTCTTTTATTCTTGGATGATGATTACTCTGTTGATATTTGAGGGTTATTTCTGGAAACCCCGTTGATTTGTGTTGAACTAAATGAAAATGGCTCAAAGGGTTATCTTGGGGCTACTCGTAGCCTCAAGCACCGTGTGACTCTCCGGAGCCCGTTTTTGGGGCGTTACAAAATTTCTCAAAAGATGTTAGGATTAATTAACATAAAGAACGTCCCTTTTATCTCTTAAATTAATGTCCGATCCAGTTTGAGTTTATGTTGGCATACTAAAATTCTTCAAGTTTAACAAGTAGGAAGGACTGCCGTTTCATTAGAATTCTTGAACTTCTAAAATAAAAAATTTATTACCACAAACTTCATAACCTAGGCTAATATTGTAAGTAAAATTGTGAGCGGCTAAAGAATGGAAACTCTATGTTCTAAAATCTTAGTATGAATTGTCTAGTTTACTCTTCGATTGTCATGTGATGATTAGTTACTTGTGATGAAAATCCTCTTTGAACTTTTAGATCTGCAGCTTTGTAACTCAATTCTCAAATAGCCAGAAAATGAGTTCTTGTGGTCCTCTTTAGGATATGAAAATCTATCACTGAAACTGTTCTAAACTGTAATAATAACTATGAGAAAAACTCTGCTTCTCCTTCCTTCCACACTCTATCTGGTCTGATTTTCTTTAACTTGACGTGTAGATTAAGAACCTGGGGTTTGTCTAGATTAAGAATCTTCCCTTTTTTGACAAGGAAATTTTGAGAAAATCTCCAAACTCAAATCTGCTAGTAGCGTGAAAAATCAATGTCGGCCAGATTTTTGTAGTATACTTCCTTTCTATAAATGTATTTTAGCCAAGTACTATAGAGTTGTGAGACATTCATATATACTTAATAATTATAATAATATTTCACAGAATTTTCCAGATGTTTGTTAGGATCTTAATCACTTTATTTTAAATGTTTGCTTCTGAAAAAATTTGACTTATCCCAACTGTTGCACTATGTGTAACTGCTTTCCTTCCAGTTGACTCCTAACCATAATCTCTCAAGATTTGTGAAACTGATGTTTATGAACCATTAATAGAATGTTTTTTTTACTTTCCAGTATACTATAAAATGGTATCAAAAAAAAATCTTATGAACCCAAAGTGGTTGAATTCTAGCATAAGCCCAAAAAGTGATAAATTATGTGCATGAGCCTAAAATTGGCTAAACTATTAACATGAGCCTAAAATGTCTAAACTATGAATATGAGCCTAAAACGGCTAAACTATGAACATGAGCCAAATGAGGGTAACACTTTGAACATAAATAAGTAAGATAATGCCATAAGCATACGGAAGTTAGTTAGATGACCGTGAAGGCATAGGTTTAAACAAAAAATGCCCAAAACTATGTTTGCTGACATAGAATAAAGATTATTCCATAAGTCGGATGACTCTTTTTTTAATGTGTCCCGAAAAGGGCCTAACCATGGATACTTGCTAGCAAATCATGTCATGTCACGTCCTGTGCCCGGCAAGGTATAGGACGGCTTAGTTGATCAAGCTGAGATCAGACTCCATGCGCTCATATGGTGGTTTATGATGGTTCACTTCATTCTCCCACAATTAATCATAGGAATTTAAATCAACTTTACATTGTCAATTATAAATATAGTTTACATTCTTGTTCATTTCCAGATGCCTTCACTTATATTTGAATTTTATTGTTACTTCTAATGTTTTGTTGTACTACCTTTCTGCAATAGTTTTACAAACCAATACATTACACGTATTGACCATCTTTGGCACTACATCATTTTATGATGTAGGTTCTGGATCTCAAGTCCGCTATCAAGCACCTCATTAGGATTCCTAACTTCTACTATTGGTGAGACTCTTTCCTACTAGGAGGCTTGATGAGATATGATGATTTTTTTCTATTTTCTTTCCTTTCAGTATTAGTACTTATTAGAGGCTTCATAGGGTGGTGTAGTTGTCAAGAAAACTTTGTAATTTTTAGTCTTAATTTATAATAACTATTGGTATTTTAGAACATTATGCGGTATTAATAAACTTGGATGATGTTTTATCATCATAAAAAATCATAATTGAATTCTATATTACTTTCGCTTTATCCATTTGTATTAGAAGTATTCTCGGGAGATATGCCAGAATGTTCGCTCGTACTATCTATAGTATCAGGTGTGTGTCACGTCCAGGGCCTCAGTCCGGATCGTGACAAACTTGGTATCAGAGCACAGTGTTCAAGAGTCCTAGGGTGTCTGCGAAGCTGTGTCTAGTAGAGTCCTTTTTATTGGTGTGAGGTGCGCTACACTTATAATAGGGAGGGTACAAGAAATTTAAGATACATTTCCCCTTCTTTCATACTGTAGATCAGGTAATGAGATGTTCATAAGAATCTTACTCAAATTTATGTGTTTTTCAAATTTCTCTGTCTATGTCGCATCCTCGAGGTGATTTATATCTTTATGGTTCTCTTAGCTATATTCATCAAAAATCTTCAGGACTGCAAATGTCTAGAGAGGGGCCTACTAGTGTGTTTAAGTTCTTCATTTTGAAAAAATATACTTTTGCACATATGAATCGTGCGTTTGATCCTACGGTAATATGTCCTCTTAGACCCTCTCACACCTTGTTACAAATGACAGATTTAAATGAGAAAGTATGTATACCAATTCTTAGGGAGTGTTATGAGCCAAGATATAATGTTATTTAGGGTGTGGTAGGTCATAAATAGTAGAATGACTGCAGGTCTAGAACTATGAAGTCGTAAGTTAAAAGCCAAAAGTGGGAATAGTGATTGATTGGAGTATGTTGCTAAGGTCATGTATCTAGTAGTCGCGAAATATAGTGGAATGATATGTCCGTTGATGATTGAGGAAGGTGTAACAACACTTGTGTAGATGTTATGGTATTAAATTGAGCAATAATGGTTGATTGAGATGATTTAGAGTATGTTTGAACTAGGAAAGTAGTTTATGATGACATGACATTACTTTAAAAAAGATCAAGAATAGGTTGTGAGTGGAAGGATAGAGTAGTTAAGAGTTGACAGACCTAGGTTTCACATTGTGATTTTGAAAAAGGAACTCTCTATTTTATAGAGTTATATTGTAATTTAGTTAGGTAATGGATAAGTAGTAGTGGTGTTAAAGGAGAATGCACTTGTAATCCACAATAAGGCCGATGAAGAAATTTAGATCAATTGTTTTTTTGATGTACTTTCAGTGGACTAGTATTTGTTTTGATTTTTTCCAGCTATGAATCTATGTAGTATGTGAGAAGTTGGGTTGTTATCCATGACTAGTACTAGATACTATGTTGGAGTTGTGAATGATCGTCATGCTAGAAAAAATAGTAGTTCAGGGGCGATAATGCTAGTATGATGGAATTGATCTAGTAGGCTTTGCCTAGTGTATGCTATCGTTATGATGATTAGTTTGCGAAAAGTGCTTATGACGATTAGTTTGACAAAAGCGTGAAGTTTCAATTATGATATATATGTGAACCCTAAGTGAGACAGTAAATTGTGGCTAAGCCAAAAAAAAAGTCCTTAAGGTTTATAAAGAAAATAGTGTACCCAAAGTAGTATGTTATTACATGAGATTCTAAGGATAGGTATGTGTTATATGGTTCCCCTGAGAGCTGAATTGAAGGGAATTATAGATAGACAATGTTCAAGTTCCTTAGTGTAGTTTTAATCCTATTGTGTTAGGTGAACATCAATTTAGAGGCGTGATTATAGTAGACTAGTAAGAGAGAGCCAAATTGGTAAGTGTTAACGTGATTATATACATTAATAGGAGCATAAGTTATACAATGATGACCATAGAGTAAAGATAAAGTTAAGGGAAGTTGCTAAATAAAAAAGTTCTAGCATCAGATTTGTATCTACAAATATAGTCTAACAGGGAAAGTTAAAGCATTCTTATGAATAGTAATACCCCAACTGTGCAGAGTGTTGTGCTTATATCTCAGTTTAGAGAATAGGTCCATACCTAGAATATCAACCTTTGATCTAAGGGGGAGATGATGTCGCGTTGAACGAACTCGGGTCTTGAGCTTCAGGAAGTGATAAGTCCTAAAAATAGATGAGGCATCTATCCATTACTATATCAACATGTTCCTTGTACTTCAATCAAAATGGCTCTCTGCTCTTGTCTTGTATACTAGCAGCATGCCCTTAACCTAGGTTTATGCTCTTCATACTGATTCACATCCATGCTCATTTCCTAGAATGAAAGTAATAGCTTTACTCAATGATCCCAGACTTAGTCCATGAATCCATGGATTCCAGTATGCCCAGACCTATGAACTTACACTTCATGATTTATTTTGAACTCATGTTATGTCATTATATATCTCTTGAATGACTATCCAGTTGTGATTTAAGTAATTAGTATATGAAGTATCCATGCCTAATACTTACAATGAGGTTAGTCTTGAACAGAACAGGGGAAATAACATATTAATTGACGCAAACTCTAGTAATCTGTTAATATGGAGATTATATGTTGACAATGATGGTGTGTGGTATTCAGAGGAGAAAACATAGGGAGAAGTGTTTCTAAGATTAAGGGTTATTAGTCATATCGTCTAAGGTGGAAATTCTCCTCCTACTATGTTCAACACACACTTGATTCTTGTCATTTAAATTTAGATTGTGTGGAACCTACATTTAAGCCCTGAACTTTTGAGATAAAAAATAATACAAATTGGACCGTTATTCATATGTACTTAGACCTGAATCTAGAAATTTTATTGTATTTAAGTGTAAAGGTCATGTCTAAAGTGTCGTAGGGGTATTGGGTATGAATTAAGCGCATAAAAAAGATCTAAATCAAGTTTGAATGGAAAGGTCCTTTAATGATTTAGTTTTCGTATAGGTCATACAAATGACAAATTTAAGCAAGGATTTATCCTAGAATATTTAGAGTTACCTAACCCAAAACCTATCAAATTAAAGTTTTTCAAGTCTTCTTTGCAACGGCAACAATATCTCATCAATCCGATCCTCGAGTAAAAAGTTATTTGTGTTTTACTAAGAACAGTCAGAACATCCCTACACTAGACAAAAATTTTCTTTTTTTCCTTTTCTTTTCATATTCTTGGAGGGGTAATTTCATCTTTTCCTTTTTACAACAGCCCCAAGTTATTAAAAGCTACTTCTCCTTCAACATTATATGTTAAGACTCCTAGAATTATTATGTATTAGTTACACATTACAATACAAACCTCTCTGCCTTCTTTAAGTTTTACAGGATAAAACCACACTTTTCCCCATCAGTTTTACATAAGGTGACCATAAACAAACATCCGTATTCCTCCTCTAAAACTCAAATCTCAAGAATCTGATGAAATTCATTCAAGAAAACAAGTCTAATCCCTTCTCCAGATCTCAGGTTCTTCAAATGTTTTTAGGTATGTAGAACCGTCTTTTGCTCATCTTCATGATGCTAAGCTTAAGGGATATCATTCATATCATCTAAGGCAGAAATTCTCCTCCTACTATGTTCAACACACACTTGATTCTTGTCATTTAAATTTAGATTGTGTGGAACCTACATTTAAGCCTATGTTCCTATAGAGTTCTTATAATAGGGAGGCTACAAGACATTTAGGATACATTTCCCCTTCCTTCATACTATAGATCATGTAATGAGATGTTTATAAGATTCTTACTCAGATTCATGTGTTGCTCAAATTTCTCTGTCTATGCCGCGTCCTCGAGGTGACTTATATCTTTATGGTGCTCTTAGCTATATTCATAAAAAAGCTTCAGGACTGCATATGGCTAGAGGGGGTCCACTAGTGTGTTTAAGTTCTTCATTTTGAAAAAATATACTTTTGCACATATTAATCGTGCGTTTGATCCTACGGTAATATGTCATCTCAGACCCTCTCATACCTTATTACCAATGACACTTTTAAATGAGAAAGTACGTATACTAATTCTTAGGGAGTGTTGGGATCAAAGATATAATGTGATTTAGGGTGTGGTGGGTCACAAATAGTAGAATGATAGCAGGGCTAGAACTATGAAGTCGTAAGTTAAAAGCCAAAAATAGGAATAGTGATTGATTGGAGTATGTTGCTAAGGTCATGTATCTAGTAGTCGTGTAATGTGGTGGAATTATATGTCCTTTTATGATTAAGGAAGGTGTAACAAAACTTGTGTAGATGTTATGGTATTAAATTGAGCAATAATGTTTGATTGAGATGATTTAGAGTATATTTGAACTAGGAAAGTAGTTTATGATGACATGACATTATTTTAAAAAAGATCAAGAATAGGTTGTGAATGGGAGGAAAGAATAGTTAAGAGTTGACAGACCTTGGTTTCACATTGTGATTTTTAAAAAGGAACTCTCTATTTTACAGAGTTATTATTGTAATTTAGGTAGGTAATGGAAAAGTAGTAGTGGTGTTAAAGGAGAACACACTTGTAATCTACCATAAGGCCGATGAAGAAATTAAGATCGATTGTTTTTTCCACGTACTTTCAGTTGACTAGTATTCGTTTTGATTTTTTGCAGCTATGAATCTATGTAGTATGTGAGAAGTTGGGTTGTTGTCCATGACTAGAACTAGATACTATGTTGGAGTTGTGAATGATCATCATGCTGGAAAAAATGGTAGTTCAGGGGCGATAATGCTAGTATTATGGAATTGATCTAGTAGGCTTTGCCAAGTGTATGTGATCGTTATGATGATTAGTTTGCAAAAAGTGCTTATGACGATTAGTTTGACAAAAGCGTGAAGTTTCAATTCTGATATATATGTGAACCCTAGGTGAAAAATTAAATTGTGGCTAAGCCAAAATAATAAGTCCTTAAGGTTTATAAAGAAAATAGTGTACCCAAAGTAGTATGTTATTACATGAGATTCTAAGGATAGGTATGTATTATATGGTGCCCCTGAGAGTGAATTAAAGTGAATTATAGATAGACAATGTTGAAGTTCCTTAGTGTAGTTTTAATCCCATTGAGTTAGGTGAACAATAATTTAGAGGCGTGATTATAGTAAACTAGTAAGAGAGAGCTAAATTGGTAAGTGTTAAAGTGATTATATACATCAATAGGAGCATAAGTTATACAATAATGACCATAGAGGAAACAGAAAGTTAAGGGAAGTAGCTAAAGAAAAAAGTTCTGACATCAGTTTTGTATCTACAAATATAGTCTAACAGGGAAAGTTAAAGCATTCTTATGAATAGTAATACCCCAACTGTGCAGAGTGTTGTTCTTATATCTCAGTTTAGAGAATTGGTCCGTACCTAAAATATCAACCTTTGAGCTAAGGGGGAGATGATGTGGTGTTGAACCAACTCGGGTCTTATGCTTCAGGGAGTGATAAGTCCCAAAAATAGATAAGATGAGGCATCTATCCATTCCTATATCAACATGTTCCTTGAACTTCAGTCAAAATGTCACTCTGCTCCTATCTTGCATACTAGTAGCATGTCCCTAACCTAGGTTTATGCTCTTCATACTGATTCACATTCATGCTCAGTTCGTAGAATGAAAGTAATAGCTTTACTCAATGATCCTAGACTTACTCCATGAATCCATGGATTCCAGTATGCCCAGACCTACGAACTTACACTTCATGATTTATTTTGAACTCATGTTATGTCATTATCTATCTCTTGAATGACTATCCAGTTGTGCTTTAAGTAATTAGTATATGAAGTATCCATGCCTAATACTTACCTCGAGGTTAGTCATGAAAAGAACAGGGGAAACAACATATTAATTGATGCAAACTCTAGTAATCTGTTAATATGGTGCTTTTAGATCTGCAGCTTTGTAACTCAATTCTCAAATAGCCAAAAAATGAGTTCTTGTGGTCCACTTTAGGATATGAAAATCTATCACTGAAACTGTTCTCTTCCGTATTAATAACTATGAGAAAAACTCTGCTTCTCCTTCCCTCCACACGCTATCTGGTCTGATTTTCTTTAACTTGACATGTAGATTAAGAACTTGGGGTTTGTCTAGATTAAGAATCTTCCCTTGCTTGACTAGGAAATTTTGAGAAAATCTCCAAACTCAAATCTACCGGTAGCATTGAAAATCAATGTCGGCCAGATTTTTGTAGTATACTTCCTTTCTATAAATGTATTTATCCAAGTACTATAGAGTTGCAGACATTCATTATATACTTAATAATTATAATAATATTTCATAGAATTTTCCAGATGTTTGTTAGGATCTTAATCACTTTGTTTTAAATGTTTGCTTCTAAACAGATTTGACTTATCCCAACTGTTACACTATGTATAATTTCTTTCCTTCCAGTTAACTCCTAACCATAATCTCTCAAGATTCGTGAAAGTCATGTTCATGAACCATTAATAGAATATTTTTTTTACTGTCCAGTATACTATGAAATGGTATCAAATAAAAATCTTATGAACCCAAAGTGGTTGAATTCGCAGCATGAGCCAAAAAAGGGCAAAATTATCTATATGAGCCTAAAATCGGCTAAACTATGAACATGAGCCTAAAATGGCTAAACTATGAATATGAGCCTAAAATGGCTAAACTATGAACATGAGCCAAATGAGTGTAACAATTTGAACATAAATAAGTAAGACAATTCCATAAGCATAACGAAGTTAGTTAGCTGACCGTGAAGGCATAGGTTTAAACAACAAATGCCCAAAATAATGTTTGTTGACATAGGATAGAGATTATTCAACAAGTCGGATGACTCTTTTTTTTATGTGTCCCGAAAATGGCCTAACCATGGATACTTACTAGGAAATCATGTCATGTCACGTCCTGTTCCCGGAAAGGTATAGGACGGCTTAGCTAATCAGGTTGAGATCAGACTCCATGCGCTCATATAGTGGTTTATGACGGTTCACTACTTTCTCCTACAAACGATCATAGGAATTTAAATCAACTTTACATTGTCAATTATAAATATAGTTTACATTCTTGTTCATTTCCAGATGCCTTCACTTATATTTGAATTTTATTGTTACTTCTATTGTTTAGTTTTACTACCTTTCTGCAATGGTTTTACATACCAATGCATTCTATGTATTGACCGTCTTTGGAACTACATCATTTTATGATGTAGGTTCTGGCTCTCAAGTTCGCTGTCAGGCACCTTATTAGGATTCCTAACTTTTGTCATTGGTGAGACTCTTTCCTACCAGGAGGCTTGATGAGATATGATGATTTTTTTCTATTTTCTTTCCTTTCAGTATTAGTACTTATTAGAGGCTTCATAGGGTGGTGTATTTGTCAAGAAAACTTTGTAATTTTCAGTCTTCATTTATAATAACTATTGGTACTGTTGAACATTATGCGGTATTAATAAACTTGGGTGAAGTTTTATCTCCATAAAAAATCATAATTGAATTCTATATTACTTCCGCTTTATTCATTTGTATTAGAAGTATGCTTGGGTGATATGCCAGAACGTTCACTCGAATTAGCAATAGTATTGGGTGCGTATCATGTCCAGGGACTCAGCTCGGGTCATGACAAAGTTTGTATCAGAGAACAGATTTCAAGTGTCCTAGGGTTTCTTTGAAGCCGTGTATAGTAGAGTCCTTTTTATTGGTGTGAGGCTCGCCACACTTATAATAGGGAGGCTATAAGACATTTAGGATACATTTCCCCTTCTTTCATACTGTAGATCATGTAAAGAGATGTTCATAAGAATCTTACTCAGACTTATGTGTTGCTGAAATTTCTCTTTCTATGCCTCATCCTCGAGGTGATTCACATCGTTATGGTTCTCTTAGCTATATTCATAAAAAATCTTCGGGACTGCACATGGCTAGAGGGGGCCCACTAGTGTGTTTAAGTTCTTCATTTTGAAAAAAGGTACTTTTGTACATCTAAATCATGTGTTTGATCCTAAGGTAATATGTCCTCTCAGACCCTCTCATACTTTGTTACCAATGACACTTTTAAATAAGAAAGTATGTATCCCAATTCTTGGGGAGTGTTGTGATCCAAGATATAATGTGATTTAGGGTGTGGTAGGTCATAAATAGTAGAATGCCTGCAGGGCTAGAACTATGAAGTCGTAAGTTAAAAGCCAAAAGTGGGAATAGTGATTGATTGGAGTAAGTTGCTAAGGTCATGTATCTAGTATTCGCGTAATGTGGCGGAATGATATGTCCTTTGATTATTGAGGAAGGTGTAACAAGACTTGTGTAGATGTTATGGTATTAAATTGAGCAATAATGGTTGATTGAGATGATTTAGAGTAAATTTGAACTAGGAATGTAGTTTATGATGACATGACATTATGTTAAAAAAGATCAAGAATAGGTTGTGAATGGGAGGATAGAGTAGTTAAGAGTTGACAGACCTAGGTTTCACATTGTGATTTTGAAAAAGGAACTCTCTATTTTACGGAGTAATGATTTTAATTTAGGTAGGTAATGTATAAGTAGTAGTGGTGTTAAAGGAGAATGAACTTGTAATCCGCAATTAGGCCGATTAAGAAATTAAGATCGATTGTTTTTTCATGTACTTTCAGTGGACTAGTATTCATTTTGATTTTTTGCAGCTATGAATCTGTGTAGTATGTGAGAAGTTGTGTTGTTGTCCATGACTAGTACTAGACACTATGTTGGAGTAGTGAATGATTGACATGCTGGAAGAAATGGTAGTTCGAGGGCGATAATGCTAGTTTTATGGAATTGATCTAGTAGCCTTTACCTAATGTATGTAAGCGTTATGATAATTAGTTTGTAAAAAGTGCTTATGATGATTAGTTTGACAAAAGCGTGAAGTTTCAATTATGATATATATGTGACCCCTAGGTGAGACAGTAAATTGTGGCTAAGCCAAAAGAAAGTCCTTAAGGCTTATAAAGAAAATAATGTACCCAAAGTAGTATGTTATTACATGAGATTCTAAGGATAGATGTGTATTATATGGTTCCCCTGAGAGCTAAATTAAAGGGAATTATAGATAGACAAAGTTGAAGTCCTTTAGTATAGTTTTAATCCCATTGAGTTAGGTGAACAGGAATTTAGAGACATTATTCTAGTAGACTAATAAGAGAGAGTCAAATTGGTATGTGTTGAAGTGATTATATACTTCAATAGGAGCATAAGTTATAGAATGTTGACCGTAGAGGAAATAGAAAGTTAAGGGAAGTAGCTGAAAATAAAAGTTCTAGCATCGGGTATGTATCTACAAATATGGTCTAACAGGGAAAGTTTAAGCATTCTTGTGAATAGTAATACCCCAACTTTGCAGAGTGTTGTGCTTTTATCTCAGTTTAGAGAATAGGTCTGTACCTAGAATATCGACCTTTGAGCTAAGAGGGATAAGATGTGGTGTTGAACCAACCTAGGTCTTGAGTTTCAGGGAGTGATATGTCCCAAAAATAGATAAGATGAGGCATCTATCCATTCCTATATCAACATGTTCCTTGTACTTCAGTCAAAATGTCACTCTGCTCCTGTCTTGCATACTAGAAGCATGCCCCTGACCTAGGTTTATTCTCTTCATACTTATTCACATCCATGCTCAGTTCCTAGAATGAAAGTAATAGCTTTGCTCAATGATCCCAGACTTACTTCATGAATCCATGGATTCCAGTATGCCCAGACCTATGAACTCGCACTTCATGGTTTATTTCGAATTCATGTTATATCATTATCTATCTCTTGAATGACTATCCAGTTGTGATATAAGTAATTAGTGTATGAAGTATCCGTTCCCAATACTTTCCATGAGGTTAGTCTTAAACAGAACAGGGGAAAAAACATGTTGATTAACGTAAACTCTAGTAATCTGTTAATATAGAGATTATATGTTGACAATGATGGTGTGTGGTATTCAAAGGAGAAAACATAAGGAGAAGTGTTGCTAAGTTTAATGGTTATCAGTCATATCCTCTAAGGTGGAAATTCTCCTCCTACTTTGTTCAACACACCCTTGATTCTTCTTATTTAACTTTAGATTATGTGGAACCTACGTTTAAGCCCATGTTCCTATATAGTTCTTACTGTATAAGTGTCTTTCGATTCTACAGACTCTTCCTTTGTATCCTTAGTGTGATAATTTTGTATTTATAACTCGTGCTTCTGAATTCACTTGTAGTTGGTTGTCAAACCTTTGTCATTATTATAACTCAGCCATATTGATGAGTACAGCCCAGCAGACGATGGCTTATAGTTTCAACTCATGCACTTTCTTTTATCCAAGACCTTCATACTAGGATGAATGAATCGAAGGGAGAGATATTGTAACACCCTGAACGTTCGAGCTAAAAATAAAACAAATTGGACCATATTCATATGTACTTAGACCTGAATCTAGAAATTTTATTGTATTTAAGTGTAAAGGTCATTTCTAAAGTGTCGTAGGGGTATTGGGTATGAATTAAGGGCATAAAAAATCTCTAAAACAAGTTTGAGTTGAAAAGTCCTTTAATGATTAAGTTATCATATAGGTTCATACAAGGGCAAATATAATAAAGGATTTATCCTAGAATATTTAGAGTTACGTGACCTATAACCTATCAAATTAAAGCTTTTCGAGTCTTTTTTCTGATAGCACCAATATCTCATTAATCTGATTCCCAATTAAAAAGTTACGTGTGTTTAACTAAGAATAGTCAGAACAGCCCTATACCAGACGAAAATTTTCCTTTTTTCCTTTTATTTTCATATTCTTGGAGGGGTAATCTCGTCCTTTCCTTTTTACAATAACCCTAAGTTATTAAAACCTACTTCTCCATCAATTTTATACGTTAAGACTCCTAGACTTATTATCTATCAGTTACACGTTACAATACAAACTTCCCTGCTTTCTTTAAGTCTCACAGGATAAAACCTCTATTTTCCCCATCATTTTTTCATACGATATCCATAAACAAACATCCGTATTCCTCCTCTAAAACTCAAATCTCAAGAATCTGATGAAATTCATTCAAGAAAACAAGTCTAATCCCTTCTCCAGATCTCAAGTTCTTCAAACATTTTGAGGTATGTAGAACCATCTTTTGCTCACCTTTCATGATGTATTCTTATTCTCCAAATCTGTTTTGTAATATCATTTCCAAACAGATGGTGTATAGATGTTTAAATTCAGAAGTTAGATTAAAAACAAATCAACCTGTCAAGTACTATTTCTATTTCCTTTGGGCGTCTTAACAAGTGCTTATGTATTCATAACTTATGGACTGGTTTTTGCTAAATCTAGAACCTGAATCTTATCCAGTCAATAACATGGTGGTCTCAATAATTTTCAATAAGTACTTTCTATTTCTAAATTTCTTAAAAGATGTTAGGAATAATTAACATAAAGAACGTCCCTTTTATCTCTTAAATTGATGTCCGATCCAGTTTGAGTTTATGTTGGCATGCTGAAATTCTTCAAGTTTTACAAGTAGGAAGGACTGCCACTTCTTTAGAATTCTTGAACTTCTAAAATAAACAATTTATTACCACAAACTTCATAACCTTGGGTAATATTGGTAACCAAAATTGTGAGCGGCTAAAGAATGGAAACTCTATGTTCTTAAATCTTAGTATGAATTGTCTAGTTTACTCTTCGACTATCATGTTGCGGTTGGTTTCTTATGATGACAATCCTCTTTGTGATTTCAGATCTGCAGCTTTGAAACTCAACTCTCAATTAGCCAGAAAATGAGTTCTTGTGGTCCTCTTTAGGATATGAAAATCTATCACTAAAACTATTCTGAACCGTATTGATAACTATGAGATAAACTCTGCTCCTCCTTCCCTCCAAACGCTATCTGGTCTGATGTTCTTTGACTTGAATTGTAGATTAAGAACCTGGGGTTTGTCTAGATTAGGAATCTTCCCTTACTTGCCTAGGATGTTTTGAGAAAATCTCCAAACTCAAATCTGCCAGTTGCGTCAAAAATCGATGTCGGCCAAATTTTTGTAGTATACTTCCTTTATGTAAATGTATTTTTTCCAAGTACTATAGAGTTACGAGACATTCATTATATCCTTAATAATTATAATAATGTTTCACAAAATTTTCCAGATGTTAGTTAGGATCTTAATCACTTTCTTTTAAAAGTTTGCTTCTGAATAGATTTGGCTTATCCCAACTGTTACACTATATGTAATTGCTTTCCTTCCAGTTAACTCCTAACCATAATCTCGCAAGAATCGTGAAAGTCATGTTCATGAACCATTAATAGAATGTTTTTCTTTTACTGTCCAGCATACTATGAAAAGGTATCAAATAAAAATCTTATGAACCCAAAGTGGTTGAATTCCCAGCATGAGCCCAAAAAGGTCTAAATTACGTACATGATCATTAAACATGAGCCTAAAATGGATAAACTATAAACATGAGCCTAAAACGGCTAAACTATGAACATGAGCCTAATGAGGGTAACACTTTGAACATAAATAAGTAAGAAAATTCCATAAGCATAAGGGAGTTAGTTAGATGACCATGAAGTCATAAGTCTAAACAACAAATGCCCGAAACTATGTTTGCCGACATAGGATAGAGATTATTCCGCAAGTAGGATGACTTTTTTTTCATATGTCCTGAAAAGGGACTAACCATGGATACTTGCTATCAAATCATGTCATGTCACGTCCTGTGCCCGGCAAGGTATAGGACGGCTTAGCTGATTGGGCTGAGATTAGACTCCATGAGCTCACGTGGTGGTTTATGTTGGTTCACTACTTTCTCCCATAAATAATCAAAGAAATTTAAACCTACTTTACATTGTCAATTAAAAATTTTGTTTACATTCTTTTTCCCTTCCAAATGCCTTCACTTATATTTGAATTTTATTGTTACTTCTAATCTTTTGTTGTACTAGCCTTCTGCAATGGTTTTACATACCAATACATTCCACGTATTGACCATCTTTTGTGATACATCATTTCATGATGTAGGTTCTGGCTCTCAAGTCCGCAGTTAGGCACCTCATTAGGATTCCTAACTTCTGCTATTGGTGAGCCTCTTTCCTACCAGGAGACTTGATGAGATATGATAATTTTTTGTATTTTCTTTCCTTTCAGTATTAGTACTTATTAGAGGCTCCACAGGCTGGTATAGTTGTCAAGCAAACTTTGTAATTTTCAGTTTTCATTTATAATAACCATTGGTATTGTTGAATATTATTCGATATTAATAAACTTGGGTGAAGTTTTATCTACTTTGAAAATCATAATTTAATTCTATATTACTTCTGCTTTATCCATTTGTATTAGAAGTATGCTCGGGTAATATACTAGAACGTTCGCTCGTACTAGCTATAGTATTGGGTGCTTGTCACGATCAGAGCCTCATCTTGGGTCGTGACAACAATACATATAGCTAATAAACTTACCATGAAATAATATATCTTAAAGTGTAAAACCCACTTCTAGTACTTCCTTTGGAGATAAGACTCTTAACTATCTATAACCATATTAGTCATCATAAAATAACTCAAACACATACTAACTTTGAACTTCAAACTTTTCTGTCACGACCTGGAACGAGGCCCTGGCCGCGATGGGCATCCCAAACCACACAGGCCCGAGATACCCCTACCACTCCCCAACCCACTAGTGATATTGTCCGCTCTGGGTCCAGTCCCGCACGGCTTTAAAATGCGTCACTACGGAGTAAGGCTTTATCACTTATATACCCAGCATCCCTCCTGTGTTTTGCCGATGTGGGACTCCTTCCTAAGTTGGGGTGTCACAGAAGTCCTATGACGGAACCAATCTGTTGAGGGAGAGAGTTGGGAAGCAAAAGCAGATATTCGTACAAAGTACCCTCATCTTTTCTCCACAAACTTAGACTCAGATTGAGGTAACAATTTTCCATAGACTGACTCTTTCCATTCTCAATTCCAACTATTTAAAATTTCTTCATGTTATTGCATGCATTTGCAACATCAGCTCAGTTCATGTATCATATTTCAGACTCAGTTATGAAATCATATTTGTAGATATGCATGTTCAACATGTGATATCAGTTACCTTAGTTCAGTACTCTCAGTCTAACCAGTCTTATTTAAGAATGAATGTCCCTAAGGGAGAGATATTATAGTAACCCATACTATTCTTATCTCAGTTCATTTTCTAGTTGTACGGATAAGTGGCTTAAGGCATGAAAGTTTCACTAAGTGTTAGGGACATAGTAATTTTTAAGGATTCCAAATTTGGAGGACTTTTAACTTGGACTTCCATACTTAGAGATATTGTTTTTTGAGTTAATTCATGTTCGGGTATGAAAGAAGCATGTCTCAGAGAAGTTTCAGATTTTTCGGATACGGTTTGGGTCATTTTGGATCACAAAACTAATGGGTTACCGTGATAAGCCCGCATCACGATGTTATTCCTATTGTCATGTAGACCATGTCGTGGTGAGAGAAATGTACTATTTGGATAAGATCACATTACAGTAAGCTTGTTATGTCCAGTTTTGAATATACATAACTGAGGGGTAATTGGGTTCTTTCCCCTCTCATCCCAATCATTCATAACACAACTTGGACATCATTTAGGGTATAATTTTTCTCTTCTTATCCAATTATCCTCTCAAGAAAATCATTCCATTTCCCTAAAAACACAAATTCAATTCCATTTTCCCCAAGTTATTAAGAATTCATGTTCCCTAAGTTCAAGAACCTTCAAGAAAGCATCAAGATTGGTGTTTCTCTTTCAAGTTAAAAGTTTAAGGTATGTGTGGTGTTCATTCATGGGTCTCTCTCCCCTATGGAGCCCCAAAACCCTCTTTTCAATTAAAGAATAGATTTTCTATCATTATTGTATTATATATTGCTTATGATAGGTTTAATTCATGTTTCCATGGTGATTTTAATTCTATTCTTCCCATGTATGATCCATGCAAGATTTTGAATTCCTCGTGCAATGAATTTGAGTTTCCCATGCTTTATTAAAGTGAATTCCATGATAAATCATAAATTTATGATTCTTAGTAAGCCTTCCCATGTTAAATTCATCTCATATGTATAGTACCCCATGCATTTCAGCCATACCTTATCTCATTTACCAGTACATTCAAAGTACTTCACACATACCCTTCTTGGCACTATGATGTCTTATATCATAGGTTCGGAGGGTTAGTTTCCCGACCGTAGTTAGACAGCCAACATTACTCAACATCCATAGTGGTTTGTTATCATCCATCGAGGATATATTATCTCTCATTCAGTAGTTTAGTGTTTCATTAGGTTCAGTCAGACGGGGTTAGTTGGGGGCTTGTCCCATCAACTCCTCAGTCAGTTAGAGGCTTTTCAGACAATCAGATTGTTAGTTAGATACTTATCCAGTTTATCAGTATTATCTGTTGTTTTAAGTTGATGGTTAGATTTCAATATTTCAACAGATGTTTCTGAATTGTGGTTGAACCATGTTTTCAGTATTCAAATTTGTATTACTTTAGATGTTTATCTTCTACACACGTGTATGACTATTCTTTTATTCAGTGCTCACAGCAAGTACCAATTTATGGTTAACTTGTTGTCACTTGTGACTGTAGGCACCATTGTTGCGATGAGGGGGTAGCCTCGAGTTGTGACAATTGGAAGTTGAATTTTTGAAGAAGAACCATTATTTTGGTTCTTGTGGATTTAGGAGAAGAGGGATTTTTTAATTGGTGTGTTAGGGAGGATGAATTCAGCTTACTATTACTTATAGGATAGTTTAGGACATACATGACCAGTTAACCCTCGAAAACTAGATAGAAAAGAGTATTCTAGTGTTTCTAAAAAAGGTTCGTGCCGTATTTATTATCGCGGCGCACAAAGTCTGTGCCATGCTAAAATCACCAACCCTCACTGGTTCCTCACGAAAATGCTCATAACATTTTGCCCGGGTATCAGATCAAGGCCAAATCAGATTATTTTAAAAGAGGAATAAATTATCTATAATTTAATGGGTCTTAATATCCAAAAATTCAACCTATTATAGAAGTTATACGCGTTCAAAGTTTACCCTTGAAGGATCGAATACCAAAATTTTGTTGAATCAAAATCTCTTAACTCAACTTTGCTCTAAGTATTTTCTTTGAACATTTTCCACCTCGTAAGCACTATTCACACTAGGTTAATGATCATGACACATATATTCATACACAAATCATTGGATTAGAGCTTATACATATAGGAATGACTGTTTGAATTCTAGCTCAAAATTGTGGGGTGTTACGTTATCTCCCCTTGGAATCATTCGTCATCAAATGATGGGTAGGAAATTATTGATCCTATAGAAGTATGAAATATAGTATGTAAATTTACATTAGGAATTGTCCCTCAATAGAACACATATAGGAATCAAAAGAAAAGGGCTTCATGGCATCACTAATTAAATTATGTAAGCACGAATCATGAGATTGTGAGACTAAGGTCGTGCAAACGGTAAAATATCCAAATCCCCTCACCCCAAGTGATGAAATCAAAACTAGATGAAACTTTACACCTCAACATGGCATGCTACCCATCGTGGAGGCTAACCTCCATGCCATGCCACTTATCACTGATAGTAGCCTCCGTGACATAGAGATATCGCGAAGGCTTACTGCCTTAAAATTCCAAAATAGCCCTGAACCCTATCCAAAAATTCAAAAACATTTCCAAGACACCCTATTGACGTACCTGAACAAATTTGAAGTCAAAAATTGATGTTTTGAACATGGTAACTCCAAAAAAAATAATTGAAATATTGATAATGTCACAATGAATGGACATGACACTTATCAATGTTTGACATAATTGCTTTGAGGCCTTTAATCATGCGACGAATAGTTGGAAACTTACCTTGGAGTTTTCGGGTTATTACAATGTCTGAGCTAAAATACTAGAAAAATAAGTCATGCACTAAACACTTATGAACTGGATCATGACTTAATATTGAATCGAAGACATGATCTATGGACTGAACTAAAGGATGAAATTTGCATAGATATAAATGTATCACCTTATGGAATATTCATATTCATGAAACTTTGGATAGTAAAATTGGATGAAAAGATGGAAAAATATAGGAGCTTATCCGTCTAATTGCTAAACTGAATTGTTGGCTTGACGGACAGACTCCTAAAAGTTAATACTTAACTGGGTATTTCTTCACCACTCTTTCAAAGAAGTTCTACTAATATTAGGGAGCAATAAATTATGGGCATGATCTGAATAAGATATTTGAATAAGGAATCGCAACATGGATACAACTCTATAACATGGAATATAGGCCTACAAAACATAGGCAAGGATAGAATTACTATACCTTATGCAATGCAAATACTAACTTTCAAGATTCTCGCAACTTTTCAAATACTCCCTCAACTATGCCTTTTCCTCTGAGATACTACCCTCTATTTGATGCCACTTATAACCTTCACATGGTCATTGCTAACTTCATCTACTAAATTCTGAGCTGAACAGAATTTTCTCACCATGTTTAAGCTTACTCAAAGTCACCAGGTACTATACATAACAACATAATACTAGTCTAAACCATGAATTCAATAGCCTATACATTTTTACAGCTTTCATCTCAAGTTTAATAGTCCTTACCACATCAACAACTAACTTCATCCTCTTACTATGAATTCACTAATGCACAATGACTTCATCCACTTCTATACCAACATGACATTCAAGCCTATCATTATAACCACATATGAACTTCTAATCAACCAATCTACCTAGAGACTTCTAATAAAAATGTTCTTTGACTATTCTTAAGAATACACTCATGAAATTCTCAACTAACCATGACATATACAAAAGATTTACCTCAATCTTCATTCACACTTATAGACTTTGATAAAACAAGAATACAATTTTTACCTAACAATGAACATTTACTCTATTCTAGGTAAACCATTATTCATACATTTACATCTCTACTATCTTTACATAAGGAGAGGTCACTAAAAGTTTAGAATATGAGAGCCTAAAGCATGAAAGAATATTATACTTAACTTTAACATATAAATGAAGCCTGAGGAATAGAGTATCAATGACATGAATTCATTAAAGAGATGTAATCTGTGGACATACATGACATAATAAAAATTTTAACTTATCGTTAAAGGTGCACCATGTGCTATGGGAACTGACCATACTTTAAACATGAGTACATAAGTCATGAGTTTATGGACTGAGTTTGGAATTCATAAATTGATAGATTAAGAGTCGTTCTTCATAGTGAACTTGCACTTCTCATAGTAGGGACTAAGAGTGCACATGATTCTATAGGAAGAGCATGAATATGATCTATGATCATGGAGCGACTTGTAAGGCATGAGTAGATGCCGTGATGAATGAAGTACAAGAATTTCCACTGAGATAAAAATAGGTCAGGTATCTTTCTCCCTTTTTGTTGTTCTAGACCTCACTAGCATCACTACTAGAATCAGAAAACATGACTTATTTCCTTGTTCTATCATCTCCCCTTAGATTTCAGCCATCGTTCTAAGTTAGAAAAACCCTTTAATAAATTCAAAACTGAAATTCAATCACTTTACTCTAGTGACCGGGATATAATAATACATGTAACTAATAAACTCACTCTGAAAGACTATATCTTAAAATGTAAAACCAATTGCTAGTACTTCCTTCTGAGATTTGACTCTAAACTTTCTATATCCCCAGTATTCATCATATAATAACTCAAACACCTACTAACTGAGAAATTCAAACTCTTTTTTTTTCTCAATCATCCACGATTCAAACTTAGATTCCAACATTTAACATAGATATCCCCAAAAATTTAATGAACTATACTAACTTAGTACTACTTGATAGGAATCATGAAACACAAATCCACACAAAATTTTATGAACATACTCAACCTTATCAAGCTCTTCTATCCTTGTGGTCACTGCCTAATATCTATCCCAACTAAAACATTAACATACTCTAAGTCTTCCATAACTGAGAAATCTCTCTCAAAGTGCTATTAAAAAAACTACACAACACCTTTCTAGCTCCATGAATACATAATCTACTAAATTCAAATAAATACTACCCCCACTTTAATATTGCTAAACTTCTAGGTTCGTACTTCTAATTCTAGAACATATGCTATCATAGGATTCTGAGAAGGGATATGAGGGCATATATGACCTTAGATCAATGCATAATTTTCATAATTAAGAACGAACTCTTTCAAACTTTGGAACTTAGTATCATTGATGGGATCCTTATAAACAGACATGCTATTTTATAACTGGCTATAAATATTGTCTAAGAAAACTCTATCAGTAGAAATTTAAGCTTTACTATTTCTATTACTTCAAAAATAAGGCAGAGTTGACATGAATGAAATAACATAAGAATATGCATTAGTTTCTTAGAGAACATCTCTAAAACATGATATGAGATATGAAAGAAGGGAAATATTTCTTAAATTCCCTATAGTCTCTCAAATAAAAGTACAAACATCTTTGTACTATTTTGCAAGACTCTACTATACACGACTTCATAGACACCCTAGGACACTTGAAACTTGTTCTCCGATGTCAAGATTGTCACAACTAGAAACTAACTCTTAGTCATAACATAGTGTATAGAACCACAAGTAATCCCAAGCTAACCCATGTACTAGCATACTATTTGAGCAACCTATTTAAAATTTATATAAAAGATAAATTTTCTGAGTAGAAGCATAATCATGAGAAAATCTAAATAACTATAATATTGTTAAAAATTACAATAAGATAAATCTAAACAAGGAACCTGAATAACATATAATGACTCTGACTGACTAACTATGAAGACTTTACAATACTAACTATAAAGAGTCGGTACATAACCTCCAACTAACCCTAATCAATACATAAGAATAATGGAAATGAAATACAAGAACTGCAATTGACTAGAGTCTCTAAAAAAGAAAACTCATCATCTGCTGGGTGAACGCTGAGAACTATCTAACCCTTATGTGTGGGCTACATCTGGTACCAACATTATGAAAGAATATAGCCACAAACACATACATGTGATCAGTAATTTGGAATGTATTGAGTACGTACGACATGCTCTAAAAATAGAAATACTAAAAACATTCTATAAGAACAGAGGAAATAAGTTAATTGCTAAAATATGCATATAAAATAGGTCTGTCTATAAAAACTTCGAGGCATAGTGAAATTATGAAATCATGAGCTAAAAATATTTTTGTAAATAGGGAAGTGGTAGAAACATGAATGCCATATGTAAATCTCAAGCTAAAGCTAAATAGGGTATAAAACCGCACTGAGGATCATGTATGAACACTGAGCATTAATGCAAGAACTTATAAAATGGAATGCAAGGCCAAGTGAAACATGTGCTTAAATTATATGTAAAATTGAATAACTGAATAATTGATAAAATGAATAATTGGTCATGTAAACCTGAGCTGATGTGATCTGAATACTGAACTGAGACAGTGGGAGCTAACTACAACCGACATTCTCTAATCTTCGGTATTTAGGGTCTAACCTATAAACCCAGTTGGAAGGGTGCTGGTACCTTGACAAGGGTACCAACACAAACTTACAATGTGGAATCCATAAGGATGATATCCCCAAGGATGACAGTGCCATGCGTCTACTCATTGGGGACCCCTCATAATCTAAGATGGCATCGTAGGTCTGGAACATAAGGACTACTACTAACAACTCATGCCTAACTGATGGGGGAGTTTTCATCCCTATGGTAATTTGGTGCTAAGTATTAATCCCAACTGAAAGACACTAAAATATAAACTAGTACATACACTGATAACTGATATTCTCAACTCATGGTGTTCTAAAAATAATAGTGTATGTACAATCAAAATTATTTAATACCACATAAACTAATCATAGTAAGGGAATTTCATGAATATAACCCAAAATTCAACAGCTGATAAATGCTCATCATGAATATAATAATCTGAATCTAATCATACAAACATGGTCGAAATGACTTTTAATTTGAAAATTTGAAACATGCATTACTATTTAGGTATCTGGTGTTTATAACCCGCCAGCACTTAAAATATAGTAACATACAATAATTTCAAAGTAATGACATAAAGGAAATTTCACGACTTAAACTCATAAAACCAATATTTTCATAAATAAAACAAGTTATCATGATTAGGGTACGAAAGAGTACTTGAAATTATGAGAAAACACTTGTTCATGGTTGAATTCAAGAATTACATCGAGGAATCGTGGAATTTATGCTTTTCATGAAAACCTACTTTATGGAATTCATAAAATTTATGAATAGAAATCATAATTTTGGGCATGCAGATGAAAGGATGTCTTTATTGAATACCCAAATACTTGAATTTCTTGACTCCTTGAATGGAAGTATGAATTTGATCTTTCGAAGTTAAATTCCTAATGAAAAACCCTTATTTGGTGTTCTTTAGGATTTGGGAGGAAAGGGATTATGTAATTGGTGTGTTTTGGGGTTATGGAAGGATCAATCCACGTCACTATTAGTTATAGGTTACTTTAGGACATAAATAACTAGTTTACCATCAAAAATAAAAAGAAAAGCAGTTTTAACATTTCCAAACAAGGTTCGTTCCATGCTGATTATCGCGGAGATCATGGTCCATGCCACGCTGAAATTGCGGACCCTCATAGGTTCCTCACTAAAATGCACATAACGTTTTACTCGAGTATCAGATTAAGGAAAAATTAGATTCATTGGAAAGAAGACTAAAATATCTAAATTATGTATTGGCTCAAGATCCAAAATTCCATATATTCTTGATTTAATACATGTTAAAAGTTGAACATTGTAGGATATAATACAAAAATTTGGTGGAATCAAAAGTTGTAACGCCCAAAGAACCTATCCCGAGATGTCACACGGTGCTTAAGGCCACACGTGGCCTCAAGCTAACCCTCTAAGACTGTCATTACTTTCAGAACTCTCTACGACACGAATCATCATAAAGTAGGGAAGAATAATCATGACATGAACATACTGAGATACGAAGTAATACTGTCCTATACAATCAAAATACTAACACTCTGTACATACTGGTACTCTAATCTGACAAAGCCTCTACTACATAAGACTGAGGAGCCATTGGGACAGATCCCCAACTGACTCCTACTGAACTGAAAGTAAGCAACCATCTATTAACAAGACAAAATTGGAGACACGGGTCCTCGAACCATTAGGACTCACCAACTGTAAAAGTGTAGAGGAAGGGACTCAAAGATCACTGTCGTTGCTGATACTGAGTACCTCAACCTATATCACGATGAAATATAGAATACAAAAGAGTATGGGGGTCAGTACTTGGGAATGTACTGAGTATACGGGGGAGGATGCAACATTTAAATAATATCATAAATGTATAAGAAAATCATGTATGCTGACCATAATAATTCTCTTCGCTTGAATTATCTGAATCATTTTTCTCATAAATCATCAGTAGTAATACATTCTTCATAAATCTCGTTAATCATTTATCTCAACTTAAACTCTTTATCTCATGACTCAGAGTATCCATGGTTTGAAGACTTGGAGTGAGCTCCTGATGTTTAGAGTATTACTTATCTTTCTTTTATGTAGTATACTAGTCTCTATATTGTTTTCATAGATAAATTATATTAGTGTATTCATTTGTACTTCACTTTAAATCTTTTTATGTAGAAGCTCTTGTAATGATACCACCAAGTTTTGGGACTTTATTAGGTATGTTATCTATTATTGTATCTTTTTCCATATTCCTTTCTTTGTCTATTTGAGTAGTTCGTTACTAGATATTTTGGACTATATTTTTTCCTTGCCTAATAGTGGGTTATGGTGGGCGCCTTCATGACCTGAGTAATTAGGTCATGACAAATTGGTAAAAAATCCTAGGTTTCACTAGTGTGTTAGTACGAGCTAACTGTTTGTTAGAGTCTTGTGGATCAGTGCAGATACATCCATAACTTATCTTCGGAAGGCTATAGGGACGTTTTAGGAAATTTACTTCTTGACTCCTTATCATGTTTCCACATTGCTATAAACCTTAAACATATTATTTGACTCTATTATGTCTACAAACGGACGATGCACGATTGTTAATAGATACAGATGAGACTTTGACACGTGTTTCTAGAGCTTTAGTGCATCATCGAACTAGAGAGTCAAAGATAAATATCAAAGATCTTCAGCGTCAACCAAAAAGATTTGGGGGTCAACTTAAGCTTCAATAAAAATTGTGACTGCTTTAACCTTTAAAGTTCGGCATTGTGGATCTGAGTCATGTTGCAGATCTCTCCTAACCATGGATGACATTCGATTCTTGGAGAAGTTCTCTGACAAGAGTTGGATCTATTTGTGTTCATCAAGGTTCTTTACTAATTTTTGAGTATGAGATTGGATTTATAAAATGGTCCAAGGATTTTCCTATGCTATATCCCTTTAAGATGGACTTGGTGTATGGATTTCTTAAAGAACTAGCATTGCCACTTTATTTAGGGTAAGAGCATATGATAGCAGTTGGGTCTTCCACCTATTATATTTTAATCATACGAGGTCCATATAGAGAGCATGTATTAAGACTTATTAAGGTGGTGGCAAGAGGTCATAAAATTAATATAGTATTATTGGTACTTTACCGGGGGTGAGGATTCTTAAAGTAGATCAAAAAAAGTTTACCGGTATTCTCTATCAACCTAGAGTTATAGAGGCGGGCTATGATTGTGGGAAGAATGGATATTATGTTGGAGTTTTCTCTCAGTATTAGTTGTCTAGCCATTTGGGGTCAGCTATGTTCTTGCAAGGATTAAAGCATTGGGAGGTTATTTCTACTATAAAAAGATCAATTACTGGTCTAAAGAGTGTCCTCGGCATGGGATTTCTAGTTATTTTAGCTTTCTCAGATTCCTTACATAATGATTTTGGCACTTTTTGTTTGAGATAGTGCACTTGGATCCTCAGTTGATAATTTAGTTAGTTGGTTCGAGTCTAGACCCATTCAGATTTATTCTCCCTTAGATCCATTAGGCATTGGTTGCATATGTCACCATGAAAATTATGCTCTTATATCCTGTATTTATCTTGTATAGTGTATATTGGTGTCTTTGTACCCATTGATGATTATATGCCTTGATGAGTTCATATTGATTATTTTGTTCCTTGTTATTAAATTTATGTTTATGTGACTACTCATGTGGTTTATTTTCTTTAGTAGTGGATGGAGTAGATTTGCGTTGATCTTCTCTCATTAAGTGTAGCATTTAGGTCCGAGTCCCATTTATCATGGCCCATTTGCCTTACTGTATCCCTTGAGTGGTACTTAATATTGATGTTCATTTTGGTACCGCTTATTCATTCTATTAATATTGATATTGTTGTTGCTACTTCTACCCCTACTTGAGGTTATTAAAACTATTTGATGTTATTACTTGATATAACTGATCCTTGTTGGGTAGCCGTATAGGCTAGAGTTATATATTTAGAATTCTATTTCCTTGTGATTCTTATTCGGTGGCATGAGCAGATATAGTCTGATTCAATAATTTATTCCTTATAGCGAGGTGAGGTTAATTGTTTTCCCTCTTGGTTAGCTGTGTTAGATGGATTATGGAGTTAATTATGGTATCAAAGGTAATTTAACCTTTAGTGATTTTGTATGGTTCTAGAGTAGGAAAATTATCTATATTTCTCGTCCATGAGTTTGAGATTCTTTGACTTGCCTTTGATGTTATGAAGAGTTTTTCTTGGGCTATCCCTTTCTATATAGCCTATTTATGCGATAGAACTTTTTCGGGCCCGTTCTTTGCTTCTGGTTATTTCATTGCCCAACAGTGGGGTTTGATTTTGATGTTGGGAAGTTTTGAGTTCTTCTCTTAGACTTATTAGGTTCATCTTCTAGTTATAGTTTTCCCTTATTATTGTGTGGAGTTTGATGCTTCATTCTCATCGTGATATAATTCTTGTCTCAATTTTGAGATAGTGCACTTGGAGCCTATATTAATGATTCAATTAGTAGGTTCAAGTTTGGACCAATTTAGATTTATTCTCCCTTAGATGCGTCATCCATGTGGTTGTGTATGTCACCATGACAGCTATGCTTTTATATCCCGTATTTATCTTATATAGTGTATATTGGGGTCTTTGTACCCATTGATGATTATATACTTTGATGAGTTCATATCGAATAATTTGTTCCTTGTTATTAAATTTATGTTTATGTGACTACTCTCATGTTTTTTTCAGTAGTGGATGGAGTAAATTGTGTTGATCTTTTCTCGTTAAGTGTAGTATTTGGCTTCGAGTCCTATTATCTTGGCACATTGGCCTTATTGTAGCCCTTGAGTTGTACGTGATGTTAATGTTTATTTTGGTGGTGCTTATTTATTCTAGTGATATTGATATTATTATTGCTATTGATATCCCTACTTGAGGTTATTGAGACTATTTGATATTATTACTTGATATAATTGATCCTTGTTGGGTAGCTGTATAGACTAGAGTTATATATTCAGAATTCTATTTCCTTCTGATTCTTATTTGGTGTTGTGAGTAGATGTAGTCTGATTTAATTATTTTTTCCCTTTAGCAAGGTGAGGTTGATTGTTTTTCCTCATGGTTAGCTGTGTTAGATGGATTGTGAAGTTAATTGTGTTATCAAAGGTAATTTGACCTTATGTGGTGTTGTATGGTTCTAGTGTTGGCAATTTAGTTATATTTCCTTTCCATGAGTTTGATATTCTTAGATTTTCCTTCGGCATTGTAATGATTTTCGCTTGCACTATCCCTTTCTATATAGCCTATTTATGAGATAGACCAGTTTTTGACCCGTTCTTTGCTTATGGTTGTTTCATTGCTCGTCAGTGGGTTTGATTTTTACATTGAGAAGTCTTGAGTTCATTTCTTAGACTTATTGGATTAATCTCCTAGTGATGGTTTTCCCTGTTATATGTTGGGAGTTGGATGCTCTATTCTCATAGTGATATAATTTTTGTCTTAGTTTGAGGTAGTGCATTTGAAGCCTCAGTTGATGATTCAGCTAGTTGTTTTAAGTTTGGACACATTCATATTTATTATCCCTTAGATCTGTTAGAGATGTGGTTGTGTATGTCGCCCAAACATGTATGCTTTTATACTTCGTATTTATCTTGTATAATGTATATTTGTGTCTTTTCAACCATTGATGATTATATGCCTTGAGGAGTTCATATTGATTATTTTGTTCCTTGCTATTAAATTTATGTTTATGTGACTACTCTCGTTGTTTATTTCCTTTAGTAGTGGATGGATTAGATTTGTGTTGATCTTTTTTCATTATGTTTAGTATTTGGGTTCGAGTCCCATTTATCATTGCGTATTAATCTTATTATAGAACTTGAGTGGTACGTGATGTTGATGTTTATTTTGGTACCACTTATTTATTCTATTGATATTGATATTGTTGTGGCTATTGTTATCCCTACTTTAGGTTATTGAGATTATTTGATATTATTACTTGATATAATTTATCCTCATTGGGTACCTGTACTGACTAGAGTTAAAGATTTATAATTCTATTTCCTTGTGATTTTTATTTGGTGACGTGAGCAGATATATCACGATTTAATGATTTCTTCCCATTAGCGAGGCGAGGTTGATTATTTTCCCTCTTTGTTAGCCGTGTTAGATGGATTGTGGAGTTAATTATGGTATCGAAGGTAATTTTACCTTCTATGGTTTTGTATGGTTCTAGAGTTGGAAATTTAGTTAAATTGCCCATCCATGAGTTTGAGATTCTTAGACTCGCCTTCGATATTGTGAATATTTTTGCTTGGGCTATCCCTTTTTATATAGCTCATTTATGAGATAGACAAGTTTTGGGCCTATTTTTTACTTGTTGTTGTTTCATTGCCTGACAGAGGGTTTGATTTTGACATTGAGAAGTCTTGAGTTCATCGCTTAGACTTATTGGGTGCATATCTTAATGATAGTTTTACCTTTTTATATGTGTGGAGTTGGATGCTCCATTCTCACTGAGATATAATTCTTGTCTTTCATGGTGTTAGGGAAATAGAGGCAGGTGGCCTTTCCTATGATTGTCCTAAGTTGTCCAATCAAAAATTCTTTATCTTGAGTTATTTTATTCTTCTGGTGGTGGTCTTGACATTGACCTTGGTTTTGAGATTGGTATTTTTTTCTTCTTCGATGAGGTGATTCATGGATGGATCGAGTGATGATTGTCCTACTTGTGTGGAATAGGAAAATCCCCATCTTAGAGTTTATTAGCCTTATAAGGTTTGGTGTAGTATTGCTCCTCGATTATATGAGCCTATATTTATTCTTTGTCAAGATAGTGTGTTGAATTTGTTAGTTTCCAACATGATTTGCATTTCTCCGAGTCGCTAGAGTTTTTATCATCACTAGGGGGGTTTGTGGCTTTCATGAATTTCGTTTTTAGCCGGTGATTTATCCTTTGTTTAAATTTTGTTCTTTCGTGATGATTTGATTTTGGCTCAACATGACATGGTAATGATATTCCTGATTCAGACAGTATGGCAGTGTGAGAATTTGGCTTTAGTTTGGATTGTTGGCTCAAATTTTGATTTGATGTCTTGGGATGACAATTTGGAGGTCATGATGCATTTGGAGTATCAACGTTTACCCCTGTTTTGGTTTGGTTTGGGTAGTTAAAATCAAGCAATTTGGACTTGGTATTAAGATATTTTCTTGGAGTTGTAGAGCTCTAGTGCAGTTTTTATTATAGATATGTCATAGCTCAAATTTTAAATTATAGGCTTAATGAGCCTTCTTTGTGATTACGTATTTTGTATTATAAACTTCAGTTGAAGAATTGTTGATAATTGCTTAGATGATAGCCCATGAACTCGATATTGGTTCTTTCAGATTTGACCTTGAGTTCTTAGTTTTCTTGAGGAATTTTTGATGATATACTCAATGTGAGTAGTATGCTTGAGTTGGATTCATTATGGGTTCATTCTGGGTTGATGAAACATCCTGGAGTAGATTACTTAGTGATGAGTAGTTATGCCTTGACCTTTTGGATCTCCGTCTAGGTTACTATCTGGACTAGTTGAAGCATCAATATAGATTAGATTCCTTGATCTCCATTGATGTGCCCAGACAATGCCTTATAAGCTTATTCTCATGTTACCTGTATGGACTTTCAGCAAATCAGCTTCAGTTCTTCGAGTTCTCTGTGATAAGATTTCATGGGCAGGACACTTACCTAGGAGTTTTTGGGTTATTACAATGTCTGAGCTGAAATACTAGAAAAATTAAGTCATGCACTAAACACTTATGAACTGGATCATGACTAAATATTGAATCGAAGACATGATCTATGGACTGAACTAAAGGGTCAAATTTGCATAGATATGAATGTATCACCATATGGAATATTCATATTCATGAAACTTTGGATATAAAATTGATTAAAAAATGGAAAACTATAGGAGCTTATCCGTCTAATTGCTAAACTGAATTGTTGGCTTGACGGAAAAACTCCTAAAAGTTTATACTTAACTGGGTATTTCTTCACCACTCTTTCAAAGAAGTTCTACTAACATTAGGGAGCAATAAATTATGGGCATGATCTGAATAAGATATTTGAATAAGGAATCGCAACATGGATACAACTCTATAACATGGAATATAGGCCTACAAAACATAGGCAAGGATAGAATTACAATGCCTTATGCAATGCAACTGCTAACTTTCAAGCTTCTCCCGGCTTTTCAAATACTCCCTCAACTATGCCTTTTCTTCTAAGATACTACCCTTTATTTGATGCCACTTATAACCTTCACATGGTCATTGCTAACTTCATCTACCAAATTCTGAGCTGAACAGAATTTTCTCACCATGTTTAAGCTTACTCAAAGTCACCAGGTACTATACATAACACCATAATACTAGTCTAAACCATGAATTCAATAGCCTATAAATTTTTACAGCTTTCATCTCAAGAATAATACTCCTTACCACATCAACAACTAACTTCACCCTCTTACTATGAATTCACTAATGCACAATGTGTTCATCCACTTCTATACCAACATGACATTCAAGCCTATCATTATAACCACATATGAACTTCTAATCAACCAACCTACCTAAAAACTTCTAATAAAAATGTTCTTTCACTAATCTTAAGAATACACTCACGAAATTCTCAACTAACCATGACATATACCAAAGCTTTTCCTCAATCTTCATTCACACTTATAGCCTTTGATAAAACAAGAATACAATCTTTACCTAACACTGAACATTTACTCTATTCTAAGTAAACCATAGTTCATACATTTCCATCACCACTATCTTTACATAAGGAGAGGTCACTAAAAGGTTAGAACATGAGATACTAAAGCATGAAAGAATATTATGCTTAACTTTTACATATAAATGACGCCTGAGGAATAGAGTATAAATGACATGGATTTATTAAAGAGATGTAATATGTGGACATACATAACATAATGAAAATTTTAACTTATCGTTAAAGGTACACCATGCGCTATAGGAACTGACCATACTTTAAACATGAGTACATAAGTCATGAGTTGTATGGACTGAGTTTGGAATTCATAAATTGATGGATTAAGAGTCCTTCTTCATAGTGAACTTGCACTTCTCATAGTAGGGACTAAGAGTGTACATGATTCTGTAGGAAGAGCATGAATATGATTTATGATCATGGAGCGACTTGTAAGGAATGAGTAGATGCCGTGATGAATGAAGTACAAGAATTTTCACTGAGATAAAATAGGTTGGGTATGTTTCTCCCCTTTTATTGTTCTAGAACTCACTAGCATCACTACTAGAATCAGAAAACATGACTTGTTTCCTTGTTCTATCATCTTCCCTTAGATTTCATCCATCGTTCTAAGATAGTAAAACCCTTTAATAAATTCCAAACTGAAATGCAATCACTTTACTCTAGTGACCGGGATATAATAATACACATAAATAATAAACTCACTCTGAAAGACTATATCTTAAAATGTAAAACCAATTGCTAGTACTTCCTTCTGAGATTTGACTCTTAACTTTATATATCCCCAGTATTCATCATATAATAACTCAAACTTACTAACTGAGAAATTCAAACTATCTTTTTTATCTCAATTATCCAAGATTCAAACTTAGATTCCAACATTTAACATAGATATCCCCAAAATTTTAATGAACTATACTAACTTAGTACTACTTGATAGGAATCATGAAACACTAATCCACACAAAATTTTATGAACATACTCAACCTTATCAAGCTCTTCTATCCTTGTGGTCACTACCTCATATCTATCCCAACTAAAACATTAACATACTCTAAGTCTTCCATAACTGAGAAATCTCTCTCAAAGTGCTATTAAACAAACTACACAACACCTTTCTAGCTCCATGAATACATAATCTACTAAATTCAAATAAATAAAACCCCCACTTTAATATTGCTAAACTTCTAGGTTCGTACTTTTAATTCTAGATCATGTGCTATCATAGGATTCTGAGAAGGGATATGAGGGCATATCTGACCTTAGGTCAATGCATAGTTTTCATAATTAAGAACGAACTCTTTCAAACTTTGGAACTTAGTATCATTGATGGGATCCTTATAAACAGACATGCTATTTTATAACTGGCTGTAAATATTGTCTAAGAAAACTCTATCAGTAGAAATTTAAGCTTTACTATTTCTATTACTTCAAAAATAAGGCAGAGTTGACATGAATGGAATAACATAAGAATATACATTAGTTTCTTAGAGAACATCTCTAAAACCTGATATGAGATATGAAAGAAGGGAAATATTTCTTAAGTTACTTATAGTCTCTCAAACAAAAGTACAAACATCTTTGTACTATTCTACAAGACTCTACTAGACATGACTTTATA
The DNA here is from genome assembly GCA_030864215.1 of Capsicum pubescens. NCBI lineage: Eukaryota > Viridiplantae > Streptophyta > Magnoliopsida > Solanales > Solanaceae > Capsicum > Capsicum pubescens. The sequence continues at coordinate 183,963,292 of CM061538.1, forward strand.
GACACCCTAGGACACTTGTTCTCCGATGCCAAGTTTGTCACAACTCGAAACTACCCCTTAGTCGTAACATAGGGTATAGAACCACAAGTAATCCCAAGCTAACCCATGTACTGGCATACTATTTGAGCAACCTATTTAAAATTTATACAAAAGATAAATTTTCTGAGTGGAAGCATAATCATGAGAAAATCTAAATAACTATAATATTGTTAAAGATTACAATAAGATAAATCTAAACAAGGAATCTAAATTACATATAATGACTCTGACTGACTATCAATGAATCCTTTACTATACTAAATATAAGGTTTCGGTACATAACCCCCAACTATCCCTAATCAATAAATAAGAATAATGGAAATGAAATACAAGAACTGCAATTGTCTAGAGTCTCAAAAAAGAAAAATCATCATCTGCTGGGTTAATGCCGAGAACTATCTAACCCTAGTGTGTGGGCTACATCTGGTACCAACATTATGAAAGAATATATCCACAAACACATACATGTGGTCAGTAATTTGGAATGTATTGAGTATGTGAGACATACTCTAAAAATGGAAATACTAAAAATATTCAATAAGAACCGAGGAAACAAGTTAATTTCTAAAACATGCATATAAAATAGGTCTGTATATAGAAACTTCAAGGCATAGTGAAATTATGAAATCATGAGCTAAAAATATTTTTGTAAATAGGGAAGTGGTAAAAACTTGAATGCCATATATAAATCTCAAGCTAAAGCTAAATAGGGTATAAAACCGCACTAAAGATCATGTATGAACACTGAGCATTAATGCAAGAACTTCTAAAATGGAATGCAAGGCCAAGTGAAACATGTGCTTAAATAATATGTAAAATTGAATAACTAAATAATTGATAAACTGAATAATTGGTCATGTAAATCTAAGCTGATGTGATTTGAATACTGAACTGAGACAGTGAGAGCTAACTGCAACCGACATTCTTTAATTTGAGGTAATTAGGGTCTAACCTATAACCCCAATTGGAATGGTGTTGGTACCTTGACAAGGGTACCAACACAAGCTAACAATGTGGAATCCATAAGGATGATGTCCCCAAGGACGACAGTGTCATGTCTCTACTCATTGGGGACCCTCATAAGCTAAGATGGCATCGTAGGTATGGAACATAAGGACTACTACTAACAACTCATTCCTAACTGACGGGGGAGTTTTGATTCCTATGGTAATTTGGTGCTAAGTATTAATCCCAACTGAAAGACACTAAAATATGAACTAGTGCATACACTGATAACTGATATTCTCAACTCATGGTGTTCTAAAAATAATAGTGTATGTACAATTAGATTATTATTTAAAACCACATAAACTAATCATAATAAGGGAATTTCATGAATAAAACCTAAAATTCAACAATTGATAAATGCTCAACATGAATATAATAATCTGAATCTAATAATACAAACATGGTCTAAATGACTTTTAACTTGAAAATTTGAAACATGCATTACTATTTAGGTATCTGGTGTTCATAACCCGCCAACACTTAAAATATAGTTACATACAATAATTTCAAAGTAATGACATAAAGGAAACTTCATGACTTAAACTCAAAAAACCAATATTTTCATAAATAAAACAAGCTATCATGATTAGGGTATGAAAGAGTACTTGAAATTATGAGAAAACACTTGTTCATGGTTGAATTCACGAATTACATTGAGGAATCATGGAATTTATGCTTTTCATGAAAACCTACTTTATGGAATTCATAAAATTTATGAATAGAAATCATAATTTTGGGCATGAGGATGAAAGGATATCCTAATTGAATACCCACATACTTGAATTTCTTGACTCCTTGAATGGAAGTATGAATTTGATCTTTCGAAGTTAAATTCTTAATAAAGAACCCTTATTTGGTGTTTTTAGGATTTGGGAGGAAAAGGATTATGTAATTGGTGTGTTTTGGGGTGATGGGATCAATTCACGTCACTATTAGTTATAGGTTACTTTAGGATATAAATAACAAGTTTACCCTAAAAAATTAAAGAGAAAAGTAGATTTTAGCATTTCTAAACAAGGTCTGTTCCACGCTGATTATCACGGAGATCATGGTCCAGCCACGCTGAAATTGTGGACCCTCATAGGTTCCTCACTAAAATGCACATAACGTTTTGCTCGAGTATCATATGAAGGAAAAATTAGATTCACTGGAAAGAAGACTAAAATATCTAAATTTTTGATGGGCTCAAGATCCAAAATTTCATATATTCTTGATTTGATCCATGTTAAAAGTTGAACATTGTAGGATAAGATACAAAAATTTGGTGGAATCAAAACCTCTTAACTCAACTTTCGTCTAAGTGTTTCCTATGAAAATTTTTAACCTCGTAAGCACTCTTCACAATAGGATAATGATCATGACACATATATTCATATACAAATCATTGGATTAGAGGTTACACATGTAGTAATGATGGTTCAAATTCTAGCAAAAAAATATGGGTTGTTATACTTGGCTTTGTATACTTATATACATAATCCTTCTGAATTTACTTTGTATAATTTCTAGTGATATACGGTATTGTTTTTATATTCCTAAGTATTGATGGAATAAGATAGTGCATTCTTACTACTTTCTTAGCCTTAATATATTAGTTTCTTGGATATGAATAGGATAGTTTATCGTTATTATCTAATTGGTTGTAATATTTGGTTGTTAGATATTTGGGTTTAGTTATCCATTCTATTTTTATGTTATATATATTTTCTTTATCTTTGGAGATCAGTCAGTAGTTTCCTACTGATTACTATGTGTTTAGTACTCATAATACACTTCTGCATCTTACAGATCATAATATGGGTTATCACATTGATATGTATGTCATACAGAGTAGCCATGGTTCAAAGACTTGGAGTGAGCTCCTAATGTTTAGAGTATTACTTATCTTTCTTTTATGTAGTAGACTAGTATCTATATTATTTTCATAGATAAATTATATTAGTGTATTCATTTGTACTTCACTTTAAAATCTTTTTATGTAGAAGCTCTTGTAATGATACCACCAGGTTTTGGGACTTTATTGTGTATGTTATCTATTATTGTATCTTTTTCCATATTCCTTTCTTTGTCTATTTGAGTAGTTCTTTACTAGCTATTTTGGACTATATTTGCCTTGCCTACTAGTGGGTTATGGTGGGGGTTTTCATGACCTAAGAGTTTTCTACAAACGGACTATATCATGTGACAAATAGTTGGACTATATCATGTGACGAATAGTTTTATACAAACGAACTATATTATTGCCTTCCCTACTAGTGGATTATGGTGGGGGCCTTCATGACCTAGGATTTTTCTACAACTATTCGTCGCATGATATAGTACCTGGTGACTTTGAGTAAGCTTAAACATAGTGAGAAAATTCTGTTCAGCTCAGAATTTAGTAGATGAAGTTAGCAATGACCTTGTGAAGGTTATAAGTGGCATCAAATAAAGGGTAGTATCTTAGAAGAAAAGTCATAGTTGAGGAACTATTTGAAAAGTCGGGAGAAGCTTGAAAGTTAGCAGTTCCATTGCATAGGGCATTGTAATTTTATCCTTTCCTATGTTTTGTAGGCCTATATTCCATGTTATAGAGTTGTATCCATGTTACGATTCCTTATTCAAATATCTTATTCAAATCATGCCCATAATTTATTGCTCCCTAATGTTAGTAGAACTTCTTTGAAAGAGTGGTGAAGAAATACCCAGTTAAGTATAAACTTTTAGGAGTCTGTCCGTCAAGCCAACAAATCAATTAAGCAATTAGACGGATAAACTCCTATAGTTTTCCATATTTTAATCCAATTTTATATCTAAAGTTTCTTGAATATGAATATACCATAAGGTGATACATTCATATCAATGCAAATTTCACCCTTTAGTTCAGTCCATAGATCATGTCTTCTATTCAATATTTAGTCATAATCCAGTTCATAAGTGTTTAGTGCATGACTTAGTTTTTCTAGTATTTCAGCTCAGACATTGTAATAACCCAAAAAACCCTAGGTAAGTTTTCTACAAACGGACGATGCACGATTGTTAATAGATACAGATGGGACTTTGAAATGTGTTTCTAGAGCTTTAGTGCATCGTCGAACTAGAGAGTCAAAGATAAATATCGAAGATCTTCAGCGTCAACCAAAAAGATTTGGGGGTCATCTTAAGCTTCAATAAAAATTATGACTGCTTTAACCTTTAAAGTTCGGCATTGTGGATCTGAGTCATGTTGTAGATCTCTCCTAACCATGGATGACATTCGATTCTTGGAGAAGTTCTCTGACAAGAGTTGGGTCTATTTGTGTTCATCAGGGTTCTTTACTAATTTTTGAGTATGATATTGGATTTATAAAATGGTCCAAGGATTTTCCTATGCTATATCCCTTTAAGCTAGACTTGGTGTATGGATTTCTTAAAGAACTAGCATTGCCACTTTATTTAGGGTAAGAGCATATGATAGCAGTTGGGTCTTCCACCTATTATATTTTAATTATACGAGGTCCATATAGAGAGCATGTATTAAGACTTATTAAGGTGGTGGAAAGAGGCCATAAAATTAATATAGTATTATTGGTACTTTACCGGGGGTGAGGATTCTTAAAGTAGAAGTTCAGGCTCACTTACTACTTTCATCTCTATGGTGGTATCATTTAAGACTATGAGCTAGTTGATCAAAAAAAGTTTATCGGTATTCTCTGTCAACCTAGAGTTATTGAGGCAGGCTATGATTGTGGGAAGAATGGATATTATATTGGAGTTTTCTCTCAGTATTAGTTGTCTAGCCATTTGGGATCAACTATGTTCTTAAAAGGATTAAAGCATTGGGAGGTTGTTTCTACTATAGAGAGATCAATTACTAGTCTAAAGAGTGTCCTTGGCATGGGATTACTAGTTATTTTATCTTTCTCAGATACCTTACATAATGATTTTGTCACTTTTTGTTTGAGATAGTGCACTTGGATCCTCAGTTGATGATTTAGTCAGTTGGTTCGAATTTGGACCCATTCAAATTTATTCTCCCTTAGATCCACCAGGCATTAGTTGCGTATGTCACCATGAAAATTATACTCTTATATCCTGTATTTATTTTGTATAGTGTATATTGGGGTCTTTGTACCCATTGATAATTGATTATATGCCTTGATGAGTTCATATTGATTATTTTTTTCCTTGTTATTAAATTTATGTTTATGTGACTACTCCTGTGGTTTATTTCATTTAGTAGTGAATGGAGTAGATTTGAGTTGATCTTCTCTCATTAAGTGTAGCATTTAGGTTCGAGTCTCATTAGTCATGGCACATTTGCCTTACTGTATCCCTTGAGTGGTACTTGATATTGATGTTTATTTTGGTACCGCTTATTCATTCTATTGATATTGATATTGTTGTTGCTATTGCTATCCCTACTTGAGGTTATTGAAACTATTTAATGTTATTACTTGATATAACTGATCCTTGTTGGGTAGCCGTATAGGCTAGAGTTATACATTTAGAATTATATTTATTGTGATTCTTATTCGGTGGTGTGAGCAAATATAGCCTGATTTAATAATTTATTCCCTATAGCAAGGTGAGGTTGATTATTTTCCCTCTTGATTAGCTGTGTTAGATGGATTATGGAGTTAATTATGGTATCAAAGGTAATTTAACCTTTAGTGGTTTTGTATGGCACTAGAGTTGGAAAATTAGCTATATTTCCCATCCATGAGATTGAGATTCTTAGACTTTCCTTCTATGTTATGAAGATTTTTTCTTGGGCTATCCCTTTCTATATAGCCTATTTGTGCGATATAACCGTTTTGGGCATTCTTTGCTTCTGGTTATTTTATTGCCCAATAGTGGGTTTGATTTTGATGTTGGGAAGCTTTGAGTTCTTCTCTTAGACTTATTGGGTTCATCTCCTAGTGATAGTTTTCCCTTATTATTTTGTGGAGTTTGATGTTTCATTCTCATCGTGATATAATTCTTGTCTCAATTTTGAGAGAGTGCACTTGGAGCCTATATTAATGATTCAATTTATAGGTTCAAGTTTGGACCAATTCAGATTTATTGTCCCTTAGATGCATCATCCATGTGGTTGTATATGTCACCATGACAGGTATGCTTTTATATCCCGTATTTATCGTATATAGTGTATATTGGGGTCTTTGTACCCATTGATGATTATATACCTTGATGAGTTCATATCGAATATTTTGTTCTTTGTTATTAAATTTATGTTTATGTGACTACTCTCATGGTTTTTTAGTAGTGGATGGAGTAAATTTGTGTTGATCTTTTCTCATTAAGTGTAGTATTTGGCTTCGAGTCCTATTATCTTGGCACATTGGCCTTATTGTAGACCTTGAGTTATATGTGATGTTAATGTTTATTTTGGTACTACCTATTTATTCTTGTGATATTGATATTATTGTTGCTATTGATATCCCTACTTGAGGTTATTGAGACTATTTGATATTATTACTTCATATAATTGATCCTTGTTGGGTAGCTGTATAGACTAGAGTTATATATTTAGAATTCTATTTCCTTGTGATTCTTATTTGGTGTCATGAGCAGATGTTGCCTGATTTAATTATTTTTTCCCTATGGCAAGGTGAGGCTGATTATTTTCCCTCATGGTTAGTTGTGTTAGATGGATTGTGGAGTTAATTGTGCTATCAAAGGTAATTTGACCTTATGTGGTGTTGTATGGTTCTAGAGTTGGCAATTTAGTTGTATTGACTTTCCATGAGTTTGAGATTCTTAGATTTTCCTTCGACATTGTAAAGATTTTCGCTTGCAATATCCTTTACTATATAGCCTGTTTATGAGATAGACCAGTTTTTGACCCGTTCTTTTCTTGTGGTTGTTTCATTGCCCGTCAGTGGGTTTCATTTTTACATTGAGAAGTGTTGAGTTCATTTCTTAGACTTATTGGGTTAATCTCCTAGTGATGGTTTTCCCTGTTATATGTTGGGAGTTGGATGCTCCATTCTCACCGTGATATAATTTTTGTCTTAGTTTGAGGTAGTGCATTTGAAGCCTCAGTTGATGATTCAGCTAGTTGGTTTGAGTTTGGACACATTCATTTTTATTATCCTTTAGATCTGTCAGACATGTGGTTGCGTATGTCGCCCTGATATGTATGCTTTTATATCTCGTATTTATCTTGTATAGTGTATATTTGTGTCTTTTCAAACATTGATGATTATATTCCTTGATGAGTTCATATTGATTATTTTGTTCCTTTCTATTAAATTTATGTTTATGTGACTACTCTTGTGGTTTATTTTATTTTGTAGTGGATGGATTAGATTTGTTTTGATCTTTTTTCATTATGTTTAGTATTTGGGTTCGAGTCCCATTTATTATTGCGCATTAACCTTATTGTAGCCCTTGAGTGGTACGTGATGTTGATGTTTATTTTGGTACCACTTATTTATTCTATTGATATTGATATTGTTGTGGCTATTGCTATCCCTACTTTAGGTTATTGAGATTATTTGATATTATTACTTGATATAATTGATCCTCATTGGGTACCTGTACAGACTAGAGTTACAGATTTAGAATTCTATTTCCTTGTGATTTTTATTTGGTGGCATGAGCAGATATATAACAATTTAATGATTTATTCCCTTTATCGAGGCGAGGTTGATTATTTTCCCTCTTTGTTAGCCGTGTTAGATTGATTGTGGAGTTAATTATGGTATCGAAAGTAATTTTACCTTCTGTGGTTTTGTATGGTTCTAGAGTTGGCAATTTAGTTAAATTGCCCATCCATGAGTTTGAGATTCTTAGACTCGCCTTCGATATTATGAATATTTTTTCTTGGGTTATCACTTTTTATATAGCCCATTTATGAGATAGACAAGTTTTGGGCCAATTTTTTACTTGTAGTTGTTTCATTGCCCGATAGTGGGTTTGATTTTGACATTGAGAAGTCTTGAGTTCATCGCTTAGACTTATTGGGTTCATATCCTAATGATAGTTTTACCTTTTTATATGTGTGGATTTGGATGCTCCATTCTTACTGAGATATAATTCTTTTCTTTCATGGTGTTAGGGAAATAGAGGCAGGTGGCCTTTCCTATGATTATCCGAAGTTGGCCAATCAAAATTTCTTTATCTTGATTTATTTTATTCTTCTGGTGGTGTTCTTGACATTGACCTTGGTTTTGAGATCGGTATTTTTTTTCTTCTTCGATGAGGTGATTCATGGATGGATCGAGTGATGATTGTCCTACTTTTGTGGAATAGGAAAATCCCCATCTTAGAGTTTATCAGCCTACTAAGGTTTGGTGTAGTATTGCTCCTCGATTATATGAGCCTATATTTATTCTTTGTCAAGATAGTGTGTTGAATTTGTTAGCTTCCAACATGAGTTGCATTTCTCTGAGTCGCTATCATTTTTATCATCACTAGGGTGGTTTGTTGCTTTCATGAATTTAGTTTTTAGCCGGTGATTTATCCTTTGTTTCAATTTTGTTCTTTCTTAATGATTTGATTTTGGCTCGACATGACATGGTAATGATATTCTTGATTCAGACTTTATTGCAGTGTGAGAATTTGGCTTTAGTTTGGATTGGATTGTCAGCTCAAATTTTGATTTGATGCCTTGGGATGACAATTTGGAGGTCATGATGGATTTGGAGTATCAATGTTTACCCGTTTTTAGGTTTGGTTTGGGTAGTTAAAATTGAACAATTTGGACTTGGTATTAAGATATTTTCTTGGAGTTGTAGAGCTCTAGTGCAGTCTTTATTATAGATATGTCTTAGTTCAAATTTTAGATTATAGGCTTAATGAGACTCCTCCGTGATTACGTATTTTGTATTATAAACTTCAGTTGAAGAATTGTTGATAATTGCTCAGACGATAGCCCATGAACTCGATATTGGTTCTTTCAGATTTGACCTTGAGTTCTTAGGTTTCTTTAGGAATTTTTGATGATATACTCTATGTGAGTAGTATGCTTGAGTTGGATTCATTATGGGTTCATTCTGGGTTCATGGAACATCCTGGAGAAGATTACTTAGTGATGAGTAGTTATACCTTGACTTTTTGGATCTCCGTCTAGGTTACTATCTGGACTGGTTGAAGCATCAATATAGATTGCATTCCTTGGTCTCCATTGATGTGCCCAGACAACTCCTTATGAGCTTATTCTCATGTTACCTGTATGGTCTTTCAGCAAATCAGCTTCAGTTTTTCTAGTTCTTTGTGATAAGATTTCATGGGCAGGACTCAGTTGATTTTTCTCTTAGTTTGAAGTAGATAGTAGGTGAGGAATGGTAAAGAAAGATTATATTTTTATTTATAGTCGGTGAGGCATCGTTTCCACCCTAAACTATACCTACAAATTCGAAGCCACACCTAAACTATACTAGTGACCTATTACACACCTAAACTATAAAAAAGTGAAACTATTTACACCCTGTCAGGCTACCACCACTTGCATGTGGTGTAGTGTTTTACACGCGCTACCACGTCAGCACTACGTCAGTAAAAAGTATCATTTTTTTATAGTTAAGGTGTGTAATAGGTCACTTATATAGTTTAGGTGTGGATTCGACTTTTCGACTGTAGTTTGGGGTGGAAATGATGACTTTTCCCTTAATGTTTTTAGCCGTTTACTTTTGTTATTTAATAGGTTGGACGCGCCTAAAATAAGTGTAACACACGCGCCTTAGAATGGGGATTGCGGGGAGGTAATAATATCACTTTTTATAGTTAAGGTGTGTAATAGGTCACTAGTATAGTTTAGGTGTGGCTTAGACTTTTTGGGTATAGTTTAGGGTGGAAACAATGCCTTTTCCCTTTGTCTTGGATATGACTTTGAAGATGTAATACCCCGTACATTTTACTACCTTGAAATTGTCCCAAGAATGTTAGAAACTTTTTTTGGAAGATGAATCCACTTTTGTACACGTGGTATTTTTAGGATTTTTACTTCTTGTCTCATGGGAAATTGAATAAGCTTTCCATCGATACCAATTTCATCAAAATCCGACATCGGATGAGAAAGTTATGGCCGAAATACAGAACGTAGTAAAATCGTCCAGGTACGACGGTGCAGGCCGATGGACCGTCGAACTAGCGATGGACCGTTGACCATAACTGTCGCATCGAGGCAGTGAGTCTACTCTCTGGTTGAGTGCGACGGAGAGGTCCGACGGACCATCGACCATGCGACACACCGTCGCACCATACCGTCGACCCAAGGCAGTGAGCCCTAGTATTGGTTCTGTATGACGGTCAATCCGACGGACCGTCGACCATGCGATGAACCGTCGCACCCCACCATCGCATGTCCCAATCAGAAATTTTAAGTCGTTTTAACAGGGGTATTTTTGTATTTTACCACCCGTTTATATATACCCAGTTATATCCGACCTCAGCTCATTTGTTCATTATTATTTCACAACAACAAAATTAGGGTTTTCTCTCTAAGATTAATCCCCAAGAATAAAATCCAAATCTTCTCCAAGAACTCAGAGATTCAAATCCTTCAAGTTCAAAAACTTCAAGAAACTCAACCCAGGTATGCATAGTGTTCATTCATGTACTCCTTTCGTCCGTGAAGCCCAAGAATCTCTTTTCAAAGTTTAAGTTTAGGGATTTCCTTTATGAATTTCATGATTGGGCTGCTCTTGTTCATGTTGATAATGAGTAATTGAATTCTATTCCATGTTGGGGATGAATTTTATGTGGATTTGATTAGTATAGATGCAGATTCATCTAAATCTATGATACCCTTAATGAAAAGAGGCTCCAATGGAGTGTAATGAAATGGCACAAAAGACCAAAATACCCTTAATGTGAGGGGTGGTCATGGAGTGGTTAAAGAGCTCTTCTTCACACTTCAAATTATGCAATCCCTTGTGTCATTTTGGCCTTCACAATTATTCTTCATCACTTGGAACTCTTGGGCATCTCATCAAAGGCAAGCTTACAAGAAATCTTCCACACACTGAATTGATCTATTGTGAACTCAAAATGGGTCTCCCATGCATGTCCCTATGCCCTAGATATGACCACAACCAGATTCTCTATTTGTTGGCATTCGATGATATTATTAAAAGCTATGATGGACATTTGGCTCGTATCACCAGTGATTGTTATATCATTGGTATTATGATATTGTGGATTCTACTTCATTCATATTTGCATGCGCATCGACTATTACCGGTATGCTTCTATATCTATCAACTCTTATGTGAGGGTTGCATTGTTTTATGTGATGACTATGCCTTTGGTTGTTGTATGCTGATTGAACCTTCCAATCGCAGGGCGGTATGGGTACGCATAGATATTGCTAGGTATTTGGTTATCCGGAATAGCCGATTACTCGTGTTGTTATTGACATTGTTATTATCATTATTATGGCTAGTTTATGACAGATTGGTCATTCCTTTGGTATCGAAAATTGTGGTATGGTTTTGACCTCTTTATCTTATGATTATATTATTATGCATGACCAGTTGATGACTTGATATATGGATTAGAACCCTAAGTATTCTAGCACTAGCCCCAACTATGATTATGAGGTCTTAGACAACTTGTCTGATGATCTAGGTTGTACTTCAAGTAGAGCTTGGTTAAGTAGTTACATATATATATATATATATATATATGCATACCTAGCTATATATAGCTAAGGTGATACTATATATCCCTCCCCTTCATTTATTAAATTATATAATTATTCATTGGTTTTGTATACTTATATACATCTTCCTTCAACCTTTACTTTGTATATTGGCCAGTGATATACAATATTATTTTTAGATTCCTAATTATGGATTTAATAAGATAGTGCATTCTTACTACTTCCTTAACCTTAATATGTTAGTCTCTTAGACATGAATAGGATAGTTTATCCTTATTATCTCATTGGCTATCTTATGTGGTTGTTGGATATTTGCGTGTAGTTTTCCATTCTATGTGTATGTTATATATGTATTCTTTATCATTGGAACTTAGTCGGCAGTTTCCTACTGAGTACCATATGTTTGGTACTCATACTACACTTCTACATCCTAAAGATCAAAGTATGGCTAATCGCATTGATATGTGCGTCATGCGGAAAAGCCATGGTTCAAAGACTTAGAGTGATCTCCTGATGCTTGGAATATTACTTATCTCTCTTTTATGTAGTAGACTAGTCTTTATATTGTATTAGAAGATAGGTTATATTAGTTTATTCATTTATACTTTACTGTGAAATTTTGTTATGTAGAAGCTCTTGTACTGATACCACCAGGTATTGGGATTTTATTGTGGATATGATCTATTATTATATTGTTTTCCACATTCATTTCTTTATCTATTTTAGTAGTTTGTTTTAGCCATTCCAGACTACAGTTTTTCTTTCCTACTGGTGGGTTATAGTTATCGCCATCATGTGTAATGCCCAGGAGTACACGCTGGATGCCACACGCTGCTTTCGGTGACAAGTCACCACAAGCTAACTCATGAGATAGTACCTGGTGTGACCGCTAAATAAAACTTATACTAATGACATGTGCAGAAATAAACTAAAAAATATCATAAGGTTTTAAGTTCTAAAATCAATACAACTGAATCCACAAAAATTGAAACATATACAAAAATACTAAAATCTGACTAATAGGACTGACAAACTTACTGACTATCTGAAGTGTTTGAAAGCCTCTAAACTGACTGAGGAGTTGATGGGACAAGCTCCCAATTAACTCCAACTGACTAACTTAAAGGAAATACTTAATTAAAGATAATAGGTCCTCGAAACATGAGGACTCACCACTGCTGATAGGATGAACTGTCTAAGCGCATTCAAGAAACTGTACGTCTGAACCTATGATATTAAACATCATATCTTAAGAAATGAGTATGCGGTCAGTACTTTGAATGTACTGGTTTATGAGATGAAGTTAGGCTAAAATGCATGGGTGTATGCGCATGAAGTAAATTTTGACTGAATGGCATGAGATAACGGATGCATAAAAAACGTGAAGGCTGTAAAATCTAAGAATGCATGACCAAACATATAACATGATTCTGAAATAGTCTGTAAACTAAAATACTGAAATTTGATTACTGGATAATTGATAAATTATATGCTATGGTTAATGCAAACCTGAAACTGAACTCTATACTAAATACTTAACTGAGACTGTAGGAGGTATCATCTAACCGACATGCCCCAAATCTGAGTTGATAGGGGTCCAACCTGTGACCCTAGTTGGAAGGGTGCTAGTACCATGCCACGGGTAATAATAATGGTTGTATCAACCTTAATCTAGATGAAAGCTTGTCAACCCTAAACTAATAGGATGACTCATCAGATATATGTGTCAACCCTAAACTAGCAGGAAGACATCTCAAACTTACGCTGGCTTTGTAGTTCTATAACTCAGGGATTGCTACTAAGGTTCAAACCCTATACTAATAGGAATTCCCCCATCCCTGGGTTTACTCGGTACAAAATCCAACTCCCAACTGAACTGACACTGATTACCGAACTTAACTATGTTTAACTGGAGAAGGAATTTACTAGGATTACTAAACTGTTCTAAGTTTGAATGACATGATAACTAACTGAATTAATAATGTTCATACGTTTATGAAACTATTCTGAAAATACTAAGAAGAAGTAAATAGCTTTGGATATTCTTAACTCCTAGGGCTCGTTAGCAATATTAATAGGACCACATGAAACTTTGAAACCACAAAGGGGGATCCTTGTTCAACATCATCTCTTAGGCATTTCATCAAACATATGAGGGTTATAAGTTAAAGCATAGGAATAGCTAAATCATGTGATAATAACATAATCACAATACTAAAATCATGGGTTGAGTATGTAACATGTGAAAATCACCATTCAAACATGTCAAGGGAAAATTCCTATAAAAACACATAGTTCCGTAATTGACATCAAAGTTCATAATAAATTCTTGAAGATAACTCATAATAACATGTTAAAATCATGGCTTTAAACATGAAAATGGATTATTGGGCTCCATGGGTGAAAAGAACCCATGAATGAACATCACACATACCTTAATTTAAGAATTCATGAAGATTACTGATGGGTTTCTTCCAAATTAAGCTTGAATTTCCTTGATTCTTTTGAGGAGGATAGAGTTTGTTCTTGAGAGATAATGCCTTCTTTTGAAAGGTTTCAGTGAAATAATATAGCAAATTATGATTTTGGGACCCTAAATCCTGTGTTATGGACCAAATAGTTAAAGTGAAAAGACCCAATTTCCCTTGTAAAAATGGAAACAAAAGTTGAAAAAATAAGGGGCGGGTGATGAGCCAGGCGTCACGGGGTCTGGATCGGTAGTCTAAGCCCCGCACCATGCGTTCTTTCATAGGTACCCCAGCAGTGAACTCGAGGGTGCGCCACGGGATTATTCCGATGCTGCTACTATTTTGGACTTCCAAACATGCCCTTACGCTCGTCTGAAATTCCAAAACTCACTCAAGATGTACCTTTGACATCCCCGATAACGTATAAAGTTAAGAATTTAATTTTTGATGTCGAGATGGTCAAAAATAGAATCATCATCTTTAGAAATGACTATTTCCTAACACCTAGTGAAATTTTCTAACGCTTGGACCCCTTTTACATATAATGGTAAGCTAAATTGAGCTAGGATTTTACAAATCATACAATATCTCCCCCTTGGGAACCTTCATCCTCGAATGAGACTGGTTAACCAGAGAGTACAAAAGGAACTTAAATCAAATACTAATCATGCATGAATGGAAACATGATAACATGAGATAGTCTAAAATATGATAAATGGCTGAACAATTTTGGTGAATACATGTAAGGACATGGAATGGTTATAAGGCTGAGATACAAATGAGAGAGCCAACTTATGAGTAACCATTATTTCAAGTTGGATCTTGTTTTATAGAGAAAGGTTGAAAGGTTTAGTACATGTAAACTGGGGATTTACAACATATCCCCCTAGGGATAGTTCGTCCCCCGAATGATACTGATTGGCTAAAATACTAAGGAAAGATGAGATGATGCACGAGGCACTAATGAACTAAATCATGATTGAATATCTAGAATATGAAACATTATGCATGGACTAAACATGATTCATAATTTATAAGGATGAGGATAAACTATATGTTGGAATGGCCATATTCATGATACATTAGATAGTAAAACAAATTTGGAAGATGGAAAAAACATAGGAACATGTCTTTTTGACTACTAACTGAACCGCTAGCTAAATGGACATAGTTATACTGAAATCCTACTAAACATTCCACTTCAAAATTGCACTTCACTTGAGGCTGCTGAAAATATTCAAATAGGCATTGGTAACTCTACCTGCTGAAGTCTGAGCTGAACTAAATTCTCTCAGTATGTTCAAGACTACTCAAATCTACAAATTTCACACATAACACTATAATACTAGATTGAATCATGAATTTAACATACCCTAGTTCTATTATCGGTCTAGTGCGCTAGTGCAATTATAGAAAGATTTCTTTTCATTTTCACAACTCCTCATCTCGTGAATAGTTTTTATTATCACTTCAGCAACTACATTCAACCTCTTACTAGACATTTACTAATGTGCATTTTATTCATTCACATATATACAAACATAACATTCAAGCCTATCTTTATAACCACATATGCCCTTCTAAACAAACACCTATAAAAACATCTTCCTCATATCCTCCAAACCTCTATTATTGACAACTTCCATGCACTGCCCCAAGAAAACACACCACAAAATTTCAACTAACCATGACTTACATCGAAATCATGGACTTAATATTTCTTATCATTTACAGACATAGCTAAAAAAGCAAACAAAAATCTTTCGTCAACAAGAAACATTAACTCTCTCCCATCTAAACAATTGTTCATCATTGCTAGCTTGACATATGGAAAAGTTACTAAAAGGTTAGTACTGAGGAACTAAAACATGAAAGAATACTATGCATGGCTCGACACTTTACTAAGGCCTGAGGAATAGAGTATCAACATTATGGATTCATTACATAGATCAAATTGATGATATACAGACATAGTTTGAAGTTCACTAATCATTAATATTGTAGCATGAGTACTGGAACTGAACATACTGTAAAGCATGAGTACATGAGTCATGAGCTATATTACATGAGTTTGGTGTTCCTAAATTCATGAATATGATTCAGACAGTTGGGTAGATTAGAACTTCTCATACTAGGAAATGGAAGAGTATTTGATTATCCATAAGGCACACGAATATGAGCTATGATCATAGAGCTGACATATAAGGCATGACTAGATATTGTGATGAAGTACAACACTTTGCACTTATATCAAAATGAGTTGGGCATCATCCTCCCTTACTGCTATAATACAACATACTAGCATCACTACTAGAATCTGAGAACCTGACTTGGTTACTGATTCTATCATTTCCCCCTTAGCTTAAAGCCATCATTCTAAGCCTGTGGGAAAAAATCTAAATTGAACTATCACAACATCACACTAGAGTCTGAGGTATAATAAGGCACATAAATGATAACTCACCCTGGGAGACAATGATTGATAATTTAAGACCCACTGCTAGTACTTCCTTCTGATATACAATTTCTAGCTTTCTAAAACCCCAACAATTATCATTCAATAATTTAAAAGCTAAATAACTTAGAATTTTCAAGAGTGCCACCATACCATGAGTTTGAATTATCTAGTGCTTCAACTCTACTCTTCTAGCTCAACCTTCAAAAATTCAAGCTTAGCTTCTAACACATAACATGGATATTCTCAAACTCTTAATGAACAATACTAGCTTCCTTTATAGCCTACGAATATCATATATCGATACTTATATTTTGAATCAACAACTTAAATTCTTGCATGCACTATTTCAAGCCTATTGATTCACCTTCATACAACTAGCCCCATGGATAAAAAAATTTCTAAATCCAGATAATACTATCCCTACTTTACTCCTGCTAAACTTTTTGGTTCATTCTTATAACACTAGGTCATATGCTACCATAGGATTCTGAGAAGGGATCTAAAAATCTAACCCCTAAGAACTAAAGTACTACCCTTCCATTCGATGACCAGCTAATTGGGAAATTAAAATTGAATGACTCTATTTATGCTATCAACTGAAGTGATTTTTGGGATGCTATCCAGATAATACTTAATTCAATGATAGAATTGTGGATTCTATTGCATTCATCATTGCATGTGCATTGCCTATCACTAATATGTGCCTAAATCTGTTGTCTTTATATGGATTTGCATCGGTATGGGTGATGAGTATGGATCATGTTGTGTTGTATGTTTATTGAACCATTTGATCTTGGGGCGGTGGGGGTTCGCAAAAGGCTCGGTTAGGCATTGGTTTTTCAGACTAGCCAGTTAGTCGCATTGTCATTTCTATTGTTGTTATTATGGTTATGATCATTGTTATGTCTAGTTTATAATCTATTGGTTAATGATTTGGTATCGAGATTCTAGGTATATTTCTTGCTCTTCTATCTTATGATTATATTATTATGCATTATTATCTCAATTAGATGTTTGAATTAGAAACCCTAAATATGCTCACATTAGTCCTTGTTATGATTATAAGATCTTAAGATGCTAGTCTGATGATTTAAGTTGTACCTTGAACCGAACTTGTTTATACATATATGTATACCTATTTATATATAGTTGTGGTATTATCGTATATCCCTCCCTTCCTTTATTTATTTAGATTGTATATTTATTTCTAAGACTTGTATTTGGTTATATATCCTTCTTTGGCCCTTTATTCATATATTGGCTGGTGATATATAGTATAGTGTTGAGGTTCCTGAGTATGACTAGAATAGGATAGTTCATTATTAATATTTCATTAGCCTTATTATGTTAGTTTCTTGGACATAAATAGGATAGTTTATCCTTATTATCTCATTGGCTTTATTATGTGGTTGCTGACATTTGGATTTAGACTCCATTTCTATTTATATATTTTATATATCTGTATTATCTTTGGAGCTCAGTCGGCAGTTACCTACTGAGTACCACATGTACTATACTTTTGCAGTCTACAGATCATAGTACGAGTTATTACTGGTTTTGTGTGCGTCATGCCGGGCAGCCAAGGTTTAGAGACATAGAGTGATCTCCTGATGTTCGAAGTATTACTTTCCTCCCTCTTATGTAGCAGGCTGGCCTCTATGTTGTATTCAAAGATAGTTGTATTTGTATAATCATTTAGCATCTCATTTGCATCCTTCTTATGTTAGAATCTCTTATACTTATACCATCAAGTTTTGGGACTATGTTATGTTATTGATCTTTTATTATATTTATTCCACATTCTTTCCTTCCTGCTTGTAGTAGTTCATTACTAGCGGTTCTGTACTATGGGTTTGGCTTTCCTACTAGTGGGTTAGAGTAGGAGCCATCATGACCCGAGAAATTGGGTCGTGACATATTGTAACGATAGCGGGGACAAAAATTTAAGTCTCAGATGATGATTCAAGCCGTCACGATTCATCCCCCAGACCCTATAGATCTCCACCAAACTCGTCAGGAATTATACCAACAACTTTTTGGATGATTTAAAAAAGGTTGTTTGGTCTTTTCCCACTCTTCTAACACCAAAACTATCTCGTATCAGCTGTTACAAGAGGTATAAGTCTATTTAATCACCCAAAATCCCTCATTATTTTCCCAAAAACTTATTCTAAGTTAGAAAATCAAGTAATTCACTCTCAAGAAAGCCTAAGATTAGTGTATTTATCAAAGCTAAATTTCTAAGGCTTCAGTTGAAGAATTGATCAGTCTAGGTATATGGGTTTCCAATAAGGGATTCCTTTCAGCCCTATGCCCAAAACCTAGTTTAAAAACATGAACTTTAGTTAAGATTAATTCCCATAAACTAGGGTTTCACCAAAATAGAATTTCAAGAATAAATTCAATTCTCCTTCATATATTTTACACTCATGAGCATGTTTTTTATGATTATTTATGATTTCTTATGACTATTATAGCATTCACAATATTCTCATGTTCATTCATGATTTACATGATATTACATAAGATTTAAAGCAAATGATCAAGCTATGTAAGATGTCTATATTTTCAAGACTATTAACTATTAGTTATCATGATTTTGTGAATTTCAGTCTACAGTTGACATACCATGTTTCCCCATGAAATTTTGTATTTTCACATACTTAGTATTATAAACCATTAGTATGTTGGTAAATTCAAGATTTTGCAATTGTGTTATGAGATTTTACATTTCTCTTTAGATTATAAAATTTATCATATAGTTGAATTCTTCAGAGATGAAGGTTTATGAACACCCAATGACTAAATGTATCATGCATTATCAGTGAAACACCCAGTCCTTTAATATTCGTGATTTCGACAACTTTCAGACACATAACTTATCTTTTAACCTAAGGACTTCAGTATTATTGAGTTATTTAGTATATCAATTTATATTCCATTGTAAGTAGTACTTAGCTCCGAGAAAATATAAGAATGGAGGCTTACCCCTCAGTTAGGTTGAGACCTTTAGTAGAAGTCCCTAAGTTCTAGAACTACAGCCACCGTAGGTTCTAAAGGGTTACCCGTCATACCAAGCTTGACACCTTAGTCCTTTTGGATATCAGTTTTGTGATACCACTATAACTCAGCCTTTATACCTTGGCAAGGGATATTAGGCCCTTTTCAATGGTGTTTATGTATAGAACTCCATGTTTAGCTCACATGGTTATACGTAATAGTTTCTTCCACATTTAAAACTCAGTTATAGCATGATCTTGTAATCAGTTTATTCAGTACACTATTGATCCGTTACATGTTTATTTACATGTTCATTCCATCTATTCATGTTCCACCATTTCAGACCTAGTATTCATACATAATCCTCAATTTAGTTTAACTTTATTTTATACTATAAATATTTAGACTGTCACTGCATATCAGTATATTTGTATTTTATATAGGGTCATTGTACTACTCTTTAGCTCCATGCATTAAGTTTGAACTCAAGTTAATCTTTTTAATTTTAGTTTGCATTCAATAGAGTTTTACATTATATTCAATATTAACTTGAGATTAAATTTAATAGTTATGCTTCTACCGCTTCCCAGTTTACAAAAATATCTTAGCTCATGATTTAGAGATTTCACTATGCCTCGCAACTTTTATTTACATACATATTTTAAATGTACATTTCAGTAAATGACTTAAGTTCTCAGTTTCAAAGCATGATTTAAGTTTTTTTCATTAGTGAATACCTCACATACTCATTACATTAGAAAGTACAGATCGCATACCTCTTCTGCTCATATTTTTCATGTGATGAATATTCAGGTTATTACTATTAGGATCATAGTCAGGCAGATCACAACATCCATATAGCAGGTGATGAGTTCTCTTACTTCGAGGACTTAAGCTTATTACAGTTCAGGTATTTCATTTTCTTATTTGTGTGTATTTATTAAGGATGACGGAGGGTCATGCACCGACTACCTGTAGTCAGTATTAGTAGAGGCTTCATAGATAGTCATTTAGAGTTATTGCATGTAGTTTTAGTTCCCCTTCTTTTAGATTATAGTGATGTAAAATTTGAATAATAATGTATTGAAATAGCTTATCTCATGATTATTCTTTCACTCAGTAAATTTATCTTTTACATTTGTTTTAAATCAGTTGCTCAAACATTATGCCAGTACCATTGGTTAGCTTGGAATCACTTGTGGTTCTAAGCACCGTGTTATGACAAGGGGGTAGTCTCGGGTCATGACATAGTTCAATTTTTATATATGTTCTTGGGAGATAACAATACATTAATAGTGATTATTGTAGATGACTTGGTGGAGAATCAGGTTGAAGCTTTTGTACCGATATTGAAAAGGTATAAGAGAGCTATAGGGTGGACAATTACCGACATCATAGGCATTCTACCGGGCATTTCTACACACAAAATCCAATCGGAAGAATATTTTACACCATATATTGAACATAAGAGGAGTATTAACCCACCTATGCAAGATGTCGTAAATATGGAGATAATTAAATGGCATGATGCAAGAGTGGTGGATCAAATCTTAAACAGTACATAGGTGAGACATGTCCAATATGCACTAAAGAGATAAGGAATTACTTTGGCAGCAAATGAAAAGAATGAAATGATCCCTCTTAGGCCTATGACATGGTGGAGAGTATGTATGGATTATCAGAAGTTGTACGCGTGGACACTCCAAAATCACTTTCCAATGTTGAGAGGGGATGGTTACTACGTGTACAACCTGATCTATATTGAACTTAACGATCAAGAAAGACTAAATTTACATGACTTTATGGGACTTTTATGTTCAAGCAGATGCCATTTGTGTTATACAATACCCCAACCACATTTGAGAGGTGTATGATGTCAATTTTCTCTGACATGGGTGAGGTCTCTTTGGAAGTGTTCATGGATGATTTTTCAGTGGTTGGAGATTTATTTGATGATTGGTTGAATTTTTGAGTCATGCATTGTAGTGATGTAAGGAGTTTAATTTGGTATTCAATTGGGAGAACTGTCATTTCATAGTTAAGAAAGGCATAATTTTGGGCCATAAGATCTCAACAAAAGGGATTGAAGTGGATAGAGAAAAATTTTAAATTATTGAGAAATGACCTCCACATATTTTGGTAAAAAAAATGCAAAGCATATTGGATCATGCAGATTCTACAGGCGGTTCATCATAGACTTCTTCAAAATTGGCAATCCTTTATGTAAACTTTTTGAGAAGGAGGTTAAGTTCGAATGGAATGAAGATTGCCTAAAAGCATTGACTTGTCTTAAGGAGATGTTGGTGGAAGCACCTATTATAGTGGCACACCACTGGTACCCTTTGAAATAATGTGTGATGCAAGTTGTAGTACTTGGTGTAGTTCTAGGGAAAAAGAAAGAGAAATTTTTCCACAAAATCTATTGTGCAAGTAATGCTTTGAATGGAGCTCAAAAGAACTACAAAGTCACTAAACACGACCCACTTTTGTGGTGTATGCATTTGAGAAGTTTAGAGAATATTTGTTGGGGACCAAAGTGTTGGTTTATATTGATCAGTAAACAGTGTTGTATTTAGTGGAAAAGAAATGTGCTAAACCCCAATCAATTCAATGGTTGTTGTTGCTATAGGAGTTTGATTTTGTAGGGAAAGACAGAAAATATTATAAGAACCAAGTAGTTGACCACTTTTCCAGTTTGGAGAATTAAGGTAGAAAAAGAGAGGAATTAGATATTGATGATTTGTTCCCAGATGAAAAATTCCATTAAACAGCTCTTGACCTTATTCCTTGGTTTAAGAATTTTGCAAACTATCTTGTGAGTGAAATTCTGCTGGAGGACTTAAGCTATCCGTATTGACAAAAATTCCTTCGTGATATGAACAGGTATTTTTGGGGTGAGCCTTATTTATTTTGTTTGGGTGTAGATAATATAATTCAAAGGCATGTACTCGAAATGGAAATGTTTGAGATATTGCAGGTGTGTCACTCTTTCCCTATTAGAGAACATCATATAGTTTACCTCATAGCCTAAAAAAGTTTGCAGAGTGGGTATTACTGGCCAACCATCTTTAAGGATGCTTATGACTTCATAAAAGCATGTGATCAATGATAGAAAATAGGATTAATTTCTAAGATCCAGGAAATGCCTATGTTAACCATACTAGAGGTTGAATTGTGTTATGTATGGGGCATCAACTTCATGGGCCCCTTTGTGAGCTCTTATGGGTGTAAGTACATTCCTGTTGCTGTGGGTTACGTATCCAAACGGGTTGAAGCTGTGGAATTAGATAATAATAAGATAGAGAGTGTATTATTATTCTTGAAAAAAATATCTTTTCCTACCTTGGTACTCCACGTAGAATTCTTAATAATGGGGGATCACATTTCTGTAATAAGGTGTTTAGGGATGCATTGGAAAAATATGGCGTAAAACAACATAAGGCAGCCATACTTTATCATCCCCATATGAGTAGGAAGGTTGAAGTGTCCAACAATGAGATTAAAATGATTCTTACTAAATCTGTAAATGCTAACCATAGTGATTGGTCAAGGAAGATTGATGATGCTCTTTGGGTTTACCAAACTTCTTTTAAAAACCCAATAGGTATGTCACTATACAAATTGATGTTTTGTAAGTTATGTCACTTGCCAGTGGAATTGAAACATAAAGATTTTTGGGCTCTTAAGAATTTGAACTTGAGTTGGAAAGAAGAAGATAAATTAAGATTGGATCAGTTGAATGAGATGGATGAGTTTCATCTTTGGGCATATGAAAGGTATTTCCTTTACAAAGAGAGGATGAAACTATACCATGATTGGAGTATTGAAAAGAGTGAGTTCCAAGTTGAGGATTGGGTGTTGCAGTTCAAAAGATTCAAATTATTCCTAGGAAAGCTAAAATCACAATGTCCGGCCAATTCAAGGTAACCCAAGTGTTCGCATCCGGAGAAGTGGAGCTTGAGAATAGAGATAGGAAGCTTTTTAAAGTTAATGGTCAGCATATCATATAGTACTTTGGTCTTAAAAAGAGGCTAAGATGATGATGTCAATTTATCTTGCTAAAGCCTGAGAAATCAAGATATCTAGGCCATGTCATGACATTAAATCACGCGATTATAGGTAGCAACCTACAATGTGTTGTAAAATCATGTAGTTATTTTTGTTTTTTTAATTAGTCATTGTAATCTATGTGTTGAATTTGCGGTTGTTAAAATTGCAAGGAGCTAGAATAGAGAACGGACCGTCAACCATGCGATAAGTTGTTGTAAAAAGCATCCCACCCGGGAAAACAAAGGCTACTTTCTGGATACGAGGTGACGATTGAAGTTATGAGCCATCAGTTATAATATGGTCCACAAAATCAACCACTATAAATCAATCAAAGTCACCTATATTTTGGGAAAAAGAGATGACAACATTGATGTGTCATTGACTTTGCAATGAACCGATATTATGACCATCAGAGGTCAATCAGTTAAAATTAAATTTGCGCTAAACCATGTAGAATAATCTAATTTTTTTAATTCTTAGGCTCGCGGCCCAAACCAATTATACTCATAGATAAAATGGGATAATTTACCATGTTCTTGCATGACTTTTCTACTTCACCTTTTGAAATGGTTAAAGCTCCTATATTCACCAACTTTTAAGTAATAGTCATTGTCATACATCTCATTTTTCACCAACTCTTTAATTCATCTTCCTCTTCTATATAAACATTGTCATACATCTCATTTGTTCCCATCACTAAGAAATCAGACTCTTTAATTTCAAGGTGGTTAAATTTACTTTACTGAAGAGTGAAACGTTAGTTTCCATTAGTTCCAAGTTATTGTGAAATTGCATTCCAAGCCCGGGTATTTTTTTTGCCAACTTTTGTGTGTTTTATGTTTGAGATAATATAAAGTAGGACGAATGTTGCCTTTTGACAGTGTTTTGATTTAAAAAATAAAGTGTGTTAAACTATAGTGTAGCCTACGTAGAGGTGAAGTCTGAGTAACCTTTCTACAGAGTTACACTTTCTAGTTTGATAGGTTTAAAATTTTAAAAATCGGGCATGAAAATATTGGCCCACCACATGTTTGATAAAATGTCCTAATGAAATTTTCTAGAAATTTGGTCGGGACATGTTACCTGATGGACTATCACAACTGTAACAGACCATCGAAATAACTGTTAATGAATCAATGCAAATCAAAGACACTGTTCAAGGTGTGATGGTGGAGTTAACAGATCACTGCAAAGTCAACGGACCATCACTCCAACCCCATACAGTACTAAAGTACCTGAATGAATCTAGAAAGATACGACGACACAGTCGATGAACTATCGAGCATGCAGTGGACCATTTCTCAGACCACTCAAAGTCAACTATCTATATTATTTAAGCATGATGAAAGATGCGATTGGCTCTCTCTCATGTAATAGGAGGTCGACCTATTCACCGGTTTAAAATAGAATTCGATATTTGTTCTTTTAAACTCATGCATTAGTTATACTTAATTATGTGTTGTCTACTTCTTATTATAAACTCATCATTCCTTATACTTAATTATGTGTTGTCTACTTCTTCCAAGCATAATGAATCAGAAACTACCTTCAAAGAGAGGTGGAGGTAAGAACAGGCAAACCCAAGAGTCCACTACCTCAAGTCTCTGTGATGAACTAAAATGGGGACTGAGGCTATTGCCTACCACAATCAATAAAGTGTAAAGAGTGTCAACCACCCTCTCAGTCTGATGAGGGGGGAATCATCAAGTGTGGAGGCCAGTAGTGAAAGTGAAAGTTAAAGGAACAACAGTTCTAGTTTAAGCCCAATGGTGAAGGAGAAAAAGTTGTTGCCACCAATCCTAACAAAGAGATAGAAAAAGAGGAGGGTAATATGATTCATAGCAAGGACACTAAGGTTTAGGAAACTATTTGGTGGAAGGTTGAATGGTCAAAGAAACACTACTATGATGTCCTTCAACCTACACAAAGTAGAAGTATGAAGAGGCCAATTGCTTAAGAATGTCAAACATTACCATAGATCTTTCAAAATATCTAAATCTGGAGAGAAGATTTAATGAGTATGAGTTAGGATGTTTGATTAGATCTTCTGGATCATATTACCCTACTATTGTTAGGGAATTTCTTGCAAATTACCTAGCAATATTGGAGAAGGATTATCAAAATGGGGCAACGGTGCCTGACATGAGAAACAAGACTATAATCCTAGTGGGAGAAATAACCATGAACATATTGGACCGTACTTCAACCAAATATTATTCAATCAGCTGTATATCACTCCGATAGTTATTTTATATTACTCCCGCAATTACATGAAGGTTAAGGGTCAAATAACTATTGCATCTACTTAGAGACCATGGTAGTAATAATTCTGATGAATAGAAATGACCCATCATGGCTAAGGAACAGAGAGAGACTTTCTAAATATACATTGAGCTTTAGAGCCTAATTTTGGTGGGCTATGATGAGATTGAGTTTGATGCCTATAGAGGATGATGCAAATTTTGATTCACAATGACAAGTGTTTGTGGCTAGCTTGATTCAATGGCTGGAAATAAATTTTAGTCAAATTATAGCATTTGAGTTGTTTGTAAGGGCAAAAAAACTTCCAATGCCTTGCTTTTTCAATGTTTTATTGTTGAGCTCTATAGGCAGGCAAATAAGCCAATCAATTAAGGAGTTGATAATGAAGTTCGGGATATAAGGATATAGGATATTGAGAAGACAATGGACTAAACAATGTTTGAGATGAGAGTGCATATGTGTCCAGCCTTTGAGATATATTCCTAACACACTCTAGATGCATCAGATGCACCTTAATGTATGCTATTACCTCTAACTACTATTGTTCCACAGGGCATTTCTGCAGCATCTAGGTTAGTGCCTACACATCGTATTGGTGATACTGCAGACGCAATATTCATTCCACCTAGATATTTGGAGTACATGCTGACTTAGGAGAATTTTTTAAAAATAGTTAAGTCTCAAAAGTACCTTGAATGGAAATTGGATGTATGGGGTAAAAAGTTAAAAAAATTGTAAACAGAGTTGTAGATGAGGCTTTGAAGCTTTATGAAAAATTTAATGCACGAATGGATGAACAATAAGCTTTGAGAGTTATTGACTCCAAATCTAGCTAAGTTCACTATCGAGTTAAAGCAGGCACAAGTTCATATAGCTGAATTGAAAAAACAACCTATTTCAAGTATGTTTGATATGACATTTGTAGAGATAGATAAAGAAAAAGATATTATGGGTAAAATGGGCCAACCACTAAAATAAAAATATAGGTCCATG
The DNA here is from genome assembly GCA_030864215.1 of Capsicum pubescens. Classification (NCBI taxonomy): domain Eukaryota; kingdom Viridiplantae; phylum Streptophyta; class Magnoliopsida; order Solanales; family Solanaceae; genus Capsicum; species Capsicum pubescens. The sequence goes on from CM061538.1 coordinate 183,990,140, forward strand.
AGGAAAGAAGGTAAGAGGAGATCATCAAGAAAGAGAAGACATAAAGATAAGACATGATAAAAGGGTGTTGCGAAGAACATTTAAACATTCAGAAAAAGTTAAAGCAGAAAGAAAGAAGAGAGTTAAAAATAAAGATACTGTTGTGTCTACTATCTCAACTCAGGGTGGTGGACACTGGCTACGGCTTTACCACTACCCTTTTCAGCTTCTGAGAAGGTGGGTTATTTGAGCTTCTCAGTCACCACTTGGGGTCACTATTTCTACTACTAAGGTCAGTGGGGACTTCCATGACTCCACATATTCCCAATTCTAAGGGCTTTTAAAGTATTCCATTCCCTAGTACTTTATTACTTATGCATTATGGACAACACATATTTTGTATAGCGGTGGTAGGGTACTTTTATCTTTTAGAAAGTCTGTCACCATAGGGGTTTTTGTTGCCTGCGTTTTTTCTCTCATGTGTCATCTAGGAGAAATGACATGTTTAGGACTCTTATTTCATTGTTCTACTTTTATTGATTTTATGTTATTGTACATATTTACTATTTTTAATCCTTTCATATGATTGTATGTATCATATTTATTACAAAAAAATAATTAAATGAAAAGATGTTGGTGGGTGGAATATGTGATGCTTTGAAATAAGGACCAACCTCGAAAAAAATTTATCTCGTGCAAAGTACTTATAATTAACCATTGTGGATCTGTACTTGGTATTAGAATCTCTAAGTAAAGTGAGTGCGTTTAAGCTAAATCCAAGTCTGAAAATTAGTAACATGAGTATTAGCTCACTTTTATGTGAGTGTAAGGATTTTTCTGTATTTCCTGCTTTGTCTACACAGCTTAAACTTGCTCAGTTCATTGTGTTAAGTGATAGTTGGTTAATATTATAGGATCACAATCCATTTTCTAATGAGTCCACTTAGCATTAAAATCCCGACCAAAAATAGAGATATTAGTATATTCCTTTGATCCCCGTTTAAGCCAATAACTTTTTATTTAACATCTTTAACCTTCCTCTATCTATTATTAAATCCATGTTTTGGCCCGGTCCCTTCTTGGACATTGTGCACTACAACTCAGACAAATGATCTAAGGGTGGCTACTATAGAGAGTTATCAAGTGGAGAATTGATTGAAGAAAATTTTGGGTGTTAAATTGTTACGTTGTCCCTGATCCGTTATGCATATTGTGCACCTCAAATTAAGGCATTAACATAAGTTGAAATTGGTTAGTGTGAAGAGTTTAATTAATAAATTGAATTAGGTGGATGAAATTGTTTAATAAAAAATGTACAAATATATATTGACAAAAAAAGGGCTTTGGACGCTAAGAGGGAAGCACAAAGCAAAAATTGAGGTTAATAAGTTGTAACGATGGCAAAGAGGGTTGAACACTATTCCAAAAAGAAATCCTACTTGCACCCCAGCCTTCATTATAAACCTAATTAAGTGCGTAGTGCTCCTTGTTAACCAACTGTAGCACATAATAGAATGTTAAGGGCAATCCTATGGCTTTGTGTATACTTTGTTTGAAATTTGATGTGATAGTGAGAAATTTAAGTAATAGCCCTTTATTTTGTAATACCACGTATTTCTCTAGCATAATTTAAGTCCCAATACATAAGTATTCGTATATAAAATTTTTGAAATACTCATTATTTCTCAGTTTAGAGCCCACCAAGTTGTGGGAAATTGAATTAGCTTTCCAACGATATAAGATTTTCCTTAATCCGATAACCGAGTAAGAAGTTATGGCGATTTTATGTTTCAGTCATAAATCACCGTGATTTGGACCCGTAGCGCATCGCGGAGAAGTGTAAAATCACAATTGTCAAATTCCAGTGGGACTCCATGATTTCACTGCATCACGTGATGTCCCGTTTCACATTTGGCGATTTCCAGTGAGCCTCTGCGATATTGGCGCATCGCGGAGGTGACCAAAATGGTATTCCAAAGGCTTACCACGATAGCTCTATGTCGCACCAATGGACAAAATAAGGATTGCCAATTTCCAGTAGCCCGACGCGATTGCACCACCTCGCATTGGAGCCAAAAATTGGGATTTTTAGTTTCCAGGTCGAGAGTTTAAATTTGGTTAGGGGTATTTGGGTCTTTTTCCATGGCCTTAATCATCCTAAAACGTGAGATTTAACCCCTAAGTGACCTAAATAATCATCAATTGTTCAATTTCTCTCAAATTGTAGACCCCCTTTCTCAAGAACAAAAACCCTAGCTCTCAAATTCAAGGCCAAATCTCAAGAAATCTCCATCAATCCTCTCAAATTCAACAACAACAAATATGTTAGATGTTCATCCATGGGTTCCTTTCACCCATGGAATCCAAGCATCCAATTAAAATTGCAAAATTTTGATCTTTTCAAGTTATATTAATTTTAAAGTATGATTAAACCATGAATTTCCATGAATCTTGTTCTATACCATGTTTTTGCGAAATTGATGTCTATTACTACACTCTATAGGTTTGAATATTGTTGTCCACTGATTTAATTCATGATTTGTGATAATGGTATTGAAGTTGTGCTTTACTAAAAGCTTTAAACTAATTCCCATGCTTTATATACACCATGCATACCAAGGGTTTGGATAAAATGCTTACAAGAATGAATATTTGATAAAAGCCTTCATGTTATGTCCTCCAAGCTTTGGTGTCATTTTACTATTATTGATTTTGAGTCTCGGGGGTATCGAATACCCAAAAACCATAGCTATTTATTTAGTCTCATTTCAGTATCTTCAGAATAACTTCAGATTATATTATGAGCATTATCAGAACAGTCTAGTATTTCAGTGTCTTTCAGTTGGGAGTAGGATTTAGCACTGAGCGAGTTTAGGGATGGCAGCTTCCTTGTCAGATAGGCAGAGTCGCTAGTAGCAGTCCCTAAACTCCAGAACTACTTAGCCAGAGTAGGATATGAGAAGTCACTCATCAGTTTAGTCTTGACTATCTCACAGGGGCCACCCGTTAGTTTAGGTTTGACACACTTAGTCCTTTGGGATAGTACATAAGTATAGTGGATCCACATAGCCAGCGTTAGCACCCGTGGCACGGTATTAACACCCTTCCAACTGGGGTTACAGGTTGGACCCCAATTATCTTAGATTGGGGAATATCTGTTAGATGATACCTCCCACAGTCTCAGTCATAGTCTCAGTTATAATTTTAGTCCAGTAATTAGTTCACTCATTCAGTCTTAGTGTTGTTTGACCAATGCATATAGCTATCAGTTATTTCAGTATTTCAATTGACAAATTTGATTTAGTTCATGTTATATGCTTGGTCATGCATCCTCGGTATCTACATATTTCATGTACCTTTAGTATTTATAGACTTTCATGCATACTCAGTATTTATAGATTCCCCATATTTTTAGTACCTATAGATTTCGTGTACTCTATTAAGTACTCCATGCTTACACGTATATTCAGAAAGTTATTATTTCCACTCATGAAAAATATGCATATTATCCAACCTTATTTAGCATATCAGTACATCCAAAGTACTGATCACATACTTTTTTCTTGCGCTAAGATGTATTATATCATAGGTTCTGTCAACCAGTTCTAAAATCACACATAGACTTCTCGAATCCTCTGCAGTGCAGTGGTGAGTACTTATATTTTGAGGATGGATTTATTTTATTTTATTCTTTTTAGTCTAGTAGTTAGTTGGAGTTAGGTGGGGCTTGTCCCATCAACTCATATTCAGTCAGTTTAAAGGCTTTCGAACATGTCAGTTAGTTATTCAATTTATCAATATTCTATCAGATTCAGGCAGTTGTTTCTCTATATTTATATTCCAGTATTGATTCAATAATAAAACCATATGGTATATCAGTTTTTCTTCCGCAATTATGATATTATTATTCAGTTCTCGTAGCAGGTACGAGCTCATGGGTTAGCTTATAGTCCCTCGGGATTGTAAGCACCGTGTGATGCCCAAGGTGTACTCTCGAGGCATTACAAACTTGGTATCAGAGCCTAAGGTTTTAAAGTGTCCTAGAAAGTCTGAAAGCCACGTCAAGTAGAGTCTTTTGCATTGTTGTGTAGCACGCCACACTTATGGATGAGAGGCTGCAAGGCGTTTAGGGAAAGTTTCCCTTCTTTTAATATTCATATCGTGCGAGTGAGCATGAGCTCATGTTAAACTCTCTGTCTAATTTATTTTTTCCTTCCGTTTATAGAACATCCCTCCCAAAAAGAATAATATGAGAGGAGAAGGAAACCAGCCAGTACCTTTGCTCGTCCTGGCAGATCCTCTGGAGGAGCATGTCTCCTATGTAGAATTCAGAGTTATATTCACTACTTTAGCAATTTATGTAGCAGCTCAGAATGAACGGCCAACTGTTGTTCAGGCAACCTAGTAGCCAATACTGCTGCAACCAGGATTCACAACTTTACCCGAATAAGTCCTTCTTTCTTCATGGGATCCAAGTCTGAAGAGGATCTATAGGAGTTCTTAGATATGGTTCAAAAGGTAACAGATGTTATGGAGGTGTCATCTAGTGAGAGTCCTAAATTGGCTGCATATCAGTTGTAGGATATAGCCCATACATTGTTTAAGTAGTGGAAGGTAGATAGGGTTTTTGATGCAGGGCCTATAGAATGGGAAGAGTTTTTCACAACTTTCTTAGATAGATTCTTCCTATTGGAGTTGAGGGAGGCCAAGGTGTTAGAATTTATTAACTTGACGTAGGGTAGCATGAGCGTGAAGGAGTATTCCCTCAAGTTTACTCAGATAGCTAGATATGCTCCTCATATAGTAGTTGATAACAGATCCAAGATGAGTAAGTTTATATCTGGCGTATCTGATAGTGTGGTCAAGGAGTGCAAAACCGCAATGCTGATTAGGGAGATAGACTTGTCTAGATTGATGGTCCATGCTCAACAAATTAAGGAGCAGATGATTAATGAGAGAGAAAGGGAGGGAACAAAAGGGTTAGAACGGGTTGCTTTAATTTCAATCAGCCAAGGTCAAAAGATGGTAATCGTCCCCAATTTCATCAAAGGTCTTCAGCCCCAGCACCATCTTCAGCCAGTGCCCCCGTGCCCAAATTCAGAAATGATATTAAGGATAGAGCACCAGGCTCTAATTCCTAAGGCAGTATTAACAATGCCCATACAAATCCTCTGTGTCAGAACTGTGGCAGACACTATCAGGGTGAGTGTAGAGCTGGCAGTGATGTGTGTTTCGGGTGTGGCAAGCCAGGCCATCAAATTCAGGAGTATCGGGTAGTTGATCAGAAAGGTTGGGAGTTGTGCCAATAGGGCCATCCTCATCAATCGTCAGTCCTAGCTGGTCGCCCAACTAAGAAGGGTGCCACTTTCAGTGCTACCAGTGGTCAGCGTCCAAAAAGGTTATACACTCTTCAGTCCCGCCAAGATCAAGAAAATTCTCTTGACGTAGTTACTGGTACGTTGAAGGTCTATCACTTACATGTTTATGCTTTACTTGACGTCGGAGCTTCTCTTTCTATTGTAACTCCATATATAGCGGTCAATTTCGGAGTCAGTCCCAAAACTCTAGCAGAGCCCTTTTTAGTGTCTACCTAACTAGGTGTTTCTATTTTAGCCAGGCAGGTATACAGGAACTGTCCGTTCACAATATCTTAGAAAGTTATTTCAGCTGATCTTGTGGAGTTAGAGATAATGGATTTTGACATCATTATCGACATGGATTGGCTCCACTCATGCTCTGCCTCAGTTGATTGTAGAAACAGAATAGTTGATTTTCAGTTCCTAAATGAACCAGTCCTTGAATGGAGGGGTAGTACTACAACTCTTAGGGGTCATCTTGTTTCGTACCATAAAGCTAGAAAGATGATATCCAAGGGGTGTATTTACCATCTTATTTGAGTCAAAGACTTAAATTTAGAAACCCTTGAGTTAGTTTCAGTAGTCAGGGAATTTCTAGATGTGTTCCCTGAAGATCTTCCCGGGGTTCCTCCTGAAAGGGAAATTGACTTCGAAATAGACCTTCTCCTAGACACTCAGCCCATATCTATTCTGCCACACAGGATAGATCCAGCGAACTCAAAGAGTTAAAAGAACAGTTGAAGGATCTCCTAGATAAGGGATTTATCAGACCTAATGTCTCCCCATGGGGCGCAACAGTTCTATTCGTGTATAAGAAAGATGGTTCTCGCAGAATATGTATTGACTACCGTTAGTTGAACAAAGTCATAGTCAAGAATAAATATCCACTTACCAAAATTGATAACTTGTTTGACAAACTTCAGGGTTCTAGTTATTTTTCTAAGATAGACCTCAGATCAAGATATCATCAGCTCAGAGTCAGGGAATGTGATATTACAAAAATATCTTTCTTAACCCGATATGGTCACTTTGAGTTTCTAGTCATGTCCTTTGGTCTCACAAATGCCCCAGCAGCCTCCATGACTTGATGAACCGAGTGTTCAAGTAGTACTTGGACATGTTCGTTATAGTCTTCATCGATGACATTTTAGTTTACTCCCTAGCAAAAATGATCATGTAGACCATCTCAGAATAGTATTACAGACACTTTGAGCACATCAGTTGTTCGCTAAATTCAGTAAGTGTAAATTCTGGCTAAGATCATTAGCTTTTCTTCGCAATATTATTTTTGGTGGTGGCATTAGAGTTGATCCTCAAAAGACTAAGGCGGTGAGAAACTGGCCTAGACCCATTTCTCCATCATACATGAGGAGCTTCTTGGGTTTGGCTGGCTATTACCATTGGTTTGTTAAAGGATTTTATTATATTGCATCCCCCATGTCCAGATTAACTCAAAAGAAAGTTAAGTTTCAGTGGTTAGATTCGTGCGAGAAGAGTTTTCAGGAGTTGAGGACTCGACTCACCTCAGCCCCAGTTCTAACTTTGATAGATGGTTCAGATGGGTTTGTTGTGTACTGTGATGCTTCTAGAGTAGGTTTGGGTTGTGTCCTCATACAAAGAGGTAAGATTATAGCATATGCCTCTAGACAGCTTAAGCCCCATCAGAAGAATTACCCTACTTATGATTTTGAGTTATCAACAGTAGTATTTGCCTTAAATATTTGGAGGAACTACTTGTATAGGGTGCATGTAGATGTGTTCACATACCACAAACGCTTACAGTATGTTTTTTTAAGAAATATTTGAATCTGCGTCATAGAAGGTGGTTAGAGTTATTAAAATATTATGACGAGAATGTTCTGTATCATCCGAGTAAGGCCAATGTAGTGGTTGATGCTCTCAGTAGATGATCTATGGGTAGTGTTCCTCATGTTGAGTATGGTAAGATAAAGTTAGCTCAGGAAGTTCATCAGCTTGCCCGACTAGTTGTCCGCTTAGTCGATTCAGCAGAAAGTAGTGTATAGGTGCAGAGTAGCTCAGAATTATCTATAGTTTCCAAGGTGAAGGAAAAGCAGGATAGATATCCCAGTTTAGTTAAGTTGAAAGAATCAGTCAGATATTAGAAAGTGAAAGTTTTCTCCTAAGAGGGGGATGGTGTATTGCATTGTCAGGGTCGGCAATGTGTACCTGGTGTAGATGATTTGAGGAAACGAATTCTTGCAGAGATGCATGGTGCACGTTACACTATTTATCTAGGGGCGACTAAGATGTATCACAATTTTTGGGAGATCTATTGGTGGAGTGGGATGAAGAGAGATATTGCAGAGTTTGTAGCTAAGTGCTCTACGTGTCAGCAGGTTAAGATTGAACATCAGAAACTTAGTAGGTCTATGAAGGAGTTCAGTATTCCTACTTGGAAGTGGGTGGAAGTGAACATGGATTTTGTGATAGGTTTGCCTTGTACCCATCATCAGCATAGTTCTTTTTGGGTCATCGTTGATCGAATGACCAAATTAGCTTATTTCTTGCCAGTCCATACCTCTTATTTAGCCGAGGCTATGCAAAACTCTATCTTAGAGAATTGGTTAGGTTGCACGGAGTTCCCTTCTCTATCATCTCAGATAGAGGTACCCAGTTTACCTCTCATTTTTAGAAAGCATTCCAAAAAGGTCTTGGTACCCAAGTCCACCTCATTACAGCCTTTCACCCTCAGACAGACGATCAAGAAGAAAGAACCATTCATACTCTTAAAGATATACTGAAAGCATGCGTTGTTGATTTCAAGGGTAGTTGTGATGACCACTTGTCTTTGATTGAATTCGCATATAATAATAGCTATCATTCTAGTATCCAGATGGCTCCGTTTGAAGCTATTTATGAGAGGATATGTAGATCTTAAATTGGTTGGTTTGAAGTAGGTGAGGCAGTAGTAGTAGGGCCTGACTTGGTGTTTGATGTCTTAGAGAAGGTTCAGTTGATCAGAGAAAGGCTTGGACCATCCCAGAGCCGACAGAAATTATATGTAATATGAGGCTAAAGGATCTCGAGTTTGAGGTTGGTGATTTTTTGTACTTGAAAATATCTCCCATGAAGGGAGTGAAGAGGTTTGGCAAGTAAGGAAAACTCAGTCCCCAATATGTCGGTCCCTATAGAATTCTCAGTCATTTTGGAAAGGTAGCTTACGAGCTTGAGTTGCCTTCGGATCTAGCTTGAGTACACCCAGTGTTCAATGTCTCATTGTTGAAAAAGTGTATTGGTGATCCAACTATAGTTATTCCTTTAGAAAGTGTAGATGTTCAGAATAGTCTTTCCTATAAGGAAGTTCTAGTCGAAATTTTTTATCATCAAGTTCGTAGACTAAGGAACAAAGAAGTTCCACTAGTCAAAGGAGGGAGCCAGTTGGGAAGAAGAAGTAGATATGCGGACTAGGTATCCTTATCTTTTCTCTGCGAATTCAGATTTGGTTTAAGGTACTAATCTTCTTAAAATTTCTCTGTATCACGCTCAGTTTCAGTTGCACATTATTTTCATGTCAGTCGTGCATTTATAATTCAATTCAGTCATGCATTCCATGCATCAGATATACATGTTCAGTGTGTAAGCTCAGTCCATTAGTTTTCCCCAGCTTAACCAGTCTCATTCGAGGACGAATGATCCGAAGGGGGAGATGTTGTAATACCCCGTATTTCCCTAGCATAATTAAATTCCCAATTCATGATTATTCATATTTTAAATTTTCAAAATGGTCATTATTTCTCAGTTTAGAGCCCGCCAATTTGTGGGAAATTGAATTAGCTTTCAAACGATATAAGATTCGCCTTAATCCGATAACCGAGTAAGTAGTTATGGCAATTTTAAGTTTCAGTCGTAAATCATGGTGATTTGGACCCATAGAGAATTGCAGAGAAGTGTAAAATAATAATTGTCAAATTTCAGTGAAACTCCACGATTTCAGCGTGTCGCGCTGATGTCCCATTTGATATTTGGCAATTTTCAGTGAGCCTCCTCGATAATGGCGCATCGCAGAGGTGACCAAAATTGCATTCCAAAGGCTTACCGCGATAGATCCATATCACGCCAACGGAAAAAATGAGGATTGTCAATTTTTCAGTGGCCCGATGCAATTGCACCGCGTTGCACCGGAGCCTAAAATTGGGATGTTTAATTTTCAGCTCGAGTTTTTAGATTCGGTTAGGGATATTTGTATCTTTTTCCACCGCCCTAATCAGTCTAAAACAAGGTATTTAACCCCTAAGTGACCTAAATAATCATTATTCATTCAATTCCTCTCAAATTGAAGACCCTCTTTCTCAAGAACAAAAACCCTAGCTCTCAATTTCAAAGCCAAATTTCAAGAAATCTCCATCAATCCTCTCAAATTCATTAACCCAAGTATGTTAGATGTTCATCCATGGGTTCCTTTCACCCATGGAGTCCAAGTATCCAATTTAAATTTCAAAATTTTGATCTTTTCAAGTTATATTGATTTTAAATTATGGTTAAACCATGAATTTTCATGAATCTTGTTCTATACCATGTTTTAGCAAAATTGATGTCTATTACTACACTACATATGTTTGAATATTGTTGTCAACTGATTTAATTCATGATTTATGATAATGGTGTTGAAGTTGTGCTTTACTACAAGCTTTAAACTAATTCTCATGCTCTATCTACACGATGCATATCAAGTGTTTGATAAAATGCTTACAAGAATGAATATTTGATAAAACCCTTTATGCTATGTCCTCCAAGCTTTAGTGTCATTTTAAAATTATTTCTTTTGAGTTCTGGGGGTATTAAATACCCAAAAACCATAGTTGTATACTTAGTCTCATTTCAGTATATTCAGAATAACTTCAGATTATCTAATGAGCACTATCAGAATAGTCAGTTAAACTCACAACAGTCTAGTATTTCAGTGTCTTTCAGTTGGGTGTAGGATTTAGCACCCAGCGAGTGTAGGGATGGAGGCTTCCCCATCCAATAGGCAGAGTCACTAGTAGCAGTCCCTAAACTCCAAAACTACGTAACCACCGTAGGATATGAGAAGTCACCCATTAGTTAAGGTTTGACTATCTCGCAGGGGTCACCCATCATTTAGGATTGACACCCTTAGTCCTTCGGGAGAGTACATTAGTTTAGTAGATCCACATAGCTAGTGTTAGTTCTCGTGGAATGGTATTAACACCTTCCAACTGGGGTTAAAGGTTGGACCCTAATTAGCTCAGATTGGGGAATGTCGGTTGGATGATACCTCCCACAGTTTCAGTCATAGTCTTAATGATAGTTTTAGTCCAGTAATCAGTTCAGACATTCAGTCTTAGTGTTGTTTGACCAAAGCTTACAAATATTTGTTATTTCAGTATTTTTGTTTACAGATTTTATTCAATTTATGTTATATGCTTGGTCATGCATCCTTTGTATCTAGAAATTTCACGTACCTTTAGTATTTACAAACTTTTATGAATACTCAGTATTTATAGATTCCCCATATTTTTAGTATTTATAGATTTCATGCACTCTATTCAGTACCCCATGCTTACACATATATTCAGACAGTTATTATTCATCTTATGAAAACATGCATATTAGCCTACCTTATTTAGCATACCAGTACATTCAAAGTACTGATCCCATACCTTTTTCTTGAGCTATGATATATTATATCATAGGTTCTGACGTTAGTTCTTAGATCAAACATAGGCTTCTCAGATCCTCAGTAGTAACAGTGGTGAGTCCTCATATTTCAAGGACGGTTTATTTTATTTTATGCTTTTCAATCTAGTAGTTAGTTGGAGTTATGTGGGGCCTGTCCCATCAACTCATATTCAGTCAGTTTAGAGGCTTTCTAACATGTCATTTAGTTATTCAGTTTATTAGTATTTTATTAGATTCAGATAGTTGTTTCTCTAGATTCATATTCCAGTATTGGTTCAGAATAAAACCTTATGGTACATAAGTTATTCTTCCGCAATTATGATTTTATTATTTAGTGCTCGCAGCAGGTACCAACTCATGGGTTAGCTTGCGGTCTCTCAGGACTATAAGCACCGTGTGACGCCTAGGGTGTACTCTCGGGGTATTACAGATTTAAATTGATCAATGTGAGAATGACTTTTTTTTAGGTAAGAGCATGTGAATTCTATTTTTGATTACTTATCCTCGAATGTTGTGTTCTATGTGTATACTTGTAACTTAGCTATAATCAATCCCGTGCATGGATTCCTATGAGCTATGATTACAGAACTTGTGTACATGTTAAAATGGTTGTCATTGATAGTTCCAATAGTTTCTCATTCATATGTTATCTATATGCATATATGATACTGTGTCAAGTTGCTTGTGGACAAGTAATCATCTTAAGTGAGGGTGTTGATGTATCGGCTTCTGATGGTATATTTTTCATATTTTACGAGGGATAATTGTTTGTTATCTAGCCACTGTTGGTGTTTTTGATGTGTTTTGTCTTTATTCTAGGAAATAAAATTAGAGGCATGAAATTCAGTGGTCAAGAACTAAAGTCTTGCGAAGGGTTAGCCTACTAACTGTCGAAGCCATAATGGATCGTCAAATTTCCTGTCGCCACTAAGAAGAATGGAAACTACCCTAGAGATGGATGGTGATCCAAGAAATGGACCATTATATTGATCTTTTGATTCAACAAAAATGTATGAAAATTCATGAGCTGGTGATGAAAAGATCGGTAGTCCATTGGATCAATAGTCATAAGACATTCAATCACTAGAATATCAACGATGGTTCACTCAACGAACCATAGCCACCCCGACGAATCGTCTATAAATCTATTTGTGTTGACGCGGTAGCCCAATTTTGAATTTTAAATCCCTACTTTATGTGATACTATAAATACCCAGTTTAGGGTTATAGTAGGCATCTTCTGGCTATTGTGAAATTTGTAACGAAAGTTTGGCTTAGAAACAAGTTTAGAGCTGAAGAACAGACTACTTAACTTTTGAATTTGGATTGGGAATTCTTATTTCTTTTTCATTATAAGTTAAACCTATAATTTTATGAAATTAATACTTTTATTTATTTTTGAATTTTTTGTGGCTAAAGCTCTATAACTAAAGTTATGGGATCCTTGGTGAAATCTCAATTATACATTTTAGAAAGTTGAGTTTATACTGACATTGTGATTATATCACATTCTCTTCATTTGAATGATTTATCATGGTTGCAAATTTAAGAGTATGCTCTAAAACATAATTTGCTTGAACAAAGAAGTTCTTGTTGGGAAAAGAGAATAATGACAAGATATAGAGTTCTTACCAACTAATTTATAGATTAATGCCTTAACCGAATTAATCTCTTAGAGAATATGTTGCAATATATTTTTATCAATTTAAGTTTAAAGAAATTAAAGTGAATCCATCTTTGAAAGTTGGGAAACACATGCATGGGAATTTTCTGTAACTTTATCTATAATCATAAATGTTAATATGATCTCATAAACTAATAGCCCAGAAAGAATTGAGACACTTTGGTAAACATAACCCTAGTTTACTATTTCTCAATTATTAACACGTTATAAAGAAGACTTGGTCATTACTAAACTAAAATTACTAAGTTAAGATATTCACAAAAAACCCCTACTCAAAGGAAACTTATGATTAACTTTCTATTAATCTACATACGTCTTAATTTTCACCTCATTCCCTGTGGGACTTGACCCCAACCTTGTTGGGTTATAATTTTTACAAAAACTACTTACAATCTTTTTGGGAAGTTGTAGTTTGGGCGTATCAAAGAATTAACCGACTCATGATCTTGAGCTGGCAGCAATGGTTATTGCCGTACAGATTTAGAGGCATTATCTTTGTGGTGTTAATGTAGACATAATCACACATCACGAAAGCCTTTAATATTTTCTTATCAAGAATGATCTAAATCTTTGTCAGAGGAGATGTCTAAAGTTATTGAAGGACAATGATATGAGCACCTTGTTCCATCTGGGTACAACCAATATTGTACTTGTCACTATTAGTGGGATGTATATGGGAAGCCTTTTTCATATAAAAGATATGTAAAAAGAGTTAGTTTCCAAGGTTTACCAAATTGCTAGATTTGGAGTTCAATTTTTTTATTAAGTCAAACGTAATATATTGGTTCAAAATGGTTCAAGATCTTCATTAATAGCTTAGAAGAAAGAAAAGTAATATAGTGATCCTATTTTTCTTAAGTTGAAAGAAATGGTCTGCAGCTAGAAGGTCAAGGTTTTGTCACAAGGGGAAGATATTGTTCTTTAATATCAAGACAGACTATATTTTCTAGACATGGATGACTTGATATAAAGGATGCTAATAGAATCTTATTGTTCTTGATGTTCTATTCACCTGAGATCCACTAAAATGTATCCTAATCTACATGAAGTATATTGGTGGAATGTCATAAAGAAGGATATCACAAAATTTGTAGCTAAGTGTTTGAATTGCCAGAAAGTTAAGGATGAGCACCAGGGACCTATTGGTAAGCTTCAGGATATCAGTATTCCTACTAGAAAGTAAAAAATAGTTAATATGGACTTGATGAAAGTTTTGTCTCATACTCATTGATAATACAATTCTTTTTGGGTTATCATGAACCAAATGACTAAGTCAGCCTATTTCCTACTCGTCAACACTTTACATTTAGTCAAGGATTATGCTAGACTCTGTCTAATAGAGTTGGAAAAATTGCATAGAGTCCATTTGTCTATCATTTTAAATAGATGTACTCTGTTTGTCTCTCGATTTCGAGCAACTTTATAGAAAGGTCATCGTAGCAAAGTTCATCTCAGTATAAGTTTTCATGTATAGATGGATGGTAAGGTAGAATGGACTATTTTGACTTTGAAGGATATGTTGAGAGCATGTGTATTTATTTAAAGAGTAGTTGGGATGATCATAAGCCTTTGATTTAGTTTTCGTACAATAATAGTTATCACTTCAGTATTTAGATAGCCCCATTTGAAGCACTTTATGTTAGGCGGTGTAGATCTTTAATTAATTTGTTTGAAGTTTGTGAAGCTAAATTTATAGGGCAAAATTAAGTTCACAAGTATATGAAAAAAGTTTAGCATATTAAAAAAGGATGAAAATAGATCAGAGTCATCAGAAGTCGTATGCAAATGTTAGTAGAAGGGATTTTGAGTTTGCTACTAGTGATTTTGTCTATTTGAAATTTCACCCTAAAAGAGGTGAAGAGATTTTGTAAGAGGTAACGCTCAGTCCTCCCTATATTTTTCCTTATAAGATTGTGCGTCACTTTTTCAATGTAGCCTATAAGTTAGAGTTTACTGTAGACTTTTCATTAGTGCATCCAGCTTTCCTAGAGTCCTTATTAAAGAAATATATTAGTTATACTATATTTGTTATGACCTTTGAGAGTGTGGGTGTGAAAGACAGTCTTTATTATGAGAATGTCTTAGTTTAGATTCTTATTTGTCAGGTTTGTATGTTGAGAAATAAAAAAGTCCCCAAGTTAAAAGTTCTTTAGTGGAACTAGTTAGTTAACGGAACTACTTGGAAAGAATAGGTAGATTTGATGACTAAGTACCACCATAGGCAGTTGTGTCCTTTGGACTAACAATGCTCCTGCAACTTTCATGGACTTAATGAACAAGGTTTTTAAATAGTAATTGGATATGTTTGTCATAGTGTTTGTTGATGATATCCTTATCTATTCCCACAGTGAGAATGATCATGCAGACCATTTGTGAATTGTGTTGAAGACCCTTAGAGCCTATTAGTTGTTCGCCAAATCCAGTAAGTGCTAATTTTTGCTGAGGTAAGTATATTTTATTGTCCATATTATTTTTGGTGATGGCATTAGAGCTGACCCTCAAAAGACCAAAGCAGTGAGAAACTAACCCAGACCCATCTCTCTGTCAGATAACAAGAATTTCTTGGGCTAGGCTGGCTGTTACAGATGTTTTGTCGAAGGATTTTCGTCTATTTCATCACCCATGTCTCGATTGACACATAAGAAAGTCAAATTTTAGTGGTCAAATTCTTGCGAGAAGAGTTTTTAGGAGTTAAAGACTTGACTCACTTTCGTTCCAGTCTTGACTTATCCAGATAGTTCAGACGGGTTTGTAGATTACTGTGATGCTTCCAAAATTAGTCTTGGTTGTGTTTTGATGTAGAGAGGTTAGATCATAGCCTATGTCTCTAGACAACTTAAACCCCATGAAAATAATTATCCTACCAAATATCGTGTGTTGGCAGATGTTGTTTTTACCTGAAAAATTTGGAGACATTATCTTTATGGAGTTCATGTTGATGTGTTCACTGATCATAAGAGCTTACAGTATGTGTTCACGCAGAAAACTCTGAATCTTATTCAGAGAAGGTTGCTTGAGTTGTTAAAATGTTATGATATGAGTGTGTTGTACCACTCCGGAAAGGACATTGTAATTATAGATGCTCTTATTAGGTTGTCTATAGGTGGTGTCGCTCATATTGAGGGTGATAAGAAGAAGTTCGTCAATGAGGTTTATTAGCTTACTAGATTAGGTGTTCCGTTAGTTGGTTCAGCTAAGGGTAGTATATGGGTTCAGAATAGTTCCAAATCTTCATTGGTTTCTAAAGTGAAAGAAAAGAAAGACATAAATCCTAGTTTTGTTAAGTTGAAGGAGGAAGTTAGAGATCAGAAGGTAGAGGTTTTCTCCCAAGGGGGAGATTGTATGCTTCGTTTTCAGGGTATATTATGTGTTCTATGTGTCGATGATTTGAAGTAGCGGATCTTAGAAGATGTGCATGGTGCACGGTATTCCGTCCACCCAAGAGCATCTAAGATGTACTGTGATTTCTGGGAAATGTATTGGTAGAGTGGTATGAAGAATGATATTTCAGGGCTCGTGGATAAATGTCCAAATTGCCAGCAGGTCAAAGTTAAGCACCGAATTCCTAGTGGTACATTACAGGAGTTTAGTATCTCCACTTGGAAGTGGGAAGTGGTGAACATGGATTTCGTGATAGGGTTTCCTCGTACGCGTCATCAGAATGATTCGATATGGGTCATTGTTGATAGAAATACCAAATCATCTCATTTTTTGCTAGTTCATATTTCGTACGCAGCTGAGTATTATGCCAGGCTTTATATTAGGGAGTTGGTTAAGTTGTATGGTATTCCATTGTCTATCATATCAGATAGAGGTACTAGTTTACCTCTCACTTTTGGAAGGCTTTTCAGAAGAGTCTTGGTACCCAAGTTTATCTCAGTATAACTTTTCATCCTCAGACAGATGGTTAGGCAGAGAGGACCATTCAAACTTTAGAGCACATGTTGAGGGCAGGTGTTATTGACTTTAGAGGTAGTTGGGATGACCACTTACCTTTGATTAAGTTTCCCTATTGACAGCGCCCAAGCACACACTCAAGTGTACGTGGTCTTATCAAGTAGTAAAGTGGCCTAATTAAAGCCAAGTATCGATCCCACGGAGACTTGATTTAACAACGATTAAATTTTAGTTTAACTTTTAAGATTAATTTAGGGCAAAAGTAAACAAAAAAAGAGTTTGTAATTTTGTAAATTAAAAATAAAGTTAATAATGCATAAATAAAAATACTTGAATCAATCAATGGAGAAAATCTCAGGGTTAAAGCACTCTGAACAATCATACTATGTTATTGAATTTCATTCGTTAACTTGCTTATCTTGGTTATTGATTCGTAGGGTTAATTGCATGATCATGGTTTTCTAACCTATAATCTTTTACCTATTATAGACATTACAACTACATCGTTGAGAGGAGATGTAATTATCCAATTAATTTAATTAAAGCTATCATCCTACGTATGAATCAAGTAAGACATCTAAATACATCTGTGTCCTAGACGCTAAGTTTAATTCTTTATTTTATAAAGGAATAAAATCCAAACTTTATGTATTCCCATGTTCCATCTCCCTATTTCCTCTTCCGATATCAAAAGGTCGACAATATATATATTCTATGGGTGATCAATCCATAAAATAATTAAAACAAGAATAAACAAACAACTAAATATGATAAGCAAAATTAATCAAATTTAATACAAAATAATAATACTCATCTTCTTAGATTTAACCCCAAAAAAGAGTTTTTAGCCATTATTATTTATAATCATGATCCAAATAATTGAATACATGATATAAATAATTAAAAGCTAAATAAAAAAGTTAAAACCTAATAAAATCATGTAGCAGCCTCGTCTTTTTGTCAAAAACTGTGCACTGTGTCACCAACGTTTTTTATAAGAATTGTCCACCAAAAATATATATATAATATTAATATGTGGGATTAGGGTAATTTGTACCACTTGCAGCGCCTTCCAAGATCCCCCCCCCCCCCCCCACATCCCGCCCCAAAATTGTTCAAAATTGACCAAGTACTTGTCCACTCACGTCCAGGTGCGCGTCCTTATTCTGTGTTGACTATGAAATATAAATATATTGTCCAAAGATCCAAAGTAATTCCTCTAAATTGAATTTGTTTCCAGCTGTGACCCTTTGATATTATAATAATAATAATCCCAAAAGGAAATGGGATTGAAAAGATTCTCACTAATTTGCCTTGGTACGTGTGCCACCACTTCAATTAAAATTAGGACAGTTCTGTGCTGTGTCGGTAGCTTTAACTATTGGCAGTGGTTGCACATCGACGCGATTGAATGCATCTCTAAACTGTTTGGACTAGAAATGTCCACACGACGCGTGTCGACTCACAGAAATTTTTTTCTAAAATTTTGGTTAAGCGTAGAAAGTCCTATTCTTTTGTTCATGTCTTTTATAGTGTATTTTAAATAAATTTTTAGTCTTTAAATCATCACTATATCATTGTATTTAGCTCACAAAGTATCCTACTATATCACACACCACAAATTAAAGAACAAAACAACACAATAACCTCAACAATAAATTAAAACAAGAGCTAAGATAAGACAAATTTACAATGATCTTCTACTTATTATTTTGACTCTTGACATAATCAAATTAAACTTTGCACATTACAAACAAGTTATTTCATTCATAATTAAATATTTAAATTATTTGGAACAAATTAAACCCATTAGAATCCACCGAGACCAACTAGACACACACCTAGCTCAAGCTAGTAAAAGAAGTTTTCCGGATTGAACTCTAAATTAGTCAATTAAGCACAAACTTGTTTGAAAAATACATTAGACATTGTAATCACATACTTGGAAACTCAAATGCTTATTTCTATAAATATTAACACGTTAAGCACACGAATTGCTCTCATAACAAGCCGAAATAAGCTAGAATAATGATACAAAAGTGTATAAAACTACCTCAGATCACCTATAATAATAGTTATCACTTCATTATTCAGATAGCTCCATTTGAGGCTCTCTATGGAAGGAGATGTAGATCTCCTGTTGTTTGGTTTGAAGTAGGTGAACCTATTTTGATAGGGCCAGATTCAGCGTTTGAGGTAATGGAGAAATTTTAATTAATACAGGAAAGGTTGAAGACAGTCCAAAGCCGTTAGAAATCTTATGCTAATATGAGGAGAAGAGATCTTGAGTTTGAGGTTGGTGATTCGGTCTATTTGAAAATTTCACCTATGAAGGGAGTAAAGAGATTAGGTAAGAAGGAGAAACCCAGTCCCCGCTATGTTGTCCCATATAGAATCTTGTTTTAGTTTTGGAAAGTGGCTTACGATCTAGAGTTGCCTTCAGATTTGGCGTCAATACATCCGGTATTTCATGTTTCCTTGTTAAAGAAATGTATTGGTGATTAAGCTATAGTTATTCTTTTAGAAGATATGGACGTTAAGGATAGCCTTTCCTACGAAGAAGTCCCAGTTGATATCTTTGATCAGCAGATTCGTAGGCTAAGGAATAAAGAAGTTCCCTTGGTTAAAGTTCTTTGGCGAAATCATTTTGTTGAGGGAGCTACTACGGAAACAGGAGAAGATATGTGAACCAAGTATCCACATATTTTCTTCGCGAATCCAAATTCAACTCAAGGTAATGATTTTCCTTAGATTGACTCTTTTCCATTCCCAGTTTTAGCTATGTAACTAATCTTATGTCATTGCATGCATTCAAGAAGTCAGTTCAGTTCATGTATCAAGTTTCAGACTCAATTATGTGATCATGTTTCAGGTCGTGCATATTCAGTATATAATCTCACTTTTCTCAGTAGTCTCAGTCTAACCAGTCTTATTCGAGGACAAATTCTCCCAATGAGGGAATATTGTAATACCCTATAATATTCTAAGCTCGATTTATCTCTTAGTTACATGCTTAAAGTGTCCAAAGCTTGAAAATTTAACTAAGTGTGGAGGACTTAGTCTTTTTCAAGACCCATAACCTTTGATGATTTTTAGTTTGGTCTTCCCGATCCTGAGATGCTGATTTTTTAGTTGGATTATGTTCGGGGGTGTTAAAGGTATGTCTCTGTAAGTCTTGGAATTTTTGGACGGGCATAGGGGAGTGTTTGGAAAACAAAACTAGTGAGGCCACTGGGATAGGACCACGCCGCGGGAACTAGTCCGCCTAGATAAGACCCGTGTTGCCTGGGTTAGTTCGCCGGGACAAGCCTGCGTTGCCTGGTCTATTCTGCCGGGCATAGACCGCGTCGCCCAATGTGTGTTGTTCATCCTTTTGATTTAAATGCCTAAGGGGAATTTGAATCATTTCCCCGAACCCCAGACAATCCTTAAAAATATTTGGGGTTCCCAAAAGGGCAACAGTTACCTCTTCCATTCAAATTGCTCCCAAGAAAAACCCTTTTCCTATCCCAAGAACAAATTCAAAATCTTTCCTCGAGAAATAAGGAGTTCAATCTTGCAATCTAAGAAATCTTCAACAATTCAGTCGTTAAGGTATGTGGGATATTTCTCCATCGGTCCCTTTCACCCATGGAGACCAAAAACCCTCTTTTGGTTTAGTTTATGAGTGTATACATAGTCAAGATGAAATAAATACATGAATCTATTGTTAATTCATTGTCAAGTTATGGTTGCAAGTGTTTTGAAGTTGAATGAGTCATATCATGTTTTAAGTGTTGCGATTCCTATGTTATGTTTAATTGATTTCAGAATACATCCCAAAATTTTGAATTTAGACTTGTAATTATGTTATTCCTCCTGTTTAAGACATTCCCAAGTTCTAATTTATGATCCTCACATCTTTGATGAAATGTCCATACTTTGAGTCTTTGAATCATGATTTCATACTACAGTTTTAAGCTTTAATATTGTATTTCATGATCATTCAGTGTTGGTGGGTTATTAACACCCGATACCTATGTGTTTTACATGCTTTTAGAACTTAAACATAATAACTCAGTGAAACCATGAGTCTTTAATTTACTCAGATATTTGTGATCATGATGAGCACTCCAGTTAACAGAAATAATGTTCAGTTAAAAGTAGTTTAGTTTTGTACCAGTGTCAGTTCAGTTGGGAGTAGGATTTTGCACTGAGCGAATGCAGAAAGGGTGGCTTTCTCATTATTTAAGTAGAGTCATTAATAGAAGTCCCTGTATTACAGAACTACGTAGATAGCGTTGGATATGAGGGGTAACAAGTCACTTTAGGCTTGACTTTCTCTTAGGGGTCACCCATCAGTTTAGGCTTGACACCCTAGTCCTTTGGGACATCATTTTAGTGGATCCACAGAGCCAGTGTTAGTACCCGTGGCACAGTACTAGCACCCTTCCTACTAGGTTCACAGGTTGGACCCCAATTAGCTTAGATTGAGGCATGTCGATTACATGATACCTCCCATAGTTCAATATAGTAACTAGTGTATTTAGTTCAGATTTTCTTGACCAAGTGTAAAGATTTTCTGTTATTCAGTTATACAGCTTTCAGTCTTTCAGATTACAGGATCTTAGAAACATGTTTATACTTGGCCTTGCATTCTCAGATATTACATGTTCATGCATTTATGCTCAGTTACTTCATGCATATCAGCCAGTCCTTATCTCATATATCAGTACATTAAAAGTACTGACCGTATACTTTTCTTTGCATTATGTTGTCTTATAACATAGGTTTGGATGAGCAGTTTGCTGACCGCTCTTAGACAGTTTAGTGTTCCTCAATAGAAATAGTGGTAAGTCCTCGTCTATCAAGGACATGATTTGTTTATTTCAGTTACTCCAGTATTTTCATACGTTCAGTCAGTTAAAGTTAGTTGGGGGTCTTTCCCATCAACTCCTCATGATTTTTAGAGGGTTTCAGACAATCAGTTATTCAGGAAGTCAGTCATTTTAGTATTATGAGTTGTTATCAGATATTTTAGATATATTTTGATTCGTATTTCAATATTCAGTTTTCCAGTATCTTATCATCTTACCTTCCATGCATGTATTGTATTACTATCTTATTCAGTGCTCACAGTAGGTAGTAGTTCATGGTTAGCTTTTGGTCACTTGTGGTCATAAGCACCATTGTCGCATCCAGGGGGTAGCTTACGGTCGTGACACCTTCACAATCTAGAAAATGTGGTACCTGACTAGAGTAAATTTATCAAAGGGGAAGGAGGTAAAAATCATTTTTGAGAAATCTGAGTATGTAAAATATGTCTAAATTAATGTAAGAATGCATTTATAAATATGATGCGTCAAATGTCTAAATAGAGCCTATTACAAAACATATGTGCAAAAGTATAAAATATGTATGAGAGTAAAAGTGCTCTTTTAAGAAATCACTTATTGTTTGTAATATATGAAAAAAGGTATTTTTTTGTATTTTATAAAGGAATAACATTCTCAAATAATACTTTTTATTTAATGAAACCTAATGAAAGAATAAATTATAAACATAAAAATGAAGATTTATTTTAAAGGAGAAGACTACGCAATTTTTCTAACAAAGATGTCAATTGACTAACTAAATATTGGTATTTGTGGTCTAAATTTTTTCTAAGCATGTGGTGATGAGTATGTAAGTAAAGAATATTCCTACCCGATGCCTCAAAATTAAAGCTTTCACTATACTTTTATTTTTTTGTATGATCATATGAAAAGGAAATAACAATATAAACATAAATTGAACAACTTTTTTGAATACCATTTTCGATGAATATCTCCAAGAACCTATATAAATGCATTGTAGAAATATTAGTAATGAACAAATAATTATCAAAATATATTAAATATGTATACATATATGTGTATAAATATTTATATAAAAAATAGAATTTTGTTATAAAGTGGGTCAGATTGAGTTTAATATATGCCATGGCTACAGCCTACAAAGTGGTTGCTAGAAATATCAGTCATCCTAAATTGCCTTGCAAAGATATGAATTCTAAAATTTTTGTATTGTCTTGATAATGTAAATATTTTGTCATGGCCTAAATTATTTTTGTTACGTATATATATATACATATTGTCCATTTTTAATATGTGGAGACCTTAAAAATTGACATACATTTTTCATTTGTCAATCTGTAGTATCTTTTCCTACTCACTGTAATAATTAACAAGGCAATGAAAGGACAACATGCTAAATAGTCCAAAAAATAACCTTATAGTACCAAAGAAAAAATCATCTTGGAGTAAATTATTTAGGAAAAATTTACCCAAAGTAGCAAGATAGTTTGAAAATGGTAACAAAATATAGCAACATCATATTAGTTGCAATGATGACCAAAATAGAGGAACATTATAGAAGTAATAATAAAATAGAAGTGATCAAGGTTCAAAAAAAAGAAAAAATGTAAGAATGGTCAACAAGTCATGAAAAAGAATGATGTTAGTAGAGCCCAACAATTTTAACGGAGCTTCACTGAAATCTATGGAGTTAACCAAAAAATTCTCAAGTCTAGATATATAAATAAATTATATTGAAACATAAAAAATTTAAAAACCCTATTCAACATAGACATCAAGATAAAATAGTAATGTAAGTGGTATTGCTTCAATGACTCTCATCAGAGCAACATCGAAAAATATGCAACTTTGACTAGATCTAGCCAGCTTTGGTATAGCAGTAAGAAATGGATCTACAAAGGAGAAAGGGAGGCATTGTGGTGGTAGTGATGTTAGAGATTACTTGCCGATGATCAATTTTGATGAGGCGTTGTGGAATAAAGGGGGAAAAGGAGAGAGAAAAGAAAGGAGAGTGGAGAGTAGGGGAGAAGAGAGAAAACTATGATTTTGTGCAAGTATGGATGTGTATCCCCCTCCCTCTTATTTATATTACAAAATCTTACCCTCTTTTATGTGATAAATAATAAGAAATCCTTATTACCCCCTAAAAACTATTTTAGTCCATAAATTATTATCTAATAGTTTTTTCAATATTTTACCAACATGTAAAGATTATTATTTAAAGGGTAACATTCATTGTGTTGTCATTTAAAATAATATATTTTAAAAAAGATGATAAGACCTTTACTTGACCAAATTGTTGCTCTGTCTAATAATTGATCTGACTTATTATTTGAAGATTGTATTAAATAATGTACAAAATATAAGTATCGGTATATAATTACAGAAAATATAAAAAAATTGGAAATATATTTAACATTAAAATAAGATGAATTGTAAATTATAAAAATGTTATAATGTTATATCCTGCGTGTATGGAGATGATTGTGAAAATATTAAAACGATAAAATTTTTATAAAATATCCTAATATAAAGATAATTATAAATTAACTATGAAAAGAAAAAAAATATGATAATAAATTTATAAAATGCAAAAGTAAGGATGATTATCAATTATTTATTAAAAAATGAAAAAACTATGTGAACATTATATTTTATGCCCTTTAACGATCAAAAAGACTGATATAGTGACCCTTTAGGAAATTTTCTACATTTCCACATATTTTTTTTTTCATTTAGAGCATCCCTATAGCTTTCCCAACTTATTTATAACTTGTTGGAGCTGACATTTTAGTTACCGTTAGCTCATTTGGTTTTTAGATTCAATTCTCTGTTTTGAAATCTTCGTTAGTATGAATTGACTATAAGGCAAAAACTTTAATTTATGACCTCATATGCCAATTTTGATAGATCCAAGAACTCTGAAACATCAATTTTATGTAGGGGGACCATTGGTTTGGGTCCCAAGGCTTTCAGACTCATTTTAAACTACTGGTCATTGAAAAAATGAACCATAGGTGTGAGCCCCACATTTCATCTAATCGACCTTGGATGGAAATTTCAATTGTGTCATTGAGTCCGTAAAGTCAAATATAATAGGATATAATAGTTCATTTTTATTCATGGAATTTCAAACAAATCTTGACGGGTCAGTGGAGACTTGGAAAATTTTAAGTCTCAGCTAGTTCACTCAGTTTGTGCATCTGCTAAGGCGGCGCTTTGGGTTCTTTACTGGAGGTACCTTTAGCGGCCATCCTAGCACTTAAGCACCCCTAGATTTTCCAGCGAGCCTCTTTAGTGGCAATCTGACTGCTAAAGCGAATACTATTTTAGCATTGACTTCTCAACTTTAGTGGTACGCCAGACACTAAGTAAGTATCGCTTTAGCAGTACTTTACTGCTTTAGCAGTGACTTTTTAAGAGGTCAAGTATCCACTTAAGAAGTACCTGGAGGCTATTAAATTCCCCATTAGCCTAATTTTCTACCATTTTCACACATGTCTCAAGAGTGAAAACCCTAGAGAGTGTGGAAAATTGGGAGAAACATTATTAGTTGATTTTGGAGTGTTTGTGAGCTTGAATTACTCATTTTATCATCAAAATCTTTGTCTGTTTTCATTAAATTCATGGTTTGATTGTTCAATTGGTTCCCAAAACCCCTATATTCTTGTTGAGTAGATGGAGATACCATTTAAGCTCAAAATTTACCTATTCTTGAGGGTAAATATTCCTTTAGAATAGAGAAACGTGTTGTCAGTTTCAAAAGTGTTATCTCGCAAGCAGGTCCCACATGATATGTTGGCTAGATTTTTTATCCAAATAATATAAAATGCAATATGGGTACCATTATTATCGTATTAATAAGTAGAGTATCATTTTGATTGTGTGGAATCAAGTAGATTCTTTTTGATAAAGTAAATCAATGATTTAGCGAATTTCCCATGCTTTCTTTGATGTCCAGGTAGGCTAGTCTTAAATTTTTGATAATTTGGGCTACATTTTGGTACATTTATGATATAGTTCTAGATATTGTAGAGAATTAGGACTTGGAGTTGCATTTCGCATGAATCGGATTGATTAGCCGATTTAGAGTCTTATAGTAGACGCAATTGACTTAATTATTCATTCTTAAGGTAGAATTTCTATCGTAGGACTAAATGTGATTTACATAAAATACTGTAACACCCCCAAATTTGATTCCCTGGATACCATACGGTGCTCCAAACTACAAGCAGTTCTGAGCTAACCCTGGCTACTTTTTTTCTAAATCTGAACCTCAAATTTGGGAAGGTATGAATGAAAAAAATCATAATTAATCCGGAAACTGTCTGAATTATCTGGGTATATCTGATTCATACTAATCTCAAAAGTCTAGTAAAGGAAATACTAAAAATCTAAATACTGTAACTGAGATCTAAAATTGAATCTAGTAGTCCGCAAGCCTCTACTAACTGATTCTAGAGAGTCACTGGGACAGCCTCCCATCTGACTTAAACTATCTGAAATAAATACGAAAACATCTATTAATAAACTAAAAATATGAATAGCTAAGTCCCCGAACTATGAGTACTCACCAACTGCAGAGATGTAGATGAGATGCTCAAAAATCACTCGCGCTGCTAAGGCTGAGCACCTAAACCTACATTATGAGACAATGTAGCACATAGACATATATGTGGATCAGTACTTTGATGATGTACTGAGTACATGGGGGTGAATGCAATAAGTGAGCAATATCATCACAAGTTATAAAATAAGGCATGCTAAATGTAAATGACTCAGTAGGCTTAAGTAAAATCTGAAATCTGAAGATCATAAATCATAAATAATAAAGCATATACTGTAAATCTTCTGATCCATTACACTTAGTTCTAAAATCTGCATTTTGTTCTTAATCTTAAATCATATAGGCTAAGAGAAATCTGAAAACTTATTCTGAAAATCTTTACTGTTAGGGAATTCTTTTAAAAACTATTCTACAAGGAAGGTTCTCTTAACCGACATAAATCATGTGAGCAACATGAAGTCCAACGTCTTAACCTCCTAAATAAGAAACCTCACGTTGGGGAGAGGTGTCATACTCTTGCCAGGGAGTATAACCTAATCTAGGTGATCGATCACAAGCTAAAACTGTTATCCATATAGAAATGGGAAAATATGATAATCCGTACCTACATTGGCTATGTAGTTCTGTGGAAGCTAGGGCACGCTAATCCCACACTTCCCGCTCAGTGCTAAATACTATTTTTTTAAAATCTATATGCTCAAACCATTGGAAATCCACTTTTAAAATTAACATAAAGGTTCATATGGAAAACCAATCATGCATTTATATGAGTAAATCTATAAATAAAGTTAATTCTTAGTTCTGTAACTGTACTAATATGTAAAGTTGATTCCAAAGCTAATCCAATGATCAAAAGATCAATGCTTTTCTGAAAAATTAAAAATAACCTGTTCATAATATGCTTAAAGCATCATTTTCCTTGAAATAATAATATTCAATCGTAGGGTAGTAACCCATGCATCAATCTAAAGGTAAATCATCATAATAATCATGCTTGATAATGTAAATATTGATAAAACAACTCAAAATCTGGAAATTTCAGCAATATGCATGAAAATATGAACATAAGCATGGAATTCAACTTCTAAATCATTCGAAATATCATAAGCTTGTAAATAACAATAATGGGCATAAACCCTAACTTAAATTTCATGGAAAATCATATAAAATTTAGTAAATTTGAATTTAAAATAAGTTTTGGGCACAAGGACGAAAAGATTGTCCTTGTTCATAACCCCACATACCTTAATTGATGATCTTTGATGAAAATCTTGAATCTTGGATTCCTATAAATGTTTTGAAGATGAATTCCTAGAGTTCTTATGTTGAGGATCCTCAATCTTATATTTCTTTGAAGAATTAATGGAGAAATTTGGATTTCTTGGGGAGAAAGTTTTGATGATCTAGGGTTTTGCTTGAGAGAGATTTGATGAAAAGTAGTTGTCAAGTGCTTTAAAGGAGTTTAATTCACTGTTTAAGATGAATTAGGGGCTGGGAAAATGACCAAAGTACCCCTTCTTAATAATTAAATGGATTGAAAAATGCACATTTTTTCGAACTGGGTGGCCATCGCGACACACCACTATCGCGGTGGCTCACTTGAAATTGACAAATGGAAATTAGGTAGACTCCGTGATGTGGAGCCATCGTGGTGTCCCTTTGGAATTCTAATTTACCACATGGCGCGATGTGCCATTATTGCGCTGGACCTTTGGAAATTGACGAATGGGAAATTGGCCCTCTCCGCAATGCGCCAATATCACGGAGGCCCACTAGAAATTGACAATTGCAATTTAAACCCTCTACACGACGCGCTAGTGACCAAAACGACGGTGTTTTACAACTGGAACCTAAAATATCCATAACTCATTCACTGAGTGTTGGATTTTGGCGAATTTGCTATCAATGGAAAGCTTATTCAATTTTCTACGCAATGAGTAGTCTAAATTTGAAGAATTCCACACGAAATAAATAGTATTCATTTTGGTAGAAATCCCTTAATATTCTAGAGACTAATTTAAACTAAGAAAGTATGGGGTATCACAAATCCATTGGTGGGATAAGATACCTTGGCCTTGTTTGGGGTAGAATCTACCTTAGAATGGATTTTAGGAATTCGAAGTGGGCCCCTTTTCTCACATTAGGCACAGATTACTACTAGTTCCTTATAGATTCAATATACCTTCCACATTACTTTAACTATGTCCTTTATCTGAGAAGGTTTAGATATATGCCATTTGTTTATAGATTGTGTAATACCCAGTATTTCCTAGCTTAGCTTAACTCTTAGTATATGAGTATTTCTATAGAAAAATTTTAAAATATTCAGAATTTTTAAGTTAAGGCTTACCATTACAAAGGAAATTCAGTCAGCTTTCAAATGATATAAAATTCGCCCAAATCCAATACTCGGATGAAGAGTTATAGAAGTTTTTGTAAAGCAGTGTGCCAAAGTAGGCATTACCGCATCGCGGAGCCAGACCAAATGGAAATTGTCAATTTCCAGTGTGCCATCGCGATAATCCCACATCGCACCAAAGTTCCATTTCCCACTTGTCAATTTTCAGTGAGGCAACGCAATTTCATCGCGTTACCCTATGCACAGTTTCCCAATTATAATAATCCAATGAGACTCTACGATGGTGCCGCTCGCGCCAAGGGTCAATTTCACTCTCTTCCCTATTATGAACAGTGCTATCCTAATTCCAGTGGCTCACAGCGATGCCACCGCGTCGCGGTGAAGCCCAAAATCAAAATTCTTAGTGATGAATTTTAATAACTTTCTAGGGGTAATTTAGTAATTTTCAACTACACTAATTAGTCCTAAACACAAAATTAAGCCCTAGGAGAGCACTAATTGCTCTTTATTTCATTATTCACTCAATTTTTTTAAAGATTAAAATCATTCTCTCTAAAAAGGAAAAAACCCTAGCTTCAAGAAACAAGAACAAATATCAAGAATTTCCCCAAGAAACTTCAAGAATTAATCTTATCAGGTATGTTAGGTGTTCATCTATGGGTTTCTTTCACCAATAGAGTCCAAGAACCCATTTTAAAACTACAAGCTTATTGATTCATGATTTACATGCATAAATTGGATTGTATTCATGTTCATGATATTAGTTGGGTTTCAAACCATGATTTAGTTACAAGTTTCATTAAATTAAATAGCATATGTGACGAATATGTGATTTTCATGATAAATCCTTGAATTTAAGATTGATTATTGTATCCATGATGTTCATGTGTTAACTATTATTATGTGAAATAACCATTCTCCCCAAGTGTTTGCTAAAATGCCTATGTGAATTGAATAGTGAAATCATGATATGTCATTATGTGATCCCATTCTTGTACAAGCTCATGCATATCAGGTGTTTGACTAAATGTCTAAATGAATGCATTGTTAACAAGCAAGTATTGTTATGCTTTTATGATCTGACTATGCTGTTTACCTAGAGCTACAATAGTTAAAAAATAGACTCGATAATGTCACAAATAGTTGAACTAAGTAAGTTACAAAACTTAGTGAAATTCCGTATCAGTCCAGTTTATCTCAGTATAGTAATTAGTGTCTTCAGTTGGGAGTAGGATTCAGCATCGAGTGAAACCAAGGATGGGGGCTCACCTTCCAGGAGAGGGTGTGATCCTCAGAAGAAGTCCTTGCATTCTAGAACTACATAGCCAGTATAGGTAGAGATATCAACCTTACAGTTGAGGGTTGATAAGGTGTTTTAATTGCCAGTTGAGGGTACCACCGTTCTTATTCTGGGCCCCTGCTAGATGAGGGTGACTCTTCAGCTTGTCTTTACCCGTGGTATGGTACTAACACCCTTACATCTTGGTTTATATGTTGGACCCCAATCCATTTAGAGAGGGACATATCGGTTAGATGATTACCTCTTACAGTTTCAGTTTCAATCTC
Source organism: Capsicum pubescens (assembly GCA_030864215.1). Taxonomy (NCBI): domain Eukaryota; kingdom Viridiplantae; phylum Streptophyta; class Magnoliopsida; order Solanales; family Solanaceae; genus Capsicum; species Capsicum pubescens. The sequence continues at coordinate 184,020,045 of CM061538.1, forward strand.
AGTATAAAACTTAATTCAATTCTACAGAACTAAGACTGTCAGACACAATCACTCTGTATCAGTAATTTAGTTATCAGTAATCTCAAATATCAGTTACACAGTATCAAAAATTAGTACTCAGCTTCAGTCAAAGCTCATATACAGTATACATGTATATGCCCAATATTGCATACTCAGTATTTTACAGGACTTTCTGTTATCCATGTATTCTTATTCAGTTAGTCTATATCATTTAGTCAGTTACTATTCATGCATATGAACTCCTGTATTGAGCCTTACCTTATCTAGAATACCAGTACATTCCACAAACTGATGTCTACTTTCTCTGTGCACTATGATGTCTCTTAATATAGAACGCTCAAGTTCCCAGACACGCATAGTCAGATTTAGTTAGTAGCAGTAGATCTAGTAGTGAGTCCTTATATATCAAGGATATGCTTTTATTTCAGTATTTTAGTAGCTTCAGTATTTCGGTAGTCTGAGTTAGTTGAGGGCTTATCCCATCAACTCCATTTCCAGACAGTTCAGGTAGAGGCTTTTTCAGACTAGACTAGTTCAGACAGTATTCAGATTTTAGCTATTATTGTCAGAGGTTAAATTTGTAAGAATTTACATTATGAACCTTATGGAATTTTAGTCTAATTTCTGCATTATTCCAGCATTATTATTCAATGCTCACAATAGGTACCAATCATTAGTTAACTTATGGTCCTTCAGGGTTGTAAGAACTGTGTGGCATCCGAGGTGCAGACTCGAGGCATTACAACCTTGATATCAGAGCCTAAGGTTCAACAGAGTAGTAGCGCATCTGAAATCCGCGTCTAGTAAAGTCTTGTTCATGGGTGTGTAGCGCACCAAACTTATGTACGAGAGGCAATCAAACATTTTAAGGAAAAGTTCCCTTCTTTCAATATTTATGTAATGCAACTGAGCATGAGCTCAAGTTAAACTCTCAGTATAATCCTTTTCTTACTTCTGTTTACAGAACATGCCTCTCAAAAAAACCAACGAAAGAAGAATAGGAAACCAGTCAGCACCCCAACCCGTTCAAACAGACCCACTGGACGAGCATATCTCCCATGCAATATTCAGAGCTGCGTTCACCACTCTAGCTAATTCCATAGAAACTCAGATTAAATGGATAGCTGATATTCAGGCCAACCCAGTGGCCACTATTGCTACAGTCAGTATTTAGGACTTCACCCAAATGAATTCTCCCCATTTTTAGGATCTAAGTCTTAAGAGGATCCACAAGATTTCCTCAATCAAGTTCAGAAAGTCACAAATATTATGGTAGTGACTTCTAGTGAGAGTGCTGAGTTAGCTTCCTATCAACTACAAGATGTAGCTTATACGTGGTTTAAGTAGTTGAAGGTATATATGGGCACAGATGCAGAGCCCATAGTATGAGAAGAGTTTGCTACTACTTTTCTTGATAGATTCTTTCCCTTAGAGATGAGAGAAACCAAGGTGTTAGAGTTTATCAATCTCAGGAAAGGTAGCATGAGTATGAAAGAGTATTCCCTCAAGTTTACTCAATTATTAAGGTATACTCTCCATGTAGTAGCAGACAATAGGTCCAAAATGAGCAAGTTCATATCTAGGGTGTCAGAGAGTTTGGTTAAGAAGTGTAGAACTGTGATTTTAATTAATGCGATAGACATATCTAGGCTAATGGTCCATTCTTAGTAGATAGAAGAGGCTAATAATAAGGAAATAGAGAGGGAAAACAAAAAGGCCAGAATAGGTAGCTTCAAATTTACTAAGCCTTAGTAAGAGAGTGGTAACCGTTCCCATTTTCATCCAAAATCTTTAGTTCCAGCTTTTTCCTCAGCCAGTGCTCCAATACTTAAGTTCAAAAATGGTAACAAAGATAGTGCTCCAGGCTCTAAATGTCAGGGTAGTGTCAACAGTGCTCGAACAAATCCTCTTTGTCAAAAATATGGTAGAAACCATTAGGGTATCTGTAGAGTTGGCAGTGATGTATGTTTCAGGTGTGGTAGGCCAAGCCATAAAATAATAGATTGTCCTTACTTAGGCTCTCAAGGTCAGTACAATTATCCTTTAGCTCAGTTCGGTCACCCGAATCAATAGGGTGCCACCTCCGGTGCCACCTCCAATGCCACAGTGGGCAACGTTCAAATAGGTTTTATGCACTTTAGTCTATAGAAGATCATGAAAGTTCTCCTGATATGGTCATTGGTATGCTGCAGATTTTTCATTTATATACTTATGACTTATTAGATCCAGGGGATTCTCTGTCTTTTATAACTCCTTACATAGAAGTTGACTTTAAGGTCAAACCAAAAATCTTAACGGAACCATTCTCAGTCTCTACCCTAGTGGGTCAGTCTATCATAGCCCAACGGGTATACAAGAACTATCCGGTATGATATCACAGAAAGTTACATTAGCAGACTTAGTAGAGTTAGAGATGAAAAACTTCAACATCATTTATGGCATATATTGGCTCTATTCATGCTATGCCATAGTTCACTGTAGAAACATAATTGTTCTTTTTTAATTTCCAAATAAAATGGTCCTTGAATGGAGGTGTAGTACTACAATGCTTAAGGTTCAATTGATGTCATACCTTAGAGCAAGAAAAATGATATCCAAGGGATGTGTCTATCATCTTGTACGTGTCAAAGACACTAGTTCAAAGACTCTTAGTCTTGATTCAGTTTCAGTAGTAAATGAATTCTCAAATGTGTTTTCTAAAGATTTTCCTGGAATTCCTCCCAAAAGGAAAATTGACTTCGGAATAGAATTTCTTCCAAATACTTAGCACATATCTATTTTTCCATATAGAATGACACCATCTGAACTCAGAGAACTAAACAAACAGTTGAAAGATCTCCTAGATAAGGGATTCATCAGATCCAACATTTCCCCGTAGGGTGTACCAGTTTTATTTAAGCATAAGAAAAATGGTTCTCTCAGAATATGTATAGACTACCGTCAGTTGAACAAAGTCATATTCAAGAACAAATATCCACTTCCTAGAATCAATGACTTGTTTGACCAACTTCAGGGAGACAGTTACTTTTCTAAGATAGACCTCAGATCTGGCTATCATCGACTTAGAGTCAGAGAATGTAAAATTCCAAAAATAATTTTCCAAACTCGGTATGGTCACTTCAAATTTCTAGTTACGTCATTTGGTCTAATCAATGACCCAATAGCTTTCATGGACTTAATGAATTGTGTGTTCAAGAAGTACGTGGACATTTTCATTATAGTCTTTATCAATGACATTCGTGTTTATTCCCATAGCAAAAATGATCATACAGATCATCTCAGGATCGTACTTCAAAATCTCAAAACTCATCAGTTGTTCGCCAAATTTAGTAAATGCAAATTTTGGCTAAGGTCAGTAGCCTTCCTTTGTCATATTATTTTCGGTGATGGTATTAGAGTTGATCCTCAAAATGCCAAGGCGGTGAGAAACTGGACTAGAACCATTTCTTCAATAGATATCATGAGTTTCTTGGGTTTAGTTGGCTATTACCATTGGTTTATTGAAGGGTTTTCATCTATTTCTTCCCTCATTACCAGATTAACTCAGAAGAAATTCAAGTTTTAGTGGTCAGATTCTTGTGAGAAGAGTTTTAAGGAGTTGAAAACTCGACTCGCTACAGCTCAAATTCTAACGTTACCAGATAGTTCAGATGGTTAGTTGTGTACTGTGATGCATCTAGAGAAGTTTTAGGTTGTGTCCTCATACAGAGAGGTAAGGTTGTATCTTATACCTCTATACAACTTTAGCACAATAAGAAGAATTACCCAACTCATGATCTTGTATTAGCAGCTGTAGTGTTTACCTTAAAGATTTGGAGACACTATTTGTATGGGGTATATATTGATGTGTTTACAGATCACAAAAGCCTACAGTATGTGTTCTCTCAAAAGATTTGAATTTTCATCAGAGAATATAGTTAGAGTTGTTGAAAAATTATGACTTGAGTGTTCTGTTTCATCCGGGCAAGGCCAATGTAGTCATTGATACTTTCAGTAGGTTTTCTATGGGTAGTGTTGCTCATCCTAAGAATAGTAAGAAGAATTTAGTTTAGGAAGTTCATCATCTTGCATGACTAGGTGTTCGCTTAGTCGATTCAGTAGAGGGTAGTGTGTGGGAGCAAAATAGTTCAGAATCATCTATGGTTTCTGAAGTAAAGGAAAAGCAGGACAGAGATCTTATTCTAGTTAAGTTTAAAGAGTCGGTCAGAGATTAGAAAGTAGAGATTTTCTCCCAAGGGAGAGATGGTGTGCTGAGTTTCCAGGGTCGGTTATGTGTGTCAGGTGTAGATGAATTGAAGCGATGAATTCTCGCAGAAGCGCATGGTGTCCGTTACTGTATTTATCTAGGGTCCACTAAGATGTACTGCAATTTGCGGGAGATCTATCGATAGAGTGGGATGAAGAAAGATATTGCAGAGTTTGTAGCTAAGTGATCTACGTATTAGAAGGTTAAGATTGAGCACCATAAGCCTAGTAGGTCTATGCAGGAGTTTAGTATTCCCAAATGGAAATGGGAAGTAGTTAACATGGAATTTGTAATGGAATTGACTTGTACTCGTCATCATCATGATTTGATTTGGTTTATGGTAGACAAGATTACCATATCCGCTTATTTCTTACCAGTTCATACCTCCTATTCATCCAAGGAATACACCAAACTGTATATCAGGGAGTTGGTCAGGTTACATAGAGTTCCAGTATCTATTATTTCAGATAGAGGTACCACATTTACCTCTCATTTTTGGAAATCATTCCAGAAGGGTCTTGGTACCTAAGATCACCTCAGTACAGGTTTTCACCCTCAGACAGATGGTCAAGAAGAAAGGACCATTCAGACTCTAGAAGATATGTTAAGAGCATGTGTTGTTGATTTTAAGTGTAGTTGGGATGACCACTTGCCTTTTATCGAATTTGCATATAGTAACAGTTATCATTCTAGTATTCAGATGGATTCATTTGATGCTCTTTATTGTAGGAGATACAGATTGTTAATCGGTTGGTTGGAGGTGGGTGAGGCTAAGTACTAGGGCCTGACATGGTGTTTAATGCCTTAGAAAAGGTTCAGTTGATCAGAGAAAGGCATAGGGCAGCCCATAGCCGACAAAAATCATATGCAGATATGGGGAGAAAAGATCTCAAGTTTGAGATCGACAATTTTGTGTACTTGAAATATCTCTCCTATGAAGGGAGTAAAGAGGTTTGTCAAGAAGGGAAAGCTCAGTCCCCGATATGTCGATCCTTACAAAATTCTCAGCCATTTTGAAAAGGTAGCTTACGAGTTTGAGTTGCCTTAAGATTTAGCTTCAGTGCTCCCAGTATTCTATGTGTCTCATTGTTAAAGAAATCATTGTTGACCCAGCAGTCATAGTTCCCTTAGAGGGCGTAGTTATTTAGAATGGTCTTTCTTTCAAAGAGGTTCCAGTACAAATCCTATATCATCAGATTCACAGACTGAGGAACAAAGTAGTTCCCTTGGTCAAAGTTCTTTAGCAGAATTAGTCCATTGAGGTAGATACTTAGGAAGCAGAAGTAAATATGCGGACCAAGTTTCCTCACCTATTATCCATAAACTTGGATTTAGCTTAATGTAACAGTCGTCTTTAGATTTACTCAGTCCCATGTTCATTTATAGTTACAAGCTTCAGTTACGATTGCATATAATTTTCATGACAGTCATGCATTCATAAATCTGTTCAGCCATGTACTCATGAATCAGATATGCCTGTTCAGTATGAAAACTCAGATTATCTGTAGTTTTAGTCATGCACTCATGCATAAGATATGTATTTTTAGTGTATATAAACTTAGTCTATCAGTGTTACTCAGCTTAATTAGTCTCATTCGAGGATGAATGTTCCCAAAGGGGAGACATTATAATACCCCATAATTCCCTAGCTCATCTTAACTCTCAGTATATGAGTATTCCTATAGAAAAATTTTAAAATATTCAGAATTTTTCAGTTTATGGCTTACCATTACATAGGAAATTCATTCAGCTTTCCAACGATATAAAATTTTCCCAAATCCGACACCTGGGTGAAGAGTTATAGCAGTTTTTGTAAAGTAGTATGCAAAAGTAGTAATTACCATGTCGCGGAGCCAGGACAAATGGAAATTGTCACTTTCAAGTGTTACATCGTGATAAGCCCGCATCGCACCAAAGTTTAAGTTCCCACTTGTTAATTTCTAGTGAGGAAATACGATTTCATCGCATCGCGCCAATGCACTGTCTCCCAATTGTCAAAATCCAGTGAGATTCTGCTATGGTGCCGCGTCGCGCCATGGTTCAATTTTATGCTTGTCCCTTTTATGAATAGTACCAGCCTAATTCCAGTGGCTTACTGTGATGCCACCGCATTGTGGTGATGCTATAAATCAAGATTTTCAGTGACGAATTTTAATAACTTTCTACGGGCAACTTGGTATTTTTCCACAACCCTAATTAGTTATAAACACAAAATTTAGGCCTAGGAGAGAACTAATTGCTCTTTATCTCATTATTCACTCAAATTCTTTCATGATTAAAATTATTGTCTCTAAAAAAGGCAAAATCCTAGCTTCAAGAAACAAGAACAATTATCAAGAATTTCACCAAGAAACTTCAAGAATTAATCTTCTCAGGCATTTTAGGTGTTAATCTATGGGTTTCTTTCACCCATAGAGTCCAAGAACCCTTTCTTAAAACTACAAGCTTATTGATTCATGGTTTACATGCTTAAATTGGATTGTATTCATGTTCATGATTTAGTTGGGTTTTCAACCATGATTTAATTAAAAGTTTTATGAAATTAAATAGCATGTGTGATGAATATGTGATTTTCATGATAAACCTTTGAATTTAAAATTGATTATTTTACCCATGATGTTCATGTGTTGACTATTATTATGTGAAATAACCATGCTGCCCAAGTGTTTACTAAAATGCCTATGTGAATTTAATTGTGAAATTTTGATATGTCATTATGTGATCCTATTCATGTACAAGCTCATGTATATATGGTGTTTGACTAAATGTCTAAATAAATGGATTGTTAACAAGCAAGTACTGTTATGCTTTTATGATCCGATTATGCTTTACTTTCAATTCTATTGCGTCCTGGGGGTATCCAATACCCGAAAACCTAGATGTTTACCTTGAGCTACAGTAGTTACCGAATAGTCTCAGTAATGTCAAAAATAGTATTACTCGGTTAGTTACGAAACTTAGTAAAATTCGGTATCAGTCTAGTTTAGCTCAGTATAGTAATCAATGTCTTCTGTTAGGTGTAGGATTCAGCACCAAGTAAACCCAAGGATGGGGTATCACCTTCCAATAGAGGGTGTGTTCCTTTGAAGAAATCCTTGCATTCTAGAACTACGTATCCAGCATAGGCTGAGATATCAACCTACCATTTGAGGGTTGGTAAGGTGTTTTACCTGCTAGTTGAGGATACCACCGTTCTCATTCCAGGAACCTACCAGATGAGGGTAACTCTTTAACTTGTATTTACCCATGGAATGGTACTCACACACATCCATCTAGTATTACAGGTTAGACCCCAATCCATTTAGAGAGGGGCAGGTCGGTTAAATGATTACCTCCTATAGTTTTAGTTTCAGTCTCAGTATAGAACTTAGTTAAGTTCTACAGAACCAAGAACATCAGATACAGTCACTCAGTGTTAGTAATTTAGTTATCATTAATCTCAGATATCAGTTACTCAGTATTAGAAATCAGTACTCAGTTTCAGTGAAAGCTCAGATACAGTATACATGTATATTCCCAATATTACATACTCAATATTTTACAGTACTTTCAGTTATCCATGTACTCTTATTCAGTTACTCTATATCATTCAGTCAATTACTTTTCATGCATATAAACCCCTGCATTCAGCCTTACCTTATCTAGCATACCAGTATATTCAATATACTGACACATACTTTCTCTGTGCACTATGATGTCTCATATCATAAGTTCAGATGCTCAGGTTCCCGACCGTGCTTTTTTTGATTCAGTTAGCAGCAGCAGATCCATAAGTGAGTCCTTATCTATCGAGGATATGCTTTTATTTTAGTATTTCAGTAGCTTCAGTATTTTGATAGTCGGAGTTAGTTGGGGGCTTGTCCCATCAACTCCACTTTAAGACAGTTCAGTTAGAGTCTTTTCAGGCTAGACTAGTTTAGAAGATATTCAGTTTTCAGGCTAGACTAGTTTAGAAAATATTCAGACTTCAGATATAATTATCAGAGGTTACATCTACTAGTATTCAGATAATGAACCTTATGTAATTTTAGCTTAATTTTTGCATTATTCCAGTATTATTATTCATTGCTCACAACAGGTACTAGTCATGGGTTAGCTTATGGTCCTTCGAGGTCGTAAGCACCATGTGATATTTGGGGTGCAGACATAGGGCGTTAAAGATTGACACTTGGGAGATGATACTAGTTTCAATTTGAGTCCGATAATTTATGATATTATGATTGGTTCAACTAAGCTATTTATGATATGATTTTATTTGCAAGTTCGTCAAATGATGATATGAGTCTTGTTCAAGTTCGGCAAATGATGAATTGAGTTTATGTTTAAATTTGTCCTTGAGAGATTATTTATGACGGTTATAGGACCAGTTTGAGTCTGGTTTTTGTTGTATGGAAAGGGTCCATGGTTATTATTTAGAGATACAACTAATTAGTATAATTTTGGTCTATATTTCTCTTTGGTAACACACTCTGGGCTTATTGGGGTCTATGTTGTGATATTTACTTTATTGCTTTTTTTGTCTTATGGAGGCCAATTGTGTAGATAGAGTTTTGTTGTTCTTTATTATTATTAGTTTGATTATTTATTTATATTGTTGGAGCGTTATTCCCTATTTTCTTTCGTTCCTTGATTTAACTCATTTATCTAGCATTTTATTGTATTTATATTATGATTTAGCTCAGTCGATCTATGATGCCTACTTAGAACTTGTGTCTTTGGTACTCATACTAATGTTCTATACTTTTTTGGAACAAATTTGAGTACTAGTTGCCTTTGTTGATGTTGTAATTGTGCGAGCTAGAGTTTGGCGATAGGGTGAGCTCTTGAAGTTGGAGTTGACCTTTTCTCCGTGTTCTATATTTTACTTAGTCTTTTATTTTGAGACTGATGTATAATTGACTGAGATAGTACTCATATTCTATTTTTATTAGAGGCTCTTGTACCATTATTTCTAGGTTGTGGGATGTTATTATTTCTCTTATTTATCTTTCATATTATTATTGTTCCATGATTATTTCTAGTAAGTCATTTACTTGTGTATTTATGGCATTTATGCCATTTTTTGCCAAATAGCCCATTACTTATAGTTTTGAGCTATGATTTCAACTTACCAACTGGTGGGTAAAGTAGGTGCCATCATGATTCATAAATAAAATTGTGACAAATTTTTATTAGAGCGCAAGGTTCACTAGTAATGTTAGTACACGAGCAAGTATCTAGTAGAGTCCCACAGATAGAAATTATAAAATTATTTTCTTATCTTTTGGAGTCAAAAGGTCATTCTTAGAAAATCTTGTCTTCCTTTACTCATTTATTATTAAGAGTCTATATAGGTTTCTATAGATTTTCTTGGATTTCACTCTTCACAGATGGCTAGGACACGTGCTACTACCACATGGAATGAGGAGCTTGTGTCTGCAACTAGGGATACTATCGGGGCACATGGATGACCTCGAGGTTGAGGACAACCAATAGAGGAAAACCCAGCTAGTGAATAGTATGGGGGACCTTCGCCAAATTCTATCATCGATCCCGTGCCAAAGATTTCTCTTCCTAGCCAGTAGTGGGCTAGGGACCAGCCCGGGCTCCACCGAGGTTCATTTCTTCGTCACTGCTTAAAGATTCTTTAATTCAGATCATGGCTTTAGTTAGTGTTTTATGTGAGGTCAAAATTACACATATTTAGTCATTATTTGTATCAGATTTAGTATTTTTATATATTATTTTTGAGTACTAATTTTATGGATTATGCTTAATAAGAAATCCCCAAACTAGGGATCCTACCGGGGAATATGTATGGCTCCTAGTAAAATTCCACAACTATAGTTGTGGGAACCATATGAACTAAAAAAATGAATTAGGTGCAAAGTCATTCTAGATCGATGTTCTTGCATGTATTTATATATTATTTGTTTTGATTACTTTCTTTATGGGGTACACATATTAGGAACTTGCCTATATTTAATACATGATCATGATAGAGATATAGATTGTGAAAACTAGATAACAATAGTAATTTGAAGCTACAACCTTCATCTAATTAACTTGAGATATAGAAGAGATAGTTAATTTGAGATCATAAAAAATGTGATAGTAATGTGGTGCTCTGAGACCTAGAGGAGATGATTGAAACCAAAGTCGAGATATGGTTAGGTGACACATAACTTGTTTGATATTGCATACAAGGCTTCAAGAGAGTTTTACAAGAACAAATGGCCGATGTAGTTATGAAGTCATGGGGAACACAATCCTAGTTCATCATTCTCATTCCCTTTCTGAACTTAAATTGCATTTGTTTACTTGTTAATTCAATTTACAGATTGTTGAATTGGTTTTTTTAATCCTCCCCTTTAAAAAATAGTTAATTAATAGTCTAAATAAACCGCATTGACCTAGGTCCTAACCATATTTCTCGTGGGATCGGGCTCAAACTAGTTAAGTTGTATATTTGTTCGACGACAACTTTATACTTCATTGCGAGGTGTAATTTAGGCGATATCAAATTTTTTCATCATTGATGAGGAATAAGGATTAGGGTTATATCTATTTATTTGACTATTAATTTTATTTTCTTATAATTTTTATTATTATTATTTTAAGCTTTAGTTTTTTGTACATATTTTGCTTCTCTTCTTGATGTGACATCTTTACAAGTAAAAGTGTGGAGTAATGAGGACTCCTATTTTATTGATCCTTATCATTTTTATATAGTGCATTATTGGAAAAATGTGATAAATATATTATGGGATCACAATGAGAGAAATGATAGAATAGTTGAGACTCCTCACAAAATAAAAACATGAGTTCATTAAAAATGTTGATAGGTTTGGCTTGGATATTCACAACTTAAAAGAAGATTTGAATGCAATGGTTGATTCTTATAATTCCTAACAATTTGGTTATGAGTTGTGTAAGAAAGAAAGATATTTATAAACAAAATTGAGGAGCTAAAATTGGAGGATCAAATACTTGATCATACTTTTATTAACGTTGTCGTTTTTTTAGAAGAGTACAGTGGATTTATGTGAGGATTTAAAAAATAATGCAATTCATGAGTTGATATGTGTTTGTTTGAATCCAAAATATTCAACGATTTTTTTTGATAACTCCTTAATGTTAAATGACCTATGTTAAATGGTCATTTCTAAGTTGAATTATGATAAGGAGTGATAATAGGACCATAATAATTGTTTTGGAATTTTAAGAATGCGACATTTTGGGACCTCAAAATAGTGATGGTCCATGATAAGAGAATTCCATGCTCTAGGTATCCAGCAATAAGGGCGTGCCACTCCCTTGGAGTGAAGCCATAAGAGAGTACTACACCAAATTCCAAACTTCATTTTTTTAGTTTTTATTTGAGGGATTTTTGGTCTTTTACCTCATAAACGACTTCCCATCCATAATAAACACAAATCCCATCCTCATAACTAGAATACACGACCTCTCTTCTCCCAAGCTCTTAAGAATACAAAAAAAGCCTTTCATCTCAAGGATTCAAGCTTTGAAGGTCTTAATTCATGTTTTCATTAAGCAATTCAATACGTCTAGATATGTAGGGTTTGAACAATGATTTTTTAATCCTTGTGCCCAAATGTTTGATTTGTAATTGAATTTAAAGAAATAATTTTACTAGGGTTCATACCCACTTTTCTTATGCATTAAATTTATGATGTTTCCTCATGAGGTAATCCTAATTTAGTCAAGATTTCATGTTTACTGATGCATTATCCATGAAAGTGATCTTAAGCATTGATTTTTTTATCTATGAAAGTGATATTAAGCATTGAGTTTTTATATATTGACATGAAGTTTCTGTGAGATGGTAAATAATTATAATTTGAGCATAAAAAACTTAATTTACATGAATTTTGAGTTACAAAGTATTATAACATGAAAAAAAATTTCAATTTTGATTTTATGATCTCAGTGAAATAAAATTCACAAGTTTCTTTATGAGTATTAGTCAAGTATAAGGAGCATAGTTGGTTTTACGTTTTATAAACCCACTTGCTATTTAAGGTGAATTTTATAAGTATGAGCGTATGTATATGTATATTTTTGGTAGTAGTATTTATCACCAGGAGGGGCATGTATGTTTAGAGCATCCTATTCCCCAGATACTAAATACCACCAAAGGTATCTTCAACTTGTCCAAATGGGCAAGTAGCTTTTCTTAATGGACATGTCATATACTATTCAACTTCTCCTTATAGGGATATATAGGTGATCACCCTAGTTTAGGTTCTATAACAATGGCAAGGTATGGAACAACCTTCCTCAATTGAGTTAGACGTTGGACTCTATGCTAGCTCGCATAATTTATATCAATTATAAGAAACTCCCAAAGAAAAAAGAAAATTTTAGAACCTAAGTGTAGTGACACATAATCTTCGTTTTGATATTTTTTTATAATTTATGCTTCTTGAGATTTCTTCTTCAGTATTTTTATGATCAACGCGAGTCTATTTATACTTAGCGTGAATAATTTGTAAGTAGGTTTAGTTTTAATTTTACTCAGTGCATTCTTTCCTACATACTAAGTACAGTCTACTAGTACTGACTGCATATATATATGTGTGGCTACATTGTTTCATAATGTAGGTTCTGGTGTTTATCCCTAGTAACACAACTAGTCTCGATTACCATTTCATATATTCAACCAGTTAGTGAGTCCTCATAGTTTGAGGGCTAGACTTGTGCTAGTTCTAAATGCTAATTTTAGTATTTCAGTTGTTATTCTTTTAGTTTTGGGTTAGTTGGGGTTTGTGCCAGTGGCTCTTCAGCTTTAATTGGAGGCTTTTCATGACTAGTTAAATGATATATTCTTTAAAATTATCATGGTTTTTTTTGTGCTAGAGAGTTGCAGCTTTGTTTTGAGGTTATTGGTTTACCTAAACACAGTTTATAAGTTTTCTTCAATTTTCGCTCATGTTTTAAAGTTTATCTTATTACAGTTCAGAGATGAATAGATATCATGGGTTAGATTTGGGGATACTTGTAGTTCTAAGCATTGTGTAATGTCTAAGAGTATCCTCAAGTTGTTACATACTTGGTATTAGAGCTATGTTTAAAGAATCTTAAAAAGTCTGAGAAGCCACGTTGCGCGAAGTCTTGATCATGGGTGTGAAATGCACCTCACTTATAGGATTAAAGCTAGAAAATGCATTAGGAACCATTCCTTATTTCATAAACTCGATGGTGCTTTGAAGTTATCTCTATCTACTCTAATTCATGCTTGCACATGACAGAAAATTCCTTTTTGCAAAGCTTATGCCCTATAAAAATGGGGCCCAGACAACTCCGACACCACTTGTAGACCCTCTGAACAAGAATGTCTCTCATGTTGAGTTTTGAGCTACCTTCCAAGTGTTAGCTCTAGCTGTGAATGTAAATACTCAGGGAAATCAAGTAGCAGTAGTTCACTTCAGTAAAGTGGTAACTTTTCTACAACCAGAGTTTAGGAATTTATGAGAATAAACCAACCAGATTTTTTTGGAACAAAGGTGAATAAGGATTCTCAGTTTTTTATTGATGAGGTGAAGAAAATTACTCATATTAAATATGTTATTATAGAGAAAAGTGTGGAATTGGCTTCTTATTAATTGAAATATGTTCCTTATGACTAGTTTACTATATGGAAGTACGGTAGAGGTAAGAATGCAACTCTTGTGTGTTGGGATGTGTTTCATAGAACTTTTTAGAATAGGTTCTTTCCTCGTAAGATGAGGGTGGATAAGGTAGAGAAGTTCATGAACATAAGGTAGGGATCTACGTTAGTGAAGGAATGTTGCCTCAAGTTCACTTAGATAGCTAAGTATTCCTAGAGTAGTTCCAGATTCCAGAGCTCGTATGAGTAAGTTTGTCATAGGAATATCTAACTTAGTAATAAAACAGTATAGGACTACCATATTGATTGTGGATATGGATATTTCTCATTTAATGGCTCATGCTCAGTAGATTAAGGCTGAGAAACTAAATAAAAGTAAGAGAGAGAAATAAGAAGTTTGGGACCAGGAAGTTTAATTAGAGTTACTAGATTTTAAGAGGAGGAAATCCTTCTCAATTCCAAGGCCGTTCATAAGCATCTAAACTATTTTCTTCCAATGCCCCTGTACCCAAAACTAAACAAGAGTAGTGGTATAGAGCAGTGACTTTTGGATCCTAGGGTAGTATTTTTTGGGGACACAATTATCTATCCTGTAAGAGATATGGTAGGAATTATCAGGGTGAGTATTTAGATGGTATAATAGGGTGTTATTTATATGGGAGAATGGGCCACAAGTTGAGGGACTACCCCTTTGTAATAGCGGGTAATATGGATACTTATCCTCATGCTTAGTCTACTACTTTAGCAGCTCGGTTATGTTGCCCAACTCTATAATGGGGTTTGTTATCCAATATTGATGGTGGTCAGTGTCAGGACTAGTTTTATGATATACCATCCTATCATGAGAAAGAGAGATCCCATATGTAACAACTGGTATGCTTCATGTCTTTCACATTGATGTTTAAGCATTATTAGTCCAGGATCAACCTTTTGTTTTGTGACCCCACTCATTTCTATGAACTTTGGTATAAATCTTTCGAGTCTTACTGATCCTTTCTTAATTTCTATTGTAATGGGTGAGTCAGTTATCTTTTGATGAGTATACAGAAGTGCCCTATTACAGTCCTCCTAGGGTCACTTTAGCAATTTATTAGAGCTAAAGAAGATAGATTTTGACGTCATTCTAAGAATAGATTTGCTCTATGCATGATATACATCAATTGATTGTCGCACCTGAATGATGAAATGTCATTTCCAAAATGAGTTAGTCCTTGAGTGGGAGAGTAGTTTATTATATCCAAAGGGCCTTTTTATCTCCTATATTAAAATGATAAATCTACCACTTAGTTTTGATCAAAGTTACTAAGTCGAAGACCCCAACCGTTCAGTTAGTTCGTGTAGTTAATAAGTTTACCATATTCTTTCCATAGGATCTAACGGGGGTACCTCTTGATAGGTAAATAGATTTGGGAATTTATATTTTTTTCTACACCCAGCTTATCTTCAATCCCCACTACCGGATTGCCCAAGCTGAGCTTAAGATGTTGAAAGATCAACTTAAGGACCTACTAGATAAGGATTTCATTAGGCCTAGTGTTTATCTATTGGGTGCTCATGTTTTATTCATGCACAATAAGGATGATGCTCTCAGAATGTGTATAGATTGTAGATGATTAAATAAGCTCACCATCAAGAATAAGTACCCCATGCCAAAAATTAATGTAATATCCCGTATTTTTCCTTGTTTAGTTCATCTCATATTGCATGCATAATAGGCTTAGAACCTAAAATTTTAGAGAAGTGTTGGGTACTTAGCTTTATTTTTGGCCTATAAACTTCGATGATTCTACTTTCGACCTTTTTGACCTTGGAACGTTAATTTCTAAGTTGATTCATGATCGGCGTTGTTGATAGTACATCTCGGGTGGGTTTTAAATTTTTTGGGCAAAGGTTTGAAACCTATTTGGATGGTCAAAACAATGAGGCTCTGCAATAGGGCCACGACGCATTACATTTTGCATTACTGGGGAGAAACACAGTGCATTGCATAACACTTAGAGCAATAAGGCGCATTGCATTTCTTGTCGATTGGTACTGTGTTGATTAATAAGTTTCGTGTCTATCGGGGTAATTGAGTCATTTCCCTCATCCTTTCTCACTCACCACTCGAGATTTAGTCCCCTAGGAGAATTATTTTCCCCTTTATTCACAATTCCTATCAA
Source organism: Capsicum pubescens (assembly GCA_030864215.1). NCBI lineage: Eukaryota > Viridiplantae > Streptophyta > Magnoliopsida > Solanales > Solanaceae > Capsicum > Capsicum pubescens. The sequence continues at coordinate 184,036,084 of CM061538.1, forward strand.
AGAAAGCTCCTCCTCTCTCAAGAACAAACCCTTACTCATTCAAGAGAATAAAAGATTTCAAGCTCAAATCTCAAGAAAACCATCAAAAATCTTAACGAATTCTTCAATTAAGGTATGTGTGATGTTCATTCATGGTCCATTTTCACCCTTGGAGTCCAAGAACCTATTTTGATATTTTAAATCATGAATTTCCATGTTTACAATGAATTATCTCCATGAAGTTTTATGAATATTGATTATGCATGTTGTTTACAAGTGTTTATTGTTGGGAGTAATCCTTACACGTTGGAATGAAGAATTTTCATGTTAACTCCTTGATTCATGGATTTTAGCATTGAAGCCATTTTATTATTACATGTTTTAAACAATTTCCATGTTTTAATTCATGACCCACATTTGTTTGATGAAATGTGTAAATGACTTGGATTTTGAACAATGATCCTTTACTATGGCTTTAAAGCTTCATATGACCTTATTGTTATTCCACTTGTTTTTGGGGATTATGAATATCCAAAACTTAGTTGTTTACATAGTTTTCACTATTTGCAGAGCAATTTCAGATAAACTATGAGCATTATCATTTAGACTATTATCATGATCAGTTTTTAGCTCAGTAAAACTTAGTTCAGTCTAGTAACTAGTGTTAGTTCAGTTGGGAGTAGGATTTAGCACCGAGTGAATTTAGGAATGGAAGATTCTCGATCAGTTAGGAAGAGTCGTTAGTAGCAGTCCCTGTATTCCAGAACTACGTATCCACCTTAGGATATGGGGAGTCACCCCTCAGTTTAGGCTTTACTTTCTCTCAGGGGTTACTTGTCAGTTAAACTTGACACCCTATTCCTGTCAGTTAGACTTGACACCCTGGTCCTTTGGGACATAAGTTTAGTGGATCCACACAGCCAGTATTAGTACCCGTGGCATGGTATTGACACCCTTCAAATTGGGGTTTAGTTAGATAATACCTCCCACAATCTCAGTCAAGTATTCGGTATAGATTTCAGTTTGGGTTTGTTTGACCATAACATACAGATGACCAATTATGAGTTATCAGATTTCAGTATGTTAGTTAATAGGCTATTTTAGTATTATGTTATATGCTTGGTCATGTATTTTCAATTTTACAGCTTCCATGCGTATTATGCATCCATTATCTTATGTTATTCAGTCAGTCAATATTTTATGTACATGAGCCTATGCATACTAGGGGGTAACAATTATCGCGACTAGGGGGTAGCAAAGAAAATGTATGCGATCAGTTTACTCAATACTCACAGTAGGTACCAGCTCATGGGTTAACTTGTGGTCCTTCGTGATTGTAAGGACCATTTTCACGACTAGGGGGTAGACCCTGGTCATGATAATTTATGACTTACAAGACCATATTTAGGCGCCCGTTGGTCTTCAATGATTGATCTTAGATCAGGATAATCATCAGTTGAAGTTCAGAGGAAGTGACATTCCAAAGAATTCTTTAAGAATATGGTCACTTTGAATTAGTGGTTATGTCTTTTAGGCTATCGAATGCTCCTATAGACTTTAAGTATTTAATGAATATGATCTTGAAGCAATATTTGGACATATTTATCATTATCTTCATAGATAACATACTTGTCTATTATCGTAGTGAAGAGGAGCATGCAAGAGATTTTATTATAGTATTTCTTACCATCAAGGATTGCTAGTTGATTGCAAAGTTTAGTAAGAGCGAATTTTTGTTAGAGTCTACTACTTCTTTTGGACATGTGATATTAGGAGCAGGTATTCATGTAAATCCTTAGAAAACAAATATAATAGAATGCTGGTCTAGGCCCATTGCTTCATCCAATAAGTGAAGATTTTGGGTTTAGTCGATTACCTTAGGAGGTTTGCTAAGGGTTTTTACTCAATATCTTCATCATTGACCAGGTTGATACAAATGAAAGTGAAGTTCATATGGTCAGATTAGTATGAGGAGAGGTTTCAAGAGTTGAAGGTTATATTAACTTCAACACTAGTGCTAGCTTTGCCAAATGAGTTAAATGGATTTGTGGTGTATTGTAATTCCTCTAGAGTTAGGTTAGGTTATGCTTTTATGCAAAATAGGAAAGTAATAGCTTATGAGTCCACACAAGTTACAGATCATGAGAAGAATTACCCAACTCAAGATTTAGAGTTAGTAGTTGTTGTTGTTACCATGAAGATTTGGATACACAATTTGTATAGTGTACATGTTGATATTAGCCCCAATCATAAGAGTTGTTATTATGTATTTACACAGAAGTAGATAGATCTTTTTCAGAGAAGAAGTTTACAGTTGTTCAATGATTATTACATGAATGTACTCTACAATCTGAGTAAGGCAAATGCATTAATTAGACATTTTGTGAGTAGTGTGGCTGTTGTGAAAAAAAGGAGATAGAGCTAGCTAAAGAAGTGCATAGATTTTCCTGATTATGTGTATGTTTGTATGATATAGATGATGGGGGTGTAGTAGTTCAAAATTGTTCATTGTCATCCTTAGTGGTGGAAGTGAAAGAGAAATAGCATAACGATCCCATACTTATCCAAATAGCAGATGCACTTTAGCAGCAAGTGGTTAAAGTTTTCTCCAAAGTGGAAAATAATGTCTTTTGCTATCAAGGTCAGCTATGTGTTCCCAATGTTGATGGATTGAGAGAAAGGATACTGGAAAAAGAATATAGTTCTAAGTATTCCATTCACCTTGGTGCTACTAAAATCTATTGTAACATACGAGAAATTTATTAAAGGAATGTTATAAATAGGGACATAGCAGAGGTTGTGGCTAAGTTTTTTAATTATCAACAAGTAAAGAATGATCATCAATGTCCAGGAGGTACGCTTTAGGATATTGGCATTCCTAACTATAACTTGTAAGTGGGAGGTCATTAATATGGATTTTATTACTGAACTTCCTCGCGCCAGACTTTAGTAGGATTCAATTTAGGTTATAGTGGATCGACTGACCAAGTCAGCCCATTTCATACCAGTTAAAACCTCAGACACGATAGAAAATTATGCAAACCTTTATATTCATGAGTTAGTATAACTCTATGGGATTCCCTTGTTTTAGACCGACGTACATAATTAACTTTTTATTTTTTGAAATCATTTTAGAACAACCTTAGTAAAAAAGTAATGCTTAGTTCGGGTTTTTATCTATAGACAGATAGTCAGGTCGAGAGAACGATTCAAAATTGTAAGATATGATGAGAGCTTGTGTTATAGACTTTAAGGGAAATTGGGATGATTATTTACCAGTAATTGAGTTTTTCTATGAAAATAGTTGTCATGCTAGTATTTAGATGACCATTTTTAAAGCATTGTACAGGCATAGGTATAGATCACCTATATGATTGGTTCAACGTAGATGAGGTGACTTTGGTTGGAATGAATTTTGTTCTCGAGGCTATTGAGAAAGTCTATTTGATTGGTTAGATGTTTAAGACCGTTCAAAGTTGGAAAAAATCATATATAGATCTGAGGAGAAGAGAATAATGTTTGAGGTGGGTGATTAGGTATTTTTAAAGGTGTCTCCTATGAAGAGAGTAATGATATTTTGAAAGAAGGGAAAGCTTAATCCTGATATATTTGTCCCTATTAAGTAGTGGGACGTGTTGAAAAAGTAGATTATGAGTTAGACCTTCTATCAAAATTAGTCGCTGTCTATCAAGTTTTTCATGTATTGATTCTACAAAAGTGCATTGGAGACCCATTTTTTGTAGTTCCCGTAGAGTGTATTGTTGTGAATTATAGGTGTACTAAGAGATTCCATTTCAAATCCTTGATCGACAAGTTCGATAGTTAAGGAATAAGGAGGTAACTTTAGTGAAAGTTCATTGGAGAAATCAAATAGTTGAGGGAGTTACATGGGAAGCAGAGGCGACATGATGAATCGATATCCGCATTTATTTTCTTCTAGAATAGATATAGTTTGAGATTTCATCTCCTTATACGTTATTCTATTAACCAACATGCATACTCTTACCTTTTAAAGTTCATGTCTAATGAATCATTTAAGTTTTAAGTTCGTGTTGGAGGTGAATGATCTCAATTTAGTGAAAGAATAGTTTCATATCTCGTTTTAACAACCCTATTAGATAGGCTATTTCCCTTTATTGTCCTTTATTTGAGGATGAATAGTCTTGAGGGGGAGATAATGTTAGATTTTAAAAATTTTAACAATTTTATTTTGATACGTCCTTCGTATTAAATGGTGATTTTGAGTTGAATTATTATAAACGAGTGATAATGGGACCATTAGGAATTGTTTTAGAATTTTCTGGAATGCGTTTGAGGTTATTTCAGGATGCCAAAATAGTGAGTGTCCACGATAAGAGCATGACACATTATGTGGGGTTCGAACAAGGATGTTCTTCTATCCTTATTCCCAAAACATTAATTTTTAATTGAATTTGAAGAAATTATTTGACTAGGTTTCATACCCACTTTTCTAATGCTTTAATATTATGATGTTTCCTCATGAGTTATGCCACAGTTAGCATAATATTTCTTGTTCGGTTATGTTTTATCCATGAAAGTGATCTTAAGCATTGAGATTTTTGTTATTTTGACATGATATTTCTATAGATGGTAAATGATTAAAATTTGATCATAAAGTACGTAGTTAAATGAAGTTCAAGTATACTAGTTCATGTTAAAAAGTATTATAGCATGATGTAAGCTTAAGTTTTGATCTTATGATCTCAGATAAGACATGAAATTAACAGGTTTCTTTATGAGTTTGAGTCAAATAAGAGGAGCATAATTGGTTTTCAGTTTTATAAACATACTTTTAATTTTTATATGAATTTTATTTGAATTAGCACTAGTACTTAGAACAAGAGAGGAATATGGGTTTAGCGCATCGTATTTTCCAGAAACTATGTGCCACCGTTGGTATTTTCAGCATGCCCAAATTGGCATGTAGCTTATCCTAATGAATATGTCATATATTATTCAACTTGTACTAATGGGCATGCATAGGTAATGGATCATGTTTAGGTTCTATATAGATGACAAGGTATAGAACAACCCTTCTCAACTTGGGTCATACATTGGACTCCATGCTAGTTCACATAGTTTATGTCGGTTATAAGAAACTCACATATAATTTTTTTTTTTAGAATTTAAGTGTAGTGACTTAGAAATTAATATATATTTTTATGAGATTTTAGCTTTTAGAAATATTTTTTATCAAGGTGGGTCTATTTAAATATAACATGTGCAATTTGTAAGTATGTTTAGTTCAAATTTTACTTATTCCAGTCACCCCTTCATAGCTAGAACATTCAAGAAATACTGACCCCATATATGTTTGTGTGGCTACTTTGTTTCATAATTTAGGTTCTGGAGTTCTCCCCAGCAACGCAACTAGTTCCAATCATAATTTTTGACATTCAGCAAGTTGGCGAGTCCTGATAGTTCAAGGGCTAGACTTGCGTTGGTTCCAGATGCTTCTTTTAATATATCATTTGTTATGCTTTTAGTTTTAGGTCAGCTGAGGTCTATCCTAGTAGCTCTTCAGTTTTAGTTTGAGGCTTGTCAATAATATTTAGATGATATGTTCTTTCAGATTCTCATGGTTTTTTTAATGTTGTAGAGTTGCAATGTTGTGTTTAGATTATTGGTATATTTGAGCCCTATTTATAAGTTTTCTTTAGTTTTTGCTCATGTTTAAAAGTTTATCTTATTAGAGTTTCGAGTTGATTAGTTATCATGGGTTAGCTTTGGGGCTACCTGTAGTACCATGCACTGTGTGATGTCAATGGGGTATCCTCTGGTTGTTACAACATTGGACCCTATTCTAATTATTTTTCCACATTATTCTTGGATAGTAAGTTATTAATTGAACCATCTGAGCCTATAGAAGAGTGTAAAAAGGATAAAATATGTTTATATTCTTCATTTTGTTGTGACAAAGTTTAAAAATTACATTCCTCACATAAGGGACAAAAATTCAAACATTCCACATCTATTACTTTGTTTCATACTTTTATACCACCGCCCCTTGAACATAGTAGAAAACTAGAAAAATATTAGGGGTGCAATTCATAAGATCAAAGTGGAAAGAAAGGTGGAACAAGAATAGGTAAGCAAACTTAAATGTTTGTATAGATAGGTGATGTTATTGCCTTTTTTATGACAAGAATAGGTAAGCAAACTTAAGTTTGATATGTTAGAGTCTATCATTTGGGTTAGAAGGTTAGAGAGTGATTGTTTGTTTTTATTTCTTGCATGATGATTAGAAAGTGTAGCTTTTGTTGTGATATAATCTATGGTCTAATTGTTTGTATCAACCAAAGTGGTAGCATTTCTAGAATTGATTAATTGAGATGAGCTTTAATGTTTGCTTGAGGATGAACAAAAATCTAAGTGCGAGGAGTTGATGTGAGGCCAAAATTACATATATTTTATCATTATTTGCCTCCTATTTAGTACTTTATTTATTATTTTTGAGCATTGAATTTTTTACTATGCTTAATATTATACTTTTTTTTGTAGAATTAAATTGGTGTTAAGATGAAGAAATTTGAAGCTAAAGCAAAATTAAGATCAAGAAGTTATATGAAGAAATCAAGAAGGAAACATAATAAATTAAAAATTGTTATAATAATCAATTTCTACCTTACATTACAACTGAATTACAACTTGAAAGGCTGATGGAAAGCGGTGGCTGCACTGTACGATGCAATCCAGTCAAAATTTGATTGAATTTCCGTTTTCTAGTCTATTTTGGACTCAGACACTCAGTTATTTTATTTAACATTATGGATTTATTCTACTCAATTTGCATGTTTATAATTGGAGAAGTAACTGTGTTAACTACGACTAGACCCCATGAGTCATAGGATCTCATTACGAGTTGGTTTGTTCAGTTTTAAGGTCAGCAGTGGGTGGTGCCCAAGATACTGTCTTGTTTATAACTCAAGGTGATGAGTCATAAGGAGTGGTTATGATTTAATGGTCGACTCATAGTCAAAGGAGACACTTTTCCAGCTCCTAAGTTAAGGGCATTCTGGACATTTTCCCTCTTATAAAAGTAAAAAAACCACAACTTATAACCTCTTTAAGGTATTATTAGCCCTAAAAAACACATTAAAATAAATCCTCAAACACTCCAAAATCCTCATGGTTAAGAACACTTGGGGTTTTCAAGAGGTTGATCACTTAGGGTGTTTAAGGGTGGTTCTTCTTCGTACACCTTGCTATTTCAGACATGTTACTCTTTCCTTGTTGTTAATTTGTTGAAATAACATGGTTTAAAGTATTGTTCATGAGATTATTGTGATGGTTTTATAACTAGGGTTGGTTCTTTTGAATGCTTATTGTTGAACAATATTTTCCCATGGTTTAATTATGATCATTCTTGTTTTAAATATGGTTTTGAACTTATGGGTGCATAAGGATGGTGATTAAATTTAGTGGTCATGGATAATCCCCAATTTGATGATTTTTCCTTAATTATGGTTTTGGAAATTGTATGCCCTCAACATGTTTTTGTGAAATTGTCAATGAAAAAGGGCTTTTGTCACATAGTTCAGTTTACCCACTTGTAATGATGCATTTGCATAAAAAGAATAATAAAGTATGTATGTTTTCATAGAAAGGCATTGGTGTCCATGTATTAATGGTGGAATTGGAACCTTGTGGATTTAGTTGATTAAATGGGTTTGAGTCCCGAATGATTTACCATTTGAATATCTTTTAATCTATGGGTTTGAGTCCTAGTTGGTTGAGTAGATGACATGGAATGATGATACTAGCTTACAAGCAAGGTTTTATGATGTTACCAACGAGATGACCTGGTGTTTAATTTGTTTAATGAAAATGGGAATGTGTTAAATGTTTAAATTGGAGTTAAAAGAAGGTTGTGATAGCCGTGGAAGTTAGAGGCCCCGGGGGGGATCGATACTAAAAATTGCACTAGCCAATGTAGGGGTCGTTATGGACTTAGGGTTAGATTCCCCTTGCTAAGAACATGTTGTTTGAGTCCACCTTATTATTATTATTATTATTATTATGATTAGGGTTCGAGTCCTCCATATCATATTTCATGATCGGGTTCTTAAGTCACCTTACTATATGATTAGAGGGTTCGAGTACCTCATGCATATATATATGATCTTTCTCCAAATTTTTCCGCTACACATACTGAGGCCTGACAAGGGGGTGTGAACTGGGGCCTATATAGGTCGTGGGTACTATTATTATAACGTTTAAGCAACACAACGCAGGTTATGATTTTTAAACGTTCATGTTAAGACTTGTTACCTATCCGGGCATGTGATATGATATATCTGTATGTGCATTTTTTCATGTTCATTGGATTTTGAATGATTCAAAACTATTGATCAATGCATTATATTATCCTTATCCCTGAGTATTATGCTAGCATTCACCACTCTAACTATTTTTGGATGATGTATTCCTATGCGATGCAGGAATTACCCGTACTTCTACTTCTCGTGCATAATATTTTGGATTTGGGGTCAGTTCGTGAGTTGACATTAAAGGGGTGAGCTTCCATAATCAGAAATCTACATTTTATGTTTTTGTATCTAGTGTCTTAATTGTTTAGACTTGTTTTGGCTAGAGTCGGGAGATATGTCCCAATACCTTATAGGTATTTAGTTTTTGTATTTTCTTGGCTTTGTTGGATCACTATGGACTTGGGTGTTATTAGTAAATCATTTGGTCCATTTCTGGTTAGGAGATTATAGACATGATTTAAATTTCTTTAATCTTATACTTATGTTATCTAGTTATATGTTCGGAATTCATTAAATAAGGGTGATCTTGCATGGTTGGTGAGGTACAGGGGGAGATTTCCGGTCCACGTGGGACTTGAGATACCCATCATGACTAGGCCCTAGTTTGGGTTATGACAATATTTATACGCTCTGAAACCCAGCCAATGTTGTATGGGCACTGCAAGCCCACATGAATCGGAGGTCGCCTCGTTAACCCAATCTAATCATCATCATAACAACCACAAAGGTCAGGTGTATTCCGACCTTATAATAAGATAGTGGAAATATAAGGATAATAGTCAATACTTAGACAATAACTAATATTTCATTAATGCCAGTGGTCTAGCCAAAACACCCAAGTCCACAGTCATCCACAAAACCTCCATCAATGTCGAAGTCAACTAATATGCCAGGACATGCCCCAAACAATTACCATGCATCAAATCTATACAAGTTTATGACATGGAGTAACATGACTATGAAAGGTAGATCTTTCGGGATATGGAAGCTCACAACTTCAAGATTAATTCCCAAACCTCTTGAACACCAATTCACTGTGTAGAAGAAGAAGAAGAATAACATGCTCCGATCCCTATGTCGCTTAGGGATATAGCGTCCAAAGATGGTTAGCGGTTGGAGCGCTAGCATGTAACTCAAGGATACAGATAAATAAAATAATCATTCAAAAAAAGTCAATATATCATATTCCATAACATTCATACACTTATCCTTACATATAGATACATATCACATGCCAACAAGATATCAAGACTTGATAAAATTCTCGAACTCTTAAATCATGAGACATAAAGTGGAGGACTCCGATATTCCACACTTAGATTCAAACAACTCTTATTAAGCATAGAACTTTAATCACATTCTTAATCACATACTCATACACATAGACACACACAACATGATCATATTATAACACAAGGGAAAATATCTTAGCATGTATTCTCAAATCATTCATTCATGAGATATGGAGTGAAGAACTTTCAACCAAGTTAGAACATTTCACCAGTCTCTTTGCCATTTCATTTGACTAGGAGCTCGAATCACTAGTCATTTCATTTCATTGGACTCAGAACTCGAATCACTAGTCATTTCACCAGTCTAGGAACTCAAATAACTAGCTGTTTCATTTAGTTGGACTAGGAACTCGAATCACTAGGTATTTCATTTGTCTAGGAACCCAAATCTCTAGTCTTTTTCTTTCATTAGACTAGGAACACAAACCACTAGTTGTATCATCAGTCTAGGAACTCGAATCACCAACCATTTTATTTGGCGAGGTATTCTAACCTCAAAAGATCTCTTCATACTAGGAAATCGAATTGCTAGTTGTATCACCGGTCTAGGAACTCTAATCACTAGCCATGTCATAGACAACGAACTTAAATAACCCGTCATTTCATGGGACTAGGAACTCGAATCTCTAGTCATATTATTAGAAGAGGAACATGAATCGCCCGTCGTTATTAGTCGCCATTTGAACTCTTGACCCATTAGTTCATGCATTTACACTCAAACAATTTATATCACATTTAAGGACTTTGGCTTCTTTAGCCAATTCAACACTATACAAGACCACATGGTTCTCGTGGGAGCCTTTATTGCTCAACCATCTCAATAGGACAATGCCTTAACACATTTCATCATACAATTCAATTCATGGTCATAAATACCCATACGGGGACATAAGAGCTTTAGTTATTAGGCCAATACCTCAATTCAATTCATCATTCAATTCAATCGGCGGTCATCAAGACACTTACTAACTCATTCATTCTTCATAAACATTTCTATGACACACTTTAGTTCCACACACAATTTGAAGTTCAAGCTTATGTAATTGAAGCTCTCTTATTAGCCATAAAACCAACATGGACATAGTTTAACAAATTACATGGGAAGAAACATCAACACATTATCAATTATCAAATATTCATACTTATAGGGTCATCACCCTATTTAAAGCCATAAGTTAATCCCATTACATGAATAACAAGGTTCTTATATACCATTTACCAAGAATTTACAATCATTGTGACTCAATACATGGCCAACAAGGTCTTTACCACCCATCCACAATTATTCACATTCATCTAGGCACTATCATGAATCATTCATGTTCACTAGATCAATTCCAGAGACACACATTTGAGCTTCACAACACCATTTAACCACTAATTACTTCAATAGACTAAATGCCTTAGTTACACTCATTTATTAAGTACATTTACAGTCATGAAGACCCACATAATTACTCACCTATCATTAGAAAGCTTAGACAACATTCTCACCACATTTAGTCTCAACACACACATCAAGTTCATTTTCATGTTTAGGGGCTTCAACCCCTTATTTGTCATTAGTCCAACAATGGCATCAACTACACAATACATAGCTCAAAATAACTTCACAATACCATCTTTCAACCATTCATGCTTAACGGGCAATTATCCTAGTTCAAAACTTCACCAATATGTGACTAGAGAATTCACTTAGACATTTTCACAAACACCTTATGTGCAAACCTTTATCAAAGGCATTTTTATGGTAGAAATTATTAAAATTAGGGTTACTCAAGACCCTCATGTTAAACCATATACAACAAGCATCCACATATGTAATTCCTTATCAATATCACATATAAACATAAGTCTAAGCAAGATTCACCTTTGTACATCGTTAGGCAACCAAACCCTTTTCATTTGATTTCAAAAATCACCATATACACTTACTAATCCATGTGTGAAATATATGGGTTTAGAGATATTTAAAGAGGGATTGAGATACATGACTTAACCAACTTGAATCACCAAGAATGTTGACTCCCTCTTGCCACTAGAATATCACCCTCCAAACCCTAGCCTCCAATCATGCTTCAAGAAGCCTTTAAAGTGTTTAGGAGTGTTTAAGTCTTGTAAAATGAGGGATTAGGAGGCTACAATGTCTTATATAGTGAGATATCTTAGTGTTTTAGGCAAGGAAAATGACCACAATTACCTTAGTTAAAAGCTGAAAAGTGACCCTATCTAGGGGTGCGACTCCCCATACGACTTCTTTAGCAATCGTACCATTGTGTACGAGTGGTACCGTAACTCGTACCCTAGGATTTTCCTAGGTCAACAATACTATTGTGGGTATGAATGGGAACCCTTGAGTCATATGCAAAGTGTACGACTAACCTCTATATCATAAGCTTATCTCGTGACAAAAATAGTCCACTTGGTTTGAGGCTCCTCTCTATACGATTGAGTAGCATACGACTAGTATGCCTTAATTATGACTAAGGGGAGGTCATGTCAAAGAGGAAACAGTATGATACCCAAATGGACTGATCAAGGTATAAAAAAGGAGAGGAAGGTGGATATGAGTCGTGACCAAGGATACGAGTGGCTTGTCAATCGTTCCTTGGTCAATCATATTCCAAACCAAAAATTTTTGCAAGGTCACATACTTGGGTGTTTCATTCTCCCGTACTTAGGATCATTCATCCAGGAATGATGGACCAAGTAATCATAACCATAAGTTAAGACATCATCACAAATCACACAACTTCTAAAAAAGTTAGAACAAGGTACACAAAAAAGTTGCGATCAACACATATCATGATCATCAACAATAAACCATTCATTTCATCGATCTTTGGGATTTCCAACTCATCATATATCAAAGACACTCGACCAATTCAAAACATAAGGGCTTAAACCCGACTTTCAAAGATATAAAACAACTCAAGCATTGTAAACTTCTATCCTCTGTCTAATGATGGCATGAATCAATTATAAGCATCCGGGATTTGACCTACCGACTATCAACAACATAAACCAAGTTAGGAATACCAACAAACACCTCAGTCATAAGCTTCGGGAATAGAACAAAATTGTGGATACTTGGACTTCATGTCCTCTTCTGCCTTCCAAGTAGCTCTCTCAGACTATTGGTTACTCCATAGAACCTTCACCGAAACCACTTTTATCCTTCTTAATCGGTGAACTTTCCAATAAAAGATCCTTGCTGGGATCTCTTCATAAGACAAAGAACCTTAAGGACCTATGTATTTACGCTACATAGAGACATGGAAAACCGGGTGAATGTAGTTCATACTCGAATGTAACTCTAACTCGTAGGCAACATTTACAACCCTCTTCATAATAAAGTAGGAACCAACATATCGGGGAAAAAGCTTCACCTTATTACCACTCGCATCTCTTTCTTCATGGGAAACACCTTCAAGATTACCCAATCACCAATACGCCAGATGTTTCCATAGGAAATTTGGCAACTTTGAGAAATTTTCAACCTCTCATGAATCACCTTCATCTTTTCTCTAATGCTTGGTGAACTAAATTAGGGTCAAGCAACTCACACATAGAAACCACATACCATCAAATAGGAGAAAGACATCTCTTACCATACTATTCCCCAAAAGGTAACCTAGAATCTCTCCTACTTAGGGGCTTTTACATTCCCCATTTCATAACATCACCATGCTCTTTGAGCCACTAACCAATAGAAGAACGGTCACGGAGGAACTAAAGAACAAGAACTACTCATGCTACTCAAGGAAAGACTCTCAGTAGAGATACATCACTATAGGTATGGGGTGCTTCATTGTAACCACCTAGATTATAAATGAGACCCATCCCGCACAGCATACCAAAAAGGAGTCCTTAGGTTCTGACAACAAGAGACACACCACCACATACCTTTTGTGGATCCACCATGATCCCTTCACTATAAATAGATAACATGAAAAAGAAAAGCTATTGTTTCCAACCAAAACTCACACTTGGGGAACTTGTCAGGCAAACAATGATCCTTCAAAGATTTTAACATGGCACAGAGGTGATCTACATGATCCACCTCGCTCATATAATAAGCTAAGATGTCATTAATAAAGACAACGATAACCATGTCCAAGAATGGACGGAAGACCCTATTCACCAAGTCAATAAATGTCGTCATGTCATTGGTCATTAGAAGGACATGAAAAAAAACTCATTAACCATGTGAATGGGTTCTAGAATAGACTCTTTCGAGTTAGAATATTTTACTCGGACCAAATGACACGAACACCCCTTTGAAATCATCTTTTGGACTTTGAGATAAGAAATGAACCTCCCTTTAGAGACTAAGGAACTACTTTCCCACAAAATGACAGACTCATTAGGGAATTTAAACATGACCCCGCGGGTCCTACATTGTAAGAAAGCATAGCAAGAATGCAACCAATCCATCCCCAGAATGATGTTGTTGTCAATCTCATTCAACTCTAAGAATCTCATAAGAGTATGGCGGCCACTAACAGATGCCACGTACCCCATGTAATCCCCTTTTAACAACCACAGAGTCTTCTACTAGTAGAAATAGAAAAAGGACTTACTGACTCTTAGGACAAATACCAAGGTGCATAGTCACATTTGGGTCACAAAAGAAAGAGTTGACTCTTGGTCAAGCAAACAATACATATCACAAGATAAAAGTTCCAACATACCTACTCAGTATTAAAAGATGCCTCGGGTACCCAAGGGATCGTAAGAGCATTAAGACGGTCCTAACTAATGTCGAAGCTAGAAGCGACAGACCTTTGTTCAAGAGATATAGAAGTGGTAACCGATATCCTTTGCATTACCTAAGTGATAACCACTATAGGAAACTAATGTTGCATGTCACCTAATTAGAAAGAATTAAAACAATGGTTCTTTCCTTTCTAGCAACAACCATGGTGAGATCGACTACAAAACCGACAATAAGGATTGGTGAATGCAAAACCCAACTGACCTTATGTTGGGCACCCTTTTCCCTACTAGCATCACCAATCTAAAGACACTCGCCTCCTAACTGGTTTGGGTAGGGAGCACTAGTAAAGGAATAGGGGATAGGACCCTCCCAATACTTTCTCCTAGACTACTTTCCACCAACCTAAGCCAACTAAGAGAGGGGGTGATGGAACCCGACATTTTAAGGCAACTAAGGAGAAGTGTCACCCCCAATAGAGGGGTTAGTGGGTATAAGTAGAAACCCATGAGGATAGTCAGATGACACGACCCTTGATCGGGTTGGAACCCAGAATTTGGAAGAGGTTTGTCCATATTGACCCTAGTTGGGACACAAGAGCTTGATTGAATGTCAGATATCCTTGGATGATCTGAAAGATGATTAAGTAGATATTACAGGAATCTAAGACCTTAGACTCTATATAGCTTGAGATTGAAACAATATAAAGAGAAACATTCTTAAATGCCTCACAAGCACTCTCTTATAAGTGTGGTGTGCTACACACCCATAAAATAGACTCTACTTGACATGACTTTATGGACTCCCAACTAACCATGAACCTAGGCTCTGATACCAACTTGACATGCCCAAAACCTGGTCCATGACGTATGGGCACTCTAAGACCACATGAACCAGAGATTGCCCTATTAACCTTACCTAATCATCATCACAACAACCACAAGGGTTGGGTGAATTTTGACCATATAAATAAGATTTCGGTAATATAAGGATAATAGACAATACTTAGACAATAACTAACATAGCGCCAATGGTCTAGTCAAAATAGCTAAGTCCATAGTCATCCACAAAACCTCTAACAATGCCAAAGTCAACTAATATGTTGGGACATGCCCCGGAAAATAGACATGTACAAAATCTATACAAGTGTATGACATGGAGTAACGTGACTATGAATGGTAGATCTTCTAGAGTATGGAAGCTTACCACTTCAAGGTCAATTCCCGAACCGCTCGAGTCATAGAAGAAGAAGAAGAAGATGATATGTCCCCTATGTCATTTGGGGACATAGCATCCGTAGATGGTTAGCGGTTGGAGAGCTATCATGTAACCAAGGATAAGGATAAATAACATAATCATTCAAAAATAAGTCGATATATAATACTCTTTAACATTCATACACTTATCTTAACACATAGATATATATCACATGCCAATAAGATATCAAGACTTGACAATAATCCCAAACTCTACAATCATAAGACATAAAGTGGAGGACTCTGATATTCCATACTTAAGTTCAAATTGTTCTTACTAGGCATAGAACATTAATCACATTCTTACACACATACTTATACACATAGACATAAAAAACCATTCAACTAAGTTAGCACATTTGACCAATCTCATTGCCATTTCATTGGAATAGGAACTCAAATCAATAGTCGTACCACTGGTCTAGGAACTTAAATCACTAGCTGTGTCTTTTGATGAGGTATTCTAACCTCAAGAGATATCTTTGGACTAGAAACTTGAATCGATAATTATATCACCGGTATAGGAACTCAAATCACTAGCCGTGCCATTAGACGAGGAACTCAAATCACCCATCATTTCATGGGACTAAAAACTAGAATCACTAGTCATATCATTAGGCGAGGAACTCGAATTGCTCATCATTATTAGTCTCGATTTGAAATCTTAACCCATTATTTAATGCATTTACACACATATAATTTATATCACATTTAAGGACTTTGGCTTATTTAGAAAATTCAACATTATACATGACCACATGGTCCTCGTAGGAGCCTTCATTGCTCAACCTTCTGAATAGGCCAAGGCCTTAACATATTTCATCATACAATTCAATTCATAGTTTTCAAGGCCCAGACAGGACCCTATGGTCTTCATAGAAATATTTATCGATTAAACACTTTATTAGGACAGTGCCATAATTCAAGTCATCATTCAATTCAATCGGCTGCCATCAAGAACCTTACTAACTCATTTATTCTTCATTAACATTTCTATGCCACACATTAGTTCCATACACAAATTCAAGTTCAAGCTTAGGGAATTGAACCTCTCTTATTAGCCTTAAAAAAACATGGACATAGTTTAACGAATCACATGGGAAGAAACATCAACACATTACCAATTATCAACCATTCATACTTATAGGGAAATCACCCCATTTAAATCCATAAGATAATCCAATACATAATTAACAAGGTTCTTATCAACCATTTACCAAGCACTTACAATCATTGTGACTCAATACATGGCCAACAAGGTATCTACCACCCATCCATAATTTTTCACATTCATCTAGTCAATATCATGACTCGTTCATGTTCACTAGACCGATTCCATAGACATACATTGGACCTTTACTACACAATTTAACAACTAATAACTGTAAAAGACTAAATGCCTTAGTTTCACTCATCATTAAGTACATTTATGGTTATAAATACACATATAATTATTCACATATCATTATAAAGTATACACCACATTCTTACCATATTTAGGCTTAACATACACATCAAATTCATTATTATGTTTAGGGGCTCCAACGCCTTATTAGTCATTAATCCAACAATGGTATCAGTTGCACAATACATGGCTCACAATACCTACTCAATATCATTTGTCAATCATTCATACTTATTGGGCTATTTCCCTAGTTCAAATCATCATAGACATGTGACTAGACAAATCACTCAGATAATTTCACAAACACTTTACGTGCATACCTTTAAAAAGGCCATTTTTATTGTATAAATCATTAAGATTAGGTTTACTTAATACCCTCATATTTAACCACATACAAAAAGAATAAAAACATTAAATTTATTATCAATATCATATATAAACATAAGCATCAGCAAGATTCACCATCATATATCGTTAGGCAACAAAACCCTTTTCATTTAATTTTAAAACCACTATATACACGTACTATTCCAAGTATGAAATAGATAGGTTTAGAGATATTTAAATATGGTAATGGATAAATGACTTAAGTAACTTAAATCACAAAGAATATTGAATGCCTCTTGTAACTAAATATCACCCTCCAAACCCTAGCCTCTAATCTTGCTTTAAAAACCTTTATAGTGTTTAGGAGTGTTTGAAACTTGTAAAATGAGGTCTTAGGAGGATACAATTCCTTATATAGTGAGAGATATTAGGGTTTTTTTCTAGGGAAATACCCACTAGGCCCTTACTTAAAAGCTAAAAAGTTCCCCCGTCCAGGGGTATGACTCCCCCATATGACTCCCTTAGCAATTGTACCCTAGGGTACGAGTGTTACCTTAAATCATACTCTAGGTTTCTCCTAGGTCAACCATGATATTATGGGTACGGGTGGGTACCCTAGAGTCATATACCAAGGGTATGACTCACTCTTAACTTGTAATCTTCACTCATGAAAAAAATAGTCCACTTGGTTTGAGGCTCCCATCTATACGATTGAAGAGTATATAACTCATATAAATTGATTACAACCACGGGGAGGTCGTGTTGTATAGGAAAAATTATGATACCCTCATGTACTTATCAAGGTATAAAAGGGGATGGCTAGGTTGGTACGAGTCGTTACCAAAGATACGATTGGCTTGTCCAATCGTACCTTGGTCAATCATGCTCCCAAAAATTTTTTTTGCAAGGCAACATTATTATGTTTTTCAAAGATTGTATTAGATCCTAGGTTTGGTGTCATTGGGTTTCCAATAATGCTGTGTCAAGCATAGTCTCTTTTATTGGTGTGTAGTGCACCACACTTATAAGGGAGAGGCTATAAGGCATTTGGGAATGTTTCCCTTTCTTGTGATCTATTCTTTGAGATATAGAGTCTAAGGTCATGAAATCTTCTCTAATTCCCATATATTTTCTTTTAATATCATGCTTCCAAGAAGATTCGATGCTCATGAAAATTCTTCTATCTTGTTTGAGGATATTGAAGATGGAACTCATCTTACCCCTAGGGTGCAGAACCAATTTAGGGTTGATGCGTCTTATTGACTAAGTAGAGTTCCACTGGTTTCTCTAGTCCTCATCAAAAACCTTAGTGTGAAGTGTTTGATGCTGGGTTCCACTGGTATATTCACCTATTGACCTAAATAGTAGTCTCTTTGTCACGTTAGTCTAGTCTTATTAGTGGGAGAAAGAATCAAGCTAAGAAGAGGGAGAGGAAGAAAAAGAAACTAAAATATTCAGAGAATGTTGGGGGTCATCACAATAGCAGTAGACATGGTAGATAGTGGACTAAGGAAGGGACCAAGGGAAATTCTGGTTTATACCCATCAACTAGAGCCCCTTACCCAAACTTGTTCGGAGATTGTTATTTTCAAAAGGTTATAGGTCCTAGGGCTTTGGGTTCCCAATATTAGTCTAGTTAAAACACCCCAAACTTTGGCCCTTGTAAAACTTTCTTAGTCTTGAACATTTTTTGTATGATACGAGTTAAACCATACGACTCGTATGGTTTGGATATTGTTCAAGGACCCTAGTCATATGTTGGTCGGTGTCACATTGGCCAAGTTTATCTCTTGATATGAGAAGGCATCATACAGTTCATATGATCATGATACGAGTAGTAAGTTCCAAGCTGTATGTTGTTCTATTTTTAGCCTTGATATTCTACTTAGGGTACGAATTAGAAGGTACTAGTCAAATGGTTGGGTATAAGTGAGGCCAATGAGTCATATGTTGGAAAAAATATGATGTCCAATATTCTGACCAAGATACGAGTAAAAGGTACCACTCGTATGATAAGGATATTTTATACATTGCTCACCCCAAAACCTTAATATACCACATCTTATGAAACTATTTGGTACCTTATTTTTCACTTTAAAAGATCAAAACACTCTCAAGAACTCTATTAAAACCTCTCAAGGAGATTGAGGGCTAGGGTTTCATCAAGGTGGTCATCTAGAGACTTAAAGACACAAATCTCTCTACGAATCTTTGTGAATAAGGCATGTGGCATTTCATTCATTATTAATTCATAAAAATCATGTTTGGTAAACACTGTTCTTAAATTATAAATGGAGGTTTTGAAATCCATGATTGAGAGTTTGAATGTCTAATAATTAGCCTTGTTCTCTCATAATTACACTTATGTTTATGTGTGTTTTTTATAATGAGTTTTCACATATGGGATCATGGAAATTGTGGTTTAATGAATGGGTCATGGTTAACCCTAACATGATGGTGACTTGAATAATGGTTGGGTAATAGTATGCCCTCAACCTGTTTGTAAAATTATCTATGAGAAGAATTTTGTCACAAGATGAGTTATGTTTTGAACTAATGGTTGTCATAAGAATGTTGATGAAGGATGAATGGTTTTTAAAAGTCTTGATTACCACAAATTTAATCCAATTGTGATTTGAACTAAGACATTGGCCTAATAATGTAAATGGTTGGTAATTTATTTCATAAAGACCTTGTGGATCATAAATTGATTTGAATTGTAACTTTGGTGGTTTGAATGGCTAAATGGGTTTGAATTCCTTAATATTGAATTGAATTGATGTCCTTTTATAGACTATGGGTTTGAGTCCCAATGTTGAATGATAATGGTTTTGGCATGTTGTACGCTTGTAAGTGGGGTTGGTGTGATGATACCAATGAGATGCCTTTGGTAATTAATTACACTAATGTATGTGTGTATGTGTAAAGAATGTTTTAAATTGGGTTTTAAAGCAGGATATGTAGCCAGGCCATAAAAGTAGAGTCTAAATAACTAACACTAGAAAGTACACTAGTTGATACGAGTGTCTATATGATCGGGAGGTTCGAGTCCCTTGAATGGATATATAAATGGGAGGTTCGAGTCCACCATATTGTATACACTAGTTCTAAGTTACCTTGATTATTAAGAAGGTTTGAGTCTTCCATAAAGGCATATACAGTTATGGATATTCTCTGGTTCGTGAGGCCATACGCACTGGGGTCATTCTAGCTAGGGGAGAGCTGGGCTCATATAGCCTGTGGGTTCCTTGTTATATGAAAGTTATTCTACACAGCACAGACTAATGTTTTCAAAGCTCATGCTAAGCCTTGTTCCCTATCCCGATATAATTTATATATATGTATACATGTGATTGCATATGATAATTTGACTGGATTTTATTGATGGAATTATTTTATCCCTCTATCTCCAAGTTGTATTCTATCATTCTAACCAATAATCATCTCTGAACACTGTACCGCTAAGCAATACAGGGACCAGAGCTTCTTCTTCTTTTCTTGCATAGTGACCAGCTGTATGAGTTGCTTGTGAGTTGACATTGAAGTGGTGTGTTTCATACTTCAAAAGTCATTGATTTCATGATCTTTTACTCTTTATCATAAACTTTTTTGGACTTGATTTTTGGCTATTGTCGGGGCATTTCCTAATTTTTTATTAACTTTTAATAATAGAGGCTTTGTGGATTACAGTAAACTTGGGTGGGTTGGTATAGTGTGTTGTAGTGATGATTGGTTTTGATATTTCATATGTCATTGATAGTATTATTTAGCATATCTTGTTATATATTTGCAATTCATCCAATACCTATGGTTGATATGTTGCTTAGGTTAGGCGGATGGGTGATCTCCGGTCCATGTGAGACTGAGATACCCATCATGGCCAGGCCATGGTTTGGGTCATGAAAAAATTTAGTATCATAGACTAGGTTAATGGTTAATTTGGTGTCCACAAAGCCGTTTCAAGTAGAGTCTATTTTATGAATGTGTAGCGAGCCACACTTATAAGAGAAAGGAAATGAGACATTTAGGAATGTTTCCCTTTCTTTTTTTTTGTTTTGAGATATAGAGTCTAATGCCTTGGATTTTTCTAAATTCTATTTGCTTGTCTTTCAGATCATTCCTCCAAGAAGATCTAATGTTCATGAAAACTTTTGTGTCCCATTTGGGGATAATATGGATGGGGTTCGTCAAACTTTTTGGGTCCAAACCCGGTCAAGGGTCGCTATATCTAACTGTCCTTGTAGGGTTCCACCCACACCTATAAATCCTACTCCTGAGGGTGGCACTCATACTCAACCTCCTTCCGAGGAGGTTAAAAATTCTAAGTTTCGTTGCTCCATTACTCTAGTGACTCAATTAGATATGCCTAAGTCATAATAGTCTTGTTCTGTTGGGGCTACTATGGGTTCGTTTAAGGCCACTAGAGTTGGCCAATATATGAGGTTGCATCCTCTGATGTTTACTGGTACCAAGGTTGAGGAGCATCCTCAAAGTTTCATTGATGAAATGAAGAATTTATTCTAGGTTATGCATGTTTCAAAGGTTGAGGGTGTGGAATTTGCTGCCTACTAATTTAATGATATAGCATACCAGTGGTACAAAGAGTGGGAAAAGTTAGGATGCTAGTTCTGTCGTGTGGAATAATTTCTCAAGAGTGTTTCTGGGCCTCTTCTTTCCTCAAGAGTTTATTAAAGCTAAAGTGGAAGAATTTGTTAACTTTAAGTAGGGAAAGATAGCAGTCAAGGAGTATACCTTAAAATTCCATCAGTTTTCCCAGTATGCTTCTTAATTGGTATATAACATGTGAGACCGAAAGAGAATGTTTGCTTCAGATTATCTCGTGAGTTAGTTCTTGAAAGTAAGGTTGCCTTGCTGATTAAGAACATGGACATCTCTAGATTGGTTATGTATATGCAACAGGTTAAAGAAGATAAGAAGAAACAGGCTGATATTGGTTAATGGTAGAGTAAGAAGCCTCTATTTTAAAAATAGAGTGGGAGCCAATAGTAGAGTGAGAAGTGACCTAAGAGGAAGAGTTGGGGGAGTCCAAATCCTATTCGATGGCTAGTGCTCCCTACTCGAATTCGTCGGGAGATAAATATTTTCATAGTTCTAATCTTCAAGGTCACAAGGTGCCTATTCTCAGGCTAGTGGGGCCAAGACTGCACCATCCTACCTTTCCTGCTAAATTTTTGGTTGGCATCATTATGGTCAGTATGAGGTAGGGAGGAACTAATTTTTTATGTATGGTTAGATTCATCATATGCAGTGGTATTATCCCTCTAGTGTTGCTTCTAGGGCAAACAAGGTTCATGCTGCCTCTTCATTCTCTCCTACCTCGAAAAGTGCCACCTCTAGCTCCAGCACTGGTCAGAACTGCCTTTATGCTCTCACATCTTATCAAAAGTCTGATGCATTATCTAATGTTGTTATTTGTATATTGATACTTTTTTCCCGTGACATTTATTCTTAACTTGATCTGGGGTCCTCTCTCTTATATGACCCCATTTATGGCTGTGCATTTTGGTTTTGGTCCTGAGTATCTGTTTGACCCTTTTTCTATTTTTACCCTAGTAGAATACTCTATGGTTGTCAAAACAGTCTATAAGGGGTGTGTGGTAGCTGTTGGTAGTAGAAAAACTCTGGTAGACTTGATAAAGTTCGACATAGTTGATTTTGATAATATTCTGGGTATGGACTGGTTACACTTATGCTATGCTTCCCTAGACTGTCGGACCCATAAGGTCGTGTTCAAATTCCCTAATGAGGCAATTATTGAGTGGGAGAGTGGTTCCCTAGATCCTGAGGTGAAGTTTATCTCATATCTTAGAGCTAGAAGATTAATATCAAAAAGGGTGTCTCTGTCATCTAGTACGGTTTAAAGATTCTAACTTGGAGGGTACTTCTTTGCATTTTGTTCCTGTGTTAAATGAGTTTCCTGAGGTCTTCCCTGGTGACCTTCCCGATAGGAAGATTGATTTTGATATTGATATTATTCTAGTGACTCGTCAAATTTTTATTATGTTGTATATAATGGCTCTGACTGAGATAAAAGAGATTAAGAAAAAACTAATGGATCTCTTAGACAAAGGTTTCATCCATCTAGTGTGTCCACGTAGGGTTCACCAGCGTTATTCATGCACAAGAAGAACGGTTCCCTTCGGATTATATTGATTATTGACAATTCAATTATGTGACAGTAAAGAATAAGTATCCCTTTTTGAGGACTGGTGATTGATTAGTGGTGATTTTACTTATTATTCACGCCCATCATTTGTGCACCTTACCTTTTTTTCATTAATAAGTGTGACATAATTGTGATTGAATGCACTAACATCCTCATGTTGCAGGTACAACGGTGATGAGATAAAAATGTGTGGATTGGAGCTACAAAAGTAACAAAAGGAAGAAAGAAGAATCCCACAATTGCACTGACTCAAGCAAGTCAAAGTGTTGCAATCGTGTGGAATTTCCTGCGGTCGTTGTACCGCGGTCGCGTTAAAGACACCATGATCGCGGTGTAGCATAATTTCTTCCCAAGGGAAAAACTGTAAATGCATGAAGCCGTCCCAAATTTGCCCATCAAAAGAAGAGTCAAAACCTAATCCAATGGGGGATCCATCATTCTAAAACCCTAACTCCCATCCTTAGTTTAGGGTTTTATATTTTTCTTGGAGATTGGAGCTAAATTTGTATAAATTTTGAGCTAAGAAGACATTAGAGTGACTTCTATGCGGAGAATTGGCAAATCCTATTGAGGATTCATTGAAACTTAAAGTGTGGTTTGCATTCTTCTTATTTTTGATGAATCAATGTAATAAATATTGAGATTTTTTTTTCGTTTATTAGCATTAGGAGTAGCTAGTTCTTCCTCTTGGCATTATGTTAGAATAGGGTACAATTGTGTGTGAGTTGTGATTCATTTGTGCAATGTTAGTTTGTTGGTCATGGGTTCTTCTATTGCTTGACTAAATTTGTTAGGATTTGTGGGTGAAAACCCTAAATACCCAAATGGATTTAATATGTGAAAATCCCAAACTCTTGAAAGCTCAAACCGTCATTGAAACAGGGGTTTCGTTGAGCTTTTTGAACCCATATCATCCTTGAAAGAGGGATGTGGGAACCAAGTCAATAGTAGATAATTATTGGGCTTAGTTTGCTAATATTCATCATCTTAGACATAAGGGTGAACATGAGGTTGACTATCCCTTGAGTACCATCCTAGAAATAGGGGTGCCTAATTCAGGTATTGGGTGAATTTAGTCAACACAGTCGTTATGTTCCTGAAAGAGTCAGTGGGTGAAATCTTTGTGGTTTGTTTGAAAGAATAACCATAAAGATCTTTTACCTAGCCTACCACATAATAAACTATTATAATTTGCATTGAATTTTCATGAACAATTACATGACTTGCCCCTAGGAGAGCATAATCCCAAGATCCATGCCTAATTGACTACACTCTAATCATTCTTAGTCTCGAATTAGCCCTTTTGAAGCTTAAGAACTACTTTCACATTCTAAAAGATTG
This sequence comes from Capsicum pubescens, assembly GCA_030864215.1. Lineage (NCBI taxonomy): Eukaryota > Viridiplantae > Streptophyta > Magnoliopsida > Solanales > Solanaceae > Capsicum > Capsicum pubescens. The sequence goes on from CM061538.1 coordinate 184,060,879, forward strand.
AGAACCCCCAAACCATTTTGAACCATAAGTTTAAACTTAGCAAGCAACTATTATTTCGTACTTACTCAGTCGCCACTCATATTGTTCCTCGTAGATTCGACCTCAAATCTTGTTGGGTAATTATATTGACAATGAACGCCTTGTAATTAATTTAACATGTAATTTTAGGGTTATCAATGAGCTCTTGGTTTATCTTTAGGTTTTCAAATTCTTCTTTCAGATCGATCTTTAATCCGGATACCATCAGTTAAAGATTAAGGAAGTGGATATACCTAGGACAACTTTTGGTACTTGGTCTGGTCATTTTGATTTTCTAGTTAGGTCTTTTGGGTTGACTAATGCCCTATGATATTCATGGATTTGATGAATAAAGTCTTTCATTAGTTTATGGATTTGTTCGCCATTGTTTTCATTGATGACATCTTTGTGTACTCCAAGAGGGAGGTGGATTATGGCAATTACCTCTGTCTATTTTGTAGACCTTGAAAGATCAGAATTTATATGCAAAGTTCTCCAAATGTGAATTCTTGTTGTATACCCCAACTTTTTTGTTTCATGTTATGTCTGGTGAGGGGATTATGGTGAATCCTCAAACTATTGTTGTGGTTAAGAAGTGGCCTAGACTCATGACTTTAACTGACATTCAGATTTTTTTGGGTCTAGCGGGTTATTATAGGATGTTCATGGAGAGTTTTTCTTCTATTGCTGCTCCATTAACCAAATTGACGAAGAAGAAACTGAAGTTATTGTGGTATGATGCTTGTGAAGGTAGTTTTGAGAAGCTAAAATATAAGTTGACTTCAGCTCCAGTTCGGACACTTATTGAGGGTACCGAGGGTTTTTATGGTTTATTGTGATGCATCAAAGATTGGTTTGGGTTGTGTACTGATGTATAACTGTAAGGTGGTCGGTTATGCCTCTAGATAGTTGAAGATTCATGAGGGGAACTGTAATACCCCATATATTTATTATCTAGAAAATGAACCGTTGTTCTACACATGAAACCTCCTATCCTGTTATTCATATTTTAGTACATTAATTAGGATGAGTACCCTAGTGATAATAGATCTTATGATGTGTTAAGCATGTTCATAAGAGTCACTTAGAGTAAGACAAGCTAAGAACTTTTGAATCCACCAAGTTTTCGTGTATGATTTCACATAGGTCATCTTTGAATGAGCATAACTTGGTTTATAGGTGGTAATTTGGAAGATTTATACCCTCCAAATTGTAGAGAATTGAATAATCTTTTTGTCGATACCAAATTCACCTAAAACGGACAGACGGTGAAGAAGTTATGGCGATTTAAAGTTTTAGCAGTAGCATTTCAGTCAGTGGCACGTTGCGCCGTAAGCTAAAATGACATTTGTCAATTTCCAGTGCCTCTTCATGATTCCATCGCATCGTGGTGATTTTCCAGGTCACAAACAGGGGGCAACGCGATATCTCTTCGTCGCGTCAGGGGCCCAAATCGGGTAATTTTCATAGAAATTAAATAACGCATCTAGAGGGGTATTTGGGTCACTTTCCACCCCTATATATATTCCATAAACACGAAATTAAGACCTTATTTCACCAAAACATACTCTTTCTCTCAAAATCCTCTCTAGAACACATTAGAGTTTTCAATTAGGGATTCAAGTTCAAGAAAATTCCTCCATCAATCATCAAGAATCTTCCATCTAAGGTATGCGTAGTGTTCATCTATGGATCCATTTCATTCATAGAGCTCAAGAATGATGTTTTAAATATTATATTGTGATTGTCCTGTCATGTACATATTTATCATTGTTGTTTAAGTTTCAAGATGATATCTAAAGGTGTTTTCATGAAGTGTATGTGTTGCTAGTTGAATTCCATGAACTTTATGTGGTTTAAAATGGGGAAATTCATGAAAACACACCTAAGCTAAAAGAATGCATGCAAAGTGTTTGATAAAAGGCCTAGGATGATAAAATTCATGTCCCATGATTTAATAGTGCTTGAATGACAAGTTCATGTTCTATGCTTTACGATTTCACATGAATTCCACATGATCGATATGCGTCGTTGTTGTGATATGGATTGAGCATGATATTGAATCCATGCAAGTATACATATGTTGTATGAATTTCCCTCCCATACGTAAGATGTTGAGAACTATGCTTAGTGTGAACCCCTACTTATGATATGGTGAATTGTGGACTCCATTTTATGATCAAGTCAGTTATGCGTGTCAGTTTTCTTCCATCGAGTCCTGGGGGTACTAGTACCCGAAAAATATAGTTGTGTGCCTAGAGCCATGTCACGTTATCATGATAATCTCTGTCAAGCCATGATCTATAGAACTTAGTTAGTCATGTGACTCAGGAAATCTCAGAAATCTCATGATCTCAATAAATTCTTAGATAGTAGTACTATTCCATCAGTCAACGGAAGTCAGTTACTCAATCCATGTACAACCAGTTAAATTATGTTCAGTCTCTTCAGATAGGAGTAGAAGTTAGCATCGAGTGAACCCAAGGATGGGAACTCAACTACCAGTTTAGGGTGTGATTCTTTGTAGTCATCCTTGTGTTCCAGAACTACGTAGCCAGCGTAGGTTGAGACATCTTAACCTGCCAGATCATGGTTGATGAGATGACTTAACCTGTTAATTTAGGGTTCCCACCATTCTCATTCGAGTACTTGCTAGCTAAGGGTCACTCACAGCTATCCTTACCAGTGGCGCAGTATTGACACCCTTCCAGTCGGGGCAGAGATTGGACCCCAACATAGCTATATACGTTATTAGAGCATGTCGATTAAGCAATTACCTTCCACAGTTTTAGTCCCAGCCTCACTAAAAGAACTCAGATAGGTCTTCAGAATTTAGTGTACTAGGACTGTCAGTTACAGTCAATTCAGTTACAGTACAGAACTCAGGTAGTTCCATCAGATTCAGGGCTGTCAGACACAGTCATCCATGTTATCAAAATTTTAGTATCAGTCATGTTAGATAACAGTAAACCATGTATTAGCGTACAAATCCAGATATCATGTATTCATGATTTTAGTTACTACATATGCATATTTTTACTCTTACGTTCATATCAGTCAGTCAGTTAGCATTGTTCATGTATGTAAACCCTTTTGCATTTAGCCTACCTTACTCGTATAATCAGTACTCCTATTCGTTCTAAAGCATTTGTGCTATGTCACTTTCTTTCATATTATACCATAAGTTTGGAGACACGAGTTCCAGATCAGCAGTAGCATTCCAGTCGCAAAGTTGTAGTGAGTCCTCATCCATTCGAGGACGATATAATTTTATTTCATTCATTATTGCAGTTCAATTTTTCTAAACGGAGTTAGTTGGAGACATGTTCCTTCAACTCCTTATTTCAGACAGTATTTAGAGGCTTTCAGATTTAGTTCAAATTTTAGATTTAGCTTTCAATTGTTTTGGGTATTTGTTACCCTATATATATGTTATTATTTATCAAATATTCTATTCAGTTGAACGTTATGGCCTATTGTTCATATTTTCCGCATTCTACAAGTATATTATGCAGAGTACAGGTACATATATCAGTCATGGGTTAGCTTGTGGTCCCTCGGAGTCATAAGCACCATGTAGCATTCTGGGTACCAGATTTGGGGCGTTACAGGAACTATCTGACTCATGAAATAGAATCGCTAGTTATGGTGTTCACATTGAAAATTTGGTGTCATTTTCTATATGGGGTCCATCTTGATATCTTGTCTGATCATAAAATCTTGCAATATGTGTATACTCAGAAAGAGCGTAACCACAGCCAAAGGAGATGGCTTGAGTTGCTGAAGGACAATGATATAAGTCTTTACTACCATCTAGGTAAGGCTAATGTGGTTACTGATGCTCTTATCATGTTTTCCATGGGTAGCTTATCGCATATGGATAAATATAAGAGGGGATTGGTGAAGGATATTCACCGTTTGGCTAACCTTTTAGTTCATCTCTTGGACTCCAAGGATGGTGATATGTATGCACAGAAGGTGGCACAGTCATCTCTTGGTTTGGAAATAAAGGATAAACAAGTGTTAGATCCTCTTTTAATGAATATCAAAGATGATGTGAGTAAGAAAAAGGTAATAATCTTTGATATCAGTGGGGATGGTATCTTAAGGTATCAAGAGAGGTTGTGTGTTACGAAGGTGGATGGTTTGCGAGGAAGCATTTTGGCTGAGGTCCATGCGTCGCGGTATACGATTCATCATGGTTCAACAAAGATTGATCATGATCTCAAGAAGATGTATTGGTGGAATATTATGAAATAGGATTTAGCTGACATTGTGGCTAAGTGTATGATATGTCAACAAGTGAATGTATAGCACTTTAGGCACGTTGGGTTGCTTCAAGAGATTTAATTACCAATGTGGAAATGGAGATAAAAAATTGGATTTCTTTACAGGTCTTCTGCGGTCACGTAATCAGTGTGACTCCAATTTGTTCATCGTGGATAGAATGACTAACTCCGTTCACTTCTTCCTCGAGAGGACTACTTATTTTGTCGAGGATTAAGCAAAGTTGTTCCTTCTAGAAATTGTAAAGTTGCATGGTTCACCTGTCTCGATTATTTTGGATTACGGTACTCAGTTTTCATCACATTTATAGAACTGTTTCATCATGGTTTGGTGAGTGAAGTGAGACTTAGTACGAATTTCCACCCGTAGTTGGATAGTCAACCCGAAAGGACCCTTCAGACATTGGAAGAAATGTTACGAGACTGTGTGATTTATTATGCTATTAGTAGGTTTGACCATTTTTCTTTGATTGAGTTTTCTTATAACAATAGTTACCATTCTAGCATTTCTATGGCCCCATTTGAGGCATTGTATGGTAGGAGGGGTAGGTCTTGTATTGGGTGGTTCGAGGTTGGTGAAGAGAAAATGCTTGGCACGAATTTGGTTCACCAAGGTACATAAAAGGATAAGGTGATTCGAGATAGTCTTAAGACCGCCCACAGTCACCAAAGTCCTATACGGATGTAAGGTGGAGGGATTTGGAGTTTGAGGTTTGAGATTGGGTGTTCTTAAGGGTATCTCCTATGAAGGGAGTAATGCAGTTAGGGAAGAAGGGGAACCTTAGTCCCCAGTATGTTAGCTCGTATGTGGTTTTGGAAAGATTTGGTAATTTTTCATATGAGTTGGGATTTCCATCTTGCATGTGTTTACTTCACCTGTTATTCCACGTGTAAATATTACGAACATGTCTGGGTGATCCTTCATTGGTTTTCCCTTTGGAGGACATTGGTATTTCAGTTTTTTTATCTAATGAGGAGGTCCCAGAGAGGATCTTGGATCGTCAAGTTTGTCTTTTGTGAATGAAACATATGGCTTAAGTGAAGGTTCAATGGCAGAACCAAAAGTTAGAGGAGGCTACTTGGGAAGTCGAGAAGGTCATCAAGTCTAAATATTCCTTCCTATTCCTAATTTTGAAAAATCGTGCTTGATGTATGTGTTGTTCTTAACACCTTTGTTTTATATCTTTGTTGATTACAGATTGTGAATCTCTTGGTATTTGTTTCCTATCTTAAAAGGGAGAATAGAGACGTTTAGGGTTTAATGGTGCTTGTAGTGTCTCATCCAATTATTCGAGGATGAATGATCCTATGGTGGGGAGAATGAAACATATCGAACTTTGTCCCTTGCAAGAATTTTGAGTCTCGAACATTCTGAGCATCATAATACTTACACCATACCACTCTTATGGTGTAGATAAGGTTAAAGGACCCTAGTAATATGTTGGTCAGTGTCACATTGGCCAAGTTCTACCCTTGATGTGAGAAGACATCATACGATTCGTATAATTATGATATGAGTAGTAAGGTCAAAACCGTATGTTGTTCAGTGTCTATCCTTGATATTTTTCTTAGGGTATGACTCAGAAGGAACTAGTCTTATGGTTGGATACGAGTGAGGCCAACGAGTCATATGCTGGACCAAATATGATGTCCAACATTATGACCAAGGTACGAGTGGAAGGTACAACTCTTATGATATGAGTACAAGTAGAGGGGTCCAACCGTACCCTCCTACGAGTATTTTACAACTTTTAAGATGAGGGTATTTTAGATATTTCCCACCATAAAATCTTAATACCCCACATCTTATAACACTATTTGATCCCTCATTCTTCACTTAGAAAGATCAAAACACACTCAAAAATTCTCTATAAACCTCTCAAGGAGATTAGGGGATAAATTTCACCTGGTTGGTCATCTAAAGACTCAAATGCCAAAATCTCTCTATAAATCTTCATGAATAAGGCATGCGACACTTCCTTCATTGTTAGTTCATAAAAATCATGTGTTTTAAACATTGTTCTAGAATCATAAATAGTTGTTTTGAAAACCATGGTTGTGGGTTTGAATGTCTAATGTTGAGTCTTGTTCTCTCATGATTACACTTGTGTTTATATATGTTTTTGATAATTATTTTGCACATGTGGGTGCATGGAAATTGTGATTTAATGAATGGTTCATGGTTAACCCTAACAGGGTGGTATTTTACTCGAATACTTATTTGGTAAGAGTATGTCCTCAACTTGTTTGTGAAGATGTTTATAAGAAGAATTTTTTAACATGACGAGTTATGTTTTGAACTAATACTTGATATAAGAATGTTGATGAAGGATGAATGGTTTGTAAATGTCTTGATGACCACAAACTAAATTGAATTGTGATTTAAACTAAGGCATTGATCTAATAATGTAAATGGTTGGTAATTGGTTTAATGAAGACCTTGTGGGTCATAAGTTAGTTTGCATTGTAACCTTGGTGTTTTGAATAGCTAAATGGGTTTGAGTCCCTAAATGTTAAATTGAATTGTTGTCTTTGTATAGACAATAGGTTTCAGTCCCAATGTTGAATAATAATGGTTATGGCATGTTGTACGCTTGCAATTGCGGTTAGTATGATGATACCAACGGGATGCCTTTGGTAAGTAGTGAGAAAAATGGTTGTGTGCATGCGTAAATAATATTTTAATTTGGGCTTTAATATGGGATGTATAGTCGGTCCATGAAAGTGGAGTTCAAAGGACTTAACACTAGAAATCGCGCTAGCTGGTGCGGGTATCTATATGGCCAGGAGGAATGAGTCCCCCGAATGGATATATAAATGGGAGGTTCGTGTCCCCTATATTTTTTACAATGGTGCTAAGTCACCTTGATTATGACGGGAGGTTCGAGTCCCCCATAAAAGCATATAAAGTTATGGATATTCTCTTGTTCGTGTGGCTACACGCACTGAGGACCTTCAAAATAGAAGAGATCTAGGCCCATATAGCATGTGGGTGCCTGTTATATGACAGTTATGCTATACAATATAGGTTAATGTTTTCAAATCTTATGTTAAGAGTTGTTCCTTCTCCCAACATTATATATATATATACAAGTGATTGCATATGATGAGTTGACTTGGTTTTATTGATGGAATTATTTTATCCGTCTATCCTAGAGTTACATGCTAGCTTTCACACTACTAACCATATTTGGGTGCTGTATCCCCACGCAATATAGGGAACAGAGATTCTTCTTGTTTTCTTGCACAGTGACTAGGTGTTTAGGTGGTTCGCAAGCTGACCTTAAAGTGGTGAGAGTACATACTTCGAAAGGTATTCATTTCATGGTCTGTTACTCTTTGTCGTAGACTTTGTTGGACTTTGTTTTTGGATATTATCAGAGGAAAGTCCCAACCTTTGATTAATTTTTGAATGTAAATGCTTTGTGGTTTACTGTTAACTTGGGTGTGTTGGTATAGTAGGTTATGGTTAAGATTGGTTTAGACATTTTATACACCATTAATAGTATTATTTTGCATATCTAGTTATATATTCGAAATTCATCCGACACCTGTGGTTGATCTGTTGGTTATGTTAGGTGATAACGCTCAATCTACAACTCTCGTAGGAGTGTAAAGCGGTCGTTTGTAAATTATAGAACCCAACTGGGTTGGGTATCGATCCCACAGGGAATAGCTTGGTCAACAAGTAAGCAAAGTTTACTAGACTTTTGGTGCAAGTCTCGTAAAAAGGGGGGAGTTTTGTCGTGCAAGTAATGTAACCAAACTATTAAAGTAAAAACGGAAAATAGCAAAGTAAAAAGAAAGAATGTTTAGTAGGATGTAAAACAATAAGAATTGAGAAGTTGGGGTTATTTCCACCTTATGAGTTGTACGTCTCTATTGGCTATGAGTTATGCGGAATTCAGACATGCATGTGCTTATAGAGAATTGTATTCGATGGTGAATCCAGGCGTCTTTCGACCTAAACAAGGACTATTTCACTTTAACTCTTTCGAGCTTAAAGCGTATCTAACGGTACAAATTCTCCAAGAGGTTAATCCAGTTACGACACTAACTTTTTAATAGGGGATGGGACCCTATTACCTTGACATTATCTCTTTTCCAGACATATAACTTTTCTTTCGAACAAGTTAATGCTATACTGGCGTATTCTATGCGTTTGCAACCACAAAGAATTTAGATTAAGATGAAGAGAATAATGATATAAGCAATATACGTGTCACGAATTCACAAACTCATAGCAATAGATAGTATCTCATATGGCTGCCATAACCCCAACAGAGAAGTTTAGTTACCCATGAGTGCGAAGGAAATCACAATAGACATTGTTATTATACCACAATAAAGATTTCGTGTAGCAAAGTGTGGTAGGCGTTTAGGCGTGAATTCCTTGCAAAGTAACGTTTCTCTTGTTGCGGAAATTAAGAATTGATTAGATGAATAGAAGAATAAAAAGTAGAATTAATAGAAAAGGTCTTGCGGAAGTAGAATTAGAATTAGAATTGATGGAAGAAGAATGAATTAAAAGTAGAATGAGAATTATTAAAATCTCTAGCAAAATAGGGTATTTATAATACCCATATCCTATTCCTACTAAGATAATGAATTACTTAACCCAATCCTACTAGGTTAAGGTATCATTATCCTAATCCTCATAAGTTACTGCTAGTCCCCAAAGTCTTCAGAATTGCTGTTTTTGCCCGGGACAGATTTTCCATGCGCCACTTTTGGTCCTTGGCGTCCAAGCTTTGCTTTCCTCCTTTCGTGAAGCTTTCTTTGGCGTCAGGTTATCCATAAAATGCTGAATTCTGCATCATTTATACCTGAAAACTTGCTAATCATGTTCGTTAGCTCACTTACAGGAAAAAGGACTAAAAGTGCATGAATTATATATTTTGTCCTCAAAACATCGCTAAAATATGGGTAAAATATAGCACTTTAGGCGTGTAAATTCGCCTATCATCAACACCCCACACTTGAAGCTTTGTTCGTCCTCGAACAAAATATTATGTCCCTCTCAACATTTACTTAGGGTTTCACAGCAACAACACAAAATATTCGTCAAGACAAGCATAACAATTATCAACAAAGAGTAGTTTTCTGATCATTAGTAGAAACAATTCAGCCTCCAACATAGACTCGTGATGGTGGTCAACTCATATTCAAAAGTTAAGGAACAAAGAATCATACAGGACCACCCAAAACTCATCAACCATGTGTGTCTCACAATGTATTACCCATAATCACTCACAAGTATAGCATATTTTTCAAACATGGGTATAAAAATATCTTTGCTCTCACTCTCACAAAGAATTCATATGTTGTAACTGATGACCATAGGCTTGCCCTTAGTGTAATGCTCCACTAAATGTCAGAATGCTAAGCTTAGGATCAAATAGGTCTTTTGGTGGTTGTAATGTAGGCTAAGGGACGGGTAGGACTATTTTGGCCAGAAATAGTGACTATGTTCCTAAGCGCTTTAATACATCACATTATATTATTAACACTTTTCTTTCAAAAAACCTCTCTACTTTCTTTTAATCTACCACCCTTTTTCTCCTCTTTTTTTTTCAATTTTAGACATTACCAAGTTTTTAGTTTTCCTTTCCTTTTTCTTTTCATAACATACCTCTTATGATAGCACTTCTTTTTTCATAATGAATTCAAGCACCAATACATTCTAAAGCTTCATATTCACCCAATTTCCTCTTATTCTGTCACATGACGTTTACACTTTAAAGCACTTAGGAATTTGGATCAAATTATGGTCTTGAAAAAAATGGATTCGGCTTACATATGAGGTTGTCAAAGAAAATAGGCTAAAGGCTCAAAAGGGTTTTATCTAGGATGATGTCCATGGGTAGGTATAAAGAAGGTAAACAATCATAGGTTGCCAAATAAATACCTAAATCATCTCCTAAACTTGCATTCTTTATTTTCGCTTTACATACATACCAGGCAAGTTCTAGCATCAGCCACAAGCACAGAATATACTATTATCTCACACACACAAGGCACATGGTCGACTTTATTGGGAGTAGTATAGACTCTTGACCCAACAGATGAAGGAATTAAACCAAACAATATCACATAGTGAGCCACAATTAGAGCCTAAACGTCTCAATAGTCATGATTTTAGCACAAACTCTTGTCATAACCTCATGCTGCCTATTAGAATAATTTCATGCGAAGCTAAAAAAAAAATTTAACAAGTAAAAAAAACAATTAACTACTAACAAAACAAACAAACATAAATAAATGCAAATGTGGATAGAGAAGTATAGCATGCAAATACCAGCACCCCACACTTAGACGGGACACACTGCCCTCAGTGGAAAATAAATACGAAGAACCTGGTCAGTCGGACTCCTCCTCTATGTCGGGGGTCATACCCCCTTCGTCGGAATCATCATAGGAGTCGTCGTCATCAGAATTCTCCTCCACGTCAGAGTCTGGTATTCGTCGATCATCATCGGTCGGCACATCATCATCAAGAGGTTCCTCAAAGTATGCACCTACTCCACACATCTCCCTTGCATGCTCATTCATTGGATAGTCATGATCCAGCTGTTGGAGCTCTGCAGTAGTTGGAACACGACCTCCGCTCATCATTGTAAACCGAGTCATGCCATAAAGATGGCGAAAGAAACTCTCATCCCGAGCATGTCTCTCTGCCATAGTAAGGTTGACGCCATGTGTTGATTCAGCATCTTTGACCTTTGTGAGGTCAACCTTCTTCGAATTGTGTGGGAGTTTATGACTAGCCGGTTCCTCTTCGATGTCTTCCTTCCTCAAGATTGAAGTCAACAGATTGCCGAAGCTGAAATGGGACCGCTTGTGTAGCCTAGCCTTCCGCATTGTAGATCGAATGATTGCCCCAATGTTGATAGGGACATTCGTCATCAATGCGTATACCAAGCACACTCTATCTCTTGTTATTTTTGTGTATTGCATCCCTGGAATGAAGCAAGAGTTGACTATGCGCAACCATATCCTTGCTTCCCTATTCAAAGAAGCATATGGGAAAGTGTTGTGTCGACCAGTGTCCTTGTGTCTACTCCAGCGTGCCATGGATCTTGTTCCACAGAGTGTGTGTCGGATAGCTCTATATGGAGGTCTATTGTACAGCTCCTTGAATGGTGATGGATCGACTGAAGGCAAGCCAAGAAAGGAGTTGAAGAAATCCGCATTGAGTTGTAACACTTGGCCCCGAATCTTGACTTCGCTTCCTGTGGTTTTCGGTGACCAGTTGGCATAGAATTCTCTTGTTAAATCGAGATTACATTCTCCCATGTCTCGGAAGATGAAATCAAGATGTAATGCCATGATCTTGGCCAACATGCGCGGTTCTTTCTTTGCTAGGCTTTCCTTGTTTATCAAGTCCACATAAACATATTTTCTTTCTTTGTTGTTCCTATACCATTACTTTGCTCCCTCCTCAAGAACCCATTTTATTCCGAACATGCGGCGTGGTACTTGCATCGAGGATGATTCTCCTTACTCTTTTCGGCCTCTTTTATTGCCTTTTTGTGAAGTGGTAGCCTTATCTTTGCCTTGTCTTGCTTTGGGTGCCATTGTACCTGAGACTAAAATAATGTTTATGTTAGCATCATCTCGATGGATACAATCTATAAATGAGCAATAGGGGCACCACCCCACACTTAGTTTGTTGGTACAGACTAGTGAAGTGAAAGTGGTCGACTAGTCAGACTTCATCGACCTACGTTTTTAGGTGCTATATTCCAACAATAAAATCAGAGCAGTCATACTTCTTGTAATCTTAGCAATACTTTCATGTTTGATATATCAAGACTACTACATAGGGATTGAATCAAAGTATAGTATCTATCAATAATCACAACCTCCTATGTCGGTAGGCAACTATAAGTCTTATTCCAATGAACAAGTCATTCCAACATGTAAGAATGCAAGTGACAAGATTATGCAATTTTAGTGACCATAGCAATTCCGCAAAAGTATGACAATGTATCAAAATCAAATTGGAAATAAGTTACGATCATCCTTACGTATTCATTCACTCACTTGGTTGTATCATAACAATTCAATCACTTTCAAATCATCAATACTACTTCAAGATTTAGCAATTCATAATAGGCGTAGTAATGTAGTACTTACGGAATATAAATGAAGAACAAAGAAGCACTTACTTGATTGATGACTTTGGATGATGTTTTTGTGAAGTAAGAGAGCAAAAGGAAAATTTTTGAGAGGATTTGGGGACTATAGGCGGCGCTTAAGCTAGGTTTCCAATGTGTTTTTGGTTCAAGACTAAGTCTCATATTTATAGGAGAAGTTTGGGTCGGGTTTTGACCCATTTAAAATCGGATTTGGAGACAAGAAGTGACCATAGACGGCGCCTTTTGCTTTGCCTATGCTTGGCATAGGCGGCGCCTTTTGCAAAGCATTGTTTAGCATAGGCGGTGCTCATGCCATGGAATTCCTAGGCATAGGCGGCGCCTTTAGCATGGCATATGAGATTCAGAGACAAAAGGCATTAGCATAGGCGGCGCCTATGCTATGGCATACTTGGGCATGTGCGGCGCCTATGCTATGGCACACTAGATTCCGAGATCTTAGGCCATAGTATAGGCTTTGCCTTGTTCGTGGCCTAGTTTTACCTAGGCCTAGCCTTGTTTGATGCCTATATTTTCATGAGAAATGCTCAATCCATAACATTTTGCTTCTTCATTCCTAACTTACCACCTTTAACATGCAACACGTCCAAATCGAGTTTTGAAACCAATCTCCTCGTTTTACACCTCTTGCACCTACATTTGCTCAAAAACAATAAAAATGATTAGAACGATGGGTTGCCTCCCATCCAGCGCCTTAGTTTTGGTCGTGGCATGACTCTTATTTTTGGATTTTTATTTATCAAAAGCAAAACACGTACTAGAACGAAAGGAAAAATGAAAAATGATAAACGATGGGTTGCCTCCCATCTAGCACTTGATTTATTGTCGCGGCACGACATAGTTACCTCGAGTACTTAGACTTCATCGAGATAAGTGAGGGCCATATAATTTATCAAATCAAGAGGACCGATATAGGGTTTTATTCGTTGGCCATTCACTTTGAAGACAACACCATTATTGTCTTCCAACTCTACTACTCCAGACGAGTAGATTTGGTTAACTTTGTATGGACCAGACCACTTGGATTTTAACTTACCTGGGAATAACTTCAGTCTGGAATTGAAAAGAAGTACCATATCATCCTTTTGAAAGTTTCATCGAACAATCCGCTGATCATGATACTTTTTCATCCGCTCCTTGTATAGGTCTGATCTTTCATAAGCATGGAGCCAGAATTCGTCCATCTCGTTCAGTTGCTCCAATCTCAGATTTATTGCATCATCCCAATTCAAATTCAATCGCTTCATCGCCCACAATGCCTTATGCTCAAGCTCAATGGGTAAGTGACAAGCCTTCCCATAAACTAGTTGGTACAGGGACATGCCAATGGGTGTTTTGAATGCAGTCCTGTATGCCCATAGTGCATCATCCAGCTTCCTAGACCAATCTTTCCTATTAGCATTCACCGTTTTAGCAAGGATTTGCTTGATCTCTCGATTGGAAACCTCTACTTGGCCGCTAGTTTATGGGTGATAAGGTGTGGCTACCTTATGTTGCTTGACACCATATTTTGCCAACACGGATTTGAATAGCTTGTTGCAAAAGTGGGATCCTCCATCGCTTATGATAGTACGTGGTACTCCAAAGCGAGAGAAGATATTTCTCTTCAAGAATGCAACAACACGCTTTCCCTCATTGTCGGCCAACGCTACTGCTTCAACCCATTTTGAGACATAATCTACAACAACTAGGATGTACTTCATTCCAAATGAATTTACGAATGGACCCATGAAATCAATACCCCATACGTCAAAGAGCTCTACTTCAAGGATTTTCGACATGGGCATCTCATGGTGTTTCGAAATAGCACCTTGTCGCTGACATTGGTCGCATCTTCTAACAAAGTCGTAGGCATCTCTAAATATCGAAGGCCAATAATATCCGCTTTGCAATACCTTTCTTGCTGTCCAATTACCTGCGTGATGTCCCCCAACTTGGGAAGTGTGGCATGCTTCCAATATATTAGGCACCTCTACATGGGATATACATCGTCGAATAACACCATCCGCGCATCGTCGAAACAAATATGGCTCATCCCAAAAGTAGTGTTTTACATCATGCATAAACTTCCTCTTTTGATGGTAAGATAAGTTTGCAGGTATCACATTACTTACCGCAAAATTTGCAAAGTCGGCATACCATGGTAACTTTTCCACTATCATTGCTAAGATCTCCTCATCAGGGAATGCATCATCAATCTCGATTTCAGGCTGCGCCATATGCTCATTTTCGAGTCTAGATAGATGATCAGCCACTTGGTTCTCACAACCTCTTCTATCTTTAACTTCGAAATTGAATTCTTGTAGCAGCAACACCCATCGAATTAGTCTTGGTTTCACATCCTTCTTTGTAATTAGATATCTTAGAGCTGCATGGTCTGTATGAACGATCACTTTGGTCCCCAACAAATAAGCACAGAACTTCTCAAACGCGTACACAACCGCTAGGAGCTCTTGTTCTGTGACAGTGTAGTTCTTTTGGGCTTCGTTCAGGACCTTTCTAGCATAGTATATAGGATGGAGTAATTTCTCCTTCCTCTGGCCAAGTACAGCGCCCACGGCTACCCCACTAGCATCACACATGACTTCGAACGGTAGAGACTAATCTGGTGCTACCATGATAGGAGCTTCAATTAGTTTTCCTTTGAGGCGTTCAAATGCCTTCAAACATTCTTCATTGAAGTCAAATTTTGCATCTTTCTCCAAGAGTTTGCACAATGGACTAGCAATTTTGGAGAAGTCTTTGATACACTGCCGATAGAAACCTGCGTGACCGAGGAAACTACGAATTCCCTTTACGGAAATTGGTGGTGGTAGCTTCTCAATAACCTCAATTTTTGCTCGATCAACCTCAATCCCTCTTTCAGAGATTTTATGCCCCAGAATGATACCTTCTTTAACCATGAAGTGGCATTTTTCCCAATTAAGTACTAGGTTGAATTCTACACATCTTTGCAACGCCATACTTAGGTTTTCCAAGAACGCTTCAAAAGACTCACCAACGACTGAAAAATGATCCATGAATACCTCCAAAGTATCTTCAACCATATCAGAAAAAATGGACATCATACAACGTTGAAAGGTGGCTGGTGCGTTACATAGACCGAATGGCATACGTTTGAAGGCAAACGTGCCATATGGACATGTGAACGTTTTCTTCTTTTGGTCTTTGGGGGAAATACAAATCTGATTATAGCCTGAATAACTGTCCAAAAAACAAAACCATCCTTTCCCCGCTAATCGATCTAGCATTTGGTCCATAAATGGCATTGGAAAGTGATCTTTGAGTGTCCAAGAATTCAGATTTCGGTAGTCCATGCATACTCTCCATCCGGTGACGGGTCTGAGTGGAATAAGCTCATTCTTTTCATTTGCGACCACCGTCATGCCTCCTTTCTTGGGAACACATTGTACCAGGCTTACCCATGTACTGTCGGAGATTGGATACACAACTCCTGCGTCTAACCACTTGATAATTTCTTTCTTCACCACTTCTTGCATAGGTGGATTGAGACGCCTTTGATGCTCAATGGTGGGTGTGCAATTTTCTTCAAGCTGAATCTTATGTGTACAAATCCCAGGTGGAATACCAATAATATTAGCAATGGTCCAACCAATGGCTCTTATATACTTCCGTAGAATAGCAATGAGAGCTGCAACTTGTTTCTCACCCAAATCTGCTGCCACAATGACTGGAAGTGTGTTTCCGCTTCCTAAGAATGCATACTTTAAATGACTAGGCAGCTCCTTCAATTCTAACGTGGGTGGCTCTTCAATAGATGGCTTGGCTGGTGGTGTGGGTCGATTTTTGAGATTGAGGTCCAGCTTCTTGGGAGTATGGCGATATGTCCCTAATCCTGATAGAGCACAAATAGCTTCTTCGCAATTTTTAGCATCCTTACTCTCTTCATTCATGAGCACAACCGCCACTGGGTCATCAATAATTTGCTCTTCTTCAAGTAATTCTTTCTCATCATCAAAGTAAACATCAGCCACCGAAAATACGTTCAGCTCTTTGGGTTGCTTCATTGATTTGCACACATCAAAGCGAACTACTTTGTCATTTATTCGGAATGAAAGCTCATTAGCTCTCAAATCAATAAGCACGCTTCCTGTAGCAAGGAAAGGGCGCCCCAAGATTATGGGAACTTCTGAGTCTGCTTCACAATCCAAAATAACAAAGTCTGCCGGAAAGATGAATGAAGAAACCTTTACCAATACATCACATAGAATCCCAATAGGTCGTTTTACCGATCTATCCGCCATTACGAGCCTCATATTGGTTGGAGTAGGATCACCTAACCCCAACTTTTTATAAATAGACAATGGCATCAAATTGATGCTGGCTCCTAAATGACATAATGCCTTGGCAAAATTCAAAGATCCAATAGTGCAAGGAATAGTGAAAGCTCCGGAGTCAGCCTTCTTCTTAACTAGTGATCAGGTAGCGATGGCGCTGCAGTGATGAACATTATCTTTCAACTCATAGCTTGCTGCCCGATTCTTTGTCAAAAGATCTTTCATAAATTTCGCATACCCAGGCATTTGTTCAAGTGCCTCCACCAACGGAACATTAATGGTCAGCTGCTTTAACATAATCATGAATTTGCTGAACTTTGTATCATCCGCCACCTTCTTCAATCTTTGAGGAAAAGGTGGTGGTGGGTATGGAATTGTTTTCTCCACAGCTTTCTTCTCCTCTTGCTTTCATTTTTCAGCCTTTTTAGGATGCAACATATTCGGTGTGACGTCATGGACGTCGTGGGTGATTTCTGTGGAATCTTCTCCTTTCGCCTCATCATCAATGTTCGCTACTTTGTCAACCACTTTCTTTCCTTTTGATGAAGTTTCTAGCACCTTACCACTTCGGGTAGTAACAGCCATGCATGACCCATCATTCCTTGGGTTTTGCACAGTGTCGCTAGGTAAGGTGCCAGTCTTTCTTTGATTTAGTGCTGCTGAAAGTTGGCTCAATTGCTGCTCTATTTGCTTGATTGAAGTGGAATGTGAATCAACTAATTGCTTCATAGAGGACAAATCATTTATTACCTCCGTTACTCCCGCGCTAGTTGCTTCCACTCCTTTCAGTAGTTTAGCCATCATGTCTTCCATACTTCCAGAACTAGATGTGGTGGCGTCACGTCTTCCAGGGGGAACATACAAACCACTTTTGTCATTCTTGTTCTTCCAACTACCTTGGTCCTTGTTTCCGTATTTATCATAATAGTTCCGACCTTGGTTTCCTTGGGTATTACCTCGGAAACCCCCCTGATTGTTTAAGTAGTTGGCTTCTTCTTCCGAATCAGATTCGTCTCTTCCTTTTGACGCAATGGCTTTGACTTTTTCGGTCTTCCCTGATAATAAATGCTTTGTAAGAAGATCCACTTGTGTCTTCATGTGCGCCATATCTTGATCACGTTCTTCTTCTCTTATCCTTTGGTCTGCAGTCATGCCTATAGATAAAGTGGGGCTTGCTACCTCAGAATCCCTGGTATGCCAAACTCTACTTTGATTCGTCATCCGGTCTAGCATATTGCTTGCCTGACCAAAGGTGAGATCCATGAATGATCCTCCAGCCGCATTATCCACAACTGGTTTAGTTATTGAATTCAAGGCTCTGTAAAGTATCTCCATTAGGTGAACAATAGTCATGTGATGGTTTGGGCACCTCATTAGCTTCGTCTTGAACCTCTCCCATGTTTCATGAAGGGCTTCAGTTGGAAGCTGACGAAAGTTGCTGATTTCATCTCTCATTTGTGCTCTTTTGGATGGCGGAAAGAATCTTTCTAGGAAAGCGTCTCTCAATTGCCTCCAATTTGTAATAGAATCAGGAGTCAGCCCATTCAACCATAGAGTTGCCTCCCCAGACTGAGATAATGGGAATAGACGTAATCGAATTGCATTCTGATTAACGCCAGGATTGTCAAACGACTTGCATGTAGAAATAAAGTTGATGAGATGCATATTCGGATCATCGCCTTCTAGTCCACCAAATAATCCCTTGAGTTGCAATAACTGAATCATGGTGCTTGTGATGTTGAACTTGGCTCCGGGTGCCAATGGTGGAGGAATAATGGCTCCTGTGGCTCCGGCTCCATCAAGGTCATCATCATCATCGTCAAAAGCTGGTTGCATAGCTCGGCGTTTAGGCCTAAACCTAGCTTGACGATCTCTTCTGTTGGCAGGTGTTGCGATCTCAGTTGCATGCCTAGGGTTTAGTAACTCGTCATCACCTAGATCCTCATCGTCAGCATTTGTTGCTCGCCCAGGGTTATCAATATTTTGTTGATGCACTTGGGCGGCGGCTAACGCAGCTAGTCTCGCCTGTTCCTGTTGAGCAGTCATCCTTTCAATTTCGTGTTGTGCCTCCATTCTGTGAATACGTTGTGGTTTAGGATTGATAGGTAATAACGGTTGACCAGAACTTCGGGTATGGGGCATGCACTGAATAAAAACCTGCAGTAAACAAAAACAAAAACCAAAAGTAAAAGTACGAGAATCTTTGACCAAAGGGTCTAGTAATTATTACGAACTTAATTGACACTTGTATTCCCCGGCAACGGCACCAATTTTTGATAACGCTCAATCTACAACTCTCGTAGGAGTGTAAAGCGGTCATTTGTCAAATATAGAACCCAACTGGGTTGGGTATCGATCCCACAGGGAATAGCTTGGTCAACAAGTAAGCAAAGATTACTATACTTTTGGTGCAAGTCTCGTAAAAAGGGGGGAGTTTTGTCGTGCAAGTAATGTAACCAAACTATTAAAGTAAAAATGGAAAATAGCAAAGTAAAAAGAAAGAATGTTTAGTAGGATGTAAAACAATGAGAATTGAGAAGTTGGGGTTATTTCCACCTTATGAGTTGTACGTCTCTATTGGCTATGAGTTATGCGGAATTCAAACATGCATGTGCATATAGAGAATTGTATTCGATGGTGAATCCAGGCGTCTTTCGACCTAAACAAGGACTATTTCACTTTAACTCTTTCGAGCTTAAAGCGTATCTAACGGTACAAATTCTCCAAGAGGTTAATCCAGTTACGGCACTAACTTTTTAATAGGGGATGGGACCCTATTACCTTGACATTATCTCTTTTCCAGACATATAACTTTTCTTTCGAACAAGTTAATGCTATACTGGCGTATTCTATGCGTTTGCAACCACAAAGAATTTAGATTAAGATGAAGAGAATAATGATATAAGCAATACACGTGTCACGAATTCATAAAATCATAGCAATAGATAGTATCTCATATGGCTTCCATAACCCCAACAGAGAAGTTTAGTTACCCATGAGTGCGAAGGAAATCACAATAGACATTGTTATTATACCACAATAAAGATTTCGTGTAGCAAAGTGTGGTAGGCGTTTAGGCGTGAATTCCTTGCAAAGTAACGTTTCTCTTGTTGCGGAAATTAAGAATTGATTAGATGAATAGAAGAATAAAAAGTAGAATTAATAGAAAAGGTCTTGCGGAAGTAGAATTAGAATTAGAATTGATGGAAGAAGAATGAATTAAAAGTAGAATGAGAATTATTAAAATCTCTAGCAAAATAGGGTATTTATAATACCCATATCCTATTCCTACTAAGCTAATGAATTACTTAACCCAATCCTACTAGGTTAAGGTATCATTATCCTAATCCTCATAAGTTACTGCTAGTCCCCAAAGTCTTCAGAATTGCTGTTTTTGCCCGGGACAGATTTTCCATGCGCCACTTTTGGTCCTTGGCGTCTAAGCTTTGCTTTCCTCCTTTCGTGAAGCTTTCTTTGGCGTCAAGTTATCTATAAAATGCTGAATTCTGCATCATTTATACCTGAAAACTTGCTAATCATGTTCGTTAGCTCACTTACAGGAAAAAGGACTAAAAGTGCATGAATTATATATTTTGTCCTCAAAACATCGCTAAAATATGGGTAAAATATAGCACGTTAGGCGTGTAAATTCGCCTATCATCATTAGGTGGAGGGGGTGATCTTCTATCCACGTGGGACTTAAGATACCTGTCACTACAAGGACCTAATTTGGGTCGTGACACTAGAAGAGCCCGATTAGTCCTTCTCTATTCGATGCTTCAATTATGGTCAACCCAGTCATATACAATGCAATTGTCCTTCAGTCAATGTTGCTACCAAAGACAATAAGATTCTGATTGCCAGTTCTTTGGTTTTCACCAATGGGGTGCTACTTTTGATACCGGCACTAGCCGAAATTGTGTTTCTAATCTTGCTACTTTCCTGGAGTCTGAGGCCTCATCAAATGTCATTGTTGGTATGTTACAACTCTTTCCCCATTATGTGTATTGATTTTTTTATCTGGGGTTTACTCCTTCTAATGTGACCCTTTATGTGGCTATTCATTTTTCTTTTTTTCCTAAGAGTATTTTTGACCCCTTTTCTGTATCTTCCTTGGTGAGTGACTCTGTTGTGGCCTGAAGGGTCTATAAGGGTTGCGTGGTATCTATCTATAGTAAGGATACCTTGGTAGATCTATTAAAGTGTATATGGTTGTTTTTTGTGTAATCTTGGGGATAGATTGGTTGCATTCGTGTTATCCGTCTCTTGATTGTCAGACTTAAAGGGTCCATTTCAAATTTCCCCAAATGAGCCGGTGGTTAAATTAGAAGGTAGTTCCCTAGTGCCTAAGGGAAGGTTGATTTCGTGTGTTAAAGCCCAAAAAATTTATTTCCAAAAGGTTGCCCCTACCAACTAGTACAAGCTAAGGATTCAATATCTGAATGTTCTTTCTTACAGTCTGTCCCTGTGCCAAGCAAATTTTTTGAAGTGTTTGATGAGTGATGATTTTACCACTCATTCTCACTAAATATTTATGCACATGACCTTGTTTTTAATGAATGAATAAGACATATTGGTGACAGAAATGTACAAATATCAACTCTTTGTAGGCATAGAGTTGAGGAGATCAAAAGATGTGGATTGGAGCATAAATTGATCAAAATGGAGGATGAAAAGTGCAAATGAAGACTTAGAGCAGAAAGGCCTCAGGTACCGAGGTTGTGGTCAACTAACCGCGATCATGGTAGTCAAGAAAAAGTTATTCAACTGCGATCGAGGAAGTTACCCACGATCGTATAATCGCGGTTGCAGCAAGTCCCGCGCGATCGCGACTTAGCGGAAGAAATCAGACCAAGGGAAAAACTGGAAATATACGTGGATGATCCCAATTTTGACCAAATGAATCAAACCCTAGCATCATGTATGACATTCCACCCTCCCCAATTTTGAGGGTTAACTCTTGAATTCATAGCCTCCATTTTTTGGAGAATAAAATATTGTATAATTTTTGGGCAAAAATATATTAGAGATTTCTAAGTGGAAAATTTTCAAACTTCCATTATAGATTTGTGGGAGTGGAATGTTTAAAGTAAAATTCACTTAATCTTCAATAAATCACTTCAATGGCGATTATGGGTATATCTATGCTTATTTATCTTATGTATAACTAGACCTCCCTCTTGAGGTTATGCGTGAATAGGGATCAAAGTATGCATGGGTTGTTATTGATTAGCTTCTATATAGTAGGTAATGTTTATGGGTTTTATCATTTCTATACTAACTTGGTTGGGGTTTCATGGGTGAAGGCCCCAAATACCCATATGGGTATGATGAGTGAAAGTACCATGCTCTAGAAAATCCAAAGCTATCTTTGAAAGAAATATTTTAGGTGAAGTTTTGGAATCCATATCATCCTTGAAATAGGTATATGGGGACCAAAGTAATGATAGACAATTGCATGTGTAGTTTGCTAAATTTTCACTATCTTAGACATAAGGGTGAATGTGAGGTTTACTATACCATCGGTATCGCCCTAGAAATAGGGATGCCTAGATTGAGGTTGTGGTTACCAAATGTTAAACACACCAATTAGGTATTCAAAAGAATCAATGGGTGAAAGTTTGGTGTTTTGTTGAAAGAATAGCATCAAAATCTATAACCAAACCTACCCATATTTGATTTACTAAATTAATGTTTAGTGCTAACACCTACATATCACTCCCTTAGTAGGTCATAATCCCAAGATCCATGAATACCTGTTAAAACTATAATTATTTGTTGCCCCGAATTTATACTAGAAAAACCCAAAAAGAAACATTTGTGTAGGTACCTTTCTCCCCCATTTTTATCTTCCTGTAATGTTTGTTTGGATGTAACTTGTATGTATTATTTCAAAGTAACTTGATTACCATTCATATTGTTCGTCGTGGATTTGACCTCAACTCCAAAGGGGGGTAAATATATTGACGCGACTGCCTTTAACTTAAATTGACGTGTAATTTGAGCATTATAAAAAATGGCACCATTGATGGGGATCAATTTGGAGTATTAAGTTAGTTTGAAATTTTAGCATCTTTCTTGAATTCAAGCTTGTATATATTTGTTAGTGATTTTTCTTTGTTGGTACATTTTATTCTGCTCTTACGTTTCTCTATGGCATGTCCTAAAAAAATATGATATTGGTAGTTGGGAATCCTATGGTGATGACCTATGTTCAATCTATGAAGGACCACACTTCAGGAGTGATTTCAACTATGCTTTTGGGAGAGAGATGGACCCACTATCTTGATGTTATGGGGATTATAGGTGTTCTTTATGTAGTGGTCGAGATGGACATTAGGATGATTGTCCAAATTCCCTCTCCCTGTATTATACCAACTGAATTACTAGTTCTTCTTATGAGATTGATAGGTCTTATGATGAGAAGAAAAAGGAGAAACAAACCAGACCCATTCGTCTTAAAGCAATGCTTTAAACAATTTTGGATCGGGTAACTATAACAGGGGAGAATGAGTAAAAATTGCACCAATCCTACGGGGTGTTCGAATGGGTAAATATCAATCCAAAGGAATTGGACAAGAATATTATTCTTGCAAACATTACAAACATGGCCATTTCCTATAGAGTGGTTTGTTGAGAAGAGAAACCAAGCTATGATGATGGGATGGTAGCAAAGACTCCTTGGGGACTTCCGAACAATCCAAATCATATGAGGTAGAAGATGCCAAAATAAAAGAAATATTACTATAGTCAAAAGAAAAATCAATGCAAAGTTCTTTTGATGAATCTAGTTCATTTTGGGGTGACAATGCTTTGGAGGAGGCTAACCCGAAATTAGGAGTTGGGCCTCATTCAAACCAGTTTTCAACATTACGCTTAGAGGATATGACGAGGATCCATCCCTTTAAGCCAATGGTGTATTGTTGGAAGACACAGTCTAACTCTTATATTTTGATATTTAGACTTCCAAAAGAGCATATGGAACCCCATCTATCAATGGGAAAAGAACACAACTTTTGATGTATGAGGAATGGCCTATTGATGTGCCCACATTTACCCAAGGAGCCAAACCAAAAATTCAACGTCAAGTTGGATAAAAGGTTCAAGTATTCAAAATGGCAAGATCTAATCATTCTTGCCATGTCCTCACATCTTCCAAGTTTCCACTTTGATGATTTGAATCTTTTATCTCTCTGCCGCTCGTTACACGTGAATGAAATTTGGGATGGAGATTCAAATCCTCTAAGTGGAAACATAAAATGAGTGGTGAAGGCGTTGTACCGCGATGTAAAACAAAGTACTAGATGGGAGGCAACCCATCACGCCACAAAAAGTGGACCGTATCTATTTTATTTACGCATGATAGAGTGGATTTCATTTTTTTTATGCAATGCACAATCCATGAAATATTAGTGCTAAGGGGAATTTTTGTAGAATTTGAGAAGGGAAAATGTGAAATTTGCAATTTGAACTAAATAAGAAGTGCAAAAAACCTGATTGTTTGGTCTCAGTTACCACACTGCAGTTCGTGCCACCAAGATGATGGAAATCGTATGACTGCGATTGCATAACTAGGAACGCGATCGCGGTCAAATCATTTTAGATGACCACCAGAATGCCATTTTCATCCATGCTTCTCTTTTAATTTATCTCAAAGTTCTCTCTAATTTTGGCATTACATCGCATCTTTAAGTGTCAAGTCATTCCTTGTATCATCGAATCTAGTAAGTTATCTTAACTCCTTTGATTTTAATACAATTACATGCTTAAAACTTTTAGTCTAGGGAAAGGCCTGAAACACTATTTTCATGGCGAAATGCATGCTTGTTATGATTGTTGTGAGGTTAGCTGTTGTAGTTGGTGTATACACTAATGGGGAATTATTGAGTACCCAAAACTAAGACTTAAATCACCTAAATTGAAATGTATAGCATGTGTTCAATTAAAAGTCCCTATGAATCCCATGTTCAATTCCTTGGAATTTGGGGGCTATGATCACCCAGCCTAGGCGTAAATTATTTAATTACATAGTCAACATGCCTAGTAGAAACAAAAAGTGGTATTAAAATTATGCTTGAACTAAAGTACAGAAATTGGCATATATGGTCTCAAGTACCGTGATCGCGGTCTCGATGACCGCATTCGCTGTACCGCAGTTATGGTCAACGCTATGCGATCACCATACCTGAGGGTAATTTTTTGCATACCTCAAAAGTTCTGTACATCCTTTAATGCCCTAAAACCTTTCATAGCACTAGCACTTGAGCTTATTTTTATGATCTAGCATGTTTTTGTTATGACAATACAAATATTGACCTGAGCTGCATTTCTTACAAGTTCTCAACCTCAAAGATGGTAGATTTCAATGATACCCGATTCATGGTAGATTTCAAAAAGGGTGACCCTACCAACTAGTACATGCTAAGGATTCAATAGCTGAAGGTTCTTTCTTGCAGTCTGTCCTTGTACCGTGCAAATTTTTTAAGGTGTATGATGAGTGATGATTTTACCACTTCTTCTACATAAACATTTGTGCACATTACCTTTTTTTGAATAAATGAATGAGATATATTGGTTATAAAATGCACTAATATCCATTCTTTGAAGGTATAGAGTTGAGGAGATCAAATGATGTGGATTAGAGTGTAAAATGATCAAAAGGGAGCATAAAATATGCCATTGAAGACTTGGAGCAGAAAGGCCTCAAGTACCGCAGTTGTGGTCTATTGACTGAGATCGTGGTGGTCAAGAAAAATTCATTCAACCACGATCATGAAAGTTACCTGCGGTTGTGTAATCATGGTCGCAGCCAGACCCGCATAATCGCGGCTTAGCAGAAGAAATCAGCCCAAGGTCAAAACTAAAAATACACGTGGCTGATCCCAATTTATACAAAAAGACTCATACCGTAGCATCATGTATCACATTCCAGCCTCCCCAATTTTTAGGTTTAGATCTTGAATTCATAGCCTCTTTTTTTTTTTTGCAGAAGAAAATATTGTATAATTTTTGGTTAAAGAATACATTGGAGACTTTTTTACTGGACGATTAGCTCACTTACATTGTTGATTTGTGTGACTGTCAGGTTTTAACTAACATTCACTTAAGCTTCAATAAATCACTTAAATGGTGATTATGGGTATATCTATTCTTATTTATCTTATGTGTAGCTAGATCTCCCTTTTGGGGTTATGTATGAAAGGGATTAAAGTATGTATGGGTTGTTATCGATTAGATTCTATTTAGTTGGTCATGTTTATGGGTTTTATCATTTCTATGCTAACTTGGTTGGAGTTTGATGGGTGAAAGCCCCAAATATTTACATGGAAAGATGATTGAAAACTACATGCTCTAGAAAACCCAGAGGCGTCTTTGAAAGAAGGTTTTGGGCAAAGTTTTGGAATCCATATCATCCTTGAAAAGGGGATGTGGAGACCGAAGCAATGATAGATAATTATGTGTGTAGTTCACTATTTTTTCACAATCTTAGACATAAGGGTGAATGCGAGTTTGACTATAAAATGGGTATCATCCTAGAAATAGGGATGCCTATATTGAGGTTGTGGTTACCAAATGTTGAACACACCTATTAGGTATTCGAAAGAATCAACAGGTGAAAGTTTGGTGTTTTGTTTAAATACTAGCATCAAAATGTATAACCAAACCTACCCATAGTTGACTTACTAAATTGAGTTGATTACTAACACCAACATATCACTCCCTTAGTAGTGCATAATCCTAAAATCCTTGCATACCTGTTAAAACTCTAATTATTCATAGCCCCAAATTTATACTAGAAAACCCCAAAAAGAAACATTAGTGTAGATACATATCTCTCCTATTTTTATCTTCTTGTAACATTGGTTAGGATTTTACTTGTATCTATTATTTTGAATTAACATGATTACAACTAAAATTGTTCCTCATGGATTCAACCTCGACTCCAAAGTTAGCTAAATATATTATTGATGACCGCCTCGCACTTAAATTGATGTGTAATTTAATCTTTATCAGTGTTCCCTGATGATCTTCCTTTATTCTTCCCAATAGAAAAATTGATTTTTGGGATCAAACATCTTCAGAACACTCGTCCAATATCTATCCCTTCTAATAAAATGTCTCTGGTTGAGTTTAAAGAACTGAAGTAGCAGTGATAAGGGTTTTATCCATTCTAGTGCATTTCTCCATGGGGTATTTTTGTTCTTTTGTACATCGAGAGGATGTTTTCCTCTCGATATGTATAAGTTATCGGTAGGTGAATAATAAATACAGGGTAACCTTATTGTGGCATAGACTATATTTTTGTATGGGGGGTAAGGGGAGGAGGGAAGAGGGTTACTCACTAAGTGGTAGGCTTGAATAGGTCTATGGGATAGATAAGGTTGATGAATTAGGGAATACCAGTGTAGAAAAGTTGTGATATATAGGCTGGAGGTCCAGGTTGAACTGATGTATTGAGGGGCTAACTGATTGGATGGATTAGGGCGTGAAGTTTGTAAGAGTATGCTGAACCCCAGGTAGATCTGTATAGATGCGGTTTTAAGCATATAAGAGCCATATGTCCCTAGTACATGTCCATGGTGATACTCCATAGAGTGGATTTTTGTGCTTATAGGTGTTGTAAGATGGAGATCGAGCACAAACCTTAAATTTTCTCCTAGTGGTGAGCTCCAGGGGAGAGTCGGGGTGAATTTACTCCTATTCTAGCAATTACCGCCCATTTAAATTAAGAGTGCACTCTACTAGTTCTGTAAGTATTCTAATAGTGATTATGCCAAAGGCCCGCATTCTACATGCCTTAAATGTCCATACTCCAACTCCT
Source organism: Capsicum pubescens (assembly GCA_030864215.1). Lineage (NCBI taxonomy): Eukaryota > Viridiplantae > Streptophyta > Magnoliopsida > Solanales > Solanaceae > Capsicum > Capsicum pubescens. The sequence goes on from CM061538.1 coordinate 184,088,462, forward strand.
GAATCAAAGGAAATAATGGTTCTAAAAAATCCAAGCTTCCAAATATTCAAGGTCTATGTCATGACGCTCATGATCCAGTCATTCATGTATCACATTATGCCTAGTTCCAAGAAACAGTCTCACATTATGCCTAGTTCCAAGAAACAGTGGTTTCAAGAAAAAATCCTCGCCTTGTTCCCTGAATATGAATCTCGGCTTTATGTTATATAATCCATGATATATGTAGTGTTGTTTCTCCCCATGCCTAGTCCTAAGGACTTATGCTATATTATGTTTGTGTCAGAATAACCCTTTATTTATAACCTAGGTGGTTACTATAAAGTACTTCATGCATATTATGTCGTGTCTCATATCACGGGTCTCACCTTGAGTATTACGACAAATAGGAGTTGTAATTGAGAAGTAGTCCCCTCATTATTGATGCTTGTACTCTAGTTCCTCAGTGACCCTTCTTATGTTAGGACCGTATTGGCTTTAGAAGCATAGAAATATTTTGGATAAGGGAGTTGTTGTGCTTTATTGTAAAAATTTTGGGGTTACTTCTCAAGCTAGAACTATAGATAAAAATGGAAGAGTAAGATTAAACTTTGTTATGTGTATAATTAAGAAGGAGGGATGAGGTGAAATCAATTGCGATAGTGATTGAAGTTTTAAGTTTTTTATGGGAGATCCATAAAGCGGGGGTATAAAGAAAGGCATTAATGTTATGATTGATACATAAAAAACCATTGTGTTATGTAGCTAGTACTCCTTGATTAAGACATGAGGTTACACGATTATGGTGTTAAGATCGAGTAGTACTGTTGGAGTGGTGTAAAGTATAGGGTATCATTGCTTACAATTGAACCTTTAACTTTGAGTTAGGCTTTATCATGAGAGGAATATGTAGTTATACTCAGGCTTTGTTGTTATACGTTTTATGGGTAAAGTTGGAAGATTGAAATGGTGGAGTGTTGTGTTCATAATTGAAAGCCTAGTGGGAAACATGGTTATATTTAAGTGTAATTAGATATATTCTTTGGGAAGTGAAGGATGCTTCTATGCTATTCTTATGTCCCACGGGAATTTTGGTTTGCATCTTGTATCATTGTTCCATAGTAAAAATGTCCAAGATCATATCTATGTCATGTATCATTATCGTATGGTTCGTGCTTACACGATTATCTTGGGGGTGTCATAAGATCCAATATCCAGTCCTATTCCCCATTTTAGAAATTGATTCTTAAAGTATATGATTTCTTTTATATATCTTTATTTTCTAACTTTGTTAAAGGGAAGTGCGGTTAATTGTTGTGTTAAGTCGTGATTATGTATACCTTGACCCATAGTTCTAAGATGAATGATCCAACTGGGGAAGAATTGAAACACCCCAGATTTTGGCCATTGAAAATTTCTTGGTATTTGATCTCACTACCTTGATTACGACTAACCTATGAGTCATAAGGTGTCGTTATGGATCCTAGGGACCAATTCATAACTAAATTAGCGAGTAAGTGGCTAAGTCTTCTCTGAGTACGAGTGGCTCACTTCGAGTCATAAGAACTTTTTACGAGTCATGATTGCAAGTCGTAGGGTGTCCAGTGTTAAACCCAATTGGCTTTTGTGTTGACTACGGCTGGACCCTACGAGTCGTAGGGTCTCATTAAGAGTTGATTGGTTGAGTTATAAGGTCAGCAATGGGTGGTTCCCTAGAGACTATCTCAGTAAGGACATGAGGTGACGAGTTGTAAGGAGTGGTTACGAGTCAATGGTCGACTCGTAGTGAAAGGCGAAACTTTTCCATCTTTTAAGTTAAGAACATTCTAGATATTTCTTCTCTTATCCAAATTTAAAACCATGTATTATAATCTCTTTCGGGTATCATTAACCCTAAAAAAAATTGAAGTAACTCTTCAAAGACTTCCAAATCCTAAAGGTCAAGAACACTTAGGGTTTCCAAGATGTTTATCACTTAGGTCTTTTAAGGGTGATTTCTCTCTGTACATCTTACTACTTCAGACATGTTACTCTCCTCTCATTGTTAATTTGTTGAAATCATATGTTTTAAAGTATTGTTCATGACATTATTGTGATGGTTTAATAAAAAGAGTTGAGGGTTTTGAATTCTTATTGTTGAAAAATGTTTTCCCATGGTTTAATTATGATCGTTCATGTTTTAAATATCATTTTGATCTTGTAGGTGCATGGTAATGGTGATTAAATTGAGGGGTAATAGGTAAACCCTAATTTGGTGATTTTGCCTTGATTATGGTTTTGGAAATTGTATGCCCTTAACATGTTTGTGAAATTGTCAATGAAAAGGGGCTTTTGTCACATATTTTGGTTTAAGCACTTGTAATAATGCATTGGGAAAAAAATAAGAATGAAGTATCCATGTTTTCCTTGAAAGGCATTGGTGGCCATGTATAGATGGTGGAATAGGAACCTTGTGGGTTTCGTTGATTAAATGGGTTTGAGTCCTAAATAATTGATTATTTAAATATATTTTGACCTATGGGTTTGAGTCCCAGTTGGTTTAGTAGATGACATGTCATAATAATATTAACTTGCAAGCGAGGTTGGTATGATGATACCAAAGAGATGCCTCGGTGTATTATTTGTGTAATGATAATTGGAATATGTGTTAAATGTTTTAATTGGGCTTAAAAGAGGATTGTGTAGCTAACCATGGAAGGTGGAGGTCTTGAGGGGATCGATACTTGAAACTGTGCTAGCCAATGCGGGCGTAGTTGTGGCTTGAGGATTCGACTCCCCTTGCTAAGACCAGGTTGTTCGAGTCTACCTTATTCTTATTATTATGATTGGAGGGTTCGAGTCCCCCATATGATATTTCATTATTGGGTGCTTAAGTTACCTTAGTATTTGATTGAAGAGTTTGAGTCCCCCGTACATATTTGTATAATTTTTCTCCAGTTCGTATGGCTACATGAACTCGGGCCAGACCAGTGGGAAAGAACTAGGGCCCATATGGTAGGTACCATTATTATGACAGTTAAGCTACACAACCCAAGTTAAGGTTTTCAAAGGTTCAAGTTAAGCCTTATTCCCTATCCTGCTATGTGATATGATTTATATATTTGTGCATTTGCTCATGTGCATTCGATTTTGAATTATTCAATACTGTTGATAATAGAATTATGTTATACTTATCCTCGAGTATCATGCTAACATTCACCGCGCTAACCTTCTACGAATGTTGTATCCCCATGCGATGCAGGAACTAACTTTACTTCTACTTTTCCTGCATAATTATTCATATTCGGGATCAGTTCGTGAGTTGTCATTGAAGTGGTAAGCTTTCATACATTGGAAGTCTACATTTCATATTTTGGTATCTTATGTCTCAGATTGTTTAGACTTTGTTTGGCTATAGTTGGGGGCATGTCCCGACACCTCATTGGTATTTAGTTTTTGTATTCTATTCAGAAGTATTTATTGGATTATTGTGGACTTAGGTGTTGTTGGTTGGTTATTTGCTCGGTCTTCAGTTAGTAGATTATAGAAATGATTTAAAATTCTTTAAGCTTATTCTTATGTTATCTCATTATATGTTTGGAGTTCACCCGACAAAAGGTGATCTAGCATGGTTTGGTTAGGTGCGGGAGGTGATCTGTGATCCACGTAGAACTTGACATACTCATCACAGCCTGAACCTAGTTTGGGCCGTGACACATGAGTAGCTAAATCCCACAACTAAGGTTGTGTGAACCATGATGAACTAACAAAACAGGTTAAGTGTGAAGTCATTCTAGATTGATGTTCTTGAATGTATTCATATTTTCTTTATTTGGATTGTTTTTTTAATAGGTTCACACGTTAGGAACTTGCTTGTATTCGATACGTGCTCGAGAGAGACATAAAGATTAGAAAAATGATACACCAAAAGTAATTTGACACAATCAACCTTCATTTTATTAACATGAGATCAAGAGGAAATAGTTAATCTGAAATCATAAAACAAGGGTTAATTATGTGATGCTCTAAGATTGAGAGGATATGGGTGAAATTTACCCAAAACAAGGTCAAGACATAGCTAAGTGATACATAACTTGTTATATTTTTAATGCAAATCACCGAGATAGTTTGACAAGCACAAATGGTCAGTGTAGTTATGAAGTCAAAGGGAACATAGTCCTAGTTCATCATTCTCATTGATTTTCATAATATAAACTAATATTTGTTTATTATTAACTTCAATTACAAACTATTTTCTAGTTCTATTTAATCCCCCTTTCAGAAATATTTAATTAATAGTCTAAATAAACTACATTGACGTCCTAACCATATTCCTCGTGGGATTAACCTCAACTTTATTGGATTCTATATTTTTTTGATGATTACTTTATACTTTATTACGAGGTTTAATTTGGGCAACATCAGTGGTGCACCATCTTATGGTGCCAAATTGATGTTGCGGGGAAACACGACAATTTTGATGCATAAAACCGTGAATTTCTGCGTGAACTTAGGGTGTTTTTTAGATATGATGCACTTTGGTTTATATTGCAGGTAAAATAGGTCTACAATAGTGTTTGAATGAAAAAAGAAGAAAAAGATCTGAAAAAGACCAAAATTGATCAAGATACGAATCAGTTCACGAGTCGTATATTTAACATACTACAAAACGAAGGTTCTATCTCTCTCGCTCTATGTTCTTGTGTAAATCCTTTTTTCCTATCTTTTCATTTTTTTCTTTTTATTCAAAGTAAGAAGATCAAAAGTACGAAAAGGAATGTCTTAGCATGCCCTTACTCTAATTCAAAATCCGTCTCTTTCTTTCTATTCTAATTTCTTTCCCGTCATTCCTTGGTCCACTTGTAATTTAGGAGGAATTGTACCTATAACAGAAGCAAACACCAGGATAAAATTCCAAGTGAGGGTAAGATACGACTCATGTATATGAGGCACATGTGGATATGGATGGAAGAAATGAGTCATACACTCAAGTACAACTCGTAAGAAGAAGTCATATGCTGAATAGAAAGTTGAAGTTGTGGGAAGATCAAACAGTGGAACGAACATGATAAGGTAGGGTATGACTCATATGATGCTAATATGAGTGAAGACCGAGTCATAACAACTACCAACTTAACTTTACCTTTCCCATTTTTATCAGGATTTTAAGGTTATTTTGAGAAACTATAAATACACTAGGGTTTATCTTTTATTAGATTATGTTCTTTTACATTCTTTTACATATTACTACAATACATTCACAATTGTCCTTGAGATTTGAGGGTTTATTTAATTGAAGACTTTGGAGTTTAATCATCTTATTCTTGTGTAAATGCATTTTATGTGTCCTTCATTGATAATTATGGTTTCTTGTAAAAATATGAGCATCTAATATCCTCGACTAGGGTTGTGGGAACCCTGGCAGATTACCTACGCAGAGGAAGTGTAAGATTCAACTATTCTAGGGTTTCATGTATTTTAATCTTCTTCGCAATAATTAATCTCATGGCTGCTACAGAAGCTTGGGATAGCATATATTCGCATCCATCCCTAATATGGAGATGTTGATTAGGAAAAGTAGTTAAGATAGTGATTTTGGATCCTTCTACCTCCACTTTTTAGTCCCCGCATTCCATCTAATCACTTGATCCTACCCAGTGATAATGAGGTGAGGTCATAGCAAGGGGCAACAAGGCGATGCTCTAAGACTTACCCGGTAAAGGATGAAATTTATCTTTGAGTTTACCTAGCTGTTATAATACCTATCTTGTAGAAATTACATGTGGAAATGAACATTTGGATTGACCAAGAGAAAATTACGGGATTAAGAAGACGGGGAACACAAACATAATGTTTGTATCTTATCTATTACAACTTAAAAGCACTTAAGATTTGGTTAATACTTATAATTATTACGATAAATCCCCCTATTTACTTTCCTGTACTGCTCGTGATTTCATCAAGTCAATCAACTATTCTCATTTTCCCTATGGGATCGACCCCAATCTAGTTGGATTATTATATTTGCAATAGATCGCATTATACTTATAAGGGGAGTATAATTTTGGGCGACATCAAATTTTGGCACCATTGTCGGGGAAGAGATTTTGAGTAGTGAATTGAATTGGAGAAGTTTGCGGGTTTTTAGTTTATATATTTTATTTGGCATACACCGATATATACAATGTTTGAGGAGTAAAGGCAATCCCTTGCTCCCGTTTGATCCAGAACTAGAGAGAATCCTTTAAAGTCCAGAAGGATGACACGACAAGTTTGTGAAGGGGTTCAATAAATCCACCAGTGGATCCAAACGTAGCACTCCCACGTGTTTCTTTAGATCTATAGAATATTGTAGACTTATAGACACAACAACTTTTGGAGCAAGAACGTAGAGAAGCCGAAGAGGCTAGACTTGCTGCTGAGGTGGAAATAACTCAGAGAGGTGGATTAGTCTGGCCTAGACAGGTTATTGATCATCGAATTTAGAGAGGGATATCTTTATTTATTCTGGCATATCAACACTTAGACCCATATGAGGAAGACGAGGAAGAGATGGGTTATGTTGAGCCTATTGAGTCTGGAGCCATTGTTCCTCCCACATTAGACCTTAATGCGAAGTTTGATATCACTAGTGCAATTATCTAATTGTTTAATCTAAAGGGTGTATTTTTGGTTTAAGCTAAGGATGACGCACATGCACCTTGAAAATTTTCTCAGGATCTATGCATATTACTCTATTCTAGGGGTTGATTAGGAAGCATTAAGATTGAGGTTGTTTCTATTTTCTTTGATAGGAAAAGAATCAATATGGTTAGGGGAACTTCTATGAGGATCTATCACTACTTTTCATGAGTTAACGAAATAGTTTCTGAATAGATTTTTCACTCCTTCACGGATGCTACAGTTAAAGGATGAGATTTATAATTTTAGATAGTTACCTGCAGAATCTATGTATGAGGCGTGGTTTCAATTCAAGAAGAAGCTGAGCATGGTACCAAATCATAGAATCGGAGGATCTAACATGTTGAAAATCTTCTATAGATCACTGAATAATAGTTCTAGAGTAATGGAAGATACAATTTCTAGAAGAGCATTTATGCGTCTTCACTGGGATGTTGCACAGAAAACTCTAGATGATACTGTGGTGACCAACAAAGGATGGCATACTAGAGATTTAGAATGTGGTAGAAGTACATATTCCATTGGAGCAACAAGTACTTATGGAGCATCGGATGACATGGTAGAAAAAGAGGTTGTACAGCTCCATACAAATATTGGGTTGCTTATGAAATAATTTGTGTCAACGAGTGTTATGAAGGTTAATGTAGTCGTGGCACAGGGGTCTACTTCTAAACCATTAGAGATCTAATATGAATAAGAGGCAAAGTATCTTGAATGTAGATTAACGGACTTTCGAGCACAAGGGCAGGAGAATCAAGGTCAAAACTATTACAAAGACAGATACAACGATAGGAGTAGAGACAGAGATGGTGATTGACAGTGTAAAGATGATTATAAAGAGAAGAGTGATAAGTATATTCCACCAGGTAATCGAGATGCAGTGTCTAGAATAGATACCTTTTTTCTAAGTTGGTCAAAGGGCAAGAAAGTCAAGAGAACTTCTTGAAGGATATAAAAGAAAATCTGTCAGGATTCAACAAGAAAGATGAGTCACATGCTACAACAATCAAACAATTGGAGAAGCAATTAGGTCATATGTTAACCACCATAAATCAGAGAAAACATGTCACTCTTTCAAGCAATATAATGGTAAATCCTAGAAATGATAGTCATTGCCATGCCATTACCACTCAAAATGGTAAGGTTACTATAGACCCACCTGTACCCGCAGTTGATGAGCAGAAGTGTGTGGATGATCTAATTGATGTTGGAAGTAGAAGCAAGCTAAATGTATGGGAAGATATGCCTACATATCCTATGCTGAATCCCATTACAATACCCCTTCCTCCCTATCCACAAAGAATGAGAAAGAAACAAGAAGATTGTAAGAATCAGAAATTTTTGTCTTTGTTAAAAGAGTTGACTTTCAACATACCGCTTGTAGAGGAAATGGAGCAATTGCCAGGCTATACAAAATTCATGAAGGAATTGATCACCAAGAAAAAGTCGGTCAATTATGAAAGAGTCGACAATATTCATCATTGTAGTAGTGTAGTTACAAGATCTTTGGTAGAGAAGAAGGAGGACCATGGCGCTTTCAAAATACCTTGTACTATTAGGTCTTTCAACTTCACTCGAGAATTATGTGACATAGGGGATAGCATCAACCTTATTCCCTTTGCTGTATTCAAGCAGTTGGCGCTGGTAGCTCCCAAACCAACTACCATGAGACTAGTGATGGTTGACTGAACAGTAAATAAGCCTGTTGGTTTCCTTTATAATGTTTTGGTAAAAGTATCTTCATTTATATTTCCTGCTGATTTTGTTATATTAGATTGTGAAGTGGATTTTAAGATCCAAATTATTTTGGGAAGACCAATTTTGGCTACAGATAGGACACTGATTGATCTGGAGAAAAGACATCTAATGCTGCAACTCAATGTTGAACATGTGACATTCAACGTATGCAAATCTATGAAGCAACCTAATAAATTGAGAGTGGTATCTGTTATTGATGTATATTATGAAGATATATATTCAGTCAATGATGTTGATGCAGTTACTCTGTGGGATAATGGTTCTGATGTAGTTGTTCCTATTGACCAGAGGCTAAGTGTCGAAGTACTAGCAACTGTGATCAAGAATTTTAACTCTAATGGTATTGAGGAGCATGAGGAGCTAGTAATTGCACTGCATGAGAGTGGTTATAATTTTGCACCAAAGAAGGTTAATTTAGACTTGAAGAATAGAACTACTACACCTACTCGCCCATCTATTTAGGAACCACGATGTTAGATTTGAAGGCCGTCCCATTACATTTGTGATATGCATTTTTAGGGGCCAACAACATTTTTTAGTTATTATTACAGTTGATCGGATATAGTCAGAAGTAGAAGCATTATTTCCAGTATTGCAGAGAATCAAGAGGGCTATTGGATTGTCCATTGCAGATATTGTAGGTATTCCACCTGGTTTGTGTATACACAAAATACAACTTGAATCGGATGGTGCTCCATCTATTGAAAATCAGCATCAACTCAATCCGTCTATGTATGAGGGGTAGAAAAATAAATAATCAAGTAGTTGGATGGTGGTGTAGTGTATCCCATTGCTGATAGCAAGTGGGTAAGACCGGTACAATGCATTTTGAATAAAGGTGTAATTACTATCGTACCCAGTGAGAAGAATGAGCTAGTGTCTATGAGGCCATTCATTGGATGGAGAGTATGCATGGGTCATAGAAAATTTAATGCATTGCCTCAGAAGGACCATTTTTCGATGCCTTTCATAGATCAAATGTCAGACAGGTTAGCATGTAAATGATGGTATTGCTTTCTGATGGGTACTCTGGCTACAATCAAAACACTATAGCAATTGAGGACCAAGAGAAGACTACTTTGACATGCCCTTATGGGACCTTTGAATTCAAGAAAATATTATTTGGTCTATGCAATGTCCAAGTCATATTTTAGATATGTATGATGTCTATTTTCTCTGATATGGTCGAGGACACCATTGAAGTTTTTATGGATGATTTTTCAGTTGATCGTGATTCTTTTGAAGAATGCCTAAAGCACTTAGAAAATGATCTACAATGGTGTGAACCATGCAACTTAGTACTTAATTGGGAAAAGTGACATTTTATGGTCAAAGAAGGAATTGCTCTTGGGAGCAAGTTTTCAAAGAGAGGCATAGAGGTTGATCGAGCGAAGATTGAGGTGATTTAAAAATTTATCTTCCCCAATTTCTATGAAAGGAATTCAGAGTTTTCTAGGGAATGCAAGTTTTTATAAGCAATTTATCAAGGACATCTCAAAGATTTCTAATCCTTTATTCAAACTTCTTGAGAAGGAGATAAAATTTAATTTTGATGATGCATGTAAGAAGGCTTTTGAAAGCCTAAAAGAGAAATAAGTAACTGCTCCAATCATTGTGTTTCCTGATTAGTAGTCACTTTTTTAGTTTATGTGTGATGCTAGTGGATTGTACTTAGGTGCTATACTAGGCCAACGAAATAAAAGATCATTCATTCCATTAAATATGCTAGTAATGCATTAAATCCTTCTCAAAAGAACTAAACCATGACAAAGAAAGTGTTACTGGCACTGGTTTTTGCCTTTGAAAAGTTTAGATCATACTTGGTTGGGCAAAGATGATTGTGCACACTGATCATGCAGCATTACGGTACCTAATAGCTAAAAAAGATGCAAAGCCTAGGCTTATTCTTTGGGTGCTATTTTTGCAAGAATTTTACTTTAAGGTGAAGGACAAAAAAGGCATGAAACATCAAGTTGTAGATCACTTGTCTAGACTAGAGAAGGAAGCTATGCAGAAGGTTGCTACTAGGTTGAAGATTGATGATAGTTTTCCAGACACGGAGATATTAGAAGCTTCCCAAGATCTAATCCCATGGTTTGTAGACTATGCAAATTATTTTGAAAGTGATCTAGTCCCTGGAGATCTTTCATATCAATAAAGGAAAAAATTTATGAATGAGGTAAGAAAGTTATTTTGGGATGAACCTTATTCAAATTTTTTACAGATGGAATCATTTGCAGATGCATACCTGAGGTTGAGATGATGAGCATACTTGAAGTATGTCATTCATCACTAGTTGGGGTTCATCATAGAGAGGCCCGCGCAACTCATAAAATCCTGCAATGTGGCTACTATTGGCCAACCATATACAAAGATACTCATGTTTGTGCGTTTTCCTGTGATCAATGTCAGCGATAAGGTACTATTTCTAGAAGACATGAACTACCTATGACTCCTATTTTAAAATTGGAAGTGTTTGATGTATCGGTCATATTTTTCATGGGACCTTTCTTGAGTTCGTGTAGAATAAAACACATACTTGTTGCTGTAGAACATAATTTCAAAATGGGTGGAAACAATTGAGCTTCCTAACAATTAAGCTGATAGTGTCACTACAGTTTTGAAAAAAAATATCTTTTCTCAATTTTGTATGCTATGTACTATTATTAGTGAGGGTGGGGTCTCATTTCTACAATTACCTATTCAAAAGTCTGCTTGAAAAATATTGAGTGAACCATAGGGTGGAAACACCCTATCATCCGTAGACTAGTGGATAGGTTGAAGTGCCTAATAGAGAAATCTAGTCTATATTGGAGAAGACTGTGAATGCCAATAGGACTGATTGGGAAAGAATGTTAGATGATGTATTGTGGGCTTACCGTACAGCTTACCAAACTTCATGGGTGCTTCACCTTATTAGCTTGTGTATGGTAAAGCTTTCCATTTACAAATTGAGCTTGAACATAAAGTAATATAGGAGTTAAATGAGCTATATCAAGAGTGGAAAGATGCAACAAAGTCAAGGCTAAATAGAATCAATGAGTTGGATGAATTCTGGCTCCGGGTATATGAAAGTTCAACACTTTACAAGGAAAAGATGAAGTTGTATCACGACTGCAATATTGAGTAGAGGGTATTTGAAAAAGGTGACCAGGTGTTACTATATAATTCCAAGCTTCATTTGTTTCCAGGTAAGCTAAAGTCGAGGTTGTTTGGTCCATTCGTAGTTATAAGAGTTTATCACTATAGAGCTTTATAACTAAAGAGGGACGGTGATCACTCGTTCAAGGTAAACGGACAAAGAATGAAGCACTACATGGGAAATTCTGATGAAGTAAATAAGATGACTGAAATTGACCTTGATAAAGTCTGAGTAACCAAGGCAATTAAGTTGTGGAATGACATTAAATCAAGAACTGCATGGGAGGCAACCCATGGGCTAGAAGGAGAAATCTGAGTACCCAACTTAAACACGTTATTCCGCGATTGTAAATCAAACGTTGCATGGGAGGAAACCCATATTTTTGGTATTTATATTATAGGGTAATATGTTCGTTCAATGTGCAGGGTTCACAATTGCAACAGATATCAAGAAAAGTTTAACAAGTTTTTGGTCATATAGAATCTTTATGAGTCATATATAGAGGGAACGACGTGTAAGTAGTAGACATATAAACCTAGAAAGAAAATTAAATTCAGGTAAAAATTTCTGGAATGGATACGATTCTCAAAACGATTCATACACTTAAGGTACGATTCTTCACCTTGAGTCTTACCCACTCCAGAAACCCAAGTAAGTACCAGGCCTGTATGAGTAAAAATAATGACCCATAAGCCTGGATATGAGTTGTATACACCACTCATACGCAGGCTTACACGATCAGATCGCGAGTTGAACCTACCCAAATCTTTAATTAAAAGAGAAAAGAGGAACTCGAGAGGGCACCTGACATAATCCACTAGTACCCACACTAGTTTGATCCCAATTTCAAGAAACAATCCACAAAATTAAAGTGTATTCAACAAGATTAAAATACGAGCAACTTTAATTCCTTCATTATTTATGATATAAACTTTAATTTGTGAAGGAATAGAAATGATATCGAGATTTGAGATTTTTCAAGCATCAAGTAAGATTTTCAAAGAATTTTCTTTGCTCTTAAAGTTTAAATACATGGTATTTGTTGCTATGAACATGGTTTGAGTCAAAATAATACAAATATTGCATTTCTAAGTAACCTAGGCTAGATGAGACTGTTGAAAAATTGAAATTGGGGAATAACTAGGGTTGGGAAAGGATTTTGATATGTTTTGTAGGTTAAAATGATGGATATAGCTGAAAATTGTAGTGGGTATTTTTGGAAATTGCTAAGAAGACAAAATTTAAAGTTGGACTTCTATGTTGCTGTGGATATGAGACCTATTACGACCCGTACCCACTAGTATGAGAGTCGTAATGGGACTTATATCCACTGATAACATTAAAGTCTAACAAATTTAAGGTTCTGGAATAGATAAGACTTGACCATACGATTCCTACCCAGATAATATGATTCGTACTCTATTAGTCGTACTCTCCAGGGATGATTAAATTCGGAATAAATGTTCCTGATCAGCTTACAACTATTGGTAATGAGTCGTACCCTTCCGGTATGACTTGCTAGGAGGATTCATAAGCCTACCAATGAAAAAAGGTCATGTATTCTACATGATACGACTTGGTTTTACAAGTTGTACCCAGTCTGTACTACCAGTACCCACCACTCATACAAAAACCAGAACAAATACATTAAACTTTAGTTTTAAATTTTTATTTTCTTTTCATTACTTAGTTACTAATAATGTTGTATTTACAGGAACCAAGCCTCCAAAGAACATTTCCTCATTCAAGCAAGTTGCGAATAAAGATACTAAGAAAGCACTAGAGGCTAGTGTGGAATTCAGTGAGTTCGAGTATGAAACCATATCCAAAAGCAGTGAAGAAGTTTATGATGGGACCTCTTAAAAGAAAAATATACGAAAAGGGAAAGCAGTTGCATAGGCTAAGGGGAAGAAAATAGTTCCCCAAGACTTAGACTCACCCCCAAAAGGCCTACGGAGGAAGAATCCTACTACATCTCCTCCCCACGCACCTCAGTATCCTTCCTACAATGATAATATCGATGATGATGATAATATTTATAAGGATGAATCCAGTTTGGAAGAGGTAAATTTGAGCATGCTAAAAAATGTGGGAGATGTGAATGAAGTGCCACCGATAGCCTAATAGGACCCATCACTAGCACTCACCACTGCCTAGATGCTCATCATTGAATGATGGGGTGCCTCATAATGTAGGATACATTCAATAGTAGGTTGTTTAGGCTTTAGGGTGGTAAGATAAAATGAGTACTATATCTGAAGAGAAGAATGACTACCATAGGGATGTCAGAGTTACTTGGGTTTGAAGAGCACTTTCAGCAGCACGAGTTTGAATGAATGATGAGAGCACCCAAAAAAATACAGTTAGGTACAGGTTCATGAGTTTTACACAGCATATAAGGGTGAGCTGCAAAGGCAATACACAAAGGGTAAGTTTTGGAAAGAAGGTGAACCTATTACCTCCCGAATGATTTGAGGAGTTTGGGTGGATATTTCTCTCTGAACAATTGAGAGATTCTTGTATGGATGGGAATATTAGACCTCAGCCAAGAAAATAGAGATGGAATTCAGGAAGGAAGAAATAAGGAAGATTACTAAGAGTACTTTGGGTTCTGAGGATAAGATGGTAATTTTTTGGTGGATTATGAAGCATATTGCTTTGAATGGAGTGAATGTAGTTTGGGTTGTAGGTGTCCCTGGGGTGGTCTCACAGCAAATAAAGAAGAGTACCCTCAACTTTGAGGGTAAGACTTGGTGGATACTAGACTGACACTAGTTGTGTCCGATGACAGGTGATGATGTTCTAAGCCTCATTCGGGAAGATATGATAGCTGACTTCATAGTTATTTGAGTTTTATGTTGGTGAGTTCTTATCCTAAGAGGTGAGGGATAGGGCTGTCAGGGGACAAAAAAAATTCCTTGCATACCCCTGCATGATTACACAAATTTGTCTTGCTGCGGTAGTGCTAGAACTCCCTGGGATTGACGAGATATTTGAGTCTAGGAGCATATTTGACATTGGCCTAATCAAGGATGTGACAACCTCTCTAGCCTGATTGATGAAATAGGTTGTGGTTATTATGGATGGATTGTTCCCTCAAGATGATCAGACTAATATCCCTACTACAACCACGACTGCTGAGGCAACGTGACAAACAGATGGCACAAATACAAATGCAGCGGGTACTTTTTGTTCTCTACCACTAGTCCAGTCAATGGCATGACCATAAGGTATGACACCCGGTGTTATGTTTATTTCATTATCCCTCTAGACGGATGTTATGACGAGGCTAGCCAGATTAGAGGCTTGAGTGGGTCACATGGAGAATGGCATGTGTCCATGGATTGACTCCCATCTTAAACAGTAGGATAAGAGAGTCCAGATAAGATTAGATCCTTTTGAGTAGAGGATGACTCGACAGTTGAGAAATGAATAAATGCCTAATCTTACAAAGATGAAGACAGAGATGGTATAGATTAGGAAAATGATGCATGAGCTATATGACAAGACGGTGATTCCAGAATCAGTGGTTGACATAGTGATGCGCACTGTCTATGTACTAAATATTTGGGCCATCCTAGAGAAAAAAATTGAGAAGATAGAGAAATAAAAATGAAAGAGAAAGAGAAAAAAGAAAGAAGATTAAGCAGTTGAGTAGAAAGCCCGTGCTGAGAGTATTCAGGAGAGACCACGAGCTAAGAGTCCTTGAGATTTCCATGGGAGATGGTGGATTGAGAGATCTGATTGTTGATATTGCAGGGAATGATGTTGTTCTCCCATCTACTATTGATCCAGTCTCGGTTGATCAGAAAGTAGTTGATGAAGCACCAACGACTTGAGTACTTAGGTATGACCTTTATCCTCACTCTATTTTTATTTTTCTAGCACCGGGTATAGTGCAATAATTTTTAGTTATAGTGGGGGTTATTCCAAAAAATTTAAGAGTAGCTGAAAAGAAAGATGTAGATAAAAATTAAAAGTCTATTATGACTTGTAGGTTTGATGCAGGCAGCTGAGATATGAAGTAGATCAGCACGCCTATTGCAGCGAATTATTTTTTATTATGATTTTTCTTAAAAGATTTTGAAAAATTTCAGTTGTATTAAAAGTATTTATTTTGAATTGCAATTCGTAATTGTTCAAACATTGTTGATTTAAAATGCTATTATGGAAAGTTGTCTCTGGGTCCCCCTTCAAAAAATTTTATTTAAATAATTGCATGATTGGTATACGTGTGTAAGACTGTTGTGAATCTAAAAATGACATTAGGATTAGGGATAGCATAGTTTGGGACTAAATAGTTGGATATATGGATAAATGGTACTTAGTAATATAGAACTGTGCAAGTGAGTGTGAGATATATTGAGTTTTTCCGGTGTCTTAGAATCTAGAACTTCCCGATTGCTTTTACCTAGGTAAAGTATATTTATGTAGGATATGATTATAGGACATCTTTATGTGATTCGGGTCGAGCTTAAAATGCCATAACCGAATGAATGAATCCCATTTGATCCAAATAGTTGAGCCTTCACAACCAAAACCCTAAACTTTAACAATTAACTTTAAGAATCCCCAAGATTTCGCCATTCTTTTCCCAAATTAATTCAAGATTCAAAGTTCCCAATTCAAGAATTCCAAGAATCATCATTCAAAAGCACAAATAGAATCCTAAAAGCTAACTTGTTCATCTAGTTCATCATCCAAGGTAAGTGGGGTTTTGAACAAGGATAAACCTTTCATCCTTGTTCCCAAAACTTAATTTTAATTTCAATTTTACTGAATATTCTATGATTTCCCATAAAATTTAAGTTAGGGTTGATACCCAAAGCCTCATTATTTTAGTTTATGAAATTATTATGATATTTAAGGCTCCAATTACAAGAAATTTACATATATTCATGTTTGAAATTATAAGATTCGTATTTGAGTTATATACCATTATCTTTACTGAGATTGTTGAAAGCATTTAAGATGATTATTGAGAATGAAGTGTTAATGTGATTATTGATGCATTAAAACTTTATACTTTGAGTCCTAAGTATTATTGATGATTTTATAAGGAGATTGTGATCTCAAGTCATATTGACAAGTTTTGATTAGTGCTTTCATAAGGTAAGATTGATATTTTGATCCTAAGCTAAGATAGGAATCCACATTATTCATACATTTTATGATTTAAAATAAAGAGAATCATAATTGGTTTTAATTATGAAACCTTGCGCTATTTTAAGGTGGATTTCCTAAAAGTTCTAAGAAATAAGTATAGGAGTATGATTTAGCACCAAGTTGGGTATGATTTCAAGGTCTCATGCCCTAGAACTGCGAGCCATTATAGGTTTTAAACGCCCATAGTGGGGTAATATAGTGATCACTTAAGTTAAGTTTCTATTTTAATGGCAAGGATAGAACATCTCTCCCCAATGTTGGAAATACGTTAGAATCCATGTCAGCTCACATGGTTTATGTCGGTTAGAAGAAACTCCCTAAGTCCCAACATTCCAAGATTTCCAAAGCTCCCAAAGCTTCTAAGTTTTGAAACAAAAAAATAATAGAAAAGCTTTAATAAGATGAATTGTTATGACTCACTAGATTTACAAGTATGATTTGTTATGCATGATTTTATATTTTAGTATTTTAGATAATCAATCTTATGTGTGTCATATACATTAAGCATGCATTTACTTTCTAATTATGGTGATGTCTTACTTATGCGTTACACCCCCATTTACTCTGTGCATTCTCACAGTGCTGATCTACATATATGTCTATGTGTTGCATTATCTTATAATGTAGGTTCAGGCTCTCAGTATCAGCAACGTGTGTAGTTCGAGCATCTTTATCTACGCTTCCACAGTTGGTGAGTCCTCATGATTTAAGGGCCTACTTCTTCAGATTTCCATCTTTCATAGTAATTGATTTATTGTTTTTAGTTTAGTTTGAGTTAGTTGTGGGTCTATCCCAATGAATCTTTAGTTCCTTAGAAGTAGTGACTTTTAGGACTACGAGTTTATTTACATACTTTTAGTATTTGCTATTCAGACAGTATCTTCAATTTATTCAGTTAAGTTTTAGTATGATACAACATTGTGTCTTGACTAGTTTATCTTGAATTAAGGTTAAGAACTAGTAGCAGGCTTAAAGGGTTAGATTGGGGCTACTCGTAGACTTAGGCACTATGTGACGTCTCAGGATCAGATTTTGGGGCTTTACAAACTTGGTATCAGAGCCTAATATTTATAGAGTCCTAGGTAGTCAGACAAGACATGTTGCGTAGAGTCTCTATCATGGGTGTGAAGTGCGACACATGTATGAGCAAGAGGCTATGGAGCGTTTTAGAAAAATCCTCTCTTTATTTCATAATCAATCGTGCTTACAGCTATCTCTATCTGTTATTAACTCATTCTCTTTCCTGAGAGAATATGCCTCCTCGCAGAGCAAATGCCAGTAGGAATGATAACCAACCACCCCAGCCTATTGATCCCCTGAATGAGAATGTGTCTCATGCCGAATTTCGGGTTGCCTTTCAGGTGCTAGACTAAGCCGTGACTACTAACGCTCAGGCCAACAATCAGGCTACAACCCCACGTTAATAAGAAGGTGATTCAGCGGTAGTCATACTTCGTGAATTTATAAGAATGAACCCACCCAAATTCATTGGATCAAGGGCAGGAGAGGACCCACACTTGTATCTTGATTAAGTGAGGAAGATCACCTAAGTTATGCAAATTACAGAAGATCATAGCATAGAATTAGATTCTTATAGGTTGAAAGATGTTTCTTACGATTGGGTTGTCATATGGAAGAAAGGTAGGGGTGAGAATGTAGCCACTATGAGTTGAAATATGTTCCAAGATTCTTTTCTAGATAGGTTCTTTCCACGTGAGTTGAGAGAAGCCAAGGTTGAGGAGTTCAGGAACCTAAGGCAGGGCTCAATGAAAATGATGGAGTACTGCCTTAAGTTCAACCAGTTATCAAAGTATGCTCTCGAGTTAATAGTTGACACCAGATCTAGTATGAGTAAGTTTGTTAATGGAGTGTCGGGATTGGTAGTCAAAGAGTGTAGAACTATCATGCTTATCATAGATATGGATCTTGCTAGATTGTTGACTCATTCCTAACAGATCAAGGTAGAAAATTTGATGGGAAGAGAGAAATGGAATAATAAGGCTAGAACTGGGCAGTTTGAATATGGGCAGTCAAGGTCTGTAGGGGGAAATCGGTCACGCTAAGTGTGGTAAAACTCATACTGGTAAGTTCTTGGATGGCTAGAAGGTTTGTTTTGGTTATGTCAAGATAGTTCAAGGTATTTGAGAGTTCCCATATGCTAAGATGGGAAACAAAGATATTCTTCCTCAGAAAGGGGCTACTAGTGCACCATCTCCTGCAGCTCGCCCAGCCCCTCCTCAGGGTGTATCATTCAGTACCGGTAGCGGATAGTGCCATAATTGGTTCTATGTTTTACCTTCCCACCAGGAGATGGAGAGCTCCTAAGATGTTGTCACTGGTATGCTTTGTGTCTTCCATATTGTTGTTTACGTACTGTTGGACCCTGGGTCGAGTGTTCCTTTTGTGACCCCTCTAGTTGTATTTAATTTTTAGATGGGTTCTGAAAAGATCGTTGAGTATTTCTTAGTTTCTACACTAGTAGGTTAATCAATTGTTGCCAAAATGATCTAGAAAGTGTCCAATAACTATCCTTCATAAGATCATGTTAGCAGACCTAATAGAGTTAGATATGGTCGATTTTAACCTTATTATTGGTTTGGATTGTCTCAATTCTTTTTATGCTTCCATAGATTGTCGCACCCGAGTGGTGAATTTTTAGTTTCCTGATGAGGCAGTCTTTTTGTAGCCAGTTAATTCAATTTCTCCCAATAGTCCATTCATATCCTATCTTAAAGCCAGGAAGTTAATCTCCAAAGGGTGCATCTATCATCTAATTTGAATCAAACACACTAAGTCGGAGACTCCAACAGTTCAGTCAGTCAGTATAGTTAATGAGTTTCCTGATGTCTTTTCTGAAGATTTTCTAGGATACCTTCCGATTGTGAAATAGAATTCAGAATTTATTTTCTTCCCGATACTCAGCCTATTTCCATTCCTCCATATCCTATGGCTCCTACCGAACTTAAGGACTTGAAAGAGAAGCTCAAAGATCTTCTAGTAAAAGGTTTCCTAAGACCTAGTATTTCTCTATGGGGCACTCCCGTCCTATTTGTGTGAAAGAAAGATGGTTCCTTACATATGTGCATTGACTATCGTCAACTGAATAAAGTCACAGTCAAGAACAAATACCCTCTTCCTAGACTTGATGACTTATTTGACCAACTCCAAGGTGCAAGTTATTTCTCAAAAATAGACCTTAGATCCATCTATCATCAGCTTAAAGAAAGGGAATGCAATATTTCGAAGACTGCCTTCAGGACCCGTTATGGTCATTTTGAGTTTCTAGTCATGTCGTTCAGACTAACCAATGCACCAGCAGCTTTCACGAACTTGATGAACCGAGTGTTCAAATAGTATCTGTACATGTTTGACATATTCTTTATCGATGATATTCTTGTCTACTCTCGTAGTGAGGATGATCATGCAGACCATCTTAGATTTGTGTTGCAAACTCTTAGAGATCACCAGTTAATCCCCAAATTTAGCAAATATGAATTTTGGCTAAGGTCCATTACTTTCCTCAGTTATGTTATTCCAGTGAGGGTATTAGAGTTAATCCCCAAAAGACATAAGTCGTAAGAAACAGGTCTAGACTTATCCTTCCATCAGACATTAGGAGTTTTTTGGGTTTAGCTTCCTATTACAGATGTTTTTTCGAGGGTTTTTCATCTATTGCATCTTCTATGACCCGATTGACTCATAAAAAGGTTAAGTTTTAGTGGTCAGATTCTTGCGAGAAGAGTTTTCAAGAGTTGAAGACTCGACTCACTTCAGCCCCAATCTTAGCATTACCTGATGGTACAGCTAATGCGGAGAGGTAAGGTCATAGCCTATGCCTCTAAAATTCTTAAGCCTCATGAAAAGAATTACCCAACCCACAACCTTTAATTAGCTATTGTAGTGTTTACTTTAAATATTTGGAGACATTATCTTTATGGGGTGCATGTTGATGTATTTACGGACCTCAAAAGTCTATAGTATGTGTTTATACAGAGAGAGTTAAACCTCCATCAGAGAAGGTGGCTAGAATTTTTGAAAGATTATGACATGAGTGTCTTGTATCATCTGTCCATGGCCAATATGGTGGCAGACGCCCTTTGTAGATTGTCTATGGGCAGTGTTGCTCATATGGAGAATGATAAGAAAAAGTTAGATCGGGAAGTGCAGCATTTGGTTAGGTTGGATATTATATTTGTTGATTCAGCTGAGGGTAGTGTTTGGGTGTAGAATTTCCTTAGTTTCGGAGGTAAAGGAGAAATAAGATCAGGATTCCATCTTAGTTCAGTTGAAGGAGTCAGTTAAAGACTGAAAGCTAGAGGTTTTCTCCCAAGGGGGAGATGGTGCGCTGAGATACCAGAGTATATTGTGTGTGCCATGTGTTGATGATTTAAGGTAGTGGATTATGGATGAAGCGTATGGTGCCTGTTACTCCATTCACCCTAGTGCTACTAAGATATACCGAGACTTACGGGAAATATATTAGTGGAGTGGTATAAAGAAAGATATTGCCGAGTTCATTTTAAAATGTTCAGTTTGTCAACAGGTTAATGTAGAGCACCAAATGCCTGGTGGTATTTTGCAAAAGCTTAGTATTCCTACTTAGAAGTGGGAATATTTGAACATGGATTTTATAACAGGGGGTCATCATCAGGATTTGAATTGGGTTATTGTGGATAATTTAACTAAGTCAACCAATTTCTTTCCTGTTCATACATCCTATACCACTGAGGATTATGCTAAGTTGTATATCTGAGAGTTAGTCAGATTGCATGGAGTTCCCTTGTCCATTATCTCAAATAGGGGTACTCAGTTCACCTCTCAGTTATGGAAAGATTTTCAGAAGGGTCTTGGTACCCAAGTTCATCTTAGTTCTACTTTTCATCCTAAGACTGATGGTCAAGCAGAGAGGATAATTCAGACTTTAGTAGATATATTATGAGCGTGTATGCTTTATTTTAGGCGTAGTTGGGATGAGAATATGTCGTTGATTGAGTTTTCCTACAACAACAGTTATCATGATAGATTTAAGATGGTCTTAGTTGAGGCACTTTATAGGAGGAGATGTAGATCACCTATTGGATTGCTTGAAGTGGGCGAGGCTGCATTGTTAGGGACAGATATGGTGTTAGAAGATATAGAGAAAGTACAGTTTATTTAAGAAAGGTTGAAAATAGTTCAGAGTCATCAGAAATTGTATGCAAATGTGAGGAGAAGAGATATCATGTTTAAAGTTGGTGATTTAATTTATTTGAAAGTTTCACCTATGAAGGGGGTTAAGAGATTTGGCAAGAAAGGGAAACTGAGTCCCCATTATGTAGGTCCTTTCCATATTTTGAGTTGTATTGGGATGGTGGAATATGAGATTGAGTTTCCTACATATTTATCATCGTACATCCTGTATTCTAAGTGTCTTTGTTGAAAAAATGTATTATTGATCGAGCGGTTAGAGTTCCCTTAGAAAGCACTGAGGTTCATGATAGCCTCTCTTATGAATAAATTCCATTTGAGATCCTTGACCATCAGATTTGTAGACTAAGGAACAATGAAGTCCCCCTAGTCAAAGTTCTTTGGAGAAATCAATCCGTTGAGGGAGCCACTTGGGAAGCAGAAGTAGATATACGGACCAAGTACCCTCATCTTTTCGCTGCAGATTCAGATACAGTTTAAGGTAACAAGTTTCCTCAGATCATCTCTTTTCAGTCTAACTTTTATCTTTATATAGACATTCATTCGATAGTTCATGCATTTGCAATCAGTTGAGTCATTCTTTCAGTTGTATATGCCAGCTATGGCCTCAAATTTCAGCATCTCAGTTTCGCTAGCCACATTCGAGAACGAATGTTCCCAAGGGGGAGATATTGTAATCCCCAAACTTTTTCTAGCTTAAATTCATTCCTAGAATGTTAAGGGATGTCTTCCAAAATTAATAAGATTTGTTTCATAGAGAATTTCTAGATCTCGACTTTTCATTATTTGGGAAATTGAATAAGCTTTCCAACGATACCAAATTTGCCTAAATCTGACACTCGGTGAAGAAGTTAGAGCATTTTTAAGTTGACAGTGTGCCAACTAGGAAGTCACCGCGTCGTGGTGAAGGACAATTTCATAATTTTCACTATCCAGTGGACCACCGCGAAGTTGGCGCATCACAGCGAAGTCCAAATTCCCATTCGTCAATTTCCAGTAGACTTCGGCGATATTAGTACGTCGCAGAGAGGTCTATTTTCCCAATTGTTGAATTCCAGTAGTCCAACACTATAGTGGCGCATCACGCTGAAGGAAAAAATGGTATTTCTATAGGGCACTGCGATGGTGGTGCATCGCGTTGAACTTTCATATCCCAATTGTCAAAATCCACTGGAACAACGCGATAGCTCCGTGTCGCGGAGGTCACCAATTTCCCATTCGTCAGATTCCAGTGAGCCACTATGATAGTGTTGCATCGCGGTGGTCCATTAAATTGGGACCCAGTTAGTTTTTCCAGCTTCGTTTAGGAGTTTAAAGAGGGTATTTTGGACTCTTTCCCATCACCCAAAACTGTCCAAACACAAGATTTAAGTCTATTACATGCATTTTATGATATATTCCTCAAAATTTCTCTCAACAAAAACCCTAAACTTCAACTATCAATTTCAATAATCCCCAAGATTTCACCATTCTTTTCCCAAATCAATTAAAGATTCAAAGTTCCCAATTCAAGAATTCCAAGAATCATCATTCAAGAGCACAAATAGAATCCCAAACGCAAACTTGTTCATCTAGTTCATCATCAAAAGTATGTGGGGTTTTGAACAAGGATAAACCTTTCATCCATGTTCCCAGAACTTATTTTTGAGTTCAATTTTACTGAATATTCTATGATTTTCCATGAACTTTAAGTTAGGGTTGATCCCCAAATCCTCATTATTTTAGTTTATGAAATTATTATGATATTTAAGGATCCAATTACAAGAAATTTATATATATTCATGTTTGAAATTATAAGATTCGTATTATGAGTTATATACCATTAGCTTAACTGAGATTGTTGAAAGCTTTGATAATGATGATTGAGCATGAAGTGTTTATCAAATTATTGATGTAATTATTGATGCATTAAAGCTTTATACTTTGAGTCCTAAGTATTATTGATGATTTTATAAGGAGATTGTGATCTCAAGTACTATTGACAAGTTTTTATTAGTTCTTTCAAAAGCTAAGATTGATATTTTGATCCTAAACTAAGATAGGAATCCACATTATTCATACAGCTTATGATTTAAAATAAACAGAAGCATATTTGGTTTTAATTATGAACCATTTTGCTATTTTAAGATGGATTTTATAAAGGTTCTAAGAAATAAGTATGGGAGTAGGATTGAAAACTGAGTTGGGTATGATTCCAAGGTCTCATGCCCCAGAACTACGAGCCGCCGTAGGTTTTAAGCGCCCATAGTGGGATAAGATAGTGATCACTTAAGTTAAGTTTCTATTTTGATGGCAAGGATATAAAATCTCTCCCCAACGTGGGCAAGACGTTGGAATCCATGTCAGATCACATGGTTTATGTTTGTGAGAAGAAACTCCCTAAGTCCCAATGTTCAAGGATTTCCAAAGCTCTCAAAGCTTCTAAGTTTCGAAAAAAAAAGAATGATAGAAAAGCTTTTATAAGATGAAGTCTAATGACTCACTAGATTTATAGGTATAATTTGTTATGAATGATTTTATTTTTCGGTATTTTAGATAATCAAGCTTATGTGAGTCATAAACATCAAGAACGCATTTACTTACTAATTACGGTGATTTCTTACTTATGAATTACACTACCATATACTCAGTGCATCCTCAAAGTGCTAATCCACATATATGTCTATGTGTTGCATTGTCTTATAATGTAGGTTCAGGTGCTCAGTATCAACAGCGTGAGTAGTTCGAGCATCTTTATGTACGCTTCCACAGTTTGTGACTCCTCATGATTCGAGGGCCTACTTCTTCAGATTTCCAGCTTTCATAGTAATTGATTTATTGTTTTAAGTTTAGTCTGAGTTAGTTGGGCATCTGTCCCAATGACTCTCTAGTTCCTTAGTAGTAGAGGCTTGTCAAACTATGATTTTATATACAGACTTTCAATATTTTCTATTCAGACAGTATCTTCAGCTTATTCAGTTTAGTTTTAGTATGATACAACATTATGTCTTGACATGACTAGTTTATCTTAAATTAAGGTTCATACCTAGTAGTAGACTTAAAGGGTTAGCTTGGGACTACTTGTAGCCTTGATCATCATGTGACATCTCGGGATCAGATTCCGGAGCGTTAAGATTGTAAAATTATTTTGTGTAAATAAACTTGTGTGAAAAACACACATAATTCAAACAATTTGTGGTATGTAAAACAATAAAGAATCAAAGAACTAATATGTACAAAAATAAAAAAATACCTTCATCAATTGAAAAATTGAGCCTATCATGGCTAAAACTTGATCGAAGTCCCTAGCGGAGTCAAAATTATTTCATGCCCTATTTTTACCAAGGTTAAATAAAGCCCAACTTATGAACACTATAAGGATTAAATTTTATACAGAGTTGTTACATAAATTGTATGGAAAATAAGAAAACCTATTGACATGTATGTCTTGAGTTTGAATCTTTGAAAACAAATTTTGATTCTAACTAAGGGTTTAAATTATTTCAAAGTGAAGGGATTAGGTCCTTTAAAATTGAAAAAATATGGAACCCGACTAAACTAAATTTATCAAAGAGAAGGGAGGTAAAAATTATTTTTTGAAAAATATGAGGTTGTATAATATATATAAAATAACATAAGAATGCATGTATTAAAATGATGTGTCAAATGTATAAATAGAGCCTATTACCAAAACATATGTGCAAAAGTATAAAATATATATGAGAGAAAATGTACTCTTTTATGAAAAGAAATCACTTATTGTTTGTAATGTATGAAAATAAAAGTATTTTTGGTATCGTATAAAGGTAAAGCATTCTAAAATAATACTTCTTGTTAAATGAAAGTCAATGAAAGAATAAATTGTAAATTCAAAAAATGATTTTATTTTTAAAGGAGCAGACTGCGATATTTTTCTAACAAAAATGTGAATTAAATACCTAAATACTTGTTGGGACCAAAAAGTAAAGGTCATGATGGCACTTATTGCAGCCAAGCCTTAATAAGTAAGTCAACCGCCTAAACTGATAATTAAAAAGAAACAACATAAATTCCAAAGGCGAGACTTTTAAAGCAAAGTAAGACCTGTACAATTACAAAAATAGTGGAAGTTTAAAATTGAAGATATCATAAATCATCCAAAAACCTAGTTTGACAGTGTAAGAAAAATCTAAATACAACTTTGAACTGGAAATACAACTGAAGCAAAAAAATCTAGAAGTCTTTCTCCGAATAAAAAATAAAGACATCAACTGGATAGGAGGAGGTATAAGCCAACTCTAAACATGTAACACCCCGTATTCTTGAAATAGAAATCGAACCATCATTTCTATTCATGTAAAATTTAATTCAATAATTTATCTTTGAATACATGCATCATAATCCTTATCCTAGTGTGTGAAGTCTTTAAATTTAATTCTACAAGGGCCTACTTTGAACGTGTATAACTTCTTATATATGTGGTATTTTTCATCACAATACTTATCAAATGATAGATAAATTAGTTAGCTTTCAAATGATACCAATTTTTCCTTAATCTGATGCCCGAGCGAAAAGTTATGGCCATGCAAAGGTCATGCATCACATGACAATCGTCAAAGGCCACTGGGGGTGTGAGATGGCCATGCATCGCCCTACTGAGGGATGTTCAATGGCTATGCATTGCTCACCTTGTCTTGGATAATTTTTGTGCGTCACATGGTGATTGCATAGTGCCAAAAGTGCTTTGAAGTATTTAAATCGTCTCTAATCACAAGCATTCACTCCTAATTGATATTAGAGGTATTTAAATACGTATATTACACTCCCTTAACCACAAGAATTCAAGTCAAGATTCAAAAATCCTCCTCCTCTCCCAAGAACAAAATCCAAGCCCATTTCTCAATAAATCAAGAATTCAAGCTTCCAAGTTCAACAAACCCTCAAGAAATCTTTAAGAAACAATCTATTGAGATATGCAGATATTCATCAATGGGTACTTTCAACCATTGATCCCACAAATACTTTTTTATGTAAAGTATGAGTTTTACCTCTATTTTAAAGTTTATTATCTTCAAGATGAGTTAAATTTATTTTTTTCCTTAGTATTTTGAACTCAATTAATGTTCAAGTATGATTCCATGAAAAATTAGGTTATCTAATGCTTCAGTTTTATATTTCCCATGTCCTATTCAAGTGAATTTCATGTTATAATATCGAATTACAAACTTATCCATGTAATCATGTTGTATACTCATGTTTAACATGTTTCCATGTTCAAGTTCATGCTCTTCACTTACATGGTGAGATGTTTATGTTTTGGATCTTCTAACCATCATTTCCATACTATAGTTTTAAGCATTAATATTATATTTTATGAATCATTCAGTGCTGGTGGGTTATAAACACCTAATACCTATGTGATTTACATGACTTTAGATTTTCAAGTAACTAGTAAATCAAAACAATGATTTTATCCCAATACACAAAATATCATTTTATAATGAACCCACCAGTATTAATTTATGTTAAATACCTCAGTTTATAAGTTCATGGTTACTTCAGATTCTGTATGCACTGTCAGTTTTCAGAATACCATGTTTATGCATATCAGTCTTTAGTGCATGCACCAGTTTGTGATGTCAATGTCAGTTCAGTTGGGAGTTGGAGTTAGCACCTAGCAAACCCAGGGATGGGGGCTCACCTACTAGTAGAGGGTGTGACCTTTAGTAGCAGTCCCTAAGTTGCAGAAGTATGCACCCAGTTTAGGTTTGAGATGTCTTTCTGCCAGTTGAGGGTTGACACATATCTCATAAGATCACCTACCAGTAGAGGGTAACTCCTTATCCTTTTGGGACACCGGCTTAGTTGATCCTTACAGCCAGTGTTAGTTCCCATGGTAAGGTACTGACACCTTTCCAACTGGGTTACAGGTTGGATCCTAATTAGCTCAGATTAGGGCATGTCAGTTACATGATATCTCCCATAATTTTAATCAGTATTCAGTATGTCTCAGCTCAGGTTTGCTTGATCAAAGCATACAAATTTTTAGTTATTAAGTTATACAAAATTTAGTCTTTTAGATTTCTGATTATCTCAGAAACATGCTTATGGTTGATCTTGCATTCTCAGTTTTACATGTTCATGTTATTTTTTCTGTTCAGTACCCATGCATGATCCTCAGTTTAGTTTTATAGTCTATTCAGTCTTACATGAGACTTACATACAATATTCATGTTTTACCACTTCCCAGTTTTAGTTTTACTTATTTTACATGAGTCGATATTTTAAGAAACTAAGTGTATTGATTCACCAGGTTATCAGATTATGTTTTTTACTTAATTTTTAAGATACTTTAGATTTCAATTTATTTCAGTCTTTTGGTGAGTCTACTTGCTCTTAGCATGCATGTTTTAAGATTATAGTCCTAATCAGTTTTACTTCTTGTATTCACCCCCACTTACACAGTTCATTCCATAAGTATTGATGCACAAATATGTCAGTGTGCTATATTGTCTCATAATGTAAGTACCAGTTCTACCCTACATATCATAATCATATAGTTTGCAGCTTCCAGTGAGTAGGTGATGAGTTCTCCTATTTCGAGGACTCCAGTAAGTAGAAGTTCACGTACTTTTACTTGATTATTCATATGTATTGATTTTTGGTAGTTGGAGGCATGTCCTAGCTATTTACAGTCAGTATAGTAGCGGCTTTATAGATAGTCAGAATCTTGAAATGTAAATTCCAGTTCTCTCTTATGTTTTATCACGATGTAAACTTTATCAGTTTTATATTTATCAAGATTACACCATAATTATGCTTCCACTCTGCTAATTATTTTTTGTAATATATACATTAAATCAGTTATCCAACCATATGCCAATTCATGGGTTAGCTTGGGACCACTTGTAGTTTCAAGCTCTTGCTAGGGGGGAGTCTCGGATCGTGACAAAAGACATAGAGCAGAAAAATACCTCAATGATATCACTAACCAACCAAATGATATAATTTGTCTCACGATGCTCTCATACCTGGATCTGCATTGAAAGAGAATAGTAGAGATGAGTATGATCCACTTATACTCAGTAGGTATCATAGACGGACTAAGAAAAGTAGAATTAAGATACAGATATACATAGTATGAGCACGTCAACTGAAAGCAGTTAGAAAATAAGATACATAAATACATACTATGAGCATGCCACCTACAAGCATAAAATGTCCCAAATAGTAACTCATACCATCTCCACTAACAGTTCTGAATATAGCGCATTTTCAAGGTAACAGGTATGCAAAAGAAAATAGAATGGATATGCATCGTATAAAACATAGAAGCACCACACTAAAGATGCATACTGTATGAAATGCAATGATAATGATGATGTGATATGATTAAGGTTATCACATAACCTCCATATACATCTATCGAGCCTCAGCACTTCCAGGTAGGACCCATCGGGATTTCATAACCCATATACTTTCTCAATTGTTAATTCAAATCTTAATATCCATATCTCATTTCCGACTCATGGACTATGGCAGAGGTTTTTGTAAAAGTGTCTCATTCTTGTCAAAATCGGTGTTTTCTCAATGGTACCAATGTTTCATAAATGTATGTATGATATAAGGATGTAATTCTCATAACCAAACCAGTATAAAGATATCAAATCCATTTTAACACATGAATACGTGAAATCAAAATATACTCATTATATCAACCATCCATAATTTCGTAGAAACAATGTATCATTAGAATAATTATGCATAAAAGGCATTATAAACATCGTATTAACCCCAACTTGAGTATTTCTATCATGATGAAAGCAACTGATGCTATATAAGGCCTATAATTATCAGATAAAGGCCCCAAAATGGCAACGTATAGTAATTATCATCTTAAGTAACGAACAAAAGTAATATAAGCCCTTACACGGGCACACAACTGTAATAATATCTTTGAAATATAGTTTCAATTATTATTAATCATACCCATATCATTTATATATATATATACATCATATCTATTTATATATATATTAACTACCCAGCCCAGTCAAAAAAAAGTTAAGTCGTAACTTACCTCTTGACATAAAAATCCAAGCCAAAAGTCCTTCAATGGGGAGCTTTCCTTTTGCGAACAGCTTTGGAATCAACAAAAACATAAAAATATAGAATCTATGCATTAAAAGAAAGCCAATGATACACATACTACCACTTTCTAATCGGGGTCAAGACAGATCTCCAAAATGGGTTTTCGAAATGTAAGGGCATATCGAGAATTTCTATTTAAGAAAAACCATACCTATTCTTCAAGGAATTCATACGAGAATACCAGAATGAAAAGGGGTTTAAATGAGGTTTTAATTGAAGATTTTCCTTTTTAAGCCTTCTGGGCCAAAAATCCCCAAATTCTAGTTTGAAATCAAGAGTTAAAAGAGTTTTAAATGACATATTCAAAGTAAATTAATTGAAATAGTGATTTAGAGCTTAGCCAAGCTTGAAAATGGATGAAATTTCCCAAACATCCCTCAACCCCAAGCTCACAAACTCAAAAATGCAGGAAAAATCATTAAAATGGGTTTTATACCCACCCATCTATGACCATTAAGCTAATAAAATAACTGCTTAAGTAGTCACCGCTTAAGCGACGACTTGACTTCTAAAGAGGTTAAATTATTTGTTAAGTGGTCATCGCTTAAGAGACGACTTGACCTCTTAAACATCCATGACAAATGTGTGAGGCCCTAAAATGGTCCCCTATTGCTAAATCAGTGACCTCTAAAGCGGTCAAGTGTCCACTTTAGCAGTGGTTGACCAGTCAACCAAGATCCTCTAAAGTTTCTACTGCTTAAGTAGTCCTTGTCCACTTAAGCGGCTGGATAAACAACTTTGGTAACTTGCAAATTTGATAATCAACCCCTCGGGATTGGTTTGGAATCCCATGAAGACAATTGAATTATGTACTAGACTAAATTTTACGTTCTAGACTCAATAGCGATATTAAATTTTTGAAAAGAGATTATTTTCACAAAATTGACTCCCGATACCCGATTTCACTATTTTCCAAACCAAGGGTCGAAATAAGATCCAAAAGCCAAAAAATTGAACCAACGACGCTACCAATCCAAAATCAATATTCTAGATCTACAGGCAAAATCCATTTTTCCATCCGACGCAAAACAAAAAAAAATGTGAACCAAAGTCAACTATGGAGCCTTTTGAACCTCTAAAAATCATAAACTCATTAATCATCTTGAATTGCATCAGGAATCATGCCATCCATCCCCCATACCCTAGAAACAACACATAAAAACAATAGGGTAGGATACAATGGTCAAATTACATAAAGGGGAAGGTTCACAAAATCAAGTCACTATAATTTCCACCACTAAGAATCTACTTTGTCCTCAAAATAAAGTCAAGAGAACACCTGAATCGGTAAAAAGATGGGGATAACTGCTACGCATATCAAACTCGACCTCCTAAGTATCCTCATCTAGGGAACATGTCTATTTTCAAATTTTTATGTGTGTGACACTCTATAATGCAATCGTCTAACATCACAAGATAAAATAAAGACTGGCTCCTCAATAACTACACTGTGTCCCACCGAATGACATAAGACTCATATGAAGTATAACATTGTAGCATGGATACATGAAATACTGGATGAATGATTGAAAAGACTTGTGGGAATGATATTTGATAAACTACATCCACAATATCCCAAAGAATCTTAAATTGACTAATTTACCTGGAGCTGAGGTTTCCCCACTTTCTAAATCTAATCACGCTCTATGTGGGTGATACATGTAGGAAGGAAAAATCACCAACACCATGTTTGAAGTCACAAACTATACGATCTGCATAGCACTTTTCCCTACTTTGAGCCTCTCGAAGTCAATCTTGAATGTTTAAAACTCTATCCAAATACTCAAGAAGCAAGTCAGTACCTCGAGGGCTAATCTCAAATCTATTAAACAAACCGAATGGAGAGCACAATGTCTACTATGCAATGCACCAAGTGGTAGCTATTAATATATGCAAACTCCACTGAATCTAAATGTTTCTCCCATTAACATCCAAAGGCCACAACAAAAGCAGGTAACATAACCTAAAAACCCAGAATAGTGTGTTCTAACTGAACGTTGGTCTTTCGGTAGAAAGTTATGCTAAGATTAACTCGGGTACCCAACTCCTCCTGAAAGGTCTTCTAGAAGTAAAGGGAAAGTTGAATCTCTATTTGATATATAGACATTGGTACACCATAGGAACGAATACCTTACGATCATATATATGGGCTAACCTTTTAGAACTGAAGAAAACCTAAATAGGTATGAAATAGGTAGATTTGGTCAAGCGATCTGCTATGGACACTATCAGTTCAATAAGAAGCATAAAAAAACCTAATCATAAAATCCATAGTGATCTATTCCCACTTCTACTTGGGAATGGGTAACCTCTGAAGCAAACCACCAAGCCTCAAAATTCTTGGCCTTCACCTATTGACAACATAGGAAATGAGCTACAAAATTTGCTACATTCTTCCCTATACCACCCCACCAGTAGTGTTGTCTCAAATCATGATACATCTTCGTCACTTTTTGATGAATGAGATACTTAGAACAATAGGTTTACTCCAAGAACAATATCACCCAATTACCCATTCTTGAAACATAAACTCGGCCTCCAATTCTCAAAATGCAATCAAAATCAAGTGAGTATTCCCTACACTCACCATTGAATACCTTATCCCAAATCACTTTAAAACAATATCGTCAAACTAATGGGCCAGAATCTACTCTATCAAGGAAGATATAGCCTCCACAAATAAAAAAACACACCCAAGTGTCAAAATATCAAGCCTAATTATTTGATTATCGAATTACTAAACCTCTAATGCTAAAGGACTATCCTGGTTAAAAGATGTACTAAGATACCTATACTAGACCTCTTCCAACTCAAGGCATCTACAACCATATTAGCCTTGCTCAGATATAGAGAATAGTAAGATCATAATTCTTAAGAAACTCAATCCAATGATTCTACCTTATACTAAGATCTCACTGGGTAAAGAAGTGTTGAAGACTACAGTGATCAGAGAAGATCTTGTGATGGACTCTATATAGATAGTTTCTCCACAACTTCAATGCAAACACAACTGCACATAATTCTTAATCGTGGGTAGGGTAATTCTTCTCATGAGGCTTCAACTTATAAGAAGCACCATAATCACAATAACCTCGTACATCAACACGATACCTTACCCAATGCTAGAAACATCATAAATGATGGTAAAGCCTACGCACTTCTTAAGAAAAGTCAAGATAAGAGTTGATGTCAATAAATCCTTAAGATTATAAAATTTTACCTCACAAGCATCATACCATAAAAAGGAAATATTCTTCTATGTCAACTTGGTTAAAGGAACGACAATAGATGAAATACCCTTAACAAAGTATTATAGTAGCCTGTTAACCTAATAAATCTCTAAATCTATATAGGAGAAGTTGGCCTATACCAATAACAAACTGCTACAATCTTGGCTGGATCAACCATGATACTATTTTTTGTCATAACATGATACAAGAAGGAGACAGGCTCTAGCCAAAACTTGAACTTAGAGAATTTAGCATACAACTTCTCATATCTCAACCTCTAGAGTATATTCCGAAAATGCTCCTTATGGTGGGCGTTACTCTTGGAATAAACCAAGGTATAATCTATAAATATAATGAATAAAGGGTCAAGATACAATTAAAACATCCATTTCATCAACTTTATAAATGCAGCTGGGGCGTTGGTCAACCCAAAGGACATGACCAAGAACTCATTATGATCATATAGAGTCTAAAAAATTATATTTGGAATATCCAAAGCTCTAATCCTTAGTTTGTTATACCTGAATCTTACATAAATCTTTGAGAACATGAAAGCACCCTAAAGTTAATCAAACAGATCATCAATATGAGTAACATAAAGTTTATTCTTAACTTTCACCTAGTAAAACTATCGATAATCAACACATATGCGCAAAGACACATCCTTTTCTTCATAAACAAGATAGAGGCATACCAAGGTAATACACTAGGTTGGATAAATCCCCTATCCAACAATTCGTGCAACTGGTCCTTTAATTCTCTCAACTCGGTTAGGGTTATTTCATAAGGATGAATAAAAATTGACTTGGCTCCCATCTCAACATCAATAGAAAAATAAATGTCACGATTTTGAAGCAAACCAGGCTAATACATACGAAAAACATACATGAACTTGATATGATATGGCTTCATAGAACTTTCAATGCTTAAAATGATTAAAATATGAAAGTTACTTAAGTCTTTTTGGTATATACATTGTGATTTGTAGAAAAATAGGTTTTGGAGCTAAATAAGAAAAGGCTTAAAAATTAAAGATTTTGGGACACCTACATGGGTATCTACACCCCGTAGGTACTACCTACATGGAGTAGGTGCCAGAATATGTGCTAGAAAGTTAATGTTCTAAGATTTACAAGATGAAGTTTTTGGTATGTAACCTATAGAGGAGCACCTACGTGCCATAGGTAGTACCTATTCCCCGTAGGTATCATAAACCAGGAAGTTCAGAAAGTTTAATGAAGTTTTGTGTTCTGTGCACCTAAGGTTTGACCACATACGCCTATTATATGCCACCTACCCCCCGTTGGTGGTCCTATAGCTAGCCACCAACTTTTATTTTCCACTTTTGTTTTGGATTGGTTTCCTAGGGTTTTGTTGTACTCTATAAATACCCTTTTGCATTTTTAGTTGTTTTACGCACTCTTACTACTTATAAACATATATTTGATTTCAAGATTCAAATTTTTGATCTTGGGATTGAATTATTCTTGATTTTGGTTGATTATTCAATTTGAGACTTTTGGTTTTATTCATTGATTATAATAATATTGATTTAATGCTTTAAAATATGAATTCCACTGATTATTTCACAATAATGAGCTATTAATTCCCTTAGCTTATGGGAACTTTGGTGAATTAACAAAGTAAGGAAAGATTGCAATCCTTTTAGATTATTGTTATTACATTTATTGATTTCTTCATGGTTGACGAAGTTAGGATCCCGCTTGTATGCACTATGAACCTGATAGGGAGGTAGAGATTGGGAAAAGGAGATAATTATATTCATTTGGGCTTAGTTGATTATATAAGATAATCATCTATAACAACCTAATTTTCTGGAACCAGAACGTCACACGGTGTTTATGACCCCAAAGGACCACAAGCTAACCCTCTACTGATATATGTACCTGAAAACTGTATAATATCTGAAATAAATGCTAAAATCTAGCTAAAACTGGCCTTAAGGTTCAAAACATCTAAAATACTCAAAACTGAAAACTGAATACCGATACATCTATCCGAAAAGCCTCTAAGCTATCTGAACTATGGAGTTTATGGGACATGTCCCCAACTAACTCTGTCTACTAAAAATAAACTACAGCTGAAGCGATAATAAAATGAGGATCATCCTCGAATGAAGAGGACTCACTGCAACGTCTATGACTGCGGACTGGGACTGAGCTACTAAGGGTAGTCTGATCTCGTTCCTCTGAACCTATGGTGTAAGATAAAACACCATAGCGCAAATGCGTCAGTACATGGAAATGTACTGAGTATGCAAGATGAGGTAAGGATAAATGCAAGGGCTTTTGCACACATAATTACTTTACCGAATAATCATGAGAGTACTTCAATGAGAACATATGCATGAATGCCCAAACAATAACTGAAATCATCATGACTCTGAATACTAAAACTCAGATAATACTTTACTGTCATCTGAACTCCCTACTAACACTGAGCTACTGAATCACTAATTCTTCTGATATTGATAGCTGATTAATTGAATCTACTCATATCAATGACTGAATTCTAAGCTTACTACTCTCAACTGACTGAATCTGAGATCAAACCTCTCTAACGGATGATCCATGAATCTCCTATATATGATAAGAAATGATTATGTATGAGATCAGACCTATCTAGCGGAAGATCTCTAAATCTGATAATGAGAACAATCCACTGAATCTGAGACTGAGATCAAACCTATCTAAAGGGTGATCTCGAGATCTGATAATGAGATTACTAAACTGAATCTGAGACTGAAATTAAGCCTATCTAATGAGTGATCTTGGGATATGATATAAGATTACTCAACTAAATCTGAGACTTAGATCAAGCCTATATAATGGGTGATCTCAGGATATGATAATAAGATTACTCAACTAAATATGAGACTAAGATCAAGACTATCTAATAGGTGATCTCGGGAACTGATAATGAGATTACTCAACTGAATTTGAGATTGAGATCAAGCCTATCTAATAGGTGATCTGGGGATCTGATAATGTTGATACTAAATAACTTTATGTGGAACCATACCTATCTAGCGGGTGGTCTATGAATTAATGAAACTATCTGAGTTCCTTACTGAGATACATGACTGTATCTGATAGTACTGGTTTCTGAGTTCTACTCTGAAGATTGATACTGAAACTGTAACTGTGGGAGTTCTCACTTAACCGACATGCCCCAAATCTGAATTGGTGGGGTCCAACTTATAACCCTTGCTGTAAGGGTGTCAATATCGTGACACAGGTAAAAACCTCAACTCTGGTCAAGCCTCTCTAACGGGTGACCCTCATAGGAAGTTAAGCCTAAGGTAGTATAATAGTCAAGCCTTTTTCTAATGGGTTACTACTGTATACTGCGCTGTCTACACAATTTTGGAGTTCAGGGATTGATCTTAACGACTCTACCTCTCTAACGGGAAGTTACCTTCCCTGAAATCTCTCGGTGCTAGCTCCTACTCCCAACTAAAAGACTCTAAAATAATTCTTAACTGAACATAAACTGAGCTGAATCTGATACTAATCATGTTTCTCGAATGATCTAATTGAGTTAAGCTAAATTCTTTTGGTTCTGTATCTGATGGAATACTACTGAATCTCATTATCTTATTGAATGATGCTGAGCTCTGAATAGATTACTCGACTACTACTGAGGTTTGAACTGAACACTTGAATACTACTAGATTTGAGCTTATAGAACTGAGGCTAGAATTCTAGCGATACTGAGATTACTAATATTTCTTAAGTTCTATATCTGTCTGAGATTATAGAGTTCTATAACTCACTGAGTTTTGAAAATCATGGCTTAACTAAGATTATCAGGAAAATTGACATGGGCTCTAGACTGCAGCTAAGTTGTTAGGTATAAACACCCCCAGCACTCGATAACATAAATGTAAAACATAACCATTCTTGAATAATCAAGACCATGGACATTCATTCACCATCACAATCACTAAGGCATCTCTTCAAGTAGCTATGAATCATAAACAAGTGATAATATAGGGAGACATGTTATTGGCTCATACTCCATTCAATAAGGTCTTATATCAAACACTTAACATGTATTAAAATCTTAGCATTTATCAAAGAGCACATAATTGGAGAATTTCATGCTATCATGTCACAGTTCATTAACTAAGGATTTTCAAAAAACACTTGGCATGCATGGGCTTGCACACAATTGGGAGTTTTCTAGTAAACATGCTATAATGGCTCTAATTCCTTCACATAAGCATTTTATCAAACATATTGGGAGCATACTTTTCTTATTCAACAATTTTTACACTTAATTGACATGAACACATCACTTAACAAGTAACTTAAAGAGGGTTTATCATGAACATTACATGAATAACACATACTGGGTCAAAGCTTGAAACCCTTGTAAACAAACATGAATCAAAACTCAATAATAGGATGAACATCCATTTCTACTCACATGAATCATGAAAACTCATAAAAATATGATCTTTGAAATTTAGAAAAGGATTCTTGAGCTTCTTGGATGAAAGGGACCCAAGAATCAACATCTGCATACCTTAGGGAAACTCTTTCTTAAAGTCTGTTGGAGAGATTCTTGATTTCTTGATTTCTCTTGATTTTTCTTAAAGAACAAAGAAGGGTTTTGATCTGTAGGAAACCCTAGATTTTGATGTTAAAGAGGAGAAATGAAGTTGTGATCCTTGATCGGATATAAATAGGGGATGAAAAGAGTGGCAAAAGACCAAAAAACCCTTTCAAAATTATCTTAAAATTACTGATCAGGACATGCGATGGTGGGTGCAACGGTCCATCACATGGTCGATGGTCCATTGGACTTACCATCGCATAGAACTAGAACTGGGACTTATAGCCTTGGTGCGAATGTGGGGTGCGATGGTCCGTCGCATGATCGACGGTCTGTTGAACCTTTTTGTTTCACACAACCAGAGAGTGGACTCACTGTATCAATTTTACAGTGGGGTGCAATGGTCCGTCACTAGCTCAATGGTCCGTCAGACCACTCCGCCGCACCTGGGTAATTCAGAATTAGACTATTTTCTGTAAAATGGCCATAACTTCCTCGTCCGATGTCAGATTTTGAAAAAATTGGTATCGATGGAAAGCTTATTTAATGATATATATGACAAAAATTCGATATTAGGGAAATTATATAATTTTAAAAATATTTCTCAATTGTGTAGGAGCTTCTCAATCTTTTAGGGCCGGATTTACACTTTACTTGAGTGCTCTAAGGCTTAGAGTACTAGAGAATTTTGAGGGGTCTTACATCATCACTATATACTTAAGATAATTATATTTGTTTAATTAACTTAATACCAAGAATACATAATTGAAATAGGGGTCCAAGGCAAGTCTTAGTAAGGCAACACTCTAAGATCGAAAGAATATGAGTGAGATTCATCAAAGTGTGTCAAGAGGCAGTTGGTGATACATAACTTTCCAAATTCTAAATGCACTGCAATTATAAACCTATTTAGTTTAAAGAAAGGGGGAAAAAATCCAAGTGTTTATTTCTAATTGTATACAACCAAAGAATTCCATATCTTGTTACTTTTGACAGATTGTAACTACAATCCCCCATTTACTTCTCTGTACTACCTGTTGATTTCAGAAACCTGGAGAGAAAGTTCACATATATTCTATGTGTTTTTCCCAACCTATGTTGGGTTAATATATATTGTATCGACCACTTTGACTTTAATTTAAGGTGTACCTTTAGGAGATATCAAAATTTTTGAATCGTTTTAGAGGAATATGGTGATCATTGATTAAAGTTATTGAAGTTAATTAGTTTTTGTTAGGTGTATACCAGTGTATGCCTACCATGAGGAGTAAAGTCAGTCCCTTACTTCTTAATATTGAACTAGAGAGAATCGTGCAGCTCACTAGTTGGATTACTAAACATGTTTGAGAAGGTGAGATTGAAGGTATTTGAAATAACCCTAATAATATCTCCCCCTCCTACTGGAGATGTTTAAAACATTATTGATCAAAGAACTGAGTATTTATTAGTAGATGGTGCTTACTATATGAGGAAAGCAGAAGCTCGAGAGATAGAGCTATCTAGACAAAGACAAGTAGCAAATCATCAAGAAACATTCGACAGAAATCAAGATAGAGTTTGAGGTGGTAGATCTTAAGTATTTTGAGCCTATCAGTACTTTCCTACATATGATTATCCTAAGGAAGACTTGGTATAAGTTGATCCTATCAAGAAAAGATTTATCATTCCTTCTATTTTGCCACCAGGTGTGAAGTTTGACATTACTAGTGCCATAATCTAGCTCTTGAATCTAAAAGGTGTGTTTACAGGCTTGTCCACAGAAGATGATAATAAGAACCTTATAATTTTTATTGGGATCTGCACTTCATTCATTATACATTGGGTAAATCAAGAAGCATTGAGACTCAGGTTGTTCCCATTTTCAATTGACTGGTTTGTGATTGGTGGAATGTCCTAGAGGATCAATCACTGCTTGGAATGAGTTGTGGAGACAGTCTTTGAATCATTTCTTTCTACTATTTAGAATGTTTAAATTGAAGGAATATCTATATAATTTCAATTAATTACACTCTAAGTCTATGAATGAGGCATGGTTTCGATTCAAAAAAAGTTGATGATTGAGCCTAACCACAGGATTTTACGGTAGAGTTTTCTTGAGATTTTCTATCGATCACTTAACACTAGTTTGAGAGATATACAAACATTATTACTTATGGAGTATTTATGTTCATATTAAGGGAGAAAACATCAAATATTTTAGACCAAATATCTCTCACCAACCAAAGATGGCATACTCGATAGGCAGAGAGAGAAACTGGCACATGCTATTGTTACCTCCAACGATCACTGAGTGAAAGATGACACAGTTTCATAAGAAGTTGCTCAACATAGTATGGTTGATGGTTTATTGACAAAGTAGATCACAACAATGAATTCTGAGAAGGTGAATATAGTTGGCTAATAATTTTGAAGAAGAGAAAAAATACCTATATTGAGAGTTGGTGGTTTCTAAACCAAGAGGAAAGGAAACCAACTTAAAAACTATACTAAGATAGATAAAAATATAGTAGAAAAGAGTGGGACAATGATTGGTGATGCAAGGATGATTACAAGAAGAAGGGTAGTTTATTTATTTTACTAGGCATCGTGACACTGAGTCGAGGATGGAGGATAAGTTTTCCAATCTTGTCAAGGATTAGGAAAATTAGGAAAATAATCTTAAGGTATTAAGGAAGATATATTAGGGTTGAACTAGAAGGTAGAGTCGCATGCTACAGTAATAAAGCAACCAGAGCATTATTTTGGATAAATTTTTGCAACTTTGAATCAAAGGCAGTCGGTAACCCTTACGAGCAACATAATTTAGGATCCTAAGAATTAAGGTCATTGTATAGAAATCACCACTCGGAGTGGTAAGACAACTGTTGATCCCCCTTTCCCAACTATTGGTGAGCCAAAGAATGATAGTGTTATGGTCGATGAGATACCTGGAACAGAGTTGAAAAAAGCTATAGGTGTTGATTATAGTGATTAGAAGGAGAAATATAAATGGAAGGTCGATGAGCCTGTACTAAAGCAAATTACACAACCTCCCCCACCTTTTTCTCAATGGTTGAAATAGAAAAAGGGAGAAAAAAAGTTTAAGAAGTTCATTACAATGATGAAAGAGTTGAGCTTAAATATTTATCTTCTTAAGGCTATTAAGAATATGCCACATTATGCCAAGTTTATGAAAGAGTTAGTTATGAAGAAGTAAGCTAAGAGTTTTTAGGATGTTGGTGCATTGCACCATTTTAGTATGATCACTTTGCAATCTCTAGCGGAGAATAAGGAGGACCGTAGAGCTTTTACATTTCTATATGCTATTGGGCCCTTAAACTTCAAACGAGATTTATATGACTTATGACCTAGCATCTATTTAATGTTGATGGTAGTGTACAATCATTTAGGATTATAGGCACCAAAACCAACATCCATGAGGTTATTAATGGTTGACTACTTTTTGAAGAGGTCGGTTGGTACTCTGTGCAATGTGTTGGTTAAGGTGGGCCTTTATATTTTAAGTTAACTTCATAATTCTTGATTATGAAGTGGACTTCAAATACCCTATTATCTTGTTTAAACCCTTCCTACTTACAATTAGGGTATTGATTGATATGGAGTAAAGGCAGATAAAGTTTAGATTAAATGAAGGGCAAGTGATCATTGATGTGTGTTAGTCGATGTGATAGACAAATAAGATGGAAGTATTATCTGTGATAGACATTTTTTATGATGGGATGATGCAGAGAATATGCCCATTAAATAGAGACTTGGGGTTGAGGTGTTAGTAGCAGTCATTATGAATTTCAATAGCAATGACATTCATGAATATGAAGAGATGGCTAATGCATT
Organism: Capsicum pubescens; assembly: GCA_030864215.1. NCBI lineage: Eukaryota > Viridiplantae > Streptophyta > Magnoliopsida > Solanales > Solanaceae > Capsicum > Capsicum pubescens. The sequence continues at coordinate 184,130,105 of CM061538.1, forward strand.
TCATAGAAGAGGTTCTTATAATTATGCTCCAAAATATCTGGATCTTGATTTGAAGAATAGAACAACTTTTCTTGGTCCACCATCTACTAATGACCCACTAGTTTTGGAATTGAAGGTCCTCTTATCTCACTTACGATATGTATTCTTGGGAGCTAACAATACCTTACCAATTATTATTGTAGAAAATATGGAAAATTCACTAGTTAAACAATTATTATCAGTGTTATAGAGGTTCAGTAGAGCCATTGGATGGACTATACCAAATATTGTGGGGATTCCACCCAGTAAATACACGCATAATATACAAATTGAACTTGACTATCGTCCTAACATTGAGCTTCAGTGTTGATTGAATCCCTCTATGCAGGAGTTGTGAAGAAAGAAATCATAAAGTGGCTAAATGCTTGATTTGTTTACCCTATTTTAGAGATTAAGTGGGTTATCCTGATTCAAAGTTTGCCAAAGAAGGGTGGAATAAAAATGGTTCCTAATGAAAAGAATAAATTTGTGTCCATAAGACTTGTTACTGGTTGGAGAGTTTTCATTGTAATAGAAACCTAGATACTAGGACCCAAAAGGACCATTCCTCTATGTCATTCATGGATCAAATGCTTGATAGGCTAGCAGGCAGGGGTTGGTGTTGATATTTTGATAGGTACTCAAGATATAATCAGATTACTATTGCTCTGAGGACCAAGAAAAGGTGAATTATTCTTGCCCTTATGGGACATTTGTATTAAAGATAATGCAATTGAAATTATACAACTCTCCCTCCACCTTTCAGCAATGCATGATGTCTATATTTACTGATATGGTAGAGGAAAAGATTGAGGTATTCACGGATGATTTTTAGTCATTAGGGACTCCTTTGATAATTGTTTGGCCCATCTGCCCACCACACTATAGAGATATAAAAGTATGATCCAGTATTTAATTGGGAAAACGCCATTGATAGTAAATGAAGGTATTATTCTCATCACAAGATCTTAAAATAGGGTATTGAATTAGATAAATATAAGATTAAAGGTAACAAAAAGTTGCGACCGCCAGTCTTAGTGAATGGTATTCAAAGTTTCTTGGGTTATTCTAGTTCTTAGAGGAGATTGATTAAGGATTTCTCAAATATTGCTAATTCTCTACACAAACTTTTAGAGAAAATATAAAATTTTTATTTGATGATGCATGTCTTAAGGCCTGTGTGTGCCTAAAGGAATCCCTATCATTGTAACCCCTGATTGGTCTCAATTATTTGAGGTTATGTATGATGCTAGTAAACTAGTCTTGGGTGTTGTCTTAGGTCAAAGATGAGAAAAAATACTTCATCCAATTTATCATGCCAGTAAGGTATTAAACCTTATATAGAAGCACTACACAGTCATTGAATATGTGTTTTTAGGGTGGTTTTGCCTTTGAGAAATTCTAGTCCTATCTAATAGGGACCAAAATCATAGTTCACATAGATCATGCTTCTTTGAGGGATATGATGTCAAAAAGGATGCCAGACCATGGTTGATACATTGGGTTCTCTTGCTACAAAGATTTAACTTTAAAGTAAAAGATTGGAAGGGCATAGAGAATCGGGTGGCTGCACTTGTCTTGCATCGTGGATGAGGCAATGCAAAATTTATGGGACAAGATTGACATGGATGACACATTTCTAGATGAGTAGATCTTTGCAGAGTTTCAATACTTAATCCTCTGGTTTACTGATTTTGCCAACTATTTGGAAAGTGATATTGCTCTAAAAAACTTATCCTTTCAACATTGTAAGAGATTTATGCATGAGGTGAGGAAGTTTTTAGAGGATGAACCATATCATTTATGGATTTATGCAGATGGTGTTATTTGAAGATGTATCCTTGAGGTAGAAATGATGAGCATTCTTAAGGCATGTCATTCATCACCGATTGGGGGTCATCATAGTGGTACCCACTCAACCCAGAAAATCCTACAATATGGGTATTATTGGCCTACTATATATAATGATGCACACAATTTTTCTTAATCCTATGACCATTATCAGCGTTAAGGGAATATTTCATGGAGACATGAACTCCTCATGACACCTATCTTAGAGCTTGAATTATTTGATGTATGGGGAATTGATTTCATGTGTCCCTTCGTGAGCTCCTATGGAATGAAGTTTATTTTGGTAGTAGTTGACTGTTTTTATAAATAGGTGGAGGTAGTTGCACTTCCAAATAATAAAGGTAGAAGTGTCCCTCCATTTCTAAAGAAAAACATCTTCTCTTAGTTTGGCACTCCATGTGCAATTATTAGTGATGGTGGGTCTCACTTTTTTAATTGTTTGTTTAAGAAACTTCTTTAAAAATATGGTATAAATCCTATGGTGGTATTTCCTTATCATTCCTAGAAAAATAGATAGGTTGAGGATTCCAATAGAGAGATCAAGTCCATATTAGTATAGACTGTGAATGCCAACAGGATTGCCTAGTCAAGAAAGTTAGATAATGCTTTGTTGGCCTAATGAACATCATTTAATACCCCCATAGGTTCCTACCCATATCCTTTTACGTACGAAAAGGTATGCCACTTTCCAGTCTTAGTTGAGCATAAGGCACTATGGGTGTTGAAAAAGCTGAATTTTTAGTGGCATGATGCAACAAACTTGAGATTGAGCAAGGCAAATGAGTTCGATAAATTCCAGCTCCGTAATTATGAGAGTTCTTCTCTTTAAAAGGAAAGAATGAAATTGTATCATGAAAACAAAATTGGAAAAATAATATTTAATTTCGGTGATTGGGTCCTATTATATAATTCAAGACTTAGTTTTTTTCTCGATAAGTTAAAGTCTAGGTGGTCTAGATCTTTCACCATGGTTAGGGTATTCCCTCAAGGTCATGAAGCGATAAATATAGAAGGTGAAGCCCCATTAAAAGCTAACAGGTAGCGTGTGAAGCATTTTTTGGGTAATCTTTTCAAGGTGAAGGTTGTTGATAAGGTTAGACTTGGCGAAGTCTGAGTATCCAAGGAAGCTGAGACATGCTAGAATGATAAATCAGGGGATGGTTTGGAGGCAATCCAATGTATTTTGGTCATTTTTCATTTGTGTCAGTTCCAGGGGCCTAGTGCATCCCAGGTATGTACTCATTCCCTTGCTTTACATTTTTTACATAAACTGGGGCTAGTGCATCATCTTTTGGTTACGGGTTGGGTATACCGTATCCACCGTGGTTTTTTGTTGCTGTGCTCTTTTTCTGTTAGCCAAGCTATGGTTGTAAAAGTATCATGTCTAGGGTAATTTTGTGTAATAGTGTTTTTTTTTTCTTATTATGTTGTGTTGTGTTTTTGTGTAATTAGGAGATTTTTGACTACCTAGGGCAGTTCATGTACTTTGTTTTTTATTTTTGAGAAAAATTATACCCATCTAAGAATTTATTTTTAAACTGTATGATATGTATGTATGTGTGACAATTGTGAATCACATTATGGCATTATAGTTAGGGACATACCAAACATAGATATAAATGGCACGAACTAAATAGGTAGTAGCTTTTTATGCAACCTTGTGCTATGTGTGTGTGAAATACTACATTGCTCACTTTGTGTGTTGAATCCATAACTTGCTTAGTTAGTCTTGCCTAGGTTGTAGGATAGTCAGTTAGGAAAGTATAATGGTCATTCTTGAAATAAGTCCATTTTTAGCCTAAATGATTTTCGAAAGGTGAATATGTATCCTTTGATCCATATTTTGATCTTGTATAGCCTATTTTTTTTTTCACCTTGCACATTCCCAGTTCTGTTAAAAAGAACTTGTTTTGTCTTTGGTCTTCCTTGGACATTGTACACCTTAACTAAGGTAAATCTCCTAAGTTGATGGTGGCTATCATAGGGGGGCATAATGTGAAGTGGGTATGAAGAAGAGTAAATAAGTGAAAAGAAAGTAGGGTTGGGTGTAGTAACAAAAGCAAAAGAAAAAGAAAAGTGAAAAAAAAAACAAAGGAAACCACACCAGACCTGAATGTGCAATAAAACAATAAAAAGAGTGAAATAAGGTTGGAATAAAAGAAATTGGTTAAGTATTTGAACCCTAACGTATGTTTATTTCTAAGGAGGCTTAGTCACTAAAAGTTTCCATGTGTATTATAGCAGCCCCAAAGTTACATTATAATCCATGTAATGTCCTATAGTGATCCTAATCCGACTAATAAAAGCTAAGGCAAAGAAAATAACGGCAAGCCTATGGTACTTGATACACATTGGTTGGAACTTTCTTGTAAGTGTTAGTGTCTATTGATCATCCTAGAATTTACATGCATGATTTCATATGATTGATTGGGACATCTTTAATGTAAAAACGCATGGGTTGTGTTGCTAGCTGCTTTCTTGTTTGGGTAATGTAACTTGTAAATATGTATGGTTATTTGTTCCTAATATATTTCCATATCTTGATACACTTGTGTCATATTGATGTGCTTCATTAACACATATAGTTAGCTTTGAAGTGTTCAAACAGGAGGGGGTAATGTTCTTGATCTTATAGTTAATGATTGACTGTCGTATATAGCTTAGGTTTCTCCTACTTAAGTGTTGTTGTTTTGTTTTTTATGTTGTGTTTCCTCAAGACATCCAAACGTTCTATGTTGAGGGTGTTAATATGCTATGGTTTCATAGAACTTTCAAATTACATAGGTATTTTTGCTATATATGATGTGTTTTTGTATTATGTTTTGCAGGAAACCAGGTTTTGGAGCTGAAAAAAAAGATGTGAAAATTAAAGATTTTGGGAGACGTATATGGTTTCCTAACCCCGTTGGTATTGCCTAAGTGGAGTAGGTGCGAGAATATATGCCAAAAATTGAAGTTCAGAGATTCAGAAGTTAAGGAATTTGGTTTGTAACCTACGGAAGAGCGTCTATGAGTCATAGGTAGTACCAATGCCTGGTTAGTGTCAGAAACCTTGAAATTCAAAAAGTTCAAAGAAGTTATGGGTTTTGCAAACCTACGATGGGAATACCTTTACCCTATAAGTGCAACCTAGGCCCCGTAGGTGGTCTTGTAGGTATCCACCGACTTTGATTTTCCTACTTTTCTTAGGATTGGTTTCTTAGGGTTTCCTTATACTCTATAAATACCTTTTTTACATTTTTAAGCTAGTTTATGCACTCTTACTACTTTCAAACATATATTTGGTTTTGAGATTCGATTTGAACTAGGGATTACTTTATTCTTTATTTTTGTTGATTATTCAGTTCGTGACTTTTGGTTTCATTCATTGATTATTGTAATTTTTATTTAATTCTTTCAAATAAAAATTCCATTGATTGTTTCACAACAATGAGTGGCTAATTCCTATAGTTAGGGTTGTGGGAACCGTAGCAGATTAACAAAGTAGGGGAAGTGTTCAATCCTTCTTGATTATTTCTACTACTTGTATTGTTGTTTTATTAGCCCTAACTGATTTCTTAATGGTTATAAATGTTAGGATCCCACTTTTATTCACTACGAACCTGAGATGGAGGTAGATATTGGTAAAAAGAGATCGTACCAATAATTTGGAGTTAATTGTTGAAATAATCTAATTATCACTATCTACCTAAGATAATTATCTTTATCTAACCATCTTGAGACCAAGCAGAGATAGTTAAAACTTGGGTCCAAGGAAAGGGTTAGTAAGGTGACACTCTGAAATTGAGAGGAGATGTGTGAGATTCACTAAAGTGTGTCAAGAGGCAGTTGGTGATACATAATTTTCCAGATTCTACATGCACTATAGTTTGATAGTTTGATTAGGCACGATAAACCTATAGAGTACGAAGCCAGGGGGAATATAAGCCTAGTTTTTGTTTCTAATTTATTGCAACAAAAGCATTCCAGAACTTGCTGCTAACCACAGATTGCAAGTATAATCTCGTTATTTACTTTCCTGTATTCCCCATAGATTTTAGCAAGCTTGAGAGATAGTTCACATATTCCCTGTGGGTTGACCCCAACCTGAGTTGGGTTACTATATTGTGCATCGATCACTTTAACTTCAATTTGAGGTGTAGCTTTGGGTGATTTCAGAACACATGGAAAATACAGACAAAATCCAAAGAAGGTGGTGATTCCACAATAGTATCACAAATATGACCATGTAAGGCAAAAATCCCCTTTTTACCATGTGATGATAACATTGAAAGGATATTACTCTCTTTGGGAATGAATGAAGCGTACACTTCCAAGTTAACCGTGGAATACCTAGCACAAGCTAATGTCATGGTCTTAGCATAATAGTCAAGAATAGCATGATAGGGATCCCAAGTCTTATTCCCTGATAAGTTCAAACACCAGATTTGTGCACCCAATCCACTACTAAAGAGTCTCCTCAAAGGGTAGATACACGAATAGGCATGACAAGAATCTTACAAGTAGAATCAAAACTAGAAGCCAAATATGCAGACACATAGGAAAAAGTCGACCCCAAATTAAATAAAAGAGATGCAGATCAAAAGCAAATGGGGACAATTCCTTTAATAACAGTGTCAGAAGCATCTGCCTTGGGTCTGATAGGTATAGCATAGCACTGATCATATTTTCTACTCGATTGAGTAACCCTACGACCACTATAATGGAAACCGCTACCTCTACCTGCTTACCTATGGTAGTACCTCTACCACTCTAAGAGTCACCTCTCACTATCAATATAGGTGTAAGTCTAAAAAAATAGCAAGGGAAATCCTTGGCCAAATGTCCAAACTTATCACATATAAAATAACCTCTGTGGCCTGACTTAATCTGGGGAGGTGAGTCTAAGCTAGAAAACCACCCTGGGATGATGCCCGATTACCTTTAGTCACTAGACCTAAAGGTCAACCACCTGAACCCAAAAAAAGTTCTTGTACTATTCTACCACGGTAATCATGCAAAATTCTAAGATCTCTGCCTCGATGAGTGTGCCTACTAAACTTGCCTTGATAGAATACCATCATGGGGCCATCTTAAGTAGATCTAAGGATAGACTTAGTCATATTTCCATGATCCACCACACTCTGAAATGACGCCCCTAACACTACCATCTAGGATGTAGCTAATTGAAACATATCATCCAATCCCTTCATAAACTTCAAAATCTTCACAGACTAGGTGGTAATGATGGAAATAAAATATCTGGACAAGGAATAAAAACATGACTCATACTGGGCGATAGTCAAGGATACCTGGTCCAAGTGATCAAACTTATCTCTCATCTCATTCCTTAAATTGTAGGGCACAAACCTATCAAAAAATGCCTCAGCAAATTGATCTCAAGTCATCTCTGGAAAATCAAGGGATCTACAACTAACAAGTGACCTCTACCTATCCTTGGATATATCTCTAAACTAATAAATAGTGAAAGCTTCTTCATGCAACTCAACAAATCCAAGGTTATACAACTTTTCTCAATAATATATCAAGAATTTGTAGGCATCCTCGCCCATAAGACCACTGAAATTGGGTGGACCAAAGCAAGTAAATATCTCAATCCTCTTCTCATCCTCAAAAGACATAATACTCCCCAAAGAACTAGAGAAACAGTAAATTTGTTAACCTATGATCCTACTTGAGGGGCAAATATATTTGAATCCTAAAATTCTGAACTCAAAATGCCATAATTGGATATTGGCATAGAAGGAGTAACAACACTTGGAGTCTGTAGAATACCATAAGTAGATATCAGTACCGATGGAGGAACCACACTTAAAACTGGAGGAACACCATAAAAACATTGGCACAGATGGAGGTATAACACTCAAAGATGGAGAAATACCAGTTTCACCCAAAGGAATGCCTTCGAAATGAGTTAGAAAACAAATCATCAACCCTCTAAGACTGGGGTAGTAGTACTCTGTCAAACCTAAGTACGTCCCATATCCCTAGCATGCTAAAGCTTGGGCTCAGGGTAGATCCCCTTAGTAATACCTCTGGAAAGGGAAGATCCTCATTTTCTCCATCTATCTCAATCACATCTGCGACCCATGACTCATCGCCTAGGATGGACTCACTCCTAAAATACTAGCTCAACATTCGTAGCCTCACAGGATCTAGTCAAAAAAGAATGAAACTTAGTTTATAATATATGATATGGAAAAACTACATGATAAGGAACAAACAAAAATGTTTCCTAAAAATATCTTATATCCCCTCGAAGATAGAAATAAATGTCCATGTATTGATCTGTGAGACTTTATGTGAGACCCTATTCTTATATTATTGAGATCACTAAACTTGTCTCTAAAACCAATTCTTAATGACCCAAAAATAAAGGCCATGATGGAACTTATCATGGACAAGCCTTGATAAGTAAAAAAAATCACCCAAACTGATAAGTAAGAAGAAATAAATACAATAATTCCCAAGGCAAGAATCTTATAACGAAGTTAAACCCATACAATTACAACAATAGAAAAATTCCAAACGATAAAGATACCATAAATAATCCCAAAAACCGGTGTCACATTTTATTAACAGTCTAAATATAAATCAAAACTAGAAATGCAACTGACCCAAAAAAACTACCAATTTTTCTTTGAATACAAAATAAATATAGCAACTGGATAGAAGGAGAGTTCGACTTTGAAGGGATAGTGATGTGCCATGATTTCATAGAAATTTTGATGATTAAAACTAGAAATTTTGCAAGTACGTAGGCCATTTTTGTTAGATGTGATGTATTTTTATGTTTGATTTGACTGAAAATAATTTTAAGAACATAATAGGAGAAAAAGAGATGAAGGGTAGTTGGGAAGGCCACTTACAGACATACTTACGGGTTCTAAGTTATAATTTCACCCATTATATGTTGTTCGGTAAGTGCTAGAAGAAAGTTTCAAAAGTTTGATTTTTCATTCTAAGAGTTAGGAAAGCCACCTACGAGTCATAAGTGGTGATTATGGCCCTAATAGATACCTTCGTAGATTGGTGATCTACAGTTTGTTGATTGCTCTATTACCTAAGAACCCACTTAGGGTCCGTAGGTAGTACATATGACCCAAAAATATGGCCATAGATAGGTTTCAACTTAGTTTTCCTATTTTGTTTTGGTTAGGATTTTTAGGTTTTTGATGTATCCAATAAATACCCCATTGATGTTTTGTTATTATCTTATGTTCTTTTCATACTTACAATATTATATTGATTCTGAGATACACTTTTGATCTTGGAATTCATATTCTTAAATTTTATAGTTTGAGATTAATTTGAGATTCTGGATTTCATTCTTAATTTATTATAAGATTATTCATATGTTTCCTATCATGAATTTATGGTTGTTCATGCAACCATGAGCATCTTAACTAGGGTCTTGGGAACCCTAATAGAATAACAAAGTAGAGAAAGTGTAAAGTTATTCTTGATTGGTGGTTATACATACATTATGTTTTTTTTGTATTGATTTCTTTGTTAGCAACTTAAGACACTAAGACCCCGCATGTATTCAATACTAACTCAAAGGAGAAGTTACGATTTGGAAAAAAAGATCAAAATAGTAATTTAAAGCTACCAACCTTCATCTAATTAACTTGAGATTGAGAAAAGATAGTTAATCTAAGATCCAGGACAAAGGTTAGTAATAAAACACTCTAATACCGAGAGGGGATGATTAAAATTCACCAAAGACTGTTGAGAGATGGTCTGTGATACATAACCTTTTAGATTCTGCATTCAAGGCACCATGATAGTTCATAATCATGATAAGTATGTGGAGTTAGGAAGTCAGGAGGAACACAATCCTAGTATTTGTCTTATATTGATTTCAACATAAAGTTATCAAGCATTGTTATTACTATTATTTTTATAAAATCCCCTTATTTACTTTCTACACTTTTCGACAACATCAACAAGTTTGTGATAGAGATTTGTCTTATTCCCTATCGGTTTGACCTCAATCTTTTTTAGGTTATTAATTTGATAGTGACTATGTTATAATTTTTAGGAGGTGTTATTTGAGCGACATTAAATTGTAATTCCAGTGAGCATAGTTCCCTAGGAGATATTGTGTCTTAAGAGGTATCACAACTGAGGATGGATATTGGGTTACATACCAAGTATTTTGCAACTATGGATGCTGAAAAGGTGAATATAGTGAGCAAATGAGGTAAGTCCTTTAGACACGATGAGTTTGCCTTTGTGGAAGAGGCTAAATATTTAGAGATAGAGATAGTGGGTTTTTTAGAATCTTGGAATTTGAGGCAATGGAATAAAGGTTAAAACTATTATGAGGACATATATAGGAATTTGAGTATAAAGAGAGGTGGTATACTAAAGGAGAAATGATGATTATTAGTATAAGAGTTGTTTGTATGTTCCATTAGGGAACTATGAGGCTAATTCCAGGATGGAAGTTGAAACACACAAGGTTCTAGTCCTTAGAAATTTCTTGAGTTTGATGCTTCTGGACATCATATGAAAAGGGGGTACTATTTGTATGATAGGAAATAGTTTAGGGAGTCTTGTTCGTATGTTAATCAGTGTGGATTGGATGGTTTTTTTCCAAGGTACGAATAGATCACACAAGTTGTATATTAGGGTACTAGTGGTATTATGTAAAGTCGTATGATTTCCTAAATCTAGCTTAGAGGATTATATTCTACCTAAGTTATGATTTTAGGGTACTTCTCGTATGCTTGGGTACGTGTTGAACTTATCATATGCTTGGGTATGAGTTGAACTTGGTGGTCATATGTTGGATAGTTTTGGGGTTCCAAAGGTTGCCAAGGGTATGAGTGATGGGTACCATTCTTATGGTAAGGTACGATTAGAGGGGGTTGGTCATACCTTCCAATGGGAAATTTATACATTTTAAGTGGGGGTATTCTGGACATTTTCCCTCTTAACCCCTCATGACCCCAAAACTTAAAACACTCTCGGGACATCATTTACCATACAATTCCCAATCAAAACTCTCTAAACTCGCTTAAAATATATCTGAAGTCTATTGGGTCAAGGAAGTGTAGGGTTTCCTTCAAGGTGATCAATTTGGGGCTTACAAGTGTGGTTTATCTCTGTCTTCTTCATAATATAAGACATTTTTCTCCTCCTTCATTGTTATTTCAACTAAAGGCATGATTTAATGTATGGTTTTCATGGCATAATTATCGTATAGTTTTGGGGTATTGGTTATAAATAGTTTGGTTATGGTTTTCCCATAGTTTTACTTATGGTTTTTATGTTATAATGGTGGATTGAATATGTTGTTACATGGGAATGGTTAATTGGTACTTTGTTTTTATTATGGAAACTATATTCCCTCAACATGTTTGATAAAATGCCTATGAGAATGCTTTGGTTACATTGTTGAACTTTTATTGTAAACTTTGCATGCTATAAAGTGGTAATGGAATCCTAAATTGGTTTGGATGGTTTTAAATGGTTTTAAATAGTTAAATGGTAAGGCGTTGGTGGTCATGGTTATAGTTTAATTAAAAGACTTGTGGGGTAAATGAGAATCTCCAAAGCATACATAATAGTGAACTACTTGGGGGGTACTTGGGAATCCCCCATGTAAACTATATGATGATGGAATTTATGGGTACATGGGAATCCTTTCTTCTTTAAAAAAAGGTTGGCTAAGGGAATTGCTTGCAAGCTATAGTCGGTATGATGATAGAACTTCTTATAGACTTGGTTAATAATAGATGGCATTGGTGGTTTGATTGTGTGACAATGGTTTTAATTAGTAAATAATAGTGGGTTATGATAGCTTATCGTGAGGTGTGGATCCAATGGATGAATGCTAGAAACTCATATTTGCCAACATGAGTATGGGTCATGGAGACCATAAACTAAACTTATGGGGTACACAAAAATCCCCTAAGTTACATATGTATATCTGTATCATGGAGAGCGAAGGGTACATAGGAATCCCCTACTCCTATGGTATCTCCAATTTATTCAGCTACATGTATCGGGGCCCATTCAAGGGTTGACACTTGACCCATATAGCCCTTGGGTTATTCTAGGATGGTTAAGATTCACATACCCAGGTTAATGGTTTTCAAGGCATGATAAACCTAGTTCCCTTCCCCGACCTAGATTATATATATATATACATATATATATGTATGGTTATGAATGTATATGGTTTTTTAGTTTATTTTAAATATTGGAATTATTTAAGCCTTATTCTAAGTTCATGCTTGTATTCACTCTCTAACTCATCGTCGAGCGTTGTATTCCCATGTAATATTCGAACTGGCCATTCTACTCCTCCTGCTCAGTGATCAAATTTAGGTTCAACTTGTATTAGATTAAAGTTGTGAGGTTCTATACTCTGGAAGGATCTATTTCGTGTCATAGATTTCCTTACATACTTTTGTCATTTCATAGACTTTGGTATTGGCTATAGTAGGGGATCTATTTCATGTCATAGATTTCCTTACATCCTTTTTTTATTTCATAGCCTTTGGTATTGGCTATAGTAGGGGGCATGTCCCGATAAAATATTGTTTTACTTTCGGATAGAGGCTTTATGGAACTACTATGGGTTGGTATGGGTGGTCTCGATATTAGTGTCTGTCTTGGCATGGGTATTTGTAATAGGGTTTACAATGATTGACAATGTTCAATTTATGATTGTTCCATTTTGATTTAGATTTTCTATATGTATATATATATATATATATATATATATATATTGGAACTCATTTGATATGGTATATAGGACGGTTATGGTGGGGTATTGGTGGTGGTCTCCGGTCCAGGTTGGGCTTGAGGCACCAGATACGACTAGGCCCTAATTCGAGTCCTATCAGATTGGTATCAGAGCCCTAAGTTTGTGGTCAATTGGGAGTCCACAAAGACATATCAAGTAGAGTTTCTTTTAAGGGTGTGTAGCATACCATACTCATAAAGGAGAGGCTACAAGGAATTTAGGAATATTTCTCTTTCTTTTGTTATGTTTTAAACTTTTAAATTTAAGGTCCTGAAATGTCTACTAATTCCTATTTGTTCATTTTTTAGATCATGCCTTGATGATTTGGAGCTCATGGAAACCCATCTATCCTAACTAGGGACAATGTTGATGGGACATTCTCTACTCATGGGATTCATACTTAGTATAGGGGTCTAGTTCCTGACGGTCCTCATGGAGTTCCACCGATTCCTTCTAGTCTATCTCTGAGTCCTCAGGCTAAAGTTATGAACACTGAGTTCGTCAGTTCATTCATATGTTGTCACAGTTGGTAGATACTCAGTCTGAGTGTGGTGTTCCTGTACTCCATCTTCTAAGGCCACAAGGGTTTCTTAGTTCATGATTTTGAGTCCTCCAACTTTCACTAGTGTTAAGGTGAAGTACAATCCTCAGTTTTTCTGGATAAGATGGAAATGATTTTTAGGTTTATCCATTCCACGAATATGGAAGAGGTAGAGTTTGCTTCCTACCAACTAAAGAATGTGGCATACCAATGGCATGAGAAATGGGATAGGGCAAGGGGTAATGTTGAGGAGTCATATTTGTAGGAGACTTTCTCTAATGCATTTTTGGACCGCTTCTTTTCTCAAGAGTGTAGGGAAGTTAAAGAATAGGAATTTGTTTATCTGAAGTAGGGGAAGATGACGGTCAATAAGTATGCCTAAAAGTTTCACCAGTTGTCTCGGTATGCTCCGGAGATAGTGTCGGATATGAGGGCCCAAATATGAAAGTTTTTCTCAGGATTGTCTCATGAGTTGATTCTTGTAAGTAAGACTGCCTTGCTGAATAAGAAGATAGACATCTCTAGGTTTGTTGTTCAAATTCAATAGGTGGAGGAGAAAATGAAAAAAATTAAAATAAGATATGGGAAAGATAGGGTAAGAATTTTAGGTTCTCTGAGTAGGGTGGTGGCCCATAGCAAAGTGGTAGGGATGGTAGTAAGTGGCCAAAGAAGAAATGAGGGATTTCTAGTTAACTCTCCACAGCTAGTATGCCTTACCCAAAGTCGTCGAGCAACAGTTATTTTTAGGGTGGTGATAACTCCAAGGCATAGAGTGCCTAATCTCAGGCAATTGGGGATCATTTGTCTTTATTATGTCCTCCTTGTAGGTTCTATGGTCAGTTTTATTTAGGCTTTTGCGATGAGGAGAGCGATAAGTTCTTTAAATATGGTCATCCAGGCCATATGCTTAGAAACTTACTGGTTGGTAAGGTTACTTGGGGAGAAAATAGGGTTTTAATTACCTCTTTATCTGCTCTTGCACCAAAGGGTGATGCGTCTGCATCTGTTTCTATTTCTGGTACCTAAATTGGTCAGAACTGCCTATATGCACTCACTACCTTACAAGAGTTCGAGGCATCGCCTGATGTCATGAGTGTTATGTTTAAACTTTTCTCCTGTGATGTGTATTGTTTACTTGATTTGGGGTCCACTCTCTCTTATGTGACCCCATTTGTGGCTTTGTATTTTGGTTTTTATCCCGAGGTTATTTTTTACCCTTTTTTTATTTCTACTCTGGTAGGTGACTCTGTGATTGCTAAAAGAGCCTATAGGGGTGTATGGTATCTATTGGTAGTAAGGAGACTTTATAGATTTGTATAAATTAGATATGGTGAATTTTTATGTTATACTGGGTATGGATTGGTTCTCGTGCTATGCATCCTTAGACTTTACGACTGTAAGGTTGCCTTTAGGTTCCCTAGTGAACTGGTTATTGAATGGGAGGGTGGTTCCCTAGTGACTGAGGGAAAGTTTATATCATATCTTAGAGCTCAAACATTAATCTCCAAGGGGTGTCTCTATCGTCTAGTCCTTAGTAAAGATTCTATCATGGAAGGCCCATCTTTGTATTTATTCTGGTGGTGAATGAATTTCCTAAGGACTTTCCTGATGACCTCCCTGGCTTTCCTCCTGATAGGGAGGTAGCTTTTGGGATCGATCTTATTTTGTACACTCTTCAAATTTCTATTCCCCTTTATAGAATGACTCTTGCTAAATTGAAGCAGCCTAAGGAGCAACTTATGGATATTTTAGATAAAGGTTTCATTTGTCCTAGTGTGCCCCTATTGGGTGTACAAGTGTTATTCATTCATAAGATGGATGGTTCCCTTTGAATGTGAATTTACTATCGGTAGTTGAATAAGGTGACGGTTAAGAACTTAGGTCCTTTTGTTAGATGTAATGTGTTCTTATATTTTCTTTGTAGGAAAATAAGTTTAGGAGAAAAAAAAGAGAAAAAAGAGATGGAGTGAATCAGGGAAGGCCACATACAGATCCAATTATGAGTTGTAAGTAGTACTTACACCCATCATAAGTTGCCCCATGAGTACAAGAAAAAAGTTCAGAAAGTTTGATTTTGATTCTTAGAGATACTAAGGGCAGCAGCAACTTATTGATTTCTCTGAGACATACGAACCCACCTAGGTCTGTCGGTACTACCTACGCCTCGTAACTGGGGTCGTGAGTAGGTGCAGACTTAGTTTTCCTTTTTTGTTTTGATTATGAAATTTAGGTTTCTAATGTATCCTATAAATTCCCCATTGATGCTTTTTTATTAGTTTACTCACTTTACATACTTACAACATTAAATTGATTCTGAGATACACTTTTGATCTTGGAATTCTTATTCTTGACTTTTACGGTTTGAGATTAATTTGAGATTCAGGTTTTCATTCTTAATTTATTGTGAGATTATTCATACGCTTTATGTCATGAATTATATGGGTGTTCTTGTAAATATGAGCGGCTAAGCCTTTTAACTAGGGTTGCGGGAACCCTGATGGAATAACAAAGTTAAGAAAGAGCAAAATCATTCTTAGTCAATCTTTATACATACATTGTTGTGTTCTTCATATTTACTGCTTTCTTAGCGACTGAAGAAGTTATGAACCCACTTATATTCGATGCTAATTCAAAGGAGAAGTTGAGATTACGAAAAGAACATCACAATAGTAGTTTGAAGCTACCAACCTTTATCTAAGTAACTTGAGACCCAGATGAGATAGTTAATCTAGGATCCAAGAAAAGGGTTAGTAATATGACACTCTGAAATCGAAAGGAGATGAGAGAAATTCACCAAAGGGTGTTGAGAGACAGTTGGTGAAATATAACTTATTAGGTTCTACATGCAAGGCACTATGATAGTTTGATATGCATGATAAGTCTATGGAGTATGGAAGTTAGGAGGAAAACAGTCCTAGTGTTCATCTTATATTTATTTCAACCTAAAGTTATCAAGCAATGTAATTACTCCTATTTTCACAAAATCCCCCTATTTACTTTCTACACTCTCCGACTATATCACTTTGTTCATGATAGATATTCATCCTATTCCCTGTGGGTTCCAACCTTTGTTGGGTTATTTATTTGACAACGATCATGTTAGACTTTCTAGGAGGTGTAATTCGGGTGACATCACATAAAGAGGCCAAATATCTTAAAGATATCACAGACTAACCGCATGATCTTAGATGTTGCGTGACACACTCGTACTTAGATCTATACCATAAAGGGACAGTTGAGAGAAGTATGATCCACTTGAAGTCAATGCATCATAGGCCGACTGATCTAAGTAAATACTATGATACACATCTATATTCTATGAGTACGTCACCTGCAAGAAGAAAATATCCATAGTAGATCACACTGTCTCCACTAACATCTCTAAATTAGCACTTAAAAAAGGTAAGAGGTATGCAAAATAATATACGATGGATATGCATTGAATAAAATGTAGAATCTCCATACTGAAGATACATAATGTATGAAATGCAATGATGATTATGTGATATGATTGAGGTTATCGCATAACCTCCATATATACCTGCAGAGCCTTAATGCATTCAGGTAGGACCCATTAGGTGTTCGCAACCTATATACTTTTGCTATCTCATTCCCAATCTCTATATTAATATCTCTTCTCCGACTGGTGGACTACGGCAGAAGGTTTTGTAAAAGAGTCTCATTTCATGTCACCAACAATACAAATATAATCCCCTATAGGGGCATACAATAGTAGTAATATCATTGGAGTACTGTTTCTACTATTATTATCCATACCCATAGCATGCTTTTATAAATATATCAATATACATATATGTATATATATTAACTATCCAGCCAGGTCTGAAGAAAGTTAAGTCGTAAGTGACCTTGTGATGTTAAAATCCAAGACTAAAGCCCTTCAGTGCAAAGCTTTCCGCTTTCTAACAACCTCAGAATCAAATAAAATATACAAATATAGACACTACACATTAAAAGAAAGCCAATAATACCCATATTTCCCACTTTCTAGTCAAGGTCAACATGGACACCCAAAATGGGTTTAAAATAAAGGGGTAAAACCAAAAGTTTATTTACAAAAACCTTACACTTGATTAAGGAAAGGCATTAGAGAAAACCCAACTGAAAATGGATTCAAAATGAGGATTTAGTCGAAGAAATTCCTTTTTAAGCCTTTTGGGCCAAAAATCTCCAAATTCAAATTTGAAATCAAGAGTTAAAATGGATTTAAATGACATTATCAAAGTAAAATAATTGAAATAATGATTTAGAGCTCATCCAAATTTGAAAATGGAAGAAATCACCTAAAAAACCCCAACTGGAAGCTCAAAGTCACGATAATGGAGGAAAATTTGTGAAAATAAGTTTTATACACTCCCAGCTATGACCGCTAAAGTGGTCATCTCTTAAGCAACGGCCTGATTCTTAAGAGGTCTAGCAAAAAGTTGTGTGGCTGTTAAAATAGTCCCCTACCACCAAAGCAGTGACTCCTAAAGACATCAAGTATTCACTTTAGTAGTCAAGATGCATAATTTTTGAAATTCAATGATAATTATTTATGATATGATTGAGGTTGTCTCATAACCTCCGTATACACATACATAGCCTCAACGTTTCCAGGTAGGACCCATCAGGGGTTCGAAACTCATATGTGTAATACACCGTACTTCTACCTAGCATAAAATTGTCCCAAGAATGCTAGAAACCTTCTTTGAAAGATGAATCCACTTTGTTACATGTGGGAAATTGAATTAGCTTTCCAACGATACCAATTCTGTCAAAATCCGACATTGGAGGAGAATGTTATGGCCGAAATATAGAAGGCAGTCAAAACCGCCCAAGTGCGACAGTGGAGGACGACAGACCATCAGGCTAGCGACGGACCATCGCCCACGCCATCACAGCGAGGAAGTGAGACCACATTCTGCCTTGGAGCGACGGTTTTGACCAACAAACCATCGGGCTAGCACGGACCATGGCTCAGGCCGTCACAAGGGAGGCAGTGAGCCCCTACTCATCCCAGGTGTGACGGTCAGGACCGACGGACCGTCGACCTAGCGATGGACCGTCGCACCCACCGTCACATGTGTCATTCAATTATTATAAGTCATTTTTAAAAAGGATATTTGGGTCTTTTTCCACCCGTTTTAACCCCTAATTATATCATACCATAGATCATAATTTCTTTATTCTTCTAAAACAACAAATTAGGGCTTATCTCAAAGACCAATCCCCAAGAAAAAAAAACCTAGGTGCTTGATTCCTAGCTAAGAATTCAATTTTTCCTCCATATAACTTCAAGAAACTCACTACCCAGGTATGCATAGTGTTCATTCATGGACTCCTTTCATCCATGAAGCCCAAGAATCTATTTTCAAAGTTCAAGTATATGGATTTTTATGAATTCCATGTTGGGTTTGGTTTTGTTCATCTTGATAATGACCAATTGAATTCTAATCCATGTTTGGTGATAAATTTTAAGCGGAATTTATTCTTATAAGTGTAGATTAAAGTAAACATATGATTAAACCCTTGAACGATGAAATTAGAATTGATTCGTGATGTTTACTTGCTGCATAATGTTGTCTACATATATTATGCCCACCACGTGTTAGATTAATTGCCTATGTGAAGGAAAAGTTCCATATTAGCATGATAATATGAAATCCCTATTCATGTACAAGTTCATGCATGTTAAGTGTTTGATGAAATGTCTTAGTCAATGAATTATGGATATATGTGTGTCCATTGTGGTTCTTTAGAACTTGTAATTTATGAATTCTCCAACTTATTATATTATGGATTGTTGATGTGATCATGTATTCAAGAAAGTCATGCTTTGTCAGTTTCTTTACATCGAGTCTTGGGGGTACTTGTACCCGATAATTTAGCTGTATTCCTAGAGCCAGTGTATTATTTTCAAGATACTCTCAGTCAAGCCATGTTTAATAGAATTCAATCAGTCTTATGATTCAGGAAAACTCAGTGATCTCAGTAATATTCTGTCTGTCAACAGAACTCAGTTAACTTAGGCCAGTTGTATTAGTTAATCATGATCAGTGTCTTTTCAGATAGGAGTAGGAATTATCACTGAGTGAACCCAAGGATGGGAACTCACCTGTTATATGAGGGTGTGATTCTTGAAAGCAATCCTTGCATTCCATAACTATGTACCCAGCATAGTTTGAGACACCATAGACTGCTATATGAGGATAGATAAGGTGGATTAACCTTTTACATGAGGGTTCCCACCATTATCACTAGAGTTACCTATTATATGTGGGTTACTCATATATCGTCCTTACCAGTGGTGTGGTATTGACACCCTTCTAATTGGGGTTATAGATTGGACCCCAACTCAGTGATAATGGTGTATTAGGGGCATGTCAGTTAGATGCCTACTTCCCACAGTTTCAGTTACATAATCAGGATTGTCAGATATATTCACTCAGTCTCAGTAAAAGAACTCAGATAGTTCTTCCGATTTCAGGACTGTCAGATACAGTCAACTTAGATATAGTGCGAAACTCATCTAGTTCCATTAGATTCAGGAATGTCAGATACATTCACTTATGTTATCAGTTATTTTAGTTATAGAGTTATCAGTATCTCATGTTATCAGTACTCAGATTCAGTAATTATGTTATCTCAAACTCAATTATAGTTATTATGTATTTATGCATGTATCACATTCATGTTATTTAGTCATTTAGTATAGTTCATCCATGTGAACCCTCTACATTTAGCCTACTTCAGATGAATTATAGTACATTCACTCGTACTGAAGCATTTGTGTTGTGGTGTTTTATACCATATGTTCAAAAGCACGAGCTCTAGAGCATCAGTAGATTCTAGATATCAGTAGTCCATCAGCGGTGAGTCCTCATCCTTCTTGGACGATATGATTAGTTATTTCATTATTTCAGTACTTAGTAATTTTAGTAGTCAAAGTTAGTTGGGGGACATGTCCCATCAACTCCTTATTCAGACAGTTATGTTTTTAGAGGCTTTTCAGACTAAAATATGTTTAGACAGTTTTGTTTTGGGTATTTATACCCCATGCCAGATGTTATCTCCAATGGTGATTTATCAATTTTGAACCTTATGGCCTTTCAGTTCATGTTTCCATATTTATATAGTATATTATGTAGTATACAGGTACAGATATCAGTCATGGGTTAGCTTGTGGTCCTTCGTGGTCATGAGCCTCGTGTAGCATTCCGGGTACCTAATTTGGGGTGTTACAAACTTGGTATCAGAGCTTAAGGTTCAATAGAGTCCTAGGAAGTCTGAAAGCTATATTTAGTAGAGTCTTGTGCATGGGTGTGTTGCGTACCACTTTTATGTGCAGGAGACTATAAGATTTTTAGGAATAGTTTCACTTCTTTCAGTATTCATGTCATGCTAGTGAGAATATTTTTAATTCAATCTCTTAGTCATATCCGTTTCTACCTTTCTTCTACAGAACATGCCTCCTAAAAGAAGAAATGGGAATCAGTCAACCCCTCAGCCCGAAGAACCTTTGGGCAAACATGTTTCTCATGCAGAGTTTAGAGTTGTATTTACTACTCTTCCTCAGTCAGTTGTTGCTCAGAATGAATGACCAGCTATCGTTCCAGTCAACCCAGTGGCCAATTCATCTGCATCCAGGATTCGGGACTTCACCCAAATAAATCCTCCATCCTTTCTCGGTTCTAAGTCAGATGAGAACCCTCAAGAATTCATCAATCAGGTTCAGAAGGTTACAGACATCATGGAGGTTACTCCTAGTGAGAGTGTTAAGCTAGCTACATATCAGTTGAAGGATATTGCTCATACTTGGTTCAAGGAGTGGAAGTTAGAAAGGCTAGATGATGCAGGGCTTATTGAGTGGGAAGTGTTTGTCACTGCATTTTTAGGGAGGTTCTGTCCCCTAGAGATGAGAAAGGCTAAGGTGTTAGAATTCATCAACCTCAGGCAGGGAAACATACAGTGAAAGAGTATTCTTTTAAGTTTACTCAATTAGCCAGATATGCCCCTCATGTGGTTGCAGATAACAGGGCCAAGATGACTAAGTTTATTTCTGGGTTGAATGATAGTGTGGTCAACGAGTGTAGATATGCGATGTTGAATAGTGATATGAATTTTTCTAGGCTCATGACTCATGCTCAGTAGATAGAGGATCAAAATATTAAGATAAGGGAGAAGAAGAATAAGAGAGAAAGGATAGGTAGTTTAAACTTTGCTCAACCTAAATCAGATTGAGGAAACCATTCTCAGTTTCATACTAAGTCATCATTTCTAGCTCCTTCTTCAGCTATCTCTCTAGCTACTAAGTTCAGGGATGGTAACAAAGATAGAGCGGCAGGCTCTAAGTATCAGGACAGTGTTAGCAGTGCCCGCACCTATCCTCTTTGCCAGACTTGTGGTAAGCACCATCAGGGTATTTGTAGAGCTGGAAGTGGTATTTGTTTTGGATATGGCAAGACAGGCCACAGAGTCAAAGACTGTCCTCAGCCAGGTCCTCAAGGTCAACAAAACCGCTCACTAGATCAGTCCAGTCTCCCAAACCAGCAGGGTGCCACCTACAATGCTACTAGTGGTTCACGTCCAAACAGACTCTATGCTCTCCAGTCCTGGCAAGATCAGGAAAATTCTCCTGATGTGGTTACTGGTATGTTATAGATCTTTCATGTTCATGTTTATGCTTTGCTAGATACAGGTGTTTCCTTGTCTTTTATCACTCCCTATATAGCAGGCGATTTCAGAACTAGTCCTGAAATTCTAGCAGAGCCCTTTTCAGCCTCTACCCCAGTGGGTAAAACCATCATAGCCCAGCGGGTAAATAGGAACTGCCCGATTATGATATTTCTGAAAGTTACTTCAGCAGACTTAGTCGAATTAGAGATGACTGATTTTGATGTCATTCTCGGCATAGATTGGCTTCATTCCTACCATGCTAGAGTCAACTGTAGAAACAAAATAGTCCAGTTTTAGTTTCCCAATGAACCTACCCTAGAGTGGAGGGGTAGTACTTCATCTTTCAGAGGTCAACTTGTTTCCTACCTTCGGGCACAGAAAATGATATCTAAGGGATGTGTTTATCATCTTGTTCATGTCAAGGAGTCTAGTTTCGAAACTCCCAGTCTTGAATCACTATCAGTTGTAAATGAATATTTAGATGTCTTTCCCAAAGATCTACCAGGAATTCCTCCCGAAAGGGAAATAGACTTTGGCATTGATCTTCTTCCAGATACTCAGCCTATATCTATTCTTCCATACAGAATAGCACCAGCAGAACTCAGAGAATTGAAAGAGCAGTTAAAGGATCTCTTGGATAAGGGATTCATCAGGCCCAGTGTGTCCCCGTGGGGTGTACCAGTCTTTTTTGTTCACAAGAAAAATGGTTCTATCATAATGTGTATAGATTAGCATCATCTCAATAAATTCACGATCAAGAACAAGTATCCTCTTCCCAGAATTGATGACTTGTTTGACCAACTTCAGGGCGCCAGTTATTTCTCTAATATAGACCTTAGATTCGTCTATCATTAGCTCAGAGTCAGAGAATGTGACATTCTAAAACTAGCTTTTCTTACTCATTATGGTCACTTCGAATTCCTAGTGATATCCTTTGGTCTTCCTAATGCCTTAGCAGCTTTCATGGACTTGATGAACTATGTGTTCAAGCAGTACTTGGACATGTTTGTTGTAGTCATTATAGATGATATTCTGGTCTATTTCTGTAGGGAGCGTGATCATGCAGACCATCTCAAAATCATGCTTCAGACTCTCAGAGATCATTAGTTGTTTACCAAATTTAGTAAGTTTGAATTTTGGCTAAGGTCAGTAGTATTCTTTGGTCATAACTTTTCTGGTGATGGCATTAGAGTTGATCCTCAAAAGATCGAAGAAATAAGAAATAGGCCCAGACCTGTCTCTCCATCAGACATCAGGAGTTTCTTGGGTTTGGCTGGCTAATACAAACGATTTTTTGAGGGATTTTTTCTATTGCATCCCCTATATCCAGATTGACTGAGAAGAAAGTTAAGTTTCAGTGGTCAGATCCTTGCGAGAAGAGTTTTTAGGAGTTGAAGACTCAACTCACCTCAGCTCCAGTCTTAGCTCTTCCAGATGGTTCAGATGTTCATAGTGTATTATGCTGCATCCACAATAGGTTTGGGTTGTGTCATCATTCAGCATAGTAAGGTCATAGCCTATGACTCCAGATAGCTTAAACCCCATAAGAAGAATTATCCGACTCATGATCTTGAGTTACCATCCATAGTATTTGCCTTAAAGATTTAGAGGTATTATCTATATGGTGTTCATGTAGATGTGTTCACAGATCATAAGAGCCTTCAGTATGTCTTTTCTCAAAAAGATCTTTATCTTCATTAGAGAAGGTGGTTAGAGCTCTTGAAAGATTATGACATGAGTGTCCTTTATCATCAGGGAAAAGCCAATGTACTAGAAGACGCTCTTTGTAGATTGTGTATGGGTAGTGTTTCTCATATGAAGGACAGTAAGAAGAAGTTATCTTAAGAAGTCCATCATCTTGCCATACTAGGTGTTCGCTTAGTCGATACATAAAAGGGTGATGTATAGGTTCAGAGTAGTTCAAAATCATCTCTAGTTTCTGAGGTAAAAGAAAAGTAAGATAGACACCCCAGTCTAGTCAAGTTAAAAAAGTCAGTCAAGAATCAGAAAGTAGAGGTTTTCTCACAAGTGGGTGATGGTGTTCTGTGTTGCCAGGGTTGTCTCTGTGTTCTAGGTGTGGATGACTTAAGGCAGCGAATTCTTGAAACAGCGCATGGTGTGTGCTACTTTATTTATCCAGGGGCCACAAAGATGTACCGCGACTTGCGGGAAATTTCTTGGTGGAGTGGGATGAAGAGAGATGTTGCAGAGTTTGTGGCTAAGTTCTCTGCATGGTAGTAGGTTAAGATAGAGCATCAAAAGCCTAGTGGGTCCATGCAGGAGTTCAGTATTCCTACTTGGAAGTGGGAAGAAGTGAACATGGACTTCATGACGGGTTTGCCTCGTACTCGTCATTAGCATGATTCAGTTTGGGTCATTGTAGACAGGATGACCAAATCAACTCATTTCCTTCCAGTCCATACCTCTAAGTCAATTGAAGATTACGCCAAACTCTACATTAGGAAGCTAGTCAGATTGTACGGAGTTCCGTTATCTATTATCTCGGACAAAGGTACCCAGTTCACCTCTCACTTTTGGAAAGCATTCCAAAAGGGTCTTGGTACCCAAGTTCATCTTAGTATAAATTTTCATCCTGAGTTAGATAGTCAAGAAGAAAGGACCATTCATACTTTAAAAGAATTCTAAGGGCTTGTACAATTGATTTCAAAGGAAGTTGGGATGACCACATACCTTTGATTGAGTTTGCATACAACAACACCTAACATTTCAGTATTCAAATGGCTCCATTCAAAGCTCTCTATGGTAGGAGGTTCAGATCTCCATTTGGTTGGTTCGAAGTTAGTGAGGCCTCAGTCATAGGGCCTGACTTAGTATTCGATGCCTTAGAGAAAGTCCAGTTGATCAGACAAAGACTCCGAGATGCTAAAAGACGATAGAAATCTAATGCAGATATGTGCAGAAAGGATCTCAAGTTTGAGATTGGTGATTATATCTGTCTAAAGATATCTCCCATGAAGGGAGTGAAGAGATTCGGCAAGAAGGGAAAGCTCATTCCCCGATATGTTGGTCCCTTCAAATTTCTTAGTCGTCTTGGCAAAGTAGCTTATGAGCTTGAATTGCCTTCAGATCTAGCTTCAGTTCATCCAGTCTTCCATGTCTCTCTTCTCAAGAAGCGCATAGCTGATCCAGAAGTTGTAGTCCTTATTCATAGCATAGATGTTCAGAACAACCTCTCTTATGAAGAGATTCCAGTCGAAATCCTAGACTATCAAACTCGTAGACTGAGGAACAAAGAAGTCCCTCTAGTCAAATTTCTTTGGTGGAATCAGTTCGTTGAGGGAGCTACTTGGGAAGCAAAAGCATACATGCATACCAAGTATCCTCACTTCTTCTCCGTCAACTTATATCTAGCTCAAGGTAACAGTCCTCCTTAAGCTATTCTGTTTCATGTTTAGATTTCAGCTACAAACTTGGTATACAGTTCATGCTCAGAATTCCATTATAAACTTGGTATTAAATACCATTGCATATTCAGTCATTCATTCATGTATTAGTTTAGTTATATAATCATGCATCAGACATGCATCTTCATTGTGAGAACCTTGGTTCATCAGAACACTCAGTCATGCATTCATGAATCAGTTACACATGTATTAGTTCTGTGTGTCCAGTATGTTATGCTTAGTTATCAGTCATGTTAGTCATGTTTCATTTTCTTATGTCAAGTATGTACATTGTTTTATCTTTCTCCCCTATCACTCAGTCTCATTCGAGGACGAATGTTCTCAAGGGGGAGATATTGTAATACCACATACTTCTACCTAGCATGAAATCCTCCCAAGAATGCTAAGAGCCTTCTTTGAAAGATGAATATACTTTTGTACACGTGGTATTTTTAATATTTTCACTTTTTGTCAGGTGAGAAATTGAATTATCTTACCAAATATACCAATTTCATCAAAATCCAACATCGGAGGAGAAAGTTATGGCCGAAATACTGAAGGAAGTCTAAACCGCCCAGGTGATGGACCGTCGGGCTAGAGAAAAACCTTCGCCCATACCGTCACAGTGAGGAAGTGAGACCACCTTCTTCCTAGGATCGACATCCTAGGCCGACAGACTGTCGAGCTAGCAATGGACCATCCATGAGGCCGTTGTAAGGGAGGCAGTAAGCCCCTGTTCTTCCTTGGTGCGACGGTCAGGACCGATGGACCATCGCACCCACCATCGCATATCCCGTTCAGTTATTTTAAGTTATTTTTAAAAAGGGTATTTGGGTCTTTTTCCACTCGTTTTAACCCCTAATTATATCATACCATAGCTCATAATTTCATTATTCTTCTACAACAACAAATTAACGTTTCTCTCAAAGACCAATCCCCAAGAACAAAAAACCCTAGGTGCTTGATTCCAAGACAAGAATTCAAGTTTTCCTCCACATAACTTCAAGAAACTCACTACCCAGGTATGCATAGTGTTTATTCATGGACTCCTTTCGTCTATGAAGCCCAAGAATCTCTTTCAAAGTTAAAGTATATGGATTTTTATGAATTCCATGGGTTTTCTTTTGTTCATGTTGATAATGACCAATTGAATACTAATCCATGTTTGGTGATAAATTTTTAGCAGAATTTAATCTTATAAGTGTAGATTCATGTGAACCTATGATTAAACCCTTGAACGATAAAAGTAGAATTGAATAATGATATTTACTTGTTGCATAATGTTGTCTACATATACTATGCTCACCATGTGATTGATTAATTACCTATGTAAAGGAAAAGTACCATACTAGCATGATAATATGAAATCGCTATTCATGTACAAGTTCATGCATGTCAAGTATTTAATGAAATGTCTTAGTCAATGAATTATGTATATATGTGTGGTCATTGTGGTTCTTTAGAACTTGTACTTTATGAATTCTCCATCTTATTATTTTATGGACTGTTGATGTGATAATGTATTCAAGAAAGTCATGCTTTGTCAGTTTCTTTCCATCGAGTCCTAGGGGTACTTGTACTCGACAATTTAGTTGTATGCCTAGAGCCAGTGTCATGTTTTCAAGATACTCTCAGTCAAGCCATGTTCAGTATAATTCAATCAGTCTCATTATTCAGGAAAACTCAATAATCTCAGTAATATTCCTTTAGTTAACGAAACTTAGTTAACTCATTCCAGTCAGTTTAGTCAATCATGATAAGTGTCTATTCAGATGGGAGTCGGAATTAGCACTGAACGAACCCAAGGATGGGAACTCACCTTTTATATGAGGGTGTGATTCTTGGAAGCAGTCCTTGCATTCCAGAAATATGTTGTCGGCATAGGTTGAGACATCATAGCCTACTATATGAGGGTAGATGGGTGGCTTAACCTATTATATGAGGGTTTCTAC
Source organism: Capsicum pubescens (assembly GCA_030864215.1). Classification (NCBI taxonomy): domain Eukaryota; kingdom Viridiplantae; phylum Streptophyta; class Magnoliopsida; order Solanales; family Solanaceae; genus Capsicum; species Capsicum pubescens. The sequence goes on from CM061538.1 coordinate 184,157,312, forward strand.
CATTCTCACTAGAGTTACCTGTTATACGAGGGTTACTCACAGATTATCCTTACCAGTGGCGCGGTATTGACACCCTTCCAATTGGGGTTACAGATTGGACCCCAACTCAGCCATAATGGCGTATTAGGGGCATGTCGATTAGATGACTACTTCCCACAGTTTCAGTTACAGAATCAGGATTGTCAGATACAGTCACTCAGTCTTAGTAAAAGAACTCAGATAGTTCTTCAGATTTTAGGACTGTCAGATACAGTTAACTCAGATACAATGCGGAACTCATCTAGTTCCATCATCTTCAGGACTGTCAAATATAGTCACTCATGTTATCAGTTATTTCAGTTATAGAGTTATTAGTATCTTATGTTATCAGTACTAAGATTTAGTAATCATGTTATCTCGACCTCACTTGTAGTTATTATGTATTCATACAAGTATCACGTTCATGTTATTCAGTCATTTAGTATAGTTCATGCATGTGAACCCTCTGCATTCAACCTACCTCACATACATACCAGTACATTCAATTGTACTAACGCATTTGCACTATGATGTTTTATATCATAGGTTCATAAGCACGATCTCCAAAGCATCAGTAGATTCCAGATATCAGCAGTTCGTCAGCAGTGAGTCCTCATCCTTCGAGGATTATATGATTTGTTATTTAATTATTTCAGTACTTAGTTATTTCAGCAGTCAGAGTTAGTTGGGGGACATGTCCCATCAACTCCTTATTCAGACTGTCATTATTTTAGGCTTTTCAGACTACAGTATGTTTAGAAATTTTGTTTTAGGTATTTATACCCCATGTCAGATGTTATGTCCTATGGTGATTTATAAGTTTTGAACCTTAAGGCCTTTCAGTTTATTTTTCCACATTTATACAGCATATAATGCAGTATACAGGTAAAGATATCAGTCATGGGTTAGCTTGTGGTCCTTCAGGGTCATGAGCACCGTGTAGAATTCCGGGTACCAGATTCGGGGCGTTACAATATGATTTCTCTATCTTAATATCAATATCTCTTTTTCGACTCGTGGACTATAACAAAAAGTTTTGTAAAAGTGTCTCATATCAAGTCACCTACAATAGAAATATAATCCCCTATACAGGCACACAACAGTAGTTATATCATTGAAATATAATTTCCATGATTATTAGACATACCCATAGAATGCTTATAGTTAATATATATATATACACACACTATCCAGATCAGTCTGAAGAAATTTAAGTCGTAAGAAACCTTGTGATTTTAAAATCCAAGCCTAAATCCCTTCAAGGAGAAGCGTTCCCCTATCAACAACCTTGGAATCAACTAAAATATACAAATATAAAATCTACACATTAAAAGGAAGACAATGATACCCATATTGCCCCGTTTCCAGTCAGAGTCAAATTGGACCCCAAAATGTTTTTTTTTTTAAATGAAGGGGTAAAACTAGAATTTCATTTAGAAAAACCTTACCCGTGATTAAGGAAAGACATTGAAGAAAACCCAACTGAAAATGGATTAACAATGAGGATTTAGTCAAGGAAATTCCTTTTTAATCCTTTCGGGCCAAAAATCTCCAAATTCAAATTTGAAATCAAGAGTTAAAAGGGTTTTAAATGACATAATCAAAGTAAAATAATTGAAATAGTGATTTGAAGCTCAAAGTCACGAAAATGGAAGAAAATTTGTGAAAATTAGTTTTATACATAGCGCGGCCATAGATTAACTGACGGCTTGACACTTAAGCATTCCATCCCAAACTCGTGTGGCCATTAAAATAGTCCTTTACCACCAAAGCAGTGACCGCTAAAGTGGTCAAGTATTCACTATAGCGGTCTACCGAGGTCTGTTAAAGTGGAGCATGGGCTGCTAAGCAGCTACCTCTTAAGCATTCCTTTAGCCTTTTAAGCGACTGCATCGGACTTCAGTTGAACTAGTATTTTTGCTACATTGCAAAGTTTTCGATTGACCCCTCAAAATTTGTTCAGAATCTCATAAAGACATATGAAATATACTACCAGACAAAATTCGATGTTCCAAACTTAATGGCGACATCAAATTTTTAAAAAAAGATTATTTTTACAAAATTGACCCCAAGACCCAATTTCACTAATTACTGATTGAAGGATCAAACTTAGATCCAAAAGCCACACAGTTGAACAACCCATGCCACCAACTTAAAACCAACATTTTTGATCTGTTGGTGCAGTCCGTTTGGTTATACGAAACACGAAACATCAAATGTAGACCAAAGTCAACTATGAGGCCTTTCCAACCTCTAAATATCATACACTCACACTAACCATTTCAAATTCCATTAGAAACCATGCAAACTATCCTTCACACCCCAAAAACGACACATAGAAAACACGGGGAGGGATAAAATGGTCAAAAAATATAAAAGGGGAAGATTCATAGAATTAATTCATTACAATACTTGAAAGAATTTAATCTTTCTATGTTGGAATTGAAGACCTAAATTTTACCTATGTACGTGGTGATGAATATATAAGTAAAGGATATTCTCATCCAACGCTCCAAAAGGAAAGTTTTCACTATTCTTTTATCTTTGTGCAGAATTATATGAATATGAAATAAAAATACAAACATAGAGTTCAAACTCTTTTGTTGAATACCATTTATGTGGAATATACGCTAGAACTTGTATGAACACGTGGTAGAAATATTAGTAATGAATAAATATTATCAAAATAGATTAAAATTCATATATGTATGTATGTATATATCTCTGTGTGTATGTGTGTGTGTGTATATATATATATATATGTGTGTGTGTGTGTGTGTGTATCTATATATATATATATGTATGTATAAAGTGGGCTCATACGCACTGGCTATGAAGTGGTTTCTTGAATTATTGAACATCCTAAACTGCCTTTGCCAAGATACGAATCTTAAAACTTTTGTGTTGTATTGATAATGTAAAGATTTCATCATCACCCAATTTATTTATTTTTGTTATATATTTGTATACGTAATGTCCTCCTTCTTATTTATGGAGGCCTAAAAAATCGACAGGAATATTTTTCATTGGCCAATGTGTAGTACTCTCTCCGTTTCAAAAAGAATGGCCTAGTTTGATTTTGCAAGGAGTTTAAGAAAATAAGGAAGACTTTTGAATATTGTGGTCATAAATTAAAGATATGTAAATGTGTCAAAATGCCCTTCAATCTTAAGGTGTTAAACATGTCATGTGGAAAGTTAAAATTAAAAAGTTGCTAAAAAGAGAAAGGGGTCATTATTTTTTAAACGGACTAAAAGGGAAAGAAGGTCATTCTTTTGGAAATGGAGGGAGTATTTTTATCTTCTCAGTGTAATAATTTACAAAGCAATGAAAGGACAAAGTGCCCAAAGTCAAACAAAAAATCAGCCAAAGAGTAGCAAAGCAAAAAACCACCTCTACAGTAAATTTTTTGGGTGAAAATTGATCGAAATTAGCCAGATATTTTGAAAAGGTAACAAAACGCAGCAGCACCATTTAAGTGGCAACAATGGCCAAAAGAGAAAGAAAATCACAGCAACAATAATAAAATATCATTGATCAAGATTCAACAAAAAAGAAAAATGTAAAAATGGTCAACAAGTCATTAAAAAGTCTAACGTTAGCAATGCTCAACGATTTTAATGGAGCTTCACTGGATCTGTGGAGTTCACCAAAAAATTCACAAGTCCAGATAGATGTGTAGAAGAAACATTGATACCTAAAAAATCTAGAAAACTCCATTCAATAGAGACAACAAGACAAAGCAACAATATAAGGGGTGTTGCTTCAACGGTTCTCGCCAGAGCAATGCCAAAAAATATGAAACACCAACAAAATATGACCCATTTTGGTGTAGCAGAAGTGAGGTGGATACATGAAGGATAGAGGGAGGAATTGTGGTATGGGTGATAACGGAGCTCACCCATCGGTGATCAATTTCAGCGAGGCGCTGTGGAACAGGGGGGAAAGAAAAGAGTAAAGAAAGGAGAGAGGAGAGAAGAGAGACAAATATGATTTTATGCATGTGTGGGTGTTTCTTTTTTGTTAAAAATGTATATAGAAAATTTACCTCTCCCTCATATTTATATTACAAAATCTAATCCTCTTTTATCCAATAAAAAATAAGAACACCTTATTACCTCTTAATACTATTTTAGTTTGTAAGCTATTATGTAATGATTTTTTCTATCATTTTAACCAACATGTAAAGATTATTATTAAAGGAATAAAAGTCATTGTATAGTCATATCAAATGTCACCATTAATAAAGGCAACAAGACCTTGACTAGATTGAATTATTGCTCTGTCTAATAATTGAAACGACTTATCATTTGCGGACTATATTAAATAATGTACATAATATAAGTATCGGTATGTAATTATAGAAAATATTTAAAAAGTTAGAAATATAATTAACTTAAAAAATATATGCATTGTAAATTATAAATAATTGTAATGTTATATGGTGTACGTGTTCTGATGATTATGAAAATATTAAAATAACAATAAATTGATAAAAATCCTAATATAAGAATAATCATCAATAAATTATGAAAATTTAAAATTATTACAATAAATTAATCACATCCTAAAATAAGGTTGGTTATTCATAATTTGTTAACAATTTTAAAAATGTGTAAAAATTTTATTTTGTGCCCTTTAATGATTCGGAAGCCTAAAGACATCGATTTTAAGCATGAAGAGCCAACATTGGGTGTATAAAACTAAGATTGGGTAATTTTTGTATACCCATTTGGTCGTAACTGAGTCATCGATAGGAGTAGAGACTAAGATAGGTTTTGAAAGGGGTTTGGGACTTATACCAAAATTCACTGCAATATAAGAAGTTATGAAAGAAAGTGTGTCATCGTGATATTACAATGCATAAATATAAATATGAAAGAGTCCTAATATACCAGTGACTATCTGGCAAGCTCTCCTAATACTAACAAAAATTTAATATAATGAAGAAGTTATCAAAGTAACCACCACCTGAATTTGAAGAAACACCTATTGAGTTTAGAAACATGAAAGGGCATCTAAAGTAGTAGGATGAGCCTTTTTAACCCATTTCCACACGGAATAAGGACATTCTCTTAACCTGTGGATCATCTAACCACATTTAAAACAACATCCTTTACCCAAATGGTACTCATCAAGATGGTAGTTACCACAACTTGGGAATACTGGAACAGTTTCCTCTGACACTATCATAAAACTTAGATCTTAATTCTCTATTTTTCTAAACATAATGGTGCCAAAAGGGATGTTGCACTAATAGAAGAAGGTGCTAGAGCTGAAGACCTCTATTGAAACTGTGAAAGATTTCCACCACCAAACCCTAAATGGGAATAATCAAAGTTACATATTCAATTTATCACGACCCAAACTAAGGATTGGCAGTGACAAGCATCCCAACTCCACTGAGAACTGGAGACCACTCCCTTTCCCTAACCATATAGAATACACACAAACATATAAAAGTGGATGAGTTCTGAACATATAAAAAGATAGAGTAAATATTGACTCAAAAGTCTATAAAAGTCAACAACCAAAACCGTCCGCAGTAATCCACAAAGCCTCTATACCATAAAAACAACCTACATCAGGATATGGCCCCGACTATAACCATGACAATGATAGTGATAATTATAATGTGAATTCTTTGATTCTAATTCATGGAAGGAAATCAATGAAATGATATTCTTTTAGGGAATGAAAGCTCTCAACTTCACCACAGCGACCGATGAACCAAATTGATCTACCTAACACTGTGCTGGAAAAGTAGGATTGCCTTCGAATTCTGTATTGTGTAGGGATACAGTATTCAGAGATGATTAGAGGGTTGAACACTAGCATGTAACTCAGGGATAAGGGGTAAAATAATGACATGATTAATAGTTCAAAATTCATCAAAATCTATTGCACATGATCATATAGATATACATATATATATATATATATATATATATATATATAAATATACATACAAATATTTATATATATATATATCAAATGCTAGGATAAGTACCGGTCTTAACATGAAATTTGAAATCATTAACCTAGACAATGTAGCATAATCGTCATAATAAGGCACCCACGGGCTATATGGGTCCAGCTCTCCCCTGGCTGAAAGGGCCCCAGCGCATGTGGCCGCACGAATTAGAGAATAAAAACTTATGCATATGCACTATGGGGGACTCAAACCTCTCAGCATACATCAAGAGTGACTTAAGCACCCATTCATATAACATGGGGGACTCAAATCACCCTATCATTTAGACCCTGGCGTTGGCAACAGTAGTTTACAGTATTTTTCCCTTGGGACCTCTACTTTCATGGTATAGCTACAAAACCTTCATTAAAGCCTAATTAAAACACTTTTAGCTCATTTCCAATCATTAAAAAAGGAGTTATTCATTAAGTCATTATCAAGTGGTATCGTCATACTGACTGTAGCTTGCAAGAACATGTCACTTTGCCAAATTAATAAATTTGCCAATGGGACTGTAACCCAATTAGCCAATGAGACTTCATAGTTCAACGTATGAACCAAACCATATAGCTGAGTGGGACTCTAAACCAACTAGACAATAGAAATCCAAGGTCCTAAGTAGAAACCAAATCATCTAGCCAAGTGGGACTCTAACCCCTCGGCCAATAGCACTATGAAGTTATCAATTCAAAATTATTTCATGGACATCAATCTCTCTTTAAAAGACAATTTAGGTTCCATTAGTTTTTTATACTGTGCAAGGTTTCAAAATAATTTTCTATAAGCAAATTCTCATTTTCAAAGCCAATTTCATAAGATTGAGTTGAGGTTATTATAAGCTTCAAATCATTAATTAATCAAATTTGGGGAAGACCACATTAACCATTCAATACACACATCCATGCATCAAATTTGTTTCAAAACCCCAATTTAAGACATAAACAATGCATATGTAAACATGAGACATTACATAAAAAACCATTCAAAACCCTTAACCCATATCAAAACCCCAACAATAAAACCATATAAGTAACCACTTAAGCATTTGATTTAAAAAAAAATAAGTTTTGTGGAAAGAGGTACATGCCTAAAAGGATCACAATTTTGGTGGGAATTTGCTCTTGGAAGATCTGGACAATCAACCTTCAGAAAAACCTAACGCTCATGCTTAAGAGAATTTAAGAGAAGAGAGAAATTATTTTGGTGTGTGATGGATAGGAATGAGGTACAAATAAATTTTTAAAGTTATAGTTTATGTTTAGATAAAAAAGGATATCTCCAAAACACCCTTAATTTAAAAGCTGAAAAATTATCGCCAGTGACTATGGGTCACAATACGACTCATAAGTACTCACTATGACTCGTAAGGTTCCAATCATAATGAAGACAAATACTTTTGGGTAAACGTTGGTCACCCTATGATTGGTATAATATGATTCGTATAGAGTCATTATGACGCATTGATTCTAGTCGTACTTAAAGCAGAACACTTTGGGCATCACACTACTTAAGCTATGAAAAGGGCTATACAACTTGTAGGGAGTGTTTACGACTCGTAGGGAGTCTTTATGACTCTCTACCTAAAGTCGTCACAAAGGCACCAAATCAGGCAAGCTCACTCGACACCCTATGATTTGGTTCAAATGACCCATCAATACACCCTACAACTCGTAGGGTGAGTTGTAGTCAGGACTGTGAGTTCAAAAACTAAGAATTTTCAGTAGCCAACACCTAGGGTGTCACATTCACACCCTAGTATCATTCATCCATTAATGATGGGTCAAGGGATCCATAATCACGATTTAATACATGGAACAACCATACTTATCATTAGCAAAGGCAAAAAGCATAAATGTTAAGGAATACACATACCTCAAGTACAAATATCTAAAGAAGGAAACAAGAAGGGATACTTGCACTTCATTTCATCTTCGTGTTCCCAAGTAGCTTCTTAAACCTTATGACTCCACCATATAAAATTAATAAAATCCAAATCCATTGACCTCAAATGACGAAATTGCCTATCTATAATCTTAACCAGGACTTCTTCTTAAGACAAGGAATCCAAAACACCAACACTGACTAAATGAACTACTAAGGAAGGATCACCCAGGAATTTCTTTAACATCAAAACATGAAAGACCATATGAATGAAAACCAAGCTCACAGGAAATTCTAACTCATAAGCTACACTGCTCACTCACCTCAAAATACACAATAGAACAACATAATAGGGAATGATCTTTCCTTTCCTTCTAAACAGCATTACTCCCTTCATGGGAGACACCTTAAAGAACACCAAATGATCCAAATCAAACTCCAAGTCCCTTTGTGTTAAATCCTCATAGGACTTTTGGCGAGACTGGGTGGTCTTAAGCCTATCCCGAATCATATTTACCTTTTTCATAGCCTTGTGAACCAAGTTGGGACCATACAATCTATTATCTCCACCTCAAACTACCCAATAGAAGTTATACGCCTCGTACCATAAAGGTCCTTGAAATTAGACATCCCAGTACTTGTGTGATATCTATAATTATACAAAAATTATATGAGGGGAAAATGATCGACCCAACTACCATCAAAGTCAAGAACACAAGACCTTAGAGTGTCCTCTAAAATCTGGATGGTCTTCACCGCTTGTCCATCTACTTGAGAGTGAAAAGCGGTGCTAAGTTTCAACTTAGTTCCCAAACTCTCTGGAAAGAATGACAAAAGTGTGATAAGAACTTAGCACTCTGATCAGATATGATGGAAACTGGATCACCATGGAACTTTACTACCTACTTAATGAAAGCTTAGAATAATACTCCTCTAAATAGTTAGTATTCACTGGTAGGAAATGACCGGACATGGTTATCATATCCATAATGACCAAGATCGAATAAAACTGATGGCGAGACCGTGTATTCTTGATAACAAAATCCATATTAATCACTTCCCATTTCGATACGGGAAACTCAATCTCTTGAGATAAATCACTAGGCCTCAAGTGCTCCACCTTAACTTATTGACAAATTATACACTTGGCCATAAAATTGGTCACATCCCTATTCATGTTATTCCACTAATAGATCTCTTTCAAATCATGGTATATCTTTGTCGATCAAGGATGGAAAATGTACCTCAACTCATAAGCCTCAGCCAAGATCCTCTCTTGTAACCTATCAATATCGAAACACATAACCTACCTTGGTATCTTAAGATACCATCACAACCAATTTCAAAAAGCATCACATTCTATTGGCCCACGCCACCCTTAATCTGCATCCAGATTTAATCCAAAACCTGTTTCTCTTTTACCTCAACACCAAGAGATGACATCACCACCTCTCGCACCATATACCTTCATCCTCAGAGTCAAATAGATGAGTCAAACCCCAATATTAGCCAATTGATGAATATCCTTTACCGACTCTATCTTCTCCTCACCCATATGAGATAAGCTTCCCATAGATAGCCTGCTTAGAGTATCAGCAACTACATAAGCTTTTCCTGGATATTAATGGAGACTAGTGTCATAGTTTTTGAGAAACTCAAGACACCTTTATTACCTAAGATTCAACTCCTTCTGGGTAAACATATATTGTAATCTCTTATGATCTGAATAGATGTCAACCTGAACCTCATACAAATAATGGTACACAATCTTCATTGCAAATACCACAGCCAACAATTCTAAGTCGTGCATAGGGTAATTCTTCTCATGAACTTTTAACTGTCTAGAATCATAGGCCACAATCTTACCATGCTTTATTAACACAAAAAAACCCTTGGTACCCTCAGGTAGAGTCAAAACCAGATCCAAAGTCAACTTATCCTTCAACTTCTCAAAACTACCTCACAATTATCTGACCATAAGAACTTTACCTTTTTCTAAGTCAACTTAGTCAATGAGGCAACAATAGATGAGAAACTTTCAATAAACCTCCTATAATATTCGGCTAAATCCAATAAGCTCCAACTATTTGTTGGAGTCATGGATCTAGGCCACTTCTTCACTGCCTTAATTTTTTGTTAATCGACCATGATCCCCTCACTATACACAACATGCCCAGATAGGTCAAAACATTCAACCACAACTCACACTTAGAAAATATAGCAAACAATCTTTGATCTTTAAGGGTCTAAAACACTACTCGAAGATAATCAACATAATATTCTTTACTCTTAGAATACACCCAAATTTCATCAATAAACACAATGACAAATAAGTCCAAAAAATGACAAAAAACGCAGTTCATAAGATCCATAAATGCTGCTGGGGGCCTTAGTAAAACCAAAAGATATGACAAAGAACTTGTAATAGTTATACTGAGTGCGGAAAAAATTCTTAGGGAAATACCCCATCCTAATTTTTACCAGATGATAACCGGACCTAAGATCAATCTTAGATAAATACCACCATAAAGCTGGTCAAATCGGTCATTAATCTTAGGAAGAGGACATTTATTCTTCACTATCATTTTATTCAACTGGCGGTAGTCTATACACATTCAAAGGGGCCCTTCTTCTAACATACGAAGAGCACAAGAGTACCCACAGGGACATTCTAGGAAGTATTAAACCCTTATCAAAGAGATCTTTCAACTGCTCCATAAATTTTTGGAACTCAGTCATAGCTATTCTATAGGGAGGGATAAAGATAGGATGAGTGTAGGGAAAAATATCAATCCCAAAATCAATTTTCTTATTGGGAGGAACACCAGGAAGATTATTAAGGAATACTTCGAGGAACTCACAGACCATCGGGATAGATTATAATGAAGGACCTTCAAAACTAGAATCTTTAAAATGAACTAAATGGTATAGGCATCCCTTGGAGATCAACCTCTGCCCTCTATGATACGAAATGAACCATTCCTTAGGAACTAGGGAACTACTTTCCCACTCAATCACTGACTCATTCAGGAATTTGAAACCGACACTTCAGGTCCGACAATCTAGAGAGGTATAACATGAATGGAGCTAATCCATCACTAGAATAATGTCAAAATTGACCATATCTAATTCTATTAAGTCTACCAAGGTCTCCCTACCACAGATAGATACCACACTACCCTTATAAGCTTTTCTAGCAACCACAGAATTACCTACCAGGGTAGACATAGAAAAGAAGTTCAAAATACTCAAAGAACCAAAACCAAAATGAACAACCATATATGGGGTCACATAATATAGAGTAGACCCCATATCAAATAGACAATACACATCATGGGAAAAGAGTTGTAATGTACCAGTAACAACATCTAGAGATGCCTCATATTCCTAGTGAGATGCAATAGTATAAAGGTGATTCCTACCAATGTAGGAGCTAGAAGTAGCCCACTTTGGTGCAGGAGCTTAAAAGTTCACAACCAAAACCTTATTAGCCATTGTATAAACCCATACTAATGGATAATCCCACTACAGGTGGCCCAAATGGCCATAACTAAAGCATTTATTCATCCCCTCAACAAAAACTCCATGATGCACATGACTACAGAAATGGAAAGTAGGATAAGATGGGGTTGATTGAGCTCCACTGGCCTGAGACTAGGCACCTTGTACCATGGAACCATTATTGTTCTAGAAATAGAGATAACCAAATAGCTTAGAATATGGAGCACTATCCATAGAATAAGAACTAGAATTTCCCCAAGTCTTCTTCTTAGACCACTACCTTCTATCACCACCATTATTTTACTTACCTCAACCCTATTTTGAATAATGAAACTTCTTGCTCTACTTCTCATCAATTTTTTTTATTTTTTATTCTTATTCTCCACTTGTTGCATATACACCACAAAGCTAGAAATATCTATGTCCTTGTTAAATAAGGTGGCCTGGCATTCCTACACCAAGTCATGAGATAACCTAAAATAAAACTTTCTCATAATCTCCCTCATGGAAGACACTAACTTAGGAGCATAGTGGGACGTCTAGTGAAACTTGAAGGAATACTCCTTAACAGTCATCCTGCCTTGCCTCAAATTCACAAACACCTCAGCCTTTGCTTCCCAAAACTCCTAAGGAAAGAAATGGTCAAGGATGGCACCAGAAAAGTTATCCCATAAGGCTACCTCAACATCATCACCACTTGAATAATACCACTCCTCAAAGCACTAACATGCCACATCTTTTAACTAATACGTGTCAAACTCCACACCTTTAGAGTCAGAAGCTAGCATAACTTAAAAAATCATTTCCATCTCATCAATGAACCCTTGAGGATCTACCTCAACAAATTAGAGGTTTAAACCTTATGAAGTGGCCAACTCTAGTGGCCTCAACAGAAGGAGCAACAACACCCTCCTACTTAGATTAGCAAGACTGAGAGGTCACCAACTGAGTCAACAAATAAATAGAGCATTGGAATTCTGCATTAGGAATATCTCGCTGAGGTGACTAAGCATAAGTACTAAAAAAGGATCAGTAGGAACCGGTGAAACCCCATGAAAAATTAAGAGCAGGGGCCCTAGCCCAGGTTTGTACTCTATTAATAGAATGAGCTCCATCAATTGTGTAGAATTTTACAACTTTAGACCCTCCATTGTGTAGAAAATTTTCTCATCTTTCCATCGATACCAATTATACCTAAATCCAATACACGGTTGAGTAAGCGGTCGTTGTCAAATATATAACCCAACTAGGTTGGGGTTGAATCCCACAGGGAATATGGTGTTACTTAAGTCTATTTGTGAATAAACTAAATAATAGGTAATGGTTTTCTTTAATTGGGGGGTTTGTATCAATCAAACAATTATTATTGTTGTAACGTGCTTCTGAACTCAAAGCTAAAATTTAAATGGTTCAAATCCATGATAGAGAGAAACTAGGGTTGTGATCACTATGATTATTAATCCCCATTAAATAATAACTGTAGTATTGGAATCTCGTGACTTATGGGAAACACCAAACTATCAGTTTTGACTGTCCATCTAAGTGTTTCTCAACCTACCTAGATGTTGAACTCCTTAATTCTCTCAAACATAGGAAAACATTTTATTCATACTGATTTTATCTCGAGTTGATCAATCTTGTTACAGCATTAATCATTAGATGAGAACTTAACCTTCCCAAATCCTCGTTTATAATTTGCTACCTTTAGTTTATTTCTCACTTTGACCAAATCAACATAAGGGGGGATCTATTGTTTGCAACCAATAAATAACAATCATAACAAAGGAATTATCAAGATGTTTCCACAATCACTCAAACCCTAACCAACTATTAAATCCATGGAGGAATAATCATAGATCCTACAACCCTAGTTGTGGTTTTTAGTTCCACATGAGAAAGAAAGAGATAGCAACAATTATATTCATCATTCAAAGTAATTAACCTTAAAAAAGATAAAGTCTAAAGTTGATTCTCTTCAAAGTTAAAGAGAAAATTCCCACAACCCAAATCAAAGGGTTGAAAATTGAATTATAAGTTAAGATCCCGGAAGAGAGGTGACTTCATCTTTGGAATAAGTTTCCGATACTCAATGAAACCTTGAAGGCCACTATTTATATCCGTTCTTTAAAAAAAATTCGAAACTAAAAATTCAGATTTTTTTCTTTAGCTGACGACATGTCTGATAGCTTATCACAAAGCTGATAGCTTATCAGAGAATGTCATCAGACCATCTTCTGTGTGACGCTAACTGAGATGGCTTATCAGAAGTCTGACAATTTATCAGAAGTTGCTGTTAGGAATGCTTCAATTTTCTTGTGTTCTACTTCAGTGTGATGACATGTCTGACGTCTTATCAGAGATCTGATAGCTTATCAGACATGTCGTCAGACATGTCTCCATTTTTTTTGTTCTCTGCCTCAATGTGACGACATGTCTGACGGCTTATCAGACCATGTCATCAGGTGAAGTTTCCAAACTCAATTATTTTCACCAAAAAGCATCCTTCTTGACATAGCTTTCATATATTTTTACGCATCCTGACTTTCCTACAAAATCATGTGAAATATAATCAAAAACAATATTATTTACTTAAGAACTTATAATTATTTCAAGTTAAAAGTTTTAAATGTGCTAACAGAAGGCTAGCACATCAACACCCCCAACTTAAAACCATTGCTTGTCCTCAAGCAACTACATAACACTATACTACGATGTTTAACCAAGAGAAACATAAGATACGTATGATAGTTGATTGTCAATTTTAGCTCAAAACATATTACCCTTTCCAATTTCAATCACCTTCAAACCCAACTATATATATCAATGAAGATCAACAATGTGACAGGAATGAATTAATATATAGCATCAAATTAGCAACAATAACCATACATATGTACAAGTTACACTACCAAAACAAGTAAGCAGCTAGCAATGCAATCGGTGTTCCCTTACAACAAAGAAGTACCTCCTTACTCATATATGAACTCAAGCATGTCCATGCGAGGATGGTCAAGAGACACTCACTCTCAAAAAGAAGTTCCAGTCTATATGTGCCAAACACCATAAGATTGCCCTTATTTTCATCACCGAGGTTTCCAGACAGTTAAGCTAGGATCACTATAGGACTTTTTTTCAGCTTGTAATGTAGACTTGAGGCTGGTATGATACGCAAAGATATTTAAAGTGACTAAGCCTCCTTAGAACTATGGGGTCTCACTTATCAACCTTCAACTTATTTCTCTATTTTTTTATTAAAGAAAATTTAGGCTGGATACGGTCCTTTAGTCTTTCATTTTCTCTATTTCACAATTTTTTTATTTTCTTATTCTTTTTCCACCACACCCAGCCTTGCATTATTTTTAACCTTCTTCATACTCACTTTACATCATGCACCCCTATGATAGCCACCTTCAACTTAGACAATTTTCCTAAGTCAAAGTGCACAGTGCCCAAGGAGGTCCAAGGCCAAAATAGGTTCATTATGATACAAGTGGGAAGGTGATAGGTATAATAAAAAAATATAGGCATTTAGGCTCAAAATCAAGATCAAGGGATATTATTCAAAAATGGAAGGTCGTTTAGGCTAAAAGTGGACTAACATAAAAAATGACCTATGATCTTTCCTAACCACTCTCCTATAACCAAGGCAAGACCAACCGGACAAGTTCTGGATTTAGCATACAACGAGAACTAGGGAGTATCTCACAAACACATGGCATAAAGGTACATCACAAGCTTCTACCTATTCGGTTCATGCAATTGTTAGCAATGATTATCATGTCCCTAATACCAATTCCATAAAAAGATTCACAGTAGTCGCATATTGATGCACATCACACTGTTACAAAATAGATAATTGGAAAGGTATTTATCATTCTCAAAATCAACAAAGAAAATGTCAACTGTCCCAGATACTTATTTTTTTCTCAATTAACCACAACACATCACAAAACAAAATACAATACACCTAAACATGCTAACTCTACTAGGAACAAGACTTCGGGGAAGAGAGGCACGACAACAAAAACCCTAATAGAACATCAACACCCATAAGTAGTCTCACCCTCAACTTAAAATCAAGCATTGTCCCCAATGCATCAAACTAAAACAACAGAGTTAGAAATATACCTGTGGCACTATAGGTGCAAATATTTGATGTCAATCACGTAAAAAGAATACAAACAACAAAATACCTTGGGTTGCCTCCCAAGAAGCGCCTGATTTAATGTCGCGGCATGACTCAATTATCTTGACAACTCAAAATTCATCAAGATACCTTGTTGATACTTCTTTACTTCTTTTGGTGGATCAAGAACGTTCTTCATCCCTAGTTCTGATGGTGCATCTCTCCCATATTCATAGAATACATTAAAAATCGAGAAGACACTCATCTCCTTTTTCTGTCTTATGGATTGATACACTTCAAAACTTACTTCTTTCCCGTTTAGCCTAAATTTTAACTCATTCAAATCCATGTTAACTAACACTCTCCAGTTGCTTAGAAAGGCCTGCCCAAAATTATGGGTTCTTCAAAGTCTACTTCGCAATCAAGGATCACAAAGTCAGCAAGGAATATAAAATTGGCCACCTTTACAAGTATATCATGTAGAACACCAATCGGCCACTTTACAGACCTGTCTTCCATAACTAGTCTCATGTTTGTGGGAGTAGGCTCCCCCAAACCTAGTTTCTTAAACACAGAAAGCGGCATCAGGTTTATACTGGCTCCCAAATCACATAGAGCTTTTATAAAATCCAAGGACCCAATAGTGCACGAGATGGTAAATGCTCCCGGGTCTACCTTTTTCTCTACCAAAGACCTTGTGAAGATAGCACCACAATAATGAAGATTGTCCTTCGGCTCATGGCTAACCTTCCATTTCTTCGTGAAAAGGTCTTTCATAAACTTATCCTATCCAGGCATCTGCTCAAGTTCCTCAACCAAGGGCACATTGACTGTCAATTATTTCAACATTGCTATGAACTTACTAAACTTCATGTCATCATCCCTCTTCTTCAATCTCTGAGGAAAGGAGGTGGTGGTTTTGGGAGAGTTTTCAGCACTACATCCTTTCCTTGTCTTTCTCTTTTTCCAACTCATCACCCTGCTGATAATTAGAAGGGATATCAATGCCATCCAACTTTTCAGACTTTACTGGATTACTTTTCTCAGTCTCACAATCTTCTCCAACCATAGATTGGCTCACAGTTTTGCCCATAGAAGTGCCCGATAATATTTTACCACTCTGAGTGGTAATTGCCATGAAAGTACCATTATTGTGAGGATTCTAAAATGTATCACTAGGCAACATTTTGCTCTTCCTCTGCATCAATGCTGCTGAAAGTTGGATCATCTGCGGTTCCAATTGTTTGATTAAAGTTGAGTGTGAGTTTACCAACTGACCTAATGAGGAAAAATCACTTTTCATTGTTGTCACACCTGTATTGGTGGCCTCTACTCTTTTGAAAAACTTATCCAACATGTCCTCCATGGACATTTTTGCTCGAGCTAATTGCAGCATTGTCTAGATTGCCAGGAGGAACATAAATTCCACTCCTGTCAGTCTTATTCTTCCAATCTCCTTGATGGTTCCAACCTTGGTTTCCTTGACCACCGGTCTGAAAACCCCATTGGTTATGCAAATAATTAGACTCTTTCTCGGTGTTTGATTCAGATCCCTTACCATAGGACCCCACAGCTTTTACCTTTTCTACATTCTCTGATAGCAAATATTTTCTGAGAAAATCTATCTGGGTTTTCATGTGAGCCATATCCTGATCATGCTACTCTTTTCTCCTCTGCTACTCTACTGATATTACACTAGACCCAGTATTGCTTGCTACCATAGAATATCTGGTATTCTAAGATCTACTTTTCTTAGTCATTCTTTCTAACATGTCCACAGCCTCAGTAAAGGTGATCTCCATAAAAGCTCCTCCTGCAGCATTATCCATTATTGGCTTTGTAAGTGAGTTCAAGGCTCTGTAGAATGTCTCTATCAAGTGTTCATCGGTTATCTTATGGTTTGGGCATAGAGTAAGATTTTTTTTTAAATCTAGCCAAGTCTCATGCAAAGCTTCATTAGCCAATTGCCTAAAGTTTCTAATCTCATCCCTCAACTGTAACATTCTATTGGGTGGAAAGAACCTTTCTAGGAAAGATCCTTTCAATTGCCTCTAGTTTGTTAAAGAATCAGGAGTCAGCTCATTCAACCACATAGTTGCCTCTCCAGACAGAGACAGTGGGACCAATCTCAAACGAATAGCATTTTGTCCCACTCCAGGATTATCAAACGACTTACAAATATTTATGAAATTCACCAAATGCACATTTGGATCATCACCAGATAATCCACCAAAGAGTCCTTTCAAATTCAGTAGCTGGATCATAGTACTGGTGATGTTAAATATCACCCCAGGAGCTAGTGGTAGTAAAATGATTTCCCCTATAGCTCCAACTCCATCTAAATCATCCTCATTATTGTCAATATTATACTACACAGGTTGGCGATCCTTCCTTGCTCTGAATGGGTAATTTCTGTTAACATTTTTGTCAACCGGTGTCATATCTTCTGCACGCCTATGATTTCCCAGTCCCAAAAGATCATCATCTACCAGGTCCTCTTCGTATGGATTTGGTACCCAACCTGGGTTATCTATATTCTATTGATTTAACTGAGCCCTAGCCAAGGAGGCTAGTCTTCTTGCTTCTTGTGGGTCTGCCATTCTACCGATCAACTGAGGTTCCAGATGTACTGGTAATAATGGTTTACCTGAACTCCGTGTACTTGGCATACACTAACTACCCTGTAGAGAACCAAAAGAAACAAATAAAAGTAAAACCATGAAACTTACTACGATTCAATTATCACAGTTATACTCAATTCACAACCGTATTCCCCAGCAATGGCGTCATAATTTGATACGCTCAAATTACACATCTTTTATGAGAGAGTAAGAGGTCATTTTCAAATATATAACCCAACTAGGTTGGGGTTGAATCCCACAGGAAACATGGTATTAATCAAGTTTATTTGTGAATAAATTGACTAATAGGTAATGGTTTCCTTTTATTAGGGGTTGTATTCAATCAAACAATTGTTATTGTTGTAACTTGCTTCAGAACTCAAAGCTAAAATTTTAATGGTTTAAATAAATGATAGAGAGAAACTAGGGTGGTGATCACTATAATTATTAATCCCCATTAAATAATAACTGTAGTATTGGGATCTCGTAACTTGTGGGAAACACCAAACTATTAGTTTCGATAGTCCATCTAATTATTTCTCAACATACCTTGATGTTGAACTCCCTAATTCTCTCAAACTTAGGAAAACCTTCTATTCATACTAATTTTATCTCGAGTTAATCAATCTTGTTACAACATTAATCATTAGATGAGAAATTAACCTTACTAAACCCTCATTGATAATTTGCAACCTTTAGTTTATATCTCAGTTCGAGAAAATCAACATAAGACGGGATCTATTGTTTGCAACCAATAAATAACAATCATAACAAAGAAATTATCAAGATGTCTCCAAAATCACTCAAACACTAACCAACTATTAAATCCATGGAGGAATAATCATAGAACCCACAACCTTAGTTGTGGGTTTTAGTTCCACATGAGAAAGAAAGAGATAGCAACAATTATATTCATCATTCAAAGTAATTAACCTTACAAAATATGAAGTCTGAAGTTGATTCTCTTCCAAGTTCAAGGGAAATTCCCACAACCCAAATCAAAGGGTTGAAAATTGAATTATAAGTTAAGAGCCCCAAAGAGAGGTGACTTCTCCTTTGGAATAAGTTCCCGATACTCAATGAAACCCTAAAACCACTATTTGTATCCGTACTTTAAAAAAATTTCAAAACTAAAAATTCAATTTTTTTCTTTAGCTGACGACATGATTTATAGATTATCACAAGGCTGATAGATTATCAAAGAATATCGTTAGACTTTCTTTAGTGTGACGCCAACTGTGACGGCTTATCAGTAGTCTGACGACTTCTCCGAAGTTGCCATAAGGAATGCTTCAATTTTTTTGTGTTCTGCTTTAGTGTGACGACATGTCTCCATTTTCTTGTTCTCTACCTCAATGCGACGACATGTCTGATGGCTTATTAGAGATCTGATAGCTTATCAGACCATGTCGTCAGGTGAAGTTTCCAAACTCAATTATTTTCACCAAAAAGCATCCTTCTTGATGTAGCTTTCATACATTTACATGCATCCTAACTTTCCTACAAAATCACATAAAATATAATCAAAAACAACATTAATTACTTAAGAACTTACAGTTATTTCAAGTTAAAAGTCTTAAATGTGCTAACAGAAGGCTAGCACATCACATGCCAATTCGGGATTTTCCAGTTCTGGCCATAATTTTAAAGGGGTAGTTTGGTGAATTCCCAAGCCCCCAATTCGTCCAAAATAAGAAATTAAACCTATTCTAAGCATTTTATGCTTATTTTCATCCATTCCCTCTAAAAGAAAAACCCTAGATCTCAAAACTTAAGCTCTAAGAAATCAAATTTCCTCCATTATTTCTCCAAGAAAACCCAAAGGATTCCCAAATCAAGATAATCAAAATTTCATCTTCAAAAGCACAAATAGAGATTCAAGTTTAGGATTTCTTAGAAATTTCATCAATTAAGGTATGTGGGGTTTATGAACAAGGATCCTCTTTCATCCTTGTGGCCAAAACTAACTTTTAACTGCAATTTTACAAGATTTTGTATGAATATACATGAGTTTTAAATTATGGTTAATACCAAATGTTGCTATTTGTAAGATTAAGAGATTTAAAGTGATTTAGAAGTTTAATTGCATGGTTATTTTCATATTTTCATTCCTATTGCAGTAGATTTCAGATTTTGAGATGAATTATCATTGTTTTCATTACCAAGCATGATTATTATGATGTTTTGACATGAGATTGATGCATGAGTTACTATTCCTAGATTGAATATTATTATTGCATGAAAGATTATGCTTTAAGCATCAGATGATCAGTTTATTATCAGATTTTTTGTAAATATTTGATCTTTTGATCCTCAAATAAGATTTGGAATCCACTTTACAGATTTATTATAGGTTACAAAAATCAGATCAGCTTTCCATACAAATTGAATAAAATAAATGCATTATTGGTTTCATAACAAACTATTATGCAAGTTTTATGGTGTATTTCGAACAGAATGAGCATACAAATTAAAGGAAGTTATATTTATCACTGAGAAGAAAGTATTGAATTAGCGTTTCCCACTACTACAGAACTACGTAGCCTACATAGGTACAAATTATCATATCATACTCATTTATACATGGATGACAGTTACAGATGTGATCACTTAGATTATGTTAAACTCCTTGGAAAGAGTATGAAACCTCTCCCCATCGTGAGGATTTCTCTATAGGGGAATAAGATGTTAGACTCCATGTTATCTCACATAGTTTATGTCGGTTAGAAGAACCTCCCTTGCAGAACAATTTTTAAAAGAATTTCCTAGAAGAAAAAAAATGCAGAATTATCTTAACAGAAAGATTTTAGAAACTAAGTGTAAAGGCTCACAGTTTTACTTAAACATTGCTTTATAAAAGCCTTTAGCTACAAATTTCAGCTTTCGGATTTCAGAAATAAAGGTGAGTCCTTTCTACACTTAGACAATATGAATTACAGACAGATTACTTGTACAATTTTAAGAACTAAATGGTATGAGCCACTAGATTTATAAAGTATGATTTAGTACTCATGATTATGATTGTCAACTTTTTGATATTCCGGCTTATGTGAGTCCTCTACATTTAGCATATATTTTTTTAAAATTTATGATGATGAGATAATGTTTTACTTATGCATTCACCCCCATATACTCAGTACATTCTCAAAGTACTAATCCATATATACGTTTATGTTCTACATTATCTCATAATGTAGGTTCAGGTGCTATGTTTAAGTAGCGAGAGTGATTTCGAGCATCTTCATCTACATCTCAAAAGTTGGTGAGTCCTCATAGTTCGGGAACTTAGTCATTCAGATTTTCAGCTTTTAAGTACAGATGATTTCAGTATTTTTCAGACATTTTGAGTGAGCTGGGGTTTTTTCCTAGTGACTCTCTAGATATTAGTAGTAAAGGCTTGTCAGACTACTAGTTTGCTTCAGATTTTCAGTATTGATTCATCAAACCTTTGAGATTAGTATTTTTTAGATATTATATTCAGACAGGTTTTCACATATTGTATGAATTTTATGTCTATATTTCCAGCATTATGAGATTCAGACTTAGTAGAAGGCAGATGGGGTTAGATTACTGCTAATCGTAGTCTTGAGCACTATGTAACATATCGGGGAGCCAATTTTTAGGCTTTACAAAATGGTATCATAGACTAAAGTTTTTAAAAATCTTAGGGAGTTATACAAGCCACGTTACGTAGAGTCTTTATCATGGGTATGAAGCATGCCACATATATGAGCAAGAGGCTACAGGACATTTTTAGGAAATCATCTCTTTCTTTCATGATCTATCATGCTTATAGTATCTCTATCTGCTTTAAACTCATGCTATTACGTGAAAGTTGAATATACCTCCTCGTCGAGCTAACACCCACTAAAATAATAACCAGCTACCCCACCCTGTTGATTTTCTGAATACAAATATATCCCATGCTGAGTTTTAGGCTGCTTTTCAGGCATTGGCCCAGGCAGTGACTACCAGTATTTAGGGAAACCATCAAGATACTATACCACTTCAGCAGAATGCGTATTTAGCATTATCCACAATAAGAGACTTCATGAGTATGAATCTGCCAGCATTCTTTGGGTTGAAGGAAGGTGAGGACCCACAACTTTATTTAGATGAGGTGAATAAGATCACCTAGATTATGCATGTTACTAAAAAGGATTATGTAGAGTTGGCATCCTTTAGGTTGAAGGATGTAGCATATGATTGGGTGGTTATGTGGAAAAATGGTAGAGGCGAGAATGCAACTCCTATGAGTTGGTAGGTATTTTGAGATATTTTTCTAGACAGATTCTTTCTGTGTGAAATAAGAGAAGATAAGTTAGAGTAGTTTGTAAACCTGAGGCAGGTCTCAATGATAGTGAAGGAGTACTGCCTTAAGTTCAA
This sequence comes from Capsicum pubescens, assembly GCA_030864215.1. Lineage (NCBI taxonomy): Eukaryota > Viridiplantae > Streptophyta > Magnoliopsida > Solanales > Solanaceae > Capsicum > Capsicum pubescens. The sequence continues at coordinate 184,179,819 of CM061538.1, forward strand.
TCATTTATCTAAGTATGCCCGTAATACGATGGCTGAACCTAGGACAATAATGAGTAAGTTTGTTACTGGTGTATCTAGCTTGATAGTCAAGAACTGTAGGAATGTCATGCTTATTAGAGACATGGATATTGCTAGATTAATTATTCATGCTCAGTAGATTGAGGCAGAAAAGTTAATGGGAAGAGAAGGGGAATAACAAGACTAGAATCAGGTAGTTTGAGTATCGTCAAACTAGGTCTGGAGAGGGAAATCATTTGAAGTTTAAGAATCGTTCATCTATGCCAGAACCATATTGAGCTAGTGCTCCCACTCCTAAAGCTAGACAGGAGCAGTGGGGTAAGTCTTCTATGTCCATATCATAGAATAGTGTGAGTAAAAGACCTAGTTATGCTCCCTGTGCTAAGTGTGGTAAGAATTATCCTGGTGAGTGTATGTTGGGAAGAAGGGTTGTTATGGTTGTGGTAAGTTGGATCATGGAATTAGAGAGTGTCTTCATGCTAAGAAGGGGAACAGAGATGTTCGTCCCCAGACTCAGGCTACTAGTGCACCATCTCCTCTAGGTCGCCAGTTTCTCCTCAAGGCGCATCATCATGTACCGATGGCGGTTAGTGCCAGAATTGGTTTTATGCTTTACCATCGCATCAAGAGCAGGAGGATTCAACATTGGTTGTTACTGGTGTACTTTGTGTCTTTCATCTTGATGTTTATATGTTGTTATACACTGGGTCGAGATTCTCATATATGACCCCGTTAGTTGCTGTGGATTTTTAATTAAGTCCTGAAGAGATAGTTGCTGTGGATTTTGAAATAAGTCTTAAAAAGACCCCTTAGCCCTTCATGGTTTCTACCTAGTGGGTGAGTGAGTTGTTGCCAAACAAATCTATAAAAAGTGTTCTATCAATGTCCTTCATAAAATCATGCTAGCAGATTTAATAGAGTTAGATATGGTTGACTTTGATCTTATTCTTTGCATGGATTGTCTTCATTCTAGTTATGCCTCTATAGATTTTCACACCTGAGTGGTAAAGTTTCAGTTTCCAGATGAGCCAGCCTTTGAGTAGGAAAAAAATTCAGTATCTCTTAAAAGTCATTTCATATCCTATCTTAAAGCCAGAAAGCTGATTTCCAAATGGTGTATCTATCACGTAGTTTGAGTCAAAGATACTATGTCTAAGACTCCAACAGTTTAATTAGTCAGTGAAGTCAATGAGTTACCTGATGCTTTTCCAGAAGAATTGTCAGGGGTACCTCCTGATAGGGAAATAGAATTTAGTATTGACCTTCTCCTAGATACTCAGCCTATATCTATTCCTTCTAATCGTATGACTCCAGCTAAGCTTAAAGAGTTAAAGGAGTATCTTAAATATCTCTTAGACAAATATTTCATAAGGCCTAGTGTTTCTCTATGGGGCTCTTCCGTCCTATTCGTTCGAAAGAAAGATGGTTCTTTGCGTATGTGAATTAACTATCGTTAGTTGAATAAAGTTACAGTCAAAAACAAATATCCACTTCCTAGAATTGATGACTTATTTGATCAACTCCAAGGTGCAAGTTATTTCTCAAAGATAGACCTTAGATTCGGTTATCATCATCATAGAGTAAGGGAGTGTGATATTTCCAAGACAGCTTTCAGAACCCGTTATGGTTATTTTGAGTTTCTAGTCATGTGTCCTTTGGGCTAACAAATGCCCCAGCAGCCTTCATGGACTTGATGAACAGAGTGTTCAAATAGTATCTAGACATATTTATCATAGTCTTTATCGATGATATTCTTGTCTATTCTCGTAGTGAGGGCGATCATGCAGACCACCTTAGAATTGTGTTACAAACTCTTTGGGGTCACCAGTTGTTCGCCAAATTCAGCAAATGTGAATTTTGGCTAAGGTCAATAGCTTTCTTTGGTCATATTGTTTCCAGTTATAGTATTAGAGTAGATCCCCAAAAGATAGAAGCAGTAAGAAATGGCCTAGACCTATCTCATCGACAGACATTAGGAGTTTCTTTGGTTTAGCTAGCTATTAAAGATGTTTTGTTGAGGGTTTCTCATCTATTTCATCTCCCATGTATAGATTGACCTAAAAAAAATTAAGTTCCAGTGGTCAGATTCCTGCGAGAAGAGTTTTCAGGAGTTGAGCACTCGACTTACTTCAGCCCCACTTTTAGCATTACCTAATGGTACAAATGGTTTTGTGGTATATTATGATGCCTCTAGAATTGGTCTAGGTTGCGTTTTGATACAGAGAGGTAAGTCATAGCCTATGCCTCTAGAAAGCTTAAGCCTCATGAATAGAATTACCCAACCCATTATCTTTAATTAGTTGTTGTTGTGTTTGCTTTGAAAATATGGAGACATGATCTTTATGGGGTGTATGTTGATTTGTTTACGGATCACAAAAGTTTGCAGTATGTGTTTACTCAGAGGGAGTTACACCTTTTTTAGAGAAGGTTGTTAGAATTATTGAATGATTATGATATAAGTGTGTTGTATCATTCGAGCAAGGCCAATTTAGTGGTAGATGTCCTTAGTAGATTGTCCATGAGCAGTGTTGCTCATGTGGAGGATGATAAGAAGTAGTAAGTTTAGGAAATTCATCGGTTGGCTATATTTAGTGTGAGATTGGTTGATTTAGCTAAAGGGAATGTTGGGGTTCAGAGTAGTTTTGAATCTTCTTTAGTTTCTGATGTAAAAGAGAAAAAAGATAAGGATTCTAGTTTGGTCAAACTGAAGGAGTCGGTTAAAGACCAAAAGGTAGAGGTTTTCTCCCAAGGGAGAGATGGTGTGTTGAGATACCAAAATAGATTATGTGTGTCATGTGTTGATGATTTGAGGTAACGGATTATGGAAGAAGTGCATGGTGCGCGTTATTCTATTCATCTAGGAGCCATCAAGATATACCACAACTTGCAGGAAATCTAATGGAGGAGTGGTATGAAGAGAAATATAACAGAGTTTGTAGCCAAGTGTGCAACTTTTCAATAGGTTAAGATAGATCACCAAAGACCTGGTGGTATGTTGCAAGAGTTTTTTATCCCCACTTGGAAGTGGGAAGAGGTGAATATCGACTTTGTGACTAGATTACCCCATTCGCGTCGTCATCATGATTTGATTTGGGTTATAGTAGACAGATTCACTAAGTTAGTGTATTTCTTGCCAGTTAACATGTCTTACACAACTAAAGATTATGCCAAGTTTTATATCAGATAGTTTTTCAGATTGTATGAAGTTCCTTTGTCTATCATCTAGGATAGAGGTACTCAGTTTACCTCTCAGTTTTATAGAGCTTTTCAGAAGGGTGTTAGTACCCAAGTTCATCTTTATTCAGTTTTTCATCCAGAGATAGATGGTCAGGCAAAAAGACCATTCAGACTATAGAGGACATGTTGAGGGCAAGTGTTCTTGATTTCAAAGAAAGTTGGGATAACCATTTGCCGTTAATTGAGTTTGATTAAAATAACAGTTATCATGATAGTATTCAGATGGCTCCATTTGAAGATCTTTATAGACGGAGATGTAGATCTCTAGTTGGTTGGTTCTAAGTGAGTGACGTCGCTTTGATTGGGACAGACATGGTGTTTGAGGCCATGGAGAAAATTCAGTTGATTTGACAAAGATTTTAAGCAGCCCAGAGTCATCAGAAATCTTACGTAGACGTAAGAAGAAAAGATCTTGAGTTCAAGGTTGATGACCTTGTGTATTTGAAAGTTTCATCCATGAAAGGGGTAAAGAGATTTGGCAAAAAGGGAAAGTTTAGTCCCCGATATATAGGCCCCTTCCAAATTTTGAGTCATGTTGGGAGGTGGCGTGTGAGCTTGAGCTACCCGCAGATTTAACCCCAGTTCATCTAATATTCCATGTGTCCTTGTTGAAGAAATATATGGACGGTTCAACCATTATAGTTCCTCTAGAAAGTACAGATATTCAGAATAGCCTTTCTTAAAAGAGTTTCCAGTAGAAATTCTTGATCATCAGATCCGTAGACTAAGGAACAAAGAAGTTCCCTTGATTAAAGTTCTATGGAAAAAATAATCTGTTGAGGGTGCTACTTGGGAATCAGAAGAAGACATGCACACTAAGTATCCTCATCTCTTTCACAAACTCAGATTCAGCCAAAGGTAATAGTCTTCCTTCATTTAGTTTCTTTCCAGTCTCAGATTCAGCCATATAGCTATTTTTATGTAAATTCCTGCACTCACAGATCAATTCAGTAGCTCAGTATGTTTTAGATTCAAACATATAGTTATTTTAGTTGTGCATGTCAGCATATAGCCTCAGATTCCTCAGTATTTTTAGCTAAACTAGCCACATTTGAGGATGAATGTTCCTAAGGGGAAGATATTGTAATACTCCGTACTTTTTCTAGCTTAATTTTGCTCCTAGAATTTCAAAGGTTTGCTTCAAAAATGAATAACTATTGTTACGTATAGAATTTTCCAGCTTTAGACCCTCCATTGTGTAGAAAATTTTCTCAACTTTCCATCGAGATCAATTTCTCCTAAATCCGATACTCGGTTGAGATGTTATGGCACTTTTAGTGTTGACAGTGTCTCAAATTGACAGTCACTGCATCGCGATGAAGGCTAGAATGGCAATTGTCAATTTTTAGTGGACCTCCGCGATAAACCCACATCATGGTGAAGTCCAATTTGCCATTTCTCAAATTCTAGTAGCCCAACGCAATGGTACCGCATCGCGATGATGGCCTAAATGGCATTTCAGTAGCATACCGTGATAGCTCCGCGTCACGCTGAACTTCCATTTCCCAGTTGTCCTATTTCCAGAGAGTCACCTATATAGTGGCGCGTCGCGGTGTCATGCCAATTCGGGATTTTCCAGTTCCGACCAAAATTTTAAAGGGGTAGTTTGGTAAATTCACAAGCCCCCAATTCTTCCAAAACAAGAAATTAAATCTATTCTAAGAACTTTATGCTTATTTTCATCCATTCTCTCTCAAAGAAAAACCCTAGAGCTCAAAACTTAAGATCCAAGAAATCAAATTTCCTCCATTGTTTCTCCAAGAAAATCCAAAATTGAGGATTCCCAAATCAAGATAATCAAGAGTTCATCTTCAAAAGCACACATAGAGATTAGAGTTCAAGCTTTCTTAGAAATTTCATCAATTAAGGTATATGTGGCTTATGACCAAGAATTCTCTTTCATCCTTGTGCACAAAACCAAGTTCTTAATTCAAATTTATATGATTTTGAATGATTATACATGAGTTTTAAATTGGGGTTTATACCCAATGTTGCTATTTGCAAGATTATGAGATTTCAAGTGATTTAGAAGTTGAATTGCATGGTTATTTTCATATTTTCATGCCTATTGCAGGAGATTTCAGATTTTGAGATGAATTATCATTGTTTTCATTACCAAACATGATTATTATGATGTTTTGACATGAGATTGATGCATGAGTTATTATCCCTAGATTGAATATTATTATTTCAAGAAAGATTATGCTTTAAGCATCACATGATCAATTTATTTTTAGATTTTCTGTAAAGATTTGATCTTTAAACCCTCAAATAAGATTTGGAATCCACTTTACAGATTTATTATAGATTACAAAAATTAGATTAGCTTTATTTACAAATTGAATTAGATAAATGCATAGTTGGTTTCATAACAAACCCTTATGCAAGTTTCTAAAGTGGATTTCCAACAGAATTAGCATACAGATTAAAGGGAGTAGTATTTAGCACCGAGTGGGAAGTGTGGGAATAGTGTGCCCTGCTTCCACAGAACTAAGTAGCCAATGTAAGTACAAATTATCAGATCATTTCTATTTCTATATGGATGACAGATACAGATGTGAACACTTAGATTAGGTTATACTCCTTGGCTCAAGAGTATGACACCTCTCCCCATCGTGACGTTTTCCGCATAGAGGAACAAGACGTTGGACTCCATGTTAGCTCACATGGTTTATGTCAGTTAGAAGAACCTCCCTAGAGGAATAGTTTTAAAAAGAATTCCCTAAAAGAAAAAGACTACAGAATGATCTCAACAAAAAACTTTTAGAAACTAAGTGTAAAGGCTCACAGTTTTATTCAGACTTTGTGCTACATACTCAAAGTACTGATCCATATATACATCTTTGTGCTACATTGTCTCATAATGTAGGTTCAGGTGCTCGATTTTAGCAACGAGAGTGATTTAGATCATCTCCATCTACATCTCGGCAGTTGGTGAGTCCTCAAAGTTCAGGGACTCTATCATTCAGATTTTTATCTTTCTAGTACAGATGATTTCAGTATTTTTTAGACATTTTGAGTCAGCTGAAGGTTTGTCCCAGTGACTCTCTAGATATTAGTAGTAGAGGCTTGTCAGACTGCTAGTTTGCTTCAGATTTTCAGTATTGATTCATCATACATTTGAGATTAGTATTTTTCATACATTATATTCAGACAGTTTTCCGCATATAGTATGACTTTTATGTCTATATTTCCATCATTATGAGATTCAGACTTACTAGAAAGAAGACAGGGTTAGCTTAAAGCTACTCGTAGTCTTGAGCACCGGGTGACGTCTCGGGGAACCATTTTTGGGGTGTTACATGTACTTAATGCAATACTAAATGCAAAAGATAAATTATAAAACAATGACCCTATTAGAGATCAGATAATCTAAAATGAAATGATAAATTAGAAAAACCATAATTTTAAAACAAGTAGAATTGAACTAAGGGTCGCATGTAAATACAATGTCTAAATTAACGGGAGAACTTTTTAACCAACATATATTATGTTAGATGAACACGAAGTCCAATGTATATGCCTATGAAAGGGACTCAATATACCTTTCTAGGGTATAAAGACATGGATGGGATGATCAGTAAATCGATGCCCAACTGGGAGGTCTAAATAAATATATGGTGGCATATAGTTCTAGGACTTGGGTGAGCTAAATTCCAATCCAACTCGATGCTAATTACTACTCCTAAGTTGGTCTATACTAATTGATATTCAAAAGTTTAATCAGAACATACTTTACCCGAAAGTATTCTGAAGGTCTTTATCACTAAAAACATGCTATAAGTCTGTAAACTACAATTAGTTATGTTGTTCATGCAAAAATAAAAAAATATTGGGATCATGTGTTCATAACACGTTGAAATTTCTATAAACAAGTTAAAATCACCCAAAATAATGAAATATTAAATTGTGTTTTAAATCATAAATTATTGCTCTTAAAGGATATTAAATCATGAAAAATATATAATTTTAATATAGGAATCATAATGGAGATGAAATTATTGGGAAATCATAAGTTAAATGAAAACCTACTTTAATTTTTAAGAAAGCTGAGAAATTCTGAGTTGCCAGGACTCAAAGGGCGAAAGGATATCCATTGATTTATTTCCACATACCTGTAAGGTGAGTTCTTTTAAAGAACATTAATCCTGAATCCTTTGGGAAGACCCCTAGAATTCTCTTATATTTTGAGGAGATGAATTGTCTTTTTATATTTTCTAAGTGTCTTAGCCTAATAAGGGAAAGAAAGAATTTTTCCTCCTTTAATCCCCTCCTAATAAGCCGTATAATGATGTAGTTTATGTGGAGGAAATTAGGGAAATATGAAAAATACCCATGAGAAACCATTTAAAAAAATATTGATTGCATTGGACGAGCCACAGGATTACTCATCTTATGGACCAACAAGTCACTGGGACCTTTTTGGGGTTTTTTTTTATTTTGTTCTGACAACCATATAGAATGGCTCATTGGTTGTCACCATGAATCGTCCTGATTGAGTCGTTAGTTCTTGAGTGAGACTACCAAGTGAACAATGACTACATCCCATGACTCATTGAATCTCTCGCAATGGGCCATGGTATCCACTTGTGGTCACTGAGGCCAAATGTCGATTTTAGAACATGACGTGGAGTTGCTTAGAATGGTGATATGATGACTCGTTCTAACCCATAATGGGTCATTGTTATATATCATTGTCACTAGGTAAAAATATCAATTTTAAAAACTTTTGGCTTAGCACTCAGAATAGATCATCCAATGATTTTTTGGTACTAACCATGACTCGAGTTCTGGTTCATTCTATGAGGAAAATATGTAGTGTCACAGCAATTGTAAAACCTAGTCACTCCCAAATGATATAAGGTGATAAGAGTCATTATTTGTTTGTTAGTTGCATAATTATATTGTGATATTATTTGTTACTCTTTGTTTGTTAATTCAGTAGTAGCATTATTATGCGTTGAGTTATAAATTATAGTCTGTTGGTATGACACTAAAATAGTTTGTGTGTTGATGAAATAGCGAAAAGAATTATTGGGTTTATAGTTTTCACCCACACCATTGGCTAAGACCGCTGCAGTGGGGGAATTCTCACAAAGTGAGACCACCATAGCAGTTAGAGTCCCATGTAGTCAAGCTAAGTAAATCATTCGGGTTACAATATTGAGCCTACTTTTATCATAACATTTTTAATATAGTAGAATATCGTCTACCACAGTGTACATGAGTCAGAACATTTCCCTTCTCAAATGATATTAAAATATTAGTAATCATTTGAAAATCTACTTCATAAAATATTTTGTTGGTGCATTTTATGATTAAAATAAATTAAAGTGCATGACATTATAAATATAAAGTGGAGAAAGTAGTGTTATTATTCTTGTAACTTACCACATTATATTTTTGAGTTAGTGGGTACAAATTGTAGTAAAGATGGTCATTAGTTCTCGTAAATATATATTTACTCTCTTTGTATAGTGAATATAGTTAAAGACTTAGTATATTTTCTTTGTCTCAACTCTTTCTTTCACTAATATAATAACTCTCTTTTGTATAGTGAATATAGTTGTAGACGTAGAATATTTTCTTTGTCTCAACTCTCTCTTTCACTACTACACACTATAATCTTTTTCACACTTATCATATTTCCTGGTACCTACAGTAACATGCAAGACCAATTCTATTTATAGGTGAGGTATTCATCCTTGTATTGAATAGGATGAATATGGTGTAATAAAGTGAGTACACTCTTCAACTAATCCGGAGTTGCTTGAGTTGTACATCATTGATGGACTGTTGTATCCTGTAGGGGACAAGTCACTAGATATACTGGTGGATCGGTGTAGATTATGCTGCAATGGCGTTGAATCTGCTTACAAAAAAGCGAGATATCTGCACCTCAGTCAAGAAGAAGATTATTTTATTTTCTTTGTTTTTGTTCATTTTATTTTCAACTGTAATAATTAATTGTAATTTGTGGTATATTACTCCAACAATTTTAAGGAGATTCATGTTTTGTTACATTTTAAAAAATTGCGGATATCAAGATGAGAGATTTTAAAAGATGGATGGCAAGAGATATCCACATAAAGTATCCTTCTACTCCTCAACTTAAGAAGAGGAAGGGTAAAAAAAAATTTTCTACTTGTTGCAGAGGAAAGGTAAAATTTACCTATAATTTTTCATGAATAAAATTATACTTTTCATGAAAGTTTATTTTCTGAAAGGCTCAAAATAGTGGGGGCTAGTGAAATTTGAAAAAATTATCATGAAAATTGTCACATTTGCACTTTTGATAATGAGTTAAAAAAGTGTTATAAGTGCATAATTATTGTTAGAGTAAATATCATGTCATTATTAATTTGTATATGACTTGATGTCTTTATATTTGTCTCTAGCATGTTATCAAAGAAAGAATGAAAAATATTGTGTAGCCATTTGACATTAAATATTTGGGCGAGATAAATTTCATTTTTGGAATGAAAAATATCTAAATTATGTGATGAACTTTTTCTTGACATGTCACATAATGGTGAAAATTTGTGAAATACAATTTTGTTGATAATATGAGTCATGCAACTCCTTTTGATTTAAATATATATGTGAAAGTTGTGTGAGAAAAAAAAGGGAGTTTACTAGTCTAATAAAATATGAGATATGTGGCTAGTTGCACTTGGCTGAAATTATGTAAAAGTACTTAAACAGGTTATACAAGCAAATTAGGTATATTTACTTATAAAAAAGTTGTGGCTTGTTGTACTTAAAAGTGTTTTTGATGCAAAATGAGAAAAAAAAAACTTGGTGCTATTTGTTGAAATGAAAAAGCAAATTATTATTTGCTAACTTTAACGTGGAGATTGAACAATTATTTTAGGTTCAATTAGTGAAAAAGTGAATTGATCAATCACTTTATTTTGAGTAAGTGATTTCTCTAGTTTGAGCTATGTGATAACACTAAAAATTTATTGATAAAGTATAAATCATTTTTATAATGATAAATTTTGACCAGGGAGAAAAACACAATATTGTGAGATCATATTCATCAATGGTATACCAATATTAATTGTGTTAACTTTGTGATAATCTTGCAGATTCAAAACTAAAGCCTTAGCAAGAAAATGATATGAATCACATCGAGGGGGAGGAAGGAAGCCTATAAAAAATCATGAATCATATATGACGAAATTCAACCTGGGGACTAGAGATCCTATAACCTGGTTCAATGGAAAGAACGAATCATATGATGATTTGATGTGGATTGCACTATTATTTAATCCTTCCTATGATGTGAGTGCATTGTGTTCCTGTAATGATTTTAGAAGGTTGAATATAAGAACTCTTAATGAAATTTTGTATCAACCTATAAGTGAAGTATTGATAGTACAAGACCACTCTTGACAGATTTCACTTATGTGAGTGTGGAAGTAGGCCGCTTCCTATGAGAATGAGGCTTATTCTCAAAAACACTCATGAAAAAATCATGATAGCACATGGCCGTAATGTGCTGGCTATTAAAGCTTATGTTAACACCTTGATTGTTGTGTGTAAAAAGTAATACTTTATTTCCCTTAAGCAGTCATTGTTCAAGTCTGAGACTACTACTGGCTCTGGAGTAAAGTTTATTGTTTTACTAAGTGGAGGTTCAATGCAGTGCGCACCTTCATTATGCATAATAGTGTACCTTCAACTAAATTGGTGAACTCTCTTATTTCAATACTAAAATGAGTGGGGGAATGTTGGTGCATTTTATGATTAAAATAAATTAAAGTGCATGACATTATAAACATAAAGTGGAGAAAGTGGTGTCATTATTCTTGTAACTCACTGCATTATCTTTTTGAGTTAGTGGGTACAAATTGTAGTAAAGATGACCATTAGTTCTTGTAACTCATATGACCATTAGTTCTTGTAACTTGTGTGGCTATTAGTTCTTATAACTTATATGACCATTAGTTGCATGTAACTCTTATAACATTTGTAATTTATAGACCATTCATGTACTCACTTTACTACACCATATTCTTCCTTTTCAATACAAGGATGAATACCTCACCTATAAATAAAGGTGGTCTTACATGTTATTGTACGTACAAGGAAATATGAAGTGTGAAAAATATTATAGTGTGTAGTAGTGAAAGAGAGAGTTGAGACAAAGAAAATATTCTAAGTCTAAAACTATATCCACTATACAAAAGAGAGTTATTATATTAGTGAAAGAAAGAGTTGAGACAAAGAAAATATTCTAAGTCTTTGAACTACATTCACAATACAAATAGAGTAAATATATGTTGAAGGAAGGTGTTCTTATAATGGACCTTTGGACTCTTCAACTAATCCGGAGTTGCTTGAGTTGTACATCGTTGATCGACTGTTGTATCCTGGAGGGGACAAGACACGAGATATACTGCTGGATCGGTGTAGATTATATCATAGTGGGCTTGAATTTCCTTAAAGAAAGCGAAATATCCGCATTTCAGCCAAGAAGAAAATAATTTTATTTTCTTCACTTTTGTTCATTTTATTTTCAACTGTAACAAGTAATTGCATTGTGGTATATTACACCAACATATTTCGACCTAAGATCATATCCCTAGGTTCCATCAACGACATCTATGAATCTAAAGAAATCGTGCAATCTCCCAATGGGTTTATATTTTCGACATTAAGTAGAATGGAATATTTCTCTAATATGAGTCATACTCATCTAAAAAATGTTCATAATGCCCAACTCTTCCATGACTTTCTCTAAATATGCCCATTCCAAAGAGTCATTTTCTTTCTAGATGTCTTCCTTAATCATACATCAGGATGAGTGTTGTACTGTAGATACACTACATTCATTTTTCTCATTTCAGGTCCGGGGGAATTATGTGCCATTATTGATTTGTGCTATTGTAAAGGGTTGAGTATTCGTTACCCATTTTCACTGGATTGAAACTCTTGAGTTAATTGTAAAACACATTCCTTTATTCAAGGACCATCTCTCAAGTGGTGCAAATGAACTTTTTCTTGATCAACTAACTTATTGAAATGCCTTACATATCATTCTTCTTAGATTTCTTTCGGGATGGGTCTCATTTGATTGATCTTCACTGTTATGCCATTAAAAATTACTCAAATTGCATTTGCCTAAGACTTAGGTTTAAGTTCCTTCACTATTAGTAAAACATTTTTCATCCTTCCTTTTACCTTATTTCTTCTCTAGACTTCTTCCACAACCTACTTCAGTTTAGAGTAAGTATTCTGAACAAATATTGAAAAGTCTAAATGGGCTTTTGATGTTGATCTTGGGGCTCCTCGTCGCATTTAGTATAAGGACCTGGTTAGGGGTGGCGATATTCCCATAGATTACAATCAAATACCATAGGGATTCATCTACTTATCTTAGGCAACTACTCTTTTAGTTCTACTACGGACTCTTGCATTCCTTTTTAATTTACTAACCATGTGTAGTATGCTCCTCTTCGTGGAATTTCATTCGACAGCAAAGTATAATAATATTCAATACTTTATTTTTGTTAGAGACACATTGCTCTAGAGAGTTTATTTGATGTGTAAAGGGGCTGCATTATAATCCCAACAAATTAGCCATGGTATATTAATTAGAGGAGCTAGAATTTTCAATGAACCTTAAATGCTTTTATTTACTCGATTGTGCTGAACGCATTCACCATAATGAGAATGTAATGTATCCCTTGTTGTTAATGAGTGATTGTACAATGAATTAATTGAGTGTCTCATGTTTTTTCTGTGTTACAATTGTATGGACTTCTACTGGGTGTCATGAGTCCTTATAATAATTCACATTAATAAATTCTTTCTTGAGTTGGGATATTATAGGAGAAATAATTTTATTCATGTGCACTATCTGGATCTACACCTGATCATTTTGAAGAATCTCGATCAGGAGGCTGAGTAATTATTGTTGGGGGATATTGATAGTAAGTGGTTCAAGGAAGGACGTGGAATAAATGGTTTAAGTCAAGTTTTTAAAATTTCTAACCTCTTACTCCTTGTCATCCAAGTCTTACTAGGAATAAACAATGGGTAAATTGGTATCTGATGTAATAACTCATTCTATCATTATAGTGTTGTTTTGTGCGTAAGTACCTTTCTAGAATTCCCCCCGGTAAGAGAATTGATAAAATATATAGGTACTCGGATTTCCAAAAGAAACTTGTCACACCCCTTTTTTTTTATCGAAAAGATAGATTTTTAAGTTTGAAAAGAATTTTATTATTAAGTGACAAAAAGAAAATAATTTCTTCCGAAAAGAACTTTTAACAATCAAAATTAAAAGTCGTCACTTGGCATAAATCTGGCGTGCCAAATCAGCTTTAGAAATTATTTTTTGACTTTTTCAAACTGGTCAACGAATAGAGATTTCGGTTAAGGAATTTGTTGACCGAGGGCATGGTGTTAGGCCTCCCTTGGTCCCGTGGTTCAACCACGTTGGCTTCGTTGAGTATATCACCTAATACGACACTGTGAAATGTATAAATAAAAAAAATACACAACCCACTAAAATAAACAATCAACAATCAAAACATCAAAATAGTGTCCATTTCAATGTATTAATAACCGAAATAAAAAATGTTAAAATTAAAACCTAAACAATTCTAACTATGCTACACTATGCTTTACCCGAAGTCTCAGGCCTTGATGACGATCGGTCTTTCGAGTATAAAGTATAATAGGGCATTCCCCGATAATAAGTATAATTTTTCTCGGGGCATTCCCTAGCCAAATGAGTACAAGGAATTTCAATGCAATGAAATAAAGACCATTCAACAGATTCAAATGTTCAACAATCCATGATCCCTAAGTTTTTCCTGCCTGACCTACTGTTTGCCTAATCATTTAAACTTATCATGAATCTATCATGTTCAACATCATCAATGAATCAAAATTAATCCAACTTAACTTTTATCAGTTTAATACCTCGTACTTCTACCTAACTTGAAATCATTCCAAGAATGTTAGAAGCTTTCTTTAGAAGATGAATCCACTTTTTTACAAGTGGTATTTTTAATATATTCACATTTGGTCATGTGGGAAATTGAATTAGCTTTCCAACGATATCAATTTCGTCCAAATCCGATATCGGAAGAGAAAGTTATGGCCGAAATATAGAAGGCAGTCAGAACCGCCCAGGTGCGACAGTGAAGGCCGATGAACCGTCGGGCTAGCGAAGGACCATCACCCAGGCCATCGAAGTGAGGCAGTGAGGCCACCTTCTTCCTAGGAGCGATGGCCCAGGCCGACGGACCGTCGGACTAGCGACGGACCGTCGCAAGGGAGACAGTGAGCCCCCATTCTGCCCAAGTGTAACGGTCAGGACCGACGGACCATCAACGCAGCGACGGACCTTCGTACCCACTGTCGTACATCCCGTTCAGTTATTTTAAAATCATTTTTAAAAGGGTATTTGGGTATTTTTTCCACCCGATTTAATCCCTAATTACACCCGACCATAGCTCAGAAGTTCATTATTCTTCTACAACAATAAATTAGGGTTTCTCTAAGAGATCAATCCCCAAGAAAAAGTAACCCTAAGTGCTTGATTCCAAGCCAAGAATTCAAGTTTTGCTCCACATATCCTCAAGAAATCACTCACCCAGGTATGCATAGTGTTCATTCATGGACTCATTTCGTCCATGAAGCCCAAGAATCTCTTTTCAAAGTTCAAGTGTATGTATTTTTATGAATTTCATGTTGGGTTTGCTTTTTTTCATGTTGATAATGACCAATTGACTTCTATTCCATGTTTTGGTGATAAATTAACTATTATAGGTGTAGCTTCATGTAAGTCCATGATTAAACCCTTGAATGCTGAAATTAGAGTTGAATCATGATATTTGCTTGTTGTGTAATGTTGTCTACATATACTATGCTCACTATGTGTTTGATTAAATTGCCTATGTGAAGGAAAAATGTCATACAGTATGATAATATGAAATCCCTATTCATGTACAAGTTCATGCATGTCAATTGTTTGATGGACTGTTGATGTGATCACGTATTCAAGAAAGTCATGCTTTGTCAGTTTCTTTCCATCAAGTCCTGAGGGTACTTGTACCCGACAATTTAGTTGTATGCCTAGATCCAATGTCATGTTTTCAAGATACTCTCAATCAAGCCATGTTCAGTAGAATTCAGTCAGTCTCATGATTCAGGAAAACTCAGTAATCTCAGTAATATCCCGTCAGTCAACGAAACTCAGTTAACTTATTCCAGTCAGTTCAGTTAATCATGTTGAGTGTCTATTCAAATGGGAGTAGAAATTAGCACCGAGTAAACCCAAGGATGGGAACACACACTTTTAGAGGAGGGTATGATTCTTAGAAGTAATCCTTACATTCCAAAACTATGTAGCCAGCATAGGTTAAGACATCAATACTGTCAGATGAGGGTTGGTGAGGTGGATAAGCACTGTCAAATTAGGGCCCCACCTTTCTCTTATAGGGACACTATCAGATGAGGTTTACCCACAACTTGTCCTTACCAGTGGTGTGGTATTGACATCCTTCTAATTGGGATTATAGATTGGACCTCAACTCAGCCATAATGGTGTATTAGGGGAATGTCGGTTAGATGACTACTTTCCACAGTTTTAGTTATAGAATTAGGACTGTCAGAGACAGTCATTCAGTCTCAGTAATAGAACTCAGATAGTTCTACAAAATTCAGTATTTCCAGATACAGTCAACTCAGAACAGTACGGAACTCAGCTAGGTCAATCAGATTCAGGACTGTTAGATACAGTCACTCATGTTATCGGTTATATAAGTCATTAGAACTCAGTTATCAGTTATGTTAGTTACCATTAATTCATGTTATCACAATCTCATATATAGTTATTGTGTATTCATACATGTATTCTCACGTTCATGTTATTTAGTCAGTTAGTATAGTTCATACTTATGAACCCTTTTGTATTTAGCCTACCTCACATGCATACCAGTACATTCAATCGTACTGACGCAATTATGCTATGGTATTTTATACCATAGGTTCACAGACACGAGCTCCAGAGCATCAGTAACATTCCAGTCTCAGTAGCCAGAGTTAGCAGTGAGTCCTCATCTTTCAAGGATACTATCGTTACTTTATTATCTCATTAATTAATTTATTAGTTGGAGTTAGTTGGGGACATGTCCCATCAAATCCTTATTTATACAGTCATGTTTTTAGAGGCTTTTCATACTACAGTATGTTCAGATAGTTTATTTGTAACACCCCGCATTTCGGGCTAGAACAAAAGCTATCACTTCTATGCGTAGATAATCCAAAAGCCATAAATCCAATGAAAATTGGGCATGTTAATCAATTATGTAGTGTGGGAACCTATTTAACCATGAATTGAGATCATAGAGGTCCCCAAACTGAAGGACGAGTTGAAAGCTTTCTTGTCGTTCGAGTTTGAGTAAGCGTCGAAACTTAGATCAAATTCATCAACCATAACTCTTTGTATATAATGAATTAGAGGGCCTACTATATGTCAAATGAAAGATCTTTGGATCATATTTCCAATGATACCAATTTCACCAAAATTCGATACCCGAGCAAAAAATTATGGCTATTTTTGTGACTGAGATAGTAGCATTACGCGATTAGCTTGTGACACACGCACCCAATTTCCAGGTGCTATTTTCGCATTTTTAAGGGAAAAGTGGTATTTTTCACCCCCTTATTCAGCCATAACACGGAATTAAATCTTCCAAACACCAAAATAACATTATTTTCTCTCAAAATCACCAAGAACACTCCTTAGGATTTCAAACCAAAGATCAATATATCTCAAGATTTAATCATAGGTTTTCCTTGATTCTTCAAGATTCGGAACCTCCATTACGAGGGCTACAAGAAGTACCTATCAATCGTACGTATAGCATCCCAAAAGCTAGAGTTCATTCAAAAGGTTCTAATTTAAGGTACGTGGTGTTTTCCTAAAATCTCACGGGCATAGAAATCTTCTTTTAATTATGCAAAGGGTTTAGAAATCATGATTTTAAGAAAATGGTTTTGGAATTATGATTATAAACATGTTTTAGAAGCCTTGATGATATTGTTTTGGTCTTTAGGTCATCCCCCAAATTGAGTTGAAATTATATATATAAGTAAGCATGTGTTTTAAGGTTGATGATTGAATTGAGAGCATGACTCATGAAAAATCCTCTCCTATTATGATTTTCCTTTATTTATGATATGCTAGGAATTGGTTTGAATTCATCTTGTAAAGCATGATATGAAATATCTTGAGTAATGTTATATTTGGATTATGATTTTGATTTCAAAAGAGAGGGTTGTTTATGTTGATGAATGTTGCACATAATAATACAATGAAAAGAGTTGTGTGGTTTGTTAAATATTACATGACCACCACATTGATATTGAAAGAATGATAATCCTTGCATAGTTTTTACTTATGCTTTCAAAACATGAAATCTCTTACACTATTTGCATGTTTGGGTGGTCTGAATTGAGTTTTTGATGAAAGAATCATGTATGATGCATTATGGCTTAGAAATAGGACTTGTATATCTTGGTGTGACGATACCAACTCAAATAATGTCATGGTAATTCAGAACAAATATAATGCATGTTTGAAATAAGATTTTTAGATTTTGAAACTAGAATGATGCATGTTTTAGAACAGACTAAAATTGGGCGTAAAGAGAGCTTAGGTGGTTACCCGAAGAAGGCACGATTTCAGATAACTCATTTCCCAAAACCATGATTTGTCGATTCGGGTATATTATTAAACGTTGGCCTAGTTCCCTGTGGCGTATCAGACTCAGACACTCTAACCCTTGCAGCATACTTGGGTTAGGGGCTTCCCTGCCGAGTCAATGGCAGATTCTATATAGCCCATGGAATATCAGACTTGTAGGGGAGTGCCACCTAACTCAGAAATTATACAAAGATCAGAAACTGCAATGACAGGAAGGTTTTATGTTTTCAAAAATGCCCATGTGTTTAGAAATTATATCTTTCATGATGTTTATAACTATCTCTTAACTATTTTATTTATATAAAAGCTTTATTTTGGATTGCTCTGCGTACCAGTATAATTTTATTAACCCCCCTACCTCCAGGATTTAAAGCTAAATTTAGATGCCATGCTAAGCCGTAGAGTTTTTAGATAGCAGTGATGTGTGAAATTGGTGAGCCTTCTTTATTCCAAAAGGTCTATGTCTTTCATCTTATGTTATTTATTTTGGTTTTGGTCCACTGGGGGCCTTGTCCCAGTTTCAGACAGTTATTATTTTCAGATATAGTAGAGATTTTGTAGATTGGTTCAGACATTGTCTACTTGTTGTTGGGATTTCCTTTCACATTATAAATTGAGTTCAGACTTATGACCATGATTCTGTTTCAGTATGTCTTTTCCGCACTTCCTATTTTTCTATGAATGGTGTGTAGGATTACAAGTTAGAAGGGCTCCCGAGCCTTCATGGTTTGGGATGTCCGTCACGTCTAGGTCCTTGGTTTGGGTCGTGAAAAACTTGGTATCAGAGCATGGTTTATGGTCCCAGGGTGTCTGCAAAGTTGCATCAGGTAGAGTCTTATTTATAGGTGTGTAGCGCGCCACACTTATAGGCAGGAGGCTACTAGGCGTTTAGGAATGTCTCTCTTTCTTCATATTCTAGTTTATGCTATGGAGTCAGAAGGTTCCTCTTACATACTCTAATTTATGATATGGTGTCTCCCATACGGGAGTAAAGTCATCCTAATTCTTTTTTTACTTTGATGTGCTTAGATATGTCTCATTATTGGGGTGATTCAAGTGCAGAAGTTTAGATTCCAAACGGTATGGTCCCTTTTTATTAAGCCATATAAGAGTTTAAAATTTGTGCAAGGACTTGAGAAGAGTTCGTTAGTACTCCAAGGTGTATTGATTCTAGTGTGAACTTTGATTCTGATGAAATCGTGCTTTTCAGCTGCAGTATTAAGTGTATTCAGTCCTTTTCAAAATTTATGTTACAGACATCTTGCTTCAGGGGGAATGATGTGTAGAAGAATGTTGGAAATGTATTTCCACCCGAGTAGTAGTATAAGTTAAAGTGACGGTGTTATGACCTATTGGTAGTGATATTGGACCAAACGTTGGGATATAAAGTCACAAGGTTAAAAATCAGAGTGAGGGTGACTTTTGTGTAGATAAATGTGTTTAGTTGAATAACTAATGTTTGAGAATGATGTACCATTTTATAGTGATAGAATTATGTGGTAGCTAGTAACATGTGTGGATTGTATGGTAGTCGGTGGGGGAAGTGTTTGACTCAATTTTTTTTATTTATACAGAGTAAGATGTGCATTCTTAGATCATTGAATGTTGTGTGTCAAGCTTCTATCTCTTGTAATCTTGTTATCATTTTATTGTTGAAACGGAAAGTCTGGGGAAGCCGTGTGGGGATCTTTCGATTCACTATCATAGTTGCCTTGTCATTCATCTCATTTCTTATTCAAAAAACAAAATCAAAGTCTAGTAGAGCCGCGTGGGGCCTATTTCAATTCACTAGAAACTTGTTGTTTTTGTGTTGGTTGGAACTGGGGTTTAGTGGCGTAATGGCAAGAAAAGTGGTAAGGGTGATTTATTGATTATATGTACGGACGAATCTTTTTGCATGAGATTGAGTTGGTAATGAAGTGATACGTCCCTTTGTGATGGTTTAGTAAAAGGTAAGGTAGACAAGGAGTTATTAGTTAAGGTGAATTATTGTTTACTTGAAGTATGAAAAGAGTTGTTGACGGTGTTTGTCGTGCAAGAAAATTATAGGTTATTGATAAAGGTACTTGGTGGATGAGTGGTGTTAATTTAGATATCCCTGAGGTTGCAAGAGTGAGTTTAGTTGGGACTTATAGAGCTATAAACTAAGTTTAGGTGTATGAAAGGGGTAGATAGTAATAATGTGTAGAAGGAGGATGTGTTAATGGATTTTAAATAAGATAGATCATAGGATTATGATTAATCTTTACTATTATGAAGTTTTGGCGAATTAATGTTTTCAGATGTTTGGCATGTAAGAAAATTGTGTGAAGTTGTTGTTCATCATAGCTAGAACTAGACACTAAGTTGGAATAGTAGATAGTGATCAAGATGGATATGATGAATTGATGTGGAAGGTGTTAGTTGTGTGAAACCGATCTTGTAGGCTTGAACAATATATACAAGAGTTTAAGTTTATTTGATTCGTAATCAAGTCTTATGTGGTAAGTATGATGTAGAAGTATGCCCAAGGTGTTATGGGGCTGCATTATTTTCAAGGATCATTGCTTGTTGTGTGGTTAGTAGTACCGTTGAATTGCTAGGTGGAGAAAGAGTAGTTAGATAATATGTGATGTTCTTTATAGCAAGTTATGGAGTTGTGATTAATGATGTTAAGCTTTTTTATATAATCTTGATTCTCATGGTTTAGAAATATAAGTTTGCAGGCATGATGCTGATAGACTATGACCGAAGTGGTATGGTCCGTCAAAAGTTTGGAGATATCCATGTTTAGTGTTTGAAAAATCTAAGTTGGTGAATGTTTAAGATGTTACATGATAACTTTTGGGGCTATAGAAACCTAAGGGTTGAATCTTAGTAGGAGGTACTAGCATTGGTTGTTATAGATCAAGATACCGTCTTACAGGGTAAGTTTAGTTTTATGTGTATTGTTATATCTCCGACTCTAGAGTGAAGTGATTTCAGTTTATACCAGAGTGTATATAATGGTTCACAGACTTAGAGTAATGGCTTAAATATAAAGGGGAGATGATAGAATGAGTAACCAAGTCAAGTTTTCAGATGCTAATAGATGTGTCAGTAAAGTTGTGGAATTGGCTGTGAGAAAGAATGATGCTCAATCTATTCTTATTTAAGCAGTTTACTTCAGTTATTCCGATACATACTCATGCTTTATGTTTCAGCTTCATGATCATAGCTCGTGTTCATGTATATGATAAGGAATCATGTACTCACCTAGTTCCTAGTATGATGAGTTCCCAGTTTGCTCAACAGTCAGAATCAATTTCCATAAGTTATGAATTTCAAAAATTCAGGTCATGCAGTTCATGACTCTTGTGCATATGTGATACTCTTAACGATCAGTAAAAATTCAAATTTATATCAGGTACGTCCTCAAATTAGATCTCATTAATAAGTCCATGTCATGAGTGCTCTATTCCTCACGCCTCTGTAGGGTATCAAGTTATGCTTAGTACTCCCCTCGTGTTTCGGATCTCGATATTCCAATTTTTCAGTGACTTTTTCCTTTAGGTCGAGATAGTGATAATGAACAGTTGTCTAGAGGGGAAAGAGTAAACATTTCTTGTTGATGAAAGATGGTTGTGTGCTCATTTGAGTTAAGGAAGTAATTGAGGAGAAAGATTGAGGCCAAGTATTTGATATATGT
Source organism: Capsicum pubescens (assembly GCA_030864215.1). NCBI lineage: Eukaryota > Viridiplantae > Streptophyta > Magnoliopsida > Solanales > Solanaceae > Capsicum > Capsicum pubescens. The sequence continues at coordinate 184,201,475 of CM061538.1, forward strand.
CAAGGTTAGTTGAAGTTTTATGTGTTATATTTGGGAAAAATTATTGTGTTCTTGTTTTATGTAAGTCTATAAGTTGAAAGAATTTTGAGATGAAGTTTCGTGTATGGATTGGTTAGTTGAGGATATTTTATGTATATCATCTGAATAGTGCAGGAAAGTTGTTATGGATAGAAGTATTAGAGACTATAAGAAAGAAGCTTTATGAGTGTTTATTTAGAAGTGCATATGTGGGTATGAAGATAGGCTTGAATGTCATGTTTGTATACATACGAATGAATGCTTTGAGTGTTTGTGAATGTCTAATACGAAGTTGAAGGTGATTACTGGAGTGGCAATAAGAATTATGCAGGAGATGAGGAATTGTGAAATGCAGGTTGTACTGAATTCATGATTCAGACTAGTACTACAGTATTATGTGGTGCGCCTTATGATTTTGAGTTAGGCTTAAAGATGGTGAGGGGATTTAGTTCAGTTTAGACATTAGTAGATGGAAATATCAGGGGCCATGTGAGAAAAATAAGTTGAATCAAATGAGTATGGTATTTAAGGAGAATAGTATAGTTAAGAGATATTCGAGAGGTGTGCTAAGCTTGAAAGTAAGAAGTTGTATTGCCTAAGGCCTGGTAATTTTATACTAGTTTATGAGTTATATATCTATATTCCATGCTATAGAGTAGTATTATTGTCGTGATTCCTTAGTTGGATGTCTTGTGTAACTCATGTCAGAGATTCTTTGCTCCCTAATGCTACTAGGACTTCTTTAGAAAGAGTGTTGAAGAGATACTCCAGTTAAGTATAAGTGTCCAGTATAATTTAGTTTAACAGTCAGGCAGACAAGTTACAGTGGGTTTACACCTTTTCAACCAGTCCTACTATTTGAAGTCTCAGGTGTATGACCATCCCAAGAGATAATCTATTCCATCATGTAAGTTGCGAATTCAGTTCAGTCAAAGCATCATGTTTCATATTCATCTATTTAGTCATGACTCAGTTCATAAGAGTTCAGCGCATAATCTCAAATTTTCCCAGGTATTTTAGCTCAGACAGTATAATACCCTGATATAATATAAGTCCATTTGTCTCATGATTCATACTTGCATAAGTTATCACTTCTCAATTCAATATGTATGATTTGATCATGAACACTTCAAGGGAATCCTAAACTCTCAGCATGAATCAGCTCCTTAAAGTAAGTAAAGTCAAGTCAGCTCATAATTCAGTTTCATGATAGGAGTTTAAATGTTTCAGCTCGGCAATATCCCTTCTTAGAATACATATCATGTCCACATTATTCCATACCTTTAATACTTCAACATTCCTACCCATCATTCGGGGACGAATGATCCAAAGAGGGAGATAATATAACACCCCGCATTTAGTGCTAGAACGAAAATCGTCGTTTCTATGCGTAGATGATCCAAAAGCCATAAATCATATGGAAATTTGGCATGTTAATCAATGATGTGTTGTGGGAACCTATTTGAGCATAAATTGAGATCATAGAGGTCCCCAAACTCAAGGACAAGTTGAAAGCTTTCCTATCGTTTGAGTTTGAGTGAGCGTCGAAACTTGATCCAACTTCAATCGATAATAACTCTTTTTCTATAAATAATTAGAGGTCCTACTATATATAAAAAGAGAGCTCTTCGGATTATCTTTCCAATGATACCAATTTCGCCAAAATATGATACCCGAGCAAAAAGTTATGGCCATTTTTGTGACTGAGACAATAGCATCGCGCGATTAGCGTGCGACGCACACAACCAATTTCCAGGTGCTATTTTCGCGTTTTTAAGGGAAAAAGTGGTATTTTCCAGCCCCAATTCAGCCATAACATGGGATGAAATCCTCCAAACACGAAAATAACATTATTTTCTCTCAAAATCACCAAGAACACTCCTTAGGGTTTCAACCCAAAGATCAATATATCTCAAGATTTAACCGTGGGTTTTCCTTAATTCTTCAAGATTCAAAATTCCCATTACGAGGGCTACAAGAAGCACCCATCAATCGTACGTATAGCATCCCAAAAGCTAGAGTTCATTCAAAAGCTTCTAATTTAAGGTATGTGGGGTTTTCCTAAAATCTCATGGGCATAGAAATCTTCTTTTAATTATGCAAAAGGTTTAGAAATCATGATTTTAAGAAAATGATTTTGGATTTATGCTTATAAACATGTTTTAGAATCCTTGATGATATTATTTTGGCCTTTAGGCCTTCCCCCAAATTTATTTGAAATTATATGTATATGTAACATCTGTTTTAAGGTTGATGATTGAATTGAGAGCATCACTCATGAAAAATCCCTCCCTTGTTATGATTTTCCTTTACTTATGATATGCTTGGAATTGTTTTGAATGCATCTTGAAAAGCATGATATGAAATATCTTGAGTAATGTTATATTTGGATTATAATTTTGATTTCAAAAGAGAGGGTTGTTTATGTTGATGAATGTTGAACATAATCATATAATTAAAAGAGTTACATGGTTTGTTAAGGATTACATGACCACCACATTATTATTGAAAGAATGATAATCCTTGCATAGTTTTGACTTATGCTTTCGAAACATGAAATCTCTTACACTATTTGCATGTTTGGGTGGTCTGAATTGAGTTTTTGATGAAAGAATCATGCATGATGCATTATGTGTCAGAAATAGGACTTGAAAGTCTTGGTGTAACGACACAAACTCAGATAATGCCAAGGTAATTCAGAACAGAATAGAATTCATGTTTGAAATCAGATTTTCAGATTTAAAACTAGAATGATGCATGTTTCAAAACAGACTAAAATTGGGCATAAAGAGAGCTTAGGTGGTTCCTCGAAGAAGGCACAAGTTCAGATAACTCATTGTCCAAAATCGTGATTTGTCGATCCGGGTATATTATTATACGTTGGCCTAGTGCACTGTGGCGTATCAGACTCAGACACTCCAACTCTTGCAGCATACTTGGGTTGAGGTTCCCCGCCGAGTCAATAGAGGATTCCATATAGCCCGTGGAATATCAGACTTGTAGGGGAGTGCCACCTAACTCAGAAGTAATACAAAGATCAGAAGCTGCAATGATAGAAAGGTTTTATGTTTTCAAAAATGCCCATGTATTTAGAAATTATATCTTTCATGATGTTTATGACTAGCTCTCAACTATTTTATTTATATAAAAGCTTTATTTTGGATTGCTCTGCGTACCGGTACAATTGTATTGACCCCCTACCTCCAGGGTCTAAATCTCAGTTCAGAAGCGCTGCTAAGCCGTAGAGTTTTCAGACAGCAGTGATGTGTGCAATTGGTGAGCCTTCTTTATTCCAAAAGGTCTCTGTCTTTTATATTATGTTATTTATTTTAGTTTAGGTCCACTGGGGGCCTTGTCCTAGTTTCAGACTATTGTTATTTTCAGATGTAGTAGAGATTTCGCATACTGGTTCAGACATTATCTAGTTGTTGTTGGTCTTTACTTTCATATTATAAATTGAGTTCATACTTATGAAAATGATTCCTTTTCCGTGTGTATTTTATGCACTTCATATTTGTATATGAATGGTGTGTATGACTAAAAGTTAGAAGGGCTCTTGGGCCTTCATGGTTTGGGATGTCCGTCACGACCAGGACCTCGATTTGGGTCGTGACATTATTTAAGTTGTATTGGGTATTTCATACCCCACCCAGATGTTATATTTTATCAGATATTATGTCTCAGTTTTGAACCTTATGGCCTTTCAGTTCATGTTTCGGCATTATACAATATATTATACAATATACAGGTACAAATATAAGTCATAGATTAGGTTATGGTCCTTCGGGGTCATGAGCATCGTGTAGCATTCCGAATAGTGGATTCGGGGTGTTACATACTTGGTATCAGAGCCTAAGGTTCGATAGTGTCCTAGGAATTCTGAAAGTCGCATCTAGTAGAGTCTTGTACATGGGTGTGTTGTGCATCACATTTATATGCAGGAGGTTATAAGATGTTTTAGGAACAGTTTCCCTTCTTTCAGTATTTATGTCATGACATTGAGAATAATCTCAATCTAATCTCTCATTATAATCCATTTCTCCCTTTCCTCTACAGAACATGCCTCCTAAAAGAAGAAACAGGAATCAGTCAGCCCCTCAGCCCAAAAAACTTTTGGGCAAACATGTTTCTCATACAGAGTTCAGAGCTGCATTCACTACTCTTGGTCAGTCCGTTGCTACTCAAAATGAATGAACAACTATCATTTCGACCAACCCAATGGCCAATTTAGCTGCAGCCAGGATTCGAGACTTCACCCGAATGAATCCTCCATCCTTTCTCGGGTCTAAGTCAGTGAGGACCCTCAGGAATTCATCAATTAGGTTTATAAGGTTACAGACATCATGGGGGTGTCAGCTGTTGAGAGTGCTAAGATAGCTGCAAATTAGTTGCAGGATGTTGCTCACACTTGGTTTAAGCAGTGGAAGTCAAAAAGGCCAGATGATGCAGAGCCTATAGAGTGGGAGGAGTTTGTCACCGTATTCTTAGAGAGGTTCTTTCCCCTAGTGGTGAGAGAAGCTAAGGTGTTATAATTTATCAACCTCAGGCAGGGCAACATGCCGGTGGAAGAGTATTATCTTAAGTTTACTCAATTATATAGATATACTCCTTATGTGGTTGCAGACAACAGGGAAAAAATGAGTAAGTTTGTTTATAGGGTGAATGATAGTGTGGTCAACAAGTGTAGGTCTGTGATATTGAATAGTGACATGAATTTATCCAGGCTTATGACTCATGCTCAGTAGATAGAGGAGCAAAAGATTAAGATGAGAGAGAAGCAGAATAAGAAAGCAAGGACAGGTAGTTTTAACTTTACTCAGCCTAAATTAGATTGAGGAAACCGTTCTTAGTTTCGTCCTAAGTCATCCTTTCTAGCTCTTTCTTCAGGCAGTGCTCCAGCTCCTAAGTTCAGGGATGGTAATAGAGATTAGGCGCCAGGCTCTAACTCTTAGGACAGTGTCAGCAATGCCCGAACTAATCCTCTTTGTCAGACTTGTGGTAAGAACAACAAGGGTGCTTGTAGAGCTGGTAGCGATGTCTGTTTTGGATGTGGCAAGCCAGGCTACAGAGTTAGAGACTGTCCTCAGCCAGGTCCTTATGGTCATTAGAACCGTTCCTCAACTCAGTTCAATCGCCCAAATCAGTAGGGTGCCACTTCCAGTACTACTAATGGGCAAATCCCAAACAGAATTTATGCTCTCTAGTCCCGGCAAGATCAGTAAAATTCTCCTTATATGGTTACTGGTACGTTATAGATATTTCATGTGAATTTTTATGCTTTGCTAGATCCAGGTGCTTCCTTGTCTTTTTTTATATCCTATATAGCACTTAATTTCGGAACCAGTCCTAAAATTTTAGTAGAGCCCATTTCAGTCTCTACCCTAGTGGGTAAAACCATCATAGCCCGTCGGGTATACAGAAACTGCTCGGTTATGATATTTCAAAAAGTCACTTCAGCAGACTTAGTCAAATTAGAGATGACTGATTTTGATGTCATTCTTGGCTTGGATTGGCTTTATTCCTGCTATGCTACTGTCAATTGATGAAACAGATTTGTCCAGTTCCAGTTTCTAAATGAACCCATCCTAGAGTGGAGGGGTAGTACTTTATCTTTCAGAGGTTATCTTGTTTCCTACCTTCAGGCTAGGAAAATGATACCGAAAGGATGTGTCTATCATCTTGTTCTAGTTAAAGACACTAGTTCTGAAACTCCCAGTCTTGAATCAGTCCCAGTTTTGAATGAATATTCAGATGTCTTTCCCGAAGATCTTCCAGGAATTCCTTCTGAAAGGGAAATAGACTTCGGCATTGATCTTCTTCCGGATACTCAGCCTATATCTATTTCACCATATAGAATAGCACTAGCATAACTCAGAGCATTGAAAGAGAAGTTTAAGGATCTCTTAGATGAGGGATTCATCAGGCCCAGTGTGTCCCCGTGAGGTGCTCCAGTCTTATTTGTGTGCAAGAAAGATGGTTCTCTCAGAATGTGCATTGATTACTGTCATCTCAATAAATTCACGGTCAAGAACAAGTATCCTCCTCAAAGAATCGATGACTTATTTGACCAACTTCAGGTTGCCCGCTATTTCTCTAAGATAGACCTCAGATACGGCTATCATCAGCTCAGAGTCAAAGAATACGACATTCCAAAGATAACCTTTCATACTCGATATGGTCACTTCAAATTCCTAGTCATGTACTTTGGTCTTATCAATCCCCCAGCATCTTTCATGGACTTGATGAACCGTGTGTTCAAGCAGTACTTGGACATGTTCGTTATAGTCTTTATAGATGATATTCTGATTTATTCTCGTAGTGAGCATGATCATGCAGACCATCTCAGAATCATACTTTAGACTCTCAGAGATCATTAGTCGTTCGCCCAATTCAGTAAGTGCAAATTTTGGCTAAGGTCAGTAGCATTCCTTGGCCATATCATTTCCGATGATGGCATTCGAGTAGATCCTTAGAAGACCGAAGCAGTAAGAAACTATCCCAGACTTGTCTCTCCATCAGATATCAGGAGTTTCTTGGGTTTGGCTGGCTATTATAGACGGTTTGTAGAAGGATTTTCTTCTATTTCATCCCTTATTTACAGATTGACTCATAAGAAAGTCAAGTTTCAGTGGTCAGATCCATATGAGAAGAGTTTTCAGGAGTTTAAGACTCGACTTACCTCCGCTCCAGTCCTAACTCTCCCAGATGGTCTAGATGGATTTGTAGTAAGTTGTGATGCATCTAGAGTATGTTTGGGTTGTGTCCTCATGAAGCATGGTAAGTTCATAGCCTAGGCATCTAGACAGCTTAAACCCCATGAGAAGAATTGCCCTACTCATGATCTTGAGTTAGCAGCCATAGTATTTGCCTTAATGATTTAGAGGCATTATCTATATGGAGTTCATGTAGATGTATTCACAGGTCATAAGATCTTTCAGTACATCTTTTCTCAGAAAGATCTCAATCTTCGTCAGAGAAGGTGGTTAGAGCTCTTGAAAGATTATGACACGAGTGCCCTTTATAATCCGGGAAAGGCCTACGTAGAAAGGCCTACGTAATGGCCGACGCTCTCAGTAGACTGTCTATGGGTAGTTTTACTCATGTTGAGGACAGTAAAAAGAAGTTAGCTTAGGAAGTCCATCAGCTTGCCAGACTAGGCATTCACTTAGTCGATACAGAAAAAGGTGATATATGGGTTCAGAGTAGTTCAAAATTATCTCAAGTTTCTAAGGTAAATAAAAAGAAAGATAGAGATCCCTGTCTAGTCAAGTTAAAAGAGTTAGTCAAGGATTAGAAAGTAGAGGTTTTCTCCCAAGGGGGAGATGGTGTTTTGTGTTGTCAGGGTCATCTATCTGTTCCAGGTGTAGACGACTTAAGGTTGCAAATTCTTGCTGAAGCACATAGTGCACGCTACTCTATTCATCTCTGGGCCACAAAGATGTATCGCGATTTTTGCGCGATCTATTGGTGGAGTGGGATGAAGAGAGATATTGCAAGTTTATGGCTAAGTGCTCTACATGTCAGCAGGTTAAGATAGAGCATAAGAATCCTAGTGGTCCTATGCAGGAGGTTAGTATTCCTACTTTGAAGTGGGAAGAAGTGAACATGGACTTTGTGACGGGTTTACCTCGAACTCGTCGTCAGCAATATTCAGTGTGGGGTCATTGTAGATAGAATGACCAAATTAGCTCATTTTTTTCTAGTCCATACCTCTTATTCAGCCAAGGATTACACCAAACTCTACATCAGAGAGTTGGTCAGATTACACAATGTTCCGTTATCTATTATCTCAAACAGAGGTACCAAGTTCACCTCTCATTTTTGGAAAGCATTACAAAAGGGTCTTGGTACCCAATTTCATCTAAGTAGAACATTTAATCCTCAGACAAATGGTCAAGCAGAAAGGAACATTCAGACACTAGAAGATATTCTAAGGGCGTGTGCAATTGATTTCAAGGGTAGTTGGGATGACCACTTGCCTTTGATTGAGTTTGCATACAACAATAGCTATCATTCTAGTATTCAGATGGCTCCATTCGAAGATTTCTATGGTAGGAGATACAGATCTCTAGTCAGTTGGTTCGAAGTTAGTGAGGCCTCAGTTATAGGGCCTGACTTAGTATTCAATGCCTTAGAAAAAAGTCCAGTTGATCAGAGAAAGACTCCGGGTTGCTCAGAGCCGATAGAAGTCTTATGCAAATATTTGTAGAAAGGATCTCGAGTTAGAGATTGATGACTATGTCTATCTAAAAATCTCTCTCATTAAGGGAGTGAAGAGGTTTGGAAAGAAGGAAAATCTCAGTCATCGATGTGTCGGTCACTTCAAAATTCTCAGTCTTCTTGGCAAGGTAGCTTATGAGCTAAAATTGCCTTCAGATCTAGCCTCAGTTCATCCAGTATTCCATGTCTCTTTGCTCAAGAAGTGCATAGGTGACCCTACAGTTGTAGTCCCTATTCAGAGCATAGATGTTCAGAACAGTCTCTCTTATGAAGAGATTCCAGTTGAAATCCTAGACTCTTAGACTCGTAGACTGAGGAACAAAGAAGTCCCTCTAGTCAAAGTTCTTTGGCAAAATCAGTTCGTTGAGGGAGCTACTTAGGAAGCAGAAGCAAAAATGCGTACCAAGAATCCTCACCTCTTCTCTGCCAACTCAGATCATGCTCAAGGCAACAGTTCTCTTTAAGCTTTCCAGTTTTATTTTCAGATTTCAGTTACAAGCTTGGTATACATTTCATGTTCAGAATTCCATTATAAACTTGATATTAAATACCATTTCATATTTAGTCATGCATTCATGTATCAGTTCAGTTATATAATCATGCATCAGGCATGCATTCTCATTTTGAGAACCTTAGTTCATCAGAATACTAAGTCATGCATTGATGAATCAGTTACACATGCATCAGATATGCATGTTCAGTATGATATGTGCAGTTATCAGTCATGTCAGTCATGAGATCATGTTCCAGTTATTTAAATTCAGTATGTACGTCAGTTTATCTTCTCCCCTCTCACCCAGTCTCATTCGAGGACAAATTCTCAAGGGGGAGATGTTGTATTACCCCATACTTCTACCTAGCTTGAAATCATCGCAAGAATGTTAGAAGCTTTCTTTGGAAGATGAATCCACTTTTGTAAACGTGGTATTTTTAAGATTTCCACTTTTTGTCATATGTGAAATTGAATTAGCTTTCAAACGATACAAATGTCATCCAAATCCAATATTTGAAGAGAAAGTTATGGCCGAAATACCGAAGACAGTCAGAAGCGCCAAAGTGCGACGGTGGAGGTCGACGGACCATCGAGCTAGCGACAGACCGTCACCCACGCCGTTGCAGTAAGGAAGTGAGACCACCTTCTACTTGGAGCGACGGCCCAGGTCGATGGACCATCGGACTAGCGACGGACCTTAGCTCAGTGCCGTCGCAAGGGAGACAGTGATCCCCCATTATACCCAAGTGTGATGGTCAGGACCAACGGATACTCGAACCAGCGATGGACCGTCGCACCCACCATTGTACATCTCGTTCAATTATTTTAAAGTCATTTTTAAAAGGGTATTTAGGTCTTTTTCCACCCGATTTAGTCCCTAATTACACTCGACCACAGCTTAGAAGTTCATTATTATTCTACAACAACAAATTAGGGGTTCTCTAAGAGATCAATCCCTAAGAACAAGAAACCGTAGGTGCTTGATTCCAAGCCAATAATTCAAGTTTTCCTCCACAGATCTTTAAGAAATCACTCACCCAGGTATGCATAGTGTTCATGCATAGACTCCTTTCATCCATGAAGCCCAAGAATCTCTTTTCAAAGTTCAAGTGTATGGATTTTTATGAATTCCATGTTGGGTTTACTTTTGTTCATATTGATAATGACCAATTGAATTCTATTTAATGTTTTGGTGATAAATCTTAAGTGGAATTAACTATTATAGGTGTTGCTTCATGTGAATCCATGATTAAACACTTGAATGGTCAAATTAGAGTTGAATCATGATGTTTGCTTGTTGTGTAATGTTGTCTACATATACTATCCTCACCATGTGTTTGATTAAATTCCCTATGTGAAGGAAAATTTCCATACTAGTATGATAATATGAAATCCCCATTCAAGTACAAGTTCATGCATGTCAATTGTTTGATGAAATGTCTTAGTCGATGAATTATGGAGATATGTGTGACCATTGTGGTGCTTTAGAACTTGTACTTTATGAATTCTCCAACTAATTATATTATGGACCGTTGATGTGGTCACATATTCAAGAAAGTCATGCTTTGTCAGTTTTTTTCCATCAAGTCCTGGGGGTACTTGTACCCGAAAATTTAGCTGTATGCCTAGAGCCAATGTCATGTTTTCAAGATACTCTCAGTCAAGCCATGTTCAGTAGAATTCAGTCAGTCTCATGATTCAGGAAAATTCAGTAATCTCAGTAATATTTCGTCAGTCCATGAAACTCAGTTAACTTATTCCAGTCAGCTCAGCTAATCATGTTCTGTGTCTATTCAGATGGGAGTAGAAATTAGCACCGAGTGAACCCAAGTATAGGAACACACACTGTCAGAGGAGTGTGTGATTCTTAGAAGAAATCCTTGCATTATAGAACTATGTAGCCACCATAGTTTGAGACATCAACACTGTCAGATGAGGGTTGATGGGGTGGATAAGCACTATCAGATAAGGGCCTCATCATTCTCATCGGGGGACACTATCATATGAGGGTTACCCACAGCTTGTCCTTACCAGTGGCACGGTATTGACACCCTTCCAATTAGGGTTATAGATTGGACTCCAACTCAGCAATAATGGTGTATTAGGGGCATTTCGGTTAGATGACTACTTCCCATAATTTCAGTTACAGAATTAGGACTATCAGAGATAATCATTCAGTCTCAGTAATAGAACTCAGATAGTTCTATAGAATTCAGGACCGTCAAATACAGTCAAGTTAGAACAGTACAAAACTCAGCTAGTTTCATCAGATTAAGGATTGTCTGATACAATCACTCATGTTATCAGTTTTATCAGTCATCAGAACTCAGTTATCAGTGATGTTAGTTACCGGTAAACTCATAGTATCACGATCTCAGATATAGTTATTGTGTATTCAGGCATGTATTCTCACATTCATGTTATTCAGTCAGTTAGTATAGGTCATGCATGTGAACCCTTTTGCATTCAGCCTACCTCACATGCATATCAGTACATTCAATCGACGACATGATCTCCAGAGCATCAGTAGAATTCCAGAGCATTCGCGTACTGATGCATTTGCGTTGTGGTGTATTGATGCATTTGCGTTGTGGTGTTTTATACAATTGGTTTAGAGAAATGAGCTCCAGAGCATCAGTAGAATTCCAGTCTCAGCAGTCAAAGTTAGCAGTGATTCCTCATCTTTCGAGGACATGATCGTTATTTTATTATCTCATTAATTTATTTATTAGTTGGAGTTAGTTGGGGACATGTCCCATCAACTTCTTATTCAGACAGTCATGTTTTTAGAGGCTTTTCAGACTACAGTATGTTCAGATAGTTTATTTTAGTTGTTTTGGGTATTTCATACCCCACCCAAATGTTATATTTTATCAGATACTTTGTCTTAGTTTTGAACCTTATGGCTTTCAGTTTATGTTTCCGCATTATACATTAAATTATGCAGTATACAGGTACAGATATCAGTCATAGGTTAGATATTGGTCCTTCGAGATCATGAGCACCGTATAGCATTCTGGATACCAGATCCGGGGTGTTACAATCAGGATCAATCTCGCCCTAAATTCCTTTTTAACATACAAATTTTCCACATTAAATAGTTATCCACCCATATTAACATCAAACTTGTTCCACGACTAATAATTCAACATCAAACATCCATAGAAACACCCAAACATCTTCATCAAACACATAATCATAGCATTAATCAAACAAATTAAAATAAAATTAAGAGAAAAAGTTAAAGAATTGGACATTCCAAGTACATTTAGTTGACTCAATAAGAGAGTAAAGATCCAAACGAGAACTGCCAAAATCTCGACTGCTAACAAACTCTAACTCGTAAATCCTCAAAATCTGACACAAACATAAATCCACAAAAACAAATTGAGGCAGCTAAAATAGAAACTATCAAGTATTGAATCTTTGGATGCTCAATCGGTGATTTTTTGCATTTTCCAATGAATTTCTCTAGAGAGGGGAGATTCTGGGTCATTTGATCTGGGACTGTAGTGATTTCCAGTGGATTATTGCCTGAATTGACAATAGGGATCAGGTTTAGTGGGTTAGGACAAGAATTTAACCGACTGTAACCAAAAGAACTCAAAGTTTATGTTTGTTTTTTGATGGTTTTTCGGCGAAAGGGAGAAACAGGGTTATTTTATACCGAAGATGCAATGATTTCTGGAAAACTTTTTCTAGAATTGATTGGTTTCCCTTTCTTTGTTCACTCTCTATTTTCTCATTGTGTTTTACTAGTTTCTATATTTAATTCTTCTTTGTTTCTTTACTGATTTCCCCTTTCCTGTGTGTATTGTGGATATTTCTCCCCTTTACAGTTTGTGAGTGTATGTTAATATTGTGTGTGGATATCTATATATTATGTGGAATGGTTAATGTTGGTGAATATGTATGGGTCAAAAAATATGAGGAGGCAGAGTGAGGTGATGTAGGGTAGGGATAGGTGGTTGTGGTGGTTAGGATTAGGTGATATTTGTTGAGTTTTTTTAGTTTTTTTTGTGTTTTTATGAAAGAATTATGTAATAGGGTGGATGTAAGGTAAGGTGTGGTAAATGGGTAAAAATTAATTTTTGGGAGGGTCAAAATTACGTGTCTACATCATGCCCTTTTTTTTAATTAAACACAAAGTGTTTTCAGACAAAGAAGTAGATAACGACACAAAATTTTGACCCAACCATTATTCAATAGAAGGGAACCTAAGAAAGGAGTGCAATCGGTTCTTGATTTGGGCATCCTATCCTAAGTTACGTGGGAATGCATTTTTCATGGTTGAGCAGGAGAAGGACTATACCAAATTGGAGAGTCGAGTGAGATCCTGTCAATTTTTCAATCCACGGCTCTGTCATTATATAAAAATGAAAAATTATAAGTTAAAAATATAACTGACACTATAAAAGTCCTATCTATGCAGCTTCTCCTGATTCTTGACTTAAGTCTTTAATGCTTTCAAAAGTGATAAATGATCTAATCTTCTTTGGGTTGAACTTAAAAATAGATTCTTTCTATCTAAAATTTGGTATTGGATATGAACTAAAAAAAACGACCATGTTCTGTTGGTGGTACTTCTGAATTTGAACCCGAATTAAAAAATCTTCACCCTATTCTTCAGGAGGGCTCCTGACTTACACCTTGTTTCTTGGCTTTCAATTTTTTCAGCTAGTTACTTGACTTTCAATTTCCCCACCTCGTTCTCTAGGAGGGCTCCTAACTTGATATTCCTTCAATTTGTTGACTTTCAACTTTATCACCCTATTCTACAGGTGGGCTCCCAACTTGCAATCTAACCACTTTATGATTTTCATCACCCAGTTCTTCAGCTGGGATTCCGACTTACAATTCCATCACCCTTTTCTTAAGGTGGGATCCTAACATTCAATCTCATCACCCTATTCTCCGAGTGGGATACCGGCTTGCAATTCCATCACCCTGTTGTTTTGGCGGCCTCCTAAATTTTAATTTCATCACCCTATTCTCCAGGAGGGATCCCAACTTGGAATCTCATCACTCTGTTCTCCGGGCGAGTTCCCAACTTGAAATTTCATCACCTTATACTACAGGTTCCACAATTATAATTTCATCACCATGTTCTTCAGGCGGGTTCCTAACTTTCAATTTCATCACCCTATTCTCTAGGAAGGCTACCGAATTGTAATCTCATCACCCTGTTCTTCAGGCAGGATCCTGACTTTCAATTTCATCACCCTATTTTTTGAAAGGGCTAATGACATGTAATTTCATCACTATGCTCATCAGGTGGTCTCTTAACTTTCAATTTCAACAGTATATTCTCCGGATGGTCTCTCGACTTGTAATTTTATCAACTTATTTTTCAGGCGGGCTCCTAACTTTCAATTTCATCACCCTGTTCTCCAGGAAGACTCCTGAAATCAAAATCAAAGTTAGAATGGGAATTATCCCATACAAAGATTACGATAAAGAGTGATTCAATTTTCCAGAAAAATAACGTCTCATTTTTCTTGGAGGGTCCTAAAGTGAAGTTCCAAATAACATGAACTAAATTTTACCAATTTATCATCAAAAAAATTTTGTGGTGTCACTTGCAAAATGCATAATGCAAGGTGAATCAAGACTCTGATAAATAAATGCATCTCTTGAGGATAATGGTTTATGTTTGAAAGTGTGTCACCTGAAAAATAAAACTTGAAATACCCTGACAAGGAGGTGCATCTCCTAGGGGTTAATTGAAATAACATTACTAGAAAGTGCATCTTCTAGGAATCAAAGCTTAATTTAGGAAGTGAACCACCTAACAAGAGAAACTTGAATTGTGCAAACAAGGAAGTGCGTCTCCTATGGGTTAATTGAAATGACTCGAATAGAAAGTGCATTTTCTAGGAGTAAAAGCTTAAGTTAGGGAGTGTATCACCTAACAAGCAAATTTTGAACACCTAGACAAGGAAGTGTGTCTCCTAAAGGTTATGTGGAGTGACTCGACTAGAAAGTGCATCTTTTAGGAATCAAGGCTTAGGTTAGGAAGTTCACCACCTAACAAGCGAAACTGGAAAACCCTGACAAGAAAGTATGTCTCTTAAGGATCAAGTAGAATAACTCAACTAGAAAACACAACGTATAAGAGTGAAGGTTAAAGTTAGGTAATTCATCACCTAATAAATGATATTTGAAATACTAAAACAAGGAAGTACATCTCCTAGGGGTTAACTGAAATGTCTCAACTAGAAAATGTATGTTCAAGGAGTAAATAAAAGGACTCAACTAGAAAGAACATCTTCTAGGAGTGAAGGTTCAAGTTAGGAAGTGTGTCACCTAACAATCAACTCTTGGAACACCCAAATAAGGAGGTGCATCTCCCAAGGGTTAATTGATTTACTCGACTAGAAAGTGTGTCTTCTATGAGTAAATAAAAGGACTCAACTAGAAAGTGCAGCTTTTAGGAGCGCAGGTTAAAGTGCCTCACCTAACAATAGGAAACTGAAATACCTAGACAAATAAGTATGTCTCCTAGGGATATTGGGTTATGAGTTTTTACCAAAGTTTTGATTGCCAAACCTATGCAACGACATTGCCTCTTTCATTTTTGGAAGTGAGGCATTGCAGCCTTTGATATTTTGACTCTAAAGTCCTTGATTTAAAAGTAACAGGCGTTCCTGTTTCATACAAAGAAAACTTTTAAATTTAAAAACATGGTGGTTGGCTTGCAGATTTAGCTTTTGAGGCAATTTCTCTTTCACTTGTCACATTTAATCTTGGTCCAAACTATTACCATAT
The DNA here is from genome assembly GCA_030864215.1 of Capsicum pubescens. Taxonomy (NCBI): domain Eukaryota; kingdom Viridiplantae; phylum Streptophyta; class Magnoliopsida; order Solanales; family Solanaceae; genus Capsicum; species Capsicum pubescens. The sequence goes on from CM061538.1 coordinate 184,216,974, forward strand.
GCCATCTTCTTGTTGCACCATCAATCCAAACACATATTATTAAAAGTGACTCTGAAACAAATATCGTATCTTCGGTTTGGTATGTCTGTTAGATAAATCCTTTGAACCATGGTATTTCAATGAATCCCCTAAACTTGTCTATTAACAGAACTTTCTACATGACTTGTTCCAGCTCACAATCATATCTCTTTCATGTGTTGGTCGTTTGTCTTTCTTTGTGCAATTGAAGAAGTTGGTAGCCAGTTTGAAATCTTTCTCACAAGTTTTGACATTGATTTGACTCGAAGACACGACAAAAATGATAATGATTTTCAATTGAGTAACTGAGTCAAGAAAACAATAGTAGAAATATAGATAAGAAAGCAAAAATAAATGTCCCCATTTGAAATAGAGAAAAGAAAAAATTTATCTAAAAATTACAATCAACTCTAATGATTATGACATGCATTTAGGATGAAGCTTCCTGATATTTCCATTCAAAATTTCCACCAATTGTCATTGAGTTAGTGACACTGAAATTGAGTTTCTTCCTTGTGCCAATTACATTCAGATACCTCATTCAAACATACCAATTTCATCCGAATCCGGTATCGGAAGAGAAAGTTATGGCCAAAATATAGAAGGCAGTCAAAACCACCCAGGTGCGATGGTAGAGGATGACGGACCATCGAGATAGGGATAATCCATCGTCCACGCCATCACAATGAGGCAGTGAGACCACCTTCTGCCTTGGAGTGACGGCCCAGGCCGACGGACCATCAGACTAGCAACGGAGAGCCCCCATTCTGCCCAAGTGCGATGGTCAAGACCGACAGACCATCGACCCAGCAATGGACCGTCGCACGCATCTTCGCACATCCCATTCAATTATTTTAAAGTCATTTTTAAAAGGGTATTTGGTTTATTTTCTACCCGATTTAATACCTAATTTCACCGGACCATAGCTTAGAATTTCTTTATTATTCTACAACAACAAATTAGGTTTCTCTAAGAGATCAATACCCAAGAACAAAAAACCCTAGTTTCTTGATTCCAAGCCAAGAATCCAAGTTTTCCTCCACAGATCTTGAAGAAATCACTCACCTAGGTATGCATAGTGTTCATTCATGGACTCCTTTCGTCCATGAAGCCTAAGAATATCTTTTCAAAGTTCAAGTGTATGGATTTTTATAAATTCCATGTTGGGTTTGCTTTTGTTCATATTGATAATGACCAATTGAATTCTATTCCATGTTTAGGTGATAAATCTTAAGTGGAATTAACTATTATAGGTGTAGCTTCATGTGAATCCATGATTAAACCCTTGAATGGTGAAATTAGAGTTGAATCATGATGTTTGCTTGTTGTGTAATGTTGTCTACATATACTATGATAACCATGTGTTTGATTAAATTACCTATGTGAAGGAAAAATCCATACTAGCATGATAATATGAAATTCCCATTCATGTACAAGTTCATGCATGTCAATTGTTTGATGAAATGTCTTAGTCAATGAATTATGAAGATATGTATGACCATTGTGGTTCATTAGAACTTGTACTTTATGAATTCTCCAATGTATTATATTATGGACTGTTGATCTGATCACGCATTCAAGAAAGTCATGCTTTGTCAGTTTCTTTCCATCGAGTCCTGGGGGTACTTATACCCAACAATTTCGTTGTATGCCTAGAGCCAATGTCATGTTTTCAAGATACTCTCAGTCAAACCATGTTCAGTAGAATTCAGTCAGTCTCATAATTCAGGAAAACTCAGTAATCTCAGTAATATTCCGTCAGTTAACGAAACTCAGTTAACTCAGTCCAGCCAGTTCAGCTAATTATGTTCAGTGTCTATTCAGATGGAAGTAGAAAATAACACTGAGTGAACCCAAGAATGGGAACACATACTATCAGAGGAGGGTGTGATTTTAGAAGCAATTCTTGCATTATAGAACTATGTAGCCAGCATAGGTTGAGACATCAACACTGTCAGATGAAGGTTGATGAGGTGGATAAGCACTGTCAGATGAGGCGCCCATCATTCTCTTCTGGGGACACTATCAGATGAGGGTTACCTATAGCTTGATCTTACCAATAGAGCGGTACTGACAACCTTCCAATTATGGCTACAGATTGGACCCCAACTCATCCATAATGGTCTATTAGGGGTATGTCGGTTAGATGACTATTTTCCACAGTTTGAGTTACAGAATCAGGACTGTTAGAGATAGTCATTCAATCTCAGTAATAGAACTCAGATAGTTCTACAGAATTTAGGACCGTCAAATACAGTCAACTCAGAATAGTACAGAACTCAGCTAGTTCTATCAGATTCATGATTGTCATATACAGTCTCTCATGTTATTAGTTATACCAGTCATCAGAACTCAGTTATCAGTTATGTTAGTTACAAGTAAACTTATGCTATCATGATCTCAGATATAGTTATTGTGTATTCAGGCATGTATTCTCACGTTCATGTTATTCAGTCATTTAGTATAGTTCATGCTTGTGAACCCTTTTGCATTCAGCCTACCGCACATGCATACCAATGCATTCAATCGTACTGACGCATTTATGCTGTGGTGTTTTATACCATAGGTTCAGAGACGCGAGCTCCAGAACATCAGTAGAATTCCAGTCTCAGCAATCAGAGTTAGCAGTGAGTCCTCATCTTTCGAGGACATGATCGTTATTTTACTATCTCATTAATTAATTTATTAGTTGGAGTTAGTTGGGGACATGTCCCATCAACTCTTTATTCATACAATCATGTTTTTAGAGGCTTTTCTGACTACAGTATGTTTAGATAGTTTATTTTAGTTGTTTTGGGTATTTTATACCCCACCCAGATGTTATATTTTATCAGATATTATATCTCAGTTTTGAACCTTATGGCCTTTCAGTTCATGTTTCCACATTATTGAGTATATTATGCAGTATACAGGTACAAATATGAGTCATAGGTTAGCTTGTGGTCCTTCGAGGTCATGAGCACCATGTAGCATTTCGGATACCAATTTGGGGTGTTACAATCAGGATCAATCCCACCTCAAATTTCTTTCTAACATACAAATTTTCAATGTTAAACAGTTATCAACCCATATTAAAAATAAATTTGTACCACGAACAATAATTCAGCATCAAACATCCACAAAAACACCTAAATATCTTTTTCAAACAGATAAACATAACATTAATAAAACAAATTAAGATAAACTAAAGAGAAAGAGTTAAAGAATTGGACATTTTGAGTACATTTAGTTAACTTAATAAGAGAGTAAAAATCCATATGAGAAACTCAATGAATGCTAAAATCTCGACTACAAATTAAATCTAACACGGAAATCCTCAAAATCTGACACAAACATAAATCCACAAAAACAAATTGAGGAAGCTGAAATAGAAACTATGAAGTATTGAAGCTTTGAACGCTCAATCGGCGATTTTAAGCATTTTCTGATGAATTTCTCAAGAGAGGGGAGATTTTGGGTCATTTGGTCTGGGACTGTAGTGAATTCCAGTGGATTATTGCCTGAATCGAAAACAGGGGTCAGGTATAGTGGGTCTGGTTAGGAATTTACCAACTGTAACCAGAAGAACTCAAAGCTTATGGTTGTTTTTTGATGGGTTTTCAGGGAAAGAGAGAAACAGGGTTATTTTTTACCGAAGCTGCAATGATTTCTGGCAAAATTTTGCCAGAATCGACTGGTTGCCCTTTCTTTGTTCACTCTCTATTTTCTCATTGTGTTTCACTATTTTCTCTATTGAATTTTTCCTTGTTTCATTACTGATTTCCCTTTTCCTGTGTGTGTATTATGGATATTTCTTTCCTTTGCAGTCTATGATTCTATGTTAATATTATGTTTGTAGAGTGTATGGATATCTGTATATTATGTGGAATGGTCAGTGTTGGTGAATATGTATGGGTCAAAAAATATAAGGGGGTAGGGTGAGGTGATGTGGGGTAGGGGTAGGTGGTTGTGGTGGTTAGGATTAGGTGGAATTTGTAGAGTTTTTTTAGTTTTTTTGTCTTTTTATGAAAGAATTATGTAGTGGGTCGATGGAAGGTAAGGTGTGGTAAATGGGAAAAAAATTATTTTTGGGAGGGACAATTACGTGTCTACATCATGCCCCTTTTTGAATTAAACACAAAGTGTTTTCAGACAAAGAAGTAGATAACGAGAGAAATTTTTGACCCAACCATTATTCAAAAGAAAGGAATCGAAGAAAGGATTGCAATCGGTTCTTGATTTGGGATCCCCATCTATCCTAAGTTATGTGGGAATGCGTTTTTCAAGGTTGAGCAGGAGAAGGACTATACCGAATTGAAGAGTCGAGTGAGGTCCTGTCGATGTTTCAATCCACGGCTCTATCATTATATAAAAATGAAAAATTACAAGTTAAAAAGATATCTGACACGATAAAAGTCCTATCTATGCAGCTTCTCCTGATTCTTGACTTGAGTCTTCAATGTTTTCAAAAGTGATAAATGATCTGATATTCTTTGGGTTGAACTTGAAAATAAATTCTTTCTCCATAAAATTTGGTAATGGATATGAACTAAAAAATTGACCATGTTCTGTCGGGGGTACTTCTGAATTTGAGCTCGAATTAAAAAATCTTCACCCTATTCTTCAGGCGGGCTCGTGACTTGCACTGGCTTTTAATTTTTTCAGCTAGTTGCTTGACTTTCAATTTCTCCACCCCGTTCTCTAGGAGGGCTCCTAACTTTATATTTCTTCATTTTGTTGACTTTTAACTTCATCACTCTATTCTTCAGGTGGGCTCCCAACTTGCAATTTACCCACTTTATGATTTTCAAAACCCTGTTCTTCGGGTGGGATCCCGACTTACAATTCCATTACCCTGTTCTTAAAGTGGGATCCTAAAATTTAATCTCATCACCCTATTCTCTGAGTGGGCTACCGGCTTGCAATTCCATCACCCTGTTCTTTTGGCGGCCTTCTAAATTTCAATTTCATCACCCTATTCTCTGGGAGGGATCCCAACTTGCCATCTCATCACTCTGTTCTCCGGGCGAGTTCCCAACTTGAAATCTCATCACCTTATTCTGAGGGCTCCACAATTAAAATTTCATCACCCTATTCTTCAGGCGGGTTCCTAACTTTCAAAATTTCATTACCCTATTCTCTAGGAAGGCTACCGACTTTCAATCTCATCACCCTGTTCTTCAGGCAGGATCCTGACTTTAAATTTCATCACCCTATTCTTCGAAAGGGCCAATGACATGTAATTTCATCACTATGCTCATCAAGTGGGCTCCTCACTTTCAATTTCAACACCCTATTCTTCGGATGGACTCTCGACTTGTAATTTTATCACCTTATTTTTCGGGCAGGCTCCTAACTTTGAATTTCATCACCCTGTTCTCCAGGCAGACTCCTGAAATCAAAATCAAAGTTAGAATGAGAATTATCCCATACAAAGATTATGATAAAAAGTGATTCCATTTTCCAGAAAAATAACATCTCATTTTTCTTTGAGGGTCCTTGAGTGAAGTTCCGAATAACATGAATTAAATTTTCCCAATTTATCATCAGAAAAAATTTGTGGTGTCACTTGCAAAATGCATAATGCAAGGTGAATCAAGACTCTGATAAATAAATGTTTCTCTTGAGGATAATCTTTTAGGAATCAAGGCTTAGGTTAGGAAGTTCACCGCCTAACAAGCGAAACTTGAAAATCCTGACAAGAAAGTGTGTCTCCTAAGGATCAAGTAGAATAACTTAACCAGAAAGCACAACGTATAAGAGTGAAGGTTAAAGTTATAAATTCATCACCTAATAAATGATATGTGATATACCAAAACAAGGAAGTACATATACTAGGGGTTAACTGAAATGACTCAACTAGAAAATGTGTTTTCTAGGAGTAAATGAAAGGACTCAACTAGAAAGCACATCTTCTAGGAGTGAAGGTTCAAGTTAGGAAGTGCGTCACCTAATAATCAACTCTTGGAACACCTAAATAAGGAGGTGCATCTCCCAGGGGTTAACTGATTTACTCGACTAGAAAGTTGCCTTCTATGAGTAAAGGAAAGGACTCGACTAGAAAGTCCAGCTTTTAGGAGTGCAGGTTAAAGTGCATCACCTAACAATTGGAAATTGAAATACCTAGACAAAGAAGTGTGTCCCCTAGGGAAATTGGATTATGATTTTTTACCAAGGTTTCGATTGCCAAACCTGTGCAACAACATTGCCTCTTGCATTTGTGGAAGTGAGGCATATCAACCTTTGATAGTTAGACTCTAAAGTACTTGATTTAAAAGTAACAGTTGTTTCTGTTTCATACAAAGAAAACTTCTAAGTTAAAAAACATGGTGGTTGGCTTGCAGATTTAGCTTTTGAGACAATTGCTCTTATACTTGTCACATTTAATTTTGGTCCAAACCATTAGCATATGTTATTTTCTTATTGCACCATCGATCCAAACTCAGATTATTAAAAGTGGCTCTGAAACAAATATCGTATCTTCAGTTTGGTATGTCTCTCAGATAAATCCTTTGAACCATGGTATTTTCATGAATCCCCTAAACTTTTCTATCTACAGAACTTTCTACATGACCTTCCAGCTCACAATCATGTCTCTTTTATGTGTTGGCCTTTTATCTTGCTTTGTGCAATTGAAGAAGTTGGTAGCCAGTTTTGAAATCTTTCTCACAAGTTTTGACATTGATTTGACTCAAAGACACGAGAAAAATAACAATGATTTTCCAATTGATTAACTGACTTAAGAAAACAAAAGTAGAAATATAGATAAGAAAGAAAAAATAAATTTCCCCATTTGAAACAGAGAAAAGAAAAAATTTATCTAAAAATGATAGTCAACTCTAATGATTATGACATGCATTTAGGATGAAGCTTACTGATATTTCCATTCAAACTTTCCACCAATTGTCATTGAGTTAATGACCCTGAAACTGAGTTTCTTCCTTGTGCCAATTACATTCAGATACCTCATTTAGCTAGTGACACCTTGAAGGGTTTTTTCTAACCAGCCTCTCATATTTTGTTTCCCGCAGCTCACCATTGCTCTAAGGTAATGAGGCACTCTTATTTTAAGTTCTTTCAATCTGAGTTCCTGTGAGGATTTTTACTAATGAAACTCTCATTTTTTCTCTCTGCTCACCATCGCCTTACGATGCCCATGAGTGATTTAACCAATAAGACTCTCTTATTTATATTTCTCGCAATTTACCATCACTTTATAGTGCCCAAAATGATTTTCACCAATAAGACTCTCTTATTTTTATTTTCTCCTGGTTCCTTATGTTGAGGAAGGCAAGTAGAACCAAAATTCCTCATCATATCCATTGCATGCTTAGCCTTCACATTCCCAAATATTGATCTGAAGGTCTTTTTTTGGTTGTAATTTGGCTTTTGATAAGGTTAGAAAGAAAAAACGGTATGTGGCCCAAACGACACTTGGAGTGGGATGAGACTTACAACTTTTGGAATCAACTCAAACAACAAAGCTTAACTCATGCCCCAGTTTCTCTTGATGGGGCAATTCTAAAATGTTTATTTGGTTGGACCAAACCTAAGGTAGGGTTACCTACGTATCTCACTCCCAAAAGAGGAGAATCAGGTCAAACGTAATTCAGGCAACTTGTTCTTTTTTTTATTCTAATTTCCTTTCTTGTTTTTTTCTTTTATTTATGATTTTTCACTTTGGGAATTTTCCTAACTCTATTTTTCTTGAAACTCTTCTCTTTTCTTTCTTTGGGGAGACATGTTTTTTTTGGTCAAATTTTATGATTACCATGTTTTGCTCAAGACTTTTTTCTTTTAAACTTTGCTGACTTTGTCTTGAATCCAAAGGAGTGGTATGAAAGAAAATAGAAATAAAGCTCAAATGGGGTAAATAAAAGATGACACAATGTTTGGGTAGCAGAATGAAATGTCTTCGTCATATAAATCCTTGAAAATATAAGTACAAAGCATTCAATAAAATAGTGAAAGATGAAGATAATTTATGACATTTTTTACAGCACTAACTTGACCTGAGCATGGGTTTCACTTACTTTTCTACACTTGTAAAACATACAACTCCACATTTGTTGTACATCCCTCACATTGAATGACTCGTGCTTTTGCGGAGCTGATTTTCTTTCTGTTTCTCTTGATGTAGGATTGTACATTCACTGTTTGACCTAAATAAGATATGTGTATCAACTATTGACCAAGTTATTCTTGTGATTTCCAAAATAATTGCCTTAATTTTTAGAGAAGGATTCAACGTGGTTACCAAATATCTCAACACTCTACCTATAGTTCAGATGTTATTTTCTAACCCTAGCGCTCTAATTTAATGTTGCATGATTAAACTAGATTTTAAGATCAGTTGAAAAATCCATCAACATACAGTATCATTAGAACCAACATAAAATTACTGTGTAAAGAAAACAAACAAACAACACATATTAAAAAGCAAAAGAAAAAGGGATACTCCATTTAGTTGAAGAAAAGATAGAAGGGTTTGGCCATAAATGACAGAGGGAGAACAAGATAGATCCTGAATTACAATCCTGAAATAATTTTGATAATAGAAAAGAAAACAAAACAAACTACCCCTTTCCTCGTAAGGAGAGAAATGTCATCTCCATTGTTGAGCTTGACATCTTCACCACTGGTTTGCGTATCAGCATGACTAGAGATTTCCCCACTGTCAATGTTTTGCACCATAATTGATTTATCTTGGATCATCTTTTCTATGTCTCTTTCCAAAGCACGATAATCTTTAATACTATGACCTTGAACATCAGAATGATATGCACATCGTACATGAGGATCTAAATTTCTTAAATATGGATTAGGAGTGTACCCAAGGAGAGGAGTGATCATGCCCCACTATACTAATCTCTAGAATTAACTAGCATATGACTCCCCAATTAGTGTAAAACTATCCCTTGGCTTCTACAATATTTATTTACTTGGCTTGGATTAAAAATTGAGCCTCGAAGGGATTTGATATGTTTTTGGAGTTAGAGGATGACTCTGAGAAGTTGATGTGTGCAATTGTGTGTAAGAAGGGGGCTGAACATATGTCTGTGTGTTATATACTAGATATGGAGGTGAGGGAATGTAGTATAATGTATTTTGGGAGTGATTATATAGAGCTTGTGTATGAACTTGGGCTTAAGCCAGAGGGTAACGACGAGATGATCTTCTTATACGTACACGTTGTCCAAATACATTAGCATCTATATCTTGCTCATTCTTCTTCCCTCCAGCATTTCCTGATCCTTTTTGAATTGCTTAAGTAGTTTTTTTCAATGCTGCAAAACTCACAATGCGACCGGTCTTAATTCCATCATCTATTATCTCCCTTATTTTAGGACCTCAATAAATGGCTTTCCTGATGCAGGTAACAAGTGTTGATAATATATTTCATCCTGCGCTTGAATAAACACCTCCACTATCTTGCTTTTTTTCATTAATGATTTCACCATAGAAGCTTGTTAACGCCACCTAATCATATACTCCCTAAAACTTTTAGTACTCTTCTTCTTATTATTAGTTAAAGATTTCTCATTCAGGAATCAAATCCACATTGTTGCACAAATTTATTAGCTAGGTCATTCCAACTATTCCATTTGTCGATGTCTTGATCAACAAACCATTTCAAAGCTAGACTTGAAAGAATCTTAACAAAATAAGTCATGAGTAATTCTTTGTTCCCTCTAGCACCCCTTAATTGATTAAAATAATGTCTCAAATGTTCTACGGGATCACCGTGTCCATCATACTTCACAATCTTTTCTATCTTAAATTCAAGAGGGAGGTTAATACTTGGAAACATGAATAAGTCATTATATGAGACACTTTTGTACCCTCGAAGTCTGGAAGTTCATCATAGCCAGTTCCAAACTTTTCACCTTTTTAGTCATTTGCTCTTGTTCTACTATCATAATAGGTTTCTCAGCATTAAGAGGAAATTCAGGCGGGTGAGTGTATCCATAAGGACCAGTCAACTTAAATGTGGTGCAAGAGCATAATGCTGATCACTAAAAATATTCAATACAGGCTTTCTCACAGAGTGGGGAGGCACAACCGGTGGATGAACATTAAAAGTGGGATCTCCAGGTGGGGATGGTGCTGCAAAAATATAAACAATAGGTGGAGCCGAGTATGTTGTTGTATTGTATTGAGGAGTTAAGAAATAAATATTGGACGTATTAGGATAGTATTGCCCAGGAATAAACCCTGGTGCACGTTGTGGCATGTCAACAAAAATGAAAAATTAAGCATGTGACACTAGAGGTAAACCAAAAAGATTTTCCAGATTATCCATAGGAACTGGAGGAGCAGGTAACCCATTAGACCAATCTCGATGTATTTTTATCATTTGTTGCTTTAATTTTTGAATCTCTTCATTAGGTCCTAAATTCTCATTCCTTGAACCCCTTGCTGATCAGTGATAACAACCTCGATCTCCTTGTTGGTCATAACTAACTTTCTCTTGGACTTGGTGTAATATAGGTGACTATCCAGAATGTTTCAAACCAACCACCTTAAACTAACTGAAGAAATAGAAGTAACAAATGAGTTAGTTTAACATCTTTTTCAAAAACCATTCATTTTTGTTTCTTTTTTTTTTTGAAATGATCACCAAAACCTTGAAGGACGCCTACGAATCTCACCCCTGAGAGAGGAGAATCAGGTGTGCGTAGTTCGTAAAGTTTGACCACAAAATGGCCAGTCAAACTCTTTTTTTTTTCTTGAAACTTTAGAAGAAAAGAAAATAACAAAGCATCAAAAGATTTGATGAAAATATTTTTGGATTTTTCAAATTTAAATCTCCTATGCAAAAATGAAACCTATGATTACCAAGAATATTTTTTTTTTGTATTTTTCATATGGAGAAATGGATGACTTAACTAATCTATTACCAAATGAATTTTTTTAAAATAGATATTTACACAATCCTTTTTAATGAAACCTAAAATTATCTAAGAAAAAAAACTTTTTTGTATTTTTCAGATAAAACAACATGTGCATTCAATTAATCTAAAATGAAGAGAAAGTCTATTTTTTCTTTTATCATTATTTTCAAAAGATACTGACACAATATCTATTTAAATTTTCAATTTTGAATTTCATCCCAAATGAAACCCAAAACTCTTAAGGAAAATCTTTTTGCATTTTTATATTCAAGGCATATATGAAACGCCTACTCTAAATAAAGAGTGACTATTCTTTTTTGAATTTTTTGAATTAGATCACCGAATCCTAGAAGGGTTGCCTACGTATCTCACTCCAGAGAGGAGAAAATCAAGTGTGCGTAGTTCATCCATATTGAACAATTACAGATAAAATAACCGACTGAACCCCTGACTTAAGAGATATGACCACAAACAGACGATAAAAACGTCAATAAGATCTTTTTTTGAGTTTTTAATTTGACACTTGACATATAAATGACACTAACAACTATGCAAGAAAAATATTTTTTTTGGTATTTTCGTTATATATAAAATATATAAAACTTCTACCAACTTTTTTTGAACTTTCTTTTATAAAAAGATCCTATTGAAAAAAATATTTTAGAATTTTTCGAATTAGGAATGTTGTCTAAAGGAAACAAAAGGAAAGTCTTGTTGATGTTTTTATTTTCTTGAGAAATGAGTGCAAATGGTAAAAGAAATCTTTTTGAGTTTTTGGATTGTGGAAACCAAAACCCATAAAGAACTCTGAAAAAACTATGAAAATCTTTTTTTTGCTAAATTTTTCTTTTTTCCTGTTTTTCAACCTTTCCTTGCCTACACACTTTTTTTAATTCTTGCAAATATTTTGCCCCAAATCAGTCCGTCAAATGACCCTGTTACCTTCAAAGATGCAATAATTAGCACGTAGGGATGCTTAGGGATGAGTCTCCTACAAAGGACCAAAATGTCTCATTAGGTCTCAATATGATGCAGATAAGCATGACCTTAAGGCTGACCTAGGCTTGGGTCTGCTAACAAGGATATTCGGGGGAGCGTATGGTTGATAGTGGCTACACAACTTTCCACCCACTCCATACGTCTGATGGCTCCTCCTCCTAAAAAAGGGTGAATCTCCCAAAATTCTCATAGACGACTGTTCTCTGGCACTTGTTGTGAAAGAATTGACTCGGGGTAATACATATGATGCCAGATATAAAGCGGTAACACATAAGAGAAAAATGTAAGTACGTAGCACGTACGCATCCAATAATGATAAACAGTAACACAAACAATAACACAAATAAAATGTCTATACATATATAGTGTCACACTAAGACGATACGACTCAACATTGAAGCTCGAATTCTTAAATTCTCTAGCAGAGTCACCAGAACTGTCACACCCTTTTTTTACTGAAAAAGATAGATTTTTAAGTTTGAAAAGGGTTTTATTAATAAGTAAAAAAAAACAATTTGTCCCTTAAGGACTTTTAACAATCAAAATTTAGAGTCGTCACTTGGCATAAATCTGGTGTGTCAAGTCACCTTTGAAAATTATTTTTCAAAATAATTTTTTGACTCTTTCAAAACTTATCCACGAATAAAGATTCTGACTAAGGAATCTATTGACCAAGGGGAAGGTGTTAGGTACCCCTCAGTTTCGTGGTTCGACCACGATTGCTTCATGGAGTATACTGGCTAATACGACACTATGAAATACATAAACCATGAAAAAAAAACACAAAAACAAACAATCTATAGTCAACACTCCATAAATATGTCTAGTTCAATTTACTATAAACCGAAATAAAAAATGTTGAAATTAAAACCTAAACTATTCTAACTATCCTATACTATGCTTTACCCGATGCCTTGGGCTTTGACCGCGATAGATCTTCCGAGTACAAAGTAGTGCGGGGCATTCCCTGTAATAAATACAATTTTCCTTAGGGCATTCCACGGCCAAATGAGTACAAGGAATTTAGACGTGATGAAATAAAGTCCATTCAACCGTTCAACAATCCATAATCCCTATGTTTTTCCTACCCGACCTACCATTTTCGTACTCATTTTGACTTATCATAATCCTATCACATTCAACAACATCAATGAATAAAAATTATTTCAAATTCACTTTTATCAAGATCAACCCTCCCTGAATTCCTTTGTAACACAAAAATTTTCCACGTGAAATAGTTATCCACCCATATTAACATCAAACTTGTTCCACAATCAATTTTTCAACATCAAACTTTCAAAAAAACATCCAAGCATAATCATCAAACACATAATCATAACATTAATGCAATAAATTAAGATAAAATAAAGAGAAAGAGTTAAAGAATTGGACCTTTCGAGTACTTTCGATCGACTTAAGGAGAATAAAAAGTTGTCCGAGAACCTCAATGAATGCCAAAATCTCGACTACGAACTAACTCTAGTGGATAAATCTTCAAATCTGACTTAAAAATAACTCAAGGTTTCTGAAATAAAAACTACAAAGTATTAAAGCTTTGGACGCTCCATCACTAGTTTTAGGCATTTTCAGGTGAATTTCTCTTGAGAGGGGCGATTCTAGGTTGTTTGGACCGGGACTGTAATGATTTCCAATGGATTATCGCCAAAATCAACAAGAACGATTAGGTTTGGTAAGTCTGGTTTGGACTTTGACCGGTTGTAACTAATGGTTGACTTTTGATGGGTTTTCGGCTAAACAGAGAAATGGGGTTGTTGTGTACCGGACCTGCTATAATTCTTGGATTGACTTCCCCTTCTCCATCCACTCTCTATTTTCTCACTGTATTTCCCTATTTTCTCTATTGAATTTTCCTTGTTTCTTCACTGATTTCCCTATTCCCATGTATGCATTGTGGATGTTTCTCCGCTTCCCAGTTTGTGAGTGTATGTGAATATTGTGTGTGAAGAGTGTGTGAATATCCATATATTTTGTTGAATGGTCAGTGTCGGTGAATATGTGTGGGTCAAAAAATGTGAGGGGTAGGGTGAGGTAATGTGGGGTAAGGGTAGGTGGTTGAGGTGGTTAGGATTAGGTGAAATTTGTTGAGTTTGGTTTATTTTTTGTCTTTTTATAAAAGAATTATGGAATGGAGTAGGGTGTATGGTAAGGTAAGGTAAATAGGTAAAAATAATCCAAATATATATTATTTTCGTAACTTTAAATAACATAGGTTTTGATATCAATTGTAGGGGTTGCGGATTAGGCGCGGTAACTTTACTAGATAATAAATAGTTATTAGGTAATAAGTATTTATTATTATATAATGTATTTTGTGAATATTATTGATTGGATTAATTTTCATTTTTATCTTCTTGACTTAAGATGTTTTATTAATTCATATTCTAAATTAGATATTATCGTAATTAAATTATCTAATGTTCTAGGATCCTCGTTAGTATTATGTAATATTTTGTATTCTAGGTATAAACTATATAGTTTATTTTAAAAGTAGGATGGTTATTGATTATAGAAATTTAAATGCAAAAACTATGACTTATAATTACCTAATACCAAACAAAATACTAAAAATAAGACAAATACAAGGATATAATTATTTTAGTAAATTTGAGTGTAAATCAGGATTTTACCATTTAAAGTTAGAAGAAGAATCTAAGGAATTAACCGTATTTACGGTACCACAAGAATTTTATAAATGGAATGTACTACCATTTGGATATAAAAATGCATCAGGTAGATATCAATATTTTATGGATAGTTATTTTAAACAATTAACTAATTGTATAGTATACACAGATGATATACTATTAAATCCAAAAACTAAAGAAGAACATTTAAAATTATTAGAACAATTTACAGATATAATAGAAAAATCGGGAATAAGTTTAAGTGAAAAGAAAGATGAAATTATGAAAAACCAGATAGAGTTTTTAGGAATACAAATAGATAAAAGTGGAGTAAAAATGCAACAACATATAGTCCAAAAAATAATAAATTCGAAAGAAGAATTAGATACAAAAAAGAAATTACAATCATTTTTAGGATTAGTAAACCAAGTAAGAGAATATATACCAAAATTAGCAGAAAATCTAAAGCCTTTACAGAAAAATTTAAAAAGGATGTAGAATATAATTACAACGAAGAAGATAAAAAACAAGTTCAGAAAATAAAAATACTTTGTAAAGAATTACCAAAATTACAATTTCTAGACGAAAATAGAAAATTTATATATATAGTAGAAGCAGATGTTAGTCAATATAGTTATGGAGGAGTACTTAAATATAGTTATGAAGGAGTACCTAAATATAGATATGAAGCAGAAAAATTAGAACACCATTGTAGATATTATTCAGGAACATTTAATGAAACAGAAATAAAATGGAAAATAAATAGAAAAGAATTATGTTCATTATATAAATGTTTATTAGAATTTGAACCGTATATTGTATATGACAAATTTATTGTGAGAACAGATAATACCCAGGTTCGATGGTGGCTAACAAAGAAAATACAAAATTCAGTTACAACGAAAGAGATTCAGAGACTAGTATTGAATATACTAAATTTTACATTTACAATTGAAGTAATTAGTACTAACAAAAACGTTATTGCAGATTACATATCAAGACAAAACTACACAGACTGATATAATAGAAGATGATACTTTAGAAAAAATATTCAAAACACTAACTACGCTTTGAATGAAAGTGGACAGTATGGGAAATGAAATAGAAAAGCTAAAGACTAATGAAGTTAAACTGAAGTCTGAAGCTACAAATCAGCTAACTCAGTAGTGCGCAGAGCTATGTCGATCGGAAGGCATTAAAATTCCAGATCTAGAAGGAGACGTTGGGATACTCTGTAAAACCCATAACGTTTACCAATCTACAATTGTAGGTACAAGCAAAGGAGTTAGTGGACAAAGATACCAGAATATGAACCTAAATAAGATATTTGAAAAACCATTTACACCAAAAATACAAAAAGACCTCTTGAACATACCCCCACATGGTAATCCAAATACTTTTTCCTTAAAAATCGCCTCTACTCTGGCTACTCCCCACCACGGCTTTTTGCCTTATTGGTTTCACCTTTACCATTTAGTTCAAAAATAATAAAAAGTTGGGATGAAGCAAAAATAGTAGATACTCTAGGAGCAAGAATAAAATTTTTACAACAATGGTATAAAAACCTATGTGAAAACTATAAAGAAGAAATAAAAATGAAAAAAATATTAATAAGAAATTTAGCATGTTGCAAAGATAAAATAACACCTCAATTTGGATGCGAAAAAAGATATTATAAGAAAATAAAAAGACATAAGAAATATAAATACAAGAAATCAAAATATAAATATAAGAAACCAAGAAAAAGATATTATGTAAAAAATTATAAACATAAAAGACCATATAAGAAAAAAGAAATCTATAAAAGAATGTACTTGTTATAATTGCGGAAAATTAGGACATTTAGCTAGAGATTGTAAATTACCTTAAAACTCAAAAAATAAACAAATATCAGAAATAAAAATAGAAAATACAGAATATATGCAGATAGATTATGTAGATTATGAATTAGAAAGTGAGGATAGTATATATGAAATTTTAGAAAATGAAACAGATAATGAAATAGATAGTGAATTAGATGAATCAAATGACTGAAGAATATATACAAATGAACCAAATAACTGAAGAAGATATAAAAATAATAACAAAAGAAGAATATTTAAATGACGTAGGAACAAATCAAAAAATAATATTTGATAATAATATATTTGATGAAATAAAAAGAAAAGAGTTAGATTTAAGTGTAGAAAAAATATTTAAAATACCAACAATAAAAATATATTTACTAGGAAAAAAGAAGAATATTACGTAGTAAGCCCAAAAGAACATGTAATAGACTGTAGATATGCAAAAGGTAAAGCTAGTATACCACTAGTAACAAAAAGGATAATTAATAAAGAAATAAACGATATAAAAAATAGAGTCCCAATAAAAAATATACACCTTAGAGGTACAGAAATATTAATAAAAGCATATTTTAGAGAAGGAATAGATACACCAATAGAACTATATTTAGCAAATGATAGAATTATAAGACCTATAGAAAAAGTATAATAACTGCCATAAAAGGAAATTTAATATACCAAAAATTTAAATTTATAATAAGTGTGAATTATTCAGTAACAATAACAGAGAAAAATATAGATAAATTATTAGTATTATATTGAAAAATATCAGGAATAGAACTAACCCCAGAAAGTAAAAATATTTACAGCAAGATGTAAAAATCTATATGTATTAACTACAAAACACAAAATAACAGGAAAAAATAAAATTAATAAAATACAAATAGAAAGTCCTTTTGAACAATTCGAAAAAACAATTGATAATAATGATTATAGTTACAGAAATATAGACATAGAAGAAGATTTAGAAATAATAAATGATAGAATAAGTACAACAAAAAGAATAACTTATGAAAAACCAGAATCATCAGGTTCATAAAAAAGAACAAGTTATGAAACACGTTCAATAGTTAATTTAAATCAATATTACATAATAGGAACAATAAATGAAAAAGAATATTTAATACTCTTAAATACGGGACAAGAAGAAAATTATATAGCAAAATATCTAGTAAAAAAATGAGAAAATAAAATCTGCTAATAATATATGCTCAGATCTACCAAGAAGCTTAATAAACGCTAAAAATATAGCAGAAAAAAAAATAACAATAGGAGTTAGAAAAATGAAAATAGAATTTCAAATAAAGGAAGAAATGCAAAAACCAGACATAATATTTGAAATAAAATGGTTAGAACAAGTAAAACCATATAATATAGAGCATGCACAATTATCTATAACATATAACAGAGAGAAATTATTCTTAAGAAGAGCTTTAACATGATATGAAAATATATGTATTAATGAAGATAGTAGTAGAAGGATATTACAGTAGATATTATACATCTATGATAGATACAGGAGCTACATAGCACATATCACATATTGTTAATTTTAACATTAAATTCCTATTTGTATTTTTCTCTTCATTTTGTTCTTCCTTTGTTGTTGTCATGCTACTAAATTCGTCTTTTATAGCTGTTTCATATTTTTTTAATAATTCTATAGGTGCTAATTTGGTTGTTGTTGTAAAACTTTACAAAAAGTCCTAACCTACTTTACTATACAAAAAGTCTAAAAAGAATATATATTTGGATTTATTTGATTAAATTATTAATTATGATTTATTTGATAAAACTAGATTTTGATATCCCCAAAAATATTATTTAGATGAATAACGTACAAAAATTACCAAAATATAAAGAATTAAAAAAATAATATCTGAAAAACGTAAAGAATTAAAAATAAGGATAGATAGACTACAATATAATATAATTGCCGGAGTTAGTAAAAACTCAATAAATGCACAAAAAGAAGAAATATCAAATTTTGAATCAACAATAGATAATCTAGAATATACATACCAATATGATTTATTAACAATTAAATAAAAATGAACAAAGAAGAATTTATAATAGATGAAAAAATATATGAAAACCATGAAGGATTAAAAGTAAAAATAGTATTTTCTAATCTAGGAAGAAGGTATAAGAAAATAGGTGAACATTTATATTTAATGTTAGAAAAAGAAGAATTAAAATTAGAAGATAAATTGACAGCTATGGTGAGAATATAAAAAGAAAATGAAGAAATAGATAGAAAAAAGAAAATAGAAAAAATAAAACAACAAACTATAGAAGAAATACGGAAAATAGAAGAAACTAAGAATAGTAGGATTGCTGAATTAGAAAAAGAACTACAAATGCTAAAAGATTTGTATGAAAAAGGATAAAAAGAAAAAGAAGAAAAAGATAAAGAACAAAAATTATTAAATGAGATAAATCAATTTAAAGAAAAAATAGAAATAAACAATAAAGAAATAGAAACCAAGGAATTAGAAATTAATACAATAGATGTTGAAGAAATAGATAATTATGATTCGGAAGATAGTGAAACATATACAAAAATCTTAACAAATACAAAAAATTTAGAAACGAATGAAAAATAAGAAGTAATTAATGAAGAAAACTTAGAAAATATAAACACGGAAATAAACACTCTTGATAAAAAAGAAGATGAAAATATAATACCTAGAACATCAGAAATAAGAAAACCTAGATATTATAAGAATAAGTTTAAAAGATATAATCTAAAGAATGAATATAACAAATGGACACCAAAGCAAATAGTTAATAAAAATTATAACTTTTTTTACTTAGATTGTGTAATAAATACAGAAAAAATACAATTATAGATAGGATATATGACAAAACAATTATTAGATAATAATATAAATATAACAGATGCACCAGAATATATAGAAAGAACACTAATAGGAACAGTGAAATTATGATTTTTAAATCTAACTGAAAATAGTAAAAGGGTATTAAGAAGCTAATTTATGTAGATATAATTATTTACCAGAAAGTAAATGGGATAAATTAAAAACATCAATAATAGTTAAAGGATTTAATAACAAAGGAAGCTTAATTACTTACAAAGCTAGGAATGTAAAAATACAAGTATGGAATAAGATATTAACAATAGAAAAAATCTATAATTACGAACTAACATCAAAAGATATACTTTTAGAAATGCCGTTTTTAGACAAATTATACCAATAAGTGACAAAGAGGGTAACTCACTTTATAGAGGTGCACTAAAAGGCAATTCCTTTGAACTTATATTAGAAGCAATTGATGAAGAAGTGCAGAATAGGAATAATGCAGAAAGCAAGAAGAATGTGGTTTCATAAAACAGTGTAGAAGTTCAACCATAAGGCAACAATAATAAAGCAGCTAATAAATTTACACAGATAGAGAATACAAAGAGAGAGTTTCATAGCAAAGATCTCTCAATAGTTTCCCTTCAGGTGAACCTACATAAAGTGGAAAATTATATTTCAAAGTCCAAAAAAATGGTAACGATTGATATAAGTCAAGAGAGGGATGCAACTTTACCTACAAAATAATAATAAACAACCTCACTGAGGGACAAAAGAACAAGTTGTTGAATGAGTTAGAAAATGCTAGATAACTTTAAAATTTAGATGGACTAGGGATTGAACAATAAAAAGCTATAGTGGTTTCCTCTAGAGTAAATATTTATCCACCAATAATAGTTGGTAATTGCAGTTAGGAGATAGCATTAACAAACCAACCAGAAAAAGAAATTGAGTTGAACGCTCATGTACTCAACACCTATGCACATACAACACTAGTGGAAACACTCCATGGATTAGTTTCAGATCATTAAAATGAAGTAGAGGATCTCTAGCAAGATCTAGAAGTAATAGAGACAAATATTGAAGATAAGGAAGAAAGGGACAATCAACTAATAGTTGAGTAGGTTTTTAATAATGTGGGGATGTCACCATAGTCATCAGTAAAGTATTATAAATATAGAAGCAAAGCAAAAAATAAACAAACAAGAGTGAATCTAAGAAGAGCGAGGAAGGCTGGAGTTAAGTAAACATGAAAGCACTTTTTGGAATGTCAGGTCTGTTAGAACTCAAAATTCATTCCATAGAATTCAAATTTTACAAAAGTTTGATAATTTGTCTGTTATTAAATAATTTCAAGAGATTAGACAAATACACAAATACAAGAGAAAGCTAGGGATGCAATATGTAAATTATAAAAATGGAAAGATCTGGCAATTTATTCAAGAACATGTATAGTTGGGAGTTTTTGTTAAAAGAGGGGGAGAGGGATTGGAAGATAAGAAGTTGAAAACAATGAAAATGATGCAGCTGTAAATTGCTACAAAAAAGACTTTAGTGAAGAAGGAGAAGCTGAAAATTTTATTGAGTGTTTTCTATTTTTCTAGATTAGTTACAAATGCACAATATGCCTCCTATTTATAATAGTCCATGGATGATTCTAGATACTATAAATCTAGAGTGTTCTTATACAAATATCTCCCTCAAATATCTAGCACCCTCTAGATCTTTCCTTTCTAGACTACACCATTCCTACACATCTAGATATTTCTTTCTACACCATTCCTTTCTAGAATTGCATAAGTATCTAGATATTTCTTCAACATTATTTTTCTAGAAATTTTACTAGAATATTCTAGAGACATAACTAGAAATCTATGATTTCAAAAAATCTACTTTAATATTTTAACACTCCCCCTTAAAGTGATTTTTTGGAGGTTATCCCAAACTTATTGCAGAAGAACTCAAATGAAGCTTTGAACTATGCCTTTGATGGAAATCCTTGTACTTTTTTCTTGACTCCTCTAACTTCTTCAAATAATGAAGTTTTTTGGTTATTAGTTGATCCTGCAAAGATATGTGTACCGACAAAAGTTTTATCTCTATAACGTACCGATTTTACAATATTTTCTTTTGGTCTTTGTGAACCAACTAAGTCATCTCCTTATCGAGTTTCATATTGTTGAACTTTCGAACTCCCCCTTTCTCCGAACTCCTCAACAACTATATTCTTTGGAAAATCATTATTATTAATCATGATAAGCTCCTCCTCTATTACGAAAATCCATGCTTCATGACTTGCTGCTTCTTTAAAAGAAGATGGTTCCACGAGAGCAAAATTGCATTGCTCATAAACTTCAGGTAGTGACCTGGTCTTCAAAATCGTTTGCGGATTTCGAGCTTCAACTTAAGTACTCTCATCTTGGTTCTTGTAATGATCGAATCTTTTGTGACAAACCAAGTATCACTGATTTTAACATTGAAATAGCAACATTCAGTAGAATAGCATGAAATTGGAAAGGAATTACCAATCATGCTAATTTTAGCTACTTCACAATCTTTAGGATCATAAATGACATATGTTTTATCCTTAAAAGTAAGTGAATAATTGTTGTAAAGCGACTGGGCAACACTCAACAAGTTTTTAGTCAAGCTTGGCACATAAATAACATCGTTTATGATTTTTATACCTTCGTCCGTAGGGAATTTCACTGATCCTCTTCCTTGAGCTTGCACCAGTGCACCATCTCCATGCTTTACTTTGGTTCTATCAGACCTGTCCAGGCTAACAAATAGATTTTCATCAATTTCCATGTGAATTGTGCACGCACTATCGACATACCAGTTATATCGATCCACACGTGATGAGTGCAAATCCATGAATACCTCCTCCTATGATTTTTCAACTTTGTTATCTTCCGCAAAATTTACTCGCTGCGAAGACTCCACTTTGAGTTTGCTTTTGCCTGCAATACTTCTCAATGTTCCCATACTTCTTGCAGTATCTGCATTTAATAGGAGAGCTCTTGGACTTTTGCCAACAATTCTTCTCCAAATGGTTTGTCTTCTTAGAAATACGACAAGGTGGAAATTTTCCTTGCCTCGACAATTCACATTGGTATCCACCAGATTTCACATCTCCAGAGTGGTCTGAAGAGACTCTTTTTTCTTCCTTTTGTTACTTGAATTTATGCCTTACTTGAAAGGCATCTTTGATTGTCCCTTCACTTCTCATGGTCACCCGCTGCTCTTGAATTTGCAATTTAGAGATCAGCTCGGCTATTGAAAGAGTAGTCAAGTTATAAGACTCTTCAATAGCTAAGATTTTTTATTCGAACTTATCCGGAAGGCTGGCCATGATTTTCTCTACAACCTTCTGATCTAGAAAGTTTTCACCAAGTATCCTTATTTGGTTCACAATATCCATCAGCTTGGAAGAGTATTCTTTCACGCTATCCAAATCTTTCATCTTTAAGAGCTCAAACTCCCTTTTTAAAGCTAATACCTAATGGACTTAACTCTGTTGCTGCCTTCAAACTCCGCCTTTATCTTATCCTAGGCTTCTTTGGCTGTCTCACAAGCCATAATCCTTGTAAACATCACATCCGTAAGACTTGAATGTATGCAAGTGAGATCTCTTAGATATCTAGTCACCAACTCTTTATACTTTTTGATATCATTGAGAGTTGGGTTGTCTCTCAATAGTTGGACAGAAAGTTCTCTTCTCTCAACGACATCCCACAAGTTGAGAGCTTTTAAATAAGCCTTCATTTTAATGGACCAAATATGGTAATTTTTCCCCGAAAAAATTGGAGGACCCATTGTTGGTTGATTTTCTGGTGCCATATTTTCCAGCAAACAGATCCAAGAAAAGAGCTTAAAAAAGATGAGCCAATCAACAAGAAACAAATTCAGATCCCGTAAGAAATGGGCTCTGATACCATGTAAAGAGAAGGAGGAGAAGGATTGGAAAACAAGAAGTTAAAAATAATGAAAATGATGCAACTGTAAATTGCTACAAAAAAAGACTTCAGTGAAGAAGGAGAAGCGAAAAATTTTATTGAGTGTTTTCTATTTTTCTGGATTAGTTACAAATGCACAATATGCCTCCTATTTATACTAGTACATAGATGATTCTAGATACTATAAATCTAGAGTGTTCTTATACAAATATCTCCCTCAAATATCTAGAACCCTCTAGATCTTTCCGTTCTAGACTACACCATTCCTACATATCTAGATATTTCTTTCTACACCATTCCTTTCTAGAATTGCATAAATATCTAGATATTTCTTCAACATCATTTTCCTTGAAATTTTACTAGACTATTCTAGAGACTTAACTAGAAATCTATGATTCCAAAAAATCTACTTTAATATTTTAACAATTTTATCAAATTCAAATAAACAATTAACTTTGTAATTATATTTTCAGGAAATTGGAAAATCTATGGTGGTGACATTGTGTATGCAAAGTATGATGCTTTGGAAAGAACTAGATTGTGGGATGTTATCTATTTTTTATCATATAACATGAATATCCCTCAACTAGTTGGGGAGATTTTAATATAATAATGAATGAGGATAAAAATATTGGAGGGTCTCCTGTATACCCTACAGAACATGAAGATTTCTCCTTATGTATTAGTTCTTGTAATCAGTTTGATATCAACTTTAAAGCCAGACCTTTCACTTTGTGGAAAGGAAACGGAGATAACGATTAAATTTTCTAGAGGCTTGATAAAATGGGGGTTACCAAAGTTTTTAGGAATGATGTCAAATGCTGAAGTGAATCATTTATCTAGAACTGGGTCTGGCCATGCTCCTCTTTTATTGAGTTATGGGGGATAGTCTAATCTTGTTGGAAGACCTTTTAAATTCATGAAGTTGTGGATAGAAAAATATAATTTCAAAGAGGTTACCAAAGAAATTTGTGTGGCTAATAAAAGGGCAGATTGTTATATCACATTGAAGTTGAAAATGCAGAAGACAAGAGAATTTCTTGCTTCTTGAAGTAGAGAAAGATTTAGGGCTATTTTCAAACAGTTGAGCATAAGGGAATAAATTGTCAGGCTATAATAAGAACTATTTAAAGAGCTACATAATGTAATAAAAAAAACTATTCTTGAGAGATCACATGTTAAATTTAAGAAATATTTGCATTATGAAGAGGAATTCTGAAGACAAAAGATAGGAATTCAATGGTTTGCTGAAGGAGATAGAGAAATTACATTCTTATATAGCCTAGTAAATGTAGAATAAAAAGGTAATCTATCAACAAAATAGCTAGATAAGATTGTCAATGGGCATAGAGGACAGATGGGGTTGCAACAAAAGTTATATCTTTTTATCAAAAGCAATTTTTTGGCTTGCAAAATATTGATGATCTATTTTTGTTAACGTATATGCCAGGGTTAGTCACTAAAGATAAGAATAATGTTATTATTGTTTGTCTTATAGTAGAGTAGGTATAATAGGTGGTATTTTAATAAAATGGAGAGAGAGTGCTAGTAGACATGATGGTTTTACAAAGTACTTCTATCCGAAATGTCGGTATATAGTTAGAGCTGATATTAAAGAAGTGGTGGCTGGATTGATTGATGGGTTTAATCTTCCCAAGTCAATTTCTCACACAAACTGTCACAACCCAAACAGTCATGATTGGCACACTTCCTATGTTATGGAAGGAAAACCATACTATGCCAACTTTACTCACATAAATGTCATTCTAACATTCATAATAATATTAACTCATAATGTTAACAAGATAAATAATCTCAATCAATAATATTTTCATTCATAAAACAAACAGAATGGAGAAACCTCTATTTATTACAAACTCCGTACTAGAACTCACCATACAAAAACATCTAAAAAACTAAGTCTCAAAATAGATTGAATATCCCAAAACATAACAAAATTAAGTCATCGTAGTCCTAAAAATTAAGGACATCAACATCATAAGAGGATCTGAAGTTTACTCGGATATGGTGCTTGATAACGCTCAATCTACAGCTCTCGTAGGAGTGTAAAACGGTCGTTAGCAAATATAGAACCCAACAGGGTAGGGTATCGATCCCACAGGGAATAGCTTGGTCAACAAGTAAGTAAAGATTACTAGACTTTTAGTGCAAGTCTCGTAAAAAGGGGGGAGTCTTGTCGTGCAAGTAATGTAACCAAAATAAGAGAAAAACGGCAATAGCAAAAGAAAGAATGTTTAGTAGGTTGTGAAGCAATGAGAATTGAGGAGTTGGGGTTATGCCCACCTTCTGAGTTATACGTCTCTATTGGCTATGAGTGTGCGGAATTTAGACATGCATGTGCTTATAGAGAATTGTATTCGATGGTAAATCCAGGCGTCTTTCGACCTATTCGAGGATTATTTCACTTTAACTCTTTCGAGCTTAAAGCGTGTCTAACGGTACGAATTCTCCAAGAGGTTAATCCAGTTACGACACTAACTTTTTAATAGGGGATGGGACCCTACTACCTTGACATTATCTCTTTTCCAGACAGATAACCTTTCTTTCGAACAAGTTAAATGTTATACTGGCGTATTCTTGCGTTTGCAACCACCAAGAATTTAGATTAAGATGAAGAGAATAATGATATAAGCAGCATACGTGTCACGAACTCATAAACTCACAGCAATAGATAGTATCTCATACGGCTTCCATAACCCCAACAGAGAAGTTTAGTTACCCATGAATGCGAAGGAAATCACAATTGACATTGTTGTTATACCACAATTAAGATTTCACGTTTATAATGGTGTGGTAGGCGTTTAGGCGTGAATTCCTTAGCAAGGTAACGTTTCTCTTGTTGCGGAATTTAAGAATTGAATAGATGAGTAGAAGAAGAAAAATAGAATTAATGGAAGAATTAGAAGAAGAGTTGTAGAGTAATAGAATTAAAAGTAAGAAGATGTAAGAAGATGATAGAAGATGTTCTAAAATCTCTAGCAAGATAGGGTATTTATAATACCCATATCCTATTCCTACTAAGCTAATGAAATGCTTAACCAAATCCTACTAAGCTAATGAAATACTTAACCCAATTGTACTAGGTTAATGTATCATTATCCTAATCCTAACAAGCTAATGTAATACTTAACCCAATTGTACTAGGTTAATGTATCATTATCCTAATCCTAATAAGTTACTGCTAGTCCCCAAAGTCTTCAGAAATATTGTTTTAGCCCGGGACAGAATTTTCATGCGCCATCTTTAGTCCTTGGCGTCCAAGATTGGCTTTTCTCCTTTCGTGAAGCTTTCTTTGGCGTCAAGTTATCCATGAAATGCTGAATTCTGCATCATTTATACCTGAAACTTTGCTAATCATGTTCGTTAGCTCACTTACAGGAAAATGGACTAAAAGTGCATGAAATATATAATTTGTTCTCAAAACTAGGCTAAAATATGGGCAAAATATAGTGCTATAGGCGTGTAAATTCGCCTATCATCAACACCCCACACTTAAAGCTTTGTTCGTCCTCGAACAAAATATCATGTCCCTCTAAACATCAACTTAGGGTTTCACAGCAACAACATAAAATATTCATCAAGACAAGCACAACAATTATCAACAAAGAGTAGTTTTCCGATCATTAGTAGAGACCATTTAGCCTTCAACATAGACTCGTGATGGTGGTCAACTCATATTCAAAAGTTAAGGCACAAAGAATCATACACAACTACCCAAAACTCATCAACCATGTGTGTCTCACAATATATTACCCATAATCACTCACAAGTATAGCATATTTTTCAAACATGGGTATCAAAATATCCTTGATCTCACTCTCACAAAGAATTCATGTGCAGCAACTGATGACCATAGGCTTGCCCTTAATGTAATACTCTACTAAATGTCAGAATGCTAAGCTTAGGATCAAGTAGGTCTTTTGATGGTTGTAATGTAGGCTAAGGGACGGGTAGGACTATTTTGGCCAAAAATAGTGACTATGTTCCTAAGCGCTTTAATACATCAGATTATGTCATTAACACTTTTCTTTCTAACAACCTTTCTTTCATTTATTCTACCACCCTTTTTCTCCTCTTTTGTTTTTCGATTTTAAACATGACTAACTTTTCAGTTTTTTCTTCCTTTTTTCTTTTCATAACATACCTCTTATGATAGCACTTCTTTTTCATAACTCATTCAAGCACCAATGCATTCTAAAGCATCATACTCACCCAATTTCCTCTTATTTTGTCACATGACTTTTTCACTTTAAAGCACTTAGGAATTTGGATCAAATTATGGTCTTGAAAAAAAATGGATTAGGCTTACATACGAGGTTTGTCAAAGAAAATAGGCTAAAGGCTCAAAAGGGTTTAACTAGGATGATGTCCATGGGTAGGTAAAAAAAAGGTAAATAATCATAGGTTGCCAAAGAAATGCTAAATCATCTCCTAGACTTGCACTCTTTATTTTCGCTTTACATACATACCAGGCAAGTTCTAGCATCATCCACAAGCACAGAATATACTATTATCTCACACACACAAGGCACATGGTCGACTTTATTTAGAGTAGTATAGACTCTTGTCCCAACAGGTGAAGGAATTGAACCACACAATATCACATAGTGAGTCACAATTAGAGCCTAAATGTCTCAATAGTCATGATTTTAGCACAAACTCTTGTCATAATCTCATGCTGCCTATCAAAATAATTTCATGTGAAGCTAAAAAAAAATTACTACTAAAAAAACTTAAAAAAAATGAAAAAAAATGAAACAAAAACAAAGCAAACAAACATAGATGAGAGTAGAGAAGTATAGCATGCAATACCACCACCCCACACTTAGTCGGGACACTGTCCTCAGTGGAAAATAAATACGAAGAACCTGGTCAGTCGGACTCCTCCTCAATGTCGGGGGTCATACCCCCTTCGTCGGAGTCGTCGTCATCAGAATTCTCCTCCATGTCGGAGTCTGGCATTCGTCTATCATCATCGGTTGGCACGTCGTCATCGAGAGGTTCCTCAAAGTATGTACCTACTCCACACATCTCCCGTGCATGAATATTCATTGGATAGTCATGGTCCAGCTGTTGGAGCTCTGCAGCAGTGGGAGCACGACCTCCACTCATCATTGTAAACCTCATCATACCGTACATATGGCGGGAGAAACTCTCATCCCGAGAATGTCTCTCTGCCTTAGTAAGGTTGATGCCATGTGTTGATTCAGCATCTTTGACCTTTGTGAGGTCAACCTTCTTTGGATTGTGTGGGAGTTTATGATCAGCTGGTTCCTCTTCGATGTCTTCCTTCCTCAAGATTGCAGTCAACAGATTGCCGAAGCTGAAATGGGACCGCTTGTGTAGCCTAGCCTTCCGCATTGTAGATCGGATGATTACCCCAATGTTGATAGGGACATTCGTCATCAATGCGTATACCAAGCACACTCTATCTCTTGTTATTTTTGTGTATTGCGTCCCTGGAATGAGGCAACAGTTGATCATGCGCAACCATATCCTTGCTTCCCTATTCAAAGAAGCATATGGGAAAGTGTTGTGTCGACCAGTGTCCTTGTGTCTACTCCAGCGTGCCATGGATCTTGTTCCACAGAGTGTGTGCCGAATTGCTCTATAAGGAGGTCTGCTGTACAACTCTTTGAATGGTGCTGGATCGACTGAAGGCAAGCCAAGAAAGGAGTTGAAGAAATCCGCATTGAGTTGTAACACTTGGCCCCGAATCTTGACTTCGCTGCCTGTGGTTTTCGGTGACCAGTTGGCATAAAATTCTCTTGTCAAGTCAAGATTACATTCTCCCATGTCGCGGAAGATGAAATCCAGATTTAATGCCATGATCTTCGCCAACATGCGTGGCTCCTTCTTCGCTAGGCTTTCCTTGTTTATCAAGTCGACATGAACATATTTTCTTTCCTAGTTGTTCCTATACCATTCTTTGGCTTCCTCCCCAAGAACCCATTTTATTCTAAACATACGGTGTGGTAATTGCATTGAGGATGATTCTCCTTGCTCCTTGCGGCCTCTTTTCTTGCCCTTTTGGGAAGTGGTAGCCTTCTCCTTGCCTTGTCTCGCTTTGGGTGCCATTGTACCTGAGACTTGAAATAGAGTTCACGTTAGCACAATCTCAATGGATACAATCTATTTATAAGCATTAGGGGTACCACCCCACACTTAGTTTGTTGATACGAATTAGTGAAGTGAAAGTGGTCGATTACTTAGACTTCATCGACATACGTTTTAGGAGCTATATTCCAACAAGAAAATCAGAGATGTATCACTTCTTGCAACCTTTGCAATATTTTCATGTTAGATATATCAAGACTACTACATAGGGATTACCTCATGGTATTATTTCTATCAATAATCACAACCTCCTATGTCGGTAGGCAACTATAATTCTTATTCCGATGAACGGAACATTCTAACATGTAAGTATTCAAGTGACAAGAGTATGCAATGTTCATGACTATAGCAATTCCGCAAGTAGTATAACAATGCATCAAAATCAAATTCAAGTCGGAAACAAGTTAAGAGTATCCTAACGTACATGTTCACTCACTTGGTTTTGTATCAACAATTCAAACACATTAACATCACCAATATTTCTTCAAGATGTAGCAATTCATAATAGACATAGAAACGTAGCACTTACGAAAAATAGATGAAGAACAAAAGAGTACTTACGTGATTGAAGCCTTTGGAGATGTTCTTGTGAAGTAGGAGAGCAAAAAGAAAAGTTTTGAGATGATTTGGAGAGTATGTGCGGCGCCTAGGTCAAGTTTTCAATGTGTTTATGTTTCAAGACTAAGTCTCCTTTATATAGGAAAAGAATGGGTCGGGTTTTGACCCATTTAAAATCGGTTTTGGAGACACAAAGTGACCATAGGCGGCGCCTTTAGCTTTGCCTATGCTTGGCATAGGCGGCGCCTAATGCAAAGCCTTTAGTGAGCATAGGCGACGCCTAGTGCAATGCCTTTAGTGACCATAGGCGGCGCCTTTAGCATGGAATATGAGATTCAGAGACCAAATGCTATAGCATAGGCGGCGCCTATTCTATGGCATACTTGAGCATGGGCGGCGCCTATGCTATAGCACACTAGATTCTGAGACCTTGGGCTATAGTATAGGCCATGCCTTGTTCGTGGCCTAGTTTTACCTAGGCCTAGCCTTGCTCGATGCCTATTTTGTCATGAGCAATGCTCAATCCATAGCCTTATGCATCTTAATTCCTAACTTACCACCTTTACCATGCAATACGTCCA
The DNA here is from genome assembly GCA_030864215.1 of Capsicum pubescens. Lineage (NCBI taxonomy): Eukaryota > Viridiplantae > Streptophyta > Magnoliopsida > Solanales > Solanaceae > Capsicum > Capsicum pubescens. Next base: position 184,247,412 of record CM061538.1, read on the forward strand.
AATCGAACTTTTAAACCAATCACCTCGTTTTACACCTCTTGCACCTACATTTGCTCAAAAACAATAAAAACGATTAGAACGATGGGTTGCCTCCCATCAAGCGCCTTAGTTTTGGTCGTGGCACGACTCTTATTTTTGGATTTTTATTTATCAAAAGCAAAACACATACTAGAACGAAATGAAAAATGAAAAACGATAAACGATAAACGATGGGTTGTCTCCCATCTAGCGCTTGATTTATTGTCGCAGCACGACATAGTTACCTCGAGTACTTAGACTTCGTCGAGATAAGTGATGGCCATGAAGTTTATCGAATCAAGAGGACCGATATAAGGTTTCACACGTTGGCCATTCACTTTGAAGATAACACCATTATTATCTTCCAATTCAACTACTCCAGACGAGTAGACTTGGATAACTTTGTATGGACCAGACCACTTGGATTTTAACTTACCTAGGAAGAGCTTCAATCTGGAGTTGAAGAGAAGTACCATATCATCCTTTTGGAAGTTTCGACGAACAATCCGCTGATCATGATACTTTTTCATCCGCTCCTTGTATAGGTTTGATCTTTCATAAGCATGTAGACGGAATTCATCCATCTCGTTCAGTTGCTCCATCCTCAGCTTCATTGCATCATCCCAATTCAAATTTAATCGCTTCAGTGCCCACAATGCCTTGTGCTCGAGCTCAATGGGTAAGTGACAAGCCTTTCCATAAACTAGTTGATAAGGGGACATGCCAATTGGCGTTTTGAATGCAGTCCTGTACGCCCATAGTGCATCGTCCAGCTTCCGAGACCAATCCTTCCTATTAGCATTTACCGTCTTCGCAAGGATTTGCTTGATCTCTCTATTGGAAACCTCTACCTGTCCACTAGTTTGTGGGTGATAAGGCGTGTCTACCTTATGTTGCTTGACACCATATTTTGCCAACACGGACTTGAATAGCTTGTTGCAAAAGTGAGATCCTCCATCGCTTATGATAGTACGTGGTACTCCAAAGCGAGAGAAGATATTCCTCTTCAAGAACGCTACAACACGCTTTCCCTCATTGTCGGCCAACGCTACAGCTTTAACCCATTTCGAGACATAATCCACAGCAACTAAGATGTACTTCATTCCGAATGAATTTACGAATGGACCCATGAAATCAATACCCCATACGTCAAAGAGCTCTACTTCAAGGATTTTCGTCATGGGCATCTCATGGTGTTTTGAAATAGCACCTTGTCGCTGACATTGGTCGCATCTTCTAACAAAGTCATGAGCATCTCTAAATATGGAAGGCCAATAATATCCACTTTGCAATACTTTTCTTGCCGTCCGATTACCTGCGTGATGTCCCTCAACTTGGGAAGTGTGGCATGCTTCCAATATATTTGGAACCTCTTCATGGGATATACATCGTTGGATAACACCATCCGCGCATCGTCGAAACAAATATGGCTCATCCCAAAAGTAGTGCTGTACATCATGCATAAACTTCCTCTTTTGATGGTAAGATAAATTTGCAGGTATCATATTACTCACCACAAAGTTTGCAAAGTCAGCATACCATGGTAACTCTTCTATTATCGTGGCTAAGATCTCCTCATCAGGGAATGCATCATCAATCTCGATTTCAGGTTGCTCCACATGCTCGTTCTCGAGTCTAGAGAGATGGTCGGCCACTTGGTTTTCGCAACCTCTTCTATCTTTAACTTCGAAATCAAACTCTTGCAGCAGCAATACCCATCGAATTAGTCTTGGTTTTGCATCCTTCTTTGTCATTAGATACCTAAGAGCTGCATGGTCTGTATGAACGATCAACTTAGTACCCAATAGGTAGGCACGAAACTTCTCAAACGCATACACAACCGCTAGGAGCTCTTGTTCAGTAACAGTGTAGTTCCTTTGGGCTTCATTTAGGACCTTACTCGAATAGTAGATAGGATGAAATAGCTTCTCCTTTCTCTGACCAAGTACAGAACCAACGGCTACACCACTAGCATCACACATGACTTCGAACGGGAGAGACCAATCTGGTGCTACCATGATAGGGGCTTCAATGAGTTTTCCTTTGAGGAATTCGAATGCCTTCAAGCAATCGTCATTGAAGTCAAACTTCGCATCTTTCTCTAAGAGTTTGCACAATGGACTAGCAATTTTGGAGAAGTCTTTGATGAACCGACGATAGAAACCTGCATGGCTACGAACACCCTTCACCGAAATTGGAGGCGGTAGCTTCTCAATGACTTCAATTTTCGCTCGATCAACCTCAATTACTCTTTCGGAGATTTTGTGCCCAAGAACAATACCTTCTTTTACCATGAAGTGGCACTTTTCCCAATTCAGCACTAGGTTGAATTCTACACATTTTTGCAACGCCATACTTAGGTTTGTCAAGCACGCTTCAAAAGTCTCACCAACAACTGAAAAATCGTCCATGAATACCTCCAAAGTGTCTTCAACCATATCAGAAAAAATGGACATCATGCAACGTTGAAAGGTGGCTGGTGCGTTACATAGCCCGAATGGCATACGCTTGAAGGCAAACGTACCATATGGGCATGTAAATGTTGTCTTCTCTTGGTCTTCGGGAGCAATACAAATCTGATTATAGCCTGAATAACCGTCTAAGAAACAAAACCATCCTTTCTCCGCTCATCGATCTAGCATTTGGTCCATAAATGGCATTGGAAAGTGATCTTTGAGCGTCCAAGAATTCAGCTTCCGGTAGTCCATGCATACTCTCCATCCAGTGACGGGTCTGAGTGGAATAAGTTCATTTTTCTCATTCGTGACCACTGTCATGCCTCCTTTCTTGGGAACACATTGTACCGGGCTTACCCATGTACTATCAGAGATTGGATACACAACCCCTGCGTCTAACCACTTGATAATTTCTTTCTTCACCACTTCTTGCATAGGTGGGTTTAGACGTCTTTGATGCTCAATGGTTGGTTTGCAATTTTCTTCAAGCTGAATCTTGTGAGTACAAATCCCAGGTGGAATACCAATAATATCCGCAATGGTCCATCCAATGGCTCTAATATACTTCCGTAGAATAGCAATAAGAGCTGCAACTTGTTGCTCACCCAAATCTGCTTCCACAATGACTGGAAGTGTTCTTCCGCTTCCTAAGAATGCATACTTTAAATGTCTTGGCAGCTCCTTCAATTCTAACGTGGGTGGCTCTTCAATAGATGGCTTAGCTGGTGGTGTGGGTCAATTTTTAAGATCAAGGTCCAGCTTCTTGGGAGCATAACGATATGTCCCTAATCCTGATAGAGCACAAATAGCTTCTTTGCAATTTTCAGCATCCTTACTCTCTCCATTCATGAGCACAACCGCCAAAGGGTCAGCAATGATTTGCTCTTCTTTAAGTAATTCTTTCGGATCATCAAAGAAAACATCAGCCACCGAGAATACACTCAGATCTTTGGGTTGCTTCATTGATTTGCAAACATCAAAGCAAACCACTTCGTCATTTATTCGGAATGAAAGCTCATTAGCTCTCAAATCAATGAGCACACTTCCTGTAGCAAGGAAAGGGCGTCCCAAGATTATGGGAACCTCTGAGTCCGCTTCACAATCCAAAATAACAAAGTCTGCTGGAAAGATGAATGAAGAAACCTTTACCAAGACATCACATAGGATACCAACAGGTCGTTTTACCGACCTATCCGCCATGATGAGCCTCATATTGGTTGGAGTAGGATCACCCAACCCTAACTTTTTATAGATAGATAATGGCATCAAATTGATGCTGGCTCCTAAATCACATAGTGCTTTGGCAAAATTCAAAGATCCAACGGTGCAAGGAATAGTGAAAGCTCCGGGGTCAGCCTTCTTCTGAACTATTGATCGGGTAGCGATTGCGCTGCAGTGATGGACATTATCTTTCAACTCATAACTTGCTGCCCGCTTCTTTGTCAAAAGATCCTTCATAAATTTTGCATACCCAGGCATTTGTTCAAGTGCTTCCACCAATGGAACATTAATGGTCAGCTGCTTTAACATAGTCATGAATTTGCTGAACTTCGTATCATCCGCCACCTTCTTTAATCTTTGGGGAAAAGGTGGTGGTGGGTATGGAATTGTTCTCTCCACAGATTTCTTCTCATCTTGCTTCCGTTTTTCAGCTTTTCCAGGCTGCACGTCGTGAGGAGTGACGTTAAGGACGTTAGGATCGGCTGCTGCGGCATCTTCCCCTTTCGCCTTATCATCAATTTCTGCTTCTTCATCAGCCACTTGCTTGCCTTTTTCTGGAGTTTCCAGCACCTTACCACTTCGGGTAGTGATGGCCATGCATGACCCATCATTCCTTGGGTTTTGCACAGTATCGCTAGGTAAAGTGCCAGCCTTTCTTTGATTGAGTGCTGCTGAAAGTTGGCTCAATTGTTGCTCTATTTGCTTGATTGAAGTGGAATGAGAATCAACTAATTGCTTCATAGAGGACAAATCATTTATTACCTCTGTTACTCCTGCGCTCATTGCTTCCACTCCTTTCAGTAGTTTAGCCATCATGTCTTCCATACTTCCCGAACTAGATGTGGTGGCGTCACGTCTTCCAGGGGGAACATACACACCACTTTTGTCATTCTTGTTCTTCCAACTATCTTGGTCCTTGTTTCTATATTTATCATAATAGTTCCGACCTTGGTTTCCTTGGGTATTACCTCGGAAACCCCCCTGATTGTTCAAGTAGTTGGCTTCCTCTTCCGAATCAGATTCGTCTCTTCCTTTTGACGCAATAGCTTTCACTTTTTCGGTCTTCCCTGATAATAAATGCTTTGTAAGAAGATCCACTTGTGTTTTCATGTGCGCCATATCTTGATCACGTTCTTCTTCTCTTCTCCTTTGGTCTGCGGTCATGCCAATAGATAAAGTAGAGCTTGCTACCTCAGAATCCCTGGTATGCCAAGCTCTACTTTGTTTCATCATACGATCTATCATATTGCTTGCTTGACCAAAGGTGAGATCCATAAAGGATCCTCCAGCCGCATTATCCACCACTGGTTTAGTTATTGAATTCAGGGCTCTATATAATATCTCCATTAGGTGAACATTAGTCATATGATGGTTTGGGCACCTCGCTAGCTTTTTCTTGAACCTCTCCCATGTTTCATGAAGAGCTTTAGTGGGAAGCTGACGAAAGTTGCTGATTTCATCTCTCAATTGTGCTCTTTTGGATGGCGAAAAGAATCTTTCTAGGAAAGCGTCTCTCAATTGCCTCCAATTTGTAATAGAATTAGGAGTCAGCCCATTCAACCATAGAGTTGCCTCCCCAGACAGAGACAATGGAAATAGACGCAATCGAATTGCATTCTGACCAACACCAGGATTGTCAAACGACTTGCATGTAGAAATAAAGTTGATGAGATGCATATTCGGATCATCGCCTGCTAGTCCACCAAATAATCCCTTGAGTTGTAATAACTGAATCATGGTGCTTGTGATGTTGAACTTGGCTTCGGGCGCTAATGGTGGAGGAATAATGGCTCCTGTGGCTCCGGCTCCATCAAGATCATCATCATCGTCGTCCAAAGCTGGTTGCATGGGTTGGCGATCATACCTAAACCGAGCTTGTCGACCTCTTTTGTTGGCAGGTGTTGCGATTTCAGCATCTCGCCTAGGGTTTAGTAACTCGTCATCTCTTAAATCCTCATTGTCAGGATTTGGTGCTCGCCCAGGGTTATCAATGTTTTGTTGGTGTACTTGGGCGGCGGCAAGAGCAGCTAATCTCGCCTGTTCCTGTTGAGCAGCCATCCTTTCGATTTCCGTTTGTGCCTCCATTCTGCCAATGCGTTGTGGTTCAGGATTGATAGGTAATAACGGTTGACCAGAACTTCGAGTTTGGGGCATGCACTGAATAAAAACCTGCAGAAAACAAAAACAAAAACTAAGAGTAAAAGTACGAGAATCTTTGACCAAAGGGTCTAGTAATTATTACGAACTTAATTGACACTTGTATTCCCCGGCAACGGCGCTAATTTTTGATAACGCTCAATCTACAGCTCTCGTAGGAGTGTAAAGCGGTCGTTAGCAAATATAGAACCCAACAGGGTTGGGTATCGATCCCACAGGGAATAGCTTGGTCAACAAGTAAGTAAAGATTACTAGACTTTTAGTGCAAGTCTCGTAAAAAGGGGGGAGTCTTGTCGTGCAAGTAATGTAACCAAAATAAGAGAAAAACGGCAATAGCAAAAGAAAGAATGATTAGTAGGTTGTGAAACAATGAGAATTGAGGAGTTGGGGTTATGTCCACCTTCTGATTTATACGTCTCTATTGGCTATGAGTGTGCGGAATTCAGACATGCATGTGCTTATAGAGAATTGTATTCGATGGTAAATCCAGGCGTTTTTCGACCTATTCGAGGATTATTTCACTTTAACTCTTTCGAGCTTAAAGCGTGTCTAACGGTACGAATTCTCCAAGAGGTTAATCCAGTTACGGCACTAACTTTTTAATAGGGGATGGGACCCTACTACCTTGACATTATCTCTTTTCCAGACAGATAACCTTTCTTTCGAACAAGTTAAATGTTATACTGGCGTATTCTTGCGTTTGCAACCACAAAGAATTTAGATTAAGATGAAGAGAATAATGATATAAGCAGCATACGTGTCACGAACTCATAAACTCACAGCAATAGATAGTATCTCATACGGCTTCCATAACCCCAACAGAGAAGTTTAGTTACCCATGAATGCGAAGGAAATCACAATTGACATTGTTGTTATACCACAATTAAGATTTCACGTTTATAATGGTGTGGTAGGCGTTTAGGCATGAATTCCTTAGCAAGGTAACGTTTCTCTTGTTGCGGAATTTAAGAATTGAATAGATGAGTAGAAGAAGAAAAATAGAATTAATGGAAGAATTAGAAGAAGAGTTGTAGAGTAATAGAATTGAAAGTAAGAAGATGTAAGAAGATGATAGAAGATGTTCTAAAATCTCTAGCAAGATAGGGTATTTATAATACCCATATCCTATTCCTACTAAGCTAATGAAATGCTTAACCAAATTCTACTAAGCTAATGAAATACTTAACCCAATTGTACTAGGTTAATGTATTATTATCCTAATCCTAACAAGCTAATGTAATACTTAACCCAATTGTACTAGGTTAATGTATCATTATCCTAATCCTAATAAGTTACTGCTAGTCCCCAAAGTCTTCAGAAATGTTGTTTTAGCCCGGGACAGAATTTCCATGCGCCATCTTTAGTCCTTGGCGTCCAAGATTGGCTTTTCTCCTTTCGTGAAGCTTTCTTTGGCGTCAAGTTATCCATGAAATGCTGAATTCTGCATCATTTATACCTGAAACTTTGCTAATCATGTTCGTTAGCTCACTTACAGGAAAATGGACTAAAAGTGCATGAAATATATAATTTGTTCTCAAAACTAGGCTAAAATATGGGCAAAATATAGTGCTATAGGCGTGTAAATTCGCCTATCATCAGTGCTCACCTTTAAATATAGGTCTGAACTTCTAACTAGAGTTCAGGCCACGTGTCAACCCTTGGAAGATGTTCTCTACTCAACAAGAAGAAGAGTACAGGTAGAATAAGTACATCAACAAGTACCGATAAGCATCATAGGTTAACTAACTTACCAATGTATAATTAAGCAAGCCAAATGGTATAAAAATGATCATAACGGATTCTATAAGTAAAGTATCAATTAACTAAGCATATTATGTATCATAACATTATTAGAAGTTTCAAGTTTACCTTTACTGACTTTGACACTTGGCCAATTCAATCCATAACTCAACAATATTTAAATCATAATAAAGCACTTAATCTATATGTATGAGTGTATGTATGTAAGATTTTTGCATCGTCTCTTACCTTCTCAATCCCATTATCAATATCACATCATGCAAATATTGTACCCGATCCATTATCATATCATATCATATCATATTCATACAAGCATGGTATCCGATTATAATAACAAAAAATATCATCACCATGAAAATGAAATGTAATGCAGTCATTAATTCTTTAATCATTCTAGAAGGAAATCATAAATGTCAAAATCACAAACAAGCATAAAGCCAAAAAATTCTAAGAGCTACCAAAAAACCATAGCCTACCTCAACTTTTTTGCTCAATGTCACCCTTAAACCACACTTTTTCCCTTTCAATATTGTTCTTGATCTATAACAACAAGAATATACACTCATTTTAATAGTTTTTCAATTTAAAATTATTAGGGATCAAAAACCACAGATTTTAGACATAAAATTACCCTATTTTCTATAATTTAGGAATTTCTAGCTTGTAAACCTCATGAATTTTACTTAGAGTAGCATAAACAACCATAATACCAGTCTGATTAGTGCTATCTAACATCCTAGGATCATTACATATTGAATATATAAACAATCTCACGACTTTTCATCAATTTCCTTCAACTATCATTAAAACCCAAAACCCACCATTAATTCATTAGCCAATGATTTTATAAGGTTAAACAAAGTAAATTCAAGTCTAGAATGTAATTACTTACCTTCAAAGATGATCAACTCCACAAAATCTTTGAAAATTGTTTTTCCCAGAGCTCTATGGTGTTTTTAAAAAATGTGGGCAATGAATTTTTTTTTGGAATGTTAAAACTAAAATTTTATTATATGTTACTGTTGTAGTGGATAACTACCACTGCAGCGGTTCAGGCCATTTTTCATGGAGGTTGTCATTGTGGTTCTTATTGTTGTTGCAACAATTAGTTTTTCCTCTACAATAATCTGAAGTAGAAACTCGGATCCTATCATTATTTTCCTTATTTTACAACACACACCATGAATTTCAACATTATGAACCCAACCCATCCATGATAAATGCTATAACTAAAGTTTTATAACTCAATTTCATATGTTGAAAGATAAAATCACAACAATACTCGTTGGATATTTACTTATCATTTTAAATCCTATTACTACAAAACACATTATTACCAAATTTTGTTTGATCAACACATCCTAAAAAACAAGACAATCCTGACTAGCCTTGAATCCTCAAAAATTAACCAAAGGTAGTGTAGGTACAAATTTCACCTCTTATTTTAGTGTAAAAATATTTTGGCTCATTATATTAGATACCAATTTACCATTCGTTTATCCTTGAGTGACAACTGGACCAAACAAAAAAAACATAGCCACTAAAAGAGAAAATAGATGAATTAATAAATGAATATGGATATTGCTTATGCATATCCTCTTCTATATCACATGTAGACTCATTTATATTATAGCTCCTCAAGTGAACCCTCACAGATGGAATAACTTGTGTCCTTAACTTCCTTACATTTTTATTCAAAATGCCAATCGGTTACTCTTTATTGGATAGTTCCTTATCAAATAATCCTGTCTCCTACTAAATAATAAATTCACCCTATCCATGATAATTCTTTAATAATATGGCATGAAATACAGGGTTAACCCCAGACATACAAAAGGGTAAGGCCAGCCTATATGCTACCGACCTACTTCTTTCAACACCGCAAAGGGTTATATGCATCTTGGGATCAACTTTACTTTGTGTTCAAATCGCATCACGCCCTTCATTGGTGACATCTTTTATAGTGCCTTCTCCTTTTCTCAAACTTCATGTCTCTCAACTTTTTGTCGGTATATTCCTTCTATCATTTTTGAGCCGCTATGAGCTTCTTCTATATGAATCCTATCTTCTCCATAAGGTCATTGAGAATATATGTTCCCCAAGGAATCATCTCAAATGCGTTAAACCACCCAATTAGTGACCTACATCATCTACCATATAATGCCTCAAAAGGAGCTATATCAATGCTAGAGAGGTAGCTATTTTTGTTGGAAATTTTACTTAATGGTAAGTATTGGTCTTACTAACCCCCAAAATCTATAAGGAAGCATAAAGAATGTACTCAAGCACTTGGATGGTCCATTTTGATTGACCATCGGTTTGTGGTTGAAAATTCATACTTAGGTCCAATCTAAAACCCAACACAAATTGAAACCTTTCCAAAACATTAGAAGTGAACTAATAACTCCTATCTAACACAATGGACACTTGTATTTCATATAATCTTACAATTTCCTTCACATAAATCTTAGCCAACTTGGCCGTATTATAATCAACTCTTATCGGAATAAAGTAGGTTGATAGTTGGTCGCTTAAAAGTAACAAAATAAAATCATATTTCCTTATGATTATTGGAAGACCAACTACAAAATCCATCGTAATCAATTCGTACTTCCATTTCAAAATAGGTATCTAATGTAAGGTACCACTAGGAATTTGGTGTTCGTATTTAATTTGATGGCATTTTGACTATTAACCACAAAATCTACAATGTCATGCTTCATTTTTCACCATTATTAATATTGCCTTATTTCTTGATACATCTTGTTGACACCCAAATTTATAGAGTACTTAGAGTTATGGTCCTTGCTGGAATGGTTGGAATCAAGTTATCTAAAATAGGTACACAACCGACCTCTAATTATCAAGGGCCCTTCATCATCCAGACTGAACTCCTTCGCCTTTCTTTGTAACACCTTTTCTCTAAGGTTGTTCATTCCTTATATTTGAACTTATTTTTCTAAATTTGATCATAGAAAGTGGACCTAACCTCCAAGTGTTCCAAAACTTTTCCTTTAAAATTTTCCTGGAAGCTTGAAAAATCGTTAGCCAAAGACCATACCAGTCTTGTCAGTGGGTGCCTAGAGACATCCAGCATTGCTAAGGTCACCATGCTAATATGGTTTTGACTTAGTGTATCAACTACCATATTTAATGTACTTAGTGGATATAGGATTGAGACATTATAGTCTTTAATCAACTCCATCCATCTTTTCTATCTAAAATTCAATTATTTTTGGGTAATATGTGATGTAAGTTGTGGTGGTGAGTGAGGTTCTCACACTTTACCCCGAAGAGATAGTGTCTAAAAATTTTAAAGTAAATACCATGACTGTCAATTACAAGTCATTCGTAGGGTAGTTTTTCCCATAGGAATTCAATTATCTCAAAGCATAAGCAATCACATTAAGATCTTCCATTAACATAACACCTAACCAATGTAAGGCATCAAAAAATACAATAAAATCTTTAGCCTCAGTAGGCAGGATTAGTATTGGAGACAAAGTCAACAAACTTTTAATCTTTTAAAAGATATCCTCACACTTGTCATCCCATTCAAATGGAAATTCTTTCTAAGTCAAGCGATTCATATGTGAAGAAATTATAACAAACCCTTTAATAACCTAGTTGTAGTAACTGGTCAACCCTATAAAACCATATATATCTATCACGGTTTTTGATCTGGCCCAATTCTTAACATCTTCAACCTTTGGAGGATCCATCATAACCTCTTATTTAGAAACCATATTCCCCAAGAAAGAAACCTAAGAAATCTAGAATTTTCACTTAGATTACTTAGCATACAATTGTTTCTTCTTCAACTACTCAACACAATATGCAAATGAGTTTCATGCACTTCTTCACTCATAGAATAAACAAGAATATCATTAATAAACATAATAATGAATGAATCCAAGAAGTACATAAATTCTTCATTTATCAAGATAATCTAAGTGTTTGGGGCATTGGTTAAACCAAAAGACATAACAAAAAATTATAATGCCCATAATGAGTTTAGAAAATGGTCTTCGGGATGTCGTCTGCCCTAATTTTTAAATGATGATATCCCAACCTCAAATTAATATTAAATAATACTGTAGCTACCTGTAATAGGTCAAATAGATTATATATCCTAGGCAAAGGGTATTTGTTAAGAATGGTCACCTTATTTCACTAGTGGCAATCTATGCACATCCTCATGCTACCATCTTTATTTTTCACAAACAACAGTGGTGCATCCCAACAAGAGACACTTTGGTGAATAAAACCCTTTTAACAATTTTTGGAATTGGAACTTCAACTCTCTTAAATCTATAGGTTCTATATAGTACAAAAGGATAAAAATAGGTCTAATCCTCAACTCTAAGTCTATACAAAATCCAACTCCCCAATTTGAATGTGTATCCAAGAATTCATTTGAAAACACTTCTAGAAATTCACATACTACTAAAACTAATACTATAGGACAAAATACATATTTATCATCCCTAAGAAGGGCTGAAAATTCACTATATCCCTTCCTTACTAATTTGGGCATGAGTTGCAGACATAACTGTAATACCTTAAGTTTTTTTATCTCTAGACCCACCAATATTAAAATAATTAAATTAGCTTTCCAATGCCACCAATCCCTTCTTAATACGATATCGGGGTAAAAACATATTGTTAATTTACTAAGGCACTGTCACACAGCCAGTGACGACGCCTCTGACAAAGACTTTTTGTCAGACTAAAGAAGTCGCCATGTGGAGTCATTGTCATAACAGTGTAAAGACCCTATTTAAAATTCTCACAAATTTCTAGAAGAAGTCACGACTTCTCAATCTATAACTCGTAGGGTCTAACAATAAGTCATGACCTAGAGTCATGACAAGAGGAGAAAAATTATGGCTCCTCAATGTTATGATAATGGCTTCTAGTAATGACTCATGTAGTATGATAATGAGTCATCACCAAGGGTCGGATGAGTTTGTGCTTCAATTATGGATAAATTTCTCCCCATTGAGTTGAGGAAAACCAAGGTAGAAGAGTTCATAAACCTGATTCAAGGCAATATAAGCGTAAAAGAGTATTCTCTTAAGTTCACTCAGCTAGTAAGGTATGCTCCAACTATGGTTGCAGACTCTAGGGACTGAACTAGCACATTTTTGTCAGGTATTTATGAGAATTTTTTCAAGAAGTGTAGGATGGATATATTGGTTGAGGATATGGACATCACCATATTAATAGTCCATGCTCAACAAATTAAAGAGGAGAAGGAAAAAGAGAGTAAGAGGGCTAGAAGTGGTGGCTTTAATTTCTCTCAGCAGTGGCCAGATGGTGGCAATCATTCTTAGATTTGCTAGAAACCTTTAATTGCAGCCCTATCTTCTTGTAGTGCTCAAGTACCAAAGTTTAGACTAGATACTTGATATAGAGTTCCAAGATAAAGTCCTAGGGTAGTGAATATAGTGTTTGCACTAACCCAATATGTAAGAAATATGGTAGGAACTATAAGAGTGAGAGTATTGTAGGTAGTGATGCTTGTTTTGGTGTGGAAAGTTAGGCCACGGAGTGATGGATTTCCTAGTGGTTGCAGAGATAGGTAAGGATGTTCTTCACAAAAGCCAGTCTAACTTTTTAGCAATTCCAGCAAGGTGCTCGACTTAGTAGGGTGCCACATCTAGTACAATTGATGGGAAACATCAAAATAGGTTTTATGCCCTTCATACAAGACAGTATTAGAAGGGTTAACCTGATATGGTTACGTGTAAACTACCAATTTTTCATATTCATATTTATGAATTATTAGACCCCGGAGCCACACTTTCCTTCCTCACCCCTATATAGAAGTACATTTTGGTGTTATCCCCAAAGTTTTCACAAAAAAATTCTCAGTTTACACTCCAAATAGTAGTTCAATCATAGCCAGATGGGTATAATTTCCAACTCATAGTATCCCAGAAAGGTACTTCAGTCGACATTGTAGAGATAGACAAGACTGACTTTGAAGTTATTCATGGAATTGATTGGCTACACTCTTGCTATGCCTCTACTGATTGTAGAAATAGAGTAGTCCAATTTTAATTTTTGAATGAGTTAGTCTTAGAGTGGAAGGGTAGTACCTCGGTGCGTATAGGTCGGTTTGTCTCGTTCCTTAAGGCAAGGAAAATGATCTCCAAATGGTGCATCTATTATCTGGTTTAAGTGAAAGACTCAAGGTCTGAAAACCCAAAATTTTGAGTTAGTTCCAATCATAAAATAATTTTTAAAAGTGTTTCGTGAAGATCTACCCATAGTTTCTCTTGAGCGAGAAATTGACTTCAAAATAGATTTTTTTTCTAGATACCTACCCTATTTCAATTCCATTTTATAGAATGGCTCCATTCGAGCTCAAGGAGCTAAAGGAACAATTGAAAGATCTTTTGGATAAGGGTTTTAACAGTCCTAGTGTCTCTCTATAAGGTGCTCGATTTCTCTTCATGCACAAGAAAAATAGTTCTCTCAGAATAAGCATCGACTACCGTCAGTTGGAACAAAGTCATAGTTAAGAATAAGTATTCGATCCCCAAGATTAATAACTTGTTTGACCAACTTCAGGGTTCCAATTATTTATTAAAGATAGACCTCAAATCAGTCTATCATCAGCTTAGATTCAGAGATGTGACATTTCGAAGTCAGCCTTTAAAACCCAGTATGGTCACTTTGAATTTGTCGTTATGTCTTTCAGACTAACGAATACTTTAGTATCTTTTATGCACTTAGTGAACATGGTGTTTAAGGAGTACTTGGATATATTCATTATAATCTTTAGAGATGAAATCCTTATTTATTCTCAGAGTGAGGATGAACACACAGATCACTTGAGGATTGTCTTGTAGACTCATAAAGATCACCAACTATTTTTCTAAGTTCAACAAGTGTGAATTCTTGTTGAAATTGGTAGCATTACTTAGTCATATTAGTTTGTGTGAAGGAATTAAAGTTTATCCTCAAAAGACCAAAGCAATGAGGAAATTTAGTCCCATTTCTCCATTAAATATTAGGACTTTCTTGGGCCTAGCTAGCTACTACAGACGATTTATTGAAGGATTTTTCACTATTGCTTCTCCGATGTCCAGAACGACTTAGAAAAAAGTCAAATTCCAATGGTACTATTTTGGTAAGAAGAGGTTTTAAGAATTTAAGACTTAACTCTCCTCCACTCCAAGTTACGCTCTGCCAAAGGGTTCAAATAGATTTGTGGTTTATTGTGATGCTTCTAAAGTTTTTTTTGTTGTGCGTTGATGTAGTGGAGCGTGGTTAGATCATATGACTTTAGATAACTCAAATCTCATGAGAATAACTACCCAAATCATGATTTTGAGTTGGCAACAATCGTGTTTTTCATAATGAGTTGGAGGCATTATTTTTTGGGGGTTCATGTGGATGTGTTCACTGATCACAAGAGCCTTCAATATGTGTTCATCCAGAAAGATCTATATATTTGTTAGATAAGTTGGATAGAGTTGTTGAAGGACTATGATATGAGTGTTTTGTACCACCTTAGTAAGGGTAATGTTTTGGCTGACGCCGTTAGCAGGTTTTCTATAGGGAGTGTTGCTTACTTTTGAGAATAAGAAGAAAAACTTAGTTCGTGAGGTTCAACAGCTTTATAGGTTGTGATTTTGGTTCGTTTATTAAACCGAAGGTAATGTATTGGTTTAGAGCGCTCTGTAGTCTTCATTGGTAGCCGAGGTGAAGAAAAATAATGTGATCCTATTTTTGTTGGGTTTAACGAAGTAGTCCAGACTTACAAGGTTGAGGTTTTCTCTAAAGAGGGAGATGGTGTTCTTTCCTGTTAGGGAAGATTGCATATTCCAAAGTGGATGACTTGAGACAACGGATGTTAGAAAAATCTCAAGGTTCCTTATATTCTATTCATCAAAGATCCACTAAGATGTACCATGATTTATGAGAAGTCTATTGGAGGATGGAATTAAAAAGGATATTGCATAATTTGCTGCTAAATGTCTGAATTGCCAACAGGTTAAGGTTGAGAACTAGAGATCTGGTGGTATGCTTTAGGAATTTAGTATTCCTTCTTGGAAGCGGGAAGTAGTGAATATAGACTTTATTATAGGGTTGTCTCGTACTCAACGGCAACATGATTCTATTTGGGTTATCGTGGACCAAATGACTAAGTCAGCCCACTTCTTCCCAGTTAACTCTTGAGATTCAGCCAAAGATTTTGCTAAACACTATTTTAGGGAGTTAGTGAAATGACATAGTGTCACAACTCAAACCAGGGCCTGGACGTGATGGGAATCTCAAGTCAACCAAGGACCAGAGACCACCCCCTTTACCTCACCAAAATGAACATAACACAAGTGACAACAGATGAATTCTAACATATAACAAGATAGAAAGTAATAAGTTCGAATACATCAAAGAGTGTTAATATCAATACTCAATCAACGGTAATATCCACCAAGCCTCTATGATAAAAAACAACCTATATCAGGAGATTCATCTGACCCTGAAAATGATAATGTAAATGGGGAGTCTTTGATTCTAATTTATGGAAGGAAAAAATTATGGAATGATCAATTCTTCTCGAGAATGAAAGCTCACCACTTTACCATAACGACCGGATCTGAGATCACCTATCATTGTGTAGGAAAAGTAGAAGTGCCTTCGGACCCTGCATCATATGGGAATATAGTTCTGGAGATGGTTAGTGGGGTGAGCACTAGCATGTAACTCAAGATGAGGGTAAAATAATGCCAGTCAAAAGTTCAATTTCAAACTCATAGTAAATATTCACATACATGGATACATATATATATAATAATAATAATAATAATAATAATAATAATATTGGGGTAGGGAACAAGGTTTAGCATCATAGTAAAACATTATACTGGACAATGTAGCTCAACCATCATAAATAGACACCCATGGGCTGTATGGGTTCAGCTCCTCTACAGAAAGGGCCTTAGTGTGTGTTAGCCACATGAACTGAAGGTATCAAAGAAGACCAGGGAATTTCCTGACCCCTCATCAATCCTAGATACAAAATATATCAATAGTGTTAATCATGCACACAGTCATCAAGACCAACCCTCAAGTTGGCAAACGTCAGTTTCCAATATAAGTTAATCAAGACCCATACCTTGACGTCTTAGCTACATAACACCCATTAAGACTAATTAAAACAAGTTTCACATAACCCATTTACTAACCAAGGAATTATTCATTAAGGCACGCCGCAGGTATCATAATATCATTTAGCTTGCAATCTCAAAATTATTCCATTACAATTCCATTAATAAGGGGGATGCCTCGACAACTTTTGTTCATTAAATTAAAATATAGCCAACAAGTCTTTCAAAATCCATGTTCATTTTTAACCATTTCTGAAATGCAATAAGATAGGTAAGTAAGTCAAACTAAGGGATAATTCTACAACTCAAGCCATTTACACAAGTGGGATGAGGAAATATAATTGTTCAAAACCAATGTCCATGTTCAAAACATCAATTGGGGGATTACCTAGACCCTCATTCCAATTCCCATACCCATGCACCCCATTAGTTAAAAAAATATGCAATGCAAAGCATGAACTACACAAGAAAACCATGGGAAAACAATTCAAGAATCATCAATTCCAAAACCCTCAAATCATGTTAAAAACCACATAAAAATCCATAAAATTAAACCATTTAAAACACATAATTTTCACAAAATAAGATTCGGGGAAGATAACGTGCCTAAAAGTATCACAACTATGGAGAGAAATCACCCTTGAAAGCCTTGATTGACCAACTTCTTGGAAACCCTAAGTATTCTTCACCTTGCGGATTTGTGAGAGGTTGAGAAGTTATTTTTATTTGTTTCAGAGTGATGATGATATCTTAAAGGGGTTTTAAGTTATGGGTCATGATTGGGGAAGAGTGGAAATGTCAAAGGTTCCCTTAATGAAACACAAAAGAATTGTTGCCCAATCTTTATGGGCGACCTTACAACTCGTAGGGTCACCTTACAACTCGTGACCTCTATTCGTAGTCTTTAAAACATCCATGGGCACCCACACTGTTTTGGCTATGAGTCGTACCATGCGGTACATATTCAAACATTACGGTTAGTTTGGTCAAATCATAGGCAAGACAGAACATTGGTGCATCCCATTAGTTTGGGTATGAATGGGACTATATGACTCGTATATAGTGTTTCTCGTTAACTGCCAACCGTATTTATAATATAAACATGGAAAATCTACATTGTTCAGGCTATGATTGGGTCCTATGAACCAGAATGACACGCTTTGACTCATAGGGAGAGTCATAATCTAGGCATTAAGACCATAGGTTACAAAATTTTCAAGGACCCAAATCCAGGGTATTTAATTCTCTGCCTTAGGATCATTCATCCTCGAATGATGGGTCAAGGCATTCACTAGAACGATTTAACAAAGATCACAACCACACTTACCTTTGACAAAAACAGAAAACAAAAAATTTAGGGAATATACATACCTCAAGCACGATAATTCAAAGCGAGAAACAAGAATGGATATTTGCACTGCATGTCCTCTTCGGCTTCCTATGTAGGTTCTTCTACCTTATGATTCATCCCTAGACGTTTCCAAGAAGCCATATCTTTAGTCCTCATATGAAAAGCTTGAATATAAAAAATCCTAACCACACTTCCTCATAAGATAAGGAATCCAAAATGCCAACACTCTCCAAACGAACAACCAAGGAAGGATCACCCATGTACATATTCAATAATGAAATACTAAACACTGAATGAATGGAACCCAAACTAGAAAAAAACTCAAAATCATAAGACACATGGCCCACTTTCCTCAAAACACAAAAGGGACCAACATACCGGGGACTGAGCTTCTCTTTCTTACCAAACCGCATCACTCCCTTCATGAGAGATACCTTCAAGAACTCTAAATCATCCACATTAAACTCCAACTCCCCATGCCTTACATACTTATAGGATATTTGTTGGCTTTGGGTGGCCTTAAGTCTATCCTCGATCACCTTCAACTTTTCAATGGCTTGGTGAATCAAGTTGGGATCGAATAACCTATTCACACCAACCATAAACCACCCAATAGGGTACCTACACTTCCTACCATAAAAGGGACCTGAAAGAAGCCATCCCAATACTTGAGTGAAAACTATTATTATATGCAAACTCTAAGTGAGGAAAATGATTAACCCAGCTACCACCAAAATCAAGCACACAAGACCTTGACATAACATTCAAAGTATGAATCATTCTCTCCGCTTGACCATCTATTTGAAGATGAAATGAGGTACTAAGGTTCACCTTAGTCCCTAATTCTCTTTGAAAAGAATTTCAAAAATGGGATAGAACTGCGTACTATAATCAGATATGATAGAGATAGCACACCATGAACTTTACAATCTCCTGAAGGAAGAGATTGGCATTATCCTCCATAGTATAAGTAGTGTTCATTGGCAATAAGTGAGCAGGCTTAGTCATCCTATCGACGATGAACCAAAATAAATCAAAAATGATTTTGAGATTGTGGAAGATTGGTAACAAAATCCATATTGATAACTTACCACTTCCACACAAGCAGCTCAATCTCTTGATACAAAATTGTCGGTCCTCAAGTGTTCAACCTTCACTTGTTGACACATCATGCAATTAACCACAAATTTGTCATGTCCTGCTTCATGTTATTCCACCAGTAGATCTTTTTCATACCATGGTACAACTTCGTCAAACTAGAATGAATAGTGTACCTTAACTCATGACCCTCATCCAAGATCCTCCCTCGCAGCCCATCAACATTAGGAACACACAATCTACCTTGGTACCTCAAGATACCATCACCACCAATCTCAAAATCTATCGCCTTCTGGTGACCCACATCATCCTTGATTCATATCAAAATAAAGACCAAAACCTACTTCTCTTTCACATAAGAACCTAGGGAGGACTTTACCACCTCTTGAGTAATCACACCACCGTCCTTAGAGTCTAAAAGATGAACTCCATGAGTAAATAAATGGTGAATATCCTTCACCAACCCTAAATTTTCCTCATCAACATGAGACAAGCTCACCATATATAATCTACTAAGTGTATCGGCAACCACGTTAGCTTTATATGGTTTATAAATGAGACTCATATCATAGTCTTTAAGCAACTCAAGCTATCTCTTTTGCCTAAGATTCATTTCTTTCTGGGTGAATACATACTGCAATCTCTTATGGTCTGAGTATATGTAAACATGAACCCCATATAGGTAATGGTGACAAATCTTCAAAGCAAGGAATACCGCCAACAACTCCAAGTCATGAGTTGGATAGTTCTTCTCATGCACCTTCAACTGCCTAGAAACATATGCCACAACCTTGCCTCGCTGCATCAACATACAACCCAGTACCACATAGTATGCATCACAATAAACAACAAAGCCATCAGTACCTTTGGGTAGGGTTAAAATAAGAGCAAAAGTCAACTTATCCTTTGACTTTTCAAAATTACCCTCACAAGCGTTGGACCGTAGAAATTTTACCTTATTCTGAGTCAACCTAGTCAATAGGGAAGAAATAGAAGAAAAGTCTCCACAAACCTCCTATAATATCCGGCTAAGCCAAGAAGCTCCAAATAATGGTTGGAATCATGGGTCTGTGACACTTCTTAACCACCGCAACTTTCTGTGGTACCACCATAATCCTTTTATTAGAAACAACATAACCTAGAAAAGTAATAACATTCAACCAGAACTCACACTTCAAAAAATTAGCATACAAAGCCTGATCTATATGGGTCTACAACACTACACCGAGGTGATCGGAATGATCCTTCTCACTTTTAGAATAAACAAAGGTGTCATCAATAAACACAATAATGAATAAGTCCAGAAACTGATGGAATACCTGATTTATAAGATCCATAAACACCGTCGGGGCATTAATCAATCCAAATGACATCATCAAACAATCAAAATGACCTTATCGGGTTCAAAAAATAGTCTTAGGGATATCTAAGTCCCAAATCTACAACTAATGATAACCCAATCGAAAGTCAATCATAGAAAGGTACTTTCCACCCTGCTACTGGTCAAACTGGTCATCAATTTTTGGAAGAGGATACTTATTATTCACTCTCACCTTATTCAACCAGTGGTAATCTATACACATTCGAAGGGACCCATCCTTCTTATGCATAGAGCACCAATGCCCCAGACGAGGAAAAATAAGGGCAGATAAAACACTTATCGAGAAGATCTTTCAACTGCTCATTAAGTTTTTTCAACTTAGTTGAATGCATTCTATAGGGAGGGATAGAGATAGGATGAGTTTCTTGAAGAAGATTAATTTTAAAATCAAGTTCCCTATCGGGGTGACACTAGAAAGATCATTACGAAACACTTTAAGAACACACAGACCACTGGGATAGATGACAAGGAGGGAACCTTAAAATTAGAATCTTTATCCCAAATAAGGTGACATACCCTTTGGAAATCAATTTTCGGGCTCTTAGATAAGAGATGAATCTTCTCTTAGGCACTAGGAAAATCCCTTCCCACTCCATCACTTATTCATCTGGGAATTGGAAACTGACCTTTTGGGTCCTATAATTAAGTGATACATAGCACAAATGGAGCCAATCCATCCTAAAGATAACATCAAAATCTAACATCTCTAACTCTATCAAATCCACCAGTGTCTTGCTATCATAGATTGATACTACATAACCCCTATAGACTATTCTATCCATAATAAAGTCACCCACCAGTGTAGAAATAGAAAAGGGATCAAGAATACACTTAGTATCAAAACCAAAATGAATAGCCATATAAGGGATCACATAAGAAAGGGTAGACCTAGGATCTAGAAGACAATACACATCATGAGAGAAAAGTTTTAGTGTACCAATAACAACATCAAGAGATACATAAAACTCCTAACAGGTGGCAAGAGCTTAATAATGATTTGTCTAGTGTCAAAACGAAAAGTAGCGCCCTTTGGTGTAAGAGCTAAAAAAATAGTAGTCGGGACCTTATTAGCCCCAGTAAAAACATGGTCAGAGGGATAATTCCTCTTAATATCGCCTAGCTGGCCGAATCTAAAATACTTATTTCTCTACTCATCACAAAAACCACAATGCAACTGATAATAAAATCAGCAAGGAGGCTACGACGGAGCTGACTAGGTCGTACTATCATTAGATTAGGCACCTTATACCTGAAACCCACTATTACTCAGAAAGCGACAATCACCGAATTGCTTAGGATATGGAGAACTAGTCGTAGAATATGAACTAGAATTTCCCCACTTCTTCTTTGACCATTTCCTACCATCTCTACCACTATTTTGCTTGCCTCCACCCTACTCAAAATACATGGACCTTTTACTTGCCTTTCTACTATTTTGACTTATTTCTTATTTTCATCTTCAACCTATTTCATATACACCACAAGCCAAGGATATACATATCACTATTTAATAAGGTAGCCTGGAACTCTATCACCAAGTCTCGAGACAAGGACAAAGCAAACTTCCACATCTTAGCCCTCATGCTTGACTCTAGATCAGGAGAATAATGAGACAACTAATGAAATTTAGGGCATACTTTTTCACTATCATCCTACCCTATTTCAGATTCACAAACACCTTAGCTTTATCCTCTCTCAACTTAGGAGGAAAGAAATAAACTAGGAAGGCACCAAAAAATTCATCCCATAGTTCCAACTCTGTATCATCACCCCTAGACTGATCTCACTCCGCATACCCCTAATATGCGACATCCTTCAACTGATATATAGCTAATTCCACACCCTCAAAGTCAGAATCACACATAACTCGACAGATTAACTCCATATCATCTTTAAATCCTTAAGGATCATCTTTAACTTAGATCTAGTAAAGGTTAGAGGGTTGATCCTATAAACTGCACAACTTGATCAACCTCAGATAAACTCATAGCAGGACTAGCAGGACCCATCTGACTTGATTATAATATCACCAACTAGGTCAATAGATGAATAGATTGACAAAAATTAGCATTAGAAGTATCTCCTTGGGGTGGTGGGGCACGATCATTATTAGCTCGAAGATCTCGATAAGGACTGGTAGGGACATGTAAAACTCTACGTGAGGTAGTACAATCAAAAGATGGAGCCCTATACAAGGTTTGAACTCCATAAGTAGGACTAGTTTTGCCAATATTATCCTCAGGTGGGATAGAAAAAGTTCCATGAGCATCAGAACTTCGGGGAGGTATGATTTGAAATACAAAAAAATGAAGATTAGAGGATTTTATAGACATTAGACTCTATAGCCCAAAATTAGAACATAAGAAAGGGAAACATTCCTAAATGTCTCATAGCCTCTCTCTCAAAAGTGTGATGCGCTACTAACATATTTAAGAGACTCTACTTGACACGACATAGTAGACACCCAATTGACTATGAACCTAGGCTCTGATACCAACTTTTTTATGCCCTAAATAATGTCCTGTCCGTAACAAGTATCTCAAATCCACCGAGGACCGGAGACCACCCCCTTTGCCTAGCCAAAAAGAACACAACACACTTAATAACAACTGTATTCAAAACATACAATAAGATAGAATGTAATGAGTTCAAAGACATCTAAGAGTGTAAACACCAATGTCCAATCTACAGTAATATCTACCATGCCTCTATGATAGAAAACAACCTACATCGGGACATTCCCCCAACCCTGGCAATGATAATGTAAATGTGAAGTCTTAAATACTAAATTATGGAAGGAAAACCGATGGAATGATCAAGTTTTCAAGAGAATTAAAGCTCACCACTTCACTGTAATAACAAAATCTAAGATCACTAATTACTGTATAAAAAAGTAGAAGGGCCTTCGAACCCTACATCGCGTGGTAATATAGCTTTCAAAGAAGGCTGGTGGGGTAAGCACTAGCATGAAACTCAGGATAAGGGTAAAATAATATTAGTCAATTGTTTATTTTCAAACTCACTGTACATGTTCAGATACATACATATGTATATATAATAGATGCTGGGGTAGGGAAAAAGGTTTAGCAGGACAGTAAAACATTATCCTAGACTTTGTATCTCAACAACCTAAATAGGCACCCACGAGCTATATGAATTTAGCTCCTCATGTTGAAAGGCCCCCAGTGTGTGTTAGCCTCATGAATCGAAGGTATCAAGGAAGACCAAGGAATACCCATACCCTACATCAATCCTAAATATAAAATGTATCAATAGTGTGAATCATGCAAACTGTCATTAAGACCAACGCTTACATCGACAAACATGAGTTTCCAGTATTACTTATTTTAGACCCACGCCTTCACGACATAGCTACATAACCCCCATTAAGCCCAATTAAAATAAGTTTCACATAAACCATTCATTAACCAAAGAATTATACACTACAACACACCACAGGTATCATCATACCATTTAGCTTGTAAGATTATAATTATGCCATTAGAATTCCATTAACTTGGGAGAATAACTCATCCCCCTTTGTTAATTAAATAAAAATATAGCAAAAAAGGCTTTAAAAAACAATGTTCATTGTTTAAACATTTATGCAACGCAAACGGATAGGTGATTAAGTCAAACCAAGGGACAATTCCACAATTAAAGCAATTTACACAAGTGGATTGAGGGAATGCTTTTTCCAAAACCAATTTCCAAGTTCAAAACATCAATTTGGGGGATTACCTCGAGCCCCATTACTATTTCCATACCTATTGATGTGCTAGCCTTCTGTTAGCACATATAAGAATTTTAATTTTAAATAATTGTAAGTTCTTAAGTAACTACTGTTGTTTTTTATTATATTTCACGTGATTTTATAGGAAAGTCAGGATGCATGGAAATATATGAAATCTACGTCAAGAAGGATGATTTTGGTGAAAATAATTGAGTTTGGAAACTTCACCTGAAGACATGGTCTGATAAGCTATTAGATCTATGATAAGCCATCAAACATGTCGTCACATTAAGGCAGAGAACAAGAAAATGGACACAAGTATGATGGCATGTCTGATAAGCTATCAGATCTCTAATAAGCCATAAAATATGTTTTCACACTGAAGCAAAACAAAAGAAAATTGAAACATTCCTGATGGCAACTTCTGATAAGTCGTCAGACTTCTAATATGCCATCACAATTAGCGTCACACTGATGAAGGTCTGACCGCATTCTCTGATAAGCTATCAGCTTTGTGATAAGCTATCATACATGTCGTTAGCTAAAGGAAAAAAAGCTAAATTTTTAGTTTTGAATTTTTTTTTGAAGTACGGATATAAATAGTGGCTTTTAGGGTTTCATTGTGCATCTAGAACTCATTCTAAAAATGAAGTCACCTCTCTTTGGGGATCTTAACTTAGAATTCAATTTTCAACCCTTTGATTTAGGTTGTGGGAATTTTCTCTAGAACTTGGAAGAGAATCTACTTCAGACTTCATCTTTTGTAAGGTTAATTACTTTTAATGATGAATAAAATTGTTTCTATCTCTTTCTTTCTTATGTGGAACTAAAACCCACAACTAGGGTTGTGGGATCTATGATTATTCCTCCATGGATTTCATAGTTGGTTAGGGTTTGAGTAATTGTGGGGACGTCTTGATAATTCCTTTGTTATGATTGTTATTTATTGGTTACAAACAATAGATCCCGCCTTATGTTGATTTTCTTGAACTGAGAAATAAACTAAAGGTAGCGAATTATCAATGAGGATTTGGGAAGGTTATGTTCTTATCTAATGATTAATGCTGTAACAAGATTGATCAACTCAAGATAAAATCAGTATGAATAGAATATTTTCCTATGTTTGAGAGAATTAGGGAGTTCAACATCTAGGCAGGTTGAGAAACACTTAGATGGACTGTCTAAACTGATAATTTGGTGTTTCCCATAAGTCACGAGATCCTAATACTAAAGTTATTATATAATGGGGATTAATAATCATAGTGATCACAACCCTAGTTTCTCTCTATCATTGATTTGAGCCATTGAAATTTTAGCTTTGAGTTCTGAAGCAAGTTACAATAATAACTATTGTTTGATTGATACAAACCCCCCAATTAAAGGAAACCATTACCTATTAGTTAGTTTATTCAAAAAATAGACTTGATTAACACCATATTCCCTGTGGGATTTGATCCCTACCTAGTTGGCTTATATATTTGACAACGACCACTTACTCTCTCGTAAAAGATCTGTAATTTGGGCGAATCAAATTTGGTGCCGTTGCCAGGGAATATGATTGTGAATTGAGTACAGTTGTTATAATTGGCTCGCAGTAAGTTTCCTGCTTTTAATTTTATCTATTGTTTTTGTTCTCTGCAGGGTAGTTAGTGTGTATGCCAAGTATACAGAGTTCAGGTAAACCATTATTACCAGTACATCCGGAACCTCAGTTGATTGGTAGAATGGCAGATGCAAAAGAAGCAAGAAAACTAGCCGCCTTGGCTAGGGTTCAGTTAAATCAACAGAATATAGATAACCCAGGTTCGATACCAAATCAAGACGAAGAGGACCTGGGAGATGATTATCTGTTGGTATCGGTAAATCATAGGAGTGCAAAAGATATAGTGGCACCGATTGACAGAAATATAAATAGAAGTTGCCCATTCAGAGCAAGGCAGGATCACTAACCTATGCAGTATGATATTGATAATGATGAGGATGATTTAGATGGAGATGGATCTACAGGTGCAATCATTCTACATCACTAGCTCCTGGGGTGAAATACAACATCACTAGTACTATGATCCAACTACAGAATTTGAAAGGACTCTTTGGAGAATTACCTGGTGATGATCCAAATCTATATTTAGTGAATTTCATAAATATTTGTAAGTCATTTGAAAATACTGGAGTGGGACAAAATGATATTCGTTTGAGATTGTTCCCATTGTCTCTGCCTGGAGAGGCAACTATGTGGTTAAATGAGTTGACTCCTAATTCTATAACATACTAGAGGAAATTGAAAGAAACTTTCCTAGAACGGTTCTTTTCACTTTCCAGAATGTTACAGTTGAGGGATGAGGTCTGAAACTTTAGGCAGTTGGCTAATGAATCTTTGCATGAGACTTGGGCTAGATTTAAAAAGAAGTTGACTCAATGCCCAAACCATAGGATTATTGATGAACACTTGATGGAAACATTCTATAGAGCCTTGAACTCCCTTACAAAGCCAATAGTACATATGATATAGGAGGAACTTTTATGGAGCTCACCTTTACTGAGGCTATAGACATGTTAGAAAGAATGACTAAGACAAGTAGAGCTTGGCATACAAGAGATTCTGTGGTAGAAAGCAATACTAGGTCTAGTGTTATATCAGCATAACAGTGGAGGAGAGAAGAGGAGATTGATCAGGATATGGCTCACATGAAAACCCAGATGGATCTTCTTATAAAACATTTGCTATCAAGGAATGTAGAAAAGGTAAAAGCTGTGGGGTCCCATGGTAAGGGAGCGGAATCAAACACCTAGGAAGAGGCTAATTATTTACATAACCAGGGTTGTTTCCATACCGGTGGTCAAGGAAACCAAGGTTGGAACCATCAAGGATATTGGAAGAATAAGAATGACTGGAGTGGACTTTATGTGCCTCCTGACAATCGAGATAATTATACTACTGGCTCGAGCAAAATATCCATGGAAGACATGTTGGAGAAGTTGCTAAAAGGAGTAGAGGCCACCATGCAGGTGTGACAATAATGAAAAGTGACTTTTCATCATTGATTCAATTGGTAAACTCACACTCAACTTCAATCAAATAGTTAGAACAGTAGATGATCCAACTTTCAACAGTATTGACTCAGAAGAAGAGCGGAATATTGCCTAGTGACACTATTTAGAATCCTCACAATGATGGTACTTGCCTGGAAATTACCACTTGGAGTGGTAAAATATTACCAGGCCCTTCTATAGGAAAAACTGTGAGCCAATTTATCATTGGAGAAGATTATGAGACTAAGGAAAGTTATCCAGTAGAGTCTGAAAAGTTGGATGGCATTGATATCCCTTCTACTCATCAGTAGGGTGATGAGTTGGAAAAAGGGAAAGACAAGGAATAGGAGGTAGTACTGAAAACTCTCCCAAAACCACCACCTCCCTTTCCTCAGAGATTGAAGAAGAGGGCCGATGACATGAATTTTAGTAAATTCATGGCAATGTTGAAACAGTTGACAGTCAATGTGCCCTTGGTTGAGGTACTTGAGCAGATTCCAGGATATGCTAAGTTTATGAATGACCTTTTCACGAAGAAACAAAAAGTTAGCCATGAGCCAGAGGATAATCTTCATCATTGTGGTGCTATCTCCACAAGGTCTTTGGTGCAGAAAAATGCAGACCCGGGAGCATTTACCATCCCGTGCACTATTGGGTCCCTGGATTTTACAAAAGCTCTATGTGATTTAGGAGCCAGTATAAACCTGAGGCTGCTTGTTGTGTTCAAGAAATTGGGTTTGGGGGATCCTACTCCCATAAACATGAGACTAGTTATGGTGGACAGGTCTGTAAAGCGGTCGATTGGTGTTCTACATGATGTGCTTATAAAGGTGGCCAATTTTATATTCCCTGTTGACTTTGTGATTCTTGATTGAGAACTAGACTTTGAAGTGCCCATAATTTTGGGTAGGCCTTTCTTAGCAACTGGGAGAATGTTAGTTGACATGGAGCTGAATGAGCTAAAATTTAGGCTCAACAGGAAAGAAGTTAGTTTTGAAGTGCATCAATCCATGAGACAGAAAAAAATAGATGAGTATCTTCTCGATTGTTGTTGTATTCTATGAAGATGAGAGAGATGCACCAGTAGAACTAGGGATGAAACATATTCTTGATCCACCAAAAGAAGTAAAGAGGTATCAACAAGGTATATTGACAAATTCTGAGTAGTCAAGACAACTGAGTCATGCCGCGACATTAAATTAGGTGTTGCTTAGGAGGCAACCCAAGGTAATTTGTTATTTGTATTCATTTTACATGATTGACATCAAATCCTTACGCCTACGGTGCCACAGGTATGTTTCTAACTTTGTTGCTTTGGTTTGATACATTAGGGACAATGCATGATTTTAAGTTGAGGGTGAGACTGCTTGTGGGTGTTGATGCCCTCTTGGGGTTTTTGTTACCGCGCCTCTTTTCCCTGGAGTCTTGTTCCTAGTAGAGCCGGCATGTTTAGGCGTATTGTGTTTTATTTTGTGATATGTTGTGGTTAATTGAAAAAAAAATAAGTTTCTGGGACAGTTGACATTTTTTTGTTGATCTTTGAGAATGATAAATACCTCTCCAATTGTCTATTTTGTAACTGTGTGATATGCATCTATATGCGACTACTGTGAATCTTTTTATGGCATTGGTATTAAGGACATGATAATCATTGCTAACAATTGCATGAACCGAATAGGTAGTAGCTTGTGATGTAACTTTGTGCCATGTGTTTTTGAGGTACTCCCTAGTTCTCGTTGTGTGTTAAATCCAGAACTTGCCCAGTTGGTCTTGCCTTGGTTATAGGAGAGTGGTTAGGAAAGGATCATAGGCCATTTTTTATGTTAGTCCTCTTTTAGCCTAAACAACCTTCCATGTTTGAATAATATCCCTTGATCCTGATTTAGAGCCTGAATGCCTATATTTTTTTATTATACCTATCACCTTCCCACTTGTATCACATTGAGCCAGTTTTGGCCCTGGTCCTCCTTGGGCATTGTGCACTTTGACTTAGGAAAATCGCCTAAGTTTAGGGTGGCTATCATAGGGGTACGTTAAGTAAAGTGAGTATGAAGAAGGATAAAAAAATGCAAGGTTGGGTGTGGTAGAAAAAGAATAAGAAAAGAAAAAATTATGAAAGACTAAAAGACCGCATCCAGTCAAAATTTGCTTTAATAAAGAAATGGAGAAATAAGTTGAAGGTTGATAAGTGAGACACCATAGTTCCAAGGAGTCTTAGTAACTTTAAATATCTTTGTGTATCATACCATCCCCAAGCCTACATTACAAGCTAAAGAAAAGTCGTATAGTGATCCTAGCTTAACTGTCTGGAAACCTCAGTGATGAAAATAAGGGCAAGCCTATGGTGTTTGACACACATTGACTAGAACTTATTTCTGAGAGTGAGTGTATATTGACCGTCCCCGGATTGACATGCTTGAGTTCATATATGAGTAAGGAAGGACTTCTTTGTTGTAAGGGCAAACCGGTTGCATTGCCAACTGCTTACTTGTTTTGGTACTGTAACTTGTACATATGCATGGTTATTGTTGCTAATTTGATGCCATAGCTTGATTCCTTTCTGTCACATTGTTGATCTTCATTGATATACACAGTTGGGTTTGATGGTAATTGAAATTAGAAAGCGTAATGTGTTTTGAGATAAAATTGACAATCAACTGTCGTAGGTATCTTATGTTTCTCTTAGTTAAACATCGTAGTATGGTGTTATGTAGTTTCTTGAGGACAAGTAATGGTTTTAAGTTGAGGGTGTTGATGTGATAGCCTTCCGTTAGCATGATTAAGACTTTTAATTTGAAATATTGTAAGTTCTTAAGTAACTACTTTTGTTTTTTATTATATTTCATGTGATTTTGTAAGAAAGTCAGGATGCATGGAAATATAAGAAAGCTATGTAAAAAGGATGCTTTTTGGTGAAAATAATTATGTTTGGAAACTTCACCTGACGACATGGTCTGATAAGCTATCAGATCTCTGATAAGCCATCCGACCTGTCGTCATATTGAGGCAGAGAACAAGAAAATGGAGACATGACTGACGACATGTCTGATAAGCTATCAGATCTCTAATAAGCCGTTAGATATGTCATCACACTGAAGCAGAATACAAGAAAATTAAAGCATTCCTGATGGCAACTTCTGATAAGTCGTCAGACATCTGATAAGCCATCATAGTTGGTGTCACACTGAAGAAGGTCTGACGACATTCTCTGATAAGCAATCAGACATGTCGTCAGTTAAAGAAAAAAAAGCTAAATTTTTAGTTTTGAATTTTTTTTAAAGTACGGATATAAATAGCGGCTTTTAGGGTTTCATTGATTATCTGGAACTCATTCCAAAAATGAAGTCACCTCTCTTTGGGGTTCTTAACTTAGAATTGAATTTTCATCCCTTTGATTTAGGTTGTGGGAATTTTCTCTTGAACTTGGAAGAGAATCAACTTCAGACTTCATCTTTTGTAAGGTTAATTACTTTTAATGATGAATACAATTGTTGCTATCTCTTTCTTTCTCATGTGGAACTAAAATGATTATTTCTCCATGGATTTAATAGTTGGTTAGGGTTTGAGTGATTGTGGGGACATCTTTATAATTCCTTTGTTATGATTGTTATTTATTGGTTGCAAACAATAGATCCGGCCTTATGTTGATTTGCTCGAATTGAGAAATAAACTAAAGATAGCAAATTATCAATGAGGATTTGGGAAGGTTATGTTCTCATCTAATGATTAATGTTGTAACAAGATTGATCTCGAGATAAAATCATTATGAATAGAATGTTTTCCTAAGTTTGAGAGAATTAGGGAGTTCAACATCTAGGTAGGTTGAGAAACACTTAGATGGACTATAGATACTTATAATTTAGTATTTCCCACAAGTCACGAGATCCAATACTACAGTTATTATTTAATACGAATTCATAATCATAGTGATCACAACCCTAGTTTATCTCTATCATTGATTTGAACCATTGAAATATCTTTGAGTTCTGAAGCAAGTTACA
Source organism: Capsicum pubescens (assembly GCA_030864215.1). Classification (NCBI taxonomy): domain Eukaryota; kingdom Viridiplantae; phylum Streptophyta; class Magnoliopsida; order Solanales; family Solanaceae; genus Capsicum; species Capsicum pubescens. The sequence continues at coordinate 184,278,747 of CM061538.1, forward strand.
ACAATAACAATTGTTTGATTGATACAAACCCCCCAATTAATGGAAACCATTACCTATTAGCCAGTTTATTCACAAATAGACTTGATTAACACCATATTCCCTGTGGGATTCTATCCCAACCTAGTTGGGTTATATATTTGACAATGACCACTTACTCTCTCATAAAAGAGGTGTAATTTGGGCGTAGCACCCATGCACCCCATTAGTTCAAAAACATTCAATTCAAATATGAACAACTCATGAAAACCATGGGAAAATAATTCTAGAATCATCCGTTCCAAAATCCTCAACCCATGTCAAAACCCATAATCAAATCTATACAACTAAACTATTTAAAACACATTCTTTTCACAAAATAAGATTTGGGGAAGAGTAGCGTGACTGAAAGTATCACAACTATGGAGACAAATCACCAATGAGAGCCCTAACTGACCAACTTCTTGGAAACCCTAGTTGTTCTTGATCTTATGGATTTAAGAGAGGTTGAGAAGTTATTTTGATTTGTTTTAGAGTGATGATGATACATTTAAGGGGATTTAAGTCATGGGTCACAATTGGGAAATAGGGAAAATGTCCAAAGTTCTCTAAATAAAACACTTAAGATAAATCGCCCAGTCGCTATAGACGACCTTACAACTTGTAGGGTAACCTTACAACTCATGCCCTATTGTCGTAGTATGGACAACATCTACAGGAAGCCACGCTGGTTTGGCTACTAGTCATACAATACGACTCGTACTCAGACATTACGACTAGTTTGGTGAAATCGTAGTCAAGATAGTACATTAGGGCATCACTCTAGTTTTTCTACGGATGGTACTCTACGAATCCTTAAGAGTAAACTATAACCGTAATATATACTTGGCCAATCCACACTGGTCAGGCTATGATTAGGGTCCTATGTCTAATAAAGACACCCTACGACTTGTAGAGAGAGTATTAATCTAGGCAGTAAGGCCATAGGTCAAGAAATTTTCATGGACCATAATCAAGGGTGTTTCACATAGAGTCCCTTTGACTATTATTTCAGATTACGGTACTTAATTTACCTCTCAATTTTAAAAGATGTTTCAAAATGTTCTTGGTACCCAAGTTTATCTTAGTACAACTTTTTGCCCATAGACACATGGTTAGAAAAGAGGACCATTCATGCCTTAAAGGACATATTGATAGCGTGTAATTTATTTCAAGGATAGTTAGGATGATCATTTGCCTTTGATTGAGTTTTCTTATAATAACAGCTACCACTCTACCATTCATATGGCCCTGTTTAAACCACTTAATGGTAGGAGTTGTAGATATTTTATTGGTTGGTTTTAGGATGGTGAAGCACTTTGATTGGTCCAAATAAAATATATGAGGCAGCAATGGAAAAAGTTAAGTTAATTAGAAAAGGCATGAAAATCGCTCAGAGTCATTGGAAATCTTACGTAGATATGAGGAGAAGGAATATTGAGTTTGATAGTGGTGAAATAGTCTACTTTAAGGTTTCACCCAAAGGGGTAAAGAGATTTGGTAAGAAGAAAAGCTTATTCCCTGCTATGTTGGTCCTTATAAGATTTTGAGTCAACATGGTAGTATGCGTATGAGTTGGAGTTGCTAGTAGATTTAGCATCAGTGCATCCCATATTCCATGTTTCCTTGTTTAAGAAATGCATTAGTGACCCAACATTCGTTGTTACTTTAGAGAGTGTGGCTGTGAATGATAGTCTCTCTTATGAAGAGATCCCAGGTTAGATCATTGATTGGTAGATTCATAAGTTGAGAAATAAAGAGGTCATATTAGTAAAGGTTCTATGGAGAAATCAGTTAGTTAAGGGAGCTACTTGGGAAGCTAATGCAGATATGATGACCATGTAAGCCCATCTTTTTTCTTTCCACTAAGTCCTAACGTGAGGTAATAGTTCCCTTAAATAATTAATTCTTTCAATTCTATCTCAAGCCACCCAATAATTTTCATGTCATAACATGCATTATGAGTTTGGTTTAGTGTATATAATAGTTACAGATTTAGTTATCAACACATTGTTTAAGTCGTAAGAGTTCATTGTAAAATTACAGCTTTTTCCCTAGTGCGTCATCTTCGTTAGTTTTATTTTGTGTCGAATGATACCAAGGGGGAGATATATTGTAATACCTTAAGTTTCTGAGCTCTAGACCCACCAACATATATACAATGGAATCATCTTTCGAATTCCACTCGTATTACCTTAGTCTAATATTAATGTAAAAGGTTATGGACAATTTACTAAGGCATTGTCGAGCTACTAATGAAGACACCTCTGGTGATGACTCATTGTTAGACTAAACGATTTATTAGGTGGAGTTGTTGTTGCCACAGTGGGAAACCAACGTTCCGATCCCTTGGACTATGACCCTTGGTAATGAATCATTATTAAATTATAGGATTCATCAAAAAGAGTCATTATCATATCAGTAAGGAGACAAGATTTTGGTTCTATAGTCATGACTCATGATCAGACCCAACAAATTGTAGCCTGAGCCATCGTGACTGATTCCAAAAATTTGTTGAACATCTTAAAAAGGGATTTTGGTCTTTTCCCATTCTTTTAACATGTAAACAACATTATTTTTGGTATCCCAAGGAAAAATATTAGGATTTAAAATTACCCTAAGCCCTTATTAACTCAAAATTCATCCAAAACTCAGTTTTAAACAGACAAAAGAAGCGACATTCCTCTCAAAAGTGCAATTATGGTACATCAACTTCAAACTCTAATTCCAAAGAATTATTTAAGGATTTTACCTCCAAGTATGTGGGATTTCATCATAGGGTTCCTTACACCCATTGAGTCCCAAAGACTTCTCCAATACTCAAATTAAATTCACCCTTTAAGTTTAGGGTTCCATGGAAACCATGAGTTTCATAATTCGTCAGTTTATTTCTTTAATTAAACCATGAATATGTGTTTCCAATAAGTTTAAGCATCTTCTCGTACATAGAAACATGAAACCCCATTATATTGAAAAAATTGTAAATTCTTGGGTTTAAGTTATAAAATTCCATATCATGTTTAAATTTTGATATTTTCATGTTTAGTTGCATTCTTCAGAGCTGGTGGGTTATGAACACTTGATAACTAGGAATTCATGCTTACATTTGTTTACATTTTTTAGTACTTTATATTATGCATATATATTGTTATTTTCAGAATATTGAGCATATCAGTTATCAGTGTCTTTTAGTTGGGAGTAGTACTTAGCACTGAGCGAACGTAGGAGTGAAGCTCACCCATTAGTTCGGAATGAGACCTTTAGTAGATGTACCTAATTTCAAAAACTATATGGACACCTTAGGTTATAAGGGGCCACCATCTAGATTTGGTCTTACACCCTATTCCCTTTGGACATCAGTTTAGTGGGTCCATGGCAGCCAGTGTTTGTACCCTTGGAAAGGGGCTGAACACCCATCCAATTAGGCTTAAAGTTAGACCCTGGTCTGCCCCGATTGGGGTATTCAGTTAATGTTAACTCCCACAGACCATAATTTATATTTCAGTCTCAGATTTTACTTGACCTTATATTTAGTTATTCAGCTTATCATTCAGTACATGTTTATATTTGGTCTTGCATAAACACCATGTTCATTATGCTCAATTCACATTAGTTATTTCCCATCTTGTGTACTTAGTAAATTCAAAGTACTAATTGCATACTTTTCTTGCACTATATTGTCTTATAATGTATGTCCTGACACTTAGTGTATGTTTCTGTACCATTAGTTGTAGTATTTGGTGAGTCCTTATCATTCGAGGACCAGTTATCAGTATTATTTTTCATTATTCCTTTAGTTTTAGATAGTTGGAGTTAGTTGGGCACTTTCCCCTACAAATCATATGAGTTAGAGGCTTTTAGGCATATGTTTAGGTTTTCAACATGCTGAGTATTCTTAGATAGGCTTTTCTGATATTCAGTAGTTGATTTCATTATTATTTATTATCAGTTCATTTCAATTTAGATTTTGCTTAGTGTATTACTTCTTTTGTATTCTTAGTGTTAAGTTAGGCCATGGGTTAGCTTGGGGCCACTCGTGACTCTAAGCACTATTTTACGACTAGGGGCAGTCTCGGGTTGTGACAATAACCCTCACTCAATCAGGATTAAAAGTACCCTCCCTCTCTAACATTTTTCCGTAGGCATTTCTACTAATGATGATTTTTGGCACAATAATAATGGACAACATGATAAGGGGATAACCTAAAATAAAATCAAATTCCTCTGTCTAAAATGAATGTCTACTAGGTTCTTAAAACCATGAAAATAAAAAAACATGCATGATAGACTTGATAAACATATACAAATACCCTAACTAGTATATACACATACATAGGAGTATCACCACAGTAAAAATCCAAGTCTCAACGCATAGCATATTTCACAGTCACATAATAAAAGGTCGAAATGGGATCAAACAATACTAAACCATACAATTATAGCCAAGAATAGTACCCGTGATCTACGCATCAGATGCTTTGTCCTTAGGTAGAGACAAAACTACTAAACAATGTGTAGTATTACCACCCTGATTGCTACATATAACAATTTGAGCTTTCATTACTAGCAACTTGTCCTCGGTTGGCTAGGTTTCCACCCATAGTTAGCCACCATACCTACTTTATAGATGACCCTTAAAATTTTTCTCAACCACCATGACCTACCAGAGAAGATTAGTACAAGTTGGTTGCTGAGTCAACTAACCTACGAATAAAAAGTTAGGGCAATGCCTTCTGTCGTGTCCCAATCCCCGACAATCGAAACATTTGGTTTGCAAAGTATGCCTTTTAATTGAATAGAATTAATTTGTATAAATATCATATTGGGAAGGCTAATAATTGATTCCATATATGCCCCTTGCAGATGATGTCAAACTACGATAGTATGGCTTAGAAGAACTGTGCCTCTTTGAGAAAGTACCACTGAATTAGCCCGATGTTTATGCCTTCACCTATTTAATATCCTTAAACAAAGCTAAAGAAAGTCATCTTAGTCTAAAAAACAAAGGACATCAATATCATAAAGGTTAACTGACCAACATATAAGAATTTAGGTCAATACCTTCTTACATGTCCCAAACCCCCCATACTCGAAGCATTTGGTTCCCAAAATATGCATCTAAACTAAAGAGGATAAAGTCATAAAGCTGCAAGATTGGGAAGGTTGATAACTTATCCCAGATAGGCCCCTTGTAGATATTTCTATAGCATAATTGTAGGGCTTAGAAGAATAAAACATCTTTGAGAATGTACTAATGAATTAGCTCGTCCTTCAAGCATTCTTCTCTTCTCCTTTTACCTCTCCTTATTTCTCAAGTGCTTTAGCCTTCTTGGAAAATTCAACAACATCGTAAAAAGGCTTACCAGTCATAGCCACGTATAAAGTAGCCAACTAAATCTACAAATCCAGGTCCTCTACAAAGTACCTAATCTGCTCTTTCTTTGAGGTAATCAAAATATAGTACATAATGGGACAACACATAAAACCTTACCTTATAGGACTCCACGGATATATTACCCTACTCCAGCATAAAATAATTCATCTACCTTTTGGTCACGATAAGTATAACAAACATATTTCTCAAGGAATACATTCTAAAATTGAGCCCATATAAATGAAGGTAAAGCAACCTTGCACTACACAAATAACCTCTACCATTGCTTGGCTTTATTCTGTAATTAAAATGAGACACACTCCACCTTATACTTTTAAATAGTACCCATTTTTTTTACAAAAGTTTATAGCATTCTATTAAGACTCAAAATCATCCTCAAACTCTATACCTTGGATTATCGAGGGCTTCATCTTTATAAACTTAAAAAATAGACCATGTTTGTCATCAGTCATAACTAATCTAAGTACCTATACAGGATACACCCCTATTTTGTATCCTATATTCATAATTGGTGCTATAGTAGTGGCTCATTATAAGGTTGTGGAAGTAGCAATAGAATTACTAGAGTGTATCCAGTGCTAGACAAGTTACCCAAGAACCCCAAGACTTATTGAATCACATCTACATACAAACGTACCTGAGTTGCACCATTTGGTGTTGGCAATATATTTTCTAGATCCAGGATTTTTTCTTTCTCAAATACATCCTTTTCATCATGTGCATGGCCTGGAGCATACGGTTGTATGGAATAAGATGGTTATATCTTCCTTGTTGATCTCCTGATAGCATGTGCTCTACCCCTAACAAGAGCTGCTCTTTGTCCTCCTCTTCTTGATCTTCTTCTAAACCAAGGCCTACCCCAGACTGTAGGCCTAGTGGCTGGTATATGTGTTGTTGTAGGTGTTGTTGTTACTTCCCTAGAGGAATAAGAATTCACCATTTTAAAATAAGATTGAAAGAATTAGATACCAGTATAAATTGCTAGATATCAATAGGAATCAAGTTATATCACCAAAGTAAAAAATATAGGAATTAATTCCTAAAGTCCCATTACCTTCCAAAGAAAAGTATAGATGTCTTTGTACCGTTCCACTAAAATCTACTAGACTTGTTCATATACGGTAAAATCTACAAAACCAGTGTTATGATACCATATTTTTCATGACCCAAATGGTTATGATTGATCGCCTCCCTAAACTATGGCAAGAGAACCATACTAGACTCGCCTTTACTCATTTGAGTGCCATTCTCACATTCATAATAATAATAACTCACAATGTTAACAAGTACCAAATTAGTTTCATTAAATAACATTTTTATTCATGAAAAGAATAGAACTCAAAAACCTCTATTTATTACAATCCTTAGGAACTAAAGTCACCACTGACCACACAAGAGCATCTAAAACAACTATTTATGTAAATATATATAATATCCCAAAACAAAACAAAAGGATGTCGTCCCAGTCTCTAAAACAAGTGACGTCAACATAATTAGAGTCAAATGACCTATAGACATCAAGTTAAGGTAATACCTTCTGAGATGTCCCAAACCCCCATATCAAAGCATTTTATTCACAAAGTATGCCTCTTAACTTAAGAGAATGAGGTGTATAGCTGCTAGATTAGGAAGGCTGATAATAGATCCCGAGTAGTCCCCCTCTAGATGTTGTCATAGCACAATAGTAGGGCTTAGAAGAACAAAGACCCTTGAAAAAGTATCACCAAATTGAAACAGGATTTAAGCCTTCTTCTCTTATTCCTTTACCTCTTCCTATTTGTCAAGTGCTTTAGCCTTGGCAAATTTAACAACATTTTGAAAAGACTTACTAGTCATGACAACAATAAAGTTGCTAACTAAAACCCCTAATTTAGCCCACCACGAAGTACCTAATCTTCTTTTACTCTAAGGTTATCAACTAGAGTTAATAATGGGACAAGCATGGAACTTTGCCACATAGGTCGCCACGAATATGTTACCATACACCAGCCACATAAACACTTCTATTTTCGGGCCACTGTAAGTATGAAGAACATATTTTTCCAGGAATATATTTTGAATTGAGACCAAGAAAGTGGAGGTAAAGCAGCTTTGCACTCCATAAATGACCTCTACCATTGCTTGGGTTCATTTTGCAATTGAAAGGAGACAAACTCCACACTATAATTTTCAATAATACTTATTTTCTGAATACATTCATAACAATATTTCAAGAACTAAAAAGCATCCTAAGACTCTATCCCTTGGAATATCGAGGACTTCATATTCACACACTTATAAGACAAACCATGTTTCTCATTAGTCATTACTGGTCAATGTACCCAATGAGGATACACCGCTATTTTAGAGCTTGGATCCATCGTTGAAGCCACAATAGTGGCATGTCTTAATTCTATGGAGGGAGTAATCAGAATTACTAGAGTGTACAAAGTTCTAACCTGGCTACCCAAGAATCAAAACACATAATGAATCATCTCTACAAACAAGTGAACCTGAGCAATACTATTTGGTGTTGGTACTACATTCTTTAGAGCCATCATCTCTTATTCATCAACTACCTCCTCTTTATCCTAAGCATAGCCTGAACCATCCTATCATAGGAGAGGCAACAATGATATACTTCTTGCTAATCTCACGGTTGCTTGTGCTCCACCCCTAATGGGTATTGCTCATTATCCTCTTCTTCTTGTTCTGACTCAAACCTGAGGCCTTCTCTAGACTATAGCCTCTGTAGTTGGCACGACTATTGTCATAGGTGTTTTATTTGCTTCCATAGAAAAATGATAATTCACCATCTATAAACAAGAGTAAAAAAATTAGATACCGATCTAGTTGTGTAATACAAATTGGTAAAAATAAAGGAATTCATTCCTAAAATCCCATAACCTCCTAAAGTTTAAATGTCTCTGATCATTCCACTAAAATCTACTAGACCTATTCTTGTATAATAAGATCTACAAACCCCGTGTTTAGATGCCATATTTTTCATGACCCAAATGGTCATGATAGACCGTTACCCTAAACTTTGGACGGAGAACCATACTATGCTCACCTTTACTCACTTATTTGTCATTGTCTCATTCATTATAATATTAACTCATGTTGTTAACAAGTACCAAAATAGTCTCATTCAATAACATTTTCATTCATAAAATAAATGCAGTGTAGAAACCTATATTTATTGTAATCCCTACCTGAAGTCACCATATAAGAACATCTAAAATAAATATGTCTAGAAATAGTTAGAATGTCCCAAAACATAATAAAAGAAAGTTGTCTTTCTTTTGAAAACAAGGGTGTCACCATCATCAGAGTCAACTAACTTATAGACTAGAATTTAGCTAATACCTTATGATGTGTCTTGAACCCCCACACTCGAAGCATTTGGTTCCCAAAGTATGCCTATGAACTGAAGAGGATAAATGTTTATAGCTTCCAACTTGGAAAGACTGGTAATTAATTTCAAACTGGCCCCTTACCGATCTAGTCATAGCACAATAGTAGAGCTTAGAAGAATTGTGCCCCTTTGACAAAGTACTACTGAATGGGCCTGAGGTTCAAGACTTCTTCTCATCTACCTTTACCTCACCTTGTTTATCAAGTGCTCTAGCCTCTTGGAAAATTCAATAATATCTTGAAAAGACATACTAGTCATAGGCAAAAACAAAGTAGCAAACGGAATCCCCGAACTTAGACCCTTCATAAAGAACCTAATTTTCTTCTCCTCTAAGGAAATCAACTATAATTTATCATTGGACAAAGCATGAAACTTGGTCGCATAGGCCACCACAAGTATGTTACCCTACTCCAGCCTCAGAAATTCATCTATTTTCTAGTAATGATAAGCATGATAAACATATTTCTAAAGGAATACATTCTGAAATTAAGCACAACTAAGTGGAGGTAAAGTATCCCTGCACTCCACAAATGACCTCCAACATTACTTGGCTTTATTCTGCAATTGAAAGAAGACAAACTTAACCCCATACTTTTAAACAGTACCCATTTTATATAATAATTCATAGCAACCTATGAAGAATTCCAAAGCATCTTCAGACACTATAACATGGAAAATTGATAGGTTCATCATCATAAACATACAAAATAGACTATGTTTGTCATCAGTTAATACTCTTCTAAGTACCTACTGAGGTAACACAACTATTTTAGAGCCTATATCCACCATATGTGCTAAAGTTTTGGGATATTTTAAGGATGTTGAGGGAGCAGTAGGAACCACTAGAGTGTAGCCCGTGTACTCCAAGATACCCATTAACCCCAACACTTATTGAATAAACTCTACAGAAAACTCTACATGAGTCGCACCATTTGGTGCTGGCACAACATCTGAAGCCATTATCTTTTCTTCCTTAACTACTTCCTCTTCATCCTAAGCATGGCCTAGAGTATACTATTATGGGGAAAGATGATCATCTCTACCTTATCAATCTCTCAATTGCCTATGCACTACCTTTAATAGAGACTACTCATCATCCTCCTCTTCTTGCTCTGCCACTAACCTAATGCTTTCTCTCCACTGCAGCCCAGTGGATGGTATGGGTGATATTATTGGTGTTATTTCTTTTTATCTAGTGGAATGAGAATTCACCATCTGTGAACAATGGTGAAAGAAAATGATATCAATTTGATTCACTAGATATCAATTGGAATCATGTTATACAACAAAAGTAAGATAGGAAGGAATTCATTCCTAAAGTCCCATAGCCTTCCAAAGAAAAGAACAAATATTTGTGCATCATCTCGCTAAAATCTACTATACTTGTTCTTGTATGAAAAGATCTACAAACCCTACTCTTTGATACCATTTTTTTCCTAACCCAAAGAGTCATGATTGGCAGCCTCCCTAAACTATAGCATGAGAACCATACTATGCTCATATATATTATAATATTAACTCATGTTGTTAACAAGTACCAAAACAATTTAATTCAATGACAATTTTATTCATAAAATGAATAGAGTACAGAAACCTTAATTTATTACAATCCTCAGGACTGGAAGTCACCATATATGAAGATCTAAAAAAACTAAGTGCTCAAATAAGTAGAATATGACAAAACATAACAAAAGAAAGTCATCTTATTCTAAAAAACAAGAGATGCCAACATCATAAAAGGATATGAAGGCTGCAAAAATATGGTGCTAACCTTCAAACTCGGATCTGAACTGCTAATATAGTTTAGGTCACGTGTCAACCGCTGTAAAATATTCTCCAGTCAATAAAAATAAAAGTATAGGTAGCATCAGTATATCAACAAGTACTTGTAAGCATCATAGTTTGACTAACATAACAATTTACAAGTCAGAAAGCCAAAGTACATATTTATCATAACAAAATTCATAACCAATGATATCATTCAACTAAACATATCATGTATCATCGCGTCATTAAAACTCATACTTTTACCTTCACAAACTTTCACATTAGTCAGTTCCATACACAACTCATCAATATATAAATGATAATAAAGCACTAAATATATATTTATGAGTTCATTTATTAAAGTTATGCGCATCATATCTTACCCTTATCAACCACATCATCAACATCACATTATACTGGCATGGTGCATGGCCCATTATCATAATATATTATATTCATACTAGTGAGGTACCCAGCCTATTATCAAAATATATTAAATTTGTATCAGTGTGGTACCCGACTCACAATATATCATCTGTATTAAACTGAAATTCAATGCATTCATTCATTTAAATATATTTATAGAAGGCAGTCATATATATCAAACTTATAAAAAAAATAGATCCAAGAATGTCTAAGTGCTACAACAAAACTATCATGAATCGAGACTACCCCCTAGTCTTAACATGGTGCTTAGAACAACAAGTGTTCCTAATATAACCCATGAAACTAGAATAATACTTGAGAAACTGACTAAACCATATATAAAATCTAAATTCACTAATTGGAAGAATAATCATGTAATACCCCGTACTATTTCCTAGCTCAAAATTGTCTCGAGAAAGATAGAACTTTCTTTGAAATATGAACTCACTTTTGTACATATGGTATTTTTAAGATTTTTATTTTTCTACGTGGAAAATTGAATAATCTTTCCATCGATACCAATTTCATCAAAATCCAACATCGGATGAGAAAGTTATGGCCGAAATACAGAAAATAGTAAAACCGCCCAAGTGAGACGGTGTAGGCCGACGGACTGTCGGACTGGCAACGGAACGTCGATCATGACCATCACATAGAGGTAGTGAGCCAAATCCCTGGTAAAGTATAATGGAGAGGTCCAATGGACCGTCGCACCCCACCGTCGCACCATGGCAGTAAGTACGAGTTGTGGTCCTATCCGACGGTAAGTCCGACGGACCGTCACCCAGTGATGGACCGTCGCACCCCACCATCACATGTACCACTCAATTATTTTAAGTTGTTTTAATAGGGGTATTTTTGTCTTTTACCACCCACCTATATATACCCAGTTATATCCGACCTCAGCCCATTTGTTCATTATTTCACAACAACAAATATTGGGGTTTCTCTCAAAGGTTGAGCCCCAAGCATAAAATCATAATCTTCTTCAATAATTAAGAGATTCCGATACTTCAAGTTTGAGAACTCCAAGAATCTTATCCCATGTATGCATAGTGTTCATTCATGGACTCCTTTCATCTATGAAGCCCAAGAATCTCTTTTCAAAGTTTATGTTTATGGATTTCTTTTATGAATTTCATGATTTGGGCTGCTCTTGTTCATGTTGATAATGAGTATTTTAATTCTATTCCATGTTGGGTGATAAATTTTATGTGGATTTGATTAGTATTAATGTAGATTCATGTAAATTTATGATTAAGCCCTTGAATGATGAAGCTAGAATTGAATCATAATGTTTAATTATTGTATAATGTTGTCTACACATACTATGCCTACCATGTGTTTGATTAAATGCCTAGATGAAGGAAAAATTCCCAACTATTATGATATTATGAAATACCCAATTATGTACAAGCTTATGCATATCACATGTTAGATGAATTGCCTCAATAAATGAATTATGGATTGTGATGGTAGTCTTGTATTCAAGAAGTCATGCTTTGTCAGTTTCTTCCATCGAGTCTTGGGGGTACTTGTACCCAAAAATTTAGTTGTGCGCCTACAGACATGTCATATTTCATGATATCCTCAATCAAGCCATGATCCATAGAACTCAGTCAGTCATGTGACTCAGGAAAGCTCAGTAATTAAGTAATCTTAGTAATTTTAGTCAGTTTCACATATCAGTAGTGATCTGTCAGTTAACAGAACTTAGTTAACTCAGTCCAATTTAATTCAGTTAATCATGTTCAGAGTCAATTCAGATGGGAGTAGGAATTAGCACCGAGTGAACCCAAGAATGGGAACACACACAATTAGATGAGAGTGTGATTCTTAGAAGTTATCCTTGCATTCCATAACTATATATCCAGCATAGGTTGTGACATCAACATTGTCCGATGAGGATTGGTGAGGTGGATAAGCACTGTCAGATAAGGTCCCCACCATTCTCATTTGGGGATACTATCAGATAAGGGTCACCCACAGCTTGTCCTTATCGATGGTGCGGTATTGACACCCTTCTAATTGGGGATACAAATTAGACCCCAACTCAACCATAATGTCACATTAGGGGAATGTCGGTTAGATAGCCACTTCCCATAGTTTATGTTACAGAATCAGGACTGTCAAATATAGTGAATCTATCTCATAATAGAACTCATATAGTTCTACAGAATTCAGGACTGTCAAATACAGTCAACTCAGACACAATATAAAACTCAACTAGTTCCATCAGATTCAGGACAATCAGATACAGTCACTCATGTTATCAGTTATATCAGTTATTAGTATGTCATGTTATCAGTATTCAGATTCAGTAATCATGTTATCACGGTATCAGTATTAGTTATTTATTTCATGTATGCATTCTCATACTCATACTAGTCAGTTAGCCAGTATTGTTCATGCATATGAACCCCATGAATTCAACCTACCTCACATGCATGCCAATACATTCAAAGTACTGACATATTTGAGCTATGGTGTCATATACCATAGGTTCAGAGACACGAGGTCCCAAACATCAGTAGCTTCTAGACATTCACAGACAGAGTTAGCAATGAGTCCTCATCCTTTGAGGACATGATCATTCTTATATATCTCATTAATTAGTTTATTAGTTGGATTTAGTTGGGTACATGTACCATTAACTCCTTATTCAAACAGTCAGTCAGTTAGAGGCTTTTTAGACTATCATGTTCAGTTATTTATTTCAGTTGTTTTGGGTGTTTTATACCCCTCCATATGTTATGATTTATCAGATCTTATGTTACAATTTTGAACCTTATGGCCTTTCAGTTTATGTTTCTATATTATACCCTATATAATGCATTATACATGTTTAGATATCAGTCATGGGTTAGCTTGTGGTCCTTCGGGGTAATAAGCACTGTGTAGAATTTTGGGTACTATATTTAGGTCATTAAAACTTGGTATCAGAGCCAAGTTCAATAGATTCCTAGGATGTCTGAAAGCAGCATCTAGTAGAGTCTTGTACATGGGTGTGTTGTGCGCTACATTTATGTGCAAGAGGCTATAAGATGTTTTAGGAATAGTTTCCTTTCTTTCAGTATTCATATTGTGCCAGTGAGAATAATCTCAAGTCAATCTACCAGTCTAATCCATTTCTCCCTTTTTTCTATAGAACATGCCTCCTAAAAGAAGAAACGGAAATTAGTCAACCCCTCAGCCCAAAGATCATTTGGGAGATCATGTTTCTTATGAAGATTTTAGGGACATATTCACTACTCTTTCTCAGTTAGTTACCTCTCAGAATCAATGTCCAGTAGTCGTTCTGGCCAACCCAGTGGCCAACTCAGCTGCAGTCAGGATTTCAAACTTCACCCGAATGAATCCTCTGTACCTCCTCGGATCTAAGAAAGATGAGGACCCTCAGGAATTCATTCATCAGGTTCAAAAGGTGACTGATATCATGGGGGTAACTACTGTTGAGAGTGTTGATCTAGCTTCATATCAGTTGCAGGATGTGGCTCATACTTGGTTCAAATAGTGGAAGTCATAGAGGTTAGATGATGTAAGTCCTATAGAGTGGGAGGAGTTTGTCACTGCCTTCCTAGGAAGATTCTTTCCCTAAGAGCTTAGAGAGTGTAAGGTGCTAGAATTCATCAACCTCAGTCATGGAAATATGATGGTGAAAGAGTATTCTCTAAAGTTTACTCAATTAGCTAGATATGCCCCTTATGTGATTGCAGACAACAGAGCTAAGATAAGTAAGTTTGCTTTAAGGGTAAATAATAGCGTGGTTAATGAGTGCAGATCTGCCATGCTGAATAGTGACATGACTTTATCCAAGCTTATGAATGATAATCAACATATAGAGGAGCAGAAGATTAAGCAGAGGGAGAAGCAGAATAAGAAAGCTAGGACAGGTAGTTTCAATTTTAGTCAGCCTAAGTCAAAGGGAGGCAATCATTCTCAGTTTTGTCCAAAGTCATCCATTCCAACTCCTTCATCCAGTGCTCCATCTCCTAAGTTAAGGTATAGTAATAGAGATAGGGCACCAGGCTCTAAGTATCAGGGCAGTATCAGCAATTCCTGAACTAATCCCCTTTGTCAGACTTGTGGTAAGAACCACAAGGGTACTTGCAGAGCTGGTAGTGATGTCTATTTCGGATGTGGCAAGCCAGTCCACAGAGTCAGAGACTGCCCTCAGTCAGGTTATTAGAGTCATCTTCGCTCCTAAACTTAGTTGGGTCGCCCGAATCAGCAAAGTGCCACCTCCAATACTAATAGCGAGCAATGCCCAAATCATTTTTATGCTCTCCAGACTCGACAAGATTAGGAAAATTCTCCTGATATAGTTACTAGTATGTTATAGATCTTTCATATTCATGTTTACGCTTTGATAGATCTAGGAGCTTCTTTGTCCTTTGTTACTCCCTAAATAGCAGTTGATTTCGGAATCAGTCCCAAAATTCTAGAAGATCCCATTTCAATCTCTACCCCAGTGGGTAAAACCATCATATCCCAGTAGGTATACAGGAACTGCCCAATTATGATATTTCAGAAAATCACTTCAGCAGACTTAGTCGAATTAGAGATGACTGATTTTGATATCATTCTCAGCATGGATTGGCTTTATTCCTGCTATGCCATAGTAGATTGAAGAAATAGAATAGTCCAATTTCAGTTCCCAAATGAACCTCTCCTTGAGTGGAAAGTTAGTGTTTCCGCTTTCAGGGGTCAACTTGTTTCCTACCTTCGGACAAGGAAAATAATATCTAAGGGATGTGTCTATCATCTTGTTCATTTAAGGATTCTAATTTTGAGACTCCTTGTCTTGAATCAGTTTCGGTTGTGAATGAATATTTGGATGTCTTTCCCAAAGATCTTCCAAGAATTCCTCCCAAAAGGGAAATAAACTTTGATATTGATCTTCTTCCAGATACTCAGCCTATCTCTATTCTGCCATACAGAATGGCACCAATAGAACTCTGAGAATTGATAGAAAAGTTGAAGGATGACTTAGATAAAGGGTTCATCAGGCCCAGTGTGTCCCCGTGGGGTGCACCAGTCTTATTCGTGCACAAGAAAGATGGTTCTCTCAGGATGTGTATAGATTACCTTCAGCTCAACAAAGTCATAGTCAAGAAAAAGTATCCTCTTCCCAGAATTGATGACTTGTTTGGCCAACTTCAGGGTGATATCTATTTCTCCAAGATAGACCTCAGATCCGTCTATCATCAGCTCAGAGTTAGAGCATATGATATTCTAAAGACAACCTTTCATGCTCGGTATGGTCACTTTAAATTCTTAGTCATATCCTTTGGTCTTACCAATGCCCCAGTAGCCTTTATGGACTTGATGAACCATGTGTTCAAGAAGTACTTGGACATTTTGTCATAGTTTTCATAGATGATATTTTGGTCTATTCCCACAGTGAGCGTGATCATACAGACCATCTTAGAACAGTTCTTCAGACTCTCAGAGATTATTAGTTGTTCGATAAATTCAATAAGTGAAAATTTTGGCTAAAGTAAGTATCATTTCTTGGTCATATCATTTCCGATGATGGAATTAGAGTATATCCTCAAAAGACCAAAACAGTAAGAAACTTGTCTCACCCTGTCTCTACATCAGATATTAGGAGTTTCTTGGGTTTGTCTAGCTATTATAGGTGGTTTGTTGAAGGATTTTCTTCTATTTCATCCCTTATTTCCAGATTGACTCAGAAGAAAGTCAAGTTTCAGTGGTCAGATCCTTGCGAGAAGAGTTTTCAGGAGTTGAAGACTCGACTTACCTCAGCTCCAGTTCTAGCTCTTCCAGATGGTTCATATAGGTTTGTAGTGGATTGTGATGCATCCATAGTGGTTTTAGGTTGTGTCCTCATGTATCATGGCAAGGTCATAGCCTACCCCTCCAGACAGCTTAAACCCCATGAGAAGAATTATCCTACTCATGATATTGAGTTAGCAGCCGTAGTATTTACCTTGAAGATTTAGAGGCATTATCTATACGGTGTTCATGTAGATGTGTTCACAGATCATAAAAGACTTCAATATGTCTTCTCTCAGAAAGATGTTAATCTTCGTCAGAGAAGGTGGTTAGAGATCTTGAAAGATTATGACATGAGTGTCCTCTATCATCCGGAAAAGGCCAATATAGTGGATGATGCTCTCAGTAGACTGTGTATGGGTGGTCTTACTCATGTTGAGGATAGTGAGAAGAAGTTATCTTAGGAAGTCCATCATCTTGCCAGACTAGGCGTTCCCTTAGTCGATACAACAGAGGTTGATATATGGGTTCAGAGTAGTTTAAAATCATCTCTAGTTTCCGAGGTTAAAGAAAAGCAAGATAGAGATCCCAATTTAGCCAAGTTGAAAGAGACATTCAAGGATCAGAAAGTAGAGGTTTACTCCTAAGGGAGAGATAGTGTTTTGCATTGTCAGGGTCATCTGTGTGTTCCAGGTGTAGATGATTTAAGGCAGCGAATTCTTGCATAAGCGCATGGTGTATGCTACTATATTCATCCAGGGGCCACAAAGATGTATCGCGACTTGCATGAAATCTATTGGTGGAGTGGGATGAAGAGAGATGCTGCAGAGTTTGTGTCTAAGTGCTCTACATGTCAGCAGGTTAAGATATAGCATCTGAAGCCTAGTGGGTCCATGAAAAAAATCAGTATTCCTACTTGGAAGTGGGAAGTTGTGAACATAGACTTCGTGATGGGTTTTCCTCGAACTCATCATCAACATGATTCAGTTTGGGTCATTGTAGACAGAATGACCAAATCAGCCCATTTCCTTCCAGTACATAGCTCTTATTCAGTCAAGGATTATGCCAAATTCTACATCAGAGAGTTGGTCTAATTGCACGTTGTTCCATTATCTATTATCTTAGACAGAGGTACCCAATTCACCTCTCACTTCTAGAAAGAATTCCAAAAGGGTCTTGGTACCCAAATTCATCTCAATACAACCTTTCATCCTCAGACAGATGGTCAAGCAGAAAGGACTATTCCGATATTAGAAGATATGCTAAGGTCGTGTGTAATTAATTTCAAGGGTAGTTGTGATGACCACTTACCTTTGATTGAGTTTGCATACTTCAACAACTATTATTCCAGTATTCATATGGCTCAATTCGAAGCTCTCTATGGTAGGAGATGTAGATCTCCATTTGGTTGGTTCGAAGTTAGTGAGGCCTCAGTCATAGGTCCTGACTTAGTATTCGATGCCTTAGAGAAAGTCCAGTTGATCAGAGAAAGACTCCAGGCTACTCAGAGCCAACAGAAGTCTTATGCAGATATTCGTAGAAAAGATCTAGAGTTTGAGATTGGTGATATTATCACCTAAAGATCTCTCCCATGAAAAAAGTGAAGAGATTCGGCAAGAAGGGAAAGCTCAGTCACTGATATGTTGGTCCCTTCAAGATTCTCAGTTGCTTTGGCAAGGTAGACTATGAGCTTGAATTGCCTTCAGATCAGTTCATCCAATCTTCCATGTCTCTTTGCTCAAGAAGTGCTTAGGTGACCTATAATTATAGTCCCTATTCACAACATCTATGTTCCGAACAGCCTCTCTTATGAAGATATTCCAGTCTAAATCTTAGACTATCAGACTCGTACATTGAGGAATAAAGAAGTCCCTCTAGTTAAGGTTCTTTGGCAAAATCAGTCCGTCGAGGGAGCTACTTGGAAAGAAGAAGCAGACATGTGTACCAAGTATCCTCAGCTCTTCTCTGCCAACTTAGATCAAGATCAAGGTACAAAAACTTAGTCATGAATTTATGTATCAGCTCAGTTATACAATTATGCATTAGACATGCATTCTCATTGTGAGAAACATAGTTCATCAGAAGACCCAGTCATACATTCATGAATCAGTTACACATGCATCAGATATGTATGTTCAGTATGATATGTCCATCTATCAGTCATGTCATCCATGAAATCATGTTCCAATTATTTATGTTCAATATATACATCAGTTTATGTTCTTTCCCTCACTCTCAGTCTCATTCGAGGATAAATGTTCTCAAGGGGGAGATATTGTAATAGCCCATACCTTTTCCTAGTGCAAAATTGTATCAAGAATGCTATAACTTTCTTTGAAATATGAACCCACTTTTTGTCACGTAGGAAATTGAATAAGCTTTCCATCGATACCAATTTCATCAAAATTCAACATCGGATGAGAAATTTATGGCTGAAATACAAAAAATAGCAAAACTGCCCAGGTGCGATGGTGCAGGCCGATGGACCGTCGGAGTAGCGACGGACCATCGATCATGAACATCGTATCAAGGCAGTGAGACAGCTCTCTAGATGAGTATGATGGAGAGGTCCGATGGATCGTCGAACTAGCGATGGACCGTTGCACCCCACCGTCGCACCAAGGCAGTAAGTCCCTGTTCTGGTCCTATCCGACGGTGAGTCTGACGGACCATCGCACCCCACCATCGCATGTCCCTCTCAGTTATTTTAAGTCATTTTAACAAGGGTATTTTGGTATTTTATCACCCGTCTATATATAGCAAGTTATATCCGACCTCAGCCCATTTGTTCATTATTTCACAACCAAAAATATTAGGGTTTCTCTCTAAGGTTATTCCCCAAGTATAAAATCCATATCTTCTTCAAGAATTAAGAGATTCCAATCATTCAAGTTCAAGAATTTCAAGAATCTCATCCCAGTTATGCATAGTGTTCATTCATGGACTCCTTTCGTCCATGAAGCTCATGAATCTCTTTGCAAAGTTTAAGTTTATGGATTTACATTATGAATTTCATGATTTGGGCTGCTCTTGTTCATGTTGATAATGAGTAATTGAATTCTATTCCATGTTGGATGATAAATTTTATGTGTATTTGATTAGCATTGATGTAGATTCATGTAAACCTATGATTAAGCCCTTGAATGATGAAGCTAGAATTGAATCATGATGTTTAATAGTTGTATAATGTTGTCTACACATACTATGCTTACCATGTGTTTGATTAAATGCCTAGATGAAGGAAAAATGCCCAACTAGTATGATATTATGAAATCTCTATTTATGTACAAGCTTATGCATATCACATGTTTGATGAATTGCCTCAATAAATGAATTATGGATTGTGATGGTAGTCATGTATTCAAGAAGTCTTGCTTTGTTAGTTTATTCCATCAAGTCTTGGGTGTACTTGTACCTAACAATTTAGCTGTGTTCCTAGAGCCATGTAATATTTCATGATATCCTCAGTCAATCCATGATCCATAAAACTCAGTCAGTCATGTGACTCAGGAAAGCTTAGTAATTCAGTAATCTCAGTAATTTCAGTCAGTTTCAGATATCAGTAGTGTTCCGTTAGTCAACGAAACTCAGTTAACTCAGTACAGTTCATTTCAGTTAATCATGTTCAGAGTCTATTCATATGGGAGTAGGAATTAGCATCGAGTGAACCCAAGGATGGGAACACATACTGTCAGATGAGGGTGTGATTCTTAGAAGTCATCCTTGCATTCCAGAACTATGTAGCCAACATATGTTGAGACATCAGTACTATCCGATGAGGGTTGGTAAGATGGATAAGCACTGACAGATAAGGGACCCACCATTCTCGTTTAGGGACATTATCAGATGAGGGTCACCCACAACTTGTCCTTATCGGTGGCGTGGTATTGACACCTTTCCTATTGGGGTTACAGAATGGACCCCAACTCAGCAATAATGGCGTATTAGGGGCATGTCAGTTAGATAAATACTTCCCATAGTTTCATGTTACAAAATTAGGATTGTTAGATACAGTCAATCTATCTCAGTAATAGAACTCAAATAGTTCTACAAAATTTAGGACTGTCAGATATAGTCAACTCAAATACAGTACGGAACTCATCTAGTTCCATCAGATTCAAGACTGTCAGATATAGTCACTCATGTTATCAGTAATATTAGTTATCAGTATGTCATGTTATCAGTATTCAAATTTAGTAATCATGTTATCATGGTATCAGTGTCAGTTATTATGTTTTATGCATGCATTCTCACGCTCATACTAATTAGTTAGCCAGTATTGTTCTTGCATATGAACCCATGCATTCAACCTTCCTCATATGCATACCAGTACATTTAAAGTACTGATGCATTTGCGCTATGGTTTCTTAGACCATAGGTTTAGAGACACGAGCTACCGAGCATCAGTAACTTCCAGACATCTGCAGACAAAGTTAGCAGTGAGTCCTCATTCTTCGAGGACATGATCATTCTTATTTATCTCATTAATTAGTTTATTAGTTGGAGTAAGTTAGGGATATGTCCCATCAACTCCTTATTCAGAGAGACAGTCAGTTAGAGGCTTTTCAAACTATCATGTTCAATTAGTTATTTCAGTTGTTTTGAGTATTTTATATCAATCTATATGTTATGATTTATCAGATCTTATGTTACAGTTTTGAACCTTATGGCCTTTCAGTTCATGTTTCTACATTATACCCTATATTATACAGTATACAGGTTCAGATATCAGTCATGGGTTAGCTTGTGGTCTTTCGGGGTTATAAGCACCATTTAGCATTCTGGGTACCAGATTCGGGGTGTTATAAATCATGTGATAAGTTCTTCCAATACATTATTGTTGAAAGCTTACAACACTGTAATTTGAAAGACATAAGAACTAAAACTATGTGCAATAACTCTAACTGACTATCTATTTATCCTTTACTAATACTAACTATAGGTACATAGGACATGACCATAACTATACCTAATAAATACAACAAATAAGAAAATAAAATACTAGAACTACTATTGACTTGAGTCCTCAAAATAAGAAAACTCATCATCTACTAGTTGAATACTATGATCTGCCAAACTATGATACTGATAATAAGCACCTGAATCTACATCACATGAAAAATACAGGAAAAAGAGGCATACAATTAGGACTTTTGGATGTATTGAGTATATGAGATATGCACTCATCATAAGAAAAACACTTAAAACATCCCTTAAAATCGAAGACATGAATAATTTAATTAAAAAGTTGGAAAATATAGATGAATAATACATATACATGAATATGAAAGACCTGCAATGTACTAGTAACTATATTAGGTGAACCCTCTTGATCCTATCAAGTCTGAAGGTCATAAAGTCAATTTTGACGTTGTCCACTGGTGGCACTAGAAGTGTCACCCTACTAAATCGGGTAACTTGCTAAAGCTATTGAGGAGTTATCCTAACCTTTCAAATGAAGATCCTTACCCCTCTATGTAACCATTGGATAATCCCTTATTCTATTCCTAGGTTACCACATTCGAAACAAGCATCGCTGCCCGCCATGCAGTCACTCTTGTGGTTCTATCGTATCTCCAATAGAATGGGTTGGTACAACTACTATTCATGCAACCTGGGGATATAGAGAATGAAAATTATCATAGGCATCCTATTTGAACTAGGAATTAGAGCGCAGGAAGACGATGGGGATGGAACTTAACATTTTTGGAAGAACAGAGATTGGTTCTCACCATCTGATCTTTGCTGAGAAAAAGTGAAACTACCAGTTCTGGACCTCTTATTTTCCCTTTTATTCTCCTTGAGCTTCTCTTCAACAATTTTCTAAGCATGTAGTATCAATATAAAGCGATCCATCTCCTTAATCAATATATCAATCCTGTACTCCTTGACTATATCCTCAGATACACCAGACACAAAATTTCTCATACAGACCCAAGAATTAACCACTATAGTTGGAGCATATCTCACCAATTATGTAAACTTGAGAAAATACTTCTCCACACTCATATTTCCCTACTTCAAATTAATGAACTCTTTCATATTGGCCTCTCTCAACTAAAGTCATAATAACCTATCTAGAAAAGAAGGAACAACTAGCCCTACTCTGTAGGCCCTGCTCTAACACATTTTTCCACAATCCACTGCTTAAACCTAGTATGGGATACTCCACGTAATTTATAAGCGACCAAATCAGCACTCTTACTTGAAGTGACACTCATGATCTTAGTCACTTTGTGAAACCGATTTAGGAACTCCTATAGATCCTACTGAGACTTGGATCCAAAGAACTCCAGGGGTTTTATCTGAGTGAAATCCTAAATTTTGGTTGTTGTCGTTCTTACCGATGTGTTGGATGGGGAAATGACCTACTAGTTATTTTGAACACCCATGGATTTGGTTAATTCTGTGAAAGTAGCCCTGAATTTGGCATTAGAAACCTACTCAGTTAGGTGGTCTTCCTAATCTGGTGGGGTGCTTGTTGATCCCCCTTCCTCTTTATATTTGCCCTTCTAGGAAGAAATTTTTGTGAACAGATAGAGGATGAGTTATAAGAACTTTAATTGAGCTTACACTCCATCACATCACATGAAAACTAAAAGAAGTGTAGCATTCCTAAAATATTTCATACTCTTTCACCTATAAGTATGGCACACTTCACACCCATGAATAAGATATTACTTTATGTTGCTTTCGGACACCCTTGGACACTCTAAACTGTAATGCCGTGAGTCTGTACCCCGGATGCCACACGGTGATTATGATCCTGAAGGACCACAAGATAACCCATGACTGGTAGCTACTGCAATCACTGAATAATAAAACTGTAATAATGCGAAAGTTAGGCTGAATCTGCCATAAGGTTCATAAAAGAAATCAAATAATGGTATATAAATAATAAAAATTGAGTATTTGTCTAATATAATCTAGTATGAAAAGCCTCTAACTGAACTGTCTGAATGTGGTGTTGATGGTACAAGCCCCCAACTAACTTTGACTACTGAAAATATACTGAAATAACAACTCTGTCCTTAAACTATGAGGACTCACCACTAATTCTACTGTTAATAATATGGGTTTCTAAGTACGATCAGGATCCCGTGCGTCCAAACCTACGATATAAGACATCATAGAACAAAAAAAAGGTATGCGTCAGTACTTTGAATGTACTGGTATGCTAAGCAAGGAAAGGCTGAATGCATGGGTTCATATGCATGAACAATAATTGACTGAGTAACATGAATATATCTGAATGAGATAACATTTATATATGAAAATGCTGTAAATAATGATTATGATATACTATACACTTAACTCTATATACTGTAATGAAGATCATATTAACATAGGGTACTGAGATCTGATAGCTGAATGACTAATATATGAGTAAACTGATAACTATATTACTGTTAGTTGGATGACTATTTCTGACAGTCCTAATTTTGTAGAACTGAACTGAGTTTTGCACTGAGTTGGATGACTATGTCTGACAGTCATGGTTCTATAGAACTAAACTGAGTTATAAACTGAGACTGAAACTAAAACTGAGATTAAAACTGTGGGAGGTAATCATCTAACTGACATGCCCCTCTCTAAACTAATTTGGGGTCTAACCTATAACCCCAGTTGGAAGGGTGTCAGTACCATTCCACAGGTAAAGACAAGTTGCTGAGTCACCCTCATCTGGAAGGTGCTCTGTATGAGAACGGTGGTACCTTCAACTGGTAGGTAAGAAACCTTATCAACCCTCAACTGGAAGGTTGATGTCTCTACCTATGCTGGCTACGTAGTTTTGGATCGCAAGGAGTACATCTAAAGATCACACCCTATACTGGTAGGTGAGTCTCCATCCTTGGGTTTACTCGCTGCTGAATCCTACTCCCAACTAAATTGACACTGGTATGGTTTCTAAACTGAGCTAGGCTGGACTGAAGTATTACTGATTGTGATATTTCTGAGACTACTCTGTAACTATTGTAGCTCTAGGTCAACAACTAGAGTTTTGGGTATTGAATACCCCCAGGACTCCATAGCATGGATAATAAAACATATCATAACCTTAAAAGCATAATAATACTTTCTTACTAACAATACATTTATTTAGACATTTTGTCAAACACTTGATATACATGAGCTTGTGCATGAATGGAATCATATAACAATATGTCATGCTTTCACTAGTCAATTCACATAAGCATTTTAACAAATACTTGGGGAGCATGGTTATTTGATATAACAATAAACATGTGATAATATCATGGCTACTACATTCAACTAGTAGTTCAAGAGTTCAAAATGAAGATTACATAAATCAACTCACAATTATCTAGTTTTCATGAAACTTGTACTAAATCATAGAATAAAACCCCAAACGTTAATTCACATATGAACACAATTCAATTTCAACATGTAAAATATGAAATCATAAAGTTGTAATTTAATAAAACGTTGTTGGACTTTATGGGTGAAAGGAACCCATGAATGAACACCTAACATACCTTGGTAATTAAATTCATGAAGATTGATGGTGAATTTCTTAGGACTTGAATCTTAAATTTGAAGGGTTGGGGTTTGTTCTTGAGAGGATTTGTGAATAGTGAATGAATTTTGCATTTAGGAGTGATTAATCTCGTGTTTTTGGGGCTGAAAAGACATGAGAAAATGACCCAAATACCCCTCTAAAAATGGACTTTTAATTACTAAAAATGTACCTAGCGATACGCAGACCGATGTACAGCGTCAATGGGGGTAGATACGATAGCCGATACGATGCGTCGAGATCGTGTTGGCTCATTGAAATTTGCATTGGGAGCTGGTGAATAATATCTATCGATGCGATAGGCGGCGCAGAATGTTGAGATCGTATCAATCC
This sequence comes from Capsicum pubescens, assembly GCA_030864215.1. Lineage (NCBI taxonomy): Eukaryota > Viridiplantae > Streptophyta > Magnoliopsida > Solanales > Solanaceae > Capsicum > Capsicum pubescens. The sequence continues at coordinate 184,304,358 of CM061538.1, forward strand.
ACTATTTTGGTCACCCAAACATGTTTTGAACAAGGTTAAAAAAATCTAAAACTCGCCCAAAGTGACATATTGAAACACTTGATCATGATTCAACCTAAAAATCAACATTTTATGGTCGTAAGGGTCGAAAATAAGTTCATGGAAATATTGAGGTCAAAATAAGCCTCAGTGTCAATACTTAGCTTAAAATTTTCTAAGTTTGGGACCTCTTTTAATGCTATAAGGGATTGAGCTAGGCTTGAAATTTTACGGGGTCTTACAATGTCTCCTCCTTGAGAACATTTATTCTCGAATGAGACTGGCTAAGCTAACAATGCATAACTAAAGCATATTACATAACTGATACTACTGACATACTGAGTTTCATACTGGACATGCATAACTGAAGAATGACTACATTCTGAAGACATGGCACATAAGTGAGCTGTTTCATGATGATATGCATGATGTGAGAATGCTATACAATTGAAACTGATACCGAGATCGTAAAGGTAATCCAAGCATGGAACTAAGTAAATTTAAGGAAAACTATTACCTTGAGTTGAGTCTGAGTTTGCAGAGAAGAGGTGAGATACTTGGTCCACATCTCTGCTTTTGCTTCCTAAGTAGCTCCCTCAATGGACAGATTTCGCCAAAGAACTTTGACTAGAGGAACTTCTTTGTTCCTCTGTCTGTGAACCTTATAATCAAGAATTTTGATTGGGATTTCTTCATAAGAGAGGATATTTTGGACATCCATGCCCTCTAACGGGACTACAACTGTTAGGTCACCTATGCACTTCTTTAGAAAGGAGACATGAAACACTGGGTGTACTTAAGCTAAGTCTGAAGGAAACTCAAACTTGTAAGCTATCTCTCTGTAACGACTGAGAATTTGGTCAAAGACCAACATATCGGAGACTGAGCTTCCACTTATTGCCAAATCACTTCACTCCCCTCATAGGAGAGATTTTCAAATACACATAATAATCAATATCGAACTCGAGCTCTTTTCTTCGTATATCTTTATATGATTTCTGTCAGCAATGAGCTGTCTCAAGCCTTTCCCAGATCAGCTGAACTTTTTCTAAGGTATCAAATACCAAGTAAATCCATACTACTATGGATTCACCCACTTCAAATACCAAGTCAAGCGCCTCATACGGAACCATCTGAATGCTGGAATAATAATTGTTATTATTCGCGAACTCAATCAAGGGCAAGTGGTAATCCCAACTATCCTTAAAGTCAATGGCACATGGTCTTAACATAACTTCTAAAGTATGAATAGTCCTTTATGCTTGACCATCTATCTGAGGATGAAAGGATGTACTGAGGTAAACTTGGGTTCCAAGACCCTATTGGATGGCTTTCAAGAAATGAGAGGTGAACTGCCTACCACTATCGGAAATGATGGACAATGGCACTCCGTTAAATCTATCTAACTCTCTAACATAGAGCTTGGCGCAATCCTTGTCTGAATAAGAGGTATGAACAGGTAAGAAATGAGCTAATTTGGTCATCCTTTCTACAATGACACAAAGCGAATCATGCTGACAACAAGTACGAGGCAAACCCATCACAAAATCCATGTCACTTCCTCCCACTTCCACATGGGAATACTAAACCCATGCATAAATCCACTAGGCTTCTGATGCTTGATCTTAACCTGCTAACATGTTGAGTATTTAGCTACAAACATGTTGAGCATTTAACTACAAACTCTGCAATGTCTTTTATCATCCAACTCCACCAATAGACTTCCCGCAAGTCGCGATACATCTTGGTGGCCCCTGGGAGAATTGAGTAGCACGCACCATGATCTTCTACAAGAATCTGTTGTCTCACACAATCTACACATGGAACACATAGTCTACCCTGGCAATGTAACACACTATCTCCCCCTTGGGAGAAAACCTCTACATTCTGATCTCTGACTGACTCTTTCAGTTTAACTATACTGCGATCCCTGCCCTACTTTTCATTTACTTCAGAAACTAGAGATTATTCCAAACTATTCTGCATCCATACGCTACCCTCTACTAAATAGACTAAGTGGACACCTAGTCGGGCAAGCTGGTGAACTTCCTGAACTAACTTCTTCTTACCATCCTCCACGTGGGAAACACTACCCGTAGACTTCCTTCTTAGAGTATAAACTAATACATTGGCTTTGCCCAGATGATACAGAACACTCATGTCATAGACTTTCAATAACTCTAATAACCTTCTCTAACGCGATTCAGGTCTTTTTGAGAAAATACATACTTCCAGCTTTAATGGTCTATGAACACATCAACATGCACCCCGTACAAATAGTACTCCAAATCTTTAAGGCAAACACAACAGCTGCTAACTCAAGATCATGAATGGGGTAATTTCTTTCATGGGGCTTAAGCTGCCTAGAGGAACATGCTCTGAACTTACCTCTCTGCATCAAAACACACCCAAAACAAACTCTAAAAGCATCACAATATACCATAAACCCATTTGAACCATCTGGTAAATTCAAAACTAGGGATGTAGTGAGTTTTGTCTTTAACTCTTGAAAACTCTTCTCACAAGAATCTGATCACTAGAATTTGACTTTCTTCTGAGTCAATCTAGACATGGGGGATGCAATGGATGAAAATACTTCAACAAACCATCAGTACTAGCCATCCTAACCCAAGAAACTATTAATATCTGATGGAGAGATGGGCCTGGGCCAATTTCTTACTTCTTTCGCCTTTTGAGGATTAACTCTAATACCGTCACCAAAAACTATATGGACAGGGAATGCTACTGACGTTATCTAAAATTCACACTTATTAATTTTGGCAAATAAGTGATGGGCTCTGAATGTTTGTAATACTATTCTGAGATGGTCTGCATGATCACTTTCACTGCGGGAGTAGACAAGAATGTCATCAATGAAGATTATGATGAACATATCTAAGTACTTCTTGAACACACATTTCATTAAGTCCATGAAAGCTACTGAAGTATTGGTAAGACCAAATAACATGACTAGGAATTTGAAGTGACCAGACCAAGTTCTGAAAGTTATTTTGAGAATGTCACATTCTTTAACTCTGAGCTGATGATAGCCTGATCTAAGGCCTATCTTAGAAAAGTAACTGGCACCATGAAGTTGGTCCAACAAGTCATCAATTTTAGGTGGTGGATACTTGTTCTTGATCGTGAATTTGTTCAACTGACGGTAGTCAATATATATTTTGAGTAAACCATCTTTCTTACGCACGAATAGAACTAGTGCACCCCAAGTGGATACATTGGGTCTGATGAACCCCTTATCTAAGAGATCCTTCAATAGTTCTTTTAATTCCTTGAGTTCTACTAGAGCTATTCTATAAGGCAGGATAGATATGGGTTGAGCATCTAGAAGAAGGTTGATTCCGAAGGTAATTTCCCTTTCGAGAGGAACACCGAGAAGATCTTCGGGAAATACATCTAGAAATTTACATACTACTGGAATTGACTCAAGACTGGGAGTATCAGAACTAGAATTCTTAACTCTAGCAAGATGATAAACACATCCCTTAGATATCATTTTTCTCACCGTTAGGTAAGAAATAAGTTGACCCCTAAGTGCTGAAGTACTACCCCTCCATTCAAGGACAAGTTCATTCAAAAACTGACAGTGGACAATTCTATTTCTGCATTCAACCAAAGCATAACATGAATAAAGCCAATCAATACCTAGAATGACACCAAAATATGTTATCTCTAATTCTACTAAGTCTACTGAAGTGACTTTCTAAGATACCATAACTGAAAAAATCCTATATACCCGTCGGGCAATGATAGCTTTACCCACTGGGTTTGAGATTGAGAAAGGCTCTTCTAGGATTTTGGGACTGACTCTGAAGTCAACAACTATATAAGGAGTTACAAAGGACAAAGAAGCTCCTGGATCTAGCAAAGCATAAACATGTAAATGATAAACTTGTAACATACTAATGACCACATCAGGAGAAATTCCAGATCATGTAAGGACTGGAGTGCATATAGTCTATTTGGGTGCTGCCCACTGGTAGAACTGGAAGCGGTACCTTTCTAATTTGGGCAACCGAACTAAAATGAAGGACCATTATACTAACACTGATAACCTGACCAAGGACAATCTCTGATTCTATGGCCTAGATTGCGACATCCGAAATACACATCGCTGCCAACTCTGTAGACACGATGGTATCTACCACACTTCTGGCAAAGAATATTTGTTTGAGCATTACTAACACTACCCTGGGATTTAGGTCCTGGTGCCCTATCTTTATTTCCATCTCTGAATTTTGGCACTGGAGCACTGGCTAAGTACGGAGCTGGAACTAAAGATTTTTGATAGAATTGGGAATGATTTCTACCCTCTTACTTAGGCTAAGTGAGGTTAACGATACCTATTCTAGACTTCTTATTATCCCTCTCTTTCTCTTTATTCTTAGCCTCCTCTATTTGCTGAGCATGGACCATGAGCCTGGATGTGTCTATCTCCTTAATTAGCATTGTGGTCCTACACTCCTTGACCACACTACTAGACATACTCGACATAAACTTACTCATCTAAGATCTGCTATCTGCTACCATATGAGGAGCGTATCTGGCTAACTGAGTAAACTTGAGCGAATATTTCTTCATTGTCTTGTTGCCTTGATTTTGATTAATAAACTCCAAAACCTTCGTTTCCCTCAACTCCAGTGGGAAGAACCAAACTAGAAAAGTAGTAGCAAACTCCTCCCATTCTATGGGCCTTGCAGATGTGGTCCGTTCTGCCTTCCACTTCTTGAACCATGAGTGAGCCACATCCTGCAACTGATATGAGGCTAACTTAGCACTCTCACTAGCAATTACCCCCATAACATATGTGACTTTTTTCACCTAATCAAGGAATTCCTGTGGATTCTTATTTGAATTAGACCCTCTAAATAATGGGGAATTCAGTCGGGTAAAGTCCCAAATTCTAGCTACAACAGTATTGGCCATTAGGTTGGCTTGAACAATAGCTGGACGTTCATTCTGGGCTAGCACAGAATGAGCTAAAGTGGTGAAAGCTGCTCAGAATTTTTCATGGGAAACATGCTCATCCAAGTGATCTAGCAGGAAGGGCGGTGGTGCTGGCTGGTTTTCTATTCTTCTTTTGTTAGTCCTTTTTAGAGGCATATTCTATAAATGGAAGGAAAACTTGAATTAGACAGAGTTTAACTTTATCTCCTGCTCACTCACACGATAAGAAAACTGAAAGAAGGGAAACTTTTCCTAAAATTCCTCATAGCCTCTTGTTCATAAGTGTGGTGCGCTACACACCCATGACCAAGACACTACTAGATGCGGCTTTCAGACTTCCTAGGACTGTGTTGAACCTTAGGCTCTGATCCAAAGTTTGTAATGCCCCGAGTATGTACCCCAAATGCCACACGGTGCTTACGATCCACAAGGACCATAAGCTAATCGAAGACTAGTACCTGCTGTAATTATTGAATAATAAAACTATAATAATACAAAAGTTAGGCTGAATCTTCCATAAGGTTCATAACATAAATCAAATATTGGTATAAAAATATGGAAAATTAAGCATCTATTTGAGATAATCTAGTCTGAAAAGCCTCTAACTGAATTGTCTGAAGGTGGAGTTGATGGGATAAGCCCCCAACTAACTCTGACTACTGAAAATATACTGAAATAACAACTCTATCCTCGAACTATGAGGACTCACCACTAATTTTGTTGCTAATAAGCTAGGCTGCTAAGTACGATTAGGAGCCCGTGCATCTGAACCTATGATAAAATACATCATAGCATAAAAGAAAGGTATGCATCAGTACTTTGAATATATTGGTATGCTAAGCGAGATAAGGTTGAATGCATGGGTTCATATGCATGAACAATAACTAACTGAGTAACATAAATATATCTGAATGCGAGTACATGTATATATGAAACTATTGTAAGTACTAATATAATATGCACATAACTACGTATACTGTAACTGAGATCATATTAACACTGTGTCTGAGATCTAATAACTAAATGACTGTTATATAAGTTCACTGATAACTATATTATTTCTAGCTGGGCAATAATTTATGACAGTCCTAATTTTGTAGAACTAAATTGAGTGTTATACTAAGCTTCGTGACTGTGTCTGACAGTCCTATTTCTATAGAACTGAACTGAGTTCTATATTGAGACTGAAACTAAAACTAAAATTGAAACTGTGAGAGGTAATCATCTAACCAACATGCCCCTCTCTAAACTAATTTGGGGTCAAAACTTTAACCCCAGTTGGAAGGGTGTCAATACCGTACCACAGGTAAAGACAAGTTACTGAGTCACCCTTATCTGGCAGGTGCTCTGAATGAGAATGGTGAAACCCTCAACTGGAAGGTAACACACCTCATCAACCCTCAACTGGTAGGTTGATGTCTAAACCTATGATGGCTACATAGTTGTGGAATGTAAGGTCTGCTTCTAAAGATCACACCCTCTACTGGCAGGTAAGTTTCCATCCTTGGGTTTAATTGGTGCTGAATCCTACTCTCAACTGAATTGACATTGGACTGATTTCTAACTGTACTTGGATGGAATGAACTATTACTGATCATGATATTTCTGAGATTATTCTTTGACTGTTGTAGATCTAGGTCAACCACTAGATTTTTGGGTGTTGAATACCCCAGTACTCGATAGCATGGATTGTAAAACATAGCATAACCTTAATAAGATAATAATACTTGCTTGCTAACAATGCATTTATTTAGACAGTTTGTCAAAAAATTGATATACATGAGCTTGTAAATGAATGGAATTACAAAACATGTCATGCTTTAACTAGTCAATTCACATAATCATTTTAACAAACACTTGGGGTGCATGGTTATTTCATATAACAATTAATATGTAATAATATCATGGCTAATACATTCAACTTGTAGTTCAAGATTTCAACAAGAAGATCACATAAATCAACTCACAATTATCTAGTTTTCATGAAACTTGTAATAAATCATAGAATAAAATCCCAAACGTCAATTCACACATGAACACAATCCAATTCTAACATGTAAAACACGAAATCATGAAATGTTAATTTTAAAAAAGGTTCTTGGACTTCATGGGTTAAAGGTACCCATGAACACCTAACATACATTGGTAATTAAATTTGTGAATATTGATGGTGAATTTCTTAGGACTTGAATCTTGAATTTGAGGGGTTATGGTTTGTTCTTGAGAGGATTTGTGAATAGTAAATGAATTTTGCCTTTAGGAGTGATTAATCTCATGTTTTTGGGGATTAATTGATGTGGGAAAATGACCTCAATTCCCCTCTGGATGCGGAATATTAATTATTAAAAACATTCCCAATAACGCACAGACCGACGCGCCACATTGATGGGGTCAAGGTGATGGCCGACGCAATGTGAGAAGATTGCATCGGCTCATTGGAATTTGCACTGGGCTGGGGAAAAATATCTATCGTTGCGATAGATGATGCGGCGTATCGAGATTGCATTGATCCACTATTTTGGTCACCCAAACATGTTTCAAATGAGGTCCAAAAAAGCTGAAACTAGTCTGAAGTGACCTATTAACACACCTGATCATTATTTAACCTAAAAATCGATATTTTAAGGTTGTAAGGGTCAAAAATAAGTTCATGGAAATATTGAGGCCAAGATAAGTCTAAGTGTTAATACGTAACTTAAAATTTTCTAAGTTTGGGACCTCTTTTCATTCTATAAGAGATTGAGCTAGTCTTAAAATTTTATGAGGTTTTATAATATTTCCCCCTTAGGATTATTCATCCTCGAATGAAACTGGCTAAGCTGAGAATACTGATTGACTGAGTTTACATACTAAACATGCACAACTGAAGCATGATTATATGACTGAAACTACTGACATACTGAGTTTTCATACTAGACATGCATAACTAAAGTATGACTGAATTCTGATGATATGACACATGACTGAGCTATTTCATAATGATATGAATGATATGAGAATGCTATGCAATTGAAATCGATACCGAGCTCGTGAATGTAATCTTAGCATGGAACTGAGTAAATTCAAAGAAAATTGTTACCTTGAGATGTGTCTGAGTTTCTGGAGAAAAAGTAAGGATACTTGGTCTGCATCTCTGCTTCTTCTTCCTAAGTATCTCCCTTAATGGACTGATTCCGCTAAAGAACTTTGACTAGAGGAACTTCTTTGTTCCTCAGTATGTGAACCTAATAATCAAGAATTTCGACTAGGATTTCCTCATAAGAGAGGTTGTTCTATAGACTAAAACTATAGGGTCACCTATGCACTTCTTTAGCAATGAGACATGAAACACTAGGTGCACGGAAGCTAAGTCTGAAGGTAACTCAAGCTCGTAAGCTAACTTTCTTAAATAGCTGAGAATTTGGTAAGGACCGACATGCCTGAGACTGAGCTTCCCCTTCTTGCCAAATATCTTCACTCCCTTTATAGGAGATACTTTCAAATACACATAATCACACATCCCGAACTTTACATATTTTCTTCGAACATTTTTATACAATTTCTGTCAGCTCTAAGCTGTCTTAAGCCTTTTCCTGATCAGCTGAACTATTTCTAAGGTATCAAATACCAAGTCAGGCGCTACTACTGTGGCTTCATCCACTTCAAACCAACAAATAGGAGATAAACAGCTCCTCCCATAAAGCACCTCAAACGGATCCATCTAAATGCTGGAATGCGAATTGTTATTATACGCAAACTCAATCATTGGCAAGTGGTCATCCAAACAACCCTTAAATTCCATGGCACATGCTCTTAACATATCTTCTAAATTCTTAATGGCCCTTTCTTCTTGACCATTTATCTGAGGATAAAAGGCTGTACTAAGGTGTAATTGGGTACCAAGATCCTTTTGGAAGGCTTTCCAGAAATGAGAGATGAACTGCGTACCTCTATCTTAAATCATGGACAACTAAACTCCATGCAATCTGACCAACTCTCTAACATAGAGCTTGGCATAATCCTTAGCTGAATAAGAGGTATGAACTGGTAAGAAATGAACTGATTTGGTAATCCTTTCTATAATGACCCAAATCCAATCATGCTGACGACGAATACGAGGCAAACCCATCACAAAATCTATGTTAACTTCCTATCACTTCCAGATGGGACTACTGAACTACTACATAGATCCACTAGGCTTCTGATGCTCAATATTAACCTACTGATATGATGAGCATTTATCTATAAACTCTACAATATCACTCTTCATACCACTCCACCAATAGACTTCTCACAAGTTGTGGTACATCTTGGTGGCCCCTCGGTGAATTGAGTAGCATGCACCATGCACTTCTACAAGAATCCGTTGTCTCATACCATCTACACATGGCACACATCGTCTTCCCTGGAAATGTAACACACTATATCCCCCTTGGGAGAAAACCTCTACATTCTGATCTTTGACTGACTCTTTAATTTTAACTATATTAGGATCACTGTCTTGCTTTTCTTTTACTTTGGAAACTAGAGATGATCTCGAACTATTCTGCACCCATACGCTACCTTTTACTAAATTGACTAGAGGACACCTAGTCGGGAAAGCTAGTGAACTTGCTGTACTAAATTCATCTTTCTATCCTCCATGTGGGCAATACTACCCAGACATCCTACTTAGAGTATTAGCCACTACATTAAGTTTGCCTGGATGATATAGAACAGTCGTGTCATAGCTTTCATAAACACTAATAACCTTCTCTGATGCAGATTTAAGTATTTTTGAGAAAATACATACTGCAGGATTTTATGGACTGTGATCATATCAACATGAACCCTATACAAATAGTGCCTCCAGATATTTATGTCAAACACAACAACTGCTACTCAAGATCAAGAGTGGGGTAATTCTTTTCATGGGGCTTAAGATGTCTAGATACATAGGTTATGACCTTATCTCTCTCCATCAAATCAAACCCCAAACTGACTCTGGAAGTATCACAATATACCATAAACCCATCTGAACCATTTAGTAAAGTCAAAATTGGGACTGTAGTGAGTTGAGTCTTCAACTACTAAAAACTCTTCACACAAGAATTTGACAATTGGAATTTGACTTTCTTCTGAGTCAATCTGGATATGGGGGATGCAATGGATGAAAATCCTTCAAAAACCATTGGAAATAGCATGCCAAACCAAAGAAACTACTAATATCTGATAGAGAGATGGTCCTGGGGCAGTTTCTTACTACTTTGCCTTTAGAGGATCAATTCTAATGCCATCACAAGAAACTATATGGCCAAGAAAATATACTGACCTTAGCCAATATTCGCACTAACTAAATTTGGCGAACAACTTATAGGATCTGAATGTTTATAATACTATTTAAAGATGGTTTGCATGATCACTTTCACTATGGGAGTAGACAAGAATGTCATCAATGAAGACTATGAAAAACATATCCAAGTACTGGTAGAACACGAAGTTCATCAAGTCCATCAAGGTTGTCAGAGCATTGGTAAGACAAAAAAAAATAACTAGGAATTTGAAATGACCATATCAAGTTTTGAAAGTTGTTTTCGGAATGTAACATTCTCTGACTCTGAGATGATGATAGCCTGATTTGAGGTCTATCTTAGAAAAGTAACTGGCACCCTGAAGTTGTTCAAACAACTCATCGATTCTGGGAAGTGGATACTCATTTTTAACCATGACTTTTTTCAACTGACGGTTATCAATACATATTTTGAGAGAAGCATCTTTCTTATGCAAGAATAGAACTGGTCCACCCTAAGGGGATACATTGTGTCTGATGAACCCCTTATCTAGGAGATCCTTCAACTATTCTTATAATTCATTTAGTTTTTCTAAAGACATTTTTTATGGAGGGATATAGATAACTTAAATATCTAGAAAAAGGTTAATTTCGAAGTCAATTTTCCTTTCGAGAGGAACAACAGAAAGATCTTCGGGAAACACATCTAGAAATTCACATGCTATTGGAACTTACTCAATACTAGGAGTATCGAAACTAGAATTCTTAACTTGAACAAAATGATAAACACATCCCTTAAATATCATTTTTCTCGCCCTTAGGTAAGAAACAAGTTGTCCCCTAAGTGCTGAAGTACTACCCCTCCATTCAAGGATAGGTTTATTCTGAAATTGTAAAATAGACATTTTTGTTTCTACAGTCAATCGAAGCATAACATGAATGAAACCAACCATGTTGAGAATGACATCAAAATCTGTCATCTCTAATTCTACTAAGTCTGCTGAAGTGACTTTTTGAGATACATAACCAGGCCATTCATGTATACCCATCGAGCTATGAAAGATTTACCCACTAGGGTAGAAACTGAGAAAGGCTCTGCTAGGATTTTGAGACTGACTCCGAAGTCAACACCTATATAAGAAGTTACAAAGGACAAAAAATCTCTGGGATCTAGCAAAGCATAAACATGTAAATGATAAACTTATAGAGTACCAGTGACCACATTAGAATAATGTTTCTAATCCTGTCAGGATTGGAGTGTATAAAGTCTATTTGGGCGCTGCCCACTAGTGGTACTAGAAGCAGCATCATGCTAATTGTGGGTGACCAGACTAAGGTGAAGGACAATTATACTAACACAGAAAACCTAACTGAGGACAATCTCTGATTCTATGTCCTAGCTTGCCACATCCGAAACATACATCGCTGTCATCTTTGCAAACACCCTGATGGTTTCTTCCATACTTCTAGCAAAGGGAATTTGTTTGAGCACTGCTAACACTACCCTGGGGTTTAGGGCCTGGTGACCTATCTTTATTGCCATCTATGAATTTTGGCACTGGAGAATTAGCTGAGGACGGACCTAGAATTGAAGATTTTGGGTAGAACTGGGAACGATTTCCACCCTTTGACTTAGGCTAAGAGAAATTGAAGCTACCTGTTCTATATCTCTTGTTCTCCCACTCCTTTTATTTATTCTTATCCTCTTCTGTCTGTTGAGTATGGACTATTAGCATAGATATGTCTATTTTCTTAATTAGCATTCTGGTCCAACACTCCTTGACCACACTACTAGACACACCCAACACAAACTTACTCATCTTAGATCTGCTGTCAGCTACCACATGAGGAGCGTATCTGGCTAAATGAGTAATATTGAAAGAATACTCCTTCATTGTCTTATTTCCCTGATTTAGATTAGTAAACTTCAAAACCTTCGCTTTCTTCAACTTTAGTGGGAAGAAACTATCTAGAAAAGAAGTAGAAAAATCCTCCCATTCTATGGGCCCTGTATATGTAGCCTCTCTACCATCCACTGCTTGAACCATGAGTGATCCATATCCTGTAACTGATATGTAGCCAACTCAGCACTCTCATTAGAAGTTACCCCCATAATATATGTGAATTTTTGCACCTGATCAAGGAATTCCTGTGAGTCCTCATCCGTACTAGACCCTCTAAATACTAGGGAATTTAGTCGGGTAAAGTCCCAAATTCTAGCTGCAGCAGTATTGGCCACTGGGTTGGCCTAAACGGCAGCTGGACGTTCATTCTGGGCTACCAAAGAATGAGATAGAGTGGTGAAAGCTACTATGAATTTTTCATGAGAAACATGCTCATCTAGGTGATCTGGATGGAAGGGCAGAGGTGCTGGATGGTTTTCCATTCTTCTTCCATTAGTCCTTTTTGGAGGCATATTCTATAAGTGGAAGGAAAACTTTATTTAGATAGAGAGTTTAACTTGATCTCATGCTTAATCACACGATAAGAATACTGAAAGAAGGTAAACTTCTCCTAAAATGCCTCATAGCCTCTTATTCATAAGTTTGGTACGTTACACACCCATGCTCGAGACTCTACTAGATGTGGATTTCATACTTCCTATGACTCTGTTGAACCTAAGGCTCTAAAACTAAGTTTGTAATGCCCTAGGTCTATACCCAGAATGCCACAGGGAGCTTACGATCCCCAAGTACCACAAGCTAACTCAAGACTGGTACCTTTAGCAATCATTGAATAACAAAAATGTAATAATACGGAAGTTAGGATGAATCTTCCATAAGGTTCATAAATTAAATCAAATACTGGTATATAAATACTAAAAATTGAGCAACTGTCTGATATAATCTAGTCTGAAAAGCCTCTAACTGAATTGTCTGAAGGTGGAGTTGATGGGACAAACCCCCAACTAACTCTGACTACTAAAGATATACTGAAATAATAACTCCATCTTCGAACTATGAGGACTCACCACAAAGTCTGTTTATGATAAGTTGGGTTGCTAAGTACGATCAGAAGCCCATGCATCTTAACCTATGATATAAGAAATCATAGAACAAAAGAAAGGTATGAGTCAGTAGTTTGAATGTACTGGTATGCTAAGCGAGGAGAGCCTGAATTCATGGGTTCATACGCATGAACAATAACTGACTGAGTAACATAAATATATCTGAATAAGAGTACATGTATATATGAAACTATTATATATATTGATTATGCAATACTATGCACATAATTACGTATACTGTAACTGAGATCATATTAACACTGGGTACTGAGATCTGATAACCGAATGAATAATATCTGAGTTCACTGATAACTGTATTACTATTAGCTGGGTGACAATTTTTGATAGTCTTTATTTTGTAGAACTGAATTGAGTTCTATACTGAGCTTTGTGACTGTGACTGACAGTCCTGGTTCTGTAGAATTTAACTGAGTTCTATACTAAGATTGAAGCTAAATCTAAAATTGAAACTATGGAAGGTAATAATCTAACTGACATTCCCCTCTGAAAACATATTAGGGGTTCAAACTATAACCCCAGTTAGAAAGGTGTCAGTACCATTCCACGGGTAAAGATAAGTTGTTGAGTCACCCTTATCTGGCAGGTGCACTGAATGAGAATGGTGGTACCCTCAACTGGCAGGTAAGACATTATCAACCCTCAATAGGCAGGTTTATATCTCAACATACGATGGCTACATATTTCTGGAATGCAAGGATTGCTTCTAAAGATTACACTCTCTACTGGAAGGTGAGTCTCCACCCTTGGGTTCACTCGGTGCTGAATCCTACTCTCAACTGAATTGACATTGGACTGATATCCAAACAGTAAAAGGCTTGATGGAACTATTACTGATCATGATATTTCAGAGACTATTTTGTAACTATTGTAGCTCTAGGTCAACAACTAGATTTTCGGGTATTGAATACCCCAGGACTCGATAGCATGGAAAGTAAAACATAGGATAACCTTAATAGTATAATAATACTTGCTTACTAACAATGCATTTATTTAGACATTTTTTCAAACACATGATATACATGAGCTTATGCATGAATGGAATCACATAACAACATGCCATGCTTTAACTAGTGAATTCTCATAAGCATTTTAACAAACACTTGGGGAGCATGGTTATTTCATACAACAATAAACATGTAATAATATCATGGCTACTACATTCAACTTGTAGTTCAAGAGTTCAACATGAAGATCACATAAATCAACTCACAATTATTTAGTTTTCATGGAACTTATAATAAATCATAGAATAAAACCCCAACATCAATTCACACATGAACACAATCCAACATATAAAACATGAAATCATAAAATTTTAATTTTAAAAAGGGTTCTTGGATTTCATGGGTGAAAGTAACCCATGAATGAACACCTAACATGCCTTGGTAATTAAATTCGTGTAGATTGATGGTGAATTTATTTGTACTTGAATCTTGAATTTGAGGGGTCAGGGTTTGCTCTTGAGAGAATTTGTGAATAGTGAATGAATTTTACCTTTAGGAGTGATAAATCTCATGTTTTGGGGGTATAATAGACGTGGGAAAATGATCCAAATACCCCTCTGGATGCAGAATTTTAATTACTGAAAAACATGCCCAACAATGTGCAGAATGATGTGCCGCATCGATGGGGTTGACGTGATGGACGACGTGATATATCAAGATTATGTCAGTTCACAAGAATTTGCACTTGTATCTAGGGAAAAATATCTATCGATGCAATAGGTGATGAAGCTCATCGAGATCACGTCAATCCACTGTTTTGGTCACCCAAACATGTTTCAAACGAGGTTTGAAAAATTTGAAACTCGCCCAACGTGACCTATTGACACACCTGATCATTATTCAACCTGAAAATTTACATTTTAAGGTCGTAAGTGTCAAAAATAAGTTCATGGAAATATTGAGGCCAAAATAAGTCTAAGTATCAATACTTAGCTTAAAATTTTCTAATTCTGGGACCTCTTTTTAGTATTTAAGCGATTGAGCTAGGCTTGAAATTTTATGAGGTCTTACAATATCTCCCCTTTGGAATTATTCATCCTTGAGTTAGACTGGATAAGCTGAGAATACTGATAGACTGAGTTTACATACTGAACATGCATAATTGAAACATTATTATATGACTGAGACTACTGACATACTGAGTTTTCATACTGGACATGCATAACTGAAGCATGAGTGAATTCTGAAGACGTGACACACGACTGAGCTGTTTCAAGATGATATACATGATATGAGAATGCTATGCAATTAAAACCTATATCGTACTCGTAAAATTAATCTTCGCATGGAACTGAGTAAATTTAAGGAAAACTGCTACCTTGAGCTGATTCTGAGTTTGTGGAGAAGAGGTGAGGATACTTGGTCTGCATCTCTGCTTCTGCTTCCCAAGTATCTCCCTCAACGGACTGATTCTACCAAAGAACTTTAACTAGAGAAACTTCTTTGTTCCTCAGTTTGTTAGCCTGATAATCAAGAATTTTGACTAAGATTTCTTCATAAGAGAGGTTGTTTTGTACATCAATGCCCTCTAATGGGACTACAACTATTGAGTCACCTATGAACTTCTTTAGCAAGGAGACATGAAACACTTTGTGCACTGAAGCTAAGTCTGAAGGGAACTCAAGCTCGTAAGCTAGCTTTCTGAAACATCTGAGAATTCGGTAAGGACCGACATATCTGGGACTGAGTTTCCCCTTCTTGTCAAATCTTTGCACTCCCTTCATAGGAGAGATTTTAAAATACACATAATTACAAATCTTGAACTCAAGATCTTTTATTCTTACATCTACATACAATTTCTGTTATCTCTGAGTTGTCTTAAGCCTTTCCCTGATCAGTTGAACGTTTTCTAAGGTATCAAATACCAAGTCAGGCCCTACTATTGTCGCTTTACCCACTTCAAACCAACCAATGGTAGATATACATATCCTTTCATAAAGAGCCTCAAACGGAGCCATCTAAATGCTGGAATGATAATTGTTATTATACGCTAACTCAATCATTGGAAGTGGTCATCCCAACAACCATTAAAGTCAATCGCACACACTCTTAACATATTTTCTAAAGTTTGAATGGTCCTTTCTACTTGACCAACTGTCAGAGGATGAAAGGATGTACTATTCTGAACTTGGGTACCAAGACCCTTTTGGAAGGCTTTCCAGAAATAAGAGGTGAACTGCATACCTCTATCTTAAATGATGGACGATGGAGCTCCATACAATCTGACCAACTTTCTAACATAGATCTTGCATAATCCTCAGCTGAATAAGAGGTATGAACTGGTAAGAAATGAACTGATTTGGTCATCCTGTCTATAATAACCCAAATCCATTCATGCTGACGACGAGTATGAGGCAAACCCATCACAAAATCCATGTTCAGTTCCTTCCACTTCCATATGGGAATACTAAACTCCTGTATAGATCCACTAGGCTTCTGATGCTCGATCTTAACTTGTTGACATGTTGAGCATTTATATACAAACTCTGCAATGTCTCTCTTCATCCCACTCCACCAATATACTTCCCGTAAGTCGCGATACATCTTGGTGGCCCCTAGGTGAATTGAGTAGCGTAAAACATGCACTTCTACAAGAATCCACTGTCTTACACTATCTACACATGGCACACATAGTCTACCCTGGAAACGTAACACACTATCTCCCCCTTGGAGAAAACCTCTACATTCTGATCTCTAACTAACTCTTTAAGTTTAACTATACTGGGATCCCTATCCTGCTTTTCTTTTACTTTGGAAACTAGAGATGATTCTAAACTATTCTGCACCCATACGCTACCCTATGCTGAATTGACTAAGCGGACACCTAGTCTATCAAGTTGGTGAAATTCCTAAACTAACTTCATCTTAGCGTCTTCCATGTGGGCAATACTACCCATAGAAATCCTACTGAGAGTATCAGTCACTACATTGTGTTTGCCTGGATGATACAGAACACTCATGTCATAGTCTTTCAAACACTCTAACAACCTTCTCTAACGCAGATTCAAGTATTTATGAGAAAATACATACTGCAGGCTTTTATGGTCTGTGATTAAGTCAAACACAATAACTGCTAACTCAAGATCATGAGTGTGGTAATTCTTTTATAGGGATTAAGATGTCTAGAGGCATAATCTATGACCTTATCTCTCTGCATCATAACAAACCTCAAACCGACTCTGGAAGAATCATAATATACCACAAACCCGTCTGAACCATTTGGTAAAGTCAAAACTGAGACTGTAGTGAGTCGACTCTTCAACTCCTAAAAAATCTTCACACAAGAATTTGACCATTGGAATTTAACTTTCTTCTGAGTCAATTTGGACATAGGGGATGCAATGGACAAAAATCCTTCAACAAACTATCGGTAATAGCCAGCCAAACCCAAGAAACTATCATTATCCGATAGAGAGATAGGCCTGGGCTAGTTTCTTACTGCTTTGCCTTTTGACGAACAACTCTAATACAATCACAAGAAACTATATGACCAATAAAAGATACTAACCTTAGAAAATATTTTCATTAACTGAATTCGGCAAACAACTGATGGGCTCTGAATGTTTATAATACTATTCTGAGATGGTCTGCATGATCACTTTCACTACGGGTGTAGACAAGAATGTCATCAATGAAGACTATGATGAACATATCCAAGTACTGGTAGAACACAAAGTTCATCAAGTACATGAGGGTTGTTAGAGTATTGGTAAGACCAAATTTGAGGTCTATCTTAGAAAAGTAACTGGAACCCTGAAGTTGTTCAAACAATTCATCAATTCTGGGAAGTGGATACTTGTTCTTGACCATGACTTTGTTCAACTAATGATAATAATAAAAATTTTGAGAGATGCAACTTTCTTACGCACGAATAGAACTGGTGCATCCCAAGAGGATACGCTGGGTCTGATAAATCCCTTATCTAGGAGATCCTTTAACTATTTTTTTAATTCCTTGAGTTCTGCTGGAGCTAGTCTGTATGGCGGGATAGAGATGAGTTGAGTATCTAGAAGAAGGTCAATTCCTAAGTCAATTTCCCTTTTGGGAAGAACCCTGGGAAGGTCTTTGGGAAACATATCTAGAAATTAACATGCTACTGGAACTAACTTAAGTCTGGGAGTATCGAAACTAGAATCCTTAACTTGAACAAGATGATAAACATATCCCTTTGATATAATTTTTCTCACCCTTAGGTAAAAAATAAGTTGACCCCTAAGTGATGAAGTATTGTCCCTCCATTCAAGGACAGTTTTATTCAGAAACTGAAAATGGACATTTCTGTTTCTATAGCCAATCGAAGTATAACTTGAATGTAACCAATCTATGCCAAAAATGACATCAAAATCTATCATCTCTAATTCTATTAAGTCTGCTGAAGTGACTGTCTGAGATACATAACTGGAACATTCCTATATACCCGTCGGGCTATGATAGATTTACCCACTAGGGTAGAGACCAAGAAAGGCTCTACTAGGATTTTGGGACTAACTCTGAAGTCAACAAGTATATAAGGAGTTACAAAGGACAAAGAAACTCCTGGATCTAGCAAAGCATAAATATGTAAATGATAAACTCGTAACATACCAATTACCACATTCGGAGAATATTCCTAATCCTGTCGGGAGTGGAGTGCATAGAGTCTATTGGGACGCTGCCTACTGGTGTCACTGGAAGCATCACCCTACTGATTTGGGCGACCAGACTGAGCTGAAGGACAATTATACTGACACTTAGAACCTGACCAAGGATAATATTTTATTCTATGTCCTAGCTTGCCATATCCAAAATATACATCACTGCCAGCTCTACAAACACCCGGATGGTTTCTTCCACACTTCTGGCAAAGTGGATTTGTTCGAGCATTGCTAACATTAACCTGGGGTTTAGGTCCTGGTGCCCTATATTTATTTCCATTTCTGAATTTTGGCACAGGAGAATTGGATGAGGACGGAGTTGGAATTGAAGATTTCAGATGGAACTGGGAATGATTTCTACCCTCTGACTTTGGTTGATCGAAGTTGAAGCTACCTACTCTAGTCCTCTTATTATCCTTCTCTTTTTCCTTATTTTTACCCTCCCCTATCTATTGAGCATGGACCATAAGACTGGTTATGTCTATCTCCTTAATTAGCATTATGGTCCTACACTCCTTGATCATACTACTAGACACAACCGACACAAACTTACTCATCTTAGATCTGCTATCTGCTACCACATAAGGAGCGAATCTGGCTAACTAAGTAAACTTAAGAGAATACTTCTCCACTATTATGTTGCCCTGCTTCAGATTAATAAACTTCAAAACCTTTGCTTCCTTCAACTCTAGTAGGAAGAACCTATCCATAAAAGTAGTAAAAAAATCCTCATAGTCTATAGGCCCTACATCTGCAGCTCTCTCTGCCTTCACTGCTTGCACCATTAGTGAGCCACATCCTGCAACTTATATGCGTCCAACTCCGCACTCTCACTAGCAGTCACCCCTATAATATATGTTACTTTCTGCACCTGATCAAGCAATTCTTGTGGGTCCTTATCTGACTTAGACCCTGTAAATAATGGGGAATTCATTAAGGTGAAGTCCCAAATTCTAGCTGCAACAGTATTAGATACTGGATTGGCCTGAACAGTAGCTGGATGTTCATTCTGGGCTACTATAGATTAAGCTAGAGTTGTGAAAGATGCTCTAAATTTTTCATGGGAAACATGCTCATATAGGGGATTTTGATGGATGGGTGGAGGTGCTGGTTGGTTTACCGTTCTTCTTTCATTAGACCATTTTGGATGCATATTCTATAAATGGAAGGGAAACTAGAATTAGACAGAGAGTTTAACTTCAGCTCATGCTCACTCGCATGATATTAATACTGAAAGAAAGGAAACTTTTCCTAAAATACCTCATAGCCTCTTGTTCATAAGTTTTGCGTGGTATACACCCATGCCCAAGACTCTACTAGACATAGATTTCTGACTTCCTAGGAATCTATTGAACCTTAGGCTCTGATACCAAGTTTGTAATGCCCCGAGTATATACCCCAGAGACACACGGTGCTTACGATCCTGAAGGACCATAAGCTAACCCATGACTAATACCTGTTACAATCACTGAATAATAATACTGTAATAATATGGAAGTTAGGATAAATCTTCCATAAGGTTCATAACTGAAATCAAATACTGGTATATAAATACTGAAAAATAATCATTTGTCTAAATAATCTAGTCTCAAAAGCCTCTAACTAAACTGTCTAAAGGTGGAGTTGATGGGACAAGCCCCCAACTAACTTCGACTACTAAAACTTAACTAAAATAATAACACTACCCTCGAACTATGAGGAAACACCACTAAGTATGCTGCTGATAAGCTGGGCTGCTAAGTACGATCAGAGCCCGTGCATTTGAACCTATGATATAAGACATCATAGCACAAAAGAAAGGTGTGCATTGGTACTTTAAATGTACTATTATGCTATGCGAGGTAAGGCTAAATGCATCGGTTCATATGCATGAACAATAACTGATTGACTAACATGAATGTATCTGAATGAGAGTACATGTATATATGAAACTACTGTAAATACTGATTATGCAATACTATGCATATAACTACGTATACTGTAACTGAGATTATATTAACACTGGGTACTGAGATCTGATAACTGAATGACTAATATCTGAGTTCACTGATAACTATATTACAGTTAGTTAGGTGACTATTTCTGACAGTCCTGATTCTATAAAACTAAACTGAGTTTTATACTGAGCTGGGTGACCGTGTCTTACATTCCTGGTTCTGTAAAACTAACCTAAGTTCTATACTCAGACTGAAACTAAAACTTTAACTAAAACTATGGAAGGTAATAATCTAACCAACATTCCCCTCTCTGAACTAATTTGGGGTCCAACTTGTATCCCCAGTTGGAAGGGTGTCACTACCATGCCACATGTAAAAATAAGTTGTTGAGTTACCCACATCTGGAAGGTTCTCTTAATGAGAATGGTGGTACCCTCAACTGGCAAGTAAGACACCTCATCAACCCTCAACTGGCAGATTGACGTCTCAACCTACGCTGGCTACGTAGTTCTGGAATGCAAGGACTATTTCTAAAGATCACACCCTCTACTGGGAGGTGAGTCTCTATCCTTTGGTTTACTCGGTGATGAATCCTACTCCCAACTAAATTGACACTGGACTGATTTCTAAATTATACTAGGTTGGATTGAACTATTACTAATCGTGATGTTTCTGAGACTATACTATAACTATTGTAGGTTGAGATCAACAACTAGATTTTCGGGTATTTAATACCCCCAAGACTCGATAGCATGGAAAGTAATACATAGCATAACCTTAAAAGCATAATAATACTTTCTTATTAAGATATTTTGTCAAAAACTTGATATACATAAGCTTGTGCATGAATCGCATCACATAACAACATGTCATTCTTTCCCTAGTTAATTCACATACGCATTTTAATAAACTTTTGGAGAGTATGGTTATTTCATATAACAATAAGTATGTAATAATATCATGGCTACTACATTCAACTTGTAGATCAAGAGTTCAACATAAAGATCACATAACTCAACTCAGAATTATCTATTTTTCATGAAACTTATAATAAATCATAGAATAAAACCCCAAACGTCAATTCACAAACACAATCTAATTCCAATATGTAAAATATGTAATCATAAACTTGTAATTTTAAAAGGGTTCTTGGACTTCATGGGTGAAATGAACCCATGAATGAATACCTAACATACCTTGGTAATTAAATTCATGAAGATTGATGGTGAATTTTTTGGGACATGAATCTTGAATTTGAGGGGTTAGGGTTTTGTTTTTGAGAGGATTTGTGAATAGTGAATGAATTTTTCCTTTAGTAGTGGTTAATTTTGTGTTTTTGGGGATGAATAGACATGGGAAAATGACCCACATACCCCTTTATATGCGGACTTTTAATTACTAAAAACGTACCTAATAACATGTAGACCGACACATTGCGTTGATACGGTCGATGCAATGGCCTATGCGATGCATCGAGATCGCATCGGATCACTAGAATTTGTACTGGGAGCTGGGGAAAAATATCTATTGATGCAATAGACGATGTGGTGTATTGAGATTGCGTCAATCCACTATTTTGATCACCTAAATATGTTTCAAACGAGGTCTGAAGAATTCAAAACTCGCTCAAAGTGACCTATTGACTCACCTGTTCATGATTCACCTAAAAATTGACATTTTAAGGTCGTACGGGTCAAAAATAAGTTCATGAAATTATCAAAGTCAAAATAAGTCTAAGTGTCAATACTTCGATTAAATTTTTCTAAGTCTGGGACCTTTTTTCATACTATAAGGGACTGAGCTAGGCTTGAAATTTGATGGGGTCCTACATAAACCTTGTTCTTCGATACTAAGTTTGTCACAACCCGATATTACCCCTAGTCATAACAATGTGCCTAAAGTCACAAGTGACCCCAAGCTAACACATAGTCTGGCATATGAATGAAATATGAAGAAATGTAATGAAATACTACATGGAAGTTGACTAAAGTAAAATAAAAGGAACAATCATAAAATCAAGGTAAATATTGTTTGATGATACTCCATGAAATAGAAAGAAAATATGTTTGACTGTCTGAAAGCCTCTAAACCTGAAGAGTTATTGGGATAGGTCCCCAACTAACTCTAACTAACTAAAATAAAATAAAGTACTAAAACGAGTAGCTTATAATATAACTAGTCCTTGGCTGATAAGGACTTACCAAGGCTGTAGCTGAGTGTCGTGTGAATGCACTACGAACTATAAGGATACTAAGCTTCTGACGTATATGATGAGAAAATATAGCACAATAAGTACGTGATCAGAACTTTGAATATATTAAGTATGTGAGATAAAAGCTAGCTGATATACATATATATTGAATATGAATTCATGAACATGAAAATCAAATTCAAGACCAAGTATAAAATTATGTTGTGTATCTGAATAGCTGAATGACTGAATTCTAAACACTTGGTCATACAAACTTGAACTGAACATAATCTGAATACCAAATCGAGGACTATAGGAGCTAACATTTTGCAGACATTCCCTAATCTGAGATAATTGGGGTCTAATATGTAACCCTATTTGGAAGGGTGTCGGTACCTTTCCAAGGGTACCAACACTGGATGGCGCATATCCACTATACAAATGCCCCAAAGGACTAGGGTGTTAGTCCTGTACTTGTAGGTGACCCCTTAAAACCTATGGTGGTGTCGTATTTATGGAACTTAAGGATTTCTACTAAAGGTTTCACTCCTCAACTTATGGGTAAGTCTTCCTCCCTGCATTCACTCACTGCTACGTACTACTCTTAATTGAACTGACACTAAATTATGTACTGGGACCTAAAATGCTAACTGATATGCTCAATCATGGTATTCTAAATATATAAGACATGCATAATCTAAATAAAATCATGAATGCATAAACTAATACAAGTTTAATCCCCTAGGTATCAGGTGTTCATAATCCATCATTTCTAACTAATATGATAGATTGTGATAGTATTTAAGACTGATCATGTTAAGAAAATTCATGAATAATACTCAATATTTCATTAAATTGTCATGATATGGACACTCTCAATTATAAAACATATGGAGATACAATTCTATTGGGGAAACATATTATCATGGTTCATAAAAAAATAGAGAGAAAGATTCGATAAAACTCATATTTGACCTGGAACCCGATACAAGGGAAAAGGGGATTCTCTTGAGAGTGAAGGGGGTTTCTAAGGACTCAATGGGTAGATGGGACCCATTCATGAAATCCCACATACTTGAAAACAAATCCCTTAATGAATTTATTGAAACTTAAAATTGCTTTTGAGGAACCCTAGTTGGATTTGCAGAGAATGTAACTGCTTCTTTTGTTATGATTTCAATGATTTTTGAAGTTATAAGAGTTTATGGAAACATTTACCATTGATAAATGATGTTTTAAAGGGTAAAATAATGTGGGTTTGGGTTAAAAGGGTGGAATTTACCAAAAAGCCTTTGATAAAATTATGCAGGAATTTTTGATCCCATTCTTTACAACTAACATCACAAATCATGGAAACTGGTCATGAGTCATGGTCTAAGTCATAACCTAGAACCCTAAGGTCATAGGTCCTTTCATTCATAACTATGATTCCTCTTCTAATAACTGGTTACAACTGACTAAAAGTCATTATGTGAGGTCATAATCAAAGACTTGGTTATTTTGGATCCTTTACTGTTCAAGTAATGGGCCCACACAATGACACATAATGTCTGATAATGAGTAGTGTATTGGATTCGTTATCACTGGACTAGGTTTTAGCTAAACACGTTTGTGATAATGAGTCCTTTCTAATGACTTGTTGTCAAAAGTGATGAGTCATTGGATGGGGTCGTTATCACTAGGCTATATCTGAGGATCCTTACTATTATGATGATGACTCCTCGTAACAACTCGTTATGTATGGTAACAGGTTGTCACTTGAGTTGTATCCATTGACAGCTGACTTGTACTCAAGGAAAATTTGCATAACTTTTTGCCATGATATTAGATTGAGGCGAGATTTGTGGCATTGAAAAACAAACTTAATGGCCTATATTTTAATGGTTTAGTTCTTGAAAACTTCAGGTATTACAAATAACCATTAAAAATGATCTTTATTGAAAAATATATCATGCGAGATAGAATTTAAGTATGGAATCATAATTGGATAAGAACCCTAGTTTATGGAAATCATAAAATTCAACAACAAAACCATAATTTGAAAATGAGGATAAAATGAGATCCTCATTGAATACTCATGTAATTGATAACTTTTGATTCTTGAACTAAAAAATAGAGGATTTGTGCTTGAATATGAAGAATTCTAATATTTTTCTTTGGAGAAGGAGGAGTCACTTATTTGTTATATTTTTTTTAACCAGCGATCTAATTTTTGAGGGAATAAGGGAATTGGGATTATTAAATAAATGTATACCTCTTGTAAAAAAATGAAACTATGTAGTTTGGAGGCTAAAAGTGTGGGAAAAGACCAAATAGATCTTAAAAGTCATCTGAAAAGTTATTTGTATTAGTCCCGATGATTTTGGTGACGATCCATAGGGTATGGGTTGAGTCGTAGACTGAGTCACCATTTAGGACTCACTTTTCATTTCCCTCTACTATCACAATGAGTAATATCTGACGACGACTCATTATGTCTCTCGATGACTCATAGTGTCTAAGTCTTCATCACTGACAGTTTTGATAGGACATTATTAAAATAGCCATAACTTTTTACTCTGATATTGGATTAAGTAAAACCTAGATATGTTGGAAATATATCCAAATATATATCATTTTTTGGATCTTGAGCTCAAAATATTTCATAACAAAATAGTTATGCTCATTTAAAGTTGACTATAGCAAGTTACTTCACGAGAAATTAATCAGTAAGGAAGGATTTAACTTGGCTATGAGCTATGATTTACTTGTGGAATTAATACATGCATAAATAAATTCTAATACCATTAAAACATGAAGTTTGATTTTACATATACTTGTGTCATGGTTCTAATCTTAGCTTGAATTTTGGGGGTGTTACAATATCTCCCCCTTTGGATTATTCATCCTCGAATGAAGATTGACTAGGTTGAAAAGATAGGTAAAGATTTGTCATCCCTAATATTGATATCTAAGAGATAAATATTGACGTGATGAATAAATCACCAATTGAGACTTGGTATGGTAAAGAAAATGAAGGAAACTTACTAGTACTAGCTGACTAGCTTCTTAAGTTAGAAAACTAACATAATACTAATTTCTAAATCTGAATATCTGTTATGGTTGGGACAGATTTAGATTGGGAGAAAGGACTCAATTGAGTTTACACATAGAATGAATTAAAATAAAAAACCTCATCAGATAAGCATATACATGAAACTCAAGATGGTAAGACTAAATGAAAATTTAGGAAACTACATGAGCTTGTCTGATCATAGAACTGAATTGCTATCTATATGAACTGAATCATACTAAGAGTTTTATAAATTAAATAAAGCATTCCTGGCATGAACATATATGTAGAAATCTAATGTGATAGATAATGACATGAAATTTCAAAAATTTATGAGAAAGGAATATTTGTTTCCTTCAATGCTCCTTGTCAAATGTTCTAATAGTAAGAGGAAAGAATTTTGGACATGATATGAGTGAGATATGTGAATATGGATTATAACATTATTTGAGTATCCAAGCCTTCTAGTCTGAGATCGTAGATTAGGAATGACATAGAGCTGAACTTGAGATGCCTTTTCTCAGAAGTTAGATATCATGGAATGGAGTATCATAGGCTGAAAATAAGTCTAGGACTAACATGCTTTAAAAAGTGGGGTTGATAACTTCTAACTTAGAAATATTCTTCAATTCTGCTCCTTCCTACAAATATACCACACTTAACTAGCTGAAACTTTTATCCCTTTGAGGGATACACTATAAATAGTTGTTATAGGCTATTATAGATGTATGCTCATACCCTATTCAAGATTTACCAAGAGATATAAATCACTACTACTAAAATGACTACACTAGTCTTAACTAAAGAAATCTATATTCTATATGAACTAGAAGTAATTAAGCTCAAAATACACTGCCTCTTGCCACCTTAAGAAATCAACTGTAAGTATTAATCAAATACTCACTAATCACCAGAATACATTATATATAGGTATACCAATAAATCATTCAAGACTATAACTTAACTACAAGCAACATCACCATCAAGGAATAATAAAGGTCATTGAAGAACTAGGACATGAGGGTCTAGTATAAGAAGGATATTAGAAATCTTGACTGTAGGATTTTCATGATTTTAGAACTTAGTTGAAGCCTAAGAAGTAAAAGATAATTGAAATAAACTTGTTCAAGAGATCTAAATTAAGAGTGTATATGATCTCATAAGTCATTAACGATGTATCATGAATACCTGAAATTGAGCATATTATAAAAAATAATTACATGAGTAATGAGTTGTATGACTTTAGACTGGAATTTAAAAATTCATAAAATATGATTTGTTCTATTGAGTGAACTATTACACCTTATTCTTTGAATTCAGAGTAGACTTGATTCTGTATGAGTGGTATGAATATGAGTTATGATCATACCATTGACATGCATGGAATGAGTAGAGTATCATAATGACTAAAGTACAAGAAATATACTGAGGTAGGAATGGGTCAGGTATCTACTTTCCCTAGCTCTATTTTAGAACTCGCTATTATTACTATTAGAATTGCAAAACCCGATTTGGTTCCTTATTCTATAATCTCCCCCTTAGATTGAATCCATCATTCTAACTCTATATACCCCTTCACTAAACTCCAAACAAAACTGTAATCAATCTACCCTAGAGTTTGGGATATAATATTACACACAAATACTAAAGTCCCCTGGAAAGACTATATTTAAAAGTGTAAAACTCATTACTTTTATCTCTTTCTAGATAAAACTCTAAACTTTCTATAGCCCTAATAGTCATAATATAATAACTTAAATGCTTATTAACTTAGAGTCTTCTGAAGTATCACAATACCCTTAGTACATACCTTTTTATTCTAGAATTCCAAACTTTTTCTCTTTTAGCTTGATCATCCACAATCCAAACATGGGGTCTAACACTAAACATACATAACCACACAACTTCTCATTCACTAATCTGACTTACTACAACTAGATCAGAATCATGAAACACTAGCTCACTCAAAATTTTATAAACATACTAAACCTTGATAAGCTTCTCTATCTTTCTGGTCACTGCCTAATCTCAATAATGGCTAAAGTATTAACATATACTAAGTCCAATTAACTGGTAAATATCTCTCAAAGTTCTATCATACAATCTACACAACACCTTCCTGACTATATGGATAAATATTCTACTAAATCAAGATAAACATTATCCCTACTCTACTGTTGATACACTTCTAGGGTCATGCTTCTAACTTTGGTTCATGCTGCAATAGGATTAGAAGAAAGGATATGAGAGCACATCTAACTTAAAATCACCCATGATTATCATAAATAATAGTGAAATCTTTTAGTGTTTTAAACTTAAAGGCATTGATAGGATCCTTCCAAGCCTGTGTGCAAAACTACCTGAGAAAACTCAATTACAAGGAATTTAAGATTAACTATTTCTATTATCTCAAAAATAAGGCATAGTGAATAGGAATGGATGAATGAAAGAGTCTATATATATTTCTTAGAGATCAACTCTACCACACAATCTAAGATATGAAAGAATGAAAAAAAAATGTCCTATAGCCCCTGAAAGAAAAGTACAGGCATCTTTGTACCATTCTACAAAAATCTACAAAACATGGCTTCATAGAAACCCTAGGAAACTTGAACCTAGCTCTATACCAAGTTTCTCATGACCCAAGGCTACCCCCTAGTCTTAACACGGTGCTTAAAACCAAAAGTAATCCCAAGCAAACCCATCGTACTAGCGTAATGCTTGATCAACTGAGTAAAACTTATATAAAAGCCAAATTGACTAAGAGGAAGAACAATCATTGTGATAATATGTTTCAATACATTACTTTTAAAAGCTTACACGATTGCAATATGAATGAAAGGTGAACTGAAAGTATATACAAATACTCTAACTATCTATGAAGTCTCTACTAATACTGACTATAGGTAGCCGGGACATAACCCCAAAAATACCTAATCAATATATATGAATGAAAATGAAATACTAAAATTGCATTTAACTTGATCCGTCAAAATAAGTGAACTAATCACCTGTTGGTTGAATATTATGATCTGCCTGACTATGATCCTGATAGTAAGTACCTAAATCTATATCACATGAAAAATATAGGTAGAAAAGGTAAGTTATCAGTAATTTTGAATGTACAAAGTATATGAGAAATGCACTCATCATAAAAAACACTTAAAACATGCATTAAACTAAGGTAATGAACCATTTACCAAAATAAGTATTTAAAACTTATTTGTACGTAGAAGCTGGGAGGCATAGTAAAATCTCTGAATCATGATCTAAAATATTTGTAAAAAATTGGAAAGATATAGAAGCATGATATTTCATATGATTTATTGCTAGTATTCAACATGTTGTAAAATTGTGCTGAATGCAAACTGATTTAAAAGAAGCTGAACTAAGTATAATGACCCTTATGAAATACACAAATACTATTATAGAATGATAATATGGAAAGCCATAGTTTAAAAGAAAGTAAAACTAAACTGAGGATAGTATGCAAATACTAAGTATGAAACTAAGGGATGTGAACTAAGGCAATCACCATATAAATAAACATGGCAAGTAAAACTTAACTAGGGTCATGTACTAATATGAAGTCTGAAACTGTGGGATGTTCAATGATACAATGATGAAGTAAATAAATATGTAACTGATTAATATTGTATTGAATAAACTAAATATAAGGTCATGTAAATAACTGAGTATGATCTGTAGGAGCTACTATTAACTGACATATAACCATGTGAGCTAAACATGTAGTTGGATGCATAAACACCATCGAAAAGGGCATAATATACCTTGACAGGGTGTGGTACCACTAAATTAATGTCCAAAAGTACCAAGGTGTCAAGCCTAGTTGATTGTTGGCATTTTAGAACCTGTTAAGGTACCATAATTCTGGGACTTAGAGACCTCTACTAAAGGCCTCAACCAAAATGATAGGTGAGCCTCCATCTGTGCATCCGCTCAGTGCTAAGTACTACTCCCAACTAAATATAAGATGATATACTGAGTAGCTCAATTAGACTAATGTTCTAAGAGTAACATATAAGTACTTATCTAAAAGAATTCTAAGTAAAAAAAACTAAAGGATTAGTGTTCAACTGGCATGCATGATATCCTAAGTCATTGAGTGTTCATAAGAAGCTATCTCTGAAGAATGCAACAAATAGATAAAATTTTATAATATGAATATAATTGTCAATTTCATAACTCTAGTATAAAATATTGAATATCAATGTACTAGGGAGACATCGAATGAAAAACATTTAATGATAATAAGTTTCATGGGAAGCATGTCATGTAAAACTAATATAGACTAAAATTCATCAAATCATGATAAATAATGCTTAATAATCTTGAAAATTGATACATCTTATATTACTTGACCATATGATTGACATCATGACTTATATCATACAAATCATGCATGGACTTTAAAATATGGGAATGATGTAATATGGCCCTAGGAAATCAAGAAGTGTCAATAAAATACGCTCATGAATGAAAAATATATGATGTGGGTTAAATTTAAGCTTGTAATCATAATTGGGTAAAACCCTAGTTTATGGAAATCTTAAAATTCATGAACAAAACCATAATTTGTGTATGAGGGTGAAAGGATATCCTCATTCAATACCCACATACCTAATTACTTTTGATTCTTGAACTAAAGTTTCAAGAATTAGTGTTTGAAGATGTAGACCCTAATTTCTTGCTTTGTAAATAGAGGAGCACTTATTTATTATGTTTTGCTAAGTGTTGATATAATTTTTGAGGGAATGAGGGATTTGGCATGCTTTCATAAACTTATTCCTCTTGTAATATGTGAAACAACATAGTTTTGGGGCTAAAAGAGTGGGAAAGGACCAAACAACCCATTTAAAATGGTCTGAAAAGTTGTTGGTATGAGTCTTGATGATTTTGATGATGATCCATAGGGTATGGTAATGATTCGTGGACTACATCATCATTTGGACTCATTTTTCACTTGCCTCTATAGTCACTATGATTGACCCAACAATTTCCTAAGGCTGACGGTGACTCGTTCAGTCTTTCGACGACTCATAGTTTCTGAGTCATCATCACTGATCTTTGATAGAGATTCAATAAAATTACCATAACCTTTTACTTTGATATCGGAATAAGGAAAAAGTTGATTAGTTGGACAACCAATTCAAATATCTATTATTTAGTTGGTCTTAAGAACAAAAATATTTCATGTAACAAGAGTTATTCTCGTTTGAAGTTGACTGTAGCAAGATAATTCATGAGAAATCAATCTTCAAATGAGGCTTTGACTTAGGTATGAGCTAGGAATTATTTGTGGCCTTAATACATGTTTAGATCTCTTCCAATACTTGCAAAATAAAAATTTTGATTTTGCAAGTACTTGAAGCATGGTTCTAATCTTAGCTTGAATTTGTAGGGTGTTACAAGAACCACAACGTACCTCAATGCCTTTGCTTAAAATCTTCCTTAAGCCACACTTTTTCCCATTCGATCTTGTTCTTGATAATTAACAATAAAAATATAAACCCTTTTTAATAATTTTCCTTTTTTAAGTATTTGAGATCAACAATCATTGATTTAGCCATAAACTCACCCTATTTCATCATTTTGGGATTTTTAAACTCATAAACCTTATGAATTCTACTTGGAGAGCATAAAAAATCAGGATTTTAATCCCATTAGTGTTTTATAACACCCGAGGATCGTTACATAGTAAATTTATAGACAATTCCATTATTATTATTACCATTTTTCCTAAACTAGGGTTAAACCCCAAAACCTACCATAATTTTTTCTAGTGATTTTCAAAGATTAAAACAGTAAATTTGAGTCTAGAATGTAATTACTTACCTACAAAGATGAAAAACTCCGTAAACCCTCAAAACTTTCCTTCTCCAGGGCTCTACAATATTTTTCAGAAAAAGTGGGGAATGAAAATGTTTTTTGGCTTTTAAAATTGAAATTTTACTATGCATTACAACTTCAGTGAATAATTACTATTGCATGCTATAGTAGTACCACTGTAGCTTTTAAGAAACGATTCCAATGATTTACACCCTTTTTCTTGGAGTCTACCACAGCAACTCATGTTACTGTCGTAGCAGTACTACTGCAGTGGTTAGTTTTTGTGATGTAGTGGTCTGAGGATGAACTTGGGACCTATCCTTAGTTTTTCTGATTTTACAACACACCATAAATTTTAACATTGCGAATCAACCCCTCCACAAATAATGCTATAAATAGAGTTCTACATATTTATTTCAGGTGCTGAAAGCTAGTAAGACCTATACTTGTTGTATATCTAATTATAACAAAAACAATAGTAATACCTAATCTCATTATATTGTCACATCCTCAATAACCATCCAATCCTAAACTAGTTGTGAATCCTTAAAAATTAATCAAAGGAAGTCTAGGTGCAAATTTTACCTCCTATTTTAGTGTAATGATATTTTGGGTCATTATACAAACTTCGTCTTACTTCCTAAAAAAAGTATCATCTTGTCTTTTTCTAATATGAGACCAATGCGTTTGAGTAATTTTCTAAATAACTGATTTCAAGGGTGATTTATGATAGGCTTGAGGCATTTCCTCCTTATTTAATTTCTAGGAATCAGCTAGGATTTGTTAAACCATGAAGCATTACAGAGAATATTTTTCTAGCATAAGAGATTATCACTGACATAAGGAAAAGTATAAAAAGACTACTAAAGTTGTGATAAAGCTAAACATGGCCAAATCGTAAGACTGGGTATACTAAAGCTTTTTTTATCAAGGTGTTAGAGCAGATGGGATTTGATAACCTAGTGGTGGATATGATATGGAGATTAGTGGCCAATAATTGGTAATACATACTAATAAAGAGACTGTCCTTTGGGTTATTTCACTCTTCTAACTGTGTAAATCAAAGGGATCCTTTGTCCTCTGCTGCATTTATAATGATTGCTTAAGTATTATTTAAAATCCTAAATACATTATTAGATAATGATTATTGTATGAGTTTTCAATTACAAGAGTGAAGCGATAGTATCAACCATTTGTCACATGTTGGTGATATTATTTTATTTGTCTCAGTAGAAAAGTATCACTACAACTTATTATGCAGACCAAGGAAGATTATGAAACGCAATTTGGGTAGAAGATTAAAAAGGAGAAGAGTGCTTATTATGTTACCCGTAAGATTACTAGTGCTATTATACATGAAGTGGAGATTGGGATTCCTAGAGGCGTATTTCCTTAAATATATTTAGGATTTCCCATAGGAAATGCATAAAAAAAAGGGCACTTTGAAGAATTGAATTAAAAAGTCCATTATCAGTTGCAAGCATGAAAGTGTAAAATGCTTTAATTTGGGGGAAATCAGTATAGATTAACAATATACTAAATAGTATCCCTATATATCTTATGTCTATAGTAAATCCTCCTAAATGTGAGATTAAATACTTACATAGAATATTTGCTAGATTTCTATGAAATTCTAAGGAAGTGGTGTCCAACAAGCATTGCGTGGAATGGTCTAGCACTTGTATTCCAAAGAAAGAAGGGTGGATTAGTGTTTAGGTCTCTATTTTATATTTCTGAAGCTCTATTTTCCAAGACTTAAAGGATTTTTAGTACAAAAAATATTGTGGACTATATTCATTTAGAATAAATATTTCAAGAGACATAGGAAACAAATAGTTGAGTAGAGAGGTGACTCATGGACTTGGAAGTACATAGTAGAAGCTATGAATAGCTTTGGTCAAGAGATATAGTGGGAAAAAAAATATAATCATGCTAATATATGGTTTTATACTTGCCCCAAACTAGGAGTCGTTCATCATTATCTTCCAGTCACTAACTCTAATGTGTATCTTCTGGGAGATGTCAGTCAATTACGTGAACATAGAAATAAGAATGTAGATTTGTTTAATTAATTATTTCCTAGGAGGTTAGTAATCATATTCAGAGAAATCTAATGGTAGAAGAGTATGTCATGGAGTCAGATAGGCCATGGTGGATTTTTAAAAGCTTTGATAAATTTCTAGTCAACTTAGCTTGGGAAGTTACGGGAAAGATAGACGAAAGACAACAAGGATTTAGGTTGTTATAGGATGTACAAGAAGGATTCAAGTTGTTGTAGGTGAAGGGAATTCCTCTTAAGGACTTTTTCTTATATGAAGATAGTGGAAGAAGAGAATCCCAGTTGTGAAGATACTTATGAGGATGAGAATCAATGAGGAAGTGGTATGTTGTTGCATTGGAGAGCATCAAGTGAAAACGTAACGCCCTAAAATATGGTCTCGAGACGTCACACGGTGCTCAAGACTATGAGTAGCCTTAAACTAACCCTGTCTGTCTCCTACTAAGTCTGAATTTCATAATAAAGGAAACATAGACATAAGAGTCATACTATGTATGGAAAAATGACTTAATATAATATCTGAAAAAATGTCTGGAACCTTAATGCTGAATAATCTAAACCAAAACTAGCTGTCTGACAAGCCTCTACTACTAATATCTAGAGAGCCACTGGGACAAACCCCTAGCTGACTCGAACTATTCACAAATACTGAATCATCTAATAAGTTAAGCTGAAAATAAACTGAATGACTAAGTCCCAAACTATGAGGACTCATCAACTGTCAAGATGTAGATGGAGATGATCGAAATTACTCTCTTTACTGAAACTGAGCACCTGAACCTAGATTAAGAGACACTGTAGCACATAGACATATATGTGGATCAGTACTTTGAGGATGTATCGAGTATATGGGGGTGAAATGCATACATAAAAATAGTAGATCAATCATCATCATCATTTGTAAAATAATGCATGCCAAATGTAAATGACCTACATAAGCTTGAGTAACTAAGAAACTAAAATCTAAAATCATGAGTAGTAAAGCATATTGAATAAATCTATTAAGTCATAAAATTTAGTTCAAAAATCTGTGCTAGTGATATGTCTATAAATCATTCTTTCTAAGTGTAGAAATGACTCACTTTTATATCTAAAATCTGAAAACTAAAATCTGTAACTAATATCTTTCTGTAAATCATAATCTGAATAGAGTTGTGAGCTTTTACAATTAGTTGTCTAAAAGATTTTATGTTAGGATTACTTTGTATTCTTTTCTTTTAGGTAGGTTCTTCTAACGGACATAAATCATGTGAGCTAACATGGAGTCCAATCCCTTGTTTCTCTAAGGGGAAAACCTCACGATGGGGAGAGGTGTCATACTCTTGACAAGGAGTATAACCTGAGCAAAGTGATCACATTTGTAATTGTCATCCATATAGAAATGGGAATAATCTGATAATCTTTACCAATGTTAGCTACGTAGTTCTGTGGAACATAGGGCATGCTAGTCCATTTTTCTCGCTTGGTGCTAAATACTACTCCCTTTAATCAGTAAGCTCATTTTGTTGGAAATCCCCTTCAAAAAAATTAGCACAAGGGTTATTATGAAACCAATTATGCTCTTATCTAAGTCATTTTGTAAATAAAGCTATTCTAAATTGTGTAATCTGAGGTAAATCTATAAAGTGGATTCCAAATCTTATCTGAAGATCAAAAGATCAAAACTTTATTGAAAATCTATAAATAATTTGATCATAGGATGCTTAAAGCATACTCTTTCTTGAAATTATAATGTTCAATCTAAGGATAATAACCAATGCATCAATCTCATGTCAAAACATCAGAATAATCATGCTAGGTAATGAAAACAATGATAATTCATCTCGAAATCTAGAATTTACTGCAATAGGCATGGAAATATAAAAATAAACATGCAATTCAACTTCTAAATCACTTGAAATCTCCTAATCTTGCAATTAACAGTAGTGGGTATGAACCCAAATTTAAAACTCATGTAAATTCATATAAAAATCAGCTTTAAAATAAATTTTGGGCACAATGATGAAAGAAGATCCTTGTTCACAAACCCCATATACCTTAATTGATGATTAGATGAACGAACTTGAATCTTTTGATTCCTATTTGAGTTCTTGAAGATGAATTCTTGATTATCTTGTCTTGGGAATCCTTAATTTAGAGCTTTCTTGGAGAAACAATGGAGCAATTTGATTTCTTGGAGGGTAAGCTTTTGAGCTCTAGTGTTTTTCTTTGAGATATAATGGATGAAAATAAGCATAATAGGCATAGAATGAGCTTAATCTTGTGTTATTAATGATTTGGAGGCTTGGGAATTGACCAAAGTGCCTTTTTTAAACATTTAATCAGAACTGAAAACAATGAAATTTTCCCAATTTTACATGTCACCACGACGCGCCACTATCACGGTGTCTCACTAGAAAAAAGAATGAGTGGGAACTGGAAGTTCTTCGCAATGCAGAGTAATCACGCTACTCTATTAAAATGCCATTTTGGCCATCACCGCGATGCGTCATTATCGCGGTGAGCCACTGGAAATTGACAACTGGGAAATTGGACCTCACCGCGATGTGAGCTTATCATGGAGGTCCACTAGAATTTGACGAATGGGAATTTAACCTTTACCGTGATGCGGTGGTTTCTCAGATGGCGTATCGTCTTACTAAAATTGGCCTAACTTCTCAATCGATTATCGTATTTGGGAGAAATTGGTATCGATGGGAAGCTTATTCAATTTCCCACACAAACGATGGTCTAAATCTAGAAAATTTCACATGCATAAAAAGGTATTCATTATTTAAGCTAACCTTTGACATTCTAGGAGTGAAATTAAGCTAGGAAAAGTATTGGGTATTACAATTTCTTCCCCTTGGGACCATTTATCCTCGAATGTGGCTAGTTAAACTGAAAATGCTGGGGAATCTGAGGCTATAAGCTATCATGCACAACTAAATTAAACTATATGTTTGAATCTCAACATAATGAGCCACTGAACTGATCTGTGAGTACAAGACTTTACCCGAAAATAGCTACATGGATGAATCTGATACTAGAAAAGAACTGAATTAAGGAAAACTATTACCTTTGGCTGAATCTGAGTTTGTGGAGAAGAGATGAGGATACTTGGTACGCATGTCTGCTTCTGCTTCCCAATTAGCACCCTCAATATACTGATTTCTCCATAGAACTTTGACCAAGGAAACTTCTTTGTTCCTTAGTCTACGGATCTGATAATCGAGAATCTCTACTGGAGCTTCTTCATATCAGAGGCTATTCTGAATATCTATACTTTCTAGAGGAACTATAAGGGCTGAATCATCCATACACATCTTCAACAAGGACACATGGAACACTGGATGAACTGAGGATAAATCTATGGGTAGCTCAAGCTCATACACTACCTTTCCCATACGACTCAAAATTTGAAAGGGACCTACATATCGGGGACTAAGCTTCCCTCTTTTGCCAAATCTCTTCACCACCTTAATGGGTGAAACTTTAAAATACACAAGATCATCTATAACAAACTCAAGATCTCTTTTTATTACATCTGCATAAGATTTCTGATGACTCTGAGTTGTTTTCAATCTCTCTTAAATCAACTGAAATTTCTTCATGGCCTCAAACACCATGTCTGTCCCAATCAAAGCGGCCTAACCCACTTCGAACTAACAAACTGGTGATCTATATCTCTACCCATAAAGAGCCTCGAACAGAGCCATCTAAATACTAGCATGATAATTTTTATTATAAGCAAACTCAATCAAAGAAAAATGCTCATCCAAACTACCTCTGAAATCAAGAACACATGCCCTTAACATGTCCTCTAGTGTCTGAATGGTCCTCTATGCCTAACCATCTTCCTATAGATGAAAAGATAAACTAAGATGCACTTGGGTACCAAGACCCTTCTAAAAGTCTCTCTAAAACTGAGAGGTAAACTGAGTACCCCTATCTGAGATTATCGACGAATAAACTCCATGCAATCTAACTAACTCTTTGATATATAGCTTGGCGTAATCTTTAGTTGTGTAAGATATGTGAACTGGTAAGAAATGCTCTGACTTTGTCAATCTGTCTGCACTAACCCAAATCGAATCATGCTAATGATATAAATGGGGTAAACTAGTCATAAAATCCATATTCACCTCTTCCCACTTCCAAGTAGGGATACCAAACTTTTGCAACGTACCACCAGGTCTTTGGTGCTCTACCATAACCTATTTACTTGTTGCATACTTGGCTATAAATTCTGCTATAACTTTCTTCATACCACTCCACCAATAGATTTCTCGCAAGTCACGATATATCTTGGTAGCACCTGGATTAATGGAATAACGCGCACCATATGCTTCTACCATAATCCACTTCCTCAAATCATCAACACACGAGGCATATAATCTACTTTGGTATCTCCACACACCATCTCCCCCTTTAGAGAAAACCTCTATCTTTTGGTTTTTAATTGACTCCTTTAGTTTTACAAAACTAGAGTCCTTATCTTATTTCTCTTTAACTTCCACAGCTAGAGAAGATTTGAAACTACTCTGAACCCAAACATTCCCTTCAACTGAGTCAACAAATCTCACATCCAATCTACCTAACCGTTGAGCTTCTCAAACTAGATCTTTTTTATCATTCTCCGCACGAGCAATACTTTCTATGGACAATATACTAAGGGCATCTGCCACTACATTGGCCTTGCCCGGATGATACAACACACTCATATCATAATCATTCAACAATTCTAACCACCTTATATGCTGAAGATTCAACTCCCTCTGAGTAAACACATACTGAAAACTTTTGTGATCCATAAACACATCAATATGCACCCCATACAAAAAATGTCTCCAGATTTTCAATGCAAACACAATAGAAGCTAATTCAAGATCATGGGTCGGGTAATTCTTTTCATGAGGCTTAAGTTTTCTAGAGGTATACGCTATGAACTTATCTCTTTGCATCAATACACAACCCAAACCAACTCTAGAGGCATCATAATAAACAATAAAACAATCTGTACTATCGAGTAATACTAAAATTGGGGTTGAAATGAGTCGAGTCTTCAACTCCTGAAAACTCTTCTCACAGGAATCTGACCACTGAAACTTAACTTTTTTCTGGGTCAATCTAGACATAGGGGATGCAATAGATGAGAAGCCCTTACAAAACATCTATAAAAACTAGCTAGACCCAAGAAACTTCTAATGTTTGATGGAAAAATTAGTATAGGCCAGATTCTTACTACTTCTGTCTTTTTGGGGATCAACTCTAATACCATCACTGGAAACAATATGACCAAGAAAAATTACTGACCTTAGCAAAATTCATATTTTCTGAAATTGGCAAATAACTGGTGATCTTTAAGTGTTTACAACATAATTCTAAGATAGTCTGCATGATCATCCTCACTACGAGAGTAAAAAAGAATATCATCAATAAAGACTATGACAAACATATCCAGATACTATTTGAACACTCGGTTCATCAAGTCCATGAAAGCTGCTGGGAATTTGTTAGTCCGAAGGACATGACTAGAAACTCAAAATGACTATAACAGGTTCTGAAAGCTATCTTTGGAATATTACATTCCCTTACTTTAAGCTGATGATAGCCGGATCTAAGGTCTGTCTTGGAAAAATAACTTACACCTTGGAGTTGATCAAATAAGTCATCAATTCTAAGAAGAGGATATTTGTTTTTTACACTAACTTTATTTAGCTGACGATAGTCAAAGCAGATTCTCAAGGAACCATCTTTCTTTCGCATGAATAAGATAGGAGTGACCCATGGAGAAATACTAGGCCTTATGAAACCTTTATCTAGAAGATCTTTAAGTTGCTCTTTTAGCTCTTTAAGCTCGGCAGGAGCCATACGAAAAGGAGAAATCAAAATAAGGTGAGTATCTGGAAGAAGGACAATCCTAAATTCCATTTCCCTATCGGGAGGTACCCCTAGAAAATCTTTGGGAAAAATATCAGAAAACTCATTGACTACACTACTGACTAAACTGTTGGAGTCTCAGACTTAGTATCCTTGACTCGGACTAGATGATAGATACACCCTTTAAAAATCAACTTTCTGGCTTTATGATTGGATATGAAATGACTTTTGGGAGACACTGAATTACCTTCCCACTCAAAGACTGGCTCATTTGCAAACTAAAAATTCACTACTCGGGTGCGAAAATCTATGGTTGTATAACAAGAATGAAGACAATCCACGCCAAGAATAAGAACAAAGTCAACCATATCTAACTCTATTAGGTTTGCTAGCATAATTTTATGAATGACAGTGATAGGACACTTAATATAGATCTATTTAGAAACAAATGACTCACCTACTAGGGTAGAAACCAAGAAGGGATCAGGGATCTTTTCAGGACTTATCTCAAAATTCAGTGCAACTAGGGGGCCACATAAGAGAAATTCAACCCAAGGTCTAACAATACATAAACATCATGATGAAAGACACGAAGCATACCGGTAACAAAATATGGTGAATCCTCCAGCTCCTAGAGAGATGGTAAAGCATAAAATCAATTCTGGCACTGACCACCACCGGTACTGTATGATGTGCCTTGAGGAGGGACTGGGAGACCTAAAGGAGCTAGTGCACTAGTAGACTGAGTCTAGGGATGAACATCTCTATTTCCTTGCTTAGCATACGGACACTCTCTAATTCCATAACCCAACTTACCACAACTATAACAACCTTTCTGTTTAGCCAAGCACTCTCCGGGTGATTCTTACCATACTTAGCATATGGAGAATAACTGGGCCTTCTACTCACACTATTCTTAGATATAGACATAGAGGAATTAGACTACTACTCCTGTCTAGCACTGAGGGCGAGAGAATTAGTTGAAGATGGTGTTGTCATAGATGAACGATTCTGAAACTACGAACGATTTCCCCCTCCAGATCTAGTCTGGCCATACTCTAACTATTTTGTTCTAGCCCTCTTATTATTTCTATATTTTACCTCCAACTTCTCTACCTCAATCTACTGAGCATGAATCATTAACCTAGCAAGATCCATGTCTCTAATAAGCATGGCAGTCCTACACTCTTTGACTACCAAGCTAGATACTCCAGTAACAAACTTACTCATACTTGCCCTAGGATCATCCATCATATCAGGGGCATATTTAGACAACTGGTTGAACTTAAAATAGTACTTTTTCACTGTCATTGAGCCCTGCCTCAAATTCACAAACTCCTTTATCTTAGCTTTTCTTATCTCACATAGAAAGAACCCGTCTAGAAATACATTCTGAAATACTTGCCAACTCACAGGAGCTATATTCTCACCTCTACCATTCTTCTACATGACTACCCCATCAAATGCTATATCCTTCAATCTATAAAATGCAAACTCTACACTCTCCTCCTCAAAAACATACATAATTTGGGTGATCTTCTTCACCTCATCTAAATAAAGTTGTGGGTTCTCCCCTGCCTTCGATCTAAAGAACTCTGGCGGATTAATTCTCATGCAATCTTTGATTCTGGCTATTACTAAATCACCATTATACTAAAGTGGGACTACAGCCTGATGGTTTCCCTAAACATTCCCAATCACAACTTGTGTATTTCCTGAAAGGTATCCCGAAACTCAGCATGGGATACATTCTCATTCAGAGGATCGTTGGGATGGGGTGGCTGGTTATCATTTATGCGGGTGTTAGCTCAATGAGGAGTCATATTCAACTGTGACATAAGAGAATGAGTTAAAAGAAGATAGATATATTGTAAGCACGATTGATCATGAAAGAAATATATGATTTCCTAAAAATATCTCATAGCCTCTTGCTCATAAATATGGCGCGCTTTACGCCCATGATCAAGACACTACGTAACGTGGCTAGTCTGACCCTCTAGGACTCTTATAAACCTTAAGATTTGAGACAAAGTTTGTAACACCCCAAAACCTAGTATTGATATGTCACACAATGCTCAATACTACGAGTAGCCTTAAGCTAACCCTGTCTGCCTTCTCTAAGTCTGAATCTCATAATAAAGGAAACATAGACATAAGAGTCATACTATATGCAAAAAACTGACAAAATATAACATTTGAAAATAATGTCTGGAACCTTAATGATAAATATTTGAAACAAAACAAGCAGTCTGACAAAACTCTACTACTAATATCTAAAGAGCCCCTGGGACAAACCCTCAGCTGACTCAGACTGTCTGCAAATACTAAATTAT
The DNA here is from genome assembly GCA_030864215.1 of Capsicum pubescens. Taxonomy (NCBI): domain Eukaryota; kingdom Viridiplantae; phylum Streptophyta; class Magnoliopsida; order Solanales; family Solanaceae; genus Capsicum; species Capsicum pubescens. Next base: position 184,346,539 of record CM061538.1, read on the forward strand.
CTAATCTGTTAAGATGAAAATAAAATGAATGACTAACTCCCCAAACTATGAGGACTCACCAACTGTCAGAATGTAGATAGAGATGCTCAAAATTACTCTCGTTGCAAAAACTGAGCACCTGAACCTACATTATGAGACAATGTAGCACATAGACGTATATGTGGATCAGTACTTTGAGGATGTGCTGAGTATATGGGGTAAAATACATATGTAAAAATAGTAGATCAATAATCATCAGCATTTGTAAAACAATGTAAGCCAAATGTAAATGACTCACATAAGCTTGAGTAACTGAGAAACTGAAATATAAAATCATGGTTAGTAAAGCATATTGAATAAATCTAGTGAGCCATAACATTTAGTTCTAAAAGCATTTCTAGTGATCTGTCTGTAAATCATGTTGTCTAAGTGTATGAAGGACTCACTTTTATACCTGACATCTAAAAACTATAATCTTAAACTAATATCTTTCTATAAAGCATAATCTGAATAAAGTTGTGAGCCTTTACACTTAGTTTTCTAAAAGCTTTTCTGTTAGGATTACTTTATAATCTTTTCTTTTAGGGAGGTACTTCTAACCGACATAAACCATGTGAGCTAACATGGAGTCCAACATCTTATTCCCCTAAGGGGAAAATCTCACGATGAGGACAGGTGTCATACTTTTGCCAAGGAGTATAAACTGAGCTAAGTGATCACATTTGTAACTATCGTACATACAGAAATAGGAATAATCTGATAATTTGTACGTACATTGGCTACGTAGTTCTGTGGAAGATAGGGAATGCTAATCCACACTTCCCACTCACTACTAAATACTACTCCCTTTAATCTGTAAGATCATTTTGTTGAAAATCTACTTCAAAAAAATAGCATAAGGGTTACTACAAAACAAATTATGCTTCTATCTGGGTCATTCTGTAAATAAAGCTATTCTGAATTCTATAATTTGAGATAAATATGTATTGTTGATTCCAATCTTATCTGAGGATCAAAAGATTAAAACTTTATTGAAAATCTGTAAATAATCTGATCATAGGATGCTTAAAGCATGCTCTTTTTTGAAATGATAATTTTCAATCTAGGGATAGTAACCCATGCATTAATCTCATGTCAAAACAACATAATAATCATGCTTCGTAATGAAAACAGTGATAGTTCATCTCAAAATCTGGAATTTACTACAATAGGCTTGAAAATATGAAAATAAACATGCAATTCAACTTCTAAATCACTTAAAATCTCATAATCTTGCAATTAGCAATAGTGGGTAGGAATCCTAATTTAATAATCATGTAAATTCATATAAAAATCAGCTTTAAAAAAAAATTGGGCACAAGGATGAAAAAGGATCCTTGTTCATAAACCCCACATACCTTAATTGATGATTAGATGAAGGAACTTGAATATTTTGATTCCTATTTGAGTTCTTGAAAATGAATTTTTGATTATCTTATCTTGGGAATCCTTAATTTAAATCTTTCTTGGAGATACAATGGAGGAATTTAATTTCTTGGATGGTAAGCTTTTGAGCTCTAGGATTTTTCTTTGAGAGATAATGAATGAAAATAAGCATAATACACTTAGAATGAGCTTAATCTTGTGTTATTCACGATTTGGGGGCTTGGAAATTGACCGAAGTGCCCTTTTAAACTTTTAATTAGAACTGGAAATAATGAAATTATCCCAATTTCACATGCCACCGCGACGCGCCATTATCCTTATGGCTCACTAGAAACGGACGAGTGGGAACTGGAAGTTCTCCGCGATACAGAGCTATCGCAATACTCTATTTAAAAGCTATTATTTCCATCATCGTGATGCACTATTATCGTGGTGAGCCACTGGAAATTGATAACTAAGAAATTAGACCTCACTGCGATGCGAGCTTATCTCGGAGGTCCACTAGAATTTGATGAATGAGAATTTAACCTTCACCGCGATGCGGTGGTTGCTCAAATAGCATACTACCTTACTAAAATTTCCCTAACTTCATATGCATAAAAAGGAATTCATTTTTAAAGCTAACCTTTGATATTCTAGGAGCAAAATTAAGGTAGAAAAAGTACGGGGTATTACAAAAACTATTTAACACTTATTCATTAAATATGCTATTGCTGACATACTTTGGACAAAATTTGTAGTTTCTACTGGGGTCTCTGGTCCTTTTATGTAGCTTAGAGATATAATTTTTAATTGGTGGAAAGATGAAGATTAAATTCATTTATAAAGTAGTATCTTTACTTATTTTGTGGCATATTTGGAAACAAAGAAACTCAAATTGATCATAGTGGAAAGATGTCCTGATACAAGATGTAGATGGAGATAAGCAAGAATATTGCATTACTGGCTAAATACAACTATCTATGTTTAGTTAATATGCCTACTTCTTGGCCTACTTTGTTTAAGCTTATTAAGGAGTACAAGCTTGTTATAAGATGTATGGTTCTGCTTTAGAGACCAACAAGATAATGTGCGTATAAATGTAATTCTGATCAGATTTTTAAAAGAAATTTTGGTGCTAGTTCTGGAGTTTTTTGTATTAGAAATGGAGATAGTTATATTTTATACAAAATATAGAATATTAAATGATTATTTTAATTTGATTACAAAAGTAAGGACTTGGATAATAGAGCTAGAGTATTGTGTAAATGAGAGGTTGTTTTCACTAATAATATAGACATATTCTGTAGCTCTAAACAAATCCTAGTGGGGAATTTGGATATACCTTGGGGCATAGCTAGGGAAATAAGGAAGATTGAAGTCCTGGTGATGAACTCAAACATTGAAGTAGAGCACATATTTAGAGAAAACAATAACTTGGTGGATTTTTTAGCTAATCAAGTTTTCTATTTTGCTGGTACCCAAAGAATAAAATAAAATTCAGTATAGGAATTACCAGAAGAAGCAAGAAAGATCATTTTCTTAGAAAATAAATCTAGTTCCCAATCTCAAATTTAAAAAGTATTGAATGGTACACATTTGATTAGTTAAGAGGTTTAAGAAAAAAGCTTCAAAAGAAGGCAAGGGAAAATAATCGGAAAAAAGGAGCATAAAGGGTAAAAGCACTGATGGAAAAGGGTAAGTATAATTTTTTCAGCTTGATTTCAGTTGTTGAGTTGATTGATTTTCATTTCAAGGATCGATTTATGTAGTTTATTAAGAAGAAAAAGATGAATAGTTTACTTTCCCTTTTTGGGTTCTGGATTGTTTTTTAGCAGATAGAATTAAGATGTTTTTTTATTTTTTATTTTATACTTTTGGGTTTGGCGGATCAAGCCTTTTCTTTGTATACTTGCTATTTTTTTTATAATAAATGACCTATCTAGCCTCTTATGTTTAAAAAAATATATGGTATTTATAAATGTGAAAGTCATATTAATTTATGTGTTCTACCTATTAGAAATTTGATGTGATGATTCTTAGTTTAAATTTATTGTTGGTAAAAGGTAAAACGATGAAATATGTAATGTGGAGTTAGACTTAACTTAATCTCTTATGTGTTTCTAAATTAATAAAATGTTGAATGGACTTCAAACTTAACCTGTGATTGATTAGTTGTTGACTTTTTATAATGAGTAAATGTACAACCTCTAAAATTTATTTATTGGTCTTAACTAAACATGTGATTTATTAGTTGTTGGATCAACAATGCTTCTATGCATGATCTATGAAACTTTGGATTGATCTTCAGACATAACCTATGCTCGATTGGTTGTTGGCTTAACAATTCTTGTATGCACAACATGTAAAATATTAATACCTATTGGAATGATCATGTATTATAAAAGTGTACTTGTATTACCATGAGAGATAGCTGTGTGAGATCTCACTTTTATAGATTAAGAGAGATAAGATTGTTATATATATATATATATGCACCTTTCTATTGATAAGTGGCTCATGTATGATAAAGAGTTTATAGATGAGCAATTTTATTATGGATAGGGAAATACTCTTAATGTTTTAAGTGTTTAGGCGAGAATAAAAGTTTATTAGACTAAAGTAGTTTTTGGTGAAACTTGCTGATAAAAACCTTTATGGATAATTGTGATAGTTCTCTTGAGTCTAGAATATAAAAATTAGCCAAGTAGCACTATTGAGTTATTTTTATAGGGTCCCAAGTAAATCCTAAGGATTTGTCCAAACAATATTGTGACTTAGACTGTTGCTAGTGTATATCCTCTAGTGCACTAGTTAGTTACTTATTGTTATTGCATTTTAGGGGGTTTACATCCCAAAGAGTTGGGTTTATATGCATTAGAATTATGAGGATTTATTTAGACCGGGTAGGATAATGCATTGCAATTGTGTGGCTCATTACTACATTTGTGAAAACCAAATTAGGACAGTCAAACATTGACCCTCATGATCATGTGGTGGTGTCGCAAAGTCATTGTTCTCAAGAATAGTATATAAACACCATTTTTTGCTGTTTAAGCCCATTTCCATCATCTTCAAGCTTTGAGGGCATAATTTTGGATGGATTTAAGAGTGTTTCTAATCAACTTTGAATTGGTTAAGCTTCTAGACCCATTTTTACTCATTGTCTATTAATTTTATATGAAATTCTTCTTCAAAACATGAATTTTAAAACTTGAAATTGTGAGTTTTACCGTATAGAGTGAAAAAATTGTATTTCAATGATTTTTAACATTATTCGAACTCAATTTTCAATTGGATTTCAATTTTGGAACCCTTAATTTTTGTCTAAGTTATTCTTCTTTAAAACTCTTATTTTATACTTTTATTTTTGGAGTTAATTTTTGATGTGATTTTTTACCCAAAAGGTATGGCAATATGGGTATTGATAGACTTTTATTTAGTTGTAAAAATTATTTTTGACAGATTAGGAGAAATTTGACGTTGCTTGAAAGGGAAAGTCTTAATGTTGATGTTTCAAGATCGTGTTTTCAGCTTTTTTATGTTATGACCTAACTTTCTTCATGACTTAGTTGGATAGAGAACAAATTACGTAAAGTATGCTATAGGTTGAGGAATATTTCATCGTTACATCTTTTGAGTTTATTAATATTGTGTTGTTGAGTACGATGTTGTCGAATAGGGGCTTATAATGATATATTGGGTGTTTTATTTGCTTCTTTGGCCATTCTGATGACTCAGTGGGGCTTGTATGCATCTGTATCATCATCTTGACTTAATTGTATGCTATTTTATTATTGTCAAATTGGGGATTTTTATCATGATTTATTGAGTATTGATGGATTTTAAGTTCACTTATATATAGTAAAGATAATTGTTGTGTATCATTGTTTTTCTATGATCACTCTTATTCGTACTACATCTTGACTCATGAATTTGACATTACTATTGAACTTGGATTCTTTGCTAAGAAAAGGTGAACTATTTGATATAATGCCTTAGCTGAGGGAAGTACCGGCAAGGTTGATTGATGAGATTGTGATTATTATGTGGGTGATGAATTACCCATGGGTCCTCTCTTAAAATATAAGACTTAGAGGGTGTATAGGAAGTGAGCATTTTATCATTGCATTCATACATTATAATCATGTTGTACTATGGTGTATCTCTTTTATATGGATGATACTCTATATTAGATATCTTTATACGTGGAGTAGTTACACTTGTATTGTTGTTAACATTAAACCAGTATACTGTTAGAAGATGTATGGCTTGATCTGTTAGGACTTTTTCATATGCTTGGTGGTTACATCAGTGATACTTTATTTACTTATTTCGTTTTCTACTTAGAATGGTCCACCAATGATTCATATTGAGTATAAGTAGATTATACTAACTTCTACTTTTCTATACTCTTTAGGTGCATATCCTAGTTCGAGTACTATTAGTGAACCTTGGTCGTGTAGCCTTGGGATCTATCAAAGTCATGGTGAGCTTTCAATCCAGAGCATGTTCCTGCCTTTCTCTATGCTTTTAGTCATTACTTTATTTCAAAGATAGATAGTAATGTATTCATATTCTATGAATGTTATAGACTTTCTCAAACTCATGACACTATATTTTAGGGATTAGGTTGTATTGTTTATATATCATTTCTTTTTCATTGTTATCTTGACTTCATCCTAAAGTCACAAGTTTTATTTTATGATTTGTCTTTTGCTTATTAATTTTTACTTTTTGTGTTGGGGTTACCTATCAAGGTTGGGTTGGGGTAAGTTTTATCATGACCTTGGGTTTTTCCTCATGACATCTAGTTATTCCTAGGTGTTGGTCATACTATAAATTTGTTATTTATATTATATATTGTTCTCCTGAGCTAGGTCTCCCTATGATGCTTGTGAGTAACCTCTTGGTGCTCATGCGACACTTCTATGTATTTTTTCTTAAGTGAATATAAATGTATGCATTGGACAATGAATCATTTCATACTACATTGCATCATTCAATTGCACCTATGTATATTCTATGGGCTTGTGGATATTATTTACTTATTTACTTACCGTTTTATGAGATTATAGGCTACTAGTTTTTACTAGGTTCATGTTAGACTATGTATTTTTTAGTTATTATATTCTTTTCTCCTGAGCTCAATTTACCTATAATACCTACTGAGTACCCTATATATTCATACTCATGCTACACTTTTGCATCTTTTTCTGACATAGATCCTGCTTGAGTCACCCTCATTGATACCATTCATTTAGAGGAAGCTTTTAATTAGATTTATTCCCAACCATAGGCGTCCATCGGCCTAAGCATTTCCATCGTGTATCACATATTGTTATTTTCTTATATTTTTGACAGCTTCTGTCATTTGTCCTAGTTTTGTACACTAGTAGCTCTTGTATCAATGATACACGATTTGAGGTTGGTTATCTTGTGTAGGTTGTCTTTTTTGTTTCTTATGGTGACATATTTGTATATTTTTATACATGTTATATTTATATCTATACATAGTGGCCTATTATTTCTATTTCTGCTTTCGTTATTTACTTGTTCACTATTACTTTTTAGTACCATCCTTGGGGTTCCCTCCGGTAGGTGCCATCATGGACCAGTTTTGAGTCATGACATGAATATATATTATATTGAAAGCAGAATTCAAAAAGATTATGTCAAATACATGGAAATTGTAATGTCATAATAAGTTCCCAATTTAAGATGTCATGAGATTTGTATAAAATCTTAAGTTCATGAGTTATACATAGCTCATGATATTCCAATCAATTTTATGAGATTTACCAATTTGTAAGTTCATACAAAGAAAAGCATAGAGATAGATAACTTAAGTATGACTTGAGATGAGAAGACATGGATAGAAAAATTCTTGAATTCTTCTTGAGGAGTTCAAGAACTATTTAATTCATAAGGATCTATTTGAATCCAAACTTTTCACAAAGAATGATTTGAATTAAGAAGATACTATGTCCTTAGAAACAATATGAAGAGAGATAATCTTACATACCTTAAGTAAGAGGAGAGAGCATGAGAAGACCACGTGCTTGGAACCCTTATTATTTATTGAAGAATTGCATTCCTTTGGTGTATAGGAAAAAGAAGAAGAATAAATAGATATGTCTTAGTACCTTTACCTATAAGGAAGGTTAAAAGTTGTACATAGTGGTATATTAAAAGAATTAAGACCAAAACACTCTTAATAGAATAAAGTTCAAAAAATTACACATTTGTGTTTGGGAAGTATGTGTAGAACAACCTAGTATAATATCAGGATTATGCCTCATAGGGATCAACACACACTACCTATCGTATATCACTAATCAAATCATGCTTGAGGATTGATTTCAATATGCAAAAGTTTGGTGATAGGTGTGGAATACACCCCATAGTGTGTACCCTCTTTTGCATTGACCCATCCATTAATGTGACTAAAATATATAATTCTAAAACTCATTCCAAATGATTTATAATCAACTTATGAGGCAAACATCATAACTTCTAAGCACTAAAACACATAAACAACCTAATCACGACATGGAATGTGAGGTGTCACAACCATAGTACAATGATTTTGAATTAGTTGGTCATAGGCCATGGTTTATATATGTATCATCATTATTTGGAACAACCCAAATCATTGTTACATAAAAAATAAAGAGTAAAACTTAAGTCTAGTTTCTCCTTAGACCAAAATTTAAAAATTTAGGGTAGGTCTAGTCTTAGGCATATTTTGAGAAGTCTAGGGGAACCTTATAGGGTTAGAGTGTTGGTTAGTGGTTTTTATTTTATTTTTTGTTAGAGAAAAAGTGTAGGAAGTTATAGCAACTTAAGGTGTGTCGAACAGGTTAGTAAAACTCTAGTATTAGCAATTCTTGTGAAAGGGTCAATTTGTAATAGGAAATTTTAAGAAGTGTGTTGAGAAATCGCTAGAACGAGGACCAAGTACTGATAACTGATTTAGGCTTGCTACATGATAGAAGTATTACTGCAGTGATGCCACTGTAGTGACAAAATTGTCGCTACAGCATTAGCCCTAACTGGCCTAGGAGTCACTATAGCAATAACCATACCATTGTGGAATCCAATATGTAGTATATTAGCTTTAAAAATCAAAACACCATTTTTTCATTCCTACTTTTTTAAAAAAAATATTCAAGGGCTTATCAAGAGCGTTTTTCTTCATTTTTGGGGGTTTTTAATCTTTAAGGTAAGGATTTTTCACCCTCCAAATTTGAATTACTCCTTTAGATTTGTCAAAATTATGAGAATAATAATCATTGTGAAATTTGGAGATTAGCCCTAAATTATGAACTGGTGGGAATTGGTGGGGATTTGATTTATTATCAGTTTTTGTTGATCCTAAGGTGTTAGTAAACATATTCTATGGGAGACTTCTAGATTGTTATGTTAAATTAAAGGAATTCAAGAGTTTAAAGGGTAGAAAAATCCTAAGATAGTGAAATAAGTAAAAATTTTGGGTTAGTTTGATAAATGTGAGTTCCTAATGTATAGGAAGGGAGAAATATTATGTAAAGAATTGTATAATTGTTGTTTATGGATTTAAAATGAGTTAAAATCATAAAAAAGGCAGTTTGTGGCAATATAGTAGTCACAAGCAAAGAATAAAGATAGGTTATAGGTTTGTTATAGTAAAGACTTACTTGACTCTATGCTTATATGTAAGTTGGGTGTTTGTGAATTGCTTTTAGACATTTGTTGTAATTATTAATAGCAGCATGCATTCAACATATGGCTTTAGAGATAGTATTGACATGATATATAGATTAGGTGTCATGTTGACACTATTATATAGATCGAGTGTCATGCAAACACTATTATTAGATTGAGTACCATGTGGTACTAGTAAATTAATTGAGATCATCCCCTACAAGTCATATATGAGAGTCCTTACTGACTGTAGTTTGTGTGTAAATCATGCATGTATGCAATCATGATTTAATTCATATATATATATATATGTTCGTGTTTGTGTTTATTTATACGTGTTTGATTTAATTTTGTACTTGAATTCCTAATGAGTAAAGTGTTATGATTGTATTTAGTTAAAAAATTAATTGTGAGTTGTGCATTGATCATTGTTACTTGCATTAAACTTGCCTATTTGTATGGTGTTGAGTTGAGTTGTCTGATGATATGTACCAGTAATTAGTTGTTGTACAAATACTACTTGTACTCTTCTTTTTGTTGAGTATAGAGCATGTTCCACCTCTTGAGATGAGAACTTGACTCTAGTCCATGATTTCAAACATTGATTCAAGGGTGAGTATCTTGTTCAATCATCCATTGGATCATACTTATATTGTTTATGTCCTTTATTTCAGGACTAAGACACTTCTTTTTTTAATATTTTAGACATGGTTTTGTGTACTATTTAGATGTTCTTGTTTAGTGATGTTTAGGTCCCGAGGTTGTAATATTTAGAGATATTTCTACACTCTATTTTCTTTAATAGATATTATGTTAGTATTGAGCTCGATTGATTAATATTGTGCTTTAGTGAAGTAATGGTAATTATTTGATGAAAGTGACATAAATATCTAATTTAGTTGGTTAAGGGTTAAATTAGATGGTTCTCCCATTGTAGAGTTAGGGTGGGTGAAACTCATGACCAATTGGGTCATAAGAAAGATGGTATTAGAGAATTGTGTTCATTAATCTCATCGTACAAAAATAGGTCTAGTAGAGTCTTGAACAATGATACATAGATGTATGTACTTTTTTTAGAGAGGCTACAGGGCTTTAGAAAACAATTTTCACTTCCTTTTTCCTTTTTTGCTAGTACATGATTTTAATTAATATCTGGTGATCTAAATTGGTATCTAAACCTCCTTCATTATTGTTTAGAAAATAGTGAATACTCAGCATTAGTGGCACCAATAGTAGTCTCTGAGGCCATAGTTTGGGGGAGGACTTGAGTTAGGGGTAGAGCTAGAATGGAAAGACGAAGGTTAGCACCTATTAGGGGTAGAGACAGGTAGCTAAAGTACCATCTAGGTAGATATCACCATCCTCTCCCTAATAAAAGGATGCTATAGATTTTTTCTAGAATGAGGAGGTGATTATTAAGGAGGAAGAATTGGTAGGTCCCAAAAATGTGGTGTCAGTGCAGAATGGTGCAGCTCAGATGCCTATGTCCATATAATTAAGTCATAAAGTTTTAGGATTTATGAGTAGTTTGGATGACACAGGTACTACTCCAGATGTGCCAGTATTTCCATTCAAGCTTGAAGCATGTCATTGCTATAACACTTCAGATAGATGACAAAACTAATATAGGTTTATTTCCACAATAAATAATAAGATCGATGATGACTGTTGATGAGCATGAATTATTCTGTAAGTTCATAAAGATGAAACCTCTAGTATTTTAGGATACAGAGTAAGAGGATACTTTTGAGATCTTAATTGAATATCATAAGCATCTGCACAAGATGGGCATTACAGAGAAGTAGGGTATTGTCATGAACCGAGGCTACCCCTAATCGTGACAGCGGTGCTTACGGTCATAAGTGTCCACAAGCTAATCCATGGGTTGATATCTACTGTGAGCACTGAATAGTATACTGATAATGAACATGTAGGGAAACAACTAAATAAGGTCATAAGGTTCAATTACTGAAAATATGATTTAAATCATAAGTTTGAATGCTTAATGACATACTGAAATAATGATCAAACAACTGATAAACTGATTAACTATCTGAGTGATTGAAAACATTTGAAACCCTCTAACTTAATGAAGAGTTGATTGGAAAGGCCCCAACTAACTCCAAACGAACTAACTGAAGTGAAATGCTTAAATACTAAAATAACATAAGAGGTCCTCGACATATGAGGACTCACCACAACTTTTGTTGTTGATAAGTTGAACTGTCTAAGAACAATCAGGAAACTAAGAATCCGAACCTATGATAGAAGACATCATAGTGCTAAAAAAAGTATGCGATCAGTACTTTAATATTACTGGTATATGAGATGAAGTTAGGCTGAAATGCATACGTTCATGTGCATGAAATACTGACTGATTGAATAACATGAAATGGTGATTGACTAAAAACATGACATAACTAATGCATAAAATGCGTGAAAGCTGCCCAATTCGGGAATGCATGACCAAGCATATAACATGATACTAAAATAGTCTCAAAACTAAAATAGTGAAATCTGGTAATTGAATAACTGATGAACTGTATGTTATGGTTAAGAAAAGTTGAACTCAAATCTATACTGGATACTAAACTGAGACTGTGGGAGGTATCATCTAACTGATATGCCTCAATCTGAGCTAATCAAAGTTCAACCTACAACCCTAGTTGGAAAGGTGTCAGTACCGTGCCACAGGTAAAAACATATGGTTATGTAGATCCACTAAACTAATGTCCAAAATGACTAATGAGTCACCCTCATCTGGCAGGTACTCTAATAAGATATGTGTTACCCTCAACTGGCAGGTGAACACTTTATCAACCCTTAACTGGTAAGTTGATATCTCTAACCTACGCTGGTTACGTAGTTTTGGAACTAAGGGACTGCTACTAAAGGTCACACCCTCTACTGGCAGTTGATCCCCCAATCCCTGGGTTTGGTCGTTGCTAAATCCTACTCCCAACTGAATGACACTGATTACTGGACTTAACTAAGCTTAACTGAGCAAAACAACTAATCATGATAACTAACTGAATGACAACGCTCATGGTTTATCTAAAACCATTTTGAACATACTAAAACTATGTAAACAATGAAGTATCGGGTGTTCATAACCTTCCAACACTGAATAAAAATAACAATAAGGATATCTTAATCTTTTAAAACCATAATGAAAGATCATTGCTCTAAACCCAACCTTTAGACATTTCATCAATCACGTGGGAGTTATGACTTTAAGCATGGGAATGGGTAAAGCATGCGATTTAAAACATAGTTACAATAATAATACCATGAATTAGGGATTTAACATGAGGGTTTCAATACTCAAATAATATAAGGGCTCATTCCATCGAAAAACACTTGTAACATAACTTTTAATCAAAATCAATAATAATTTCATGGAGATAATTCAACATAATCATGTAAAAACTCATAATTTGATATCAAAAGGGGATTCTTGGACTCCATGGATGAAAAGGGACCATGTATGAACATCACACATACCTTAAATCCTTAAGCTTGAAAGAGAAACACAATCTTGATGCTTTTATTGAAAGTTCTTGGATTTAGGAACTTGATTTCTTGGTTTCCTTGGAGAGAAAAGAATGAAATTAATGAACTTGGGGGGATGATTAGGTTTTGTTTTTTAGAGGAAAAATGGGGGAAATAGGCATATAATTCCCTAACCGACATTTTAATTAATGTTTTATATGAATTGGGGTGAGGGGAAAAGACTCAATTGCCCATCAGAGAATTAAATTCACAACTGGAATGCAGATTAATGGGGTCATCTAATGAGATGAAGGGACGATCGCTGTACCCACCGCGACGCTCCACCATTGTAGTGAAATTCTAGAATCTAAATCCAAACATTGCCCAATCCTCGTCTAAAAAATCTAAAACTTTCTCGAGACATGCTCCTTACTCCCTTGAACATGAATTCACTAAAAAACATACATTTTAGGGTTGGGAAGATCCATTTAAAAATCCTCAAATTTAAGAGGCCAAAAATAATACTAAGTCCCAAATACTTGGTGAAATTTTTAGGCTTTAAGTTTCTTATGCATGCAACTAGGAACTTAACTGAGCTATGAAAAGTATGGGGTATTATAGCTATGGATTTTATAACATTTTAGTTGTAGGTAGGGGCCAAGAAAATGGTGAAGATCTTTTGTTAAATATAGGGTTAGTTTACCTCTACTTACTTAGTCCCAATTCCAAAATATGTACCTTGAGAAGTATGTTCCTCATACTTATTGGGATTAGAAGAAGGATGAGGTACTAAAATTGAGTATGGTTATTTTTCTGTGGCAACATATGAGGCCAAGTTTCATGTTTTTCCTCGTAATGCACTTTGATTACTTCAGTGGTGGAATTAATCTTTTATTGGTTGAAGGTCTAAACTCTGGCCTTCATTTGCTTGCACTATCAGTGGTTATACCTAAAAGTAATTTTTAGGAAGTTGTTGAGTTTGTAAACAAAGTTGAAGAGATTATGAAGAAAGAAGAGGTTAAGGCAAACAAAAATAAGTCCTGAAAATAGGTAAATTTAGTGGTACTTATTACAGGGGATATGGTTTGTGGGGTTACTCTCCTCAACCATTTTATTCAGCTATGCCAGTGTTTATAGGGAGGCCTATCAAGGGTCAGTTATTAGTCCTCTAGGAAAGATAGTAATAAACCTTTAGTATCTTTACTTTAATGTCTTGACTAAGACATTAGATGTCATGAGTGTGGAGGATTGGGTCATATTTAGAAGTATTGTCCTAACTACATATCTATAGGACAACTGATTTAGTAGCCAACTTCTAGTGCTTCAGTTCTAGTACGTTGTGGTAGTGTATGATATAGTAGGGGTCGTCCAAATCGTGGACATGGTAGTCACAATACAGGGAGGGTGGAAACCCATCCAAATATAGTTGAGGAAAGGTTCATTAATGTAGTGCACAGGCTGGTAGAGGTGGTGGTTAGGGTGTTCATAAGTCTTATCTTTATGCTGTTCAAGCCTATCTTGAAGCTGAAGCTTCTGATGTAGTGATTATAGGTACTATTCTTTTACGTTATTATATAGCTTCTATTTTGTTTGATCTCGGTTCTACTTTCTCTTTTATGTCTATGAAATTTACTTTGGGTTGGGCATAAATTTCAATTTATTATTACTCCTACGTATGAATCTACACTTGTTAGGGTTTCTGTCTATGTTGATCAAGTTTATCAGGTATGTCACATGATGTTTATGGGGTATATAACTTTAGCATACTTAGTGATCTTAGATATAGATGAGTTTGATGTTATCTCAGGGATGAGTTGTTTGTCTTCTGATGGTGTTGTTCTTAATTCCTATACTAAGGCTATCACTATGGCTATGCTTAGGATAAATAAATTAAAGTAGTAATGTAATCTTAAGCCTATTGTGATGATTGTGTAATACCCCACGTTTTCAAGTACTAGACCAATCAAAAGATTGGTCATTGATTTTTCATCCAAATTCCACTAGTCTCTCTTTAATTTGATATCATAGAAAAAGTTATGGAAAATTTCCTGAGGGTCTACCAGGCTCTAGTGACAACTACTCTGGCAACAACCCATTATCTATCATAACAAGTCGTTGTGTGGAGTTTTTTCCACAAAAGTAAATTATCAAATTTTCAGCATAGTGGTCATGATCCCAGCATAAGACTCATTACCAGTCTTAATGAGTCCTTAGGTGGACCCATTGTCACACCATAAAGAAATGTAGAAATCAAGTCTCTAACCACGACTTCTCCTAACGACCTGTGATCAGACCTAATGAGTCATTAGGAGGGGAATTGTTGTCATAATAGAAAGGACTCAAAATTCAGGACCTCATATCACGACTCAAAACACAACTCATTCACTTATAACGAGTCATTACTTGAGTCGTGAAGACTACATCCTTGAATTCCCTGAATATTTTTAAAAGGGCTTGTTTATCCTTTCACCATTCTAATAACACCAAACCCACGTCATTTAGGAATTTTATAAGAAGTGTATATGAGCCTAAACTTCCCCAAATTCACCATTTAATCATAAAATCAATCCACAATAGTAAAAGAGGTATTCTCTCATCTCCAAAAGGAAGCTAGGGTATCTGTATCTCAAGTTCAATTCCAAGGATTTTCTCTAAGATTTAGACTTTAGGTATATGGGGTTTCATCTACGGGTCCCTTCCACCCATTGAGTCCCCAAAAGCTTCTAAATCCTTAAGTTCACTTTCCCAACAAGTTGGGTTATAGGTCAAGTATGAAGTTTTCTTTTAATTTACTCAATTTACTTTGTAATTATACCATGAATACATGTCTTCCCAAATGATTGACATCTTCCATGTTCAAACATCATGAATTTTCCTATTATTGAAAAATTATTGAGTTTGGGATATATTTTGTAAAATTCTCCACAATGATCAACTTTAAATTATCATTATGTTCAGCTGCATTAGACAAAGTTGGTGGATTATGAATGCCCGATACCTAGGATATCATGTTTGAACCAGTTGACATGTTTTCATCACTTCAAATTATGTATGTATGAATATATATATACATATACATATATCAGTTTCAGTGTCATTCAATTGGACGTGGTACTTAGCACCAAGTGAACGCAGGGATGAAGGCTAACCTATCAATTTACACTGAAACCTTTAGTACAAGTCCCTATGTGAAAGAACTAGGGTTCCACCATAGGTTATAAATGGTCCTTCACTAGATAGGACTGACACCCTAGTCTCTCAGGAAATCAATTTAATAGATCCATGCTAGCCAGTGTTGGTACCCTGGGTAAGGTACTAGCACCCTTCCAACATAGATTATATGTTGGACCTCGACTTTTCTCAGATTGGGGTATGATGGTTATTGTTAGTTCCCGCAGTCCTTAGTTTATTTTTTAGTTTATATTCAGTTCATGTTTGATGAACAAGTACTCAGTACTCAATTATTCAATATTCAATTTATAACTAGCACATGTTTATACTTGGTTTTGCATTCTGCCTATATTTTCATGCATTCATGTTCAGTTAATGTTAGCTTGTTTCCCATCTCACATACTCAGTACATTTAAAGTAATTATTGCATACTTTATTGTGCTATATTGTCTCATAATATAGGTTTGGAGGCTCAGTACCAAAACCACACTTAGCATATTCTTGCGCCACATTAAGCAATAGGTTTTGGTAAGTCCTCATCATTCGAGGACTAGTTACCAATTTTTTATTTACCTGTCAATTTATTTTAGTTTCAATCAGTGGGAGTTAGTTGGGGGATTGTCCCAACAACTCATTATGAGTATAATCTTTCAGACAAATGTTTAGATTTTCAATATAATTGGTTGTCAGATATTTCTATGTTTTATTTCCAGCTTTATTAGGTATTTGGTTTTACATTATTATGTTTTCCACCAAGTACCTCAGTTATCTTCCACCCAGCCATGGGTTATCTTATGGTCACTTGTGACCTTAGGTGCTGTGTTACGACCAGGAGGTAGCCTCAAGTCAAGACAAACTTGGTATTAGAGCACCAGGTTTGAAGTGTCCTAGAGTGTCTAAAAGCTGCATAAGTAGAGTCTTGTTCATAGTGTGAAATGAGCCATACTTATGAGTGAGAGGCTATGAAACAATTTAGGAATGTCAAATTTATTTAATTCATGTCATGTGATAAAATATGAACTATATTGAAATTTCACTTCTAACTCATCCTCATACCATTTATAGATAATGCATCCTAAGAGAACTAATGAAATAAGGAATGGGAACCAACAGGAATTACCACCTGTTCCCAAAGACCCATTGAATAAGCAGGTTTCTCATACTAAGTTCAGGACCACTTTCACAATGCTAGCCCAATCTATGACTACTAAGAATAACTATCAGGTTTTTTCCCCAGCCAACCCAGTGGCGAATACAGTGGCAGCTAGACTCTAGGATTTCACTCATATGAATCCGCTAGTAATCTTTGGGTCTAACTTGTAGGAGGATCCATAATTATTCTTATATAGTGTTCAAAAAGTGATGGATATTATGTTGTCAATTTAAGTAAATGTACTAATTTGGATGCTTACTAACTATAAGGAGTGGCTCATACTTGGAATAAGTAGTGAAAGAAAGATAGAGGTATTAGTGCAGGTCCAGTAGATTGGGATGAGTTTTCTACTACATTTCTAGATAGGTTCTTTCTATTTGAGTTGAGGGAAGCAAAGGTGCAGGAGTTCATCAAGTTGAAATAAGGTAGTATGAGTGTTAAGGAGTATTCTCTCAAATTTACTCATTGGCGAGGTATGCTCCAACTATGGAGGCCAGTTGCAGGAATTGAATGAGTAAGTTTGTATATGGTGTTTTAAAGCTGTGGTTAAGAGATGTAGAATGTCCATGTAATACCATGTACTTTTCTTAGCCTAGTTTAGCTCCTAGTTCTATGTATAAGAGCTTAAAGCCTAAACTTTTAACTAATTGTAGGGGACTTAGTCATATTTTTGGCCTCTTAACTTTGAGGATTTCGAAATGAGTCTTCCTGACCCCGACGCATAGGTTTTTGAGTTAATTCATATTTCGGGGTGTAAGGATCATGTCTCGAAGAAGTTTTGGATTTTTTGAACGAGGATTGAGTCGTGTTTGGATTTCGATTCTAGTATCTCACCGTGATAGTGGTGCATCACGTTTCTATAGCAATGAGGCACCCATCGTGTTACGGTCTGCTTTCAATCCGCGTTCCAGTTATGATTTTAAATGTCTAAGGGGAAATTACTTCTTTTCCCCTCAATTTAATTTTTAAAAACCAAAAATTTAACGTCGATTAGGGCATTATATTCCTATTTTCCCCCAATTTCCTCTAAAAAATCAAACTCCTAGTCATTCCACAAAGTTCATTAATTTCATTCCTTTCTCTCTAAGAAAAATAAAAAATCAAGTTACCAAATCAAAGAACCTTCAAAAAAGCTTAAAGATTTGGGTTTGTCTTTCAATATTTAACGTTTAATGTATGTGTGATTTCATCAAGGGCCATTTTAATCGATGGAGTCCAAGAATACACTTTTTATATCAAATTACGAGTTTTTAAATGTATGAAATTGTTATTCATTTTGTTTACAAGTTATGTTACAAGTGTTTTTCGATGGGATGATCCCTTTACACATTTGAATGATGAAATTTCCAATGTTAAATCCCTAATTCATGTTTTTAGTATTGTATCTATGTTTTTAATCGCATTCTTTACCCATTCCCATGCTTAAATTCACGACTGCCATGTGTTTGATAAAATGTCTAAATGTTGGGTTTTGAGCAATGATCCTTTATTGTGGTCTTAAAGCTTCATATGTCCTTATTGTTATTTTTATTCAGTGCTAGAGGGTTATGAATACCCTTCACTTAGCTACTTACATAATTTTAGTATACTCAAAATAGTTTTAGATAAACCATGAGCGTTACCATTCAGTTAGTTATCATGATCAGTTGTTTTCTCAGTGAAGCTTAGTTCAGTCCAGTAATTAGTCATATTTAGTTGGGAGTAGGATTTAGCATCGTTCATGCCTAGGGATGGGGGCTCACCTACTAGTAGAGGGTGTGACCTTTAGTAGCAGCAGTCCCTAAGTTCTAGAACTACGTAGCTAGCATAGCTTAGAGATATCAACCTGCCAGTTGAGGGTAACATGTATCTCATTAGGGCACCTGCCAGTTGATGGTGACTCATTAGTCCTTCAGGACATTAGTTTAGTTCATCCACACAACCATTGTTAGTACCCATGGAAAGGTATTGATACCCTTCAAACTGGAGTTATAGGTTGGACCCCGATTAGCTCATATTGAGGAGTATCGGTTAGATAATACCTCCCACAGTCTCAATTCAGTACTCAATACAGAATTCAGTTCATGTTTGCATGACCATAGCATATAGTTTTTCAGTTATTCAGTTACCAGATTTTAGTATTTTATTTTACAAACTATTTCAGTATTATATTATATGCTTGGTCTTGCATTCTTAAATTTTATAGCTTTCACGCATATTATGCATTATTTACATTATATTATTCAGTCAGTTAGCATTTCATGCACATAAAACTATGCATTTTATCCTAACTTCATCTCATATACCAGTATATTTAAAGTACTGACCACGAATTTTTTTTCGCGCTATGATGTATTATATCCTAGGTTTAGACACTCAGTTCCCTGACCGCGCTTAGACAGTTCATCTTATCAGCAGCAGTATTGGTAATTCCTCATATGTCGAGGACCTGTTATGTTATTTCAGTATTTCTGAATTTTCTTTCCGTTTGTTTAGTTTGGAGTTAGTTAGGGCATGTCCCATCAACTCTTTAGTGATTTTAGAGGCTTTCAGGAATGCAGTTAGTCAGTTTTTATCAGATATTTTCAATCATTCAGAAACATTTTATACATATTTTAGTATCCAGTTTTGCTTTGTCTTCTCAGTATTTAAACCTTATAGCATAGACAGTACACTTCCGCACATTTGTATTTTAGTACTTTATTCAGTGCTCACAGAAGGTAGTAGATCATGGGTTAGCATATGGTCAATAGTGACCGTAAGCACCATTGTGATGTCTAGGGGGTAGCCTAGGGTTATGACAAAATCTTTGTATCGAAGCCTAAAGTTTTACAGTGTCCTAGGGAGTTTGAAAAGTTGCGTTGAGTAGAGTCTTATGTATGGGTGTGAAGCGTGCCACACTTATGGACAAATGTCTACAAGCAATTTTAGGAAAAGTTTCCCTTCTTTCAGTATTCATGTCCTAAGAGTAAGCATGAGCTCTATTTAAACTCTCTTTATAATCCATTCTTTATTTTGTTGTAGAAAAAACCTCCTACAAAGTATAACGAAAGAAGGAATGGGAACTAGTTCGCACCTTTGTTTGTTCAGGAAGATCCCCTGAATGACCATATCTATTATGTTGAGTTCAGAGTTGCATTTAATTCCTTATCTAATTCATTAGTTGCTCAAAATAATCAGCAGGATGTTGCCCCAGCTAATCCAATTGCAAATGTGGCTGCAGCAAGATTCAAGACGTCACCCAAATAAATCTCCCTTTGTTTATGGATCCATGTCTGAGGAGAATCCACATGAGTTTCTTGATATGGTTCAAAAGGTGGCAGATATCATGGGTTTCACTTAGAGTGAGAGTGCAGAGTTGGTTGCATACTAGTTGCAGGATGTGGCTAACACCTAGTAAAAGTAGTGAAAAGGTGATAGAGGTGATGAGGTAAGGCCTGTAGAGTGGGAGGAGTTTTCTACAACCTTCTTAGACAGGTTCTTTCCTTTAGACTTAAGGGAAGCTAAGGTGATATTTTATTAATTTGAGTAAGGTAATATGAGTGTTAAGGAATACTTGCTTAAGTTTACTCAGTTGGCGAGATATGCTCCTTCGATGGTGGATGGTAATAGGTCTAGAATGAGTAAGTTTGTTTATGGTGTAGCGGATAGTGTAGTCAAGAAATGTAGAACTGTTGTGTTTAATAAGGAGATGTACATATCCAGGCTTATGGTCCATGCTCAGCAAATTTAGAAATAGAAGCTTAAGGAGAAAGAAAGAGAGAAAAAAATGCTATAATAGGTAGTTTTATTTTTTCTCAACCAAGGTCAGAGGGTGGTACCCATTCTTAGTTCCATTAGAAATATACACCCCCATCTCCATATTCATCTAGTGTGGCAGTTACAAAGTTCAGGAATGACAATTGGGATTGAGCGTCAGGCTCTAAATCTCAGGGTGGCATGAACAGGTCGTACTAATTCTTTATGCGGGAAGTGTGGCAGGAATCATCAGGGTGTGTGTAAAGCTGGTAGTAATGTGTATTTTGGATGTGGAAAGCTAGGGCACAGGATAAGGAAGTGTCCTATAAGTATGTGGAAAGGTAGGAATGATCGCCAGCAGGTCGTCTGACTCGGCAGGGCATTGCGCCACCAGTAGACAGCGCCAGAATAGGCTATATGTACTTCAGTCCTAACATGATTAGGAAAGATCTCCTAATGTGGTTACGGTACGTTACAGGTCTTTTACCTTCATGTTTATACTTTGTTAGATCTAGGGGCTTCACTTTCTTTTGTAACCCCCTATATAGCTATTAATTTCGGTATCAGTCCTTAATCTTTAGTGGAACCCTTCTCAATGTCTACTCCAGTAGGTGTCTCTATTATAGCCAGAAAGGTATACAGGAACTTTCCGGTCATAATATCCTAGAAAGTCACCTCAGTTGACTTTGTGAAGTTAGAGATGACTGATTTTGATGTCATTCTTGCTATGGATTAGCTCCACTCATGTTATGCCTCAGTTGATTGCATACATAGA
This sequence comes from Capsicum pubescens, assembly GCA_030864215.1. NCBI lineage: Eukaryota > Viridiplantae > Streptophyta > Magnoliopsida > Solanales > Solanaceae > Capsicum > Capsicum pubescens. The sequence goes on from CM061538.1 coordinate 184,367,916, forward strand.
GTTGTTCAATTTCAGTTTACTAATGAACTAGTTATTGAATGGTGGGGTAGTACATTAGTGCTTATGGGGCAAATTTTATCATATCTTAAGGCAAGAAAAATGATATCTAAGGGGTGCATGTACCATCGTGTTCGAGTCAAAGACTCTAGTTCTGAAGCCCCAAGCCTCAATTCATTTTCAGTAGTAAGGAAATTTCCAGATATATTCCCTTAAGATCTTCTCAGAGTTTCTCTTGAAAGGGAAATTGACTTTTGCCATATAGAATGGCTCCAGCTGAGCTTAGAGAGTTTAAAGGAAAGTTGAAAAATATCTTAGATAAGGGATTCATCAGGCCCAGTATTTCCCAATGGAGAACTCCAGTCCTTTTCATGCATAAAAAAGATGGTTCTCTTAGATTGTGCATCAACTACCGTAAGTTGAATAATGTCAAAGTAAAAAATAAATACCCAGTCCCCTGGATTGATGACTTATTTGACCAACTTCAGGGTGCTAGTTATTTCTTCAATATAGACCTCAGATCTGGCTATCATCAGCTCAGAGTTAGAGAATGGGACATTTTGAGAACAACTTTTACAACTCGGTATGGTCACTTTGGATTTATCGTTATGTCTTTTGCACTAACAAATGCCCCAGCAGCTTTCATGGACTTGATGAGAAGAGTGTTCATGCAGTACTTGGACAAGTTCATCATAGTCTTCATTGATGATATTCTGGTCTACTCCCATAGTGAAAATGATCATGCAGACCATCTCAGAATCATATTACAGACTCTTAGAGCCCATCAGTTATTCTTCAAATTCAATAAATACAATTTTTGTCTAAGATCAGTAGATTTCCTTGGCCATATTATTTCTGGTGATAGTATTAGAGTTGACCCTCAAAAGACCGAAGGGATGAAAAATTGGCCCAGACCCATATCTTCGTCAGATATCAGGACTTTCTTAGGTTTGGCTGCTATTACCGATAGTTTGTTGAAAGCTTTTCGTTTATTGTTTCCATAATGTCTTGATTGAATCAGAATAAAGTCCAATTTTAATGGTCAAGTTCTTGTGAAAAGAGTTTTTAGGAGTTGAATACTCGACTCACTTCAGCCCAGTTTTGACCTTGGCAAATGGCTCAGGTAGATTTGTTGTTTACTGTGATGCTTCCAAAGATGGTCTTAGTTATGTGTTGATGTAGAGATATAAGGTCATAGCCTATGCCTATGGATATCTTAAGACCTATGAAAAGACCTATCCTACCCATAATCTTGAGTTAGCAATTATTGTGTTTGTTTTGAAAATCTGGAGGCATTATCTTTATGGAGTTCATGTTAATGTTTTCGAGGATAAAAAAAAGTTTAAAGTATGTGTTATCCCAGAAAGATTTGAATCTTAGTTAGAGAAGGTGGTTAGAGTTGTTGAAAGATTATGATATAAGTGTGTTGTATCATCCAGGCAAGGCCAATATTATGGCAGATGCCCTTAGTAGATTGTATTTGGGTAGTGTTGCTCATGTTGACAATGATAAGAAGAAGTTATTCTACGAGGTTAATCAGCTAGCTAGATTAGGCGTTCAGTTGGCTGATTTAGCCGAAGGTAGTGTTTGGGTTCAAAATAGTTCAAAATCTTCTTTGGTTGCCAAAGTATAGGAGAATCAAGATACGGATCCCAGCTTATTTAAGTTGAAGAAATTGGTTAGAGGTTAAAAAGTAGAGGTTTTATCCCAAGGGGGAGATAGTGTGTTGCATTGTAAGGGTAAGTTGTGCGTGCCATGTGTTGATGGTTTGAGCTAGTGAATCCTTTCAGAAGCGTATGGTGCACGTTATTTTATTCACCCAGGAGACATTAAGATGTACCATGATTTACAAGAAATCTATTGGTGGAGTGGTATGAAGAGAGATATTACAGAGTTTGAAGCTAAGTATTCTAATTGTCGAATAGGTTTGCCTTGTATGCGTTGTCAGCATGATTTAATATGGGTCATTATAGTCAAAATGACCAAATCTGTCCATTTGTGGCCTGGTCATACTTTTTATTCAACAGAGGACTACACCAAGATCTAAATTAGAGAATTGGTTAGGTTGCATAGAGTCTCGTTAGCTATTATTTAAGATAGAGGTACTCAGTTTACCTCTTACTTTTGGAAGGCTTTTCAGAAATGTCTTGGTACCCAAATTTATCTCAGTACAACTTTTCATCCTCAGATAGATTGTTAGTTAGATAGGACCGTATAGACCTTAGAAGACATATTGAGAGCATGTGTTATTGAGTTTAAAAGAAGTTGGGATGATCACTTTCCTTTGATCAAGTTTGCCTCCAATAATAGTTATTACTTGAGTATTCAGATGGCCCTGTATGAGGCTCTCTATATGGGGATATGTAGATCTCCTATTGGTTGGTTTGAGGTAGGTGAGGATGCTTTGGTAGGGCCAGATTCAGTGTTTAATGCAATAGAGAAGGTTCAGTTGATTAGGGAGAGTCTTAAGACAACCTAAAGTTGGAATAAATCCTATGCAGATGTGCGTAGGATAGATCTTGAGTTTACAATTGGGGATTTGGTGTATTTGAAAATCTCTCCCATGAAGGAAGTAAAAAGATTTGTCAAGAAAGGGAAACTCAGTCCCCGATGTTGTTTTGGAAAGGTAGCTTACGAGTTTGAGTTTCCCACAGATTTAGCATCAGTGCATCTAGTGTCCCATGTCTCTTTGTTAAAAAAGTGTATTGGTGATACAACTATTGTAGTCCCTTTAGAAAGAATAGATGTTCAGGATAGCCTTTCTTATAAAGAAATCCTAGTCGAGATCCTTGATCATAAGATTTGTATACTAAGGAACAAAGAAGTTCCCTTGGTAAAAGTTCTTTGGCAGAATCAGTCTGTTGAGGGAGCCACTTGGGAAGTAGAAGAAGATATGCGTACCAAGTACGCTTATCTTTTCTCTGTAAACTCAGAATGAGCCTAAGGTAATAGTCCTTCTTAGATTGAATCTTTTCCATTCTCAGTTCCAGTTATGTAATCATTCTCATGTCTTTGCATGCATTCATGAATCAGTTTAGTTCATTATCATGTTTCAGACTCAGTCATGTAATCATGTTTACAGTTATGCATGTTCAGCATATGATTTAAGTTTCCCTTGTATTCTCAGCGTAATTAGTTTCATTCGAGGATAGCCTAAAAATTTAACGAAGTGGTGGGGACTTAGTCATATTTTTGGCCTCTTAACTTCAAGGAATTGTAAATGAGTCTTCCCGACCCCGAGATAGGTTTTTGGGTTAATTCATATTCAGGGGTGTAAGGAGCATGTCTGGGGAAGTTTTGGATTTTTCAGACGAGGATTGAGTCATGTTTGGGTTTTTATTCTAACATCTCACAACGATAGTGGATCGGCACGGTGGCTATAGTGATGAGGTACCCATCGCATCACGGTCTCCCTTCAATCCGTATTCCAGTTACAAATTTAAATGTATAAGTGTAAATTATGTCTATTCCCCTCAATCCAATTCGTAAAAATCATAAATTAAACATTGGTTAGAGAAATATGCCCCTGTTTTCCCTAATTTCCTCACAAAAATCAAACCCTAATCGTTCCCCCAAGTTCATCAATTTCATTCCTTTCTCTCTAAGAAAATTAAGTTACCAAATCCAAGAACCTTCAAGGAAGCTTAAAGATTTCTATTTCTCTTTTAAGATTTAAGGTTTAAGGTATGTCTGGTATTCATCCATGGGCCCTTTTCACCCATGGAGTCCCAGAATCCCCTTTTTATTTCAAATTATAAGTTTTTACATGTTTATGATGAATTGTCTTCATGAAATGGTTATTGATTTTGATTACAAGTTATGTTACAAGTGTTTTTCGATGGGATGAGCCCTTTAAACATTTGAATGATGAAATTTCCTATGTTAAATAACTAATTCACTATTTTAGTATTGTAACTGTTTTCAATCACATTGTTTACCCATTTCCATGCTTAAATTCTGGACTGTCTGTGTTTGGTGAAATGTCTAAATGTTGGGTTTTGAGAAATGATCCTTTATTATGGTCTTAGAGCTTCATATGTCCTTATTTTTATTTTCATTCAGTGCTAGAGGGTTATGAATACCCCATACATAACTGCTTACATAATTTTAGTATAGTCAGAATGGTTTCAGATAAACAATGAGCGTTTCCATTCAGTTAGTTATCCTGATCAGTTTTTTTCTCAGTTAATCTTAGTTTAGTCCAATAATCAGTGTCATTCAGTTGGGAGTAGGATTTAGCATCGAGCGAGCCCAGGGATTGGATCTTACCTTCCAGTAAAGGGTGCGACCTTTAGTAAAAGTCCATGAGTTCCAAATATCCATAGCCAGCATAGCTTAGAGATATCAACCTGCCAGTTGAGGGTTGATAAAGTGTTTACCTATCGGTTGAGGGTAACACATATCTCATTAGAGAACCTGCCAGTTATGGGTGACTCATTAGTCCTTCAAGATATTAGTTTAGTAGATCCACATAGCCATTATTAGTACCCGTGGCACGGTAGTAACACCCTTTCAACTGGGATTATAGGTTGGACCCCGATTAGCTTAGATTAGAGCATGTCCATTAGATGATATCTCCTATAGTCTCTGTTAAGTACTCATTACAAAATTCACTTAAGGTTTGCGTGACTGTAGCATATAGTTCATTAGTTCTTCAGTCACCAAATTTTATTATTTCAGTTTACAGACTATTTCAGTATCAGGTTAAATGGTTGGTCATGTATTCTCATATTTTATAGATTTCACGTATATTATGCATCAGTTACATTATGTCATTGAGTCAATCAGTATTTCATGCTCATGAAAATATACATTTCATCCTAACCTCATCTCATATACCAGTACATTCAATGTACTAGTCACATACTTTATCCATGCTATGATGTCTTATATCATAGGTTCGGACGCTCAGTTCTCTTACTGCGCTTAAATAGTTCATCTTATCAGTAACAACAGTTGTGGTGTGTCCTCATATATCGAGGACCTGTTATGTTATTTCAGTATTTCTGTATTTTCTTTCAGCTAGTTTAGTTTGGATTTATTTTAGGCCTGTCCCATCAACTCTTCGGTCAGTTTATAGGCTTTCATACATGCAGTCAGTCAATTTTGTTTTCTGTCATTCAGACACATTTTTATACATATTTCAGTATTCGATTTTACATTAGCTTATCAGTATTTAAACCTTATGGTGTTTATAGTTTACTTCTGCATATATGTATTTTGTTACTTTATTTAGTGTTCACAGCAGGTACCATATCATGGGTTAGCTTGTGGTCACTTATGACCATAACCACCATTGTCGTGACTAGGTGGTAGCCTCGGGTCGTGATAGACCATGTTAGTTAAGAGGATAGATATCTCCTAGTTGATGGTTCATGCCCAATAGATCAAAGAGGAAAGGGTCAATGAAAGGGAATGGGAGAATTAGATGAGAATTAGTAGCTTTAATTTCTCTTAATCGAGGTCAGATAGTGGGAATCATTCTTAGTTCCTCTAGAAATATTCATCCCCAGCACCATGTTATGCCAGCATTCCATTGCCAAAGTTAAGATAGGATTCTCATTATAGGGCACCAGGCTCTAAGTCCTAGTGTAGCATGAATTATGGTCACAACAACCCAGTTTGCAAGAGATATGGAAGGGACCACAAGGGTTAGTGAATGGAGGGTAGTGATATTTTTTTTGGGCGTAGAAAGTCATACCATAGGATAAAGGAGTGTCCATTGGTTATGTATAGGATAAGGATGTTTGAAAGCAGGGTCAGACTACCTCCTCATTAGTTCTAGCAGGCCGCTTGACTCAACAAGGTGCCATTTGTACTGCAACTAGTGGACAATGTTAGAATAGTCTTTAACCCATTCAAACTCGACAGGGTTAGGAGGGTTAACTAGATGTAGTTACTGGTACATTACAAGTCTTACAACTTTATGTGTATGCATTATTAGATCCCAGAGCCACATTTTCCTTTACAACTCCTTTTATAGTTGTAGATTTTAGTGCCAGTCTAATAATTCTTGTAGAAGCTTATTGATCTCTACAGAATGGCTCCAACTGAGCTTAAGAAATTGAAAGAGAAATTGAATGATCTCTTAGACAAGGGTTTTATTAGGTCGAGTATCTCACCATGGGGTGCTCTAGTTCTATTCATGCGTAAAAAGATTATTTTGTTCGAATATGCATCAACTACCATCAGTTGAGCAAATCCATGATCAAGAATAAGTATCCCATAACTAGGATTGATGACTTGTAAGATCCCAATTGTTCCTTAAGCCTAAATCTATCTTTTGAGTGGATAGGGGTGGCTTCCAACGTGATTGATGTTTATATTGTGTTGTATTTCTCTAATTTCTACTTTTTTTTATGTAGAGCATTGATTAAGATTTCCATTGATACCAATTTCATCGAAATACGACATCGGACGAGGAAGTTATGGCCGTTTTACTAAGCGATGTCAGAATCGCCCAGGTCTGACAGTAGACCTGAAGGACCACCAAGTACTTAGTGTACCGTTAATTGTCCCATCAAGCCAAGACAGTAACCCCTTTTTTCTGGCCATCGTGCGATGGCCAAAATAGTGGGCCGCCAAAAATTTGACGGACCTTCAAGGGAACCATTAAATCGAGGTAGAATGTCCCGTTTCTGGCCCCCGAGAGACAGACGATCTGGTGGACCGTCAGTTTCCTGACGGATCGATACTTCGACCGTCACGTCGAGGAAGAATGTCCCAATTTTGGCACTTGAGTGACGGACGATCTGGTGAACCGTCAGTTCCTCTGAAGGACCGTCAGTTCGACCATCACAGCTGATCGATAATTTTTTTAACTTTTTTTTAGGGGTATTTTGGTCATTTCCACCCATTTTGGTCTTCTATATATATCCAAGTAGAGAAGAGAAGTTCATTTTTCTCCTTTCTCTTCCATAAACCTCTAGAAACTAGGGTTTCTTCCAAAATCCTAAATTAAATCATCTCCAAGAAATTCAAGAATTTTTCAAGATTTCACCAAGTGGTTCAAGAATTAAGTTCTCCAAGTCAAAGGTATCAAGAAACTTAGCTCAAAAGTGTAAAGAAAAGTTTCCAATAAAGTTTGTTCATCTTAAAAATCATAATCCAAGGTATGTGGGGTTTGAACAAGAACACTTCTTTCGTTCTTGCGCCCAAAGAATTGATTTTTACTATTGGAATTTCATGATTTTGCAAGCGGGTTTATATCCAAATTACTTAATCATTGATTTATGAGAATCGAGATATTCAAGATTGATATACATGACTATTTTGTTGTTTTATTTCTTAAATTGAGAATTATGAATTGATGATTTCTAAGTGATAAATGATAAGAGTCATGATTTTATGATTTTCCATGAGAAGTTGATTATTGAATATATATATTGATATTGAGCTTGAGAGTCAAGAATGAGTCCTATGATGTTTCCTTGAAGCTTTTGATATTTGAAGTGATTTTATAAGAAAATGTACTTGATGTTGAGAAAGATTGTTTTGATTTTGAGTCGAGTTAGGAATCCACAGTTGTATATGATTTATCGATGAGATATATTTATGTTTTGGTCTTTATGATAGACCCATGAGTTGATATTGATTAAGGTGGATTTCCTAATGTGTTCTGAGCTGAGTTTGGGAGGAGTATTTAGCACTGAGTGGGAAATATGGTATTTCCCAGGAACTACGTGCCACCATAGGATTGATATTGATAATTGTGAGCCTGAGGCCGAGTATAAGATTGTGATCAAGAAGTTGAGGTTGTACTCCCTGGCAAGAATACGACGCTCCCGCCAATGTGGGGTTATCTCCTTAGGAGGGAAAAATGTTGGACTCCATGCGGCTCACATGGTTTATGTCGGTTATAAGAAACTCCCAAGTCCATAATAGTCTAAGTTTCTTGAGTTACCAAGTCACTCTAAGTCATGAGTCAAAGATTTTGAGTTGAGTCCAATGATTTATGAGATTTATGAAGCATGTGTTTTTATTGATGATTTATGGAAATAACTTTCAAGAAATTCAAGCGAAGAGAGTAATTATTGTCAGCATGCATGATTTTATTTTATATTTATGATATTATTTAAAAATATTGCATACACCCCCACATACTCAGTATATTCCAATGTACTGATTCCCATACTATTCTGTGTTCTACATTTCCTCCTGATGTAGGTTCAGGTTCTCAATCTCAGCAGCGATAGTGATCTTTGAGTACCTTCATCTACATTTCTGCTGATGGTGAGTCCTCATGGTTCGAGGACCTATGTCCCTAATTTTGTCTTGTTAATAGATAGTTGTTTCCTTTCAGATCAGTACGAGTCTGTTGGGGGATCTGTCTCAATGGCTCCTCAGTCTTATGTAGTAGAGGCTTTGTCAGACTAGAGTACTAGTATGTGCATAACTTCAGTATTTTGATTGTACAGGACAGTATCTCTTCATATTCCAGTATGTTCATGGCATGATTATTCTTTCTTACTCTAGCTTGATTTTCATCGTAGTGAGTTCTGAAAGTGATGACAGGCTTAGAGGGTCAACTTGAGGCCACATGTGACCTTAATCACCATATAACGTCTCGGGATAGGTTCTCAGGTCGTTACAAGCTTGGTATCAGAGATTAAGGTTCAAAGAGTCCTAGGGAGTCTGACAAGCCGTGTTACGTAGAGTCTTGATCATCGGTGTGTAGCGTGCCACATCTATGAGCAAGAGGCTACAGGGCGTTTTAGGAAAAGCTATTTCTTTCTTTCAAAAGTCTATCGTGCCTATAACTATTTCTTTTTGTTGTTAATTCATGCTCTTTTACGATAAAAAATGCCTCCTCATAGAGCTCGTAGAAACAACGAACGACCTCAACCCATTGATTCTTTAGGTGAGATAGTGTCCCACACTGAATTTCGGGCAGCTTTTCTAGCACTATCCCAAGCGATTACCACAAATGCTCAGACCCATGCATAGGTTATAGTTCCACCTCCGCAAGAAGGTAATTCAGCGGCAGCTCGGGTTTGTGACTTTATGCGGATGAATTTGCCTGAGTTATACGGGTCGAAGGTAGGTGAAGACCCAAAAATGTATTTGGATAAAGTGAGAAAAATCACTCAAATTATGCATGTGACTGAGGAGGAGAGTGTTGAATTGGCTACCTATTGAATGAAAGATGTTGTATATCATTGGGTGGAGATATGGAGGAAGAGTAGAGGAGGGGATTCCGCTCCCATGACTTGGCAATTGTTCCAGGATGCGTTCTTAGATAGATTCTTTCCCCCAGAGCTGAGGGAAGCAAAATTAGAAGAATTTATAAACTTGAGACAGGGCCCCATGTCAGTTAAGGAGTATTGTCTTAAATTTAACCAGTTTTCTAAGTATGCTCCTGGTATGATGGCTGATTCTATAACCAGTATGAGTAAGTTTTTGGCTGGTGTGTTAGGTTCTGTTTTGAAAGAGTGTAGTTCCGCTATGCTTAATAGGGACATGGATCTTTCAATATTAATGATACATGCTCAACAGATTAAACTGGACAAGGTGAAGGAGAGAGAAAGAGTAAGGAAAAAATAAGAGGGTTAAATCAGACCAGCAGGGGTATAGTCAGACTAGATTTTCGAGAGGGATCTGCCCTCAGTCCCAGAACCGTTCACTTATGCCAGCACCTTCATCAGCCAGTGCTCCCGTCTTCAGAATCAGGCATGAGCAAGGTAATAGGTCTACTATGTCCAAGTCCCAGGATAGTGTGAGTAACAAACATCATCCTCCCCCGTGTTCGAAGTACAGTAGGGACCATCCTTGTGAGTGCTTAGTCAATTAGAGGGGTTATTTTGGTTGCGGTAAGTTGGGCCATAGATTCAGGGATTTCCCATATGCCAGACAGAGGAGTCATGATGTTCGCCCCCAGAGTCAGGCTATTAGTGCTCTAGCCCCTTTAGTTTGTCCTACTCCTCCTCAGGGTACCTCGTCTAGTACTGCAGGTGGTCAACGCCAGAATTGCTTTTATGCTATACCAGTCCTCCAGGAGCAGGAGGATTCACCAGATGTTGTTACTGGTACACTTCGTGTATTTCATTTAGATGTGTATTTATTGATGGACCCTGGGTCAAGTCTTTCTTATGTGACTCCGTTGGCGGCTGTGAATTTTAAAATTAGTGATGAAAAGATTCCTGAGCCTTTTATAGTTTCTACTCCAATACGTGAATCTATTGTTGCTAAGCAAGTGTACAAGAAGTGTCCTATCACTGTCCTTAACAGAATCATGTTTGCAGACTTGATTCAGCTAGACATGGTTGATTTTGACATTATTTTGGGAATGGATTGGCTTCACTCTTGCTATGCGTCTATAGACTATCGTACCCGTGTAGTCAAGTTTCAGTTTTCCAACGAGCCAGTTTTTGAGTGGTCTGGAAATTCTGTAGCTCCCAAGAGTCATTTTATATCCTACCTTAAGGCCAGGAAATTGATATCCAAGGGTTGTGTCTATCATTTGGTTTGAGTTAAAGACACTAAGTCCGAGACTTCAACTATTCAATCTATTAGCATTTTCAATGAATTCCTTGATGTTTTCCTGGAAGATCTACCAGGGGTACCTCCCGATAGAGAGATAGAATTCAGGATTGATCTTCTTCCTGGTACGCAGCCTATTTTTATTCCTCCATATTTTATGGCCCCCGCAGAACTTAAGGAGTTAAAAGAGAAACTCAAAGATCTTCTCGATAAGGGATTTATAAGTCCCAGTGTGTCTCCTTAGGGGCACACCCATTCTGTTCATGCAAAAGAAAGTTCATTGCGTATGTGCATTGACTATCGTTAGCTCAACAAGGTCACCATGAAAAATAAGTACCTTCTTCCTAGAATTGATGACCTGTTTGATCAGCTGCAAGGTGCTAGTTATTTCTCGAAAATTGATTTGAGATTTGGTTATCACCAGCTTAAAGTCTGGGAGTGCGATATTCAAAAGACAGCTTTTCGCACCCGTTATGGTCATTTTGAGTTCCTGGTCATATCCTTCGGGCTAACAAATGCCCCAGCCTCTTTTATGGACCTCATGAATCGGGTGTTCAGAAATTACCTGGATATGTTTGTTATTGTGTTCATAGATGATATTCTTGTATACTCCCGAAGTGAGAACGACCATGCATATCATCTTTGAATTGTCTTGAAGACCCTTAGAGATCATCAGTTGTTCGCCAAATTTAGCAATTATGAATTTTGGCTAAGGTCAGTTGCGTTCCTGGGTCATATTGTTTCTTCTGAAGGTATTCGAGTTGATCCTCAAAAGGTAGAAGCTACAAAAAATTGGCCTAGACCTATCTCTCCATTTGATATTAGTAGTTTCTTGGGCCTAGCTGGTTACTACAGTCGTTTTGTGGAAGGTTTCTCTTCCATTGATGCTCCTTTGACTCGGTTAACCCAAAAGAAAATTAAATTCCTGTGGTCAGATTCATGCGAGAAGAATTTTCAGGAGTTGAAGATTCAACTCACTTCGGCCCCTATATTGGCTCTTCCAAATGGTGTTGATGACTTTGTGGTGTACTGTGACACTTCTAGAGTTGGTTTGGGTTGCGTATTAATGCAGAAGGGTAAGGTTATAGCCTATGCCTCCAGGCAGTTAAAGTCGCATAAGGAGAATTACCCGACCCATGAACTCGAGTTTGCTGCAGTGGTTTTTACCTTCAAAATTTGGATACACTACCTGTACGGTGTTTATGTTGATGTCTTTACGGATCACAAGATTTTACAGTATGTGTTTACTCAGAGAGAGTTGATCCTTCGGCAGAGGCGATGTTTGGAATTGATAAAGGACTATGATATGAATGTGTTGTATCACCCGGGCAAGGCCAATGTAGTGGCAGATTCCCTTAGCAGATCGTCCAAGAGAAGTTTAGTGCATATAGAAGAAGATAATAAGGAGTTGGCCTACTAAGTGCATCATTTGGCTAGGTTAGGTGTTAGATTGCTTGACTCAACTGAGGGTAATTTTTGGGTTCAGAGTAGTTCGGAATCCTCCCTAGTTTCGGAAGTGAAGGACAAGAAGGATATGGATTCTCGTTTGGTTGAACTGAAAGGGTCCGTCAAAGACCAAAAGGTAGAGGTTTTCTCCCAAGGGGGAGATGGTGTATTGAGATTTCAAAATAGATTGTGTGTGCCTGATGTTGATGATTTGAGGGAGAGAATTATGGATGAAGCGCATGGCGCGTGGTACTTTATTAATCTTGGTGCTACCAAGATATACCTAGATTTGCGGGAAATTTATTGGTGGAATGGTATGAAGAAGGATATAGCAAAGTTTTTAGAGAAGTGTGCAACTTGCCAACAGGTTAAGATAGAGCACCAAAGACCCAGTGGGATGATGCAAGAATTTAGCATTCCTACTTAAAAGTGGGAGCAAGTGAATATGGATTTTGTAACTGGTTTATCTCCTTCTCGACATCGTCATGATTTAATTTGGGTTGTTGTAGAGACGTTGACTAAGTCAGCATATTTTCTGCCATTACATACATCTTTCGCCAGAGAGGACTATGCTAAGCTAGACCTTCGAGAGTTAGTCAGGTTGCATGAAGTTTCGTTGGCTATTATCTCCAATAGAGGTACTCAATTTACTTCTCAGTTTTGGAGAGCCTTTCAGAAGGATCTTGGCACCCAAGTTTGTCTTAGCTCCTCTTTTCACCCGCATACGGACGGTGAGGCTAAGAGGATCATCCAGACCTTGGAGGATATGTTGAGGGCATGTTTTATTGACTTCAAAGGAAGTTGGGATGAACATTTTCCATTAATTGAATTCATTTCTAACAATAGTTTTCATGCTAGTATTGGAATGGCTCCATTTGAAGCTTTGTATGGGAGAAGATGTAGATCACCCATAGGTTGGTTCGAAGTGGGTGAAGCTGCTGCGATTGGACCTAATGTTGTGTTCGAGACTATGGAGGAAGTTAATATGATTTGGGAGATTTTGAAAACAGCCCAGAGTCGTCAGAAGTCGTATGTAGATGTGAGAAGAACAACTCTTGAGTTTGAGGTTGATGATTTGGTGTACTTGAAGATTTGACCCATGAAAGGGGTGAAAAGGTTCGGAAAGAAGGGGAATATTAGTCCCCGGTATGTTGGCCCTTATAGAGTTTTGAATTATGTTGGGAAATCAGCTTATGAGATTGAGTTTCCTACAGAGTTATCAGTTGTCCATCTTGTGTGAACTTTCATGTTTCTATGCTCAAGAAACATATTAGTGATTTTGTTGTTGTTGATCCGTTAGAAAGCTCTGATGTTTAGGATAGCCTTTTTATGATGAATTTCTGGTTGAGATCTTAGATTATCATGTCCGTAGACTAAGGATCAAAGAAGTTCCCTTGGTCAAAAATCTATGGAGAAATCAATCATTTGAGGGTGCTACTTGGGAAGCAGAAGCAAATATGCGAGTTAATTCCCCCATCTCTTCTCCACGAGTTCGAAACAAACCGAAGGTACTATTCTTTCTCAATTCAGTTGTGCATTAAGCTATATAGTTACTCTCTCTGTGATTTGTGCATTCTTTGCAGTACTCAAAAGTTTAGAGTAAAGTTAGCCCTTCGAGTGGGTCGTTCAAGCTGTGCATCCTCATTTTCTCTTGTTCTTGACCTATATGGCAACATTCGAGGACGAATGTTTCCAAGGGGGATATATTCTAATACCCCGATCATTCCTTAAGCCTAAATCTGTCTTTTGAGTGGATAGGGGTGGCTTCCAAATTTATTGATGTTTATATTGTGTTGTATTTCTCTAATTCTACTTTTTTATATAGAGCATTGAATAGGTTTTCCATCGATACCAATTTCATTGAAATCCGACATCGGATGAGGAAGTTATGGCCATTTTACTAAGCGACGCCGGAATTACCCAGGTCTGACGGTAGACCTGAAAGACCTCCAAGTCCTTGGTTGACCGTCAATTTTCCCATCAAGACAAGGAAGTAACCCCTTTTTCTGGCCATCGTACGACGGCCAAAATGGTGGGCCGCTAAAAATTTGATGGTCCCTCAAGGGAACCGTCAAGTCGAGGAAGAATATCCCGTTTCTGGCCCTCGAGTGATGGACGATCTGGTGGAACATCAGTTTCCTGACGGATCGTCACTTTGACCATCACATCAAGGCATAATGTCCTAGTTTTGGCACTCGAGTGACGGATGATCTGATCGTCAAAGAAACTGGTGGTCCGTCAGTTCCTCTGACGGGCCGTCAGTTCGACCATTACAGACCCGATCGACAAATTTTTTAACTCTTTTTTAGGGGCATTTTTGTTATTTTCTCCCATTTTGGTCTTGTATATATATATATATATATCCAAGTAGAGAAGAGAAGTTCATTTTTCTCCTTTCTCTTCCATAACCCTCTAGAAACTAGGGTTTCTTCCAAAATCCTAAATAAAATCTTCTCCAAGAAATTCAAGAATTTTCCAAAGATTTCACCAAGTGGTTCAAGAATTAAGTTCTCCAAGTCAAAGGCTTCAAGAAACTTAGCTCAAAAGTGTAAAGAAGAGTTTCCAATCAATCTTGTTCATCTTAAAAATCATAATCCAAGGTATGTGGGGTTTGAACAAGAACACTTCTTTCATTCTTGTGCCCAAAGAATTGATTTTTACTATTGGAATTTCATGATTTTGCAAGCGGGTTTATATCCAAATTACTTAAACATTGATATATGAGAATCGAGCTATTCAAGATTTATATACATGACTATTTCGTTATTTTATCTCTTAAATTAAGAATTTATGCTATGAATTGTACATTACTACTAAGAATTGATGATTTCTAAGTGATAAATGATAAGAGTCATGATTTTCAGATTTTCCATGAGAAGCTGATTATTGAATATATATATTGATATTGAGCTTGAGAGTCAAGAATGAGTCCTATGATGTTTCCTTGAAGCTTTTGATATTTGAAATGATTTGATAAGAAAATGTACTTAATGTTGAGAAAGATTATTTTGATTTTGAGTCGAGTTAGGAATCCACAGTTGTATATGATTTACCGATGAGATATATTTATGTATTGGTTTTATGATAGACCCATGAGTTGTTATTGATTAAGGGGGATTTCCTAACGAGTTCTGACATGAGTTTGGGAGGAGTATTTAGCACTAAGTGGGAAATATGGTATTTCCCAGGAACTACGTGCCACCATAGGATTGACATTGATAATTGTGAGCCTGAGGCCGAGTATAAGATTGTGATCAAGAAGTTGAGGTTGTACTCCCTGGCAAGAATACGACGCTCCCGCCAATGTGGGGTTATCTCCTTAGGAGGGCAAAATGTTGGACTCCATGCGGCTCACATGGTTTATGTCGGTTATAAGAAACTCCCAAGTCCATAATAGTCTAAGTTTCTTGAGTTACTAAGTCACTCTAAGTCATGAGTCAAAGAGTTTGAGTTGAGTCCAACGATTTATGAGATTTATGAAGCATGTGTTATTATTGATGATTTATGGAAATATTGTTTTAGGAAATTTAAGAGAAGAGAGTCATTATTGTCAGCATGCATGATTTTATTTTATATTTATGATATTATTTAAAAATGTTGCATACACACCCACATACTTAGTACATTCCCAAGTACTGATTCCCATACTCTTCTATGTTCTATAATTCCACATGATATAGGTTTAGGTGCTCAGTCTCAGCAGCGACAGTGATCTTCGAGTATCTTTATCTACATTCCTGCAGTTGGTGAATCCTCATGGTTCGAGGACCTATGTCCCTGATTTTGTCTTGTTAATAGATGGTTGTTTCCTTTCAGATCAGCACGAGTCAGTTGGGGGATCTGTCCCAATGGATCCTCAATCTTATGTAGTAGAGGCTTTGTCAAACTAGAGTACCAGTATATGCAGAACTTCAGTATTTTGATTGTACAGGACAGTATCTCTTCATATCCCAGTATGTTCATTACATGATCATTCTTTCTTACTCTAGCTTGATTTTTGTCGTAGTGAGTTATGAAAGTTATGACAGGCTTAGAGGGTTATCATAAGGCCACGTGTGACCTTAAGCACCATGTGATGTCTCGGGATAGGTTCTGGGGTCGTTACATGACTTATTTGACCAACTTCAGGGTACCAACTATTTCTCAAAAATAGAGCTCAGATTTGGCTACCATCAGCTCAAAGTCAGAGAATATGATATCCCGAAGATAGCCTTTAGAACTCGATATAATCTCTTAAAATTTGTAGTTATGTATTTTGGACTAACGAATACTCTTGTTGCTTTTATGGACTTGATGAATAGGGTGCTCAAGAAGTTCTTGGACATGTTCACTATAATCTTTATAGATTACATCCTCGTTTATTCTCGGAGTAAGGGTGAACATACTGATCACTTAAGGATTGGCTTGCAGATTCTTAAAGATAACTAGTTATTCGCTAAATTCAGTAAGTGTGAATTCTAGTTGAAATCAGAAGAATTTATTTGTCATATAATTTCTATTGAAGGCATTGGATTTGATTCTCTAAAGACAAACAAAGTAAATAATTGGCCTAGACCCATCTCTTTATTAGACGTTAGAAGTTTCTTAGGTTTATCCAGTTACTACAGACAATTTGTTGAAGGATTTTCCTCTTTTGCTTCTCCCATGCCCATATTGACTAAGAAAAAAGTCAAATTCAAGTGGTATAATTCCTATGAGAAGAGTTTTCATGAGCTAAGAACTCGACTTACCTCTACCCAAGTTTTGACATTACTAAAAGGTTCAGATGATTTTGTGGTATATTATGCTGCTTCTATAATTGGTTATAGGTGTGTGTTGATGTAGCGGTGTAGGGTTATAGCATATGCCTCTAGACAACTTAAATCTCATTAGAAAAACTACTTGACTTATGATCTTGAGATGGCAGAGGTTGTTTTGACTTAAATATTTTAAGGCCTTATCTCTATAGGGTCCATGTTGATGTGTTTACTTCTCACAAGAGTCTTCAGAATGTTTCCAGACAGAAAGATCAAAATCATCAGTAGTCAAGGTGGCTAGAGTTGTTGAAAGATTATGATATGAGTCTTGTATCACTTAGGCAAGGCCAATGTGGTGGCCAATTCCCTTAGCATATTTTCTATGGGTAGTGTTGCTCATATTAAGGATAATAAGAAGGAGTTAGTTCGTGAGGTTCATCGGCTTTCTACGTTAGGAGTTTAGTTGGTTGATTTAGTTGAAAGTAGTGTTTGGGTTCAGAATGGTTCAAAACTTCTTTGGTTACCGAGGTAAAGGAAAATCAAAATCGAGAACCTATTTTGCTTAAGTTGAAAGGGGCAGTTCAAAATCAGAAAGTTGAGTGTTTCTCCAAAGGGAGAGATGGTGTTATTTGCTGTTAAGGCGAATTATGTGTCCCAAATATGTATGGTTTAAGGAAAAAATGTTAGAAATATCTCACAGTTCTTGGTATTATATTCACCCAAGAGCTACTAAGATGTACCATGACTTGCAGGAAGTCTATTGGTTGAATTGCATGAAGAAGGATATTGCGGGATTCGTGGATAAGTGCCCAAATTGCCAGCAAATTAGGGTTGAGCACCAGAGGCCTAGTGGTATGCTTCAACAGTTTAGTACTCTTACTTAGAGGCGGGTAGTAGTGAATATGGACTTCATTAAACGATTTCCTCGTACTCTTCATCTTACAACTAATACTTCAGATTCAACAAAATATTAAGCTACACTGGTATAATTTCATGGGGTCCCTTCAATCGTTATTTCATATAGAGGTACCCAATTTACCTCTCATTCTTAAAGGCATTTTAGAGGGGTCTTGATACCCAAGTTCATCTTAGTATAGCTTTTCACGCGCAAATAGATGGTCAAGCAGAGAGGACCATTCATACATTAGAGGATATATTAAGGGTCTGTGTAATTGATTTAATGGGTGTTTGGGATGATCACTTGCCTTTGATTGAGTTTTACAATAATAGCTATCACTCTAGAATTTAGGAGGTATAGATCTCATATTGGTTGGTTTGAGGTTGGTGAGGTAGATTTGATAGGGATAGATTCAATACATTAGGTGATGGAGAAAGTTCATCTTATTAAAGAAAGACAAAAGATAGCCCAAAGTTGCCAAAAATCTTGTGCGGATGTGAAAAGAAGGGAGCTTAAGTTTTGATGTAGGTGATTCTATCTATTTGAAGATTTCGCCCATGAAAGGGATGAAGAGATTTGGTAAGAAGTGGAATCTTAGTCCCTTCTATGTTGGACCTTATAAGATTTTGAGTTGTTATGGTAAGGTAGCCTATGAGTTGGAATTGCCTGTAGAGTTAGCATCAGTGCATCTAGTCTTCCATGTCTCTTTGTTGAAGAAGTGCATTAGTGACCCAGCATTAGTAGTCCCTATAGAAAGGATTGTTGTGGAAAATAGCTTCTCTTATGAAGTGGTACCAATTAAGAGCCTTGATTTCCAGGTTCGTAGGTTGAGGAATAAAGAGGTCACTTCAGTAATGGTTCTGTGGAGAAATCAGTCAGTTGAGGGAGCTACTTGTGAAAGAGAAGCAGATATAATGACTAAGCACCCCCCCCCCATCTTTTCTCTTCGAAATCAGTCCTTGATAATTCTAAACTTACACATTAATTGAAGTGCAAGGTGATCTTCATCAATATATTTACCCAGAGTCGAATCCACGAGGAACAATGTGACTTGAAATCAAGTTAATTCAAAATAATAGATAAAATGTAAATTCAAGCCAATAGTAAAAAGATAAAAATGGAAGGAGATAGGTATCTATACTAATGTCTCTTTTCTGGTTTTTTCTAGTATAAATTTAGTTCTATGAATAATTAGAGTTTCAACAATTATGCACGGATCTTGGGATTGTGTGTTACTAAGGGAATGACATGTGGGTGTTAGTAATCATTAACAATTTAGTAGACTAATTATTGGTAGGTTCAATTATAGATTTTGATTCTATTCTTTCAACAAAACATCAAACTTTCACTCATTAATTCTTTCAAATACCTAACGGGTGTGTTTAACATTTGGTAACCGAACATCAATTTAGGCATCCCCATTTCTAGAATAATACCCATGGTATAGTTTACTTCACAATAACCTTTATTTTTAATATAGTGAAAATTTAGCAAACTACATATATAATTGTATATCATTGCTTTGGTCTCCACATCCCTTTTCCAAGGATGGTGTGAATTCCAAAAGTTCACCCAAAACCCTTCTTTCAAAGATAGCCTTGAACTTTATAGAGTTTGGAACGTTCATTTATCCAACCCATGTGGGTATTTGTGGATTTCACCTACATATCCCAACCAAGTTAGCATAGAAATGATAAAACCTATAACTAAGAACTACCAAATAGAGGCTAATAATAATAACCCACACACACTTTAACCCATAATCACACATAACTCCAAGAGGGAGATCTAGCTACACATCAGATAAATAAGAAAAGATATACCCATAATCTCCAATGAAATGATTTATTGAAGATTAAGTGGATGTTACTTCAAACTTTGTACTCACACAAATCAGCAATGGGAGTGAGTTATTCCTCCTCTTAGAAGGTTTCCAATGTATTCTTCACCCAAAATTTATACAATATTTTTTTCTCCAAAAATGGAGGATATGAACTCATGATATAAACATAAAAATTGGGGAAGATGTAATATGATGAATGACTTAGGGTTTCATTCATTTTTACCAAAAGCTTTGGATTAGTCACGTGTATTTCCAGATTTTCCCTTGGGTTGCATTCTTCTGCTAGGCAGCGATCTCGCGGGACTGGACACGACTGCGGCTACACAATAGCAATTATCCTCTGTAGCTAAGATTGCTTGACTTCTGCTGGACTTCCGTGGTCATGGTCATCAGACCGCAACTGTAGTAACTAGGGACAATTCCTTCTCTAAGTGTTCAGCTGCACTTTCTTGCTTCCTTTTGATTATTTTTTCACTCCAATCCACCTCTTTTGATCTTATCAGCTCAATGCCTGCAAAGTGTGAATATTAGTGCATTTAATAACAATTATGTCTCATTTATTCATTCCAAACAATGTACTGTGCACAAATGATGAGTGCAAATGAGTGGTAAATTCACCACTCATCAACACCCCCAACTAAAAGCTTTTGCTTGTCCTCAAGCAGCACTACCTCTTACCATGAGACACAATTATTTATGCCCAAACTTCATGCATTAAAGATCACAATGACTACAACCTTAGTCACTACCACAAGTA
The DNA here is from genome assembly GCA_030864215.1 of Capsicum pubescens. Classification (NCBI taxonomy): domain Eukaryota; kingdom Viridiplantae; phylum Streptophyta; class Magnoliopsida; order Solanales; family Solanaceae; genus Capsicum; species Capsicum pubescens. Next base: position 184,388,072 of record CM061538.1, read on the forward strand.
GCTAATTGCATATGGTCTAAGATATTTTCCACTACTCCCCTAATCATCATATTCACTATCAAAGGATTCAAAGACTTCAAAGATCAATCAAACAACAACAACTAATGCTCTAGAAGCGACTCACTTTTTGATCAAAACCAAGTTATACTCCATTTGTCTCATCTCTCGGAAGGTGATGTAATTACCCACCTCAACTTATTTCACATGCCAACCACACAAGAAAGAGAATTCCACTTAACAAGCGACCAAATATGCTATAAGGATTTTTAAGTGCAAAAACTATTTCCCTCACAAAAGAAATCTCTACGCAACAAGTGTCATACCATAGGCTTGACCCTATTTTCTATTACCACTAAAAAGTTAGTAAATGGTTGGAGATGTCGAATGATAGGATATCATTTGGGGAAAACATGTATATACCCTTCCTTGAACATCTACATCACACTTTTCAATTCTCCTTTTTGACTATAGGCCACTCTTCTTTGTTTTATCTTATTTTCCATGCCTTCCTTTTGCCTTCTTTATTCACCCATTTTTTTTCCATTTTTTTTCTTGCACTCTAGTGATATTCATTCCTTTCTATTAATTTACTTTTAATGCCAAGGCACAATGGGCATTTAATTTACAACTTTGTGGCCCCAACTTACTTCTGCCAATATTTACCACCCCTAACTTCGGCTTTTAGCCTCAAGTTGTATTTTGAAGTTCAAGAAGGGTATGGTTCAAAAGTGAGATAAAAATAATGGTTCACGGCTTGTAATGCGTTTGCCAAAGAAAGTTCCAAAGGCTCAAACTGGGTTACTAGGGATTACATGCATTCTTAGGTAGGCTTTTTAGGATAAAGTGGTTTCCAAATTCACAAAGAGGGCCTAAGATCATTTCTCCAAACAAGTACAATCAAAATTAGTTTTCAAAGACTAATAGGTATATTCTAGATAAAAAAAAGTACACAATAGATGAATGAAAATAGATCTCCACAAATGGCATGCAAAATTCACCAAGGAAGCTCAATGTCCCTCTCGCTAGAGATAATTTTTTAGTATCTATTTCTTTTCACAAGTAAAAACTTATGGAGCCACAAAAAGAGAAAATGTTTTGTTCCAACATTGCTTATGTCCATGCCCTTGGTTTTTCAAAACTTTTTGATGAAGGGGGGTTCTTATTTTTCCTTAGCACCACAAACAATTTGTAAAATTATGGTTCCAACCAAAGCCTTGGAATATTTTTGCTCAAAACAGGAAAAACACCCATATGGTTACTCAAAATTCGCCAATGGTGTATAACATGATCCAAAATTTATAATTTACAATGCCACAAGTACTCAGACTTCTCTTGTATTCATGAAATTTATGCTATGGGTACTCAGAATTCCCCTGCAACTATGTCTCAAAACCCAAACACGATGATTTACCCTTAAGAATGTTGTCACTCAATCTATTATAGGGAATAGCTAGTCATGCATCACCAACATCAATAATAAAGCTAAAGTAAAAAACATAGAAACTAAAGCTAGAAGAAAAACATGATAATTCATAAAACGTGGTCACCTTCAGAGTGCCCAACAATGTAGCATCTCAAAACAAAATATAAATAGTATTTAGAGTGCCATTCCAAAACAACACTAAAAGAAATATCCAGTAAAAATCAACACAACACAAAATAGGGGGCACCCCCAACTAAAAGGAATGCAGTGTCCTCACTACATGTGCAATATAGCAAGAGTAAGTGGGGTCTCCCTAAATATGCATCAAGACATTTCCTCTGCCGCTGATTTTTCACCATCACAATCAGCATCATCAGCAGACCAATCCGCCGGTACCTCTTCCTCACTATCCAACCTGGGTGAAGGTAGTCGATGATTGGGCTTGAGCACCTTAAAGATTCCCTTCACCCCCTTCCATATCTTTTTAAAGAATTTATCTCTTTTTTTCTCTCTCTTCACCATCTTCTTATATGAATCCCTGACGTCCCTGTGTGCTTCGACTAAGGTTGAGTAGGATCTCTCCAATCTAGAAATAGTGGCTCCCTTTTCTTTCTACTCCTCACTGTATATGTCATAATCCGACTGAGTCACATAGGAGTGGCGGGAAGTGGAGGACTCTCTTGGTCCCTGGGGTAATCTGGACACTAGCTCCCTGACCTCTTGTATTTGACCTAAGATGTCATCGAGGTGGTTGGCTGATGAAGGGATACAATAATCTGTATCCTCTAGGATGATTTTTCGGAGTTCATCTTACTTTCCTTGCTCTGACCTGGGGCACCCTCACCCCTGAATTTAAGTGGAAAGATTCGGGGGACTGCGAGCACCCATGTATTTGCAGCATATTTCTCCACGTTTTCTCTCCTACATAGCTCAGTAATAAGGGATGGGAAGAGAAGATGTGTACCTTCATGGTTCTTGAAATACTATCACTTTAAGATCACAATCTCACCCACATTTAGAGTAATTACAGATAGGATTCAAGCAACCATCCAAGCTCGCATATCTGTGACAATGGTCACGTGAGTGCATGGTGAGACTCTGCAACAGATGATATTCAGCCATAGCCTGGCTTCAGTTGTGAAGTCATTCATCAAAATATATCTCTTTGTGATGGCCCAGCATACTTCTTTGCTCAAACATTGTATGTTTTCCATCCAGGTTCCTGGATCGTATTCTTTTGCCTAGAACTACCCCATGACAACATTCGGCAGCCCATATACCTTCGTAATCCGCTCTGCACCAAAGTTCACTTACTTTTCCTAATTTTGCCATCATCAATTTTGTAAGTGAAAATACATTCAGGTCTATGTAGAACTCACATACCCACTGCGCATTTTCATAGTAGGGGTCCAGGGAAAAACACATCCCCCTAATAGCATTGATTTAGGAATGGAATGCTAGGAGCATCTTCTCCATTTTATCAAGGTAAATACCCCTTTCCTGTAGTAATTTCATCCTTTATAGATCATCAAAGTAAAGGTCTTGTCATTCGGCAGCCATGAACTAAGTGTTGTCAAAATCTCCCATTTTTAAGATTTAGAACCTGTAATCCATGCAACTCATACCATCATTATAATTGTCATACCAAAAACATGCTAGATCAAACAGATAAGCTCATATAATAGAGTTATGCAAGGTTTCGGGTGCAACATAGGGTGTGTAAAAATTTTGTTTTCTTCCAAAAACTACCCTCAGGTATGGTGATCGCGGAGCATTGACCATGACCTCAGTGCCGCGATCGCGTTCATCGGTGTCGCGATCATGGCCACGGTACCATGATCAAAGTATCTGAGACCAGGTTTGGCAGTTTCTACGCAGTGTTCAAAATGCAATCTTAAGCTCAACTCATTGGTTTGACTAGTCATATCAACATTATAAGCAAAGAATTTAAGCCTAAAGTGTGTGATAACAGCCCCAAACTTGAAAATTATAACGTGGAATTTGCAGGGGCTCTGAATCAAACACATAGTGTACACGTTTATCTCAATCGTTTAAGGCCTAATTTGTACTCAATACTTCCCCATGGTGTGTAAACTAACTACAACAGCTAACCACATAACAATCATCAACAAACATTCATTTTTCCAGGAGTACATTACTTCAGGTTATTCCTAAATTTCAACTTCTGAGCATGTAATTGTATCCAAATCAAGGGAGTTGAGACAACTTACAAATTCAATGATGCAAGGGATGAATCGACATTGAATATGCAATGAAATTCAAAAAATTGGAGAGAATTTTGAGAGAAATTAAGACAAGAGCATAGGATGAACTGGCATTTGGATGGTCATTTAAACTGATTTGAACACGATCACGGTCCTCTTCATGCGGTCGTAGTCATATAGCCTCCACAATCATGGTGGCATGAACAACAGTTGTGGTAACAGAGACCAAATAACTGGGTTTCTTACAGTTCTTGTTCATTCCAAATTGTCAATTTCACATGTTCCTTTTTCGAATTCAATCAAAATTCCTCTTAGCACCAATATTTCATGGATTAAAAATGTATACAACAAAAATAAAATCTACTCTACATGCATAAATCAAATGGATATGTGCCACTTTTAGTGGCGTGATGGGGTGCCTCCCATCGGGTGCGTGGTTTAACATCATAGCATGATGCCCTTACCACTTCTTTTTGTGATTCCACTTAGAAAATTTTAATCTCCGTCCCAACGTTCTTTCAATATGCAATGAGTGGCAGAGGGATGGAAGAATCAGATCTTTCAAGATGAGGCTTGGAAGAAGTGACGAAATGGCAAACAAACTTTAATCAAAGTTGGAGAATTCATAAAGTACAAGTTCTAACTCACCACAATGGCCACACATATATCCATAATTCAATTACTAAGACATTTCATCAAACAGTTGACATGCATAAACTTGTACATGAATAGGGATTTCATATTATCATGCTAGTATGGCACTTTTCCTTCACATAGGCAATTAATCAAATACATGGTGAGCATAGTCTATGTAGACAACATTATGCAACAAGTAAAAATCATGATTAAATTCTAATTTCATCATTCAAAGGTTTAATCATAGGTTCACATGAATCTACACTTATAATAATAAATTCCGCTTAAAATTTATCACCAAACATGAATTAGAATTCAATTGGTCATTATCAACATGAACAAAAGCAAACCCAACATGGAATTCATAAAAATTCATATACTTGAACTTTGAAAAGAGATTCTTGGGCTTCATGGACGAAAGGAGTCCATGAATGAACACTATGCATACCTGGGTAGTGATTTTATTGAAGTTCTTGAACTTGAAGGACTTGAATTTCTTAGTTTCTTGAAGAAGATTTGGATCTTGTTTCATAAGGATTTCTCTTAGAGACAAAACCCTAATTTCATGTTGTATATAGATAATGAATCTAGGAGCCTTGGTCTAAGATTATTGGATATAAAAATGGGTGGTAAATAATCTAAAATCCCCTTTAAAAATGACTTAAAAATTAACTGAATGGGATGTACGACGGTGGGTGCGATGGTCCGTCATTGGGTCGACGGTCCATCATTCCTGACCATCGCACCTAGGCAGAAAGGGGGTTCACTGTCTCCCTTGCGACGGCCTAAGCGATGGGCCGTCGCTAGCCCAATGGTCCATCAGCCTGGGCCATCGCTCCTAGGCAAAAGGTGGTCTCGTTACCTCACTACGATGGCATGGGCGATGGTCTGTCGCTAGCCCGATGGTCCGTCGGCCTCCACTGTCGCACCTAGGCAGTTTTGACTACCTTCTGTATTTCGTCCATAACTTTCTCTTCCGATGTCGAATTTTGACGAAATTGGTATCGTTGGAAAGCTAATTCAATTTCCCACGTGACTATAAGTTAAAATATTAAAAATTCCATATGTTAAAAATGGATTCATCTTTTAAAGTAAGTTTCTAACATTCTTGAGATGATTTCAAGCTAGGTAAGAGTACGGGATATTACAATATCTCCCCCTTGAGAACATTCATCCTCAAATGAGACTAAGTGAGAGGGGAGAAGATAATCTGATGTACATACTGAACATGAATAAATGGAACATTATCTCATGACTGACATGACTAATAACTGAATATAACATACTGGACACGCATATCTGATGCATTTGTAACTGATTCATAAATACATGACTGAGTGTTCTGATGAACTAAAGTTCTGGAAATGAGAATGCATGTATGATACATGATTATATAAATGAACTAATACATGAATGCATGACTGAATATGCAATGGTATTTAATACCAAGTTTGTAACTAAAATTTAAACATAAAATTGAAAATCATACGGAGAACTGTTACCTTGAGCTAGATCTGAGTTGGTGGAGAAGAGGTGATGATACTTGGTATGCATGTATTATTCTTCTTCCTAAGTAGCTCCCTCAATGGATTGATTTCTCCTAAGAACTTGTACTAGAGGGACTTTTTTGTTCCTCAGTCTACAAGTCTGATAGACTAGGATTTTAACTGGAATCTCTTCATAAGAGAGGCTGTTCTGAACATCTACCCTCTGAATAGGGACTACAACTGCTGGGTCACCTATCCACTCCTTGAGAAAGGATACATGGAATACTGGATGAACTGAGGCTAGATATGAAGGCAATTCAAGATAATAGGCTACCTTTCCAAGACGACTGAGAATTTTGAAGGGACCGACATATCGGGGAATGAGCTTTCCTTTATTGCCGAACTATTTCACTCACTTTATGGGAGAGATCTTTAGATAGACATAGTCACCAAACTCAAACTCAATATCTTTTCTACGAATATCTGCATAAGACTTATGTAGGCTCTGAGCAGCCCGGAGTCTTTCTCTAATCAACTGGACTTTTTCCAAGGCATCGAATACTAAGTCAGGACCTATAACCGAGGCCTCACTAAGTTCAAACCATCCAACTGGAGATCTTTATCTCCTACCATAGAATACTTCACATGGAGCCATCTGAATACTGGAATGATAGCTGTTATTGTATGCAAACTCAATCAATGGCAAGTGGTCATCCCAACTTCCTTTGAAATTAATTGCACACTCGTTTAGCATATCTTATAAAGTCTGAGTGGTCCTTTCTTATTGACCATCGGTTTGAGGATGGAAGGTTGTACTGAGATGAACTTGGGTACCAAGACCCTTTTGGAATGCTTTCTAGAAGTGAGAGGTGAATTGGGTACCTCTATCTGAGATAATAGATAACAGAACTCCATGCAATCTGACCAACTCCCTGATGTAGAGTTTGGCGTAATCCTCGACTAAGTAAGAGGTATGTACTGGAAGGAAATGAGCTACTTTAGTTATTCTGTCTACAATGACCCAAAATGAATCATGCTGATGGTGAGCTTGAGGTAAACCTATCAAAAAGTCTATGTTTACTTCCTCCCACATCTAAGTAGGAATAATGAACTCCTGCATAGGACCACTAGGCTTTTGATACTCTATCTTAACCTACTGACATGTAGAGCACTTAGCCATAAACTCTGCAATATCTCTATTCATCCTACTCCACCAACATATCTCCCACAAGTCACGGTATATCTTTGTGGACAGTAGATAAATAGAGTAGCACGCACCATGCGCTTTTGCAAGAATTCGCTACCTTAAGTCATCTATACCTGCAACACAGAGATGACTCTAACAATGCAAGATACCATCTCTCCCTTGGGAGAAAACCTCTACTTTTTTATCCTTGACTGACTCTTTTAACTTGACTACAGTAGGGTACCTATCTTTCTTTTCTTTCACCTCGAAAACTAGAGATGATTTTGAACTACTCTGAACCCATACATTACCCTCCTTTGAATCGACTAAGTGAACACCTAGTCTGGCAAGATAATGGACTTCTTGATATAACTTCTTATTATTGTCCTCAACATAAGCAACACTACTCATAGACAGTCTACTGATAGCGTTGACCACAACTTTGGCCTTGCCCGGATGATAAAGGATACTTATGTCATAATCTTTCAAGAGCTCTAACCACCCTCTCTGAAGAAGATTGAGATCTTTCTGAGAAAAGACATACTAAAGACTCTTATGATCTATGAATACATCTACATGAAAACCGTATAGATAATGCCTCCAAATCTTTAAGGAAAAAACTACGGCTGCTAACTCCAGGTCATTAGTAGGATAATTCTTTTCATGCTGTTTAAGTTGTCTAGAGGAGTAGGCTATGACCTTACCATGCTGCATGAGGACACAACCCAAACCTACTCTGGATGCATCATAATACACTACGAACCCATCTGAACTATCTGGAAGAGCTAAGACTATAGCTGAGGTGAGTCAGGCCTTCAACTCCTGAAAACTTTTCTCGCAAGGATCTGACCACTGAAACTTGACTTTCTTCTGAGCCAATCTGGACATAGGGGATGCAATAGAGGATAATCCTTCAACAAACCGTCTATAATAGCCAGCAAAACCCAAGAAACTCCTTATATTTGATGGAGAGATAGGTCTGGGCTAGTTTTTTACCGCTTCAGTCTTTTGAGGATCTACTCTAATGCCATCACTGGAAATTCTATGACCAAGGAATGCTACTGACCTTAGACAAAACTCGCACTTACTAAATTTGGCGAACAGCTAATGATCTATTAGAGTCTAAAGTACAATTCTGAGATGGTCTGCATGATCATGCTCACTGCGGGAATTGACCAGAATATCATCTATGAAGACTAAGACGAATATGTCCAAGTACTGCTTGAACACATGGTTCATCAAGTCCATGAAAGATGTTGGGGCGTTGGTAAGACAAAAGGATATGACTAATAATTTGAAGTGACCATATCGAGTATGGAAAGCTATTTTTGGAATGTCACATTCTCTAACTCTGAGCTGATGATAGCTGGATCTGAGGTCTATTTTAGAGAAACAGCTGGCACCCTAAAGTTGGTCAAATAAGTCATCGATACTAGAAAGAGGATACTTGTTCTTGATTGTGACTTTATTGAAATAACAGTAATCAATGCACATTCTGAGAGAACTGTCTTTCTTGCACACGAATAAGACTTGTGCGCCCCACAGGGATACACTGGGCCTGATGAATCCCTTATCTAAGAGATCCTTCAACATCTCTTTCAATTTTCTAAGTTCTTATGGTTCCATTCTGTATGTTAGAATAGATATAGGTTGAGTATCTTGAAGAAGATCAGTGCCTAAGTTTATTTCCCTTTCGAGAGGAATTCCTAGAAGATCTTCGGGAAAGATATCTGAATATTTATTCACGACTAGGACTTATTCAAGACTGGTAGTCTCCGAAATAGAACCCTTAATATGAAAAAGATGATAGACACATACCTTAGATATCATCTTTCGTGCCCGAAGGTAGGAAACAAGATGACCTCTAAAAGCTGAAGTACTACCCTTCCACTCTAGAACAGGTTCATTCCAAAACTAAAATTGGACTATTATGTTTCTGTAGTCGACTGTGGAATAGCAAGAATAAAGCCAATCCATGTCGAGAAAGACATAAAAATCAGCCATCTATAATTCGACTAAGTCTGCTGAAGTGACTTTCTAAAATATCATAACTGGGCAGCTCCTGTATACCCGCTGGGCTATGATGGTTTTACCCACTGGGGTAGAAACTGAAAAGGGCTCTGTTAGAATTTCGGAACTGACTGCAAAATCCCCTTCTATATAAGGAGTAACAAAAGATAGGGAAACGCTTGGATCTAGCAAAGTATAAACATGCACATAAAAGATATGTAACGTACCAGTAACCACATCAGGAGAATTTTCTTGATCTTTTCGGGACTAGAGAGAATAGAGTCTATTTAGGTGTTGCCCACTAGTAGCGCTAGAGGTGTCACCCTACTGGTTTGGGCAATCAGACTGAGCTAGGAAATGGTTCTGCTGACCCTGAGGACCTAGCTGAGGAAAGTCTCTAACTCTGTGGCCTTGCTTACCACATCCAAAACAAATACCACTGCTAGATCTACAATTACCCTGATGGTGCTTGCCACAAGTCTGACAAAGAGGATAGGTACGGGAACTGCTAAAACTGACCTGAGACTTAGAGCCTGGCTCTCTATCTTTGTTAAAATCCCTGAACTTAGGAACTGGAGCGCTAGATGAAGAAGGAGATGGAACTAATGACTTAGGATGAAACTGATAACGGTTTTCTCATTCTGATTTAGGCTGAACAAAGTTGAAACTACCTGTTCTTGCACTCTTATTCTGCTTCTCCCTTATCTTAACCTTTTGATCCTCTATCTGTTGAGCATGAGTCATAATCCTAGCTAAAGTCATATCACTATTCAACATCGCAGACCTACACTTGTTGACCATACTATCATTCACCCCATAAACAAACTTACTCATCTTGGACCTGCTATCTACAACCATATGAGGGGAATATCTGGATAATTAAGTAAACTTAAAAGAATACTCTTTCACGATCATGTTGCCCTGCTTGAGGTTGATAAATTCTAATACCTTAGTCTCTCTCAGCTCCTGGGGAAAGAATTTATCTAAAAATGCAGTGACGAACTCCTCCCACTCTATAGTCCCTGCATCATCTGACTTTTCTGACTTCCACTGCTTGAACCAAGTGTGAGAAACATCCTACAACTGATATGAAGCTAGCTCATCACTCTCACTAGGAGTAACCACCATGATGTTTGTAAACTTTTGAACCTGATCAATGAATTCCTGGGGGTCCTCATCTGACTTAGACCTGAGAAAGGATGGAGGATTTATTCGGGTGAAGTCTTGAATCCTGGTTGTAGCTGAATTAGCCACTAGGTTGGCTGGAATGATAGTTGGTCATTCATTCTGAGTAGCAACTGAGTGAGCAAGAGTAGTGAATGCATCTCTAAACTCTGCATAAAAAACATGTTTGCCCAAAGGTTCTTCGGGATAAGGGGCTGACTGATTCCTGTTTCTTCTTTTAAGAGGTATGTTCTATAGAAGAAAGGGAGAAATGAAATAGACTGAGAGATTGACTTGAGATTAGGCTCACTGGTATGTTCTATACGACGTGAATACTGGAAGAAGGGAAACTGTTCCTAAAACATCTCATAGCCTCTTGCACATAAATATGGTTCACAACACACTCATGTACAAGACTCTACTATATGTGGATTTCAGACTTCCTAGGAATCTATTGAACCTTAGGCTCTGATAAAAAGATTATAATGCCCTGAATCTGGTACTGAAAATGTTACACGGTGCTCACGACCCCTGAATGACCTCAAGCTAACCCATGACTGATATATGTACTTATGTACTGTATAATATATGATATAAATGCAGAAACATGAACTGAAAGGACAAAATGTTCAAAACTGATATATTACCATAGGACATAACATCTAGAATAGGGTATAAGTACCCAAAACAAAACTGTCTAAACATATTATAGTCTGAAAAGCCTCTAAAATATGACTGTTTGAATAAGGAGTTGGTGGGACATGTCCCTAACTAATTCCATCTAATAAATTAATTAATGACATAATAAAGAAATGATCATGTCCTTGAAAGATGAGGACTCACTACTAACTCTGACTGCTGAGACTAGAATGTTACCGATGCTCTGGAACTCATGCTTCTGAACCTATGGTATAAGACACCATAGTGCAAATGCGTCAGTACTTTTAATGTACTAGTTTGTATGTTAGGTAGGCTGAATGTAAAGGGTTCACATGAATAAACTATACTAACGACTGGATAGCATGAACGTAAACATACATGCATGAATAGCAGACTGTAACTGAATTCGTGATAACATGATTACTGAGTTTGAGTACTGATAATATGAGATTTTGATAATTGTATAACTGAAATAACTGGTACTGAGCGGCTGTATCTCGCAGTCTAGTTTTTTATAGAACTAGCTGAGTTCCATACTATTTTGAGATGATTGTATCTGACAGTCCTAAATTCTGTAAAACTATCTGAGTTCTATTACTGAGACTAAATGACTGTATCTGACAGTCCTGAATTCTATAACTAAAACTATGGGAAGTAAGTATCTAACCGACATGCCCCTAATAAGCCATTATGGTTGAGTTTGGGTCCAATCTGTAACCACAATTAGAAGGGCGTCGATACCGCGCCACTGGTAAGGACAATCTATGAGTAACCCTTATATAACAGGTAACTCTAGTGATAATGGTGGGAACCCTTATATAACAAGTTAAGACACCTCATCTACCCTCATGTAGCAGGATATGATGTCTCAACCTATGTTGGCTACAAAGTTCTATAACGCAAGGATTGCTTCCAAGAATCACACCCTCATATAACAGGTGAGTTCCCATTCTTGGGTTCGCTTGGTGTTAATTCCTACTCTCATCTGAATAGACACTGAACATGATTAATGGAATAGAATGGACTGAGTTAACATAGTTTCGTTGACTGATGTAATATTATTGAGACTATAGAGTTTTCCTGAATTATGAGAATGACTGAATTCTACTGAACATAGCTTGACTGAGTGTATCTTGAAAACATGAAACTGTCTCTAGGCATATAGCTAAATTATTGGGTACAGGTAACCCCAGGACTCGATGGAAAGAAATTGATAAAGCATGACTTTCTTGAATACATGATTACATCAACAGTCCATAATATAATAAGTTGGAGAATTCATAAAGTACAAGTTCTAAAGCACCACAATGGCCACACATATATCTATAATTCATTAACTAAGACATTTCATCAAACACTTGGCATGCATGAACATGTACATGAATAGGGATTTCATATTATCATGCTAGTATGGCACTTTTCCTTCACATAGGCAATTAATCAAACATATAGTGAGCATAGTATATGAAGACAACCTTATGCAAAAAGTAAATATCATGATTCACTTCTAATTTCATCATTCAAAGGTTTAATCATAGGTTCACATGAATCTACACTTATAATAATAAATTCCGCTTAAAATTTATCACCAAACATGGATTAGAATTCAATTGGTCTTTATCAATATGAACAAAAGAGAACCCAACATGGAATTCATAAAACTCCATATGCTTGAAGTTCGAAAAGATTTGGATCTTGTTTACTATGCATACCTGGGTAGTGAGTTTCTTGAAGTTCCTGGACTTGAAGTACTTGAATTTCTTAGTTTGCTGAAGAAGATTTGGATCTTGTTTCTTAAGAATTGCTCTTAGAGAGAAAACCCTAATTTCATATTGTAGATGGATAATGAAACTAGGAGCCTTGGTATAATATTATTAAACATAAAAATGAGTGGTAAAAGACCAAAAATCCCCTTTAAAAATGACTTAAAAATTAATTGAATGGGATGTACGACGGTGGGTGCGATGGTCCGTCACTGGGTCGACGGTCCATCAGTCCTGAGCGACGGTCCGTCGCTATCCCGATGGTCCGTCGGCCTAGACCATCACTCCTAGGTAGAAAGTGGTATCACTTTCTTGCTGCGACGGCATGGGCGATGGTCCGTCGCTAGCCTGACGGTCCATCGGCCTCCACCGTCGCAACTGAATAGTTTTAACTGTCTTCTGTATTTCGGACATAACTTTCTCTTCTGATGTTTGAGTTTGATGAAATTGGTATCATTTTAACGATAAATCAATTTCCCACGTGACAAAAAGTGAAAATCTTAAAAATTCCTCGTGTACAAAAATTGATTCATCTTTCAAATTAAGTTTCTAACATTCTTAAGACAATTTCAAGCTACGTAGGAGTACGGGTATTACAAAGGGTGGCAGTACCATGCCACATGTAAAGACACTAAAAAGGTACCCTCATCTAACAGGTACTCTAATGAGAACGTTGGGACCCCTCTTCTGACAGTTTAAGCCACCTCATCAACCCTCGACTGGAAGGTTGATTTCTAAACCTATGTTGGCTACGTAATTCTGGAATGAAATGATTGCTTCTAAGAATCACACCCTCAACTGGAAGGTGAGTTCCCATTCTTGGGTTCACTCGGTGTTGAATCTTACTCGCATCTAAATAGACACTAAATATGATTATTTGAACTGACTGGACTGAGTTCATTGAATTCCATTAACTGATGGAATACTACTAAGATTATTGAATTTCTGAGATCTCTGAGATTACTGGAATTATTGAGTTTATTGAGCTTTTCTTAGTCATGAGACTGACTGAATTCTATGAATCATTGCTTGACTGAGAGTATCTTAAAAACATGACACTAATTCTAGGCACACAGCTAAATTTTTTGGTACAAGTACCCCAGGACTCGATAGAAGGAAACTGACAAGGCATGGCATTCTTGAATACATGACCAACATCAATAATCCATAATATAATAGGATGGGGATTCATGAAGCACATGGTTATCATAATAGCATAACAATAGTCAATTGTTAACAATGCTTTTATTTAGACATTTTTTCAAACATTTGGAGGTTATGGAATTGTACATGAATGAGAACACATGGTAATGTGTCATGATTACCCTATTGTAATCATATAGGCATTCTATCAAGCACATGGAGATTAATACTTGGACATGGGAATATCTTAAAAATATGGGAGAATAGCATGTTTACATAACTAAAATCATGATTTGAGGATTTACATTGAATTCACGTGAAATAGGAAATGGGTTTTTATCAAAACATGTAAAATTCATAACTTGAACATAAGAAAGTCTTAATCATTGAGGGAATAATAGAGTTACATGGAGAGATCCATGACTTGGGAATTCATCTTGAAACTAGTTAAATCATGATATGTAAGCCTTTACTCAAAAATCATTCTTGTAGGTATTTCATCAAACACTTGTAATTCATGGTTTAGGCCAAGCATGAAATAGTTAAAAATAGTAGTAATAGCATGATTCCACCTCTAAAATCACCAATTAGAGTTTAAATTTGGCAAACAATACCATTCAAATATGTAAGGTTTAATATCACCCACAATTTCATGGAAATATGATAAAAGTTTGAGATTCATGAAAATTTATAAACAAAATTCATGGGAACATGTAAAGATTATAACTCTAAACTTGAAATTTGAGTTTTGGGCTCCATGGGAGAAAGAGGACCCATGGATGAACTCCCACATACCTTAAAGCTTTAATCTTGAAGGAGAAACACAATCTTGAAAGCACTCTTGAATTAGGAAACTTGATTCTTGATTCTTTTCTTAAAGAAAATTTCATGGAGTTCTTGGTTTTCTTGAGGAGGCTAGGGTTTTGTTGGAGAGAATAAAGATGATTAATAATGTATCTAATGTTTTTGGGGCTGAAATTAAGTGTTAGGGTCGTATTTGAGTGAGGAGAATTGACCAAAGTGTCCCTAGACCTTGTAGGAACTGAATTTACATGTAAAACAGCTTTGGATCTGCTTCAGTTTTTCGTGTTGAGGTGCAGTCGACGCGACGCGTCGAGATCGCGTTGGCTTATTGCCTCACACAAAAAATACCATAACTTTTACTCAGGTATCGAATTTTGGCAAAATTGGTATCGTTGGAAAGCTAATTTAATTATATAAAATTTTGTGGGTCTTGATCTGTAAAATTACATTTATATACAAAGTTATACATATTTAAAGTAGACTCTTGTAGAATCGAATATCAAATTTTTGACGAATCAAATGATCTTAGCTCAACTTGGCTCTAAGTGATTTCTATGAACATTTTTAACCTCAAAAGCAAATAAAATATGAGGATAAATATTTTGAAACTTGTATTCACATGGGAGTCACTTGAATTATAGCTTATACATGTAAGAACGACGGTTCATAGACTAGCCCAAAAATAAGGGGTATTACATTTAGAAAAGTAAATTGTTGAATGATATCTTAAATGTTAATCACATGTAATATGGTTAGATTAAAAGGTTTTTCATTATATAAATTTAGTTATTTATTCTCAATGTGGTTGTGATTGTTGTGATATTTATTACTTATTCTACAGAATCATCACAATCCGCTTCAACAACATTCTAATAATAATCGCAATACTTAGTGATCATAGTATTCCCTGTGGGATTCGACACCCAACCTAGTTGGATTCTATATTTGACAGCGACCGCTTGAACTTTCTAATGAGAGTTGTAATTTGGGCGTATCAAGTATGTACCAATATTTAGTCATCTTTACAGGAATTATACTTATTATTATGGAATGTACTAGTATTTTAATATGTAATACCCCAAGTTCTTGAGCACTAAACCCTCCATGATATATATAGTTGGGCTAGCTTTCCAACGCTGCTAGTCTCGCCATAATCTAAGATTGGGGTAAGAAGTTATGGACAAATTATGGTGGCAATGTTAAACTACCAGTGTCAACAACTTAGACCACGACTCA
This sequence comes from Capsicum pubescens, assembly GCA_030864215.1. Taxonomy (NCBI): domain Eukaryota; kingdom Viridiplantae; phylum Streptophyta; class Magnoliopsida; order Solanales; family Solanaceae; genus Capsicum; species Capsicum pubescens. The sequence goes on from CM061538.1 coordinate 184,403,809, forward strand.
TTGCCTAACATAATTTACTGTGGGGAGGAGTCATTTCCACAGTAGTAAGAAAGCTCGAGCTTAATCCATTGACAATGAGTCTAGGGTATGACTTAATGTGACACATAACAGTTATTATAAGGGACCCATTATCATAACAATGAAGGACTAGATTTTCGAACCTTCAGTAATGACTCTAGGCCACAACTCGTGGTTAGACCTCATGATTCATTACCCAAGTCGTGATGAGTGTTCGAAGTCATTTTCTACAATTTTAATTAGGGTTTTTTTCTTTTCCTCCCTTCAAACTCTTGTTCAACAACTAAAAACACCCAAATGACCCATCTACCACTAGCTATCAAAAATCAAAACCTTATTTTTCTTCTTTAACTCCCACGTCAAGATATATTAGGATTTCATAGAGAATTCATCATTCAAGATTTAAGTTTTGATTTCTCTTCAAATTCTTTGGTATTTCAGGCACATTTCTCATCCTTAACATGAATTTTATATCATGGAATTTATTTAACCATTATTCATGTGATTTAATTGGTGGGTTTGAAATGGGTTGAGAGCTTTTGATTGATTATTACTTGAATTATTTACCCTATGTTTAAATATGTATTTCATGCTTTTAGTTGATTGTTTTGGAACTGAATTGATGCATTATTTTAATTGATGGAATCGAGGATATGATCTTCCCCAAATGGGGTACATTTTGGCTTGATAATGGTATTATCCTCAACCCACATTGCAATCTTGGTTTTAAATATGCTTATTCACATAATTTAACTTATTTTTAAACCCATTACATTACATTAAAAGATAAATGGATAACACTTGTTTGGAATGCCTTTAGTGTCCATAGTTTTGGAACTAAAATGGAACTTGGGAGTCTACTGGTTAACTAGATTGGTTTGGCATAGTTAAATTATCTTGCAAGCATATTAGTATGAAAATACTATGTTGGAAAATGCATTGATAAAGAATCCTTGATTAATGGTTTAATTTATGTGTAAACTATTTTAATTTGGGTTTAGAGAGAATTATGTAGCTCACCGTGAAGGTGTACTCTCGGAAGGACCAACACTGGAAACCATATTTGCCAATGTGGGGTCTATATGATCGTGTATTGAGTGCACACTTTATGTTTTGTATGTCTATCTTCTTGGTATATTTATCCTTTCTTTGATATACTCGATATATGTAGCTAACATGCACTGGGCCCTTTTGATAGGGGAATGAGACCCATATAGCCCATGGGTTCCTTTAGGACCGAGAAATCCACACAGTTCAGGTTAATATCTTAAACTCTCATTTTTATGACCCTTATACCTATTCCGACATCCTACATATTTATATATAAATGTTGTGCATGTGGTTTTGACTAGTGTTTGGCAATGACATTATTTTATCACTTTATCCTGAGTTACATATTAGTGCTTTCCCCACTGAATATCCCTAAAAACTTTATCATTTCATGATGTAGGGTTCGAGAGATTTTTTTTACTCCTGTTCATCGTTAGGTGGTGTGGTACATTGGTTGAGTTGTTGTTAAGTGGTGATCCTCCATCTTTTGGAAATACCTTTCATTTCATTAGGTTTTTGTCATATTTTTGGAATTATGATTTATCTCTTGTTATGGTCAGGGGCATGTCCCGACCTAGTTTGGTATTTTTGGTTTTAAGTTTTTGTGGACAGTATTGAGATAATTAGTTGTCTTGTTTAGACTCTTAGATTGCATTTGATTAATCTATCTTATTTACTATTTTGGATGGCTTCCACTATTTATTATATTGTGCTCTGGAGGTTAGGCTAAGTGAGTGGTCATCTTCCCATTGAGGGATTAAGATACTCATCATGAATAGACCTTCGTCTGGGCCATGACAAGCCTTGTATTAGAGCACATTTTAGGGTCTTTGGGTTTCCATAAAGTCGTGTTGAGTAGAGTCCCTTATATGGGTGTTTATTGTACCACATTTATAAGAGAGAGGCTACGAGAAATTTAGGAATATTTCTATTTCCTATGTTCTATTTTAGGCTATAGAGTCTAGTTACCTTGAAGCTTCTCTAACTCCTAGATTACTAGTATTTCAGATTATTCCTCCCTGGAGATAGACAGATTTAGAAACTCTATAGGAACCTTTATCCCACCTGGGAAGATTAGGAGGGAACTAGCCCTATTTACGGAGTACAGACCTAGTCTAGGGTCCCTTCTACTGAATGTGCTGCTCTACATGGGGTTTCATTCATCCCAAATAGTTCTCATCGAGCTTCCCATACTGGTTATACTTATGCTCCGTTACCTTAGGGATAAATCTCTAATGCGGTGTTCCATTAATCTATTCACAAGTTTGCTCAGCTGGTGGAATCACATTCTCGTCGGTCTAATCATGTTAATCTTGTTGTTTGTTCATATAAGATTACCTGGGTTGGCCAGTTTATAAGTTTGAATCCCCCAAGCTTTATGATATCTAGGGTTGAGGAGGATCTTCAGGGGTTTATTGATGAGATAGAGAAAATTTTTAAGTTTACATATGCTATTGATTTAGATGGCATAGAGTTTTTTGCCTTTCAGTTGAAGGATATAGCTTACCAGTTGTATGAGGAGTAGGAATCGATGAGGCGTGATGATGCTGAGTCGGTGGTGTGGGATGAGTTTTTAGGTAATTTTCTTGATCACTTCTTTCCTCAAGAGTTGAGATAAGTTAAGGTCAAAGTGTTTGTGAACATTATACAGGTTAATATTAGTGTGAAGGAATATGCCCTGAAGTTCCAGCAACTATCCCATAATGCTCCATAGTTGGTGTTTAATATGAGGTCCAAAATAAGGAAGTTTGGTTTGGATTTGTCCTCTGATTTGGTGTTGAAGTATAAGGCTGCTATGTGAATAATAAAATGGACATATCTAGGTTGGTGGTTTATTGCAGTAGGTGGAGGATGAGAAAAAAAAAAATAAAGATGGGAGAGAGGTAGAGTAAGAACTTTAGATATTCAGAGAAAGGTGCAAGTCAGTAGAATAGTGGAAGAGATGGTAGGCCCTGGACTAAGAATAAGAGTTGAGGAAGTTCTTATTTGATGGTTAGTTCTCCTTATATTAAGTCTTCAGGTGATCATACTTTTCAGGCTAGCAGCGATCCTATATCATAGGGTGCCCAATCTCTGGCTAGTGGAGATTAGTCAGCTCCACCTTACCCTACTTGTTATTTTTGTGAATAACTTCAGCGTGGATTTTGTAAGGAGGGAAGGAACTTGTGTTTTACTTATGTTTATCCTGTTCACTTGCAACAAAATTTTCCCATAGATAAAGTTTCCACTAGAGCTAACATGGTCCCATTTGCCACTTCTTCGACTGTTGTACCCAAGGGCACCACTTTAAGTACCGATAATGGATGGAATCAGCACTACTCACTTACCACTCATCAGGAATATGAGGCATCTCCAAATATTATCACTGGTACGTTACAGCTCTTCTCCTTTGATATTTATTATTTGTTGGATCCAAGTTTTACCCAATCCTATGTGACCCCTTACATGGTTGTACACTTTGGTTTTGGTCCTGAAAATATTTTTGACACATTATCTGTGTCTACTAGGTGAGTGATTGTATTATTGCTAGAAAAATCTATGGGGTTGTGACATTCCCATCCTTCATAGGCACACATAGGTTGATTTAATAAAAATTGATATGGTGGATTTTGATGTAATCTTGGGGATCTATTAGCTTCATTTGTGTTGTGCTTCTTTGGCTTATAGGACCCAAAAGGTCATTTTCCATTTTCTTAATGAGTCGGCGATTGAATGAGAGGGGAGTTCCATAGTACCCAAAGGGAGGTTTATCTCCTTTCTTAGAGCTCAAAAGTTGATATCAAAATGGATTTTGTACCATCTAGTTCTGGTTAAGGATTTTAACTTTGAGGGTTTTTCCTTGCAATCTGTCCCTAGTTAATGAGTTTCCTGAAGGTTTCCCTGATGACCTTCCTAAAATTCCTTCTAATAGGGACATCAATTTCGGGATTGGTCTTCCACCTAATACTCATCCCACTTCTATTCCTTCTTATAAAATGGCTTTGGTTGAACTAAAAGGGCTAAAAAATAGTTAAAGGATCTTCTTGATAAGGGCTTCATCCATCCTAGAGTTTCTTTGTGGGGTGCTCTTGTACTTTTTGTGCAAAAAAAGATTGGTCTCTTCAGATGTGTCTAGACTATCATCAGTTAACTAATATTACAGTAAAGAATAAGTACCTTCTCCCTAGGATTGATGACCTATTCGACTAGCTTTGGGGTTCTAGATATTTCTCTAAGATTGATCTTTATTTGGGTTACAATCAGCAAAAAAATTAGGGATTGATATTCCCAAGATTGCTTTCCAAACCCGGTATGGCCATTATGAGTTCTTGGTTATGTCATTTGTGTTGGTTAATTCTCTAGCTACTTTCGTGGCTAAGTGGTGTGATCTTTCTGGGGGCATGTTGTTTCATGTGAGGGGATTATGGTGGATCTATATGAAGTTGTGGTAGTTAAGAAATGGCCTAGACCCATGAGTCTAACCGACATTAGAAACTTGTTGGATTTGTTAGGCTACTATAAGAGGTTTGTGGAGTTTTTTCATCCATTGTTGATCCGTTGATGAATTTGACTCATAAAAAGGTTAAGTTCATATAGTACGATGCTTGTGAGGGTAGTATTGAGAATTTAAAGGATAAGTTGATTTCTGTGCCAGCTTTGACCCTGCCTAAGAGTACTAATGGGTTTGTTGTGTATTGTGATGCATCTCGTGTGGGACTGGGTTGTGTTTTGATACAGCATAGTTGGGTTGTGGCCTATGCTTCCAGGTAGCTTAAGATTCATGAGAGGAATTATCTGGCTCAAGATCTAGAGTTGGCGATTGTGGTTTCTGCTTTGAATATTTGGTACCATTATTTGTATGATGTGAAGGTGAATATTTATTCAGACCATAAGATCTTGCAGTATGTATTTATATAGAAGGAATTGAATATCAAGCAAAGGTGGTGGATTGAATTTATTAAATATTACGATGCGAATTTGCACTACTATCTAGGTAAAGCTAATGTTGTAGATGATTCTCTTAGTAGGTTGTCCACGGGGAGCTAATCTCACATGGATGAGGAGAAAAAAAGGGTTACTGAGGGATATTTGTAGGTTGGCTAACTTCAGAGTTTATCTCTTGGACTCTGAGGATGGGGGAGTGATTGTTCAAGATTTTTTGTATCATCTCTTAATGTTGAGGTAATGGAGAAGCAGGCATTAGATCCCATATCTATACAAGTTAAGGATGATGTGGGTCAATAAAAGGTTATGGCATTCGAGATTCAGGGAGATGGAATTATCAGGTATCAAGAAAGGCTATGTGTTCTATGTTGATGGACCGCAGGAAAATATTTTGAACAGGGCTCATAAGTCTAGATATACAGTTCATCCAAGTTTGCTAAGATGTATGATGACTTGAAGGAAGTCTACTAGTGGAATAATATGAAGAGGTATGTGGCAACTTTCGTTGCTAAGTATATTTTGTCAAAAAGTCAAGGTAGAGCCTTTAAGGCCTGGTGGCATGTCTCAAGAGATAAAGTTGCCCGTGTGGAAGTGGGAAGTAATTAATATGGACTTTGTTATGGGTCTTCTGTGATCTCACAACCAGTATGTTTCTATTTTGGTCATCATAGATATAATGACCAAGTCTGCTCACTTCTTACCCTATGAGGACTAACTACTCAGGAGAGGACTACACCAAGTTATTCATTCAGAAAATAGTTAAACTGCATGGGGTACCGATGTCCATCATTTCAGATCAAGGTATGCAATTCTCTTATCATTTTTTGTGGTCGTTTAAGAATGTTTTGGTTATTGAAGTAAACCTTAGCACCATTTTCCACTCTTAAATAGATGGACAAGCAGAGTGTACTGTTCAAACTTTGGAGGAAATTCTAAGTTCCTATGTGATTAATTTTAATGGAATTTGGGTTGATTATTTGCCTCTTATTGAGTTTTCTTACAATAATAGTTATCATTTTATCATCTTGATGAATCCTTTTAAGGTTCTTTATAGTAGAAGGTATAGGTCTTCTATTAGATTATTTGAGGTTGGTGAGACTAGGTTGTTTGGTCCTGACTTGGTTCACCAAGCCTTGGAGAAGGTGAAAGTGATTAGAGAAAGAATTAAGACTGATCAAAGTCGCTAAAAGTCTTATGTGGATGTGAGATAGGGGGAGTTAGAGTTTGAGATTAGTGATTGGGCATTCTTGAAGGTTTCTCCAATGAAAGAAGTCATGATATTTGTTTACAGTTGTCCGTATCAGATTTTAAGAAGAATTTTAAATATGCATACGAGATAGATTTACCAACAAGTTTGACCTCTATTCTTCCTATTTTCTATATGTTTATGCTGAAAAAGTGTGTGGGTGATCCTTCTTTGTTAGTGTCTGTTGAGGATCTTGGTGTCACGAATATATTATCTTATGAGAAAGTCCTAGTAAAATATTTGCTAGGCATGTTTGTAGATTGAAAACTAAGGATATAGCTTCGCCGAAGGTTCTTTTTAGAAATCAAACGGGTAGAAGAGGCTACTTGGGAAGCTGAGGAAAATATAAGAAAATGTATGGAAACCAAGAACCCATTCTAGTTTCCAGTGATGGATGAAACTTCTTAAGGTATGAGTTTCATTTCCCTCTTATCACATTCCAAATTTGTCCAGGATTCTATTTACCTTCTTTCTTTTATCGTGCTATAGGTGCCTTAATTTCTTATTTGGGTACAAATGAACTAAGGGAGGGGGTAATGTGATACCCCAAGTTCTTGAGCACTAGACCTTCCATGAGATAAATAGTTGGACTAGATTTTGGATATCACTAGTCTCGCATTAATCCAAGATCAGGGTAAGAAGTTATGGCTAATTTATGTCGATGATGTTAAACTGCCAGTGACAATGGCTCAGACCACAACTCATTTCCAGTACCAGTGCAAATAACATAATGAGTTGAGGGGAGGACTTGTTGCCACGGCGGTGAGGAAGCACATGCTTGGACCCTTGAAAATGAGCCTAGGGTATGACTCATTGTGAGACACAACGAGTCTTTATAAGGGACCATTATCATAACAGTGAGCGGCTAGATTTTTTATCCTCGGGTAACGACTCCAGGACATGACTCGTGGTCAGACCTAACGATTCCTTACCCAAGTCATGACTATTGTTCCCAAACTTTTTCTTCATATTTTAATTATCGTCTTTTACTCCCTTTAAAATCTTGTTCCATGACTAGAAACACCCAAATAACCCCTCTGCCACCAGCTATCAAAAATCAAAACCTTACATTTCCTCTTTAACTCCCAAGGCAAGAGATATTAGGATTTCACAGAGAATTCATCATTCAAGTTACAAGCTTTGATTTCTCTTCAAACTCTTTGGTATTTCAGGCATGTTTCTCATTCTTAACATGAATATTAGATTGTGGAATTTATTTAATCATTATTCATGTGATTTAATTTATGGGTTTGGAATGGGGTTGAAAGATTTTCATTAATTATTACTTGAATTGTTTTCCCCATGTTTAAATATGTATTTCGTTCTTTTAATTAAAGGTTTTGGGATTGAATTGGTGGATTGTTTTAATGGTTGGAATAGGGGGCATGGGCTTCCCCAAATTGGATGAATTTTGTCTTGATAATGGTATTAACCTCAACCCACTTTACAATATTGGTTTTAAATTTGAATTTAACTTTTTTTTTAACCCATTACATTGAATTAAAGGATAAAATGATAACAGTGGTTTGGAATGCCCTTTGTATCCTTGGTTTTGGGTTTTAAATGGAACTTGGGAGTCTAATGGTTAACTGGATTGGTTTGGCATAATCTAATTATCTCGCAAGCATTTTGGTATGACAATACCATATTGTAAAATGCCTTAATAAAGTCTCCCTGGTTAATGGTTGGGTTTATGTATAAATGTTTTAATTTGGGCTTAAAGTGAATTTGTAGCTCATCGTGAAGGTGTAGTTTCGAGGGACCAACACTGGAAACCATGTTTGCCAATGTGGGGGTCTATATGAATATATGCTAGGTGCACACTTTATAATTTGAATGGATATCGCCTTGGATTCTTTATCCTTGTCTCAATTTCCTTAGTACGTGCGACTAACACGTACTGAGGCCCATCCAGTAGGGGAGTCAAGCCCATATAGCCCATGGGTGACTTTAGGACAGAGCGAGCCATAATTTAGGTTAATAGTTTAAACTCTTATGTTCATGACCCTTGTCCCTATCCCAGTATCCTATATATGTATTTATTAATGTTGTGCATGTGGTTTTGACTTTTTTTGGCAATGGCATTATTTTCTCACTTTCCTCAGCATTACATGTCAGTGCTTTCCCTAATGACCATCCTTAGACTCTATATTGTTTCATGATGTAGGGTTAGAGGGATTTTTTGTTACTCCTATGCAGTGTTACGCTACGTAGTTTATTGGTTGAGTTTCTATGAGTCAGTGATCCTCCCACATTCAGAAAGACATTCTATTTATTAGGTTTCTTATAATATTTTTGGAATTTTGAATTCTTTTTTGTCATGGTCAAGGGCATATCCCGACCTAGTTTGGTATTTATTATTTTAGAGGCTTTTTTTGAAAGTATTGGGATGATTGGTTGTCTTATTTAGACTCTTAGATTTCATTTGATTTATCTATCTTATTTACTATTTTTATTGGATTCCATTGTTTGTTATATTATGCTCTGGAGGTTAGACTAAGGGGGTGTTCTTCGATCCATGGTGGGATTGAGATACCCATCATGACTAGGCCTTGGTTTGAGTCATGACAAGACATCTTCATGGGATTTAGTGGAATAAGTTTGGCAGATACTTGATGAGTTGTTTTGGTACATGGGAAGTGCTCATCCCCTATAGGTCATGACTATGGGATCCTTATAATACCCTAAGCATGTATGCACAAGGTTTAGATGAGTTTGATGATTCCTTGAGTGGACAAGGAGTATGATTAATGTTGTTATTTATATATATTCAACGAGTGGACCAAGTTATATTATGGTTATTATGGCGGGTTCTTTAAGTAAATCGGATTTTAATGTTGTCTGATATATTTGGATTCTAATGTGGTCTGGTTACTTATTATATATTTTAGGATTCTTCTTGTTAGATTCATGGTTTGTTGACGTTGATTGTTAGAGTTATAATTGTTGACTTGGTCATGTTTGACTTGACTTATTTTCTCTTTGCATGTACTTGACTTAAGTTGTAGAGTTACTTGAAAATGCTAATCGTCATAAACTTGAGGTATTTTATCATAAATTATGTTCATAGTTTTACTAGTTACAAAGTGATGATTATTGACTTTCATTTAGCATTTAGGTGAATCAAGACGTAAGTAAAATAGATTGACTTATAATAACTATTGTGTTTAATCTCTAAAAGTAAGGATGGGTGACACTTGATGTGAAGGTAATGAATGATAAATAGGAATAATGATGGAATACTCTTAGGTGACTAACATATATGAAAGTGATGGAAATTAAATTATTTATAGGCTGTCATGTTTTCTTTTTATGATTTCCATATTTTGTTCATGTTTCCTAACCCTAATCGGCCGATGATACCACTCTTACTATATCCTTTTGGGGATCTAGTCTAGTTACTGGATCAGTTGATGTTTCACACATTGCATGGCAAGTGATCTCCAGCAGCTTCTACTTTTCTCATTCATGGTGGAAGTTATTTCTGATCTGATCTTATTAACTTAGAAGCTCTTGTACCTATTTGGACTAGTTCCTAGGGTAGTTTTATTTTCTACATTTAATATTTGTAAACAATTAAAAGAATGTTTTGTTATTTCTATTTAATAAAGACTTTCGTATATCATCTTAAAGGGTGGTAAGGTGTTCTCCTATCTAGATAGATTAGAATAGGTTCCCTCTCGATCTAGTTATTTGGATTGTAATACCTACTCCCTTGAGAATTGTGTTAGTTATCCATGCCTAAAAGTTAGTTAAGCGGGGGTATAGGCTATTCTTAGCTCATCTTCGAGATGATAATTCAACATATCTTTCTATTGCTTCGATTTTAGTAGTGTGTGAATTATTAGAGGTGTTCCCTAATGACCTCTCTAGTATTCATCCTAACCACAAGTTTGACTTATACTTAAAGTCAGAAACTCGTCCTATCGATCCCTCCTTATAGGATGGCATCGATATAGTCAAAAGAATTAAAATCCTAGTTGGAAAAGTTGTTAATGAAGTATTTTATTCATCCTAAAGTTTAACCTTGAGGTGTTCTTGTTCTTTTATTAAAAAAGAAGGATGGTATTATGTGGATTTTCATATATTACCGATGATAGAATAAGTTGTGATACATAACAAGTATCCTCTACCTAAGATATATGATCTTTTTGACTAGTTGCATTGAGTCGTGGTATTGTCAAAGATTGATTTAAGGTCCGGATATCATCATCTTAAGAGTCGGGTTGACGACATTACATAGACCACCTTCTGGACTCATTATGGACGTTACAAGTTTCTGGTTATGTCCTTTGGTTTGATTAAGCTCTAAACATTTAAAAAAGTGTGATGAATAAAGTATTAGAGCCATTTTTTGATCTTTCTTCATAATTATTTTTATTCTTGATATCATGGTTCACTCGAGGAGTAAGGAGGTCATAAATCTCACTTGCGTAGAGTGTTGGGGTTGCTTACGGAGATGGAACTCTATGTTAAGTATTCAAAGTGTGAATTTTGGTTGTCTTTAGTATCTTTTTTAGGGCATGGGTATCTAATGAATGTTCTATTGTAGAACTACAGAATGTGGAAGTTATTAAGAACAAGGCTAAACTTACAAATATGACAGAAGTTTATAGTTTTGTGGGTTTGGCCAGTTATTATCATTGGTTTGTAAAGGGTTTTTCGTGACAGGCTCGCATATTATCGTCTGACTCAGAAAAAGGTACCTTTCGTGTGGGATGATAAGTGTGTGTAGAGATTTAAAAATCTCAAGACCTTGATATTTTTTGTTCTTATTCTTACCTTGACTATTGAAGGTAAGGATCTCCTTATGTATTATGATGCTTCACGATCTAATTTAGGTATTATTTTGATGCAGGGTTAGAATGTAATTGCTTATTCTTTGAGGCAGTTGAAGTCATATTAGAAGAAAATCCCACCCATAATTAGGAATTGGTAGCCGTGCTCTTTGCTTTGAAAAATTGGAGACACTACCTCTATGGGGTGAATTGTGAAGTATTAATGAACCACCATAGTTTTCAACTTATGTTTACTCAATGGGACTAAAATTTGAGGTAGAGAAGGTGGATGGAGTTGATAAAGATTATGACATCTTAATTCTATATCATTTGAGCAAGGCTAATGTGGTGATAGACTCATTGAGCCAAAACTTGCAAGCATGAGAAGTTTGGCATGGTTGGAGGTGTTGAGGTGTCCATTGGCTAGAGAGGTCCAAACTCTAGATAATGGCTTAATGATATTTTAGGTAACTGGATAATGGCTTAATGATATTACAGGTGACTATCAAAGAGGGAGTTCTTAGCTCATGGTGAGGATGAGTCTACCTTTCTTAAGTTGAACAACCTCAGAGATAAATTGTTACAAGTTGAGGTCAAAGAGGGTATTCTTGATTAAGAGGGAGTGTTGAGGATTCTGAGGTACATATGTGTTCCTCGTGTGGGAAACTTGGTTCCTACTCTCCTTGTAGAGGCTCACGATTCAAAGTTCTCTATAAATCTGGGTGCAACAAAAAGGTATAGAGACTTGAGATAGTATTATTAGCAGCGTAACATGAAGTAGAACATTATGGATTTTTTGACCAAGTGTCAAAATTATCAATAGGTCAAGTATGAGCATCAGAAACCTAGTGTCACTTTTCAGAGGATGCTAATTCCAAAATGGAAGTGGAAAATAATAACTATGAATTTTGTTGTTAGTCTTCATAAGACCCTAAGGGAGTGTGGCTCTATAAAGTTAATCATCGATTGATTTACCAAGTCTACACACTTTATTTTGGTGAAGGTGGACTATATACAACCAAGTTGGACAAGATTTATGTGAAGGAGATTTTGGTGGTCAACAAAGTTGGACTATTTACCACCTGCATACTTTATATGCTTCAAGCTAGTGTAATAGACTTTGTTGGTTAGTAGAACCAACATCTACCCTTGTATGAATTTTCTTATAACAATATCTACTACTCAAGTGTTGACATTGCTCCTTTTAAGGCTTTGTATGAAAGAATATATAAGTTACCGATTGATGGCTTGACACTTTCGAGGTGAGACCTTGGGATACTGATATGCTAAAGGAGTCTATGAAGAAATAGAGGTTTAACCTTTATAATTTTGTAGTAGCTTAGAGTTAACAAAATCAATATACAAATAATAAGGTAAGACACGCTCAATTTGAGAAGGGTGAGAAAGTTTTATTTTTACTAAAGGTGTCACCCATGAAGGGTGTAATGCGGTTCAAAAATAAAGAAAAGTGAGTCTGAGGTATAACAATGCCATTAAGTTTTTGTATCCTAGTTTATCTTGTGTTTTATATGTCAATGTTAAAAAAGTACCACAGGAATGGAGACTACATCATTCGTTGGACTCGGAATTGTTTGACAAGAATCTCTCATAGGAAGTGGGGCAATTGATATCTTGGATAAGATGTGAGAAAGTTGATAACTAAATTCATTCTATTTTTTTAGGTTCGGAGGAGAAACCATTCAAAAGAAGAACCCACATAGGAGACGGAGGCGGATATACGCAAGCGTTATCCATAGTTCATTGACTCAAGTATTTGTTATGTGTATTTGTTACATCTTCTTTGCTAGATGTTATTCAAGGACTAACAAGGCATAAATTGAAATATAATGTAATGACCTAAATTGTTGTTACACTGAAATAGAGAGTAAAACCCATGCCTAGTTTGCCCTCAGACCAAAATTTAAAAATTTAGGATTGGCCTAGTCTTAGGCATATTTTGAGAATGTCATGGTCTAGGTAAATTTGGTAGTTATGATAAAATCATTTAGTGGTTTTGATTTGTTTTGTTAGAGGGCGAGTATAGGAAATTGTAGAAACTTTAGATACATAAAATGGGTTAGTAGAACTCTGGTTATAGCAATTAATACAAAAGGGTCATTTCGTAATATCATTATAAAATAGATAAAAATCTGACCAAGTGCCGAGTTGTTATTTAGGCTTACTGCAGCAACAAAAGTGTCTTCGTAGTGGAAAAAGTGTCGCCGCAACGGCACAATATCGTCGCAGAGGCACAATGTCACCGCAGTAGCAAAAGTGTCGCCGCAATGGTAGCCCTAATTGGATAAGATCCACTATAGTGATTGATCCTCTATTTTAGTGTCGTTGCAACGATAACTATACCACTATAGTGTCCAATATGCAATGTATCAGTTTTAAAAATCAACAATCCATTTTTAATTCCAACTTTTCTAAAAAATATTCAAGGGCATAGCAAGAGCGACTTTTTTTAGCTTTTGGATCTTTTCATCTTTGAGATAAGTTTTATTTACATTCAAAACCTAAATTACTCCTTCAAATTTATATAAGTTATGAGAATCATAATCATGGTGGAATTTGAAGATTAGACCTAAATTATGAACTGGTGGGAATTGGTGGAGATTCAGTTTATTATTTGTTGATTCGAGAATGTTAGAAAATATGCGGTAGAATTCTTGATTATAATATTAAGATATGAAAATTTTATAGTTTAATGGGTAAAAGAACCTAAGATGGTGAACTAGGGCAAATTCTTGGGTTAATTTGATAAATGTGAATTTCGAATTTATTTTTTTTAAAAAAGTGAAATGTTGTATTAAGAATTTTGTTATTGTTGTTAATAGATCAAGAACGATTTAAATCATAAGAAAGGGAAAGTTTATGGAAATAAAGTGGGGACAATCAAGGAATAAAGGTAGGTTATAATTTAATTATAGTAAAGACTTGCTTGACTATATGCTTATCTGTAAGTTGACATTTGTGATTTGCTTTCAGACATTACTAATGATTGTTGACTACATCATGCATTGAAAATATTATTTTGGAGATGGTATTGTGATGTTATATGGATCGAGTGACACGCGAAACTTTTTATTGGATTGGGTATCAAGCTGCTACTATATTTGGTTGAAAATTAATTTTGAGTTGTGTTTTGATTTTTGTTACTTTAATTTAACTTGCCTATTTGTATGGGGTAGAGTTGAATAGATCGAAGTTGCCTATTAGTACTTAGTTACTATACTGATACTACTTATACTATTTTTTTCATGAGTGTGGAGCATGTTCAAGCCTTTGAGACGAGACCGCAACTCTAGTCCATGATTTCAAACATTGATTCAAGGGTGAGCACCATGTACGGGCAGCCATTGGACCATTCTTAAATTGATTATGTCAGTTATTCAAGAACTAAGTCACTTCTTTACTTAATATTTTAGACTTGGTTTTAGATATTAAATAGATGTTTTTATACAATGAAATTTAGGCCACAGGGGTTGTAATAGTTAGATATACTTTCGAACTCTATTTTTTTTATAGATATTAAATAAGATAATGTTGAATTTGGTTGGTTAATATTGTGTTTTAGTGAATTAATGATAAGTATTTGAGGAAAGTGACTTGTGAAAGTCTGATTTAGTTAGTTAAGCGTTGGTTGAGATGGTTCTCTTTCCGTAGAGTTTGGCTGGGTACCACTCATGACTAATTGGGTTGTGACATTATTATTTGTCAGTAGTACATAGATCTTTGATATAGAATCTATCATAGACTATCTGTATAGTATATATATACATATGGTACTTGTCTACCCCCTTACTTGTCCTACATTTTCATCCATTATGAATCTTATATAATATCGGTTACATATTCTAGTAGCTAATGAAATTAGTATATAGAAATAAATAATATAACTATGTAGAATGTCAAAACGCGTACGATGTTTATGCTAGCATTCAAAACCTATAACTTACTCACTTTGTCCACATTTTTTATTTCAAAAATTTTTCCTTTCAGAGTATTTATTTCACTTTTTGTACCTATGAACACTTAACTTTAAGCCCAACATAAATATTTGTTTTTCCAAACCAGATTAATCTCGTCAACACATCTTAATCTTAAACACGTGACTTAGTTATAAGTGGTTGTCCTTTTGACAATGTCCTCTTTGAACTCACTTAACTGACATGATGAGTCATTGTATTTTTGATAATGTCTTCTTTGAAATCACTTAAATCACATGACGAGTCATTTATTTTATAAGAACTAGACTCAAAAATTTGTAATTTAGTAGGTAGTACACCCTCTAACTCACCATATGTTAGGAGATATGTGTTAGAGTTTATCCTGATTTCCTACCTTATTTTAATTTTATCATAATTGTGTTTTACTTAAAAAAGATTTTTTTATTTTAGAAGGTTTTCTTGTTGGATAATATCTCTTCCTTAATATGCTAAATTCTTTCTTAAAGGAAATGTTTTGGACATCTATAAGATTGAAGATCATTTCTTTCCCATAAAACATAATAAAATCCACAAATAGTCATTGAAAAGTATGGGGGGCGGGGGGTCCTCTCTATAGTTTTTATAAGTTCTTTAATATTATTTTCTAATATGTAAGACAATTTTCCAAAACATATAATAATATTATGGTTTTATTATAGTTTTATATGTTGTTTGATTTAACCCCACTAAGATTACTAATTATTAGTTTTCATGTGATGCTTTATATTTTGCTCTAAACAAGTGATATTAATGTCTTTGATCCAATGGTTTAACAAGGTTGAAGACTAGATCGAGGTTGGTTCATATCAACCTACAAATTATTTGATGAGAATGACAATATTTTGTGAAAAGAAGAAAATTGTCTAAAGTACTATGTGTGGAGAAAAAAATTTCAACTGTATTATCAATTATCCTATTACTGGTCCATCTTTAAAATCAAAATCTATTTTCAAATAATGCTTATTTTGAAATATGATGTAATTTTTTTGTAAATTAAAGCTAGGATCACAACCCATTTATTAAGTAAAACAAAAACTCTACACATCCAAGCCCAAAAGTGACTTGGTCTGCACATGAAAGAAACGAAAGTATTATACTTGACATCAAAAATAAAAAAAATGAAAAATGTGAAAATGGATTGTTCTAGGTTAATATCTGACTATATTCTCCCTTCACTTTGAGCCTTTTCATCAAATATGGAGGTTCATTATTGAGATCTTCTCCAGATCCCTATTTCTACAGCTACCTCAACTCTATGAGATAAGGTTCCCTTTTCTCTTAAGTCCATCCTCAGTGTATTAGCTTGAATAAGTGTATATCTATCCTCTTGTCTTGTAAATTGATGAATAACTATCATATCTAAGGATTTGAGTGGCATTAACCCCTACATATCTTACATTTTGATCAAATGTACTGTGAATTTGGGAACTATGGCTTTTCAAGAATCTGCATCTTTTCATCTTCGTTTGGATTCTTTGCTAATTTATTCAATTACCTTAAATTTTGGTTATTTTCCCTTCTTTTTCCTTCAATTAGTTGGCAGAATCTCATACAAGATTAATACAACCACCAAACCTCTAGAAATAGATATTCTAAAAAAATAATCTATATATAATCTTTCCTTTTTTTATGTAGCAGGTAACTCAACAACCAAACAAATGAATTTGTACTTTATCAGTCCATACCAAGCATATAGATCTTGATTTGATGTTAAATACACATCAAATACTCTCACTAGCTGTAGATACTCAAATCAACTAGACATTCTTCTAATCTTTTATGCTTTGAACGGATATAAGAATTATTCCACCGTTCCTATATTGATCTAAATTACTTGCAATACTTCTTCAGAAATTAGTAGTACCTTGGCTGTCAGTATTTTGTCTTCTTATATGTGTTATCCTAGTTTTTCCTAAGTTGAGAATTCTTCTGCCCCTTCATGGTTTGTCTTGAAATTGTTCAAATAGGAAATCACCTAGAAAAGAGAAAATTAGATTAGTGAAAAAACCAAGAAAGATAATTTTATTCGCAAAGGGAATGTTGTACTCTTGCTATTAATGAATGTCTTAAATTGTTGATTTAATTCACTTCCATCACCGTAGCGCAAGGAGGTTTCCAGCTTACTTTTAATATTTGATCCATTGTCAAAGAGTCATACTCTATAACTATACATCAAATTTGATTTTGCATATCATATTCCAGACAAATTTTTATAGCTCTTGCCTCTACCACCAAATTTGTAGAATCAGGGATCCTAATACCTTTAGCAACCACCAAAAGACTAGAGAATTTTTTATACATAATGTTGTTGAACTTGGTCCTGGATTACCATTAGAGGCTTCATTCATATTGCATTTAAATTATTTAACCAAAGGGGCTTTCATTTATGTAATCCCTGAGTCTATCCCCTAGATGTCACACGATTCTTAGGATGAAAAGTATCCCCAAAGTTAACCCATAGTATCTACATAGCACCGAATCATGACAAATTTACTTAAAACATGAGCGGAAACTTTAATTTATTGTCTAAATTCATTTGGATAAACAATATCAATAAAGCAACATAACTATACATCAACTAAAACATATGAATATCTTAAAGCAACTACTAAGTCTAGACAAGCCTTTAAACATACTGAAGTACCACTAAGATAGACCCCAGCTGATTCTAAAGGAAAACATAAAGTCTAACAAAAATCATACTTGAATCAATAAAAGAAAATATAATCTAAGTCCTTAGAATATAAGGACTCACCAACTAACAGAAGGTAGGAAGTTGTGATTGTGTCTAATCATGCTGCTGAGGACGAACATCAGAACCTACATTATAATAGGATGTAGAGCACACAGAGTATGTGGTCAGTACTTCTGGAATATACTGAGTATAACGGGGTTCATACATACATAAAACTAATATGTATCATAGATTAAAACATGCATGCAAAGCGTAACAAACTCACTGCATTCATGAATAAAACTAAAAGTTGAAAAATCATAAAGCATAAGTAAAGCAAAAGCTAGTAAATCAAGTGAGTCATTACACTTAATTTCCAAAATCATCATTTTTGTGGAAAATTCTCTTAGTCGACATAAATCATGCGAGAATTATGGATTCCAATGTAAATTCCCTCATAGAAAGGACCAAATATACCTTGATAGGGTATAAAGGCATATAAATGTGATCATTTGTACGAGCCCATTTGGACAAGCTAAATATAATACCTACAGTGGCATATAGTTTTTCGAACTCATATACACTAAACCCTCACCCCTCTATGCTAGATACTACTCCTAAAATTATACCATTTCTCAAAAATAAATGAAATTCACCATAATATAAATATATAAGTTGATAAGTTTGAAAACCATACTATGTTTCTATTTCTATTTCATAACCAAAAGTATATATTTGAATTTAATTTTTAATATGAAATTGTAAGTCTGAATCTCTTGTAAACTAAGTGAATTGGGCTAAAATCATATACATTTACCAACTTATGGCATTTTATTTCAAGAACACTAAAATTTACTTCACGAGATCAATCATAATAGTGAAAAGATGATTAAACCATTAATTTTCCTAATAATACAATTTAATTCAAAAGGAATCATCATGGTTTAAAATCAACTAAAAGTGGGTATTAACCCTATAGAGCAAATCTATAAAATTAATTATAAAAATGAAATTCTTTGGAACAAGGACGAAAGAAAACCCTTATTCAAACCCCACATATTGAGCTTATTGATTAATTGCAGGAATACTTGAGTTAGGATCCCTTGAGGTTTAATTCTTCAGAGAATTATTTAAAGAGTGAGGGAAAACAATTTGGGGAAGTTAAAAGATCATTTATGATGTAAATGACCAATTTTCCATTGCAAAATTAAAGAAAAAATGGAATTTTGGCATCACCATGATCACTGGCGTAGCATGCTCTTATTATGCCAAGCCAGTGATGTGGCACATACTTATCATGGAAACCAACTGGCGTGGAACGCTCTTATCATGCCAGCCCACTAGTTTTTCTATTTGGATTGTCCCTTGCCTCTATCGCATGACCTAAATGCAGACCCTTACTATTTTGGAGTTATGTTAAGCCTTGAAACTTATTTCAAAAATTTTAACATTCTTTCTAATGGTCCCGTTATCATTTTGAATCATTATTAATCCTTAAAATTGCATTAAAACAAATGGGAGCTATCAAAAATAAATCGTTGAACTTATAGGGCATAATATTATCTCTTCCTTAGGACCATTCGTCCTGGAATAAAGATTGGAATGAGGAAAAGATTTAACTTATGGATGTGTTAGGCTAAGGTATGAAGCTTATCATGCCATGAAACTGAAACTAACTTACCTCAAGAACATGCATACAACTAAACTGACTGACCACACATGTTTCATAGATTAGACCGATATAAGTAAGGATTTCGATAAAGAAAACATGTGTAAGAACCCACAAAATTCTAATCTGAACTCAGCCCTTAGAGCTTGAAAATGGGTCTCATACTTAGAAATTTTAGCTAAGTGTTTATACTTAGGATTATTTTTAGCCTTATAAGTTGGAAATCCTTTTTCTCGACCTTGAAGTGTCACTTTTTTGGTTGATTCATGATCGGGGAAGTCAATAGTTCACCTCGAGTGAGTTTTAAAATTTTTGAATTAGAGTAAGGGCGTGTTTGGAATTTAGAAATAGTGGGTCGAGGCGATGAGCCCACGGCGCCTCACCTAAAGCAGTGCTCTATAACCCGCGATGCCCTGGCTAGTTTGGCCCGTGTATTTTCCTGCATTTTTGTTCTGCATTTTTAAGGGAAAATGGTTCATTTTTCCTTTACCCAATAGCTCCAAAACACGGGATTAAAGCACCAAATAGCAAAATTAATCATTCTTTTCATAAAATCCTCTCAAGAATAAGCCTTAGCTTCATCAAGTTCAAGAACTAAGCCTTAAAAACTCACCCCAATCTCCACAAAGTTTATAATCAAGGTATGTTAGGTGTTCATGTAAGGGTTTTCTTCCACTCTTGGAGTTCAAGAACCCTTTTCAAACTACAAGATTAGTGATTTCATAATTGACATGTTTGAATTTAATTGTGTTCATGTATGTATTGATGTTTGGTGTTCAATTCAATATTGAATTGCTAGTTTAATGAATGTAAAGTAGAATATGTGTGATGGGTGTAATTTCTATGTCAAGAAACTTTGAATTGTGAATTTATTAGTTTAGTCATGATACATTAGCATGTTGTTCATGCCCAAGTATAAGGTTATGTATTCTATGTGTTTCTCAAATTTCCGAAGTGAATAAATAGTGCATTGTGAACCATGGGTGATCCAAAGGATGAGTCCATGCTAGAACTACATGTTTAAAATTACTCCCATGTCAAATCTATGCCTTGTAAGTCTTTGATGGAATGTCCATGTGATGGGAATTGTGAGATTATGATATGTTAGCATGCTTTTCCATTCATGTACAATGTCCAAATATTTATCAAAATGCCTTAGTGAATGCATTGTGGACAATTGATTGTCGTTATGTTTTCAAGAATTGTCATGTCTCATTATTATTGAAGCTATTGAGTCCTGGGAGTGTTTATTACCCAAAATCTAGTTGTTTACCTAGAATTACAGTAGTTATAGAATAGACACAGTATTGTTATAAGTAGTAGAGCCCAATCAGTTACAGAACTCAGTGAACTCAGTCCAGCTCAGTCAATCAACACCATAAGTGTTAGTTCAGTCAAGCCTAGTACAGTTTAGAAATCAGTTCAGGGTCTATTCTGTTGGGAGTAGGAATCAGCACCAAGCGAACCCAAGGATGGGAGCATTCCTGCCAGCATAGGGTTTTACCCTTAGTCGTAATCCCTGTGTTACAGAACTACGTAGAAAGCGTAGGTTGAGATATCTTCCTACCAAACTAGGGTTGATACATCTCACATGAGTTTTCCTGCCAGCGAGGGTTGACAAAACTGCTTCTTGTCAGAGAGGGTTAACTCATAGCTTGTCTTTACCCGTGGCACGGTATTGACACCCTTCCAACTGGGTTTACAGGTTGGACCCTGATCCAATTAGAGAGGGTCATATCGGTTAGATAACTACCTCCCTTGGTTTCAGTTTCAGTCTTAGCATAGAACTCTATTCAGTTCTACAGATTCAGGACTGTCAGACACAGTCACCCAGCTCAGTAAAGAACTCAGCTCCGTTCTACAAAATCAGGACTATCAGAAATGGTCACTCAATTATCAGAACTGCAGTATTAGTAAACTCATATATCGGTTAATCAGTATTCATAATTCAGTAGCCAGTGTTAACATGACATCAGTTATAGTTTATGTATTTATGCATGTACTCTCATTTAGTTACGTCCATGTTACTCAGCCACTTATTATTCATGCACATGAACCCATTCATATCAGCCTCCTCACATAGCATACCAGTTCATTCAAAGTACTGACGTATACTTTTCTTTTGCGCTGTGATGTCTTATATAATAGGTCCAGACATACAGGCTCTTGACCGCAGTTAGCAGCCTGAAGTATCAACAGCAGATTTAGTGGTGAGTCCTCATAGTTCGAGGAAGATGTTATCTTTCAGTATTTCAGTAGTTCAGCATATGCAGTAAACAGAGTTAGTTGGGGACTTGTCCCATCAACTCCATATTTAGATAGTTAGAGGCTTTCAGACTAGAGAATTTCAAACATATGTTCAGTTTTTAGTATTAATTTATCAGTATTCAGTAGTTGTTTCCAGTTATGAATCTTATGGAGACTTCGGCCTAATATTCGTATTTATTTTAGTAATATTATTGTTACAGTGTTATTATTATTATTCAATGCTCACAAAAGATATCAATCATGGGTTAACTTGTGGTCCTTCGAGGTCGTAAGCACCGTGTAGCGCCCGAGGTACAGACTCGGAGCGTTACAATATGTTTGGAGAAAATTTCATACCTCAAGCTGACTCAGTGCTAGGAGAATATAAGTGAGGATATTGAGTCAGCATGTTTTCCTCTACTTCCCATATCACTCAGTTAACTGATGGATTCCTCCATGAGACTTTCACAAAAACCACTTCCTTATTCCTTAACATTCGAACCTGATGATTAAGAATTTTAATAGGGATTTCCTCAAAGGATAAACTATCTTTCATTCCAATAATTTCTATGTGCACTATCAGGGATGGATCACCAATATATTTTTTTAACATGGACATATGGAAAATAGGATGCACGACAGATAATTCTGAAGGAAGATCCAGCTTATAAGAGAAACTCTAATAGACCCTAAGAACTCATATGGACCAATGTACCGGGAATAGAGTTTCCCTTTATTTCCAAACTTCATCACTCCCTTCATGGGTGACACCTTAAAAAACACCTAATCATCGACAGTAAATTTTAGTTTTCTTCTCCAAACATCTACACAAGATTTTTCTTGACTTTGAGTAGTTTTAAACTAATCACGAATCAACTAAACGTTCCCCATAAATTTGAGAATAGATTTTGGCCTAATCAAATCAACATCAACAACCTTAAAACACGCTTAAGGTATTTACACCTATGCCCGTATAAAGCCTCAAATGGAGCCATCCAAATACTAGTGTGGTAACTATTATTATAAGCAAACTGAATTAGAGGTAAATGATCATCCCACTTTCCTTTGAAGTTAATAGAACAAGATCTCAACATACCTTCTAGAGTTTTGATAGTACACTCGGCCTGGCCATTTGCCTAAGGGTGGAAAGAGATACTAAGTTTCACTTTTATACCAAGGCCCTTCGGGAATGATTGACAAAAATAAGAAATAAACAAAGTGCCTTGTTCTGCGATGATGGAAAAATGAATACCATGGCATCTTACTAACTCACAAACATATAACTAAGAATAATCTTCAGTCATATCTGAGGTCTTAACTTGCAAGAAATGGGCTGACTTGGTTATTCAATCTAAAATGACCCAAATTGAATCATGTTGATGCCTATTGAAAAAAAGTCCCGTCGTAAAATTGATATTGGTAATCACCCATTTTAAATTAGGGATGCCAATATCCTGAAGCGTATCTCATTGTATTTGATGATCAACTTTCACTTGTTGACAATTGCAACACTTCATCACAAACTCTGCTATGTCTATCTCCATACCATTCCCTACTAAACTTCCCACAGATTACGGTCATCTTTGTGGCACCATGGTGAATCGAATACTTGGAACTATGATCCTTTGCTAACATCATGTCTATTACGACCCAATTTGTCTGGTCATGATGGAACCTACTATAACCCATTAGTAGGTAAGCCATCCCATAGTCCTAAACTACTAGTAATAGACTACCAAAAAAAATAAAAGGAAAATATGAAATAAATATAGTAAAAGATGGAAATACATAATATAGTCCTTATACTTGGTGGAATCTGTACAAATATTTCTAATTAATAAGGTTACAAAACAAAGTGCTATCTAAATATACTGATACAACCCATCTCTAAATACAACATAGAGACTAGTCTACAACATAAGAGGGAGATTTGTAATACTCCGAATGGAAGAAGCTCACCCTAAGCTTCCAAACCATAACTTCTCTGCACAATTCACACAACAAATGCGAGGACCCCAACTATGATCTGCAGGCTGTAGAAGTATAGTAGTGAGTACCAAACACGTGGTACTCAATAAGCAACTGCCGACGCGTGGTACTCAATAGGCAACTGTCGACTGAGCTCCAAATATTATTCAAATATAATAGCATGTAATTAGAAATGAAAACTACACCCAAATATCTTGAAAACTACATAGTAAAGCTAATGATACAATAAGGATAAACTATATTATTCATATCCAAGAAACTAACACAATAAGGCTAAGGAGGTATAAAGGATGAACTATTCCATTCTATCCATTCCTGAGACCCTAAGAATTATATTGTATATCGCTGGTCATAATATGAATAAAGAATAAAAATAATGTATATATATGTATACAAGGCCAAGAGATAGATATACTACATGGATAAACAAGAGGCAGGTATTACGGTAATACCATAACTACTATAGATAAATACATATACATAAGCAAGGTTAACTCAAGGTACAACCTAAGTTATGACACTAGGATCTCAAGTCCTCCTAATAAAAGTAGTAACTAGTGCAAACATAAGTAGGATCCAAATCCATAATACCTAACCATGGGATTATCATGCAAAATAAAATAGCTGTAAGATAAATAAATTAGAAACATACCTCAAATATGAATATCAGTCCAATAATTAACCTATAACGAACTAACCATAACAACAATAACAATGTAAAGTAACCAGCTAGTCTGGACAAATAATACCTGACCATGATGCATTTTATAAACCACACTCGTCAAAGTCTTGAAAGGTTCAATCGACACTCAACAAACAATAGTCAGATCCTATACCTATGCAACCCCCCATAAGGATGATAGATACAAGCACCACACAATATACTACAAGCAATACTCATACCTATACCTATGTAACCCCTTATAAGGTTTATATATATAGTGCATACTGGTGATATACAATGTGTATGCAAGAATAAATATCAAGTAAGTCTATAATACCATAAACGACTCATGTACCATAGTGTAACCCTGTGTATACACCTCATCCAGCTCAATGGCTTGGAAAGGTAGAACCTACGACGACCTCTCTTCTCTGGCATGATGTCTTACGAACAAAGGGGGACCTAGGGGTGTTTGGGAGTACCCATAAACACTGACCTAGTCTCAATCCAGGATTTCTAATAACCATCATCTTCATAAATCCACATTATCCAGTACCAAATATATAAATATACATACATACATACAACATGCACTGGCTAAAACCATGGCTAAAAGAGTATGAGTCCCTAAATCCACTGTACGATATAAACTCTAATACTAAATTACTATAAAAATATAGAATGAATCGAAATCTCTCTCGATCGAGGTAAATAGTAGTAGCAAAAATGCGAAACGGAATCTATCACGGTCAAATTTCTAAAACATCATTATTTAGTCTCAAAGTCTCATAAGTTATTCATTAAGATGTTACAATTCCTATTATGAAGAAATCCATTTTAATGCTGAAAAGTGGGAATAAATCCTTTTTTTGGAAAAGAGTAATAAAACTATATTTTAGTTGGAATCGTACTATTTATTATCTAAGTGATCATTAATGTATAGATTCTATGAATTCCATCACCAATATCAAAACAATACAATTACAAACATCTATATGTCTATAAACTATGGCCACTACCTTCACAAGGATAACTACTTCTCGGAATCCAACCAATATCATAATCATTGCCTTGGATCCAATAATATATATTCTACATAACCATACCATCATAATCCAAGGGAAAATTAAATCCACATTGTAACATATTAAACATCATACTAAAGGTTCATTACTCTCAATTATACCTAACATGTTAGCAACCTATGATAATATGATTATAGAAGTCTAATAAATATTTCACCTTAAATTAACCCATCTATTACCCAAGCTCATGATTTAGGCTAATTCATGGGCCCATAATCATATCCTAATATACCTATCTAACATGAAACATATACAAAATACCATCTCAAGAAGAAGAGTAGATAAAAGCCTACCTCGATGGCAAACTAAAATCCTTTAATCTTCCATGAATTGTCTGTCTTCAGTCCACTTCCCAAAATGTATTTATGCTATCAAAATAGAAATTTGCATGTCGTTAGGAGTAAAATGAGACCTATATTTCTATATTGCAATTCAGGTTAAATTTTGGGGAAAAAAATTGGCACGTGAGGCCCACAAATAGAATCCATAATTGAACCCATCACGAGGTCCCTCAAAGGACAAGGAATGTGTGCTAAAAAGTTAATAATAAATAGAGTATAAATTGGGTCTCAAATCAACCCTCAAAATTTAGGAGAAATACCTAAATTCTAAGAATTTAGATGGAAATCGAAGGAATAATAAATGGGATAGGCCAAGAAGAGTTAGGTTAGATTACGTTAATTTACAAGGATGATTTTCCATTTTTCCCCTCTTTGAGATCTCAATTTAGTATAAAAATGGTGGGAGAATTGATAAAAAATTTGGGTGGGCAAAAGGGGATTTAAAGTCACCTGGTGTCGCTTAAGCGACTCCAGTATTGCTTAAGAAGACATAGTCACTGTTTATGCATTCATTGATAAAATGGTCAACGTCACTTAAGAAACATCATGTCGCGTATGCAATGACCGCTTAAGCAGTCACATCAGTAGCCTGATGCACTAGATTTTTCTAAGTCTGGAATGGACTTTGACTAGGTGATTGGGATTCATTTGGAACTCCGTGTGTCCATAAATAAATATGCTACCATACCAAATTCAATATTTCAAAATCAATAAAACCTTTCAAACTTTCATCAAGATCATTTCTAATAAGTGTGGGGCCTACACCTATAGTTTTATTTTTCACATAATCTGTCCAAAATCCTAAAATAAGGTCAAAAGCCTCAGGACTATGAACAAGGGTCCCCTAGCCTAAAATCAATGTTTGGGAGATTATAGAGTTGTTTGAATTCTCATCCAATGTCATCTACTAAAAGTTTTGGTCTAATAACAAATCCTAAATAACGAAAGCTCTAAAATAGGGAGATAAGCCTCATATCCAAAAAAACTTTCTGATAACTATATCGATAGTTTTGGCAAGTTATAAATGACATGTGGCCACTATAGGAATGTTCAAAAAAAAGAAATACACGTAATTCGACAAAATAACCAATAGGGTCATTACACTATCTCTCAATGTATCAATATTGGGGACACACAAATAACCCAGAGAGCATAGGATACCATCTACCCCTTGGGAGAAAACCTTCACCTTTTGTTGATGAACTGCATATATTAACTAAGTATAGGGTCATTACATTGTTTTTCCTTTACCTCTGCTACAGGAGATGACTCTGAACCATTTTGAACCATCAATCCACCATTATCTGTATCAGGAAAATGAACTCCCAGTCTAGATAATCTATACATATCTTTGGAAAACTATTTTTTCTCCTTTACAACATGTGTAAGACTACCCTAGACAATTTACTCAAAGCATCACCCACCACATTTGTTTTAACCAAATGGTAGAGCACATTCATATTATAGTATTATAAAAACTCTAACAACCTCCTCAAACCAAGATTCAACTCTTTCTATTTAAACACATATTAGAGACCTTTGTGGTTTTTAAAGAAATCTACATGCACTACATATAGATAATGTCTCTAAATTTTCAAGACAAACACAAATGCTGCTAATTCCAAATTGTGAATCAAATAATTCTAATCTTGATCCTTAAGTTGTATGGATAAATAAGATATAAATCTTCTATTTTGAATTAGAACACATTTTATCCCAACTATGGAGGCATCACAGTACACTACAAGTCCATCTAACCGATATGGTAAAGCTAATACGAGTGTTCAAGTCAATCTATCCTTCAACTCTTGAAAACTTTTCTTGAACTTCTCTAACCTTTGAAATTTCACCTTATCTGTGTTAACTTGGTTAATGGTTCATATATTGAGAAAAAACCCCTCAACAAATCACCTACAATATTTGGCTAAACCTAGAAAGCTCTTAATATGGGATGAAGTAAAAGGCCTAGGCCTGTGCTTTATTGTGTCTGTTTTATGAGAGTCTAAATGAATACCTTCACCCTAAATCACATGTCCTAAAAAGGTAATGGACTCTCCAAAACTCACACTTACTAAATTATATAAACAATTGGAAATCCTTGAGGGTTTACAACACTATGCTTAAATTTTTGGATGTTTTTCTTTGCTTTGAGAATACATAATTATGTCATTTATTGAATACAATGACAAACATGTCAAAATACTGCTTAAAAGCCCTGTTCATTAAGTCCATAAAAGATGCAGGAGTATTTATTAGTCCAAAAGACATAACTACAAACTCAAAATGAACATACACAGTTATAAATGAAGTCTTTGAAATGTTATATTCTCTTACCTTCAACTGATAATATCCTGACATGTGATCAATTTTCAAAAACAAATACGCACCCTGAAGTTGGTCAAATAGGTCATCATTCTAGGGATAGGGTACTTGTTTTTATGGTGACCTAGTTTAACTATCTATAATTTATACATATTTTAAGAGTACCATTCTTTTTGCACATGAATAAGACTTGTGTGCCCTACAGAGAAATATTGGGTCTGATAAACCCCTTATCTAAGAGGTATTTAAGTTGTACCTTTAACTCCTTAAGTTCCAACAGAGCCATGCATAAGGAGGAATAGATATGGATTAGGTATCAAAAAGAAGATTAATCCTGAATTTGAATTTCCCCTCGGTAGGTACTCTAAGTAAATCCTATAGAAGGACTTTAGGAAACTCAATGACTACATGAATTGACTGAAGGGTTATGGTTTCAAACTAAGTATATCAACCCAATGCTTTAGAGACTAGCTTTCAGTCCTTAATATAGGATATGAAATAACCTTTGGGTACCACTATACTACTCTCACACTCAAGGACTAATATGTTAGGAAATTGAAATTTTACCACTAAGGCACGATAATCGATTAAGTCATAACATGAATGCAGTCAATCCATACCAATAAAAATATCAAAATCTATTATATCTATCTTTATTAAATATTTTAAAATGAGCTTATGAAGTTCACTAATAATGTCCTTTTTATAGATTAATATAGCAATAATTGACCCTTTGACAGGAATTAAAATTGAAAAAAACTCAAAAAGACTTTTGGGATTTACAGCAAGAGTCATAGAAATAATTGGGGTTTCAAAGAAAAGGTTTGACCCTGAATCTAACAACACATAAGCATCAAGGTAAAAGACAAATAATAATGACCAAATTTGGGGAGCTCTTTTGCTCCTAGCAGGAAGATAAATCATAAAATCAGTTTTAATGCTAACAGTCACCAATACTAGATGATGCCCCCTATTATTATGTTGGGCAGCTGACTAAGCGGTTGAAGTAGTGGACTGATCCTGAGGGTTGTAATCCCTATTGCCAAGTCTAGTGGAGGGGAAATTCTTCACCCTATGGTCTGTCTTTCCACATCCAAAACATCTTTCCTTACCAGCCAAACACTCACCCCAATGATTTCTATAGCTCCTACAAGTTGGATATCTAGGTTCCCCAGTAGTGCTACCTTTATATATGGTATTCATTGCTCTACCCTACTAATCTTTATTAGTCCTAGTTGTAGGAGAACAGGCTGAAGAAGGTGTGGGAGCTGATGAATGACTTTAATACTTAGAATAATTGCCCCCTTCTAACTTACATTGATCATATCCGAATTGTCTGGTCCTAGAATTTTTGGTCTCTCTTTCCTATTTTTTTAATTTTTTTAGCCTCAATCTATTGAGAATAGTTCATCAATGGATCAATAACCATATCCTCAATTAGCATGGAAGCTTTACACTCCTTAACCACTAAGTCAGATACTCTAGTGACAAACTTACTCATGCAAGCCCTGGAATCTGGAAACAACTCTAGGGAATACTTAGAAAGTTGTGTGAACTTTAGGGGCTTTTATTTCACTGACATAGAACCCTAATTGGGGTTTATGAACTCCTTCACCTTAGCCTCTCTCATACCGTAAGGAAATAACCTATCCAAAAAAGTCATCTAAAACATATTCTAATTCATTATGGTTGCATTATCATCACTCTCTTCCTTCCATATGGTAATATAATCATAAGTAACATCCTTCAACTGATACAATGCTGGTTTTTCACTCTCTACTTTAGTGAAATTCATAATCTAAGTGATTTTGTTCTCCTCATTAATGAAAAATTATGGATCCTTTGTTTCTTTTAACCAAAAAACTATGGTGGGTTTATCGTTATGACATATCAAACTATAGCTACAGCTAAGTTTCCATTCTGGTAAATTAGGATTGTTTCTAAATTATTAACCTGAGGAATCACAGTTCGAGCTAACACTAGGCATCTTGGAACTTAACATGGGAGATATTTTTGTTCCAAGGATCTGCAAGTGGAGGTGGGTATGGATGGTCCCCATTTCTATGGACATAAGCTTTTCCAAAGGGCATTTTCTATAATATGAAAGCAAGAGTCAGAAGAGATATAGATAATTCTAGAGCATGACAGATATCATGAAAAGTAAATTTAGGGAATTTCAAGTCAACAGTAAGTAACCAAACTTGAATGTTTGAGTTTGTAAATAGTAGAAGATAGACACTAGGACTGTGTTCCCCCTGGCTTCACCACTACGTAAAAATTCTCATGTTCTATCCCCCAACCTCCTTCTCTATATGAAAAGTTAATAAGCTATGCAGTTTTAACTGTCTTATGAACATGTTGATAGATTTCACCCTTTACCTTATGAGTCTCAGGGTATTCCCTTGCTTCCCTTTGTCTACAACCTCAGTACAACTCTCATATTTTGAGTCTCTAGTTGATTAGATGAGGGTTAATAGACTTGAATCACTATTATAGCCTCATTTTTCTAATCTTAAACCCCTTGTGAGAACGTTCTCAAATACAGGAAATTCCTAAGCTTCTGCAATAGTTTGGGTCCAATTAATATGAAGAAGGTTGCAATACTTGAAACTACAGTAGAATATATAAATCTATCACCTAACTTACGTAGCTAATCCTCCAGGGTTACCACAACCCTATTTAAGAAAGTTATCCACTTATGTTCATGCAACAATTTATGATAATCAATGAAGAACACATGTAATTACTTGCACAATAATGAATGAATAAAATCCAAAATATCTAAATGATTACAAAACCAAAAAGTGTCAAGAATAACGTCAAAGTTCTTTCAAAGTGTGTAACCTAATAAAGGAAAACCCTAAGGTATTTATATTATCTCAAAATAATAAAAAATCCTAATAAAAATGGGATAATAAAAGTAAGTCGGCAATCATCACGACTCATAACATTTCCTTATGAGTCATCTACTGCTTGTCGTCATTATTCTAGTGAACTTTTATCTTCTGTTGTCATTACGATTAATCACCACGAGTCTTATCCAATCTGTAGGACTCATGGTCTTCACTCGTTATCACTTGTGCCTTAAACTTTAGGAATTTTTGTAAAACCCCACAAAATTCTAATCTCAACTCAACCCTTAGAGCTTGATAAGGGGGTCCTATACTAAGAAATTACAGCTAAGTGTTTTCACTTAGGATTATTTTTTGCCTCATAAGTTGGCGACCCTTTTTCCCAACCCTGAAGACCTTGAAGTGTCAATTTTTAGGTTGATTCATGATCGGGGAAGTCAATAGTTCACCTCAGGTGAGTTTCAAAATTTTTGGATTAGAGTAAGGGCGTATTTGGAATTCAAAAATAGTGGCTCGAGGCGATGAGCCCGCGGTACCTCACCTAGAGAGGTGCCCTGGCTAGTCCGGCCCGTGTATTTTCCTACAGTTTTGTTCTGCATTTTTAAGGGAAAAAGGGTCATTTTCCCTTCACCCAATAACTCCATAACACGGGATTAAAGCCTCAAATAGCAAAATTTATCATTCTTTTCATAGAATCCTCTTAAGAACAAGCCCTAGCTTCATCAAGTTCAAGAACCAAGACTCAAGAACTTATCCCAATCTCTACAAAATTTATAATCAAGGTATGTTATGTGTTCATCTAAGGGTTTCCTTCCATCCTTGGAGTTCAAGAACCCTTTTGAAACTACAAGATTAGTGATTTCATGATTTGCATGTTTGAATTTAATTGTGTTCATGTATGTATTAATGTTTGGTGTTCAATTTAAGATTGAATTGCTAGTTTCATGAATGTAAAGTAGCATGAGTGTGATGGGTGTAATTTCCATGTCAAGAACCCTTGAATTGTGAATTGATTATTGTATTCATGATACATTAGCATGTTGTCCATGCCCAAGTATAAGGTTATGCCTCCTATGTGTTTGTCAAAATGCCTAAGTGAATAAATTGTGCATTGTGAACCAAGGGTGATCCAAATGATGAATTCATGCAAGAACTACATGTTTAAAATTACTCTCATGTCAAATCTATGACTTGTATGTGTTTGATGTAATGTCCATGTGATGGGAATAGTGAGATTATAATATGTTAGCATGCTTTTCCATTCATGTACAATGTCCAAATATTTGTCAAAATTCCTTAGTGAATGCATTGTGGACAATTGATTATCGTTATGCTTTCAAAAATTGTCATGTCTCATTATTATTAATGCTATTGAGTCATGGGGTATTTATTACCCAAAATCTAGCTGTTTACCGAGAATTATACTCCCTCCGTCCCATTTTATATGTCGTCATTTCCTTTTTTGTCCGTCCCAAAAAGAATGTCACCTTTTTTTTTGGTAATTATATAATGACATCATTCCCATTTTATCATTAGTGGGTCCCACTTATTAAGAAAAGTCAACTAAAAATTAATTATTAAGAGGGACAATTTTGTAAACTTTACAAAGTTATCACTTATTTCTTAAACTACGTGTCCAGTCAAATGATGACACATAAAATGGGATGGAGGTAGTAGTAGCTACTGATGAGACTTAGTATTGTCACGAGTTGTAGAGCCTAGTCAGTTACAGAACTCAGTGAACTCAGTCCAGCTCAGTTAATTAACACGATAAGTGTTAGTTTAGTCAAGCCTAGTACAGTTTAGAAATCAGTTCAGGGTTCATTCAGTTAGGATTATGAATCAGCATTGAGTAAAACCAGGGCTGGGGGCATTCCTGCCGGCATAAGGTTTAACCCTTAGTAGTAATCAATGTGTTACATAACTACGTAGCGAGCATAGGTTGAGATATCTTCCTGCCAGACTAGGGTTGATACATCTCATATGAGTTTTCCTGCCAGCGAGAGTTGACAAAACTATATCCTATCAAAGAGGGTTAACTAACACCCATGGCATGGTATTGAAACCCTTCCAACTGGGGTTACAGGTTGGACCCCGATCCAATTGGAGAAGGGCATGTTGGTTAGATAACTACCTCCCACATTTTCAGTTTCAGTCTCAGCATAGAACTTAGTTCAGTTCTATAGATTCAAGACTGTCAGACACAGTCACCTAGCTCAGTATACAACTCAGTTCCATTCTACAAAATAAGGACTATCAGAAACGGTCACTCAGTTATCGGTACTATAGTATCAGTAAACTCAGATATCAATTAACTAGTATTCAAAATTCAGTATCCAGTGTTAACATGACCTCAGTTATAGCTTATGTAATCACACATATACTCTCATTTAGTTATTTCCATGTTACTCAGCCAGTTATTATTTATGTACATGAACCCATGCATATCAGCCTACCTCACTTAGCATACCAGTACATTCAAAGTACTAACACATACTTTTCTTTTGTACTATGATGTCTATGTCATAGGTCCAGATACATGGGCTCCTAACCACACTTAGCATCCCGGAGTATCTGTAGCAGATTTAGTGGTGAGTCCTCATAGTTCGAGGATGATATTATCTTTCAGTATTTCAGTAGTTCAGCTTATACAGTCGATGGAGTTAGTTGGGAACTTGTACCATCAACTCCATATTCAGACAGTTAGAGGCTTTCAGATTAGAGTATTTCAGACAAATTTTTAGTTTTCAGTATTCATTTATCAGTATTCAGTAGTTATTTCCAGTTGTGAACCTTATGGAGACATCAGCCTAATTTTCGCATTTATTTCAGTAATATTGTTGTTATAGTGTTATTATTATTATTCAGTGCTCACAACAGATATCACTCATGAGTTAGATTGTGGTCCTTTTAGGTCGTAATCACCGTTTAGCATCCGGGGTACAGACTCGGGGCGTTACAATTTTGAACACTGGTCTCTAACGATTGCTCAGTACGAGTCATAGCTAGACCTCACGACTCGTAGTGTTTTATGACTTCACTTCTGGACTATAGCATAGCTTACTGATCTCTTTATAGCTGCTTGCTATGACTCGTATTCACTCTTTACGGGCCGATATCATTAGATACTTAGCTCTTACTTAGCTCTTACAACTTAGCCTTAGCTACTATCATCTTTATGAGTTAGGCTACAAGACATATGATGTCTTAACAACTCGTAGCCTGACTAGCATTTCATCTTTATTAGACTTTTCTTCACTCTTTTTAACTCAATCCACTTCCTACGTGATTTTACCTGCAACGACACATAAAACCATAACATATACAATAAGATAACCTAAATCCAATCTTAAATTCCTTATTTTAAGCATCGAATGTCCCAGGTTTCCAAGGCACATCAACGCCCTAAACTTAGATATTTTTTATGTCCTCAGGCAAAACAAAATCAAACCTACACAAAAACATGATGCTTGATTGTAAAGAATTTGGTGACATATGCGGTGGTCAACTTATCAATTAGCATATCAAATTCTTATCCCCCTCTTTATAACTCTTTTAAGGTGTTACTGAATATTATGATTTGGTTTGATAGTGTAACTCACAGGAACCCAATGATGGCATTACATTAGTAACAAACAACTAGGCTTAAGTAATATACACTACCTAAACAGATACAAAACCTAATAATGTAACCCATGCACCCACACAATCAAAGAAGTCCCTATCACACAGTTTGATTTAGACTAATTTCAGGAACGGTCTAGAGACGGTCACACTCACAAAGCAATTCCAACTAGTGTACATAGAATTCCATAAGCTTGCCCTTATGCTCTTTACCTAAATTTTCACACGATCAGGCTAGGATCAAAATAGGACTTTGTTAGGCTTGTAACATAGGCTTGGGGTTAGTTATGGTACATTTGGGAACTTTTAAGTGATTCAACCTCCTTGGAACTATGCTTTCTTTGGGGTCCACTTTTTCTACCATCTTTTATTCAATCTGCCCGTATCTCTTCCTTTTTATTTTTTTTCATGCCTATTTTTGGGTCAGGTATGGTTCTCGTTTTCTTTTTTTTTTCTTTTTTTTACCGCACCCTACCTCTTTCATTTTTCTATCCATACATATTTCTTCATACTCATTTTTTCCTACACACCACTATAATAGCCACCCTCAACATAGGGAATTTTCCTGTGTTGAGATGCACAGTGTCCAATGAGGACCAGGGCCAAAACACATTAAATGTAGTCAAATGGGAAGTTGAAATTGGTGTAAACAACTAAAATAGGTCCATTAGACTCAACCTAGGGATCAAGGGATTCATATTTTAATTGGTTCGGTATTTTAGGCTTGAGTGGATTGTTCATGATAAATGGCCTATGATCATCTCCTAATCGACCATCCTACAACCTAGGCATAAGAAATCGATCAAGTTTGGGACTCCACACACACTGGGAACTAAGTAACCCCTCACAATCATGTTGTATAGGGTCACATTTTCAGTCAATACCTATCCAGTTCATGCACCTACATGCCATAGTTATATTATTCCTAATTCTAATGCCATTAAGGGATTCTTAACAGTCGCACACATACATAGTTTATCACAAAAAATTTCCAAGAAGGGTATTAATTTTGTAATCCACACATAAATTATGAACTTATTTTCTTTGTTAAACATATATACACTTGTTATCTCAGTTAAACATCATAAAACAACATAACATGTCAATTTATTATTCAAATTGTGGCCTACGAATTTCAAAACATGGAAACCATAACCCGTGGCGAATGTGGTACACCCCCACCCCCATCTAAAATGTATGCACTATCCCTAGTAAATGTACCAATGTAAAACAGGGATATAATACATACCTAGGCACCCTAGGTTCTAGATTAGACTGTATCATCATAGGGACCCTCAAATCGGACCTCACTCTCCTCAATAATAGTATTCCCACCAGTTGATATGACCATCTCTACAGTAGTAGCATCGGTTATAACCGGTACACTCTATGATATATCTGGTGTTGGGCTTGTGTCATTTTCATTCTTAATGGACTCAGTTGGTCTTGAACTACCAGCTTTTTCCACCATTTCTTGGACCCTCACTTCCCAATCCTTCTCCTTCTGCAAACTTGCTCTTTTTGCTGATTCAATGGTTTCTTCTTTGGTGTTTTT
The DNA here is from genome assembly GCA_030864215.1 of Capsicum pubescens. Classification (NCBI taxonomy): domain Eukaryota; kingdom Viridiplantae; phylum Streptophyta; class Magnoliopsida; order Solanales; family Solanaceae; genus Capsicum; species Capsicum pubescens. The sequence continues at coordinate 184,439,839 of CM061538.1, forward strand.
TCTCTTTCTTTTCTTGTTCTTCTTTTTTATTTTTTCCTTTTTTATACTTCTGATAACCCAAATATTTTCAATCTTTGCTTCTGTTTGAATCTCTGTAATGATAGTCATGGGGTAAATCGTTCGCTCATGTAGCTAATCAACCAACTTCTGTAGTTCAGCCATCTTGCCCTAAACCCCTGCAATATCAGAAGGTTGAACACCTTTAAGTTGTTGAGTGATTCTCAGCTCAAAACTATCCATCCACCACTGTATCATCCTAATTTATTCTTTATTTCTTCTCTAAACCCAGGGTTGTACTTCTTCTTCTATCAATCACACCTTCGCCTCTACAGTGCAAAACTTTTTCATAACCTCATTCAACATAGCCAATGTAATCACCACATATCCAACCAAAACTAATCTAGACATGGATGAACGTGGTGCTGTAGTCTATGGTGAAGTAGGACCACTGGATGTACCGCTGCATTAGAAGATTGGGTCTCAAAATTCATAACCCCTACTGGAGTGTCATATACCACAGTGAATGCAGTAGTAGTGGTACCCAGGTTATCTCCTTTCTACAGCTGGTCATCTAACATCATTGCTTCTTGCTTTGCCATCTTAGTCATGGGATTTTCTATATCCCGAATTAACCCCATGTCTGTGGAATTCTTTAGTTCAATATACTGATCCACAGCTAAAAGTTTTGGCACTCCCATTTCCAAGCATATCTGAGTTACCAAGCATTGGAATTCCAGAATCATTTTACCAACGCCCACTAAACGGTCACAAATCTTTCTAGAAATGAACTGTGCAACATTGAACTCACACCCAACCATAAGTCCTGCTATTAATGTTATGCAGACTGGACTGAGAACATTGTCCCTAATTGTGGGACACAGTCTGTGTCAAGCAAGAGTCCACCATGCTTTTACCTAAAATTTAAGCATGATCTTGGAAATCTACTGAGGGCTCACTCCAAACCACTAACTACCCAACTTGCTTCTTCTCGAATTGTAGCAATTATATTTTCTATCCACCATAAATGCATCATCTTATCTATCATACCTATTTTTTCCTTTTTATTTTGCAAATTTCATCCATGCAGTATTCTATTTTAGCTGTATCCACCGGTGGTTAGAAATCCGATCTGTTCAAGAATCATAAAATAGTTCGTGGGGAGATGTTCACCAAAACTCTGTGAATAGTCAATGAGGTGATTGGGTCGCCACCCTTCCATAAGATGGCCTATGGGTATTGCCTCTTTAGCTCTCCTTTCTAGGTTGTATAGAACCCTAAGCATTGAATTCAGGCATCTCAGACATGCCTGCTCTAGTTAGTCTTCTCTCAAGATGTATCCCCCTCTTAGGATTACCAATGGATGAGTTATTACCAAACCCTTATTATAAGTAACCTGTATTTTAGGGTACCCCCACCATTCAATGATGGGCACGAGAGAAGATTCAATGAATAATGGAACTTGAGGTTGTGGTGGTGGTGGCTGAATGTTAATTAGAGTCACGTTCTCCTCACTCTCATTCTCATCAATTTCTTATCCAAAAATATATTCAACCTCCTCTTTGTTACCATTTTCTTCCTTATACTAACTATCTTCTTCAAAGCTAGATTTTGTATCCTCATTGCCATTGTCACTTTCCTTATCAGAATAGGATAGTGAATATGGTGGTGCATGTGGGTATTTTAATTTCTTGGTTTTCTTGGAGGTTTGTCTTCCCCCACAACTACTTTCTTTCCCTGTGGAAGTTTATCCCGTGGGTCTACCTTCCCCTTGACTGGATATTCTTCAAGGTCATCGCTTTATTCAGCGGCGTCCTTATTTACCAATTTGTAATTAGACTTTGGGGCAGGTTTCTTGTTGTTGCTCTTTCTTTCATTTTCCTTGATGTTGAATCACTCTTTGGTGCCATAAGTACCTATATGCATAAGATTAAATAGTGAGTTATAAGAAGAAGAAAGCAAAACAAGAAATTTTGGTATCAGTGTACATGTACTGGACTCATTACGACTCAGGGGTATGAGTCGTAATGACTAGGCACAACTTATTTGGATGAGTCATAAGGTACATAGAGGCCAAATTAGTAGTTGATGGTTAGATTATGAGTCCTCCTAATGAGTTGTAATGTTAGTCCACAACTCATTACCAACACTCCTAAGCTAACTAGAAACATTTCATATACTACATAAATATCCTCAGTCATTACGAATCCTTATTATGAGTCATAAGTATTGATTACGACTTGTTCAAGTGAGTCGTAGTTATACCAGAATGCACACTCTTCTATTACTTTATGTTTTCAGTGGTTACGAGTCTTGTAATGACTTATTAAGTGTGTTTACGAGTCATTAGGAGTTCTGTATCCACTGTAATATAGGGGTTTAGATGTAGTTGGTTTCAATACCAAATCCCATCATGAAAAATTTCATTCGATGAAAAACCAATACTCTACATAATCATACCAAACCATAAATCTCAAACACAAAGCCTATTTCTAATCCCATTAACATAATATATCATACAACTCTCAATAATAGGGTTCAATTACTGATTTGCACACACTTTTAACTCAAGAAATCCAAGAACTTCCATAATTTTTAGGAATTAAGTTAATACATAGAGTCTTTTAGATTAAACACTTATGTATTTGGTTGAGAATTGGATCTCTTATCTTTATTGAACTTGTTTCTTACTTTGGAGATTTTCTAACCTTGGGAGGATTAGGCTTGCTTGATTCTTATTTTTAGGAATAAAAGTAGGGTTATTTTGTGTGTTGATAGACAAGAGAAAATGGAGGGAGTCCTACAAATTTAATTTCAATTGTGTGCCTGATTAATTGCCCTTTTTTGCTTAAAGAGGGTTTAAATCATAATTTGGGTCGGGTTGACCCGCGACCCCCAACATGTTGGGCTAGTTACGAGTCTTAATTATGACTCATAATAATAGCTTATGGTTGTCATTATTCCTCTCTAAAGACTGGAAACTTTCCTTGATCTCTAGTCATTACGACTTAAGGTGATGAGTCATAATTACTAACTACGACTCATTTTGAGAAGTCGTAATGGACTCCAGAGATAGATTAGCTAAAATTGATCTGAGTTCCAGGTCCTTACGACTATTGATTACATATCGTGATGTCAAGTTACGACTCGTAAAGAGCCCCGTATGGCATGATTTCAGCAAATTTCCTGATTGACTCCTGCAATATCCACTCCTGCACTCTGAACACATGTTACCCTATAAGTTAAAGTACCAAACATGGGTTGCCTCCTATGAAGCACTTGATTTAACATTGCAGCACAACATGGTTAGGTTGGATACTCAAACTTCACCAACCAACCCCATGGGTTTTCTCCCATATAAAGCTTGATTTAATACCGCGTCATGACTCAATTGTGTTGGTTACTCAAACTAACCAAGGCTCAATTCCTCAATTACCTTAACTTCTTCAGTGTTCCCATATAGTACTTTACCCTTTGACCATTTACCTTGAATGGGGCTTCACCATCACGCCTAAATTCTAAATCACCATATGGAAACACTCTCACCACTGTAAATAGCCCATACCAACTAGACTTTAACTTGCTTGGAAGTAGGAGAAGTCTCAATTTATACAACAATACCTGTTCACCTAGCTTAAATACTGTTTTTTTAATTTTTTTTATCATGATGTAGCTTCATCTTCTCCTTGTATAGTGCGGAACTCTCATATGCCTAGAGTCGATATTTATCTAACTCATTCACCAAACTCAGTCTCGCCTTTGTTGTATCATTCCACTCAAATATCAACTTCTTCAACTCCTATAATACTTTGTGTTCAAGTTTAATAGGCAGGTGACATACCTTACCATATACCAACATGTACGGAGAAGAACCTATAGGAGTATTGAAAGTTGTTCGGTAAGCTCATAATGCATCATATAACCTTATTAAACAATTAGACCTATTTGAATTAAAAGTCTTTGCCAAATAGACTTTATCTTTCTGTTGGACACTTCAACCTGACCGTTAGTCTTAAGGTGATAAAGTGTTGACACCTTATACTTTACACCATACTTTATAAGAAAATTTTTGAATAGACGATTGCAGAAGTGTGACTCACCATTACTAATAATTACACGTGGCATGCCAAATCTCGAAAAGATATATTTCTTCAGGAAGGCGGTGACACGTCTTCCTTCATTGTTGGGGAATGCAACTGCTTCCACCTATTTAGATACATAGTCCACTGACACAAGAATGTATTTTATACCAAAGGAGATTACAAATGGACCCATGAATTTGATGCCCCATTTTAAGACCCCGCAAAATTTCTAAGCTTAATTAATCCTTTTAGGCTTGTCAAAGGGTCTCGAACTTAGAAAATTCTAGCTAAGTTCCCAAACTTAGTTTATTTTTGTCCTTCAAAAGTTGGCAATCTTATTTTGTGACCTTAGTGCCCCTTAATGGTCCATATTTTTATTGATTCATGATCAGAGAGGTCGATAGGTGTTCCCGAACCAGTTTCAGATTTTTCAGAACTCGTTTAGATCACGTTTGGTATCCCAAAATAGTGGACCAATGAAATTTTGGTGTGTCACGTTGGTTAACATTGTTACAGGGACTGGCAGTAAAAATAATCGAGGCTTGGCGCGATCATGGCGCGATGCATTGGGTATCGCATAAATACCATCGATGCCCTGCGTCGCCAATCACATAGATGCCCAGCGTTCAATCATTAAATGTCTGCATCTTTAAGGGAAAAAGGGTCAATTTCCCACCCCTATATAAGCCTATAACACGAGATTCAACTAGGTTTTCACTAAAATATAGTTGTTTCTCTCAAATTCCCCCAAGAACAAGTCTAGGGATTTCAATTGAAGGTTCTAATCCAGGAGATTTCACCATTAATCTTCAAGAAACCTCTATCTAAGGTATGTAAAGTGTTGATTCATGGGTTCCTTTCACCCATGAAGACCAACAAACCCTTTCAAAAATATAAATTTTGAATACCATGTTATTAATTGAATCATATCCATGCTTATGTTGTTGTATGATTACCAAGTTGAAATCTTTAATACGTATAATGAAATTATGTTAGCATATGGTTAGAATTCTGGTATTTGAAGTGAAAAATGTTTCCATGATGTATTATTCTAATGTTCATGCCTAAATCTCAAGTTATGCATGCAAAGTGACTGCTAAAATGCCTAAGAGAATAAGAATTATGCTTTATGACTCAATTGTGACCAAATTATTGAATCCATGCTTTACCCTTATGTTCACAATGACCTTCATGTTATTTTTATGCATTGTAATGGTTTGGTGGAATGCTCATGAGATTAGACTTATGAAATTATGACATGTCCATATGTATTCCTATTCATGTGTAAGCTTATGACATACAAATACTTCATGAAAATCCCCAACGTTTGTACTATGAATTGTCGACTAGGGTCATGTGTTCAAGAAATGTCATGTCTTCTTCGTTTCATTCTATCGAGTCCTGGGGGTACTTGTACCCAAAAATTTAGTTGTATACCTAGATCCAGTGCCAGTTTCATGATAATATCATTCACGTCATGATCAGTAATATTCTCAGTCAGTTTAATGACTCAGGAAAACTTAGTAATCTCATGAACTCAGTTAGTTAACAGAATTCAGTAACATTACATCAGTCTGTGGAACTCAGTGAACTCAGTCTAGTTCATCTCAATGTAATCAGTTCAGTGTCTATACAGTTGGCAGTAGGATTTAGAACCGAGCAAACCCAAGGATGAGGGCACACACTGACAGTAGAGGGTGTGACCCTTAGAAGCAATCTTTGCATTCCAGTACTATGTAGTCATCATAGGTTGAGACATCAATACTGACAGTTGAGGGTTAATAAGATGGATTAACATTTCCAGTTGAGGGTCCCACCGTTCTCCTTTGGGGACACTGCCAGATGAGTGATAACGCTCAATCTACAGCTCTCGTAGGAGTGTAAAGCGGTCGTTAGCAAATATAGAACCCAACAGGGTTGGGTGTCGATCCCACAGGGAATAGCTTGTCCAACAAGTAAGCAAAATTACTAAACTTTTGGTGCAAGTCTCGTAAAAAGGGGGGATTGTAATGTGTCACCAAAACAATTAAATAAAAGCTGAAAATAGCAAAGTAAAAGAGAAATATTGTTACGTAAGTTGTAAACAATGAGAATTGAGGCGTTGGGGTTATGTCCACCTTCTGAGGTATACGTCTCTATTGGCTATGAGTGTGTAGAATTCTGACATGCAACTGCTTATAGAGAATTGTATTCGATGGTAAATCCAGGCGTCTTTCGACCTATTCGAGGATTATTTCACTTTAACTCTTTCGAGCTTAAAGCGTGTCTAACGGTACGAATTCTCCAAGAGGTTAGTCCAGTTACGGCACTAGCTTTTTAGTAGGGAATTTTAGGGGGTGACCCTACTACCTTGACATTATCTCTTTTCCAGACAAATAACCTTTCTTTCGAACAAGTTAAATGTTATACTGGCGTATTCTTGCGTTTGCAACCACAAAGAATGTAGACTAAGATGAAGAGAATAATGATATAAGCAGTATACATGTCGCGAACTCACAACCTCACAGCAATAGATAGTATCTCATACGGCTTCCATAACCCCAATAGAGAAGTTTAGTTACCCATGAATGCGAAGGAGATCACGATTGACATTGTTGTTATACCACAAGATTGAGTAATTTCGTGTAGCTTAGGTGGTAGGAGTGAGGCGTGAATTCCTAGGCAAAGTAACGATTCTCTTGTTGTGGAATTTAAGACTAGAAGAGTAGAAGAAGAAAAATAGAATTAATGGAAACATTAGAAGAGTTGTAGAATTGTTTGTAGTGGAAGATGAGAGGGATGGAAGAAAGTATTGTGGTCTCCCAGATTATTGAAAATCTCTAGCATGATAGGATATTTATAATACCCATATCCTAATTCTACTAGATAAATAAAATATCTAACCAAATCCTACTAGGCTAATGTAATACTTAACCCAATTGTACTAGGTTAATGTAACATTATCATAATCCAAATAAACTAATGAAATACATAACCCAATTGTACTAGGTTAATGTATCATTGTCCAAATCCAACTAAGTTACTGCAAATCCCCAAAGTCTTCATAAATGCTGTTTTAGCCCGGGACAGATTTTCCATGCAGCAGTTTTGGTCCTTAGGCGTGTAAACTCCCTTCCCTTCCTTCGTGAGCTTTCTTTTGCGTCAAGTAAGCCATAAAATGCTGAATTTTGCATTATTTATACCTGAAACTTTACTAATCATGTTCGTTACCTCATTTACAGGAAAAAGGACTAAAAGTGCATGAAATATATACTTTGTTCTCAAAACTAGGCTAAAATATGGGCAAAATATATTGATATAGGCGTGTAAATTCGCCTATCATCAACACCCCACACTTGAAGCTTTTTTCGTCCTCGAACGAAATACCATGTACTTCTAAACATCAACTTAGGGTTTCACAGCAACAACACAAAACATTTGTCAAGACAAGCACAACAATTATCAACAAAGAGTAGCTTTTCGATTATAGGTAGAAACAATTTAACCTCTAGCATAGACTCGTGATGGTGATCAACTCGCATGCAAACGTTAAGGTACAAGGAATCATATATAACTACCCAAAACTCATCAAGCATGTGTGTCTCACACTATAGTACCCATAATCACTCACAAGTATAGCATATTTTTCAAACATGGGTATCAAAATGTCCTTGCTCTCACTCTCACAAAGAATTCATATGTAGCAACTGATGACCATAGGCTTGCCCTTAATGTAATACTCTACTAAATGTCAGAATGCTAAGCTTAGGATCAAGTAGGTCTTTTGATGGTTGTAATGTAGGCTAAGGGACGGGTAGGACTATTTTGGCCAGGAATAGTGACTAAGTTCCTAAGCTACATCACTTTGTATCATTGACACTTTTTTTTTCTTTCAACCTTTCTTTATTTTATTCTACCACCCTTGTTCTCCTCTTTTGTTTTTCAATTTTAAGCACAACTCGCTTTTCAGCTTTCTTTTCCTTTTTCTTTTCACAACATACCTCTTATGATAGCACTTTCTTTTTCATAAAACATTCAAGCACCATTACAATTTATAGCATCATACTCACCCAATTTCCTCTTATGTTGTCACATGACTTTTTCACTTTAAAGCACTTAGGAGTTTGGATCAAATTACGATCTTGAAAAAAATGGATTAGGCTTACATACAAGGTTGTCAAAGAAAATAGGCTAAAGGCTCAAAAGGGTTTAACTAGGATGATGTCCATGGGTAGGTAAAACTGAAGGTAAACAAATATAGGTTGCCAAAGAAATGCCTAAATTATATCCTAAACTTACACTCCTTATTTTTGCTTTGCATACATACCAGGCAAGTTCTAGCATCAGCCACACACATAGAATATACGATTATCTCACACACACAAGGCACATGGTCGACTTGCTTGGAAGTAATATAGACTCTCGACCCAACAAGTGAAGGAATTGAACCACACAATATCACATAATGAGTCACAACTAGAGCCTAAACGTCTCAATAGTCACAATTGTAGCACATACTCTTGTTATAATCTCATGCTGCCTATCAAAATAATTTCATGCGAAGCTAGAAAAAATAAAAAAAACAAAAAACTAAAACACGAAAAAAAACAACAAAAAAAAACAACAAAATAAACAAACATAGATGCGATAGAGAAGTATAGCATACGATACCGCCACCCCACACTTAAACGGGACACTGCCCTCAGTGGAAAATAAATACGAGGAACCTGGTTAGTCGGACTCTTCCTCAATGTCGGGGGTCATACCCCCTTCGTCGGAATCATCATAAGAGTCGTCGTCAGAGTTCTCCTCCTCGTCAGAGTCTGGCAAGCATCGATCGTCATCAGTCGGCACATCATCATCTAGAGGTTCCTCAAAGTATACGCCCACTCCACACATCTCCCGTGCATGCATGTTCATGGGATAGTTGTGGTCCAGCTGTTGGAGCTCTGCAGCAGTTGGAACACGTCCACCACTCATCATAGTAAATCGTGTCATGCCATAAAGATGACGGAAGAAACTTTCATCACGAGCATGTCTTTCCGCAGTAGTAAGGTTGACACCATGAGTTGTTTCAGCATCTTTGACCTTAGTAAGGTCAACCTTCTTTGGGTTATGTGGGAGTTTGTGGTCAGCTGGTTCCTCTTCGATATCCTCCTTCCGCAAGATTACTGTCAACAGATTTCCAAACGTGAAGTGGGACCTTTTGTGGAGTCTGGCCTTCCTCATGGTAGAGCGAATAATTGCCCCAAAGTTGATAGGGACATTCGTCATCAAAGCATAGACCAAACACACTCTATCTCTTGATATCTTGGTGTATTGAGTCCCAGGAATAAGGCATGAGTTGACAATACGCATCCAGATTCTTGCTTCCCTATTCAGTGAAGCATAGGGGAAGGTGTTGTGTCGTCCTGTGTCTTTATGTCTGCCCCACCTTGCCATCGATCTACTTCCACAAAGTGTGTGTCTAATTGCTCTATAAGGAGGACTGCTGTACAGCTCTTTGAATGGTGCTGGGTCGACCGAAGGTAAGCCAAGAAAAGAGTTGATCCAGTCCGCGTTGAGCTGTAACACTTGGCCCCGAATTTTGACTTCGTTGCCTGTTGTTTTCGGCGACCAGGTGGCGTAAAACTCTCTTGTCAAATCAAGATTACATTCTCCCATATCGTGGAAGATGAAATCCAGCTTCAATGCCATGATTTTCGCCAACATACGCGGCTCCTTCTTCGCTAAGGTGTCCTTGTTGATCAGGTCGACGTGAACATATCTTCTTTCTTTGTTATTCCTGTACCATTCTTTGGCTTCCTCCTCAAGAACCCATTTTATTCCAAACATTCTGCGGGGTAGTTGTGTTGAGGATGATTCTCCTTGGTCCTTTCTACCTCTCTTCTTGCCCTTTTGGGAAGTGGTAGCCTTCTCCTTGCCTTGCCTCGCTTTAGGTGCCATTGTACCTGAGACTAGAAATAGTGTTAATGGCAGCACAATCTCAGTTGATACAATCTATAAACAAGCAGTAGGGGTACCACCCCACACTTAGTTTTGTTGACACAAATCAGTGAAGTGAAAGTGGTCGATTACTCAGATTTCGTCGACATACGTTTAAGGATTATATTCCGACAAGAAAATTAGTAATGTATTACTACTTGCATCCATTGCACTACTTTCATGTTAGATATAACAACACTACTACATAGGGGTTGTAACATGGTATGGATGTTTTCAACAATCGCAACCTCCTAAGTCGGTAGGCAACTATAAGGCTTATCCCGATGAACGAGATAGTCTAGCATGTAAGTATCCAAGTAACAAGATCATAACATGATAGTCAATGTTCATCACCATAGCAATTCCGCAAATCGTATAACAATGCTATTAAAACCAAATTCAAGTCGGAAACAAGTCAAGATTTTCCTACGTATATGTTTACTCACATGATTTTGTATCAACGATCAAAACACATGAACATCACCAATCAATCTTATTCGATGTAGAAATTTTTAATAGACATAGAAACGTAGTACTTACGAGAAATAAATGAAGAATAAGAGAGTACTTACTTGCTTGAAGCTTTTGGAGATGGTTTTGTGAATTGGAAGAGCAAAAAGAAAAATTTTGGGATGGTTTGGAGAGGGAATGCGGCGCCTTTAGGTTAATTTCTAGTGTGGTTATGTTTCAAGACTAAGTCCCCTTTATATAGGAAGAGAATGGGTCGGGTTTTGACCCATTTACAATCGGTTTTGGAGACAAAAATGCTACATATGCGGCGCATAATGCTCGGCATAGTCATGGTATATGCGGCGCATAGTCTATGGCATTTAGGGACATATGCGCCACATAGTCTATGGCATATGAGATCCTGAGACCTAATTCTATAGCATAGGCGGCGCATAGTGTATAGCACACTAGATTCCGAGACCTTAGGCTATAGGATAGGTTGTGCATCGTTCGTGGCCTAGTTTTACCTAGGCCTAGCCTTCCTCGATGCCTAGTTTGGCATGAGCAATGCTCAATCCATAGCCTTATGCATCACTATTCCTAACTTACCAACTTTACCATACAATGCATCCAAATCGTCAATTGAAATCAATCTCCTCGTTGAATACCTCTTGCACCTATTTTTGCTTAAAACCAAATGAAAACGATTAGTACGATGGGTTGCCTCCCACCAAGCGCCTTAGTTTTGGTCATTGCACGACTCTTATTTTTTGATTTTCATTATCAAAAGCAAAACAAGTAAAAAAAGAACGATAAAATGATAAAACGATGGGTTGCCTCCCATCTAGCGCCTTTTTTATTGTCGTGGGTCGACATAGTTACCTCGAGTACTTAGACTTCGTCGAGATAAGTGATGGCCATAGAATTCATCGAGTCAAGAGGACCGATATAAGGCTTAACACGTTGGCCATTCACCTTGAAGACAACACCATTATTGTCTTCCAATTCGACTACTCCAGACGAGTAGACTTGGATAACTTTGTATGGACCAAACCACTTAGATTTTAACTTACCTGGGAAGAGCTTCAATCTGGAGTTGAAGAGAAGTACCATATCATCCTTTTGAAAGTTTTGACGAACAATCCGCTGATCATGATACTTTTTCATCCGCTCCTTGTATAGGTCTGATCTTTCATAGGCATGTAGACGGAATTCATCCATCTCGTTCATTTTATCCATCCTCAGCTTCATTGCATCATCCCAATTCAAATTCAATCGCTTCAGCGCCCACAATGCCTTGTGCTCGAGCTCAATGGGTAAGTGACAAGTCTTCCCATAAACTAGTTGATAAGGGGACATGCCAATTGGCGTTTTGAATGCAGTCCTGTACGCCCATAGTGCATCGTCCAGCTTCCGAGACCAATCCTTCCTATTAGCATTTACCGTCTTCGCAAGGATTTGCTTGATCTCTCGATTGGAAACCTCTACCTGTCCGCTAGTTTGTGGGTGATAAGGCGTGGCTACCTTATGTTGCTTGACACCATATTTTGCCAACACGGACTTGAATAGCTTATTGCAAAAGTGAGATCCTCCATCGCTTATGATAGTACGTGGTACTCCAAAGCGAGAGAAGATATTCTTCTTCAAGAACGCTACAACACGCTTTCCCTCATTGTCGGCCAACGCTACAGCTTCAACCCATTTCGAGACATAATCCACAGCAACTAAGATGTACTTCATTCCGAATGAATTTACGAATGGACCCATGAAATCAATACCCCATACGTCAAAGAGCTCTACTTCAAGGATTTTCGTCATGGGCATCTCATGGTGTTTTGAAATAGCACCTTGTCGCTGACATTGGTCGCATCTTCTAACAAAGTAATGAGCATCTCTAAATATCAAAGGCCAATAGTATCCGCTTTGCAATACCTTTATTGCTGTCCGATTACCTGCGTGATGTCCCCCAACTTGGGAAGTGTGGCATGCTTCCAATATATTTGGCACCTCTTCATGGGATATACATCGTCGGATAACACCATCCGCGCATCGTCGAAACAAATATGGCTCATCCCAAAAGTAGTGTTGTATATCATGCATAAACTTCCTCTTTTGATGGTAAGATAAATTTGCAGGTATCATATTACTCACCACAAAGTTTGCAAAGTCGGCATACCATGGTAACTCTTCTATTATCGTGGCTAAGATCTCCTCATCAGGGAATGCATCATCAATCTCGATTTTAGGTTGTGCCACATGCTCGTTCTCGAGTCTAGAGAGATGGTCGGCTACTTGGTTCTCGCAACCTCTTCTATCTTTAAATTCGAAATCAAACTCTTGCAGCAGCAGTACCCATCGAATTAGTCTTGGTTTTGCATCCTTCTTTGTCATTAGATACCTAAGAGCTGCATGGTCTGTATGAACGATCACCTTAGTACCCAATAGGTAGGCACGAAACTTCTCAAACACATACACAACTGCTAGGAGCTCTTGTTCAGTAACAGTGTAGTTCCTTTGGGCTTCATTTAGGACCTTACTCGCATAGTAGATAGGATGAAATAGCTTCTCCTTTCTCTGACCAAGTACAGCACCAACGGCTACACCACTAGCATCACACATGACCTCGAATGGGAGAGACCAATCTGGTGCTACCATGATAGGGGCTTTGATGAGTTTTCCTTTGAGGCATTCGAATGCCTTCAAGCAATCGTCATTGAAGTCAAACTTCGCATCTTTCTCCAAGAGTTTGCATAATGGACTAGCAATTTTGGAGAAGTCTTTGATGAACCGACGATAGAAACCAGCATGGCCAAGAAAACTACGAACTCCCTTCACCGAAATTGGAGGCGGTATCTTCTCAATAACCTCAATTTTTGCTCGGTCAACCTGTATTCCTCTTTCAGAGATCTTGTTCCCAAGAACGATTCCTTCTTTTACCATGAAGTGGCACTTCTCCCAATTCAGCACAAGGTTGAACTCTACACATCTTTGTAATGCCATGCTCAAGTTTGCCAGGCATGCTTCAAAAGACTCACCAACAACTGAAAAGTCGTCCATAAATACCTCCAAAGTGTCTTCAACCATATCAGAGAAAATAGACATCATACAACGTTGAAAGGTGGCTGGTGCGTTACATAACCCGAATGGCATACGTTTGAAGGCAAACGTACCATATGGGCATGTAAACGTTGTCTTCTCTTGGTCTTCGGGTGCAATACAAATCTGATTATAGCCTGAATAACCATCCAAGAAGCAAAACCATCCTTTCCCCGCTAATCAATCTAGCATTTGGTCCATAAATGGCATTGGGAAGTGATCCTTGAGTGTCCAAGAATTCAGCTTGCGGTAGTCCATGCATACTCTCCATCCAGTGACGGGCCTGAGTGGAATAAGTTCATTCTTTGCATTCGCGACCACCGTCATACCTCCTTTCTTGGGAACACATTGTATAGGGCTTACCCATGTACTATCAGAAATAGGATACACAACTCCTGCGTCTAACCACTTGATCATCTCTTTCTTCACCACTTCTTGCATAGGTGGGTTTAGACGCCTTTGATGCTCAATGGTGGGTGTGCAATTTTCTTGAAGCTGAATTTTATGTGTACAAATCCCAGGTGGAATACCAATAATATCCGCAATGGTCCATCCAATAGCTCTAATATACTTGCGTAGAATAGCAATAAGAGCTGCAACTTGTCGCTCACCCAAATCGGCTGCCACAATGACTGGAAGAGTGTTTCCGCTTCCTAAGAATGCGTACTTCAAATGACTTGGAAGCTCCTTCAATTCTAACGTGGGTGGCTCTTCAATAGATGGCTTAGCTGGTGGTGTAGGCCGATTCTTGAGATCAAGATCCAGCTTCTTGGGAGTATAGCGATATGTTCCTAATCCCGATAGAGCACAAATGGCTTCTTCAGAATTTTCAGCATCTTCACTCTCTCCATTCATGAGCACAACCTCCAAGGGATCATCAATAATTTGCTCTTCTTCAAGTAGTTCTTTCTCATCATCAAAGAAAACATGAGCCACCGAAAATACACTAAGATCTTTGGGTTGCTTCATTGTTTTGCAAACATCAAAACGAACCACTTCGTCATTTATTCGGAATGAAAGTTCATTAGCTCTCAAATCAATGAGCACACTTATTGTAGCAAGGAAAGGGCGCCCCAAGATTATGGGAACCTCAGAATCTGCTTCACAATCCAAGATGACAAAGTCTTCTGGAAAGATAAATGAAGAAACTTTTACCAAGACATCGCATAGAATACCAACAGGTCATTTTACCGACCTATCTGCCATGGCGAGCCTCATATTGGTTGGAGTAGGATCTCCTAACCCCAACTTCTTGTAGATCGATAATGGCATCAAATTGATGCTGGCTCCTAAGTCACATAATGCTTTGGCAAATTTCAAAGATCCGACGGTGCAAGGAATAGTGAAAGCTCCGGGGTCGGCCTTCTTCTGAACTATCGATCGGGTAGCAATTGCACTACAATGATGCACATCGTCTTTCAGCTCATAACTTGCTGCCCTCTTCTTTGTCAAAAGATCCTTCATAAACTTCGCATACCCAGGCATTTGTTCAAGTGCCTCCACCAATGGAACATTAATGGTCAGCTGCTTTAACATAGTCATGAATTTGGCCACCTTCTTCAGTCTATGGGGAAAAGGTGGTGGTGGGTATGGAAGTGTTCTCTCCACGGTTTTCTTCTCCTCTTGCTTCCATTTTTCCATTTTCTCAGGCTGCACGTCACTGGGAGTGACGTCCTTGACGTCAGGACTGGTTGTTGCGGCATCTTCTCCTTTTGCATTATCATCCATGTCCGCAACTTCATCAACCACTTGCTTGCCTTTTGCTGAAGGTTCCAGCACCTTACCACTTCTGGTAGTGATGGCCATGCATGACCCATCATTCCTTGGGTTTTGCACAGTATCGCTAGGTAAAGTGCCAGCCTTTCTTTGATTGAGTGCTGCTGAAAGTTGGCTCAATTGCTGCTCTATTTGCTTGATTGAAGTGGAATGAGAATCAACTAGTTGTTTCATGGAGGACAAATCATTAATTACCTCAGTAACTCCCGCGCTCGTTGCTTCCACTCCTTTCAATAATTTAGCCATCATGTCTTCCATACTTCCAGAATTAGATGTGGTGGTATCACGTCTACTAGGGGGAACGTACAAGCCACTCTTTTCATTGTTTTTCTTCCAACTACCTTGGTCTTTGCTTCCAGATTTATCATAATAGTTCCGACCTTGGTTTCCTTGGGTATTCCCACGGAAACCCCCCTGATTGTTCAAGTAGTTGGCCTCATCTTCCGAATCAGATTCGTCTCTTCCTTTTAGCGCCACAGCTTTCACTTTTTCGGTCTTCCCTGATAATAAATGCTTTGTCAGAAGATCCACTTGCGTTTTCATGTGCGCTAAATCTTGATCACGTTCTTCTTGTCTTCTTCTTTGGTCTGCAGTCATGCCTATAGATAAAGTGGGGCTTGCTACCTCGGAATCCCTGGTATGCCAAGCTCTACTTTGTTTCGTCATGCGATCTAGCATATTGCTTGCTTGACCAAAGGTGAGGTCCATAAAAGATCCTCCAGCTGCGTTATCCACCACTGGCTTAGTTATTGAATTCAAGGCTCTATACAATATCTCCATGAGGTGAACATTAGTCATGTGATGGTTTGGGCATCTCGCTAGCTTTGTCTTGAACCTCTCCCATATTTCATGAAGAGCTTCAGTGGGAAGCTGACGAAAGTTGATGATTTCATCTCTCAATTGTGCCCTTTTGGAAGGCGGAAAGAATCTTTCTAGGAAAGCGTCTCTCAATTGCCTCCAATTTGTAATTGAATTAGGAGTCAGCCCATTCAACCATAGTGTTGCCTCCCTAGACAGAGACAATGGAAATAGACGTAATCGAATTGCATTCTGACCAACACCAGGATTGTCAAAATACTTGCATGTAGAAATAAAGTTGATGAGATGCATATTCGGATCATCGCATGCTAGTCCACCAAACAATCCCTTGAGTTGCAATAACTGAATCATGGTGCTTGTGATGTTGAACTTGGCTCCGGGCGCTAATGGTGGTGGAATTATAGCTCCAGTGGCTCCGGCACCATCAAGATCATCATCATCATCGTCGAAAGCTGGCTGCATAGGTTGGCGATCATGTCTATACCGAGCTTGTCAACCTCTTCTGTTGGCAGGTGTTGTGATTTCAGCATCATGCCTTGGGTTTAGTAATTCGTCATCACCTAAATCCTCATCGTCAGGATTTGTTGCTCGTGCAGGGTTATCAATGTTCTGCTGTTGAACCTGGGTTGCGGCAAGGGCAGCCAATCTTTCTTGTTCCTGTTGAGCAGCCATCCTTGCGATTTCATCTTGTGCTTCCATTCTACCAATGCGTTGTGGTTCAGGATTGATTGGTAATAACGGTTGACCAGAACTTCGAGTATGGGGCATGCACTAAAATAAAAACCTGCAGTAGACAAAAACAAAAACTAAACGTAAAAGTACGAGAATCTTTGACCAAAGGGTCTAGTAATTATCACGAACTTGATTGACACTTGTATTCCCCGGCAACGGCGCCAATTTTTGATAACGCTTAATCTACAGCTCTCGTAGGAGTGTAAAGCGGTCGTTAGAAAATATAGAACCCAAGAGGGTTGGGTGTCGATCCCACAGGGAATAGCTTGGCCAAAAAGTAAGCAAAATTACTAAACTTTTGGTGCAAGTCTCGTAAAAAGGGGGGATTGTAATGTGTCACCAAAATAATTAAATAAAAGCTGAAAATAGCAAAGTAAAAGAGAAATATTGTTACGTAAGTTGTAAACAATGAGAATTGAGGCGTTGGGGTTATGTCCACCTTCTGAGGTATACGTCTCTATTGGCTATGAGTGTGTAGAATTCTGACATGCAACTGCTTATAGAGAATTGTATTCGATGGTAAATCCAGGCGTCTTTCGACCTATTCGAGGATTATTTCACTTTAACTCTTTCGATCTTAAAGCGTGTCTAACGGTACGAATTCTCCAAGAGGTTAGTCCAGTTACGGCACTAGCTTTTTAGTTGGGAATTTTAGGGGGTGACCCTACTACCTTGACATTATCTCTTTTCCAGACAAATAACCTTTCTTTCAAACAAGTTAAATGTTATACTGGCGTATTCTTGCGTTTGCAACCACAAAGAATGTATACTAAGATGAAGAGAATAATGATATAAGCAGTATACGTGTCGCGAACTCACAACCTCACAGCAATAGATAGTATCTCATACGGCTTCCATAACCCCAACAGAGAAGTTTAGTTACCCATGAATGCGAAGGAGATCACGATTGACATTGTTGTTATACCACAAGATTGAGTAATTTCGTGTAGCTTAGGTGGTAGGCGTGAGGCGTGAATTCCTAGGCAAAGTAACGATTCTCTTGTTGTGGAATTTAAGACTAGAAGAGTAGAAGAAGAAAAATAGAATTAATGGAAAGATTAGAAGAGTTGTAGAATTGTTTGTAGTGGAAGATGAGAGGTATGGAAGAAAGTATTGTGGTCTCCCAGATTATTGAAAATCTCTAGCATGATAGGGTATTTATAATACCCATATCCTAATCCTACTAGATAAATAAAATATCTAACCAAATCCTACTAGGCTAATGTAATACTTAACCCAATTGTACTAGGTTAATGTAACATTATCATAATCCAAAAAAACTAATGAAATACATAACCCAATTGTACTAGGTTAATGTATCATTGTCCAAATCCAACTAAGTTACTGCAAATCCCCAAAGTCTTCAGAAATGTTGTTTTAGCCCGGGACAGATTTTCCATGCAGCAGTTTTGGTCCTTAGGCGTGTAAACTCCCTTCCCTTCCTTTGTGAGCTTTTTTTTGCGTCAAGTAAGCCATAAAATGCTGAATTCTGCATCATTTATACCTGAAACTTTACTAATCATGTTCGTTAGCTCATTTACAGGAAAAAGGACTAAAAGTGCATGAAATATATACTTTGTTCTCAAAACTAGGCTAAAATATGGGCAAAATATATTGATATAGGCGTGTAAATTCGCCTATCATCAATGAGGGTTACTCCCAGCTTGTCCTTACTAGTGGCACGGTATTGACACCCTTCCAATTGGGGTTGAAGATTGGAACCCAACTCTATACAGAAAAAAGGTCATGTCGTTTAGATGACTACTTCCTACAGTCTTAGTCTTAGTCTCAGTAAAAGAACTCAGATAGTTCTTCAGATTCAGGACTATCGAATACAGTCACTCAGTTTAGTACGTAACTTAGCTAGTTTCATCAGAATCAGGACTATCAGACACAGTCACTCAGCTAACAGTATATGATTTATATGAAAATCATGTTATAAGTATTCAAACTCAGTAGTCAGTATTATCATAATCTCATTTACATTTATGCATTCATGCATGTATTCTCACATTTATTTTATTCAGTCTGTTAGTATTGTTCATGCATATGAACCCCATGCATTCATCCTACCTCACTTTACATACCAGTACATTCAGACATACTGACGTATACTTTTCTTTTGTGCTATGGTGTTTATACCATAGGTTCAGAAGCACGAGATCTAGAGCATCCTTAGTAGCTCAGCCATTCAGTAGATAGACTAACAGTGAGTCCTTATCATTTGAGGATGTTATTATTGGATTATTTCATTCTTTCAGTACTTAGTTTATTTCAGAAGTTAAAGTTAGTTGGGGACATGTCCCATCAACTCCTTATTCAAAAAGTTTAGAGGCTTTTAGACTAGATATTTAGACTTCAATATTTTCAGTTATTTCAATTTTTTTGGTATTGTTATACCATATTCAGTATTATTATTATTATTTAGTTTTGAACCTTGTGGCCTTTCAGCCTTTTATTCCTTATTTATATAGTATATTATTTAGTGCTCAGTTACAGATATCAGTCATGGGTTAGCTTGTGGTCTTTCGGGGTCATGAGAACTGGGTGGCCTTCCAGGTACCAGATTTGGGGTGCTACAAAATTGGTATCAGAGCCTAAGGTTCAACAGTGTCCTAGGAAGTGTAAAAGCCACATCTAGTAGAGTCTTGAGCGTGGGTGTGTTTCGCGCCACATTTATGTATAGGAGGCTATAAGATGTTTTAGGAACATTTTCTCTCTTTCACTATTCATGTCATGCTAGTGAGCATGAGCTCAAATTTAACTCTCAGTCTAATCTATTTCTCCTTTTTCACTTATAGAACATGCCTCCCAAAAGAAGAAATGGAAATCAGTCAGACCCTCAGCTTGTCCAAGAAGATCCCTTGGATGAAAATTTCTCTTATGCAGAGTTCAGAGATGCATTCATTACTTTCGATAACGAAGTTGCTTCTCAGAATGAACGGCCAACTATTGTTCTAGATAACCCAGTGGACAATACTGATGCAACTAGGATTCGGGACTTTACCCGAATGAATCATCTATCCTTTTTTGGGTCTAAGTCAAATGAGGACCCTCAGGAATTCCTTGATCAGGTTCAGACGGTTAAAGATATCATAGGGGTTACCACTAGTGAAAGTGTTGAGCTATCTACATATCAGTTGCAGGATGTGGATCACACATGGTTCAAACAGTGGAAAGCAGAGAGGGCTATAGATGTAGGGCCTATTAAGTGGGAGGAATTTGCCACTTCCTTCTTAGATAGATTCTTTACCCTAGAGCTGAGATAAGGTAAGGTGTTAGAGTTTATCAACCTCGGGTAGGTCAAGATGACAGTGAAAGAGTATTCTCTTAAGTTTTCTCAATTAGCTAGATATGCTCCTTATGTAGTGGCAGACAGCAGGGCTACGATGAGCAAGTTTGTTTCAGGAGTGAATGATAGTATGGTCAATGAGTGCAGATCTACAATGCTGATTAGTGATATGGACATAACCAGGCTTATTATTCATTCTCAATAGATAGAATAACGGAATATTAAGAAGAATGAGAAGCAGAATAAGAGAGCAAGGATAGGTAGTTTCAACTTTGCTCAGCCAAAATCAGAGGGTGGGAATCGTTCTTAGTTCTACCTAAAGTCATCCGTTCCAGCTCCTTCCTCATCCAGTGCTCCAATTCCTAAGTCAGGAAGGGTAAAAAATATAGGGCGCCAGGCTCTAGATCTCAGGGAAATATTAGCAGTGCCCGAACCAATCCTTTTTGCCAAACTTGTGGTAAGAACAATCAGGGTATTTGTAGAGCTAGTAGCGATGTCTATTTTAGATGTGGCAAGCCAGGCGACATGGTCATATATTGTCCCCAATCAGTCTTTTAGGGTTAGCGTAACAGTTCCTCGGCTTAGTTCGATCGCCCAAACCAGCAAGGTGCCACTTCCAGCACCACCAGTGGGTAATGCCCAAATAGACTTTATGCTCTTCAGTCCTGATAGGATCAGGAAAATTCTCCTGATTTAGTTATTTGTATGTTACATATCTTTCACTTTTATGTTTATGTTTTGCTTGATCCAGGAGCTTCTTTGTCTTTTGTTACTCCTTATATAGCAGTTGATTTTGGAGTTAGTCTCAAAATTCTAGTAGAGCCCTTTTTAGTCTCTACCCTAGTGGGTAAAACTATCATAGCCCGGCGGGTATACAGGAATTGTCCGATTGTGGTATCTCAGAAAGTTACATCAGCAGACTTAATCGAATGAGGTTTGATTGATTTCGATGTCATTCTTAATATGGATTGTCGTCATTCCTGCTATGCCACATGTGACTGCAAAAACAGAATTGTCAAGTTTTAATTTTTGAATGAACCTATCCAAGAGTGGACGGGAAGCACTTCATCTTTCATAGGTCAGCTTATTTCCTACCTTCAAGCACGAAAAATGATTTCTAAGGGATGCGTCTATGATCTTGTTTGAGTTAAGGACACTAGTTTCGAAACTCCCAGTCTTGAATCACTCCCAGTAGTAAATGAATACTCAGATGTATTTCCCAAAGATCTTCCTAGAATTCCTCCATCAGATATCAGGAGTTTCTTGGGTTTGGATGGGTATTACAAACGGTTTGTTCAGGGATTTTCTTCTATTTCATCCCCTATGTCCAGAATGACTCAAAATAAAGTCAAGTTTCAATGGTCAGATCATTACAAGAAGAGTTTTCAGGAGTTGAAGACTCGACTCACCTCAACTCCAGTTTTTTCTCTTCCAAACGGTTCAGATGGGTTCGTTGTGTATGGCGATGCGTCTATAGTGGTTTTGGATTGTGTCCTCATATAGCATGGTAAGTTCATAACCTCTGCCTCCTGACATCTTAAATCCCATAAGAAGAATTATCTGACTCATGATTTTGAGTTAGCAGCCATAGTTTTTGCCTTAAAGATTTGGAGGCATTACTTGTATGGGGTGCATGTAGATGTGTTCACAGATCAAAAAATCCTTCAGTACGTATTCTCTTAGAAATATCGTAACCTCCGTCAAATAAGATGGTTTGATCTCTTGAAAGATTACGACATGAGTGCCCTTTATCATCCTGGCAAGGCCAATGTAGTGGCCGACGCTCTCAGTAGATTGTCTATGGGTAGTGTTGATCATGTTGATGACAGTAAGAAGATGTTAGCTCAGGAAGTCTATCATCTTGCCCGACTAGGTGTTTGCTTAGTCGATTCAATGGAGGGTAGCTTATGAGCTCGAATTGCCATCAGATCGAGCCTCAGTCTATCCAGTGTTTCATGTCTCCTTGCTTAAGAAGTGCATAGGTGACCCAACGGTTGTAGTCCCTATAGAGAGTATAGACATTCAGAACAACCTCTTTTATGAGGAAATGCCATTCGAAATTCTTGACTATCAGACTCGTAGACTGAGGAACAAAGAAGTCCCTCTAGTCAAAGTTCTTTGGAGGAATCAGTCCATTGAGGGAGCTACTTGGGAAGCAGAAGCATACATATGGATGAAGTACCCTCACCTATTCTCTACAAACTTAGAATTATCCTAAGGTAATAGCTTACCCTTAAAGCTTATTCATTTTCATGTTCAAATTTCAGTTACAACATGGTAATCAATTTCATGCTCAGATTTCCATTATAAACTTGGTATCAACTACCATTGTATATTCAGTCTTGTGTTCATGCATCATGTCAGTTATGAATTCGTGCATCAATATGCATGAACAAGTGAATCAGTACTCCCAGTCATGCATCCATGTATCATCTCAGTCATGAAAATATGCATCAGATATGCATGCTTAGTATAAATCTCAGTAAATCTGCAATGCCAGTCATGTACTCATATTTCAGTTGTTCATGATCAGTATATACTTCAGCTTATCATTTCTCCCATCTCATTTAGTCTTATTCGAGTATGAATGTTCCTAAGGGGGAGATATTGTAAGACCTCACAAAATTTCTAAGCTTAATTCATCCTTTTAGGTTTGTCAAAGGGTCTCAGACTTAGAAAATTCTAGCTAAGTTCCCAGACTTGGTTTATTTTTAGTCTTTAAAAGTTGGCAATCCAATTTTGTGACCTTAATCTCCCTTAATGGTTCATAGTTTTGTTGATTCATGATCAGAGAGGTCGATAGGTGTTCCCGGACGAGTTTAAGATTTTTCAGAACTCGTTTAGACCATGTTTGGTGTCCCAAAATAGTGGACCAATATGATCTTGGCATGCCGCATCACCTATCGCGTTGGTTAACATTGTTTCAGGGACTACCATAAAAAACAACTGAGGTTTGGCGCGATCATGGCGCGACGCATAAGGTATCGTATCCATGCCATCGATGAGCCGTGTCGTCGATCGCGTCGTTGCCTAGTTTTTAGTCATTAAATGTTCACATCTTTAAGGTAAAAAGGGTCAATTTCCCACCCCTATATAAACCTATAACACGATATTCAGCAAGGTTGTTTGGCCAAAATATAGTTGTTTCTCTCAAATTCCCTCAAGAACAAGTCTAGGGTTTTCAATTGAAGGTTCTAATCTAGGAGATTCCACTGTTAATATTCAAGAAATTCCATCAAAGGTATGTAAAGTATTGATTCATGTGTTCCTTTCACCCATGAAGCTCAAGAAACCCTTTCAAAAATATAAATTTTGAATTCCAGGTTATGAATTGAATCATATCAATGCTTATGTTGTTGTATGATTACCAAGTTGAAATCTTTAATACATATAATGAAATTATGTTAGCATGTGGTTGGAATTCTTGTATTTGAAGTGAAAAATGTTGCCATGATGTATTATTCTAATGTTCATGCCTAAGCCTCAAGTTATGCATGCAAGGTGGTTGCTAAAATGCCTAAGAGAATAAGAATTATGCTTGATGACTCAATTGTGACCAAATTGATGAATCCATGTTTTACCCTTATGTTCGCAACAACCTTCATGTTATTGTTATATATTGTAATGATTTGGTGGAATGCTCATGATATTAGACTTGCGAAATTATAACATGTTCATATGTATTCGTATTTATGTGTAAGCTTATGACATACAAATACTTCATAAAAATCCACAACGCTTGTACTATGAATTATTGACTATGGTTATGTGTTCAAAAAGTGTCATGTCTTGTCAGTTTCATGCTATCGAGTCCTGGGGGTACTTGTACTCGACAATTAGCTGTGTGCCTAGAGCCAGTGTCAGTTTTATGTTAATCTAAGTCACGCCATGATCAGTAGTATTCTCAGATAGTTTCAGAACTCAGTAGAATTCAGTTAGTTACATGACTCAAGAAAACTAAGTAATCTCATGAACTCAGTAAGTTAACATAATGCAGTAACGTTCTATCAGTCCACGGAACTCAGTGAAGTCAGTCCAGTTCATCTTAGTATAATCAGTTCAGTGTCTATTTAGTTGGGAGTAGGATTCAGAACTGAGCGAACCTAAGGATGAGGGCGCACACTGATAGCAGAGGGTGTGATCATTAGATGCAATCCTTATATTCCAGAACTATGTATCCAGCATAGGTTGAGACATCAACACTGACAGTTGAGGGTTGATGGGGTGGATTAACACTGCCAGTTGAGGGTCCCACCATTCTCCTTTGGGGACACTGCCATATGAGGGTCACTCATAGCTTATCCTTACCAGTGGTGCGGTATTGACACCCTTCCAATTAGGGCTACAGATTGGACCACAACTCTATACAGAAAAAGGGGCATGTCGGTTGGATGACTACTTCCCATAATCTTAGTCTTAGTCTCAGTAAAATAACTCAGATAGTTCTTCAGATTCAGGACTGTCAGATACAGTCACTCAGTTCAGTATGGTACTCAACTAGTTCCACCAAAATTAGGACTGTCAGACACAGTCACTCAGTTAATAGTATATCAGTTATACGAAACTCATGTTATCAGTATTCAGACTCAGTAGTAAGTATTATCATGATCTTATTTACAGTTACACATTCATACATGTATTCTCACATTTATGTTATTCAATCAGTTAGTATTGTTCATGTATATGAACCCCATGCATTCAGCCTACCTCACTTTGCATACCAGTACATTCAGACGTACTGACGAATACTTTTCTTTTGTGCTATGGTTTTTTATACCATAGGTTCAGAAGCATGAGTTCCAGAGCATCCTTAATAGATCAGCCATTCAGCAGACAGACTAGCAGTTAGTCCTCATCATTCGAGGATGTTATTATTTCATTATTTCATTATTTCAGTACTTAGTTTATTTCAACAGTTGGAGTTATTTGGGGACATGTCCTATCAACTCCTTATTTAGACAGTTTACAGGCTTTCAGACTAGATATTCAGACTTCAGTATTTTCAGTTATTTCAGTTGTTTTGGTATTTTTATACCACATTCAGTATTATTATTATTATTCAGTTTTGAACCTTATGGCCTTTCAGCCTTTTATTTCGCATTTATATAGTATATTATGTTGTGCTCAATTATAGATATCAGTTATGGATTAGCTTGTAGTCCTTTGGCGTCATGAGCATCGTGTGGCATTTCGGGTACTAGATTTGGGGTGTTACACCCATACATCAAATAACTATAACTATAAAATAGGTGTCATGGGGAGTTCATGGCTTCTAGAGATATTACTTGGCCTGGCATTGGTCACAGGATGAGGTGACGTCATGAGCATCCTTGTATAGAGTAGTCCAGTAGTGCCCACATTGTGCAAGATCTTGTATGTTGTGCGGGTACCTCCATAGTGACCTGGAACGCCCCGAGTCTGTACCCTAGATGCTATACAATACTAATAATCTCGAAGGCCCACAAGTTAACCCATGACTGGTATATGTTGTAATAACTGTGTAATGGATACTGTAATGATTGGAAAAATAGGCAAAAATATATGCCATAAGGTTCAAATCTATAAATAAATCTGAATGTGGTATCAAAATTCCAAAACTGAATATAAGTACTGAAAAACTGAACAAATGTCTGAAAATACTTAAGTCTGAAAAAGCCTCTAACTTTCTGAATTATGGAGTTGATGGGTCAATCCCCTAACTAACTCCATCTACTGGAATAAAACTGAAGTATTGTAAATAATAAGCATGTCCCCTAACAATGAGGAATCACCACTACTCTGAAAGTTGAGAATCTGAACTGCTAAGGATGCTCTGGAGCCCGTGTGTCTGAACCTATAATATAAGATATCATAGCGTAAAGAAAAGAATGTGTCAGTACTTTGAATGTATCTGTATTCTCAGTGAGGTAGGCTTATATGCATGGGTTCATATGCATGTACAATAATAACTGAATAACATGAGTAATACTGAGTAAGAATACATGCATAAATACATAGACTGTGACTGAGTTGTGTTAATACTGAGTACTGAAATGGAATATTGATAGATGATATCTGAGCTTACAAATACTGTATTACTGATTATCTGAATGACCGTATCTGACAGTTCTGAATACTGTGGAACCATACTGAGTTCCATAATGAGCTGAGGGACTATGTCTGATAGTCCTGAATCTATAAAACTAAACTGAGTTCTATTCTAAGACTGAGACTGGAACTGAGATTGTGGGGGTAATCATCTCATTGACATGCCCCTTCTCTAACAAAATTGGGGTCTAACATGTAACCCCAGTTGGAAGGGTGTCACTACTATGCCATTGGTAAGTACAAGTTGTGAGTTAACCCTCTCTAACAGGAAGCTCTTTCGTCAACCCTCGCTGGCAGGATAACTCGGATGAGAAGTATGAACCCTCATATGTATGGCAGGAAGATATCTCAACTTATACTGGCTACGCAGTTTTGTAACATAGGGATTGCTGCTAAGGGTTAAACCCTCTACTGACAGGAATACCCCCATCCCTGGGTTAACTCGGTGCTGAATCCTACTCCCAACTGAATAGACACTGAACTGATTTCTTGTCTGTATAGGATGAACTGAATGGTTACTGATATTACTGTTTAACTAAACTCAACTGAGTTCACTGAGTTCCATTGACTGATGAAATACTACTGAATTCTGTTAGCTGACTGAGTTTATCGAGGTCTGAACTGGATACTGAATTAGACTTGATTAATATGGATTCTACGGAGTTTTCATGAGTTCGTTGACTGGCTGAGAGTACTACTGATCGTGTCGTGACTGATATTGTTCTATGACTGACCATGGAACTAGGTAATCATCTAAATTTTCGGGTACAAGTACCCCCAAGACTCGATAGGATAAATTAAGAGACATGGCATAACATGAAACATGTAAACTATGAACTTGATCATCATTCATTCATTGGGGCATTTTGACAAACACTTTCATGATATAACTTGCACATAATCTAACTTTGACATGATTTCATTCTCTTAATAGTTCACATGGATATTTTACCAAGCACTTGGTAAGCATAGTATATGCACATAGTATTGAACAACAAATGAGCATCATAATTCATCTCTAATTTCATAAGTCAAGGGTTTATCATGGATTCACTTGAATCTACACACATAATGATCAATTTCACATGAGATATACATATATAATCATGAATTAGGAACTTAATCCAAATAGAAATCATGGTGACATTTTAATTCCAACCATGGAAATCATAATATCAATTACTTGAAGTTCAAAAGTGATTCTTGGACTCCAAGGTTTGAAGTATCCCTTGTATGGACACTTCACATACCTTTGTTAAAGAATTTCTGAAAGCTTATGGTTGAATCTTGAGTTCTTCATTTGAAGTTAGATCTTCTAGGGTTTTGTTTTTGAGCAAATTTGAGAAAGAATGACTAAATTTGCTCTATAGGGAGTTTAATTTTGTGTTTTGGGGGATGAGAGTCGAGGGAAAAAGACCTAAATACCCCCAATAATGTGTATTTTAATGACTGGAAATTGGGTTACGGACAAGCAGGAAGACGCAGAGCGTCGATGGCTTCGATGCAATAGACAACATGTCGCGCCATATACACTTTGATTCACTAAAATTGGACGTTGTAGCTGGGAAAAATAGTAATCAACGCGATAGTCAACGCGGCGCACCAAGATCGAATTTTTTCACTTTTTTGGGATTCCAATGGAGGTTCAAATGATGTTCGAAAAATATGAAACTTGTTCTTAAAAAGCTACGGACATTTCCTGATCATGAATCTACCTAAACATCAATATTTAATGGACGTAAAGGTTTTGAAAAATGACTGCCAACCTTCGTAGGTTAAAATGACACTAAGTCTTAGTACTTAGCTAAAATATTCTAAGTCTGGGACCCCTTGACAAGCCTAAAGGACTGAATTAAGCTTAGGATTTTGCAAGGTCTTACATGACCCCAACTGGTAAAGCATGAAAATCCTCAAGGATGCTCATCATCTCCACTTCCGGAATGCATCTACAACCTGCACAAATTCAGAATTGGTAAGGTTCATCCCATACAAACTTCCTTACCTCATGCTTAAATTTCTTTCTCTGCTGGAAGGAAAGATCTTCTAGAGTGAGATCACTAACCAGGTAATTTGCAAAGTCAGAAAACCATGGAATTAGGTCTTGTGATTCTACCAAAATCTGTTTGTCTGGAAAACTGTCATTGATTTCAATACCATTCTGTACTTTCTGCATTACTTTATCCCCAAGTCTGGAAAAATAACTTGCAACTTGATTCTCTATACCCTTTTGATCTTTCACCTCAAAATCAAACTATTGAAGTAAGATAACCCAGTGAATCAATCTAGGCTTTGTATCTTTCTTCGCCATCAAGTATCTCAAGTTTGCATGATTTGTATACACAATAAACTTAGAGACAATTAGATGAGACCAAAATTTCTCAAAGTCAAAAGCCACTACATGTATCTCTTGTTCAGTCACCATATAATTCTGTTAAGCAGGTTTTAATGCCTTTCTGACATAATAGATAGGTTTCAATATCTTTTCTCGCCTTTAGCCTAAGATAGAACCTAAGGTAACTCTGTTTTCATCACACATTATCTCAAATGGAAAGGACCAGCCAGAAGACATAATAATATGTGCAGACACCAGCCGCTCCTTCAAGAACTCAAAAGCTTTCAGTCAAGCCTCATCAAAATCAAACTTCACCTCTTCATTAAGAAGTTTTCATAAAGGATTTGCAATCCTTGAGAAATCCTTGATGAATCACCTGTAGAAACTTGCATAGCCTAAAAGACTTTGAATTTCCTTAACTAAAATTAGTGGTGGGAACTTCTCAATGACTTCAATTATTGCCTTATCAGCCTCTATGCCTCTTTTCAAGATCTTGTGCCCAAGCACAATTCCTTCTTTTACCATAAAGTGTCACGTCTCCTAGTTAAGTACCAAGTTGCAATCCTTACATCGATACAGAGCATTGGCTAGGTGAATTATATAGTCATCAAAAGAATCACCAACTACAGAAAAATCATCCTTAAATACTCCAATGGTGTCTTCTGTTTTCTACCATTTTAGAGAAGATGGGCATTGGAGCATTGCATAACCCAAATGACATTCATTTGAATTCAAATATCCCATATGGGTAGTTAAAAGTTTTTTCCTTATGATCTTCGAGATCAATCATGTTATGATTGTACCCTGAATAACCATTTAGAAAAATATACCAGCCCCTTCTTACAAGTCTATCCAACATCTATTCCATGAAGGGCATTAGGAAGCGGTCCTTATGGGTCCATGTGTTTAACTTTCTGTTGTCCATACACACCTTCCAACCTATGACTGGTCTCATTGGAACTAGCTCATTCTTGTTATTAGGCACTACTGTAATGCCACCTTTCTTTGGGATGCATTGAACAGGACTGACCCACTTGATATCAGCAATGGGATAAACAACACCAGTGTCCAACCACTTAATGATCTTTCTTTACTACCTCTTGCATATGAGGACTAAATTGTTGTTGATGCTCAGTAGTAAAGATACATTCTGGTTCAAGTTGGATCTTGTGAGTGCAAATTTTTGGTGAAATACCCACAATATCTGCAATAGTCCAACTTATAGCTCATTTGAACGTCTACAATACAGATAATAACGCCTCTATCTCAGTTTCTATAAAATAAACAACAATAGTCACTAGGGCAATATGTTGTTGGGCCCTAAGAAAGAATATCGCAAATAGGGTGGGAAGGCATTCGACTCCAATACTAGTGGTTGTTCAATTGATGGACGAGAGATAGGAGTAGTTCTATTCTTCAGATCTAGATAAAGCTTCTTTAGAGCATATGTATATGAACCTCTCCCATATAGAGCACCAACTATCTCATGTACTCCTCAATTTTATCACTATCAAAATTCATAATCATTGTGGCTAGTGCTTCAAAACCTAACCTCTCTTCAATTGGAACTTTCACTGTATCAACTTTATCATCAATGGTGTCTATGGCAGACACAACTCTCATATCATCTTGTTACCATATTGAATGGCATGCATTAAAGATTACCTGTTAATTATTGATGTTGAACCCTATATTTTCTAACTCCATATCAATCAATGACCTACCCATATCTAGGAAGGGTCTGCCCAGGATGATAGGGACTCAAAAGTCCACCTCCCAATCAAGTACCATGAAATGATCTAGGAAAATAAAATACTCCACCTTTACCAACACATCACATAGAATACCAACCAGTTTTTAAATTATTTGGTCAGCCATCAATAATCTAATCGATGTTGGTTTAGGTGCTACTAACCCTAAATACTTAAATACAACTAGCAACACGAGATTAATACTTTCTCTTAGATTACATAAGTCCAAAGAGAATTTGAAAGACCCAATAGTGTATGGAATGGTGAATGCTCTATGGTCTTCTTTTTTCTATACTAACAATATAGAGGAAATATCACTACGAGCACACCTCTGATCTCAAAGTGGCCACCTCCTCATGTAGTACCAATAATTTAGTCACCAATACCTTGCAAATCATGCTCCCATCTAGGCCTCAAAATTCATAATACAATCATGCATCTCTCTCATGAATCGTTCAATGGTGATCATCATCCTACCCTTAACTCTAGCCTCATCAGCCTCTAATATGGTTTAAACTCATAACCTGATCTAACTAAATAGTGTAGTAAACTAGGTCTTTATTTGTGTAAGTAGATGAGCCAACTCCAACTATTGCTGCACTATCTACTTCAAGAAATTATAAGGCACACTTATAAAACCAATAATCATCGGGTGAGTGAGCAATGTAGAAGTTGAGACTAGTGATGACGTAGAAGTCCAGGTTGGAGTTGATATGCCGGAAACCCCTTCAATTCCTGTAGTAGTAGTAGTCTCCACCCATTGACTAATCATATAAACATCCTCAACTGGTGTCACCCTCTTAACCTACTCAGTCATTATAGAAGGCCTCTCAACATGGGTCGGACCCAAAAAGTAAATGATTGTTCTCTCTATAGTACAATTGGGTTTTCCGCAACCACAATCATCCAAATATTTTCCATGTGTGTCACCTGAAACCTCTAATAAACCTTTAAAATAGGCAACACTCCATCCATATAACATAACCTCTGTACTAAACATGGGAAGGAAAGGGTGTTGAACTCTCTAAATGTCCTCTCGTGGATCTCAGTCCATATCTACCTAGTAAATTCAATATTATAACTAGCTAGCAAGTTGGAAATTAGTACATCTCTGTCCTAAATAAGTATGTTATCCAAATATTTCAAACTCAAATGGTTCCTCACTGCCATACACCAAAACTTTGCTGCAAAGTACAGTGATGCCATCTTAATCTCATCCTTCCTCTCAACCCAAGAGGCATCAGTACCCAACTTTATAATATTCTCAACTATCCATCTATCCAAGTCTACTTTTTGTTCCCTCGACTCAACATCCCTCATCGTATGCCTACTCCTCACCAGTAATAATCGATAGTCAAACTCTTCGGTGGTGGTTGGTACCACAAACTCTATCCTAAACAAGACTTTTCTGATAGTATACTTTGAAACATCAAACCTAACCTCTCTGACTAAAGTGTGAATTAGTGGGGGTTATTCTATTCTTATCCCCTTAGCTGGGATAATCATATAGATCAATGTTGCATATGAAGTATAGAACTCCCAAATAATCTCCAGGCAGTAAGAACCTAAAGGATGGGCCATCCACCTAAGTTGATATCTCTAAAAGGCAGCCTACATGTCTAGAGCACCTACCAAAGCAGCTATCTCAATTTGGGTCTTGTCCATAATACCAATCCATGGTTGATACTGCTTGATAATAGTGTTATCTATATCATAAAAACTTTATATACCGTCTATACACTATCTCAAATTAACCGGAGCTAGTGGGATTACGAATATGTATATGAAGTCTAACTCCTGAGTAGAAGATGTTGAAGCTATCGCATTGAGTACCTTGAGTTATCGAATAAATCTCTAGAAGAACCTGAGTTAAATAATCACCCTCATCATACTAGGGTGCTAAACCTGATGTTAACTTACTATCAACTGAATCCAACTCCACCTCATACTGGGATTCAGTTGCATCTTTATCCTTACCAGAACATCTACCTAACTCATCCTTTCCCTTATCAAAACCTAATCCTAACTGATCATCACCCTCATAAGATTGGAAAGAGTGGTGGTGAAGTTTTTGCTAACTTCATCTGAGGCCTAGTCTACACAAAATAGGATGGTGAAGGTTTGGGCTCTTTCTGCGGTGTCTCTAGTGGTGTGAGTTGAAAGTCTGACTCAACAATAATTGTTGTGGGTTGAAAGCAGACAAAAAATATGCTCTGGATGCATAGGTATATCCTGACTATATGTCTGTCCTCGAGTCTGGCGTAGGATCAATGGTGTACTATTCGGACTAACTGGATACTCCTCAATAGATCCACTCTGCTTAGGAGACTCATCTCTTAATCGAGACTGTACTATTTTCTTTGGTGTATTCTTTGGTGACATAGTGCCTGTAGGAGTTGTTAGTGATTGAAAATACAATACGGGAACAAAAACTGAGAAGAAAATTGACTTCTCAAGGCAAAGGCTACCTACGACCCCTACGCAAGGGGTCGTAGGTAGTCGTCGTAGGTACTAGACAAAGCCTTGAACCTTTATGGATTCAAATCTAATACCTACGAGGCCACCTATGAGCTTGTAGGTACAATTTTCATGCTAGTAGGTGGGTGCTATAGGTTCCAACTAACGGTATGTCAAAATTTTCCCAAAAATCCCATCCAACATAGATAACATTCCAATATTTAGATCAATTTCAAATAGTACAACATAAATCACTTTAAATAGAACATGTATTTCATACACTATTTGCATTATTCAACATCTAATTTTAATGTGACCACTGGCTTCCTAATTAAAAAATCATGCATATACTAGTTTTTACAAGTTTAAGGCTTCACTTATTTCAAGAAATATGAGAATTGCATAAGTTCAAGTTTATTGCAGGGCAATCTCAAATTTGATGTTCAAGAACAAATTTTTCAATTGATTTGCAACCAAGAAAACCTTACCTTGAAGTGAAGAATGTATAAGTAAAAGTTGAACAATTTCCTTAGCCTTAATCTCTGAACATTGCGTGCAAGTGGGGTAAGGAATAGTTGGGTTTTCTTTTATATAGAAGAATAGAATTTGAAGAGTTTGAATTATAGTCGAGGTTTTAAAATTAAAGAGGTGGGGTGTCAAAGGGTTGGATCTTGGGTAAAATAGGCATGGGGTGTCAGATCGGGCTGGGTCGCATGGGCCCAACAGATTTTTTACAAAAATTTACCCTACCTATATACTCTACTTATGGACAGTTGGTAGTAACTACTCCCCGTGGGTAGGGGTTATAGGTTGGTTTCTAAGACTTCTTGGTCTATGATTTCTATGACCCTAACCTACTGGGTCATAGATACTAGCTACGTAGCTGTAGGTACTACCTATGGGGCCATAGGCAGGGTTGAAGGTAGAAGTTTAGAGAGCCAAAATTTTCTTCTTATTTCCATGACCCAACTTATATGTCGTGGGTTGGACCTATAACCCAGTAAGTAGGGTCGTAGTTCCACTTACATACACTTGTCAAAAGAAATTCAATTTTTTGTCATTGTCTAGGTGTTTCTTCATGTTTTAATCTACAAAATAGAAACAACATGAACACTAAAACCTTGAGTTGCCTCACAAGCAATGCTTGATTTAATGTTGTGGCATGTCGTGGCTATACTGGATACTTAAAATTTACCAAGAAACCATGGATTTTCGCCCATGCAACATCTAATTTAATGTCGCGACCCAACTCAACTTCCTTGACTACTCAGACTTCGCCAAGGCTAACATCCTCACACACTTTCAATTACTCCATGTTTCCCCTATAATGCGTACCAAAATATTCATTCACCTTGAATGGGGCATCACCATCTAATTTTAGCTCAATGCACCATGTGGAAATACTCTAACCATAGTGAATGGTCCAAACCACCTATACTTCAACTTTCTAGGAAACAAGTGAAGTCTCAAATTATACAATAACACTATATAACCAGTCTAGAATACCTTTTTCTTAATCTTTTTATTATGGTACAACATCATCCTTTTCTTTTACAAGGCTAAACTTTCCTAAACATTGAGGCAAAACTCATCTAACTCATTTATCTTACATATTCTCAAATATGTGGCATCACTCCATTCAAAATTAAGCTTCTTCAACGCCCATAGTGCCTTATGCCCAAATTCACCAACAAGTGGAATGCATTACCGTACACAAGCTGATACGGAGAGGCACCTATTGGAGGTTTGTAAGTTATCTTATAGGCCTAAAGTGTATCATCTAGCTTTTTCGACTAGTCATTCTGATTGGCATTCACAATCTTTACCAAAATGGACTTGATCTCATGATTGGAGACCTTAACCTGCCTACTTGTCTGCGGATGGTAAGGTTTTGCCACCTTACGTTTCACACCTTATTTCTGATGTAAGGCCTTGAATAGACTATTGCATAAATGGGACCCAATGTCACTAATGATAGCACGTGGAGTACCAAACCAAGATAAAATATTTTTCTTTAAAAATATTGTGACACTTCAACCCTCACTATTAGGAAGTGAAACTTCTTCCACCCACTTTGATACAAAGTTTACTACCACCAAAATGTACATCATGCCATCTGAACTCACAAAGGGGCCCATAAAATCAATACCCCATACATTGAACAACTATATCTCAAGAATAGGTGTCATGGGATCCCATGCTTCTGCTAGATATATCATTGCTACTGGCATTAGTTTTAGACACAAGCATAATCATGTGCATCTTTATAAATCGTCGGTCAATAGTAACCACATTGCAAAATCTTGTGGGTCGTATGAGTACCACCATAGTGACTCCTAACTGGAGACAAATGACAAGGGTTAAGAATGCTCATTATCACAATTTTGGGAATACAACTCTGAATCACATCATACACATACACTCAAAATAATTAAGGCTCATTACAGAAAAAAATTTGTACCTCATACATAAATCATTTTTTCTATTCAAACAACATGTCCTCTGGGATGAGATCACTTTCCAAATAATTAGCAAAATTAGAAAACTAGGTGATTAAACCTTGTGATGCTACCAAGATCCACTCATCTAGAAAATTATCATCAATCTCAAGCTCATTCCCTACTTTTAAGCATTGCCTCCTCTTCTAGGTGGGATAGGTGGTCTACAACCTAATTTTTTGTGCCCTTCTGATCCTTCACCTCAAAGTCAAACTCTTACAGCAATAGTACCCATCGAATCAACCTAGGTTTTGAATATTTCTTTGCCATAAGGTACCTAAGAGTTGCATGGTTAGTATGCACAATGACTTTTTTCCCAATCAAATAGGACTAGAGCTTTACAAAATCAAACACCACCGAAAGCAAATCATGTTTACTAATTGTGTAATTTTTTATGAGGGGTTGAGTGATTTGCTGGAATAATATATAGGATGAAGTATTTTCTCACGTCTTTGGCCTAGGACAGCTCCTAGGGCTATACCACTGGCATCACACATCACCTCAAATGAAAGAGTTCCATCTGGAGACACAATGATACAAACAAAAATCAACCTCTCTTTTAGGCACTCAAAGGCCTGGATACAACCATCATCAAACACAAACTTCACCTTCTTCTATTATAAACTGCACAATTGATTCATAATCTTAAAAAGTACCATTATGAACTACCTATAGAACCTTGCATAACCTAAGGAGCTCTGAATATTTTTTACAAAAATCAGCTAAAGTAATTTTTTAGTTACCTTAATTTTAGCCTGTCAACCTCTATCCCTTTCATTGAAATCTTGTGCCCAAGAACTATCCCCACGTTAACCATGAAGTGATACTTCTCCCAATTAAGAACCAAGTTTCACTCTTCAAATATCTAAATTGCATTATCCAAGTGTGCCAAACGATCATAAAATGAGTCACTCATATTTGAGAAATCATCCATAAAGGCCTCTGTAGTATCCTCCATCACATCAAGAAAGATCGACATTATACAATGATGAAAGGTTATGGAAGTATTACAAAGTCTGAAAGGCATCCTCTTGAATGCAAACTTACCATATGGACATGTGAAAATGGCTTTCTCATGGTCTTTGAGAAAATAGAAATTTGAGTATACCTTAAACAACCATCAATAAGACA
The DNA here is from genome assembly GCA_030864215.1 of Capsicum pubescens. Lineage (NCBI taxonomy): Eukaryota > Viridiplantae > Streptophyta > Magnoliopsida > Solanales > Solanaceae > Capsicum > Capsicum pubescens. The sequence continues at coordinate 184,476,303 of CM061538.1, forward strand.
ATACCATCCTCTACTTGCAAGACGATCTAACATTTGGTCCATGAATTCTATAGAAAAGTGATCCTTCTGCGTCCAAGTATTCAGCTTTCGATAATACATACAAACTCTACATCCCATGACTGGACTCATGGGAACTAACTTATCTTTCTTATAAGGGACCACAGTGATCCCACCCTTCTTTGTCACACACTGAGCCAGGCTCACCTACATGTTAGTGGTAACAGGGTAAACTACACCAGTATCTAACCACTAGATAATCTCCTTCTTTACCACCTCTTGTATAGGTGGGTTCAGACAACACAAATGCTAATTCAGGCACACAATCTGATTAAAGTTGAATCTTGTGAATGCAAATTCTAGGTGGAATCCTGTTAATATCTATAATAGTCCAACTAATGGCTCATTTAAACTTCTATAAAACTAAAATCAAGGCCTCAGCCTGTGTATCCACTAAATCTACAGCAATGATAATTGGAAAAGTATCGTTGGCCCTAAAAACTTCATAATGCAAATGAGAGAAGAGGGCCTTCAATTCCAAGGCTGGTGTCTCCTCAATAGATGGCTGACCTAGTAGGGTTGCTCTGTTATTCACAATAAAGATCCAACTTCTTTTGAGCATAAGAATAAGAACCTCTACGAACAAGAGTGCTCATTATCTTATCATACTCATCCATACCATTGCTATCAAATTCCATGATCACCACTGCTAATGCCTTTGTACCAAGTCTCTCCTTAATAGGTGCAATAAATGCATATTTATCTATAGTGTCAATCATACACACCTCTTATATGTCTTTTTGTTGTCGCATCGACTGATACATATTAAAACTAACATATTTATCATTGAGCCTAAATTTTATCTGTCACATCTCTGTATCAACCAATGCCTACCCGTGGCTAAGATGGATCTTCCTAAGATAATAGGGACATAAAATCCATCTCACGATCTAGAATCACAAAATTATCTAGGAATATGAAAGAGGTTACCTTTAATAATACATCACACAATATGCCAATCGATTTCTTTATAGTAAGATCAGCCATCAATAATCTCATAGACGTCGGCTTAGGTGGCCCCAACCCTAACTGCTTGCATACAACTAGCGAAATCAAATTAATACTACCTCCCAAGTCACATAATACTTATGCAAAATTCAGGGACCCAATAGTGCAAGGAACAGTAAAACCTCTGGCATCCTCTTTCTTCTTAATTAAAATCGAGAAGAAATAGCATCGAGTGGTTCAAATTATCAGTGAGCTCAAAACTCACTATCCGCTTCTTAGTCATAAAATCTTTCAAGCACTTTGCATAACCAGGAATTTTATTCAAAGATTCCATAAGAAGGATATTGATAGATAATTCCTTCAACATCGACATAAATTTTATATATTTCCCCTCTTTTTTTATGTTTCTAACTTTGAGAAAAATATGGGGGAATGGAATAGGCTTTATTACTGGTTTGATCTCCTTACTCTTTCCTTTAATAGTATCAACTCATTTCTCTATTCTCGTTATTTTCTGTGATGTCTCAGCATTAGTTACTAACTTCTTACTTTTAGTTATGGGTGCATCGTCAATATCAACAGTATTATTCTTTACATCATGAACAACAAGAATAAGTGGATCAATAGTCGCCTTACCACACTGAGTAGTGATGGCTACGTAGTGGCTGTCGTTTTTCGAATTCTAAATTATATTTCTATAAAAAGTACCCGGTTAATGCTAATTCAATGTAGCCAAAATCTGACCAAACTGTTGCTCAAGTTTCTTAATTTCAGTAGTATGTGATTCTATTTTCTGGCTCAATCCTAAAATATCTGCCTTAATCTACTTAAGAAAACTCTTTTGGCTTTCTGAACCTTTTACAAGCTTATCAAGCAAGCTTACATCATAGAGCCAGCATCATGGTTCCCCAGTGGAACATACAGACCACTCTTCTTCGTATAATCATCATTTCACCTCCAGTCACTACTTTGCTCTCTGCTCCTATCCCTATAGTAGTTTCGACCTTTATTACCTTACCTAGAATTCTAAAAGTCCTAATTGGACCCTTGTCTCTTGGATTAGAAACCCTCCATCTCTTTATCAAAGATCTTTGCTTACTCCTCGGAATCAGACTCGTTATGCCGAAAAGATTTGCCTTAAGAACCCACTAAACTTACCTTTTCTTCTCTCATAGTTTCAAACTACTTTGTAAGAAACCCAATCTACATTCTTAGTTGTGCTATCTCTTGATCCACTATCTTATATAGGGCTCTCTACTTACTAGAATCACCAATAGCATAAATGTCGACTCCCTTATCTTCCTCCCAAGTATGCAATTCTTAGTAGGTTTTGGTGACCTAATCTAAGATTTCCACAGCCTGATCCCAACGAAGATTCATGAAAGCCCCACCAGTAATAGTATTTGCAACATCATTGGTGTTTACATTTAGGGATCTATAGAATATCTCGAGAAAATTCCTTCCTGAAATTCTATGATTCGTTACATTCATCAACTTTTTTTTTAATCTCAACCAAAACTCATACAGTGCCTCTGAATACAATTGTATTAAATTTTAAATCTCATCCTTCAACTGTAGCATTCTAGAAGGCATAAAAAATCTATCAAAAGAATTGTGTCTACAACTAATTCCAAGTGATAATGGACCCAAACGGTAGTTCTCCTGAGTATGATGTCACTTTGCTTGTAAGAGAGAATTGGAATAACCTGAGTCGTAAGGCTTTCTGACTCATCCCTGATAGATTATACAAAGTGAAAATCCCAATAAAATTAATAATGCACATATTTGAATCATTCGTAGGCAAACTAGCAAACACACCATTCAGATAAAGCAGTTGAATCATTGCACTTGTGATGTCAAATTTTGCTCCTTCAGGAAACTATGGAGGAACGTTAGCTTCTGTCTCAATCGGTTCAACATACTATAAGTCTTCTTTTGAATCTTCATATACAGAAAGGTAATGATAAATAGGTTGTTAAATTTTATGTCTTCTAAGTCTATCCCTGTCAAGTGTTGCTCGACAATTTGTTACCTCCTGTCCAGCCATTTCCTCAAATCACCAGAATAGTACTAACCTCGTATTATCTTCAGCTAACAACCGGTTAGTAGTTTCCTCAAAATTTTCATGGACAACAGTTGAAGGTGGATGAATCCATGCATTTGGATCATCCTGAAGCCCTTCGTAGTGAGCTCCATGCTAATATTTTTCCATCTTATAATTCTATTATAAGGTTCATTCAAGCTTAGTATCATATAGAATTGAGGGATTTCCTTGACTCCTAGTGTTGGTCATACACTGGCATATACCCCCCAAACATCAGACAATCAAACACCAACAACTTCAACAACCTCAATCAATTAATATGTAACCGTATTCTCTTACAACGGTGCTAAAATTTGTTGTCACCCAAATTACACCTTCTAAAATGTATAATATGGTTTCTTGTCAAATATAAAACCCAAAATGACTGGGGTCGAACCCATAGTAAATAAGAAAAAAATCAATCTGAAGATCGCTGATATAGCTGAAAAGTACATAAAGTAAATAGGGGGGTTTTGTAAGAACAGTAGTAATAATAATAATTATTGGAAAATAGGGTTTTTATCAGTATGAGACGATCACTAAGATTGTGTTCCCCCTGACTTCTTAACCTGCAGACTTATAATGCTCGTCAAACTATCTTGGTGTCTTGAAATACAGAATCTAGCAAGTTATGCATCACTAAACCGTCTCTCGACCTCGATTTGGGTAAATCTCACTAAAATCCTCTCCGTCTCAGAGTGTCATATTACTAACTCTTTTTTTGTATCCCAGATTAACTATCTCCACGGTCTCAAGTTAATTAGATCCAGTTTGGTAGCTTCAAATTACTTTTGTGATCTTTTTTTCCAAATCTCAACCTCTCTTTTGAGTTGGTATTAAATATAGGCAGGTTCCTAATGACTGTAGACTTCAAGAAATCAATCAATTCAAAGAACTCCACAATATATGCAAGAATACCAATTAAGAATAAATTTGAACTTTCTCTACTTCGTCAATGCATCAAGGTTCTCACAATCCTAGTTATGGGGTTTACCTGCTCATCATTGTAAGAACACACATAGAATTCATAATTGAAATCGTATGAATGATCTCATAAATAATTAAGAATGAAAACCAAAATCTCAAATTAATATCAAATCCTAAAAGTCATGAACAAGAATTCCAAGATCAAAACTATATCTCAGAACTCAAAATAATGTAATAAGTTTATAAAGTGTGTAAACTAATAATAAAATATTAAAATGGTATTTATAGTTACACCATAAAACCTATCCCAAATAAAGAAGTAAAATAAGGTCAGCACCAACCTATGACCCCACTAACGGGTCCTAGGTAGTACCCATGGTCCTTAGGTGGGTTTGTAGGAATCAAAGAATTCTTCATGCTTCAGATTACTTACTTACGAGGGGTGCCTACGGGGCCGTAGATACCGCCTCAAAGGTGGCTGTAGTTGAACTCAGACTTCAATTTCCCTTTGCAGAACTTCAGGACTTCTAACTACGGGGCTGTAGGTACTACCTATGCATCATAGGTATCTTTCGTACAACTCATAAAATAATATGTTTCTTCAGAACTTTGGATCCTACACCTATGTGACCCACCTATGAGCCCGCAGGTAGGGTCTTTAGGTAGCTTTTCCGCTTCATTTCATCATTTTTTATTGCTCTCAATTCAAACCCTATTTTCCTGCAAAATAAACATAAAAGCACATCATATTTAATAAAAAGATCTAAGTACTTACATAATTTTTCTTGTTTTAAATATCGAAAGTGCCATGAAACTATGGCACATCAAAATTTACCCTAAATTTCCTATCATATTTGAATTTTACTATTATTATGTTTTAGTTCAGAAAGGTTTACTAGAGGAAAATGATTTTCTTGTTGAAAAATATCTCTTTCATATTTGTTTAATTCTTTCATGAAAATAAAGGTTTGGACTTCTATAAATTGAAGACTTTCTTTCTCATAAAACACAATAGAATTCAAAATATATTCAATAAAGAGTCTTGTTAGGGAGAGATATTCTCACTAGAGTTGTTATGATTTCTTTTATATTAGTTTTTCATATCAAAGAAAATAATAATATGATGGCTTTAATACAACTTTATGTATTAGATTTATCACATTATAATTTACAATTATTAACTTTTGTATGATGCCCTATCAATTTAAATTCCAACAAGTGGTATTTGAGTCAATGTTTCAGTGGTTCAATGGCTTGACTAGGTTGAAGAAAGATTCAAGGCTTGTGAAAACGAAGCTGTAATTAATTTGATGATAATGGAGATTTTTAATCAAAAAAGAAAATTGTCCGAAGTACTATGTGTGGAGAAAATAAATTTCAATCATATTTTCAACAATCCTGCTACAGATTTATCTTTTAAAACATAATCTATTTTCAACTAATATTTACTATAATGTATGAGGTCAACTTTTAACCCTGCTCACTTAACACAGGGCTCAAATATTATAAAAGTCATGCTCTATTTAATGCACAGGCTCCAATTTTAACACATATCAAATTTTAATAATGGTAAGCAGCAATGATGTATGAAAATTATGTGAATAATGTAGATCAAGATTATTTTACCAGAAAATTTAGGTGACAGAAAGATTTGTTAAGGTTTGCCCTGAATTTTTTATATTATTTGGATTTTACTCTAATGGTGTTTTACTAAAAAAAGGTTTTCGAGGTAGAAAAGGTTTTCTTGTTGAAAAAGATCTTTTTTCATATTTGGTTAATTCTTTATTAAAGTTTTAGACTTCTATAAATCAAACATAATTTCTTTTCCATAGAACACATTAATCCACAATATAATTATTAAAAAGTCTTGTTTAGACGGAGATTTTCTCTCAATAGTTTTTATGATTTTTTTATATTATTTTTCTTATGTAGGTCAATTGGCAAAACTATATAATAATCTTATGATTATAATATAGTTTTATGCGTCGGCTGATTTATCGTGACCATAGTTACAATTGTTAGCTTCAACATCACGTCCTATCGATTTTGATTTTCAACAATATGCTCCAATATGCTCATTCGAGAGTCACTTGATATGTTGGATCACTTAAGTGACTCTCTATAAGACATCCCTTACTACTCAAACTTTTATTTTATGGTATTCTTTTAAATAAAACTTTGGTTTACATCTTCATGTATATATTTCGTAAAATATTTATTTTACGGTATTCTTTTAAATAAAAATTTGGTTTACATCTTCATGTATATATTTCGTAAAATATTTATTCATTTGTGTCCTCATTCTCACGGTTTCACACCAATTCGTCACCACTTAATTTTTCATATGTTAACATAGACTAACGAGGTATTACAAAAACTCTTCAACGGAACAGGAAAATTTTGTACTCCGAACATTTGATCACTATCCAGTGAGTTCTCGTATAGACCATATCTAAAATCACTTATTTGAGCTAATAGCTATGGAGGGATGAAAGGAACCATAACTCATTTCTGGAAATTTATTCTCTGAACTTTAATTCTTCAATACTTTAGATTTTCTTCAATCTTGAATCAAAAAAAGAGGAGAACATCAATTAGATGATTAAAAGAGATAAGGGGCTGCCTTGGACGAGGACACCCTTAGGGCTATCTCTAAACCATACATTGTTTTACTTACCTTGGGATGAATAAAGAAGAAACCTTCAAGAATCCTAAAGGTAAAGGGCTGTAGTTTCTTGAATTTGAGACGATAAGAGAGAGCGTAAATTAACTTACAAAATATGCATGTAATGACGAGAGAAAATCCGCAAAGTCTTAGCCTTAAAACAACATTTGATCGCCCCTCTTTTGACTCGATTTTGGGCCATAAAATATTATACATATGATGCACCTATTTGGTCCTTGAATTTTGGTCTTTCACTCTTGAATTTTGGTCTTTCACTCTTAAATAGGTAATGTACATACTGTTGGGTTCGAAATCGAGAGGGCGTCGTGCGGAAGCTTTTAGTCTACAAACCATAAGACAATAAGTCAGATGATAAAGAAAAACATAATACTAAAAGGCATATTATTGATATGGTTTGGCCAAACGACCTATATATTAAAAATAAAATTGAAAAACCTACAACTTATTGGGAGAAATTTCTCCCTAAATCAAAAATTTTTAAAGACTACATTGTGGATACTATTGTGTTATGGTATGAGAAGAGCGGTCTTCTATTTATAGATGATCAAAACCTTTCCTCCAAGAAAGAGGTTTGTCAAATATGGAAAAGTTTTATATTTTCCACTTAGGAAAAGTAAAAGTAATTATGGTATTATTTTTATTTTTCTTACAAGAAAATTAAAACTTAAATTTAGTAAGAAATTCAGGGCAAAAACCCTAACAAATCTCCCCTTTTTGGCTTGATTTTCTGGTAATATAATCTTGATCTTCCTTCTTCACATGATCTTCATATATCACTACTAGTTACCATGATTAAAAATTGATATGGGTTAAAAATTCAAGCCTTATGCGGTAAAAATAAAAGCATGAGTTGATATTATTAAAAGTGGAGCCTTGAATTTGAGACGATAAGAGAGAGCGTAAATTAACTTACAAAATATGCATGTAATGATGAGAGAAAATCCGCAAGGTCTTAGCCTTAAAACAACATTTGATCGCCCCTCTTTTGCCTCGATTTTGGGCCATAAAATATTATACATATGATGCACCTATTTGGTCCTTGAATTTTGGTCTTTCACTCTTGAATTTTGGTCTTTCACTCTTAAATAGGTAATGTACATACTGTTGGGTTCGAAATCGAGAGGGCGTCGTGCGGAAGCTTTTAGTCTACAAACCATAAGACAATAAGTCAGATGATAAAGAAAAACATAATACTAAAAGGCATATTATTGATATGGTTTGGCCAAACGACCTATATATTAAAAATAAAATTGAAAAACCTACAACTTATTGGGAGAAATTTCTCCCTAAACCAAAAAATTTTAAAGACTACATTGTGGATACTATTGTGTTATGGTATGAGAAGAGGGGTCTTCTATTTATAGATGATCAAAACCTTTCCTCCAAGAAAGAGGTTTGTCAACTATGGAAAAGTTTTATATTTTCCATTTAGGAAAAGTAAAAGTAATTATGGTATTATTTTTATTTTTCTTACAAGAAAATTAAAACTTAAATTTAGTAAGAAAATCAGGGCAAAAACCCTAACAAATCTCTCCTTTTTGGCTTGATTTTCTGGTAATATAATCTTGATCTTCCTTCTTCACATGATCTTCATATATCACTACTAGTTACCATGATTAAAAATTGATATGGGTTAAAAATTGAAGCCTTATGCGGTAAAAATAAAAGCATGAGTTGATATTATTAAAAGTGGAGCCTTGTGCATTGAAATTGAGCACAGGTTAAGAGTGGAGCCCATGCATTAAAAATAAATGCACGAGTTGAAAGGATCCCAAACATTGAAAGTAAGCAAGGGTTAAAATTTGGAGCCCATAAATATGGGTTGAAAATTGATTTTGATTTTAAAGATGGATTAGCAGCAGGATTGTTGAAAATTTATTCAAACTTTTCTCCACATGTAGCTGGACAAGAAATCTTCATTATCATCAAATTGATTACAAATTAGTTTGAACTGTCATGAACTTGTCTTCAACCTCGTTTTACCAAATCATTGGATCTTTAAACCATAGGCTCTGATACCACTTATTGGGTTCGAAATCGAGAGGGTGTCATGCGGAAGTTTTTATTTTGCAAACCATAAGACGGTAAATCAGACGATAAAGAAAAACATAATACTAAAATGCATATTATTGATATGGTTTGGCCAAACGGCCTACATATTAAAAATAAAATTTAAAAACCTACAACTTATTCGGAGAAATTTTCCCTAAACAAAATTTTTTTAAAGATTACATCATGGATACTATTGTGTTATTGTATGAGAAGAGGGTCTTCTATTTATAAATGATCAAAACATTTCCTCCAAGAAAGAGGTTTGCCAAATATGAAAAAGTTTTATATTTTTCTTTCAGGAAAAGTAAAAGAAATTATGGTATTATTTTTATTTTCCTTACTAGAAAATTAAAATTAAAATTTGGTAAGATAATCAGGACAAAAACCCTAACACATACTTTGTTAATTAGTTGCAACAAGTAGCTCACTTATTTTATCCCACTTTCCAAATCTTAATTTCTTTAACTTCTACTTAGACTTTAATACTCGGATATTTGAATTGTAGGTTCAAATATGGGATCGTGAATTAAAAGGGACAAATTAGTTACTCAATTAGGTGGGAGTCGTTCAAGTTTTAAAAATTAGGTGAAAGGGATAAAAAAAAATCAATTTTTTTAAACATTTTCGCTCCAACAACTAAAAAGGTTGTCTCAAAAACTATAGAAGTTGTCTCAACAACTATCAAAGTTGTTTGACAACTTTACAAAGTTGTTCAACAACTATCAAAGTTGTTCGACAACTTCGCAAAGTTGTTCAACAATTGTGTAAAGTTGTTGGACAACTTTGATAGTTGCTAGACAACTTTGATAGTTGTTGAAACAACTAATTCAGTTGTCAAACAACTGTCCTAGTTGTTTAAGCGACTCTATCTTTTTTAATTTAATAATATTATGGTTCCCACTTGTCCCTTTTTTTTTAATTAAAGACTTGAGAGGTCCCACTCAGTCTTCTTTTTCTATTTTCTTCTAATAGTTCAACCTATCTAGAAAAATTGAGCGAAGGGTCCAGAAGTGAGCGGAAGGAAAGGGAGTGAGTGTGTCACAAGGCCAGAGAAGGCAACTTCTGACACATAAATGAAGGGATCGAAGAGATTATGGCAGATCATGTTCACCGAGAAATGACCCAAAATTTTTCAACTCATTTTTCTCTTCAAATACCACCTTAGTTTCTCAAGTTCAAATATTCCATTGATGTCAACTTAGTTGTATATATGTTGGACAGCGGTGGATCCAACCTTCTATTCGGGGTTCGGCCGAACCCCTTTCGACAGAAAATATACTATTTATACATGATTAAAATTATTTTTTATGTGGTTATAGTAGGTGTTGAACCCCCTTCGACTAAATTTTCTTTGAATATGGAATCCCTTAGTTGAAATCTTAAGTTTCTTTGAATATGAAACCCCCTTCGTTGAAATTCTGGCTCCGCCTCTGATGTTGGAAGATATGGGGTATTACGGGATGAGGGAGGAGGCAACCTCCGGTGGAGCCTATCCATTTGTAGCATGGGCCATCAATGGTAGCACACGATGTTTTCTGCGAGGGGGTTTTTTCTTCCTACATGAGAGATTCTAAAGTTGTTTTTGTAATATATTTGTTGGGCTGTGCTATACTACTATTATAAATGCTGCAAGGAGTGCAGGACTCATGTGTTCATTATATGCTTTACTAATTCCGCCATTTGAATTTGTTTGGTTGGTTGATCTTAAACTAAGGATAGGTTGAATGTACCAAATATCTTTTTATCTTGTGATCTTAAACATGTCATATAGAAAGTTGAAATTAAAAAGTAATAAAAAAAAAATATTTATAAGAAATACTAAAAAGAAAAATAAGATAAATAAATTGAAAAGGAAGGGAGTATATAGAATTTTTATTTGTTTAACCTATCTGATCACTTGTCGAATTTCTTTTTCTTGCTTTTGTATTATAGGTTGGCCAACTTGGCAATATTTTTTACCTAAGCTCTGTGAATGATTCTTGATACATAAATTCAACACATAATAGGGATGAAAGATTCAAAAGTTTATGTGACTAAATATTTTGCACTAATGTAATATGGTCACTAAAGGTTGCCTACTGTAAGATAAGTAAAGTCACAAAGCTATCCTTTATCTCAGTAAATCTAAACTTTTCATCATTTTTAGTTTACATCTTTCTCATTTTTTATCTCTGTTTCAATTTATATGACATTATTTAACTTACCATGATAGTTAGAAAAGACAAAAAGACTTTTAAAATTTTGATATAACACAAGGAGTGGACATTTCTGTGACTATGAATTACTCCCTCCGTCCCAAATTTTGTGGGTACCTTTTGGATTTCGAGACTCAAACAAATCTCTTTTTGATCGTAATTTTTTCATAGATACATACATATGTATATGTATATGTATATGTATATGTATATGTATATGTATATGTATATGTATATGTATATGTATATGTATATGTATATGTATATGTATATGTATATGTATATGTATATGTATATGTATATGTATATATGTTTAAATACTTTGAATTGTCAATTATTGTTACTTATAGTACATTTTACGTAATTTCTAAATATGTAATTTTTGTTCAAAAAAATAAATAAAATTTGATTGCCGGTCGAAGTGACAGTGAAATTAAAATATTTGACTCTCCAAGCTCGAACTTTGCTACATAAATCAGGACAAAGAAAATATCTCATAGAACGGAAGAATAATTTGAAATTGAGCGAAAATATCCTCCATTTATTTTTTGGCTCAAAAATATTCCTCAGTTTATTTTTTGGCTTAAAAATACCCCTCTTTATTTTTTATCTCAAAAATATACCTTACTTTAACAGAGTGCCACCGAGCATACCATGTGAAAGAAAAATTGCCACATGTCTAGTCCTTGTCAGCATCTCATTTATAAAAAAGGGTCAAAAATACCCCTGAACTATCCGAAATGAAGTAAAAATATCCATCTGTTTGTTTTTTGACTCAAAAATAGCCCTCTATTTTTTTTTACTCACAAATACCCCTATTTTAATGGAGTGCCACCTAGAACACATTGTGGCAAAAAATTACGACATGGTCAAGCCACACCAGCATTTCATTTAATACTCAGTCGATCCACTTAATTATCCAACTTAACATCCCATTTAATACTTGTACCTAATCCATCTTCAAAAAATTTAACACGTCTTCAATGATAATCTCTCAAAAAATCGATGTAGACTAGGGATTTGGAGGGGGAAAAAACGCGTGTACATGAGTTTAGATCTTCCATATTCTTTGACATGATAAAGATGGGTTGAGTTTCAACCCATGTACTAAGGACTTTGTGTTCTCTCAAACTTCCTAGTCTGCATCGATTTTTTTGGGGAGAGTTCAAGTAAAATAAAGAGTGGACCTATCTTTACCTTTTACTTATGAAAATAGGTTGAATGTTTTGAAGATGGGTCGAGTACGGGTATTTAATGGGATGTTAAGTAGGATGGTTAAGTGGTTCGATTAGGTATTAAATGGGATGTTGACCTAGACTGGTCATGTGAAAAAAAAATTGTGTGGTATGCTTGGTGGCACTCCACTAAAGTGAGGAGTGACTGTGAGCCAACAAACAAATCAAGGGATATTGTTTAGCCAAATAAATAAATAGAGGGTATTTTTTAGCCAAAAATAAATGAAGGGCATTTTTTCTTCATTTTAGATAGTTCAGGGATAGTTTGACCCTTTTTCATAAATGAGATATTAACATGGATTGGTTATGTGGTAATTTTTTTCTGTGCTTGGTGGCACTCCATTAAGGAATCAATGAAAGAGTAAAATCAAAGGAATCTTTAGAAACCAACTCAAACTCTTAGAACGAAATGCATGAAGGAAGTAAAGATCTCCAAAGAATGTCCTATAGACTCCCAAAGATAAGAAATGAACGTCATCATTTTATTCCACGGGACTCTACTAGATACTTGATCTTGTACCAATAATACCGGTGAACCTAGTCCTCTAATACCAATTTGTCATAATCCAATATTTGAGTCATGATGGCACCTATTTTACCCCACCAGTAGGTAAGCAAAACAATAGATGATACAATCTAAATTACCTCTGGACCATTGGATATGATGCTCATGAAGTTAGAGGTGTTTGGCGATGCCTTAGCGTTATTAGAAGGGGACAAAGGATGGAGATTACCTTCAAGAAGGGTCAAGGAGCCTTGGCAAGGTCCAATGGAAGAAAAAAAGTCAGGAGAGGCACGGAAGGGACATACACCCTACATGTTCCCAAGATTTTCCCAATATGCACTTGATCTGCTCAAGTGGATGTCAAACAATGACATCTGTATGCCATCTGCACCCATGGTGTGTCCCATATGCTTGAGCAGATGTCAAGTGGGTTGACTTGTTCCTTTTTTTACAAATGGGTCACTTTTGGGCCCATAAGTTATAATAATTAACCATATACTATAAATAGGATTTCTCTGTCATTTTGAGACCAACTTTGATGCTAATGAACTTTTACTCTCTTGTGAGTGTGTGTGAGATAGAATTAGCTTGCATTGGATTATCACTTAGAAACTTTGGTTGCTTGGGAATTCGATTTCCTTGTGGTCAACGCACGATTTACGTGCTTTGTTTGGTTTATTTAATAGAGTATTGAGGGTTTAATATACCCTTTGTTTTCTATCAATTCCTTTTATTGTGTCTATCTAATTGCTATATTATCTATCTTTTTCTTTCATTTCCTTGTTTCTTAGTTTAATTTTTGATTTTGTAGTTTGTTTCAGTATCATTTGGTTTCATAGAAAGGCTTAGGATAGTCCTAACGATTCTAGTCTTGGGTTAGATATCAAGAAATTTGAAAATAAAAAAAAAGTTTCTAAAGAAAAACCCTCAAAAAAAATTATTTTCTGAGTCCTTATTGTTGTTTCTACACTAGATTTGTTCCATCTAGTGATATTTTGGTTATAACTTGCTCATTTGGTGTGCTTTATAGAGTGTTGGAGTAAGCCATCGTTATTGAACTTGTTCTTGAAAAAATAGTGAAGTGGGTACTTGGATCTTGCTCATTAGGTGTTGGTTTGTGGGTTAAAAAGTGTTGAAATGTGTTTCTTACACCAAAAGGACCCTAGATCTAAGTTATGGTTCTATTTTGATAAGTTTCAAGATTTCACCATTTTATTTCTTGAATCTTGATGAAACTAGCAAGTGGGTTCAAAAATTTGAAGAAATTGAATGAAAATTGAGGCTTAAGGTTATTTGAAATGTGTTTGGGAGGTAGAAAGGAAGTTTGGGTTCAAAATTTCATCGCATTCGGAGAAACGGTTAAAGAGTCAAAAACTTTGGTGTTCACAGTGTGCTCGACCTTAATATCTTCAATAGGAAAATTCATCTCAAAGTTGTTGTTTGATCCAAGAAAGAGGAAGAAAAATCAAGAAAAAATGTTGATCTAAAAGCATATCCAAAGGGCCCAAGGAATATTCTAAAAAAGAGAGGCAAGGAGGCCCCCAAAGAGGACAATTTTGGTCATTTTTTAGTTATCCTAGGGGCATTTGTGTCCAAAGTGCACCTGACCTACTTGAGCATGTTAAAAAAGTGGCATTTGTGTGCCACTTGCGCCCAAGGTGGACCCAACCTACGCCAGCTTTCTCCAAAATGCATTCCAAGCCTTCCAAACTCAGTTTTGCTCAGGTTTCATCATTCTAGTTTTGTTTAACTTCATATTTGGATTCATAAATGCTAATTAATGACTAGTAATTGATCTATTAGTTGATTAATTAGTTCCAGAGCCTGTTTCTTTTCTTTTTCCATTATTATTTTTTTATCTTTTGTTTTCGCTGTTCTTTCTTTATTAGAGTGTGTTAATTTGTTTTTGAGTTTTCTTTTCAATTTCAAACAAGAATCCATTCCTATCCCAAACCATAATCGATACCACGTATTCCAATTGGAGTATAAATGATCTACCAACACTAGTGACGCCAATTAAGAGCAAAGAAAATGGTGTGTATTTCGAGGGATTGTGAGGTTGATTTATTAACTCTAACTTGTTTGTTATTTTTTTTATTATTTATTTTTTATATGCAATGGATCTGGATGATGACAACCCACAAGTGGTGGATTATAATGCTTCAAACTCAATCTTAGCCTCAATTGAACCCTTGAGTCAAAGAATGGAATCCATGAATCAAAGAATGAAATCCATGGAAAGCTATTTCACAAGGAGAATGGAAAATATGGAAGGCTATCTACATTCCATCACCCCTTCAAACTCTCATGCCTCTACTAGTGTACATGCCCGAAACACTTCCCCTACTATGACCCCGAAAACCCTTCACAAAATGTACCATCCTCAACCACAAACCCATGAACCCATCACACAAACTACTAATATTCATATAATCAAAATCCTATATGTACAACACAACCTTAATAAGACCATAAAGTCCCATAAAACCAAGAACCACGCACTAAATACCCTAAAACCAAAGACTACCTCGAGCCTCACTTAACCAACACCCATCACTCCGAGTCCCGACTAACCACAATAAACCAATCCAAGTTGAAGATGTAGGTGATGTCTCCCAAATTACATCTCCTAAAAAGTATAACATGGTCACTTGTCAAATATAGAACCCAACAAGGTTGGGGTTAATCCCAAGAGGAATAGGACAAAAATTTATCACGAGCTTGCTGATGCAGATGGAAAGTACAAAAGATAAATGGGGGGTTTTGTAATGATAATAGTAATAGTAACAATGCTGACTAATAGGGCTTTTATCTGCATGAGACGGATCACTAGGATTGTGTTCCCCTGACTTCTTAACTCTACATCATGCCGTCAGACTATCTTGGTACCTTGCATGCAAAATCTAACAAATTATATATCACCTAAACTTTTCTCAACATTATTTTGGGTAAATTTCACTCAACTTATCTTGGTATCAAAGAGTTGCATTACTAACCCTTGTTCTGGATCTCAAATTAACTATCTTCTCTTGGTCTCAAGTTAATAAGATACAGGTTGGTAGCTTCAAATTGTTGTTATGATCTCCTTTTCCCAATATCTGACACTCTCTCTTTACTTAGTATCAAATACAAGAGAGTTCCTAACATTTGGAACCATTAAGAAAGTAATAAAAGCAAAGAAACCCACAACACATACACGAACACCAATTTAGAATGACTTTGCACTTTCTCTGTTTTGTTAATCTATTAGGGTTCCCACAATCTTAGTTATGCGGTTTAGCTGCTCATGATTGTAATAACACACATATAATTCATAATTGAAAGCATAAAAATGATCTCACTATTAACAAGAATGAAAATTGAGAACTCAAAATAATATCAAACCCTATAAAACAAAAACAAGTCCAAGATCAAAAGTGTATCCCAGAACTCAAAAAACAATGTAATAAATGTATAGAGTGTGTCAATTTCTTAACCTAACTATGAAACACCCAACAAGCATTTATAGATATATCTGAAACCTATCCTTAACAATGTAGGAAATTTGAGTCAGCACCAATTTACAACCCCACTTATGGGTTGTAGGTAGTACCTACGGGGCGTATGTAGGTTCGTAGGAATCAGACAGATCTTTAGATTTCAGAACCCCTACCTACAAGGGGTACCTACGAGGCCATAGGTAGTACCTATGCCTAGTAGGTAGGGTCCATAAGAGTCAGAACTCCTCAACAACTTTCAAAGCTTCAGGACTGCAACCTATATACCCAACCTACGAGCCCGTAGGCAGGGCTCATAGGTAGACTTACTCCTACTTTTCTTTAGTTTTTGCTTCTTCTATGCTTCGAACTCTATTTTTCTGCAAAGCAAACACAAAAAAATCATATCTAACAAAAATGCCTAAGAAATTGCATAGTTTTCTTTATTTTAAGCATCAAAAGTGTCATGAAATAATTGTACATCAACACCCTCAACTTAAAATATTTGCATGTCCTCATGCAACTAACACACAATAGAAATACATGATACTTAACTAAAAGAAACCTAAGGAACCTACAACGATCAACTCAATTTAGCTCAAATTTTATGACACAAAGAAATCAAGTGATGGAATTATATTAGCAACAGACAACCAAGTGTATATGCAATTGGCACTACCCAAATAGATAAGATGTTACCAATACAACCCATGTACCCTCACAACAAGCAAGTCCCAACTCCAATAGTATAATAATGCAGGTCAACCTAAGGGACTATATGAAGACACTCACGGTCTCAAAAGAAGTTCCAACAATATGTATAAAATACCATAGGCTTGCCCTTATTTTTTATACCTTAGTTTTTCGGACAGTTAGACTAGGATCACTATAGGACTTTTCTAGGATTGTAATGCAGGATTGGGGATGGTATGTTACATATGGATATAGTGACTTACCCTCTTTGGCATTACACATACTTTATTGTCTCCACTACTTAACCATGTTTTCTTTATTTCTCCCTTTTTCTGCTTTATTACTTATTCGGATTGGGTGTGGATTTGTTCTTTATTTGCATTTGTTTAGTTCTCTTTTTTCTTCTTATTTTTTATTTTTCACTCTTTCCTACCATACCCAACCCTACTTTCTTTTTTGTCATTCAACACCCTTCTTAATACTAATTTTCAGTTATGCACCCCTATAATAGCCATCCTCAGCTTAGGTATTTGCCTGAGTTAAGGTACACAATGTCCATGGAGGGACCATGGCCAAAACAGGTTCATTATAATTAAACAGGAAGGTGAAATGGTAAAAATAAGAAAATAGGTCAATTTATGCTCAAATTAGGGATCAAGGGATACTTATTCGCATTTGGTTGGTCTTTTAGGCTAAGAGTGAAATTCAAACATGGACTATGATCATGTCCTAAAAAACTATCGTACACCCTAGGAAAGACTTAACTGGGCAAGTTATAGATCAAATGCACAAAGTAAACTAAGTAATATGCCTCACACACACATTGTATAGGGTTATATTATCAACTACTACCTATCCAGTTCATGAAATGCTAGGATTTTATTATTTTGTCCCTAATACTAATGCCATTATAAGATTCAAATGATGGTCACATGTATATTTACACACACAGTTCCCAAAAGTCTTGGAGGGGTATCATATTTTTCAAACACTTAAAAACACAAAACAAAACAAGGCAACTGCACTTAGGTTCCTTATTTTTCTTTTAATTAAACATAAATAACACATAATACATATCAAGACATGGCATAATATCTAAACATAATGGTTATATTATGTTAACACACTCTTTGGAAAAGAGAAACAACAAGAAAAAACCCAAAAGGACATCTTGACCAGCAGGTATCCTTACCCTCATCAAATAACCATGCATTTTCCCCAATGCATTAGTATACCATAAAGCAAGAGAGTTAGGAACATACTCGTGGAACCTTAGGTGCATAGATCTGATGTCAATCACAAATAACATGAATTATCACAAATATAAAAATAACAAGACACCTTGGGTTCCCTCTCAAGCAGCGCTTTATTTAATATCGTAGCATGTCGTAGGGACCTTGATGAATCAGACTTCATCAATATAGCCATAAGGTTACCCTTCCAAGGGTCAGTAACAGTGTTTATTACCAAAACCACCCTTACGTTAATTAGTTATTTCCTAGTTCTTGTGACTTCCTCATTATTCATCCTAAACTTTAGCTCACCTCTTTCCATATCTACCAATTCTCTAATTGTGGCTAAAAATGGTCTCCCTAAAATTATTGGAATCTTAAAATCAACCTCACAATCCAAGAAAACAAATTCATCCGAAAAGATGAAGTTATCTACTTCGACCAACTCATCAAACAATATGCTCATAGGCTTTTTCACTGTACGGTCTGCCATCAATAACTGTATCGTCATGAGTTTGGGGGGTATCAAACCCACTTAATTGAACACTTATAGTGACATCAAGTTAATGTTTTCACCCAAGTCACACAAATCCCTGGCAAGTCTTGATGACCCAATCATATAAGGAATTATGAAGGCACCGAGGTCACTTTTCTTCTACATGAGATATCGAGAGATAATTGCACTAAAATGATACAAACCACCAACATCCTTATAACTGATAGTTCTTATCTTTGTCACTAAATGTTTCATAAATTTCGCATAGCCAAGCATCTTCTCTAGAGCTTCAAGAAGAGGGATGTTCACACTCAACTTCTTCAGCATAGAAATAAACTTCTTATACTTCCCTTCTTTGGATTTTTTCTTTAATATTTGGGGAATATGTGGAGGAGGTCACAGAATTGGCTTCAACACTGGTGAAACCTCCTTACTCTTACCTATATTATTATCAACTTATTTTTCTACACACATCAATTTTTGTGATGTCTCACCATTATTCACCAACTTTTCAGTTTCAAGTTTGGGTGCATCATCAACCTTTACGGTATCATTGCGTACCTCATCATCTTAAGGCATAGGTAGATCAATAGTATCCTTACCTCTCCAAGTAGATATGGATAGGTAGTGAATGTCGTTCTTTAGATTCTGAATGATATTGCTCGAAAGAATGCCTAGCTGAATCTAATTTAATGTATCCAATAGCTAACCAAACTACTATTAACATGCTTAATCATAGTAGCATGCAATTCTACTTTCTCGCTCAATCCTAATATGTCCTCCTTAATCTCCTTAAGGCAATTTGGTTATTTGAACCCTTAACCAGCTTAGCAAGTAATGTTTTCATCCTCGATTCAGTATTATGATTCCCCAGTGAAACATACAGACCACTCCACTCATGTCCCTATAACTATTATTGTAATAGTATTGATTATTAATTCCCATGCCTCGAGTTCTAAATGTGTTAATTAGACCCTTTGGCCCTTCGCCCAAAAACCCTCCATCTCTCTTTCTAAGTACTTAGCCTCCCCCTCTTTATAAAACTCATTATGTATAGAAGATCTACCTTGTACCTTTGACCATGAACTAAGATAGGGTATCTAATTTCACTACTATATATTAAATAAGCCACAATTGAGTTCTAATATAGTCGTTCTACCTAAAAAGTGGGTAGTTAATTTAATTATGCCTAATTACAGTCCCATAATCCGCTAAAAGACCCAAACCATGATAAATATATCTTCAAGACCTAATTCCCACCTTAAAACTAGCACAATATCATACTCATACTATAATTAAGCTCAATCTATAACAAAGGTAAACCTAGCCTACCAGGGCACCGTAAAAAGCCTAGTGATGTCCACTAAATCAATGATTTCCCCTTTCTAAGATGCCTCCGCAGAATAAGATGCTATCAAAATGGTAATCTACTCATCAATATGGGAATAATGGTACCCATATTGTATTTTTATGCTTTGGTTCCAAAATCAAATCAAACTCTCATGTGGAGCCTGCTTGCAGAATCATACTTCCAAAGACATCAATATGGCCTTCTATGCTCAAGGAAAATTTACCCTCAAGAATAGGTAAATTCAAAGCTCAAATGGTACCACAATCTACTCAACAAAAATCTATGAACTTTAGGAATAAATTGAAGAACTAACAAAGAATTTAACGAAATATTACCAAGATTTCAACTAGAAAATGATAAGTCCAAGCTAACAAGTAACCCAAAATCTCCAAACAATTACTCTCCTAATTACCCACACTCTCTAAGGTTTTAAATCTTAAGACTTGTAAAAAAAGAGGTTAAAACTAGGTAAGAGGAGTATTTAAAGGCCTCCCATGTGTCGCTTAAGCAACCACTTTATTGCTTAATAAGTCATTGCTAAAGCGCTAGAGTATCGCTAAAGTGGCATCGGCTTGGACTGGCTTACCGCTAAAATGGACAACTACAGCTAAAGTGACATCCACTTTAGAAAGAACACCAGTGCTAAAGCATCTCAATTGGGTAAGCCATGGCCGCTAAAATAACTGGTTAGTTTCTAAAGCGACTGAAGATGCCCAAATTACACCTTTGAGAAAGTATAAAGTTGTTGTCTCCCAAATATAGAACAAAACTAGGATGGGATCGATCCCACGAGGAATAGGTCAAAAATCTCTCAAGACCTTTTTAATATAATTTGATATTTCATAAATAAAAAAGAAAGTTTTGTAACAATAAAGGTAACAGTAACAATTGCTAGGTTAGTAGGGTTGTTATCAATATGAGACAATCATTATGATTGTGTGACTTTATAACTCTACAGGCTATTCATTCTTTTCA
Organism: Capsicum pubescens; assembly: GCA_030864215.1. Lineage (NCBI taxonomy): Eukaryota > Viridiplantae > Streptophyta > Magnoliopsida > Solanales > Solanaceae > Capsicum > Capsicum pubescens. The sequence goes on from CM061538.1 coordinate 184,497,214, forward strand.
AACTATCTCGATGACTTGCATGCAAAATCTAAAAGTTTATGTATCACCTAATCATCTCTTGATCTTGATTTGGGTTAATTTCACTCATCTCCTCTCGGTCTCAGAGCATCACTGATGTTTCGGCTTTCGACGGATTATTTTGCATTTTTTCTTGAAAAGTTGTATGTTTTCAAGAAACTAAGGTTGCGTTTAATGTTGGTTTTTAATGTTTCAGGGCAAGGATTAAGCTGAAGAGAAAGTCTCAGAAAAGTGGCAAGAAAATAATTTTGACGGTCAAAATAGTGGATCGTCAGTCTTGCGATGGATCACCAACTTGATCGCCAGACCTAAGCAAAACCCAAGACTTTAGGACCTGCAGCAACGGACTAAATGATGGACTGTCAGTCTTGTGATGGATCACCAAATTAACCATCAGTGTTATCCAGAACCAGGCTCTATAAAGGACTCAGCGACGGACCAAATGGTGGACTGTCATTCTTACGACGGACCACCAAGTTGGCAGTCAAGTTCATACAGAACCTAGATCCCTGAAGGACTTAGAGATGGACCAAATGGTGGACCGTCAGCCTTACGACGGACCACCAAGTTGGCCATCAGTCTTATCCATAAAGTGACCTTCTCATATCAGCAGCAACGGACCAAATGGTGAACCGTCAACCTTTAGACAGACCATAAATTTGGCCTTCACTTTAGACGTGAATTTTATGATTTTGAATTTTAAATCTTGTTAGCTGAGAACATATAAATACCAAGTATTAGGGTTTAGTAGGGGCCTGGGTCTTTAGTTTGATACTCTCTTTTCTATTGAGAATTTGGTATTATTTTTTCATTGAGATTTGAATCTAGAGATTGAGTCTTAATTATTAGTTTTTATATTTTCCATCGAAGATTGAGGAGAAAAATATTGTGACTTTTGTAAGTACTCTTCTAAAATTATTTATGAACACCAATATAACCTTGATTTATGACGTGAAGATGAGTAGCTAAACTCCCATAACTAGGGTTATAGGATCCTTGATGCAGAGATCTATTTTGGGGTTGCGAATGGTTTTTCTTTCTAACATTTATCACAATTGCATGAATCATTCTTCATTTTAATGACTTCTCTTGGTAGCAAACTTGAGAAGTGAGCCCGTAAATTCCACTTGTCTGACAAGAAAGTGGATGTAGGGAAAAAAGTAATTCATATGAACTCCATAGGTTTACCCTTTGGGTAAACGGGTTGATGCCTTAACAGGATCAACCCTCATGAGAGTGTTATTAAAGAATGCATGAATCCTTTAAGTTCGAGAGAAGTAAAGGGTGAAACACTCATTGGGTTGAGAAATATGTGGGTAATCTTTAGAATTCAATAATTCTTGCAATTAGATACATAAGTTAGAATTCAAACTCAAATTCACAACCATAATTGTTTGAACATCTTGGTGAGCATAAATCTAGTTATTTCATTCTCGTTGGAATTACAACTACATTTACTCTCAGTAGCTGGACTTCAGAATAACACAAATACAAAAGAACTTTGTTTATATTTCCAAAACGCCTCTTTATTTTAGAGCCTTAGATTAACAGTCTAATAACAGTCACAATACTTAGTGAATATGGTATTCCCTGTGGGATTAGACACCCAACCCAGTTGGGTTCTATATTTGAAAGCGACCACTTACTTTTTTGTAAGAGAATGGTAATTTGGGCGTATCAAATTTTGGCACCGTTGCTGGGGAATACGGTTGTCAATTAAGTTTGTGTTTGTTAATTAAACTTGGTCAACTTTCCCAAATTTTATTTTTATTTGTTGTTTTTGTTTCTGCAGGGGAATTGTTGTGTATGCCAAGTATAAGGATATCGGGTTCACCGTTATTTCTAATATATCTAGAATCGTAACTTATTGGCAGAATGACAGAACCCCAAGATGCTGAAAGACTAGCTACACTTGCTAGAGCTTAATTAAATCTGCAGAATTATGGCCAGCAGGCACGTCATCCTAACCCTGACGATAATGATTTAGGGGATGATGACTTGTTGTATCCTACTAATCGAAGGTGTGCAGAGAATGTAGCTGCACCAATAAACAGAAATGTGAACAGAAACCATCCTTTCAGGGAGAGACCTGATTGTCAAGCAGTTCAATTTAATCTTAATGATGATAAAGATGGAATGGACGGAGATGGTGCCATTGGAGATATTATTCCGCCATCTCTAGAACCAGGAGCAAAGTTTAATATTACCAGCACAATAATTCAGCTTTTTCATCTGAAGGGGTTGTTTGGTGAAATCCTGAGAGATGATCCCAATATGTATTTAGTGAATTTGTCACTATTTGCAAGTCCTTTGATAACCCAAGAGTGGGACAGAATGCTATCCAATTGCATTTATTTCCATTGTCTCTATCTGGGAAGGCAACATTATGGCTTAATGAGCTGACGCTCGATTCCATAACCAACTGGAGGTAATTGAAAAAGACTTTCCTAGAAAGGTTCTTTCCATCTTCTAGAAGGATATATTTGAGGGATGAGATCAATAACTTTATGAAGCTCCCAATCGAATTCCTTCATGAGACATGGGAGAGGTTTAAAAAGAAGTTGACGCAGTGTCCGAACCATAATATGACAGATATTCATCTGATGGAGACTCTTTTATCGGGCTTTGAACTCTATTATGAAGCCAGTTATTGATAATGCTGAAGGGGGATCATTTATGGATCTCACATTTTAGAAGGCCTCGGAGATGTTTGACCGGATGACCAAATAAAGCAGAGCTTAGTATACCAGGGATTCTGTGGTAGCAAGGCCTGCTGTGTCTATTGACATGACTATGGAGCAATGTAAGAAAGAGCAAGAATGTAATCAAGACATGGAACACTTGAAGACACAGATGGATCTATTGACCAAGAATCTATTATCTGCAAAGACTGATAAAGTAAAAGCTATTACGGCTAAAGGTAGAGATGATTCTGATTCGAAAGTAGAGTCTAACTATTTGAATAATCAGGGGGGTTTCCGAGGCAATAGCTAAGGAAATTAAGGTAGAAACTACTACGACAAGGCTGGTTATAAAGATAAGGAGAAAGGAAATTGGAAAGGTAAGAATGATAGAAGTGGATTATATGTACCTCCTGGAAGCAGAGATAGTGCTGCAACTAGCTCTGTCAAGATGTCCATGGAGGGTATGATGGAGAAATTATTAAAGGGAGTTGAATCTACCAACTCTGGAGTGACTACCATGAAGAGCAATTTATCTTCTATGAGTCAGTTGATGAACTCGCACTCTACCTCTATCAAGCAGTTGGAGAAACAAATAAGCTAGCTCTTGGTATCTTTGAATCAGAGGAAGACTAGAACATTGACAAGTGACACTATTTAGAACACGCGAAATGATGTCTCTTATATGGCTATCACTACTAGAAGTGGTAAGGTATTGGCAGACCCTACTGTGGGTAAGCCCGCAGTTGATATTGTAGCCAATGATGTTGAAGACGTAGGGAATTATCATCCGGTAGAGTCTGGGTAATCGTATAAGGTTATTGATGACACACCACCCCACAGTCAGCAGGTTGACGAGTTGGAAAAGAATAAGGGAAAGGAGGCTGAAGTAGTGGTTACCACTCTTCCAAAGCCACCTCCTCCATTTCCTCATCGGTTGAAGAATAAAGTCGATGACATAAAGTTAAGGAAATTCATGGATAAGATGAAGTAGCTGACGATTAATCTACCATTGGTGGAGGCATTAGAGCAGATGCTCAAGTACGTAAAGTTCATGAAAGACCTCATCACGAAGAAGCGGTCGGTTAGTTTTGAGTAGATGTATATTTTATATCATTGTGGTGCTATTTCCACGAGGTCTCTGGTGCAGAAAAAGATAGATCCAAGAGCATTTACTAGCCCATGCACTATTGGACCTCTTGACTTTGCAAGTGCTCTGTGCGACCTAGGAGCTAGCATCAACCTGATGCCGCTAGCTATTTACAAAAAATTGGGTTTGGGAGATCCTACACCAACTAACATGCGACTTATGATGGAGGATAGGTCGGTCAAACAACCTATTGGTATTTTGTATGATATGTTGGTGAAGGTTGCTAGTTTTATATTTCCTGCGGATTTTGTTATTCTGGATTGCGAGGTGGATTTTGAGGTGCCCATAATCTTGGGTTGACCTTTCCATGCAACCGAAAGTGTGCTGATTGATTTGGAAGTTAATAAGCTCTTATTCAGGATGAATGATGTAGTGGTGAAATTTGATGTGTACCAATCAATGAAGCAGCAGAAAGAAATGACTGTGTTTTCTATTGTAGATATCTATTATGGGGAGGAGCAGGAAATGCCGATAGAAGAGAAATTTGTTATTGAAACCTTGGATGTAGTATTAAGGAATTTTGTTCAGGATGGTATAGAAGATTATGAGGAGACTATTTTTTCTTTGACGGTCATGGGGTCTTACTCATATGCTCCCAAGAAGTTGGACTTGGACTTAGAAAATCATCCTAGTCCACCTGTTAATCCCTCTATAGAAGAACCACCTATTCTGGAGATAAAAGAGTTACCCAGTCACTTGAGGTATATGTTCTTAGGTAGTGGGAATGCACTACCGGTTATTATTGAGGCTGACCTGGGTGAGCAGCAGGTGGAAGCACTTGTTTTGGTGTTGTAAAGATACAAAAGAGCAATAGGCTGGACTATTGGTGATATTATTGCCATTCCTCCTGGCATCTGCACTCATAAGATACAACTTAAGGAAGAATGTACTACTACCATTGAGCATCTACACTGACTTAACCCACCAATTTAAGAGGTGGTTAGGAAGGAAATTATTTAGTGGCTAGATGCAGAAGTGGGTTATCCTATTTTCGATAGTAAATGGGTAAGACCGGTTCAATATGTGCCCAAGAAAGGGGGCGTGACTGTTGTTGTAAATGAAAAGAATGAGTTGATTCCTCTCAGTCCTGTGACTGGTTGGAGAGTTTGCATGGACTACCATAAACTAAACTCATGGACTTTAAAGGACCACTTCCCAATGCCCTTCATGGATCAAATGCTTGATCAGTTGGCAGGAAGGGGGTGGTATTGCTTTTTGGATAGATATTCTGGCCACAATCAGATCTGTATTTCTCCTGAAGATCAGGAAAAGACAGTGTTTACATGCCCATATGGAACTTTTGCATTCAAGCGGATTCCATTTGGGTTATGTAATGCACTCGCTACCTTCCAAGGATGTATGATGTCTATTTTCTCATATATGGTTGAGGACACCTTGGAGGTGTTCATGGATGATTTTTTTATGGTCAGAGATTCATTTGAGCTATGTCTGGAGAACTTGAGTAAGTCTTTGCATAGGTGTGTGGAATTTAATCTCGTGCTTAATTGGGAGAAATGTCATTTCATGGTGAAGGAGGGCATTGTACTAGGGAACAAAATTTTAGCAAAAGGGATAGAGGTCGATCGAGCCAAGGTAGAGGTTACTGAGAAGCTACCATCTCCTATCTCAGTAAAAGGGGTGCATAGTTTCCTTGGGCATGTTGGTTCTTACCGGAGGTTTATAAAAGACTTCTCTAAAATTTCAAATCTACTTTGCAAACTTTTAGAGAAGAAAACTAAGTTTTTTTTTACGCTGATTACATTAAGGCATTCGAATGCCTCAAGAGGAAGCTGATTGAAGCCCCTATCATTGTTGCACCGGACTGGTCAAAACCATTTGAGATAATGTATGATTCAAGCGGTGTTTCCCTCGGAGCTGTGTTGGGGAAAAATAAGGATAAATTATTTCATCCAGTTTATTTTGCCAGCAAAGCACTGAATGAAGCTCAGAAAAACTGCACTGTCATAGAGCAGGAACTTCTAGCAGTGGTGTACGCTTTTGAGAAGTTTCGGCATATTTTCTAGGTACCAAGGTAGTGGTACACACTGACCACGCTGCCTTGAGGTACCTAATGGTGAAGAATGATGCTAAACCAAGGTTGATCCGGTGGGTATTTCTACTTCAGTAATTTGACTTTGAGGTTAAGGATCGTAAGGGATGTGAAAATTAGGTGTCTGATTACTTATATAGACTCGAGGGTGATCAAGTAGTAAAATATGGGCTCGAGATTAATGATTTCTTTCCTGATGAGAATGTATTGGCTGCAGTGCTCAAAAAATCACCTTGGTATGCTGACTTCGTGAATTATATGTAAGTGAGGTGGTACCAGAAAAACTTTCCTTTCACCAAAGGAAAAAGTTTCCTCATGATGTGACCCATTACTTCTGGGATGAGCCGTACCTTTTTCGGCGATGTGCAGATGGTATTATTAGATGGTGCATCCCAAAAGTAGAAATGTTGAGTATATTGAAAGCAATCTATTCTTCCTCAGTTGGAGGTCACCATGCAGGTGATCGAATTGCAAGGAAAGTGCTTCAGAGTGGCTAGTATTGGCCCTCTTTGTTCAAGGATGCCTATGAATTCATGAGAAGATATGACCAATGTCAAAGGCAAGGGTCCATCTCAAAGCACCATGAGATGCCAATGTCTAAAATGCTGGAGGTAGAATTATTTGATAGGTAGGGCATAGATATCGTGGGGCCTTTCGTGAACTCATTTGGAATGAAGTACATACTTGTTGTTGTTGACTACGTGTCAAAATGGGTTGAGGCTGTCGCTCTGGCGAATAATGAAGGAAAGCGGGTTGTTGCATTTTTAAAGAGAAATATCTTCTCTCATTTTGGGGTACCACGTACCATCATAAGAGATGGAGGATCACACTTTTGCAACAATATGTTCCAAGCCGCATTGATAAAATATGGAATTAAGTAACATAAGGTAGCTATGCCATATCCCACAAATGAGTAGGCAAATGGAAATCTCCAATCGAGAAATCAAGGATATCCTTGCCAAGACTGTGAATGCTAATGGGAAGGATTGGTCTAGGAAGATGGACGATGCATTATGGGCATATTGAATAGCTTTCAAGACACCTATTGGCATGTCGCCATACCAATTAGTTTATGGCAAGGCATGCCATTTGCCGATTGAGCTAGAACATAAAGCACTGTGGGTGCTGAAGCATCTTAATCTAAACTGGAATGATGTAGCAAATATGAGACTGGGGAAGCTTAGTGAGATAGATGAGTTCCATCTCGGATCCTATGAGAGAGCCAACCTGTACAAGGAACGAATGAAAAAATACCATAATCGCAAAATTGAAAAAAGGGAGTTTCAGAAAGGTGACTTGGTGCTTCTATTCAACTCCAGACTCAAACTCTTTCCAGGTAAGCTCAAATACAAATGGTCTGGCCCATTTAAAGTGAGTCAAGTCTACTCATCTGGAGTAGTGGAACTTGAAAACGCAGACGAAAGTGTCTTCAAGGTAAATAGGCAACATGTGAAACTATATATCGGTCCAAAAGACTCGATAAAGAATATTGCTACTGTCTATCTAGATGAAGTTTGATTAATCTAGATAACTGAGTCGAGCCGCGACAATAAATCAGGCGCTAGTGGGAGGCAACCCACAATGTGTTATTGTTAAGTATTTATTAAATTAAGTTTGTTGTTATTAGTGCATTTTTTATATGTTTGTGAAGTGTGCAGGACCAAAATTACAGCAAAAAGGAGGAGTGGTACAGTTGAAAATAGGGGTAAAAACCTGAGCTACTGGAAAAAAAAGTGACGGGTGATTCGGTGGACCACCATACCTATGACGGTTCACCATTTCCTCCGTCGCAAAAAAACAGAAAAATTCATTCACTGGATCAAGTTGAAGTTTAAAGTGGTGAACCATCCCAAAGTTGGTGGACCATCTAATCGATTGTCAAAATCAACCTAGATGGCCTGGGTTTTGGTAAGGTATGACGGTGACTTTGGTGGACCATAAAAAACTTAGTTAGCCATCCGTTAACCATCGCTACGAAGCAGAAGTGCTTAGTTCTTGGTAAGTTTTGATGGCCATCCTGATGGATCGTCAAAAGTTTGACGGACCATCAGGTCTGGCGTCGCTGTAATCCTAAGTTTGGGTCGGGTCGGGTTGAGTCTGAAGCCTTGTTAAATGGCCCATATTTGACCCAAAATGTGTTAAAATGATTAAATAAGGAGGTTGCATACGTTGTAACCCCTTCGTATACTTTACTTGTTCAACTTTCTTTGGGTTCAAAGAATCCGAAGGAACTTATTTCCTCTAGGACTCTACGTCTCCTTCCTTCTCTCCTATTTAAACACATCCACTCTTCTTGTCTCTTTATCACAATCAAGTTGAAATCGCAATCGAAGAATTGTTTGAATTAGTCTTCTTCTCTAAAGTTGCAAGGTTGTCTCTCTGCAAAATTAAGGTATGCGCATAACTCTATTCTTGTTTGTCTAAATGGCGCATTCAGATATGGGTTGTGCTTGGCAATTTGTTTTGTAAAGAAATTAGTATCGTGTTATAGTTCTATTGTCTGTGATTGCTGAAGGTTTTGAAATAGGAGTTTGATCATAATCTGTTTAGGTGAAGTCTGAGTAACCTACATATTAAAATATGAAAAGTTGTGCCTGATTATGTTATAGTTGTTAAATATTGATCAACAAATGCTCGAATTTATGCCATATTAAAAGATGAACCTGAAAAAAGGGGTGCGACGGTTTAAATGGTAGACCTTCAGATTGGCGACGGTCCACCAACTTGACCGTTGCAGAGCTATAGAAATTCCAGGACATTGGATAAGGCTCGACGTCCAAAGTGGTGGACCGTCCCACCATTAGTGAACTACCATTTTGACCGTCAAGTCATAAAATACACTGATTTGATAGATTTTTGCTGTGGATTTATTTCTCACCTCTTTTTCAGGTATTATGGCTCCCAAACTACTAGTAAACAAAGGAGGAAGATCTCAAAGGGGTCGGCAAACCCGTATTCGGATACAATACCAGAAAATGTGAAAGGGAAATTTCCCCACTCTCCCATCCTACAGAGGAGAGTGAGGAGAGTACTAGTAGTACCATTTTGATCCTAGATAAGGACACACTTGATTCCACTCCACCTGAGCCAACTGATGTTGAAACTGAGGATGCCAATATGGAAGGAAAAGCTAAAGTAAAGAATGTAGAAACTAAAGCTGAAGATGCTAACGTTGTCAGATGCAAGGATCCTCAAGTTGGGAAGCGATTAGATGGCGGATAGAAGGATCACATGAGAATTTCTATGATGGGTTAACACCCACTCTGAGAGGGATCAAAATTTCATTTGCAGAAGAGCATCATATTGTGACAAAGGACTTACATGAATATCCTGAGTTAGAACGCTGTTTCAACAAGTATGAACTAGCATGGTTGAGCCAGACACCGGGAGACTATCAACCGAATTGGTTAAAACAATTCTTTGCAAATTATCTTGTACTGGTAGAACAGGATTGCCCAAAGGGGACATCAATTACAAATTTTTTGAACAGACAGTTTGTACCTGTCCGAGGAGTCACTGTTGATATTTCAGCCCAAATAATCAATAGGATGTTATTCGGACCAGAGTACGAGGTCCCATTTGTGGTGCCTGATCTTGAGTACAGGTTGAAAAATGCTTCCGCTCAAAGGACTTGGGTGGCTTCATTCTTTACTCAGTATGGTAACCCCTCTTGGTTGACCAACTCATGGGAGCCTATTTTAAAATACTCCCTTAGTTTTAAGGCTAAATTTTGGTGGGCTGTTGTTCATTTGAAGTTAATCCCAATAAAAAAGGATGGAAACTTGGATAAACACAAAGTCGTGTTGGTGGAAAGCTTGATCTCAGGGCATCAAATTGACTTTGGCCAGATAATTGCAAATGAGATGTTTATTAGGGCCCACAAAATCTCCAGTTTATTTCTATTTCCATGCTTAACACGGATTTATGCAGACAGGATAGTGTGCCCTTGATTCACGTAGTAGACAATGAAATCTAGGTTGTACACAAACAAAACCTTGAGAAGTCGACAGACGACTCAAAATTTGAGATGCGTGTCACCAAGCCTCCAGCTTACCAGACTCAATCTGCACCAACTCCTGATACTACAAAGATTCCCATAGATATGCCTTTTCTTATTACCACCTATATACCACCTGAGTATGTACCCCAAGTCACATCTGCAGGGTCAGGTTCCGCACAATCTATGGGTGGAGCAAATTTTGCTGAGTACAGGTTCACACCAGAAAACATTGCTAAGTTAATAAAGACGCAAAAGAGGTTTCAGAGACAGCTACATAAGTGGGCAGCATACTTTATTCCTTTTGTTGATGAAATCGTGGATGATGCAATTTGTCCATACCAAACCATTCAAACTAGGATGGACACCATGGAACTTTGTATCAATAAAAGGCTCGATTCACTGTCTCTCCCTAACCTTACAAAACTGATGGCCGAATTTGAAAAAGCAAAGGCAGATATTGCAGAGCAGAAGAGTAGGCAGTCACAGCAGCCTGTTTTTGATCCAACAATGGCTGAAAGTGATATTTATGAGGGTATTGTGGACTTGATGGGCAGACCATAGAAAGAACAAGGGACAGATAAAATAAATGAAAAGCTGCAAGGAAAGAAGCAAAGAGGATAAAAAGAGCGGAAATGACACCAGAACAGCAAGAACGGCATGATATTAAGAGAGCACAAAAAAAGTCACTAAAAGATAAAGAAAAGAGGAGAAAGAAAGAAGAATATGAAGCCATAAGGGTATCCACTAGTGCTGCCCCAGCAAGGGGGCACAGTGCAGGATCAGTTCGAGAGACGATTACTCCAATCTTGGAGGGTGAGGTTGTGAGTGCCCCTACCACCATAGGGGCGAACATTTCACCAAGTGAGAACGTAGTAACCTCGCCATACTTCACAGATGCCTCAGATGAATAAGAGGCAAAACAATTAAAACCATTTCCTTGTAATTTAAATCAATGCTTTGAGGACAATGCATTTATTTTTTTGTGGGGTGGTGTACTTGTACCATAATGGGTTGTGTTGCCGGTCTCTTTTCCCTCTATGTTCTATCTAGTAGAATCGGCATGTTTAGGGTGTTTTATTTTTGTATCCTAAATTTCTTAAGCTTTTGATATAAATATTTGTGTTTAATGTTATTTAAAAAATAATTTTTTTCTATTTCAGTGTCCCTTTGTAGATATGAATAATGAATGATGTTTGCATAATACTATGAGCATGAATGTGTAATTATTTTCTCTAATCATGTAGCATGTGTGAACAACCTTCAGTGAGTCTGCATTTGGCATTAACATGCAAGAAGTGAATGAATCATGTGATGGAAATCCTAAGAGTAGCAGAAGAAGTTTAACTCAGTTTCCACTGTGTGTGTGAGGATTTGTCTTGAGTTCTTGCATAGTGTAGTGCCTAGAATTTACCCGAGTCATTGATACTATTCTCTAACTGATTCAATAGGATAGTATGACTGGCCTCCTTGTATTTTTAGTCCACTTAGCCTAAATAATTAATCTCTCTAAGACTTTTCTCTCACTCAAACCCGTTTTGAGCTTTTTAGTAGTTTTTTTGTTCATTTCCTATAACTATAATTAACTCTCTGTTGGGCATTAGCATTCAACTCTGGCCCTGTCCCAATACTTGGCATTGTGTACCTCAACTTAGGCAAAACACCTAATTTGAGAGTGTCTATTGTAAAAGTGTAAGCACCTAGTGAAAAGTTGGTTTAGAATATAGTTAAAAGGAACTCGGCCCTGATCTATCCAAACATATTGTGCACCTCAGCTTACTGCATCAGCATAAGTTGAGGGTGGATGATGCTCCTAAAAAAAATAAAAAAAAATAAAAAAAAATATAAGTAGAATTGATTAAGGGTGATTGTAAGCAAGTTGATTAAAATAGCAGCTTGGGGGCTGAAAAGTTACTAGGGAAAGGAGAGTTAAAACCCTATTGAGTCACTTTACCCAAAAGGGTACCCTCACCAAGCCTGAATCCTAATTAAAAGCCTAGAAAAAAACTATTTGATCCTAATGAATTAGCTTTGAGGGTTTGTTAAATGGCAAGGGAAAGCCTATGGGTACCTAGACTATGCCTGTAACTTCTTTGAGGAGCGTGAGAGCTTAGATGTATCTACGTAGTATAAAGAGTGGTGGACTTCATTATTGTGAGGGCAACTGGAGTTTTTCTTAGTTCTGTTGTTTGCGGTGGGACATGACATCCATGTTTGTGTGTGCCGAATTATAGTCAATGTTGGGTGTAGAACCTGCTGGTTGAAATTCATGTGAGTGAAATGATGAGTGAATGGCTGCGTCAAAGTGATTTATTAGTTGGTTTCTTGTCATGATATGGTTCATGTATGCAATTGGATGCTGAGTTGCTTGAGGACAAGCAACGATCTTAAGTTGAGAGTGTGATGTTTCAGCTTTTGATGGAATATTTTGCAGCTTTTTCTTGAGAAAGTTGTATGTTTTCAAGCAACTATAGTTGCGTTTAATGATGGTTTTTAATATTTCAAGGCAAGGATTGAGCTAAAGAGAAAGTATCAGAAAAGTGGCAAGAAAACAATTCTGACGGTCAAAATGGTGGACCGTCAGTCTTGCAACTGATCACCAACTTGACTGTCAGACCTAAATAGAACCCAAGAATTCAGGACCTGCAGTGACAGACCAAATGATGGACCGTCAGTCTTGTGATGAACCACCAAATTAGTCGTCAGCATTATACAGAACAGGCCCCACGAAGGACTCAACGACAGACCAAGTGGTGGACCGTCATTCTTACAATGGACCACCAAGTTGTCCGTCAAGTTCATCCAGAACCTACATCCCTAAAGGACTCAGAGACGGACCAAATGGTGGACCGTCAGCCTTACGACGGACCACCAAGTTGGCCGTCAGTCCAGAAAGTGACCTTCTCAGATCAGCAGTGACGGGCCAAATGGTGGACCGTCAACCTTTCGACAGACCACCAATTTGGCCATCACTTTAGACGTGAATTTTATGATTTTGAATTTTAAATCCTGTTAGCTGGGAACATATAAATACAAAGTATTAGGGTTTAGTAGGGGCCTGATTCTTCAGTTTGATACTCTCTCTTCTATAAAGAGTTTGGAGTTATTTTTTTCATTGAGATTTGAATCTATAGATTAAGTCTTGATTATCAGTCTTCATATTTTCCATCGAAGATTGAGGAACAATATTGTGACTTTTTTAAGTAATCTTCTATAATTATTTATGAACACCAATATAACCTTGATTTCTGACATGGAGATAAGTAGCTAAACTCCCATAACTAGGGTTATGGGAGCCTTAATGTAGAGAACTATTTTGGGGTTGCGAATGGGGTTGCTTTCTAAAATCTATCGCAATTGCATAAATCTTTCTTAGTTTTAATGACTTCTCTTGGTTGCAAACTTGAGAAGTGATCCCGTTAATTTCACTTGTCTGACAAGAAAGTAGAGGTAGGGAAAAGAAGTGATTCACATGAACTCCATAGGTTTACCCTTTGGGTTAACGGGTTGATGCCTTACAATATCAACCCTCATAAGAGTGTTATTGAATAATGTATGAATCCTTTAAGTTCAAGAGAAGTAAAGGGTGAAAAACTCATTCGGTTGAGAAACATGTGGGTAATCTTTAGAATTCAATAATTCTTCCAATTGGATACATAAGTTAGAATTCTAACTCAAATTCACAACCCTAATTTTTTGAAAATTTTGGTGAGCATAACTCTAGTTAATTCATTCTTATTGGAATTACATATACATTTACTCTCAGTAGCTGGACTTTGGGGTAACACAAATACAAAAGAACTTTGTTTACATTTCCAAAACCCCTCTTTATTTTGGAGCCTTAGATCAACAGTCTAAGAACAGTCACAATACTTAGTGAACACGCACTACTGGAAATTACACCTATGGAAATAAACTTTTTGGCGACGGTTAACAAAGCATTGCAATAGGTGTTCTATTGCGACGGTTACAAGTGTTGCCATAAATAATTGTTCTATTAACTATAATTTTATACTATAACCGTTGTATTTGATAATAAGTGTTGCTATAGCTAAATTAAATAAGCTATAGCAACGCTTATTTTATTCTCTCCATTTTCACTAAAAATTTGATAAGCCCGCCAAAAAAGAAAACCAAAGACTATTGTCTCTTCCCTCTTAGATTTTACTTCCCTTTCTCTCTTAGTTTATCTATTATGTCTCAGCTTACTGAACCTTTAAAAAAAATATACTACGATTAGGGAATCAATCGATTGCTACGACAATCAATCTATTTGTGAATTAGCTTCTCTTCGCTACAATCGCTAAACAACAATCAATCAATTAGGGAATTGGCTTCTCTTTGCTATAATCGCTACACCAAAAATCAACTGATTTAGGGAATCGGCTTCTCTTCACTGCAATCGCTACAATGACAATCACTCGATTAGGGGATTCGGTTTCTCTTCACTACAATTACTACGATTTGGTAGTGAGCTTTATGGGATTTACTGGTGCTGCTTTGAAAATCTATTTTCTGGTGCGAGGAATATTCAAACCGAATTTGCACTTCAATTTCTCTCAAATTTGCACTTCAATTGCTTCAATTTGGGAATTTTAAGGTTAGTGTATTGTTCTACATCTTTGACCTAATTTTTGGGGATTTTGAGTTTTTCTTCTCCTTCGAGAACATTTTAATGTTGGGTTCATTTGATTGCATGAACATTGGTAAAAACTATAGTAATAATACGTCCATGACTTGGTAAATTTTGATTGCTAATGATTTTTATGTTACCATTAGTTATTTTAAACTAAGACAGCTCATATTAAGTGAAATTTTGACTGCTGATGTAACAAAGTTTCAGGCTTTCTGCTATTGTAGTAATAATGTGTCCATGAGTGTCAAAATTGAATTCTTGGTAATGAAAGGAGAAGAAATTGGAAAGAAGGTTGGTTACATGGTAAAGAATTTTGGATGGGGTGAAATTTATGCAATGAGATAAGTATGAAGAAATGATTGATGTTTCATTGTAAAAGATTAGTTTTTAAGCAATTCATGTTAATATGGTTATGGCAAATACGAACCAGTACTTTTTGTCGTACTCACTATTCTTTGATAATCATAAAACAAAATGTACTCCAATCTAATTTTGATAATATTAGTTTGACACCAATATTTATTGTCTAATAGAAAATAAAAGGGAAACCCGGTGCACAAAGCATCCCACGCTAGTAGGGTCTAGCAAAGGTTCGTATGCCAAGGGGTGTGTGTTCAAATGAAAATGATTGAAAAAAGGTCTACTGTCTAACGGAATTTATGGTCTCAGATGTTAGTAGAATGTTGTTATTGACTGCAGACTGCATCTCTATTACACATTGATGCTTATTGCTGTCAACTACAGGCTGCTATGCTGCTGAAGCTACTTCTTAGCTTACTGTTTTTGGAGTGAAATTTTAAAAGGATTAATATCTCCATGTCCTTGGATGGACTAGTCATGTTAACCTCCTTAATTTTATTTTCTCTAGAGTCTAGTTGTTGCTACTCGATATCATTTATAGGTTGCTTTTCCTTAGAACATTCTGGTACGATAGCTTCTTTACTAATCTTTATTTCTGCTTCAGGGATATTGCTGGATGAGTTATAATTTTCCCACTTTCCTTAATTATGGTTTGTTGTTGTTACATATCATCCTTAGGGGAAATTTGTTCCTTATCTTCGTTGTGAATCATTGTTGTATCTTCTGTCAACCTATTACTTTTTGCATATTTTACCTCAATGTCACTATGCTCCTTAACAAGTTCTTTTCATTACTCTCTCTTTGCCTCATTCATTAGGATCTCTTGGGCTTATGGCAGTTTCTTGAGGAGGTACGGAAAAGAGGTTGAGTAAGGGGATTGCTTGTGTAGTAAAAGAGGATTGCAAGTCACTTTCCTCTCTTTAATTTGAGGTGAGGAAAAGGCTATCTCAGATAAAATTCTGATTTTTTTTTATATGCTCATGATATTTTTTGTAGTACTAGATATTGATATTTTTATATGCCATAAAGCACTTAACTATATCAAGAAGGGGGGAACTGGGAGGAGTTCAACTTCTGGTGGACTGATATTGAACATCAGTGCTACTTTGCATTACACTGCATCTTGGTATCAAATCCATGTAGCTGTTTCTAAGGTTTGGACTTCAGCTTCAACCTTAGTTTGTGTTCATTATTATTTTGTTATTTTTAATTCCCACTCACATCATCTCTTGGTACAGGCTGTTGTTGATGCAGTCACTAGAAATTTAGCTCTAGAGTGGGGCACAGACTATGATATTAAGGTAAATAGTATTGCACAAGGCAGCATAGGTGAAACTGTTGGCATGCATAAACTTGGACCGGAGGAGATAACCAATAAGAGCAGAGAATACATGCCTCTGTACAAACTTGGGGAGAAATATGATATTGCCATGGCTGCTCTGTACCTTGCGTCAGATGCTGGTTGGAAGCCTAATGCTTTTTAGACTTGCACTGAAGTTTTACACCTATGTTAATTTTAATTGGTCATATTGGTATTTATGGTATGGAAGAATTTTAAGCTATTAAATATGAATTGAGATAGATGAATCTTTGTATTAATTACTTGGTTCATATTAGGTGACAGGCAATTCCCACTTCTACTCTCTTCTCTTGCCTCACCGACATATGCTGTTGTACATGTCCAAGTTCACTATTAAAGCCGTGTGAGGGTCTATTTTGATTCACTAACATTGTTTCTTTGTTATTCATCTCATTTTCTTTTTCAAAACACAAACTCAAAGTCTAGTGAAGCCGTGTGAGGCCTATTTCGATTCACTAGCAACTTGTTATTCATCTTGTTGTTCTTGTATTGGTTTTTGAAGACGTGTGAGGCCTCTTTCCTTTTTACTAGTTATTGGTATAGATTTTTGTGTTTTTGCTAGTCGAAACTCAGTAGATTACCTGTTACGTCCAGCAATGGTAGTATTTGGATTATTAATGAAACTTTTGTTTACTTGTCAGGAAACACATTATGAGAGCCATTAGGAGCACTATATCACTTACATTTTCTTGCTTTGACTCCCTTTCTAAGTTGCTATATTGTCAAACTGCATGCTGAATTCCTTTTACACATATATGTGTGTGTGTATATATATCTATATATTTATATTTTATTGTATGTCTATGTCTGTCTAAATATCTATCTATCACTTCCCTGCTCCTGCATGGCTGTATTTTCAGCCAAATTAGCATTGAAAGCATAAAATTGGGAGGATTAGTTTCTTAAATGTAGACTTACAGGGTCTCTTCGGTTAACTTTTCTCTTATAAATCAGTGTGTTTTACTTCATAAGACTCCTCTTTTTTTGGAAATTTTGGTGGTTATGGTATGATATAGATGTTTCTGCTTCAGCTTAAACTAAGGCTCGGAGATTAATGTCTTTCGAAAACTTAAAACACATTTGAAACAAAAAAGAGACCGTACAGGTAACCTGCGTCATTAACTACTGACCAGCCATAGTAGATGAATAATTTATTCTACTGAAGGTGGTATCTATATTTGTAATTGGGATGTATCATTGATTATGTGAGTGTGTTAGTTTTAGCTAGTCTTCTCTCATTTTCACTTTGGCATGACTATTTATGAAATGTGTGTTACTTGAATTCATTATTTTGCTTGCAACTTTATCTTTGCCTTGTGGCTTTAACTTATAAAGTTCCTCCAAAGATTGTGCCTTGCTCTAGTAAAGTTGAAAAGTATGTCCAGGAACCATTTTTCAGTGCAAGAACTTCATTGATGTTAGGTCCATACATGTTTATCCTGAAGACTTCATAGTTATCACTGGTATAGTTCTAAGTCAATCTATAAGTAGATCCAAAATAATTTTTATTGTCAGTACTACTAGTGTCATTTCCCATTCGTTCATCATCACACTAGTGATCGTCATCACCAGTACTATAGTAATCATTACTAGAGCCTTAGAGGGATGGGGTTTTCTGTAAAAGGTGGTTGCTTCTCCATGCTATGTCATCTCAGCAACACCCCTTGAGTATTCCTCTGTAAAAAGGGGCTATGCTCTTCCTTTCTGTGCTTCTGTTGCGACCACTTGGATACCAGGTGTCCACGTTGATCATCGCAGCTCACCTGAACCGGTGACAATTTGTTCACAATACAATAAATAGTGCACAAACAGTACTTTGAAGGGATTCCGCCGTTGGTTTCTAGTTTGGATACGGCAAAGAAAGAGGAATTGCTAAATCAGTTCTCCGCGGTACCAGATGATCTTATTTTGTTTACTTTTGGTCACCATGCAAAAGTCAATAAAACATTAGATCGTCTGAAAACATATATTGCACATCAACTGGGTTTAATTGACAATGTGAGTGTCTGATATCCAAATTTGGATTTACATATGTGCTTATCTGTAGAAGACTTAGGTTCTTGAGTAGCATCTTGTATTTCCTAATGTCCATCTTTCTTTTGTTCATACATCTAGTCCAGGCATTCAATACTTTGGGTGACTGACTTTCCAATGTTTGAGTGGAACGACTTAGAACAGAGACTTGAGGTATGGTGCCTTGAATTATAACATTGAATTATGTTTCCCTTTCCCTGTGAAATCTATAACCTTAACCTTATAACCTTAACGGCCATCTTTTAACCTTATAACCTTAACGGCCACCATTTAACCTTATAACCTTAACGGCCACTGTATAACCTTATAACCTTAACGGCCACCGTTTAACCTTATAACCTTATAACCTTAACGTCCATCGTTTAACCTTATAACCTTATAAGTTTAACAACCACCGTTTAACCTTATAACCTTAACGGCCACCGTTTAACCCTATAACCTTAACGGCTACCGTTTAATCTTATAACCTTATTAGTTGGTCTTGTTTGGTTTTAGTTTGCTTTTGTTATGATTTTTGTTAGAGTTTATCACATAGAAAGCAAGAAAGGCCTGCAATTACAAGAACTGTATCAGTTATAAAACCAAGTAAATGCTTAGGGAATTGATCTAAATAAAATCCATGTCGTTATTGTAACAACCATTGAAAAGGGATACATTCAAAAGAAATAAGACTCACCTTGGAAACATTAGTCACAAGTTTAGTAAGCACATAAACAAGAGAAACTTGGTGATATAAAATCTTCTTAAACCAATACATCCAAGAAATTCTAACATAACCTTTGACATGAGCTTCTATTTTCAACCTGCCCAAGAAAGGCAAAACTTCAAGATTAACATCTAAACGATAATTATGTATTTGAATATTGTTTAGTTTTCAACTTGGAGTTTTTTCTTTATAAGGCTTGTGTGTTCTGAATTTGTTTCTTTATAAGGCTTCTAGTTGTATGTTAGAGATCAAGAGACACTTCTACTGCATGCCAGTTTTACTTTGTTATTTTAACCAGCTTGACATTACATTTTTGCTCTTGATCTTACAGAGACTTAAAGAATCATGAATCAACAAGGGTGTTCTGAGAAATCATTAGAAAACTAAAAACTTTCTTTCAGCTGGATCACTAGAAGCTCTACGAAACAAAAAAATACGAGAACACAAGAGATGAAGAAAATGATGAAGACATTGACCATACTTGAGAAGATTTTAGGGTTGTGGATAAATGCTCTAATATAAAAAGTTTTGTGGTGAATTTGTTTAAACTTATCGCAACTTGAACTTGCTAGTATGTAAAACCTTAACTAATCATTTGTACTTGATTACATTTTACTTTGGGTTTAAATTACTAGCCTGTTGCATATTTTGAATTATGAGATTATTAATGAATGATTTTGTTGTGTGATGTGTATATATTGTGTTATAATTTATTATGTATATAAATAAAAATTTACATTAATACGAATATTTAGATAAATCATTTTAATTTAACAACAAAAGCGTCGCAATAGATGTTATTGCGACGGTTTAATGTCATTGCAATAGAATCTATTGCAACGGTTTGTAACTGTTGCAATAGATGAAAATAGGAATAAAAAACATTGCAACAGAATAATGAAGGCGTCACAATAGCATCTATTGTGACGGTTCATAACCGTTGCAATAGATGGAAATAGGTGTCTCAATAAATCAAAAAATAACCGTCGCAATAGTCTTATGTATGGCAATGGTTGTAAGAAACTATCACTATAGCTCTACCTATGGCGACGAGTTACACAACCGTGGCAAAAATTGTTGCCATAGACCTATCGCAACGCCCACCTATGGGATGCTTGCTGAACCGTTGCGATAGGTCTACGGCAACGGTTTTTTGGCCTATTGCGACGGTTTTGCAACCATCACCATAGATCTAATTTCTGGTAGTGACGGTATTCCCTGCGGAATTCAACACCCAACCCAGTTAGGTTCTATATTTGACAGCGACCACTTACTCTCTCGTAAGAGAGTTGTAATTTGGGCGTATCAATCATATTACTAACCCTTGTTTTATGATCTCAAATTAACTATCCCCGTTACAGCTCAAGTTAATTAGATGAAGGTTGATATCTTTAAATTACTATTGTTATCATATTTTCATAATCTATACCTCTCTCTCAATCAAGTATCAGATATAGGAGAGTTCCTAACATGTGCACCCATTAATAAAGCGATAAAAATGAACGAAATACTAATACATTCAAGAAAATCGATCTAGAATGACTTAGCACTTAACTTACTTCATTAATATATCAGGGTTCCCAAAACCCTAGTTATGGGGTTTAGCTGCTAACGGTCGTAAGAAAAAATGAAAATTACGTATATAAAAGTATTATGTTGAACTTATAAAGAATAATATGAAAGCCCCAAAATCACAAATCAATCATAAACCCTAAAAACTTAGAAAATAATTCTAAGATCAACAATGTATCTCTGAACTTAAAATACTGTAAAAAGCATATAGATTATATAATCAAATGATAAAACATCTAAGAAGTATTTATACAAACAAAATAAAACATATCCTAAACAATGTGGAAAATCTAGGTCGGCAATAACTCATGGCTCATGAGTTAGGTCATGGGTAAAACCAACGAGTTGTGACTTGATATCATAGGAATCGAAGCATAATTCAATCTTTTTGGAATATCAACTCACGTGGCGTGAGTTGGCATAACATTCTGTAGGTACCCCTCATAGAACTCAGACAACATAATCTTCAGCACTCTACTCACGACTCCAACTCACATGGTGTGAGTTGGAGTCATGAGTCGTAGTGAGGTCTTATAAAAGTTAGGGTTGTCACAGAATCCTCCATAACTAAACTCATGTTTGCTAATTAAGATTCGTAGATCCTACCCATAAGTCACGGGTTTTCTCGTGAGTCACCACCTCCTCAACTCTTTATCCCTTTTTCTCAGTCTTTGCTCTAAACCCTATTTTCCTACAAAAATAATACATACGCACATCATATCCCACAAAAATATAATTTTCTACATATTTTCCTTGTTTTAAGAAACGAATTTCCATTAAACCATGGCACATCAATACCCTCAACTTAGAACATTTATATGTCCTCAGAAAACTAACACTCGATAAACAAACATGATGCTTAACTAAAATAAACCTGGGGCACCTACTGTATTCAGTTCAGTTTATTTCCAACCATCAACACCCTCTTATGTACAACTTTAAAACCATTGTGTGAACACATGTAGCACAATATCATGACACTAAAGGAATCAACTGATGGAATTAGGGTAGCAACAAAGAACCAAGCATGTATGCAATGGACATTACCCAAATAAATAAGTAGTTAACAGTAAAACTCATGTACCCTTATAACAAAGACGTTCAAACTCTCACAGTATCATAAGTCATATCAATGCAGGGACTACATCAAAATACTTACAATTACAAAGAAGTTCAAATGATGTGAATGAAATACCATAGGTTTGCCCTTATTTTCTATACCTTAGTTTTTCAAACACTTGGACTGGGATCCCTTTAGCACTTTTCTCTGCTTATAATGTAGGATTGGGGGGAAGGTATGTTACATGTGGAAAATAGTGACTCACCCTCCTAGACACTACACTTAAATTTTTGGCTCCACTACTTAACCATGCTTCTTTTATTCTCCCTTTCTCTTTTATTTTTTCAGATTGGGTGTGGTTTTATTCAGTCATTACATTTATTATTTTTTCTCCTTAATTTTTTTTGTTCTCTTTTCTTTCCTCTTTTTTTCACACTTTTCTATCACATCCAACCTTGTTTTCTATTCTTTATTCGACCATCTTCTTCATACACGCCTTTAACTATGCACCCCTATGATAGCCACCCTCAATTAGGAGATTTACCTGAGTTGAGGAACACAATACCTAAGGAGGGAACAAGGACAAAACAAGTTCATTTTAATTAAAATGGGAAGGTGGAAAGGCTAAAATAAGAAAATTGGTTACTTTTTGGCTCAAATACGGGATCAATGGATACTTATTCAAGAAAATAGGTCACTTTTAGGCTCAAATTCAGGATCAATGGATACTTATTCTCATTTGGTTGATCTTTTAAGCTATATGTGGACTTATTCAAGCATGGACTATGATCATGTCCCAAACAACTATCCTACAACCTAGGTAAGACTAACTGGGCAAGTTTTGGATTGCACACATAAAGTGAACTAAGTAAATATCTCACACACACATAGTATAGTGTTACACTAACAACAACTACCTATACAATTCATGCAATGCTAATCTATGATTATTTTGTCCCTAATACAAAGGACATTCAAGGATTCAACAATGGTTAGAAACTCATATCTTCTCACATATAGTTTAAAATTTGGGAGAGGTATCATTTTTTCAAACACAAAATTTACTGCACCAGGGTTCATTATTTTTTCTCCTAGTCAAACAAAATAAGACATAACACAAATCATAAAAGAAAATAATAACCTAAATGTGTCGGTTCAACTATGATAGCACACTCTAGGTAAAAAAGACACGACAACAAGAACCTGAGTGGTTTGTACACCCCCACCCCCAACTTAAAGAGGATGAACTTCCCCAATGCATATTAACAATATAAGTAAATCATGGGTGTAGGGACATATTTATATGTTCTATGCATCGTATACATCCTTTCCTCTAGTTAGGGTATCCGAAGGTGGTGGTGGTCGACTCGAGGACGCACCCAACGTATGTTGCTCGCCTCACTCGCATTAGTGTGTTACTGGATAACAAACTTTATGGCTATTTTATTCATGTTAAAGATATTACTCTTCTTAGTAGGCTCTCATCCTCTCTTGGCCCTAATAATCTAGGTTTCATCAACATCAGTAAATAAATCAAACATCGGTGGTGGTGGTGTAGGAAGTGGTAATGGAATGGTATGTATGACTGTAGGGATGACAAGAGTATGTCTCATAGCTAATGTACATACCTCAGACCTCAAAGTGGTCACCTCCTCGCATAGGCTCAATAAATTAGGCACCCGAGCATTACAGAGTCGCTTTCTCATCCATATCTCTAAATTTCCAAAGTCGCTCTCTCATCCATATCTCTAAATTTCCTATCCTCTCATGCAACACTCTAGTGAACTTCTCTATCATAGACATCATCCTCGACTAAAAATATGCCTCCAATGCCTCCAAAGTAGTCTGCAATCAAGGTCGTATCTGACCAAGCAACTTGGCCAATTGGGTGTCGGTGTGTGTCTGGCACTCTACTAAATCTTATTTCCTATCTACCATCTATTGTTGGATATATCTAGATACTA
This sequence comes from Capsicum pubescens, assembly GCA_030864215.1. Classification (NCBI taxonomy): domain Eukaryota; kingdom Viridiplantae; phylum Streptophyta; class Magnoliopsida; order Solanales; family Solanaceae; genus Capsicum; species Capsicum pubescens. Next base: position 184,520,802 of record CM061538.1, read on the forward strand.
TCACCATACCTTAAGTAGGATGGATAAATTTCACTATGGAGTTAAAAGCTGGCTGAAGTGCCTGTAGCCCCCTCGCTGCCCCCAGCAGTTGAAGTCTTTATCGGTTGGCTGCCTATCTTAATATTACCACCCAGTGTCAGCCTTCAATCTGATCAATCGTATCACTAGGCCCCTCAAAAATGAATGCTCCAGAAGAGATTGAAGGGGGTGCCTTATTTTGTGCCACTAGGTTAGCATCATCATGAATCAACTGTATATCAGCCTACTAGGTCACCTTAATATGGTGGTCAATATCTGGTAGTGCTGGAACTCTCACTGCATTATATAATCATTGAATCAAGCAGTGGAATTGAATACTGGAAATCTCATAGATTTTTGTCTTATATATCTCATCTCGAATGCAGCGAGAAAAATTCATACCGTACCCATCTATGATGTTGGCATAAAGTATTGGCCGATCTAATTTGGGAGAATTATTCACTGCTATAGGTATCAACCTGTGTCAAATGATGGACCACCAAAACTTTTCTGCAAAGTTCAGGGAGGACATCTTAATATTTACTCGCCCCTCGACCCAAGGGGCATCAACACCTAGCTCAGCGATCTGTCGAGCTACCCATATTATCAATTTCTTTGTTTCTCTAGATGGTTGAGATCCCTATTCATCCTCCATATTGGAATTTCCTCCTCTAAAATCTCATGTCATGGTGTAGTTTCATCTTCTCTTTATACAAGGTTGAATTCTAATAGGCAAAGAAACAAAACTTATCCAACTCATTCATCTTATCCAATCTCAAGTGTGAGGCATCACTCCCCTTAAAATTCAGTTTGGCCCATAATGCCTTATGCTTAAGTTCAACCGGTAAGTGGCATGCCTTTCCATACACAAGCTGGTAAGGAGAGGCACTTATGGGGATCTTATAAGTTATTCAGTAGGCCCATAGTGCATTTTCTAACATTCTAGACCAATTAGTCCTATTGGTATTCACAGTCTTCGACAAAATGGATGTTATCTCCCGATTGGTGACCTCAACTTGCCCACTTGTCTATAGATAGAAAGGTGTTGCTACCTTATACTTCACACCATATTTCTCAGGTAATTCTATAAACAGAAAACTTCAAAAATGAGTCCCACCATCACCAATGATAGCTCCTAGAGTACCAAATCTAGAAAATATAATCTTTTTTTCAAAAATATTATGACATTCTTACCTTTATTATTTGGAAGAGCAATTTCTTTCACCTATTTAAAAATGTAATCGACAGCCACCAAGATATAGTTCACACCATGCAAACTCATGAATAGGCCCACAAAATTGATACCCTACATATCGTACAGTTCAACCTCAAGTAGGGACGTCATGGGAAGTTCATGATTTCATGAGATATTGCAAAGTTGGTCACAAGCTTTAGCATAGTGATGTGAATCCTTATAGATAGTCGACCAATAGTAACTATATTGTAAAATTTTTGGACAGTGTGAGTACCAACTTGATGACCCTAAACTGGAGATGAATGACAGAACTCCAAAATACACACCATCTCAACTTTGAAAATACACCTACAAATCACAACATTAGCATAGACCCAGGATAAGTATTTCTCATCCCAATAGAACTTTCTCACCTCATGCAGAAATCTCTTACGCTACTAAAATGAAACTTATCATAGGATGAGGTCACTTGCCAAATAATTGGCAAAGTCAGCAAACTAAGGGATTAAGTTTTGATCCAGCCAAGACATGCTCATCTGGAAAAATATTATCAATCTCAAGCCCTTCCCGTCGATTAAGAATCACTTTCTCTTCTAATAGGGAAAGATGGACTGCAACTTAATTTTCGGTGCCCTTCTAGTCCCTAACCTTAAAATAAAATTCTTGTAGTAGTATTACACATCGGATCAACCTTGGCTTAGCATATTTCTTCCCCATAAGGTACCTAAGAGAAGTATGATCAATGTGCACAATGACTTTGGTACTAATCAAGTAGGACCAAAATTTTTGAAAAACAAACACCACCGCAAGCAATTCCTATTCAGTAATCGTGTAATTTTTTTGTGCAGGATTAAGAGCATTGCTTTCATAGTAAATGGGATGAAGTTTTATCTCTTGTCATTGGAATAGGACTGTTCCTAGGGATACACCACTTATGTCACACATCACTTTAAATTGAAAGGTCCAATTCAGAGACAACATAATAGAAGTTGAGATCAACCTCTCTTTCAAGCACTCAAATGCCTTGAGAAAAGCATCATCAAACACAATCTTCACTTCATTCACTAACAATTTGCATAATGGATTTAAAATTTTAGAGAATTCCTTGAGAACCACCTATAAAAACAAACATCAGGTACCTCAATCTACTCAACAAAAATCTATGAATTTTGGGAATAGATTGAAGAATTAACCAAGAATTTAACGGAATATTAGCAAGATTTTGAATAGCAAATGATAAATCCAAGCTCACAAGTACCCCATGATATCCAAATAATTACTCACCTAATTACCCATACTCTCTAAGGTTTTAATTAAATCTTGAGACTTGTAAAAAAAAGGGAGAAATTTAGCTAAGAGGAGCATTTAATGGCCTCCCAGGTATCACTTAGAAATGGTTAAGCGGTCACTGTTAAAGTGCCAGAGTAGCGCTAAAGTGGAATCCTCTTGGACTAGCCTACCACTAAAGTGGCTAGCTACAGCTAAAGTGGCATCCACTTTAGAAGGAATACCAGCACCAAAGCAGCTTGATTGGGTAAGCTATGGCCGCTAAAATAACTGGTTGGTTGCTAAAGTAACTGAATTTGCCCAAATTAAACATTTGAGAAAGTATAAAGTGGTCGTATTCAAAATATAGAATCAAACTAGGTTGGGATCGAACTAAAGTGGAATGGGTCAAAAATCTATCAAGATCTTGTTGATGTAATTTGATATTTCATTAAAAAAAAAGGAAGTTTTGTAACAATAAAGGTAACAGTAAAAATTGCTAGGTTAGTAGGGTTGTTATAAATATGAGACGATCATTATGATTGTGTGACTTTATAACTCCACAGGCTATTCATTCTTTTCAAACTATCTCGATGACTTGCATGAAAATTCTAAAAAGTTTGTATCACCTAATCGTCTCTTGATCTTAATTTGGGTGAATTTCACTCATCTCCTCTCGATCTCAGAGAATCACATTACTAACCCTTGTTTTATGATCTCAGATTAACTATCCCAGTTACAGCTCAAGTTAATTAGATGAAGGTTGGTAACTTTAATTACTATTGTTATCATATTTTCCTAATCAATTCCTCTCTCTCAAGCAAGTGTCAAATATAGGTGAGTTCCTAACATGTGCACTCATTAATAAAGCAATAAAAATGAACGAAATACTAATACATGCAAGAAAATTGATCTAGAATGACTTAGCACTTAACTTCCTTCATTAATATATCAGGGTTCCCACGACCCTAGTTATGGCGTTTAGCTGCTCACAGTCGTAACATAAAATAAAGATTACATATATAAAAGCATTATGCTGAACTTATAAAGAATAATATGAAACCCCAAAATTGGAAATCAATCATAAACCCTAAAAACTTAGAAAAATAATTCTAAGATCAATAATGTATCTCCGAACTCAAAATATTGCAAAAAGTGTATTGAGTATGTAAGTGAACGATAAAACTTCCAAGCCCAAAATTGGAAATCAATCATAAACCCTAAAAACTTAGAAAAATTATTCTAAGATCAATAATGTATCTCCGAACTGAAAATATTGCAAAAAGTGTATTGAGTATGTAAGTGAACGATAAACTTCCAAGAAGTATTTATAAGAGCAAAATAAAAACTATCCTAAACAATGTACAAAATCTAGGTCGGCAGTAACTCATGGCTCATGGGCCAGGTCGTGGGTACAACCCACAAGTCGTGCCTTGAAATCATGGAAATTAAAGCATAATTGTATCTTTTGTATTCTCAACACATGACTCCAATTCACGTGGCGTGAGTTGGAGTTAGGAGTCACGGTCCGTAGGTACCCCTTATAGAACTCAGACAACACCATAATCTTCAGGACTCTACTCACGACTCCAACTCACAGGGCATGGGTTGGAGTCATGAGTCATAGTGAGGTCTCATAAAAGGTAGCGCTGGTACAGAATAATCAGAACTGAAGTCATGTTTTCTAGTCACGATTAATAGGTCTTACCGACAAGTCATGGGTTGTCTCGTGATCCACCTCCTCCTCAAATATTTATCCTTTTTTCTCAGTCTTTGCTTTGAACCCTATTTTCCTGTAAAATTAACACAAACGCACATCATATCCCACAAAAATACCTAATTTCCTGCATATTTTCATTGTTTTAAGCAACGAAGTGACATTAATCCATAGAACATCAACACCCTCAACTTAGAACGTTTTCATGTCCTTAAGCAACTAACACACAATAAACAAACATGATGTTTGACTAAAAGAAACCAAGGGCACCTACAGAGTATTTAATTCAATTTATTTCCAACTATCAACCACCTCTTATGCACAACTTTCAAAACCATTGTGTGTACACATGTAGCGCAATGTCGTGACACTAAAGGAATCAACTTATTGCATTAGGTTAGCAACAAAGGACCAATCATGTATGCAATGGACATTACCCAAATAAATAAGCAGTTAACAATACAACTCATGTACCCTTATAACAAAGAAGTCCCTACTCTCATAGTATCATAAGGCATATCAATGCAGGGACTACATCAAAATACTCATGCTCATAAATGATTTCAAATGATGTGAACGAAATACCATAAGCTTACCCTTATTTTCTATACCTTAGTTTTTTGAAGACTTGGACTGGGATCCCTGTAGGACTTTTCTCGGCTTATAATGTGGGCTTGGGGATAAGGTATGTTATATATGGAAAATAGTGACTCACCCTCCTAAACACTGCACTTATATTTTTGGCTCCACTACTTAACCATGTTCTTTAATCCTTCTCTTTTCTTTTATTTTTTCAGATTGGGTGTGGGTTTTTTCAGTCATTACATTTATTACTTTTTCCTCATCAATTTTTTTATTTTTTTGTTCTATTTTATTTCCTCATTTTCACACTTTTCTACCACACCAACCTTGTTTTCTATTATTTTTTGACTATATTCTTCATACCCGCCTTCAACTATGCACCTCTATGATAGCCACCCTCAATTAGGAGATTTACCTGAGTTGAGGAACACAATATTTATGCCGCGACCAAGGCCAAAATAGGTTCATTGTAATTAAAATGGGAAGGTGAAAAGGTTAAAACAAGAAAATAGGTTACTTTTTTTCTCAAATACTGGATCAATGGATACTTATTCAAGAAAATAGGTCACTTTTGGGCTCAAATTCGAGATCAATGAATACTTATTCTTATTTGGTTTATCTTTTAAGATAGATGTGGACTTATTCAAGCATGGCCTATGATCATGTACCAACCAACTATCCTACAACCTAGGAAGGACTAACTGGGAAAGTCTTGATTTGTACACACAAAGTGAACTAAGTAAATATCTCACACACAAATAGCATAGTATTACACTCTCAACAACTACCTATCCAGTCCATACAATGCTAATCTATGATTATTTTGTCCCTAATATAAAGGTCATTCAAGGATTTAACAATGGTCACAAACTCATATCTTCTCACACACAGTTTAAAATTAGGGAGGGGTGTTATTTTTCAAACACAAAACATTTACTGTACCAAGGTTCCTTATTTTTTCTCCTAGTCAAACAAAACAAGACATAACAAAATTCACAAAACAAAATAATAACCTAAATATATCAGCTCAACTACGATAGCACACTCACGAGAAAAGAGACACAACAACAAGAACCCTGAGTGGTTGGTACACCCCTACCCCCAACATGAAAAGGATGAACTACCCCCAATACATATTAACAAAATAAGTAATACATGGGTGTACGAATATACCTGATATGATCTAGGCATCGTATGTAGCTTTTTCTCTAGTTGGGGTATGTGGAGGTGGCAGTGGTCGTCTCGAGAACGCTCTTAATGTACGTTGCTCGCCTCACTCTTATTAGTGAAATACTGGATAATTAACTTTATGGCTTGTTTAATAATGTTCAAGCTATTAGTCTGTTCATCAAGATCTCGTCCTCTCTTGGCCCTAATAATCTAGGTCTCATCCTCATTAGTAAATAAATCAAACATCAGTGGTGGTGGTGTAAGAAGCGATTGTAGAATGGTAGGTATGACTGTAGGGATGACAAGAGTGTGGCTCCTATCTAATGTACAGACCTTAGACCTCAAAGTGGTCACCTCCTCACACAAGCTCAATAAATCAGGCACCCGAGCATCCCAAAGTCATTCTCTCATCCATATCTCTAAATTTTCTATCCTCTCATGCAATAATTTAGTGAACTTCTCTATCGTAGACATCATTATCGACTAAACTTATGCCTCTAATACCTACAAAGTAGTCTGCAACCTTTGTATATCTGACCAAGCAACTTGGCCAATTGGGTGTTGTTGTGTGTCTAATACTCTACTAAATCTTATTTCCTATATACCAGATACTATAGAATATCTCTAGATACTGTCACCAGACCTAAAGTAAGATGGAGAGGATGCACTATGAAATTAGAATTTAGCTGAAGTGCCTGTAGCTGCGTCACTGCCCACAGCATCTAAAGTCTTCATCGGCTTGCTGCCTGTCTTAATATTTCTACCCAAATATCGTCCTCTCAATTTGATTAGCTGAATCCATAGGCCCCTCAAAAGGGTTGCTCCAAAAGAGATAGAAGGTGGTGCCTTATTTTGTTCCACTGGGTTAGCATCATTATAAATTAATCCTATATCAGCCTACTGGGTCATCTCAATACGGTGGTTAATATCTAGTAGTGTTGGCACTCCCACTGTATTATAATCATTGAATAAAGCAAGGGAATTGAATACTGGTGATCCCACAAATTTCCCTCTTATATATTTTATCTCGAATGCACCGAGTAAAATTAATATCATACCCAGTTATGATAGTGGCATCATGTATTGGCTGATCTAATTTGAGAGAATTATTCACTACTGTGGGGATCAACATGTGTCGAATGATGGACCACCAAAACTTTTTTGCAAAGTGCAGGGAGGACATCTTAATATTTACTCACCCCTCAACCCAAGGGTCATCAACACCAAGATCAACGATCTGTCGAGCTACCCACATCATCAATTCTCTCTGTTGCTCCAGCTTTCTTATCAACCTATAGTCAAACTCAGTTGCAGTCACCAGCCCCACAAACTTTCGACCAAATAAGAATCTTCGAATCATCTCCTTGAATAAGTCCACCTGAGTACCTCTGACTAAAATATGGGCATGTGGATGTTGGTCTAGAGCTTCCTTCCCCGTTGTCTTTAACAAGTCAATGGATGTGGCATAAGAAGCATAAAACTTACTTATCATCTCTAGGCTATAAGATCTGAAAGGCCCATCCATCCATTCGAGCCCCTATCTATCAAAGGCAGTCTTAATCTCTAAAATCTCTGCCAAAGCTATAACCCCTATGTAGGGTTTCTCAGCTATGATCCATCCAGAACTTCCCTAATCATTAATCTCACTATCTCTGTCATATATGCTCTACATGTCTTTCAGACCACTTTTGAATAAATATAATTGTTGGTAAAGTAGGAATGTATATGGAGTCTTGTACCTTCATGATTGGAGTTGATGTAGAGGCATTCTATATATCCTATAAAAACTCTGCACCCTTATCAATCTAGGGAACATCTATCTCTTGATATCTACTACTTGTCTCAGAATCTTCCCCCTCCTATGATTAGGGGATGGTTGACTCCTCCTTACTACCACCGAAACTAGATTCTTCTTCTTTCTCATCAGGATGAGGAGATGAAGGAGAGCATGGTAGTGACCTCCGTATATTCTACATTCATGTCTTGGCCACGGGAGCTAGTAGGGCCTAGGGTCTAGGTGGTAGTGCAAGCTAAAAAGCTAGCTGAGTTGCTGACTGTATGACAATCATGGATGTAGAATCTCTCTGCATCTAGAACTATATCTAGTGTGGTACCAGTGGTGCACTATCAATGGAGCCATTCCTCCACGAGCCCACTCCACTTGGAAGACTCATCTCTCATTCTGGACTATATAACCTTCTTCGGTATTTGTTTTGGTTCCATAGTACTTGTATGGAGAATTGTCAGTAATCAAATGACATTAATTTGAAAATGTCTAAAAAAATTAGTTGAAATACATGTCCAATACACTGGCCTAGTTCAAGACACGTGGATGAAACTCATGACTCGTAGGCTGGACTCATAAATTAAGACGTCAATCTATGAGTTCAAATCACAACTCATGGGTTCAACTCGTGAGTCGTGACTTGGACTCTTCAGAATCAGAAGATGCTTCTAAGTTTAAGGATCTCAAGTCTGATTCCCAAGAGTTTAATCCACGACTCGTAAATTCAATTCACTGGTCATGGGCTCAAACTTTAGGTTTACTTAGTTTTTCCTCAGATTTCAATTATAAATCACATAATATTTCCAATTTCCCACATGTTTCATTCCCTGCAAAACAAAACAAAGTTAACACTAAAAACATGGGTTGTCTCCTAAACAATACATAATTTAACATTTCGGCACGACATGGCTATGTTGGGTACTTAAACGTTTCCAACAAGCATATGGGTGGCCTCCCATAAAGTACCTAATTTACATTGAAACACGACTCGGCTCTCTTGACTACTCAGACTTCGCCAAGGCTCTCATTCTCACACACTTTAATCTCCTCTGTGTTTCCCATATAATGCTTAACATGATGTCCGTTCACCT